>OX465580.1:105253656-106710096 GCA_950022655.1 Alentia gelatinosa
ATGCCAGAATCTCTGGGCAGCAATTAAATTTCAGGCGCCCGAAGCATTTCCTATGGAGACTCCGTTTTAGGGGGTCATAAATTACGATACACACCGATATCAAGTTCTGAGATTTTCTCGTTAGATCGGTAGCTCGGTGCATAGCTTTACGGACTGTATCCTTGAGAACACTAAACGCTATGATCCCACAATATAGGGCTACCCTCATTCAGAAATCCGCGATTTTGCTGCTAATGGCAGGGCAGTTTCGGTTGGTTTCTTGACATTTATATGTCACCTTTAACGGTTTGCAACGGCTGTCATTCTTTTCACTGAATTGCTTATTATCCGGAAGTTATTTTACTTTAAATCACGATGGCATAAATGCATAATCCTTCAACGCATAGTGTTTATTATTCACGCATCTTTCTTATTGTTTAAAAGAAAAATACCTACAATCATATTCTCTCGGTTTTGCCGTCAGTGACTAGACCACCGAGATACAGATATATATGGGGTAATTTAGGAGGGAAGCGCTATAGAATAAAAGAAAAAAATACAATTAACTGTTTATCGGCACGCCTATCCGCTTGGGTAAACGCCAGTAAATCGAAATTAGAAAGCGGTCGTTGTGGCTGATCCGTATTAGGCGGATACAGGAGGCACAGGTGGATTCTATTAGCGAAAGGTACTCAGTTTGTGTCATGAATTATGTGTAATCTGTTTTCAATATCCTGTATAATTATCATGCCTCGCTGCCTTTGTGCCGAGAAATACAGTATCCTGACACGAACCTAAACATGAATAATTACAACAGCTGTTATTTATTTGTTTATCAGTGGTACATTATGAATCATTTTTCTAGTATTACCAGCTAAGCCTGGTACTATAGTCAACGACAAAATACTGTGAACTTTACTTATGAATAAGCACAGGATTTCCGAGTTTCCTCGTATTCATTCTCGGCGTAAAACAAAATCCGCGGGTGCAAATATCATTCAATGTTTTGGTGGTCGTATTTCTGGTACTTTCCCCTAATGTGCCGCCGAAGCCTATATTTGTGCCCTTTTCAGGTAATTCTGATCGCTGCACGTTGGGGGACCACTGAGGTTTTTTTTGTCTTATGTTAGTCAATGGAAAACTCATCTGATATCAGCATTCTAATTATGAAGTCTGTCCAGAACCCGACTGGTTATTCTTTGAACAATTATATATGATAAATCTATTATTCTTTTGATTTCAGTTTTTACTATCAAAACACAATTCTTCCGAATTCAGTGAGAGAGTACATAATACTTTCGTTGGAATCGTCAATGTCAATACTTCTGCTGATATGTTAACCATTCATCTTTGTTTCCATTGTTCGATCTTGCATCGGTAGTGCCACGTGAGGTGGGCTTTCCACCTGCTGACGAAATAGGCAATATTAGGACACTGTACAAAAATCAGTAGCTATTTTTTCTGTGCCAAAAAACTTTGATTCTAAAAAAATATGCACTGTTTCCACCTGAAGACTATGAGCTAAATACACAATATTACCATGATTTGGATCTGCGTGTTCGTATCCTCCGAGTAGTTGACCTGAGTGGCAAGTGATATATACACCTGTGGCGAGTGCGTATTGACAGTCTAATACGCACTCGCGACGAGTGCGTATTGACATTCTAATACGCACTCGTTATGAGTGCGTATTGACAGTCTAATACGCACTCGCTGTCGGGGAGACAAGACCGGCCGCAGCTGCCCTGGCCTACCGGCACTCCCACGCCTCCAGCCCGTCAAACTTCCCTCCACTTATGTTGTAACTACAATGTAAGGCTGGTGTAAGACTGTTGTAAGGCTGGTGTAAGACTGTTGTAAGACTATGGCAAGATAGTTGTAAAACTGTTGTAAGACTGTTGTAAGACTGTTGTAAGATTATTGCAAGACTGTTGTAAGATTATTGTAAGACTTGTAAAACTGTTGTAAGATTGTTGTAAGACTGTTATAAGATTGTTGTAAGGCTGATGAAAGACTCGTTTAAAACTGATACAAGACTGATACAAGACAGTAGTAAGACTGATACAAGACTGTTGTAAAACTGTTGTAAGGCTATATATGAGACTGTTGTAAGGCTTTTATGAGACTTGTTTCATATCAGCCTTACAACAGTTTCACAAGTCTTACAACAGTCTTGAAACAGTCTTGCAATAGTCTTACAACAATCTTTCAACAGTCTTACAACAGACTTCCAGAATTCTTACAATACTCTTAGAACAATCTTGTAACAGGTCTAATGTTAGCTTTACAACAGTCTTACAACAGTCTTGTAACAGTCTTACAACAGCCCTGTACCAGTCTCAAAAGTCTTGTATCAGCCTTACAATCTTGCAAGTCTTGCAACAGACTAACAACAGTCTTGCAACAGCCGTACAACAATCTTGCAACAGTCTATAACAACAATCTTTCAACAGTCTTACAAGTCTTACAACAATCTTACAACAGTCTTAAAACAGTCTCCTAACAATCTTGCAACAGTCTTACAACCGTATTGCAACACTCTCTCAACAGTCTCATATTATCCTTACAACAATCTTACAACAGCCTTGTTTCAGTCTTAAAACAATCTAACAACAATCTTAGAAGTCTTACAACAATCTTACAACAGTTTTACAACACTATTGCAACTGACTTACAGCAATCTTACAACAGTCTTACGACAGTCTTACAATAGTCTTGCAACAATCTTGCAACAATTTTACACTAGTCTTTTAACAGTCTTTCAGCAATCTTGTAACTCATACAACAATCTTGTAATTCTTACAACAATCTTACAACAGTCTTAAAACAATCTTTCAACAGTCTCACAACAGTCTTGCAACAGTCTTACAACAGTCTTACGATAATCTTACAACAGTCTCACAACAGTCTTCCAACAATCTTGCAATAGTCTCATGTTAGCCTTACAACAGCCTTGCAACAGCCTTGCAACAGTCTTAAAAGTATTGTATCAGTCTTACAACAGCCTTGTATTAGCCTTACAACAGTCCTGTAAAAATGTGAAAAACATATTTTTTCCACCATGCATAGGGCGCCACAAATAACCAGGGAATGAGACCACTCCAGGCAGGAACAGTTGCCAGCGAGTGCGTATTAGGCAGTCAATATGCACTCACTACGAGCGTGTATATCACTAGTGGTGGGGCTGTGATATTGACACTTTTGGGGAGTGCGTGTTGACAGTCTAATACGCACTCGCAGCGAGTGCGTTTTGACTGTCTAATACGCACTCGCCATGAGTGCCTATTAGACTGGCAAAGATCGTAAGATTGTAAGATTGTTGTAAAACTGTTGTCAGATTGTTGTATTTTAAAGACTGTTGTAAGATAGTTGCAAGACTGTTGCAAGACTGTTGTAAGACTTGTAAGATTGTTGTAAGACTGTTGTAAGATTGTTGTAAGACTGTTGTAGGGCTGATACAAGACTGTTGTAAGACTGATACCAGACTGTTGTAAGACTGGTATAAGATTGTTGTAAGATAGTTGTAAGACTTGTCAGATTGTTGTAAGATAGTTGTAAGACTGTTGTAAGATTGTTGTCAGATAGTTGTAAAACTGTTGTCAGATTGTTGTATTTTAAAGACTGTTGTAAGATAGTTGTAAGACTTGTAAGATTGTTGTAAGACTGTTGCAAGATTATTGTAAGACTGTTGTGAGACTGTTGAAAGATAGTTGTAAGAATGTTGTAGGATTGTTGTGAGACTGTTGTAAAACTTTTGTAAGGCTGATAAAATACTGTTTTAATACTGATACAAGACTGTTGCAAGACTGTCGTAAGACTGATACAAGACTCATATAGAGCAGTTGTAAGACTGATACAAGATGGTAGTAAGACTGATACAAGACTGTTGTGAAGCTGTTGTAAGGATGATATGAGACTGTTGTAAAGCTTTTATGAGATTTGTTTCATATCAGCCTTACAACAGTCTCACAAGTCTTACAACAGTCTTTTATCAGCCTTACAACAGTCTTGCAACAGTCATACAAGTCTTGCAACAGTCTTACCACAGTCTAAGTCTAATTGAACAAATTGGACGTTAAACTATCCAAACAAGCAAACCACAGTTTTGTATCAGCCTTACAACAATCTTACAACAGTCTTGCAACAGTCTCATAAAGCCTTACAATGGCCTAGGAAACGGTCCTACAACAGCCTGGTATCAGTGTTGTATAAGCCTTACAATAGTCTTGCAACAGTCTCATACGGCGACCTGAAGAAAGCCCTCCATGGCAAGAGCTTCATTTTCACAGCTGAGGCCAATGCTATATTGCATGCCTTGACTTGGATGAAAATGTCACAACACAAGAAATTTATAGTCTTCTCAGACTCTAAATCTTGTCTACAATCCATTGGACAGCATGATCCCAAGAATGCTGTCATCAGAGACATCAAACTGTCATACACAGAACTAAAGAGAGAACATGGCAAAGAGGTGGCCATGTGTTGGCTGCCGAGTCATATCGGAATTGAAGGAAATGAAGCTGCAGACCAAGCAGCCAAAAATGGATTGAGCAGAGAAGTTGGAGCCCACACAGTTCCACATACAGACCTGAAACCAATGGCCAAGGAGCACATTCACAAAGCTTGGCAGAAACTCTGGAACTGCACCAGAGACAACAAACTACGAGAAATTGTAGTGGCTACTAGCCAAAACTTTAGGAAAGACAACCTGACACGAACTGAACAGGTGAAACTGACCCGTCTGCGGACCGGTCACACCAAACTGACACATGGGCACCTCCTAAGAGGTGAAGTAGCACCTGTGTGCCAGACATGCAACACTCCACTGAGTGTAAAACATCTCATGCTACATTGTCAGGCCACCAAAGGGAGCAGGAAGGAATTCCTGAAGAATGCGACAACAATGTGCAGTGTTTTCCATAACACTGGGAAGAAAGAAATTCTTGACTTCCACAGGGAATGCAAGATTTTCGAAAAGATATGATTGAGAAAAGTAAGATGCCTGGATTAACCAGGCAGCATAGCTTGTTATTCCAACAGGATATGCAAATTTGAGTTAAGAAAACCAAAGTAAGTCTAATTGAACAAATTGGACGTTAAACTACCCAAACAAACAAACAAACAAACAAACAAACCTAGGAAACGGTCCTACAACAGCCTGGTATCAGTGTTGTATAAGCCTTATAATAGTCTTACAACAGTCTTACAATAGTCATACAACAGTCTTGTAACAGTCCTGCTACAGTCATACAACCATCTCGCAACAGTCTTGCAATAGTCTTACAACAGTCTTATACTTTCCTTTCAATTGCCTAGAAAATAGTCTTGCAACAGTCTCTTATCAGTCTTGTATCAGTCTTAAAACAGTCTTGCAACAGTCGTTCAGCAGTCTTGTATCAGCCCTACAACAGTCTTACAGCAGTCGTACAACAGTCTTGCAACAGTTGTGCAACACTCCGTCAACAGTTTTGCAACAGTATTGTATCAGTCTTGTATCACCCATACAGCAGTCTTGCAACAGTTTTGCAACAGTCTTGCAACATTCCTACAACAGTTTAGCAACAGTCTTACAACAGTCTTGTATCAGTCTTTTATCAGCCATACAACAATCTTGAAATAGTCTTACAACAGTCTTACAACAGTCTAACAATAGTCTTACAGCAATCTTATACTAGCCTTACACCGGCCTAGGAAACAGTCTTGCAAGAGTCTTACAAAAGTCTTGTACCAGTCTTGGATCAGCCTTCAAACAGTCTTGTAACAGTCTTACTAGAGTCTTACTAGAGTCCGCCAACAGTCTTAGAATAGTCTCATGTTAGCCTTACAGTCTTGCAACAGTCTAACAACAGTCTGGTATCAGTCTCACAACAGTCTTACAACAGTCTCATATCAGTACGTCTTAGGACAGTCCTGTATCAGCCTTATTACAGTCTTACAATATTATTGTAAATAAGTGAAAAACATAATATTTAACCATGCATGGGGCATCACAAATAAATTTTTATAATAAGGGAATGAGACCGCTCAGGGCAGGCACAGTTGACGGGGTTGAGGCGTGGGAGTGCCGGCAGGCCGGGCCACCCGGGCGCCGCGCGGCCGTTCTCCCGTCCCCGGCAGCGAGTGCATATTAGGCAGTCAATACGCACTCACCACGAGTGTGTATATCGCTAGCTGACCTGGGCCCTGTTTTTTAGTCACGACATTCGTATCTTGCGACACGCATTTGCTGTCAGTGTGCTATAGAGATACGATGGTAGAGTGGTTGCGACAGTTTGTGAAGATACGACACGTAGGGAGGTTAAAGGTGTGCTATAGTCACGACACTCGGTGGCCAATGGAGCGGAAATAGTGGCCATAAGTGTCGTATGTCTAAGAACACGAGTAAGGTATACATATGACCTATAATCGTACCAAATATGAAGAAAATCGGCCGCACCGTTATGAAGAATTAGGCGTTTGAATTTCGTCCTATCAAACGCTGCTCTAGTGGCCAGTGTAGCTCTACCCTCACTCTGCGCTTACTTCAAACTCCTAGCAGAGATTCCGCGTGCTTTACCGCGAAAGATCTGCTAGGAGAGTGCTTGTACCATATCCGATGATAGCCCGATGTTTCAAATTTAAACGCCGATATTTTCATAACGGTGAGTCCGATCTTTTCCATTTTTGGTGCGATTATAGGTTATATGTATACCTTACTCGTTATAAAATTTCATCGCTTAATTCGTAAGGAAGGCATAGGAAATCTACAGTGACGTTTTATAGAACCTAAGACAGTTCTATACTTGTCTTAACTCTGCTAAGATCGTTTGATTCAACCTACGACACCGTCTATAGCACACCCGCCATCTTGTGTCGTAGAAAATGCCGTAGAATCTTGATCCGATCTTAGGTGATCGCAGACTTGCGATATCGTGACTAAAAAACAGGGCCCAGGCAAATGCGTAGCGTCAACTACAAGGACGCTCCCGGCTATACTCGCACCGCACAACATGCCGTTAGTACTTTTTACCTAATTGTCAAGAGCGGAACGAGATTCACTTTTGTTATTTCTATCAACTGAAGTGCATTGTTTTTTGTTCGCCTGAATCCTCTTATTAGAACCTGTCGCTATTGAACTCATCAGTTTTTGCTGCTCCTTACTCGCTATACTATAGTTATTCAAACTTTGCACATTTTTATGTCCCGTCAGTTGACATGCTCCAGTAGGCACAATGTTGTTATCCATCAGATTCTGGCATAGGGTCTTTCTTAACGAATGATGCGTTATTTTACCACTAATACCTGCCGAACTTGCCATTGTTTTCACTATTTTCTCTAGTGTATGCACCCCCATCAGTTGATTAGCGTACCAAATTGGGGCGAGAGACCATGTACCTTTCGACCTGCACAAAAGGTAAAAAGGACGTTCGGGACTACACATATTTGTTGGTTGTTTCGATACATACTTCTTAAAAATCGATATAGGACACCTGTCAAGTTCTTTAGTAGCGTAGATCTTAGGCATGAAATTATGAGGGTTTGATCCAAGTTGTCCCTGTCGCGTTTCGTTAAACATTAAGAATCAGCTACCATCGTCATCAACTTGTAGAGAAATGTCACCAAACTTTAACTGTTTGCTTTCGTGAGCTCCTCTGAACCCAAACTAGATGACAAATAGAAAAACAAAGTGTCTTGTAAATTTTTTGGTTTGTCACAGCCCAATACATTACATTTCCACATTTTTTCTATTTGTTCTTCTGTCAGTGCTTCTGATTTATTCGGCCTGTTTCCTTTACCCATACTTTTCAGCTCTCTTCTTTTTGCTTGTAGTACTTCTCGGCTTGTTACAAACAAATCACTCTCCAGAATTCGTTCTGCATAACCGACATCTCGAAGATACCTGGTTAAAGACATCAAGTAAATTTGGTACATTAACACAACAATTATTTTTTTTTTTTCATTTTGAAAATAATATAAATAATTTTTCTTTTTCTAATAATGCTTTTATATCAGACTGTGTATCAGACCTGTCTATCCCACGGTGTATGGCAGTCAAAGTATCAGGTTCATAAGCTTGACAATCGTCTTTTACTGCGTTGTACAGGTAGTTACTGATGGGGTTGTTCAGAGTTACAGCTTCTAGTCCTTCAATTTTACATATTATTCCATGTTTTTCTACAAGGTATTTCTCAAATCGCCTGATGACCTGAAAAATAAATATTTCATTTTATTACCATCTCCATTACCATTATTATTATCTCCTTGGTATTTATTTGAGCAATGTTTGCTCGGGCTTTGGGTCTATTCGCTAACACAAACTCATCGTCGTTCAGGTCCTGTACGGAGCTGTCGGGAATCTCCACACCCTGAAAAATAGAATCTATTTTGTATTTATTAATTTTTAGAAGCATGACTAATGTAGTGTACATTGTTTATGTACCTTACAAATTTAATATGTATTTCTTTGCTTACCTCTCCAGGTTCTTTGATGACAGGCACCGCTGCTGGCACAACTGGAACGATAGCTCCTGCTGTCTCTACTGGATTGATCACAAGTTCCTGGAATGATGGGACAAATTAGAAAGTGACCAGTAAATTGTGAAAATACCGCCGATAAATTTGGTTATCAACTTCTACGATTGCACTACACTTACCACTGCCGCTGGTGCTACTTCTACGGCGGTGACTTGCGGACGTCAAATCAAACCAACAAACAAAACAAATCCTGAGGACCACATCTTTGCCTCGTCGTCAGCGGTCGACGGGTCACACTACAAAATACATTTTAGGGAATTTTTGATCAATTTGGTAATTTATCTTTGTTTTCCATTTTGAAATTTATATTCCAGAAATTCATAACAAGTTTATGAATCTTTTGCGCATATTGTACTTACTCTGTTAGGTTTGTTGCCATGTCCTAAGGCCTTCAAATCGCGTTTTCGGCTGGCAAGCACTTCGCGAACACTCTTAAACTTGTCACTTATTGATATATTCTCTGGGTAGGATTTACTGTCCAAGTAGCGCTTTATGCTGCCGTAAATACTGGCAAGCGTCTTAGGCTCGAACTCTTCACCGTCCTGGCATTTAACTTTGATTAAATATGTGCCAATCATTACATTCAGATCCACCATTGGTATGTTTTCTATTAATCTTCCATCACCCTGCGAACTACAGTATTTAAAAAAAATGTGTGCATCCCGGTTCGTTTTTTTTGTTTGTTTCTGCTGACGACTCTGTCAAATTCGTTTGATCCCGGTTCTCTTACTGGAACATGATTTATCGCATTTATTTTTTTCACATATGTATTCAGAAAATAATATATTGATATTCATTTATTGTCATTTAACTGCATTCCACATACTTTTTGTTCGCTTATTCGCTATTTGTGACATGTTTGAACTATAACCAACATTATTTACATTTTGCAGATCAACTTCCAGTTGGCGGCTTGTTCTCGTTTATTCATAATATTCCAGTTTTCTAAAAATGTATCACATAAAACCCTGTCGTTAGATACCTTGATATTTATTAGTTAGGTATCATTTTATAGAAAATGTTTATTCCTGATCTTGATAAATTGTTCGCACCAATAGGGAAAGCCGCCATTTCTAACTTACTTTCAGAGAGCTATAATGGAGCGGTGCATTGTCAATACGCACAGACAGTCGACGTTGCTGGTCGGCTGCACCTACATACTCGGATCGGTTCTTGTTAACATTTTATTATGCATATCTAAGCTTTCTAACGTGTTTCACATGAATCGTACTCGTTTTCTACCTTGATCTTTTCAATTTTTTTAAAACTCTAATCAATTAACTTAACATGCACACATAAAAACTAAATCAATATATTCAGCAGTTGACAATATCATTTGCTTTGCTGTTTTGATTAAGGCTGTATTCCACCAACCAGACAAAAACGTTGTACAACGCCCGTACAAGGGTTGCGCAAGGGTTGCAAGGGTTGCTGGAAAATCTCATGAAATTAAGATTTTGTCTGGTTGGTGGAGCAGGTCGGTATTTCACCCGATGGTCATCTGCCAGACATCTGCTTTCGGTTGCTGGGTTTGAGAGTGTCTGTTGGGGGTGGCTGGCGCATCGCTCGAGCGTCGCCCGAGGGTTGCTGGGACCTGGGGAAGGGCGTCTGTTGAAATGATAAAAAATGCGCTTCCACCCACCAGAATTTTCAGGCGATATCCCAACCGATACCCCCAACAACCCTCCACAAGATGTAACTATAACGTCGGCCGAATAACTAATTGATTAGGTTTTTATCGGCTGGAATTGAGCATCTGGCCGATGCATTTGAAGAGTACGACACCCGCCCGCGGGTTCTGCCGGGAGTTGCGGCGAGGGAACGCCGTCAACATAGTGTGGGCGATACCCGAAGCCCCGAATGGACATTGTAAATTCCGACACTTTCGATATATTCGGCAGAATTTTAGCACCATAGCGTGCCACACACATTTATAACATCAATCCTTATCTTTATTTACCTTCATTGTTCGATTAAATGTGTAATTCCTCGGTTATTTGACGTTTTCTGACCGTTCCCGTACAAAACCCAACACGCCGACACACTGCTCCGCTCGATACGAGGCTTTCGCGGGTTCAGAGCGTCGTAGTGTATCGCCGCACGCCACGCCGCCTATCGGGGAACTAAATTACTACGTAAAAATGCGGCTAACGTCCACCAGTCGGCGCTACGGCTGGGGCGTCGGCTAGGATCTGCTGGAACTTCGAACCCACCCGACGCTCGTATGGCGACCACATGAGTGTCTGATGGGGGTTTCGGTGGAGCAGCGACGCATTTTGAAGCAATTTGGCCAGACGTTTCAGCCGACGTCGGCTGGAACGTTTGTTGAAGTTGAAAAAGCGGTTGTTTGGTGGAATACAGCCTTTACCTACCAGCGACTTCGTCGAGTCTGAGTTAGAAGGGAAATGAAAAACGAAAAATTTGACTGCGGAAAGCGGGGATCGAACTACCGACTTTCGCATTCCAAGCATTACTGGCATTAGCCCTGCCGACTACTCCACGAAGATAGGTGATTGGAGTGGGCCAAATACTTAGTGTGGTGGTGGGGGGAGGGGAATCAGCGGAGTTTTGAAAAGGGCTACCAGCGAAAGTTGAGATCTCATTGCTTTCTCACGAGAAAAGTAGATCAGGAAACTACAATACTATTCTTTGATTTCGGCATGGTTTGAAATGAATCATAAAAGAAGAAGTTTGTCTGAGTAAAGTCCTACAAAAAAGAAGACCAGGGACCCGTTTCAATAGTCTGTAGGATGTCCGTTATTTGGTTTAGTGACACAATAGCGGTACTTCGCGTTGCAGTAGTTAAAGGACAACCGTTTGTGGGACATTGGGTAGCAGACAGGCACAAATAGTGGATTGTACCATTTCAGAAGTGGGTGTACAGTCACTAAAAGGGTCACTATAGTGTCTATAATAGCGAGAGGGTATACCCTCTCGCTTTTGATGTCACAAACATGTAACTTCTCTTCCCGTACGAATTAAGCTGTGAAACTTTAACCCCAGTTAGGGACACATACAACTTATAAACATGCCGAATATGAAGGAGATTGGCTTATGTAATCCAACCATATTCACATTTGAATTTTGTCAGAGAAAATGCTGCTCTGGTGTCCAGTGTAAAATTACTCAAGCGCAGTCGATAATTTATCCAGTGACTTTCACCTTGACACCACTTGTTCCCGATAGCAGTAACACCATCCATTGTAAGGCCCAGGCAGCAATGTCACTATGTCACCAATAGTGAACGGACACACCACCCCAATAGTGACATGCCTTTTGCAACGAGAATTAAATTTTGTCACTATTCCTGTCACTATTTGAGTCTCTATACATGTCACTAAGTGGCTTAGTGACCCATTCTGTTGAAACGGGCCCCAGGGGCCCGTTTCAATAGAATGGGTCACTAAGCCACTTAGTGACATGTTTAGTGACTCAAATAGTGACTTGAATAGCAGAAAAAGTTAGGACTCATATGGCATATTTATAAGTTGTATGTGTCCCTAACTGGGGTTAAAGTTTCATAGCTTTATTCCTATGGTAAGTAAAGTTATGTGTTTGTGACATCAAAAACGAGAGGGTATACCCTCTCGCTATTTAAGACACTACAGTGACCCTTTTATTGACTGGACACTCAGTTCTGAAATGGTACAAGCCACTATTTGCGCCTGTCTGCTACCCTATGTCGCAGAATCGGTTGTCCCTAAACTACTGCAATGCAACCTGTCGCTATCGTGTCACTACGCCCGTTAACGGACGTCCTACAGCCTATTGAAACGGGTCCCAGGTTAGAGTTTTTCTCTGTACGAGAATCTCACTCTCGTGGGCCCTCATTCTCCACCCCCAGGTTTGGTTCACTATGTCTCTATGTATGGGAGCAACTTCAAGGGGATTCGACGGAATTCTACCGTTTTAAATATAGTAGGTAACTATATTTAAAACGTTAGAATCTCCCGCACATAGGGACAGAGTGAACCCGATCTAGGGTGGGAGATTGAAGCCCCACGGGAGTGAGATTCTCGTGTAGTGAAAAACTCGAATCTATTCTTGTTTTTTGTAGCACTATACTCAGACAAACTTCTTCTCTTATGATTCATTTCGAGCCATGCCGAAATCAATGTTTAATATTGTAGTTTTCTAATCTACCTTTCTCGTGAGAAACCAATGAGATCCCAACTTTCGCTGGTAACCCTTTCAAAACTCCGCTGATTCCCCCCACCCACCAATAGCCTAAGTATTTGGTGCCATGATATCACCCGGCTTTGTGGAGCAGTTGGCAGAGCGTCCAACTGCAGAAGTGGGCGTCAGGTATTCGATCCCAGCTATCGGCAGCCCGATATTTCATTTTCTATATTTTTCGTACTCGGACTCGACGAAGTCGCTAGTTGTAGACTAAAAAACCAGGCAGCACAGGGTCCTGCTGCTATAATCAAGTACAGCTTTAGTAATTTATCTACTTTATCCCACAATTTATTTATATAATAAGGAAATGAAGATTTTTCGAAATGCTATAGAAA
Organism: Alentia gelatinosa; assembly: GCA_950022655.1. Classification (NCBI taxonomy): domain Eukaryota; kingdom Metazoa; phylum Annelida; class Polychaeta; order Phyllodocida; family Polynoidae; genus Alentia; species Alentia gelatinosa. The sequence goes on from OX465580.1 coordinate 105,266,664, forward strand.
AGAATAAAGGAAAACGTATGTGGAAAAAAAGACCAGTATGGGAGGATAGCAAATAAACTGTCAGCTGGCTTGACCTGTAGCACATTACAGGGAGCAGTTTCATAATTGTCATCTTGCTGACCCGATTGGTGCAGCAACTGGTTTGCCATTGTCAGTACACTGTGACTGGTCTGCTGGGGGGGACAGAAATTACCAATCTGTTCACCCTCTTGGTCGCCTCGCCTCCTCGTGGTGCAGACCGGATATGCTTGCACGCAAGCATAACTAAAGCGACCGGCGTGGGTAGGGAGATAGCTCAGTGGTAAGGAGCATGGGACTTTGTTGATTCAGGTCCCACTGCAGCCACTTTTCCCCTACACCCCCCAGCAGTGGTAGATTTACTGCTATATCAAAGGCCAATCCTTCTCATACCATGTCTATGTGGTGTGGGAAGTAAAAGAACTCTCACCTCGGTAAATGTGTAGGGGTGGGATTTCTTCCTAAATTCATTTCATAGATTCAATCACCACTCTTGTGGTGTAAAAGAACCTTGAGAAAGTCTGGTGAGAACCTTCAATGGTTAACTGGACGTTAAATCAAACCCACAAACCCAAGCCAATGTAAAGACTATATAAAGAATATTAACTGGTTTCAGATACAAGCGGCCATAATCTCTGAGGACTAGACACATAATATTTTATCCGAGCAAATGCGGGGGTATTACATAGAGCACTTTGACCCGTCTGCGGACCAGTCACACCAAACTGACACATGGCCACCTTCTGAAAGGTGAATTAGCACCCATGTGCCAGAAATGCCAAACACATCTGAGCATTGAACATCTGATGCTCCACTGTCAGGTAACAAAGAAGAACCGGAAAAATTTTAATTGGCAATGCCTTCCACAGCACTGGTACCAAAACTGTCCGGTACGGGAGGTTGGCAAAAACTGTCAGCCGGCTTGACCTGTAGTCAATTACAGGGAGCAGCTTCATACTGGTCAGCTTGCTGATCCGATTGGTATGTTGCAGAGACTGGTTTGCCGTTGTCAGTATAATGTGACCGGCGGAGTGTTGTGTCAATGGTCTGCGGCACAGCCCTTCAGTGAGGCAGCACTATAAAACGGGCATAGGGTCCCACTGCTACAAGTAGACCAAAGTTGAGTTAATATACCTTTCAAGAACCAGATAAGTCAACCAATGAGTCAGTCTCAAAAGGACGTAACTTGCCTACTGAGACGTAAAACTACACAAACAAACAAACAAACAACAGCGAGACCACCGATGAAACACAATTTTGGCCTTGACACTGTTGGTGCCGCTGTTGCTGCCACTGTTGCGGTCTCACCTCTCACTTTCACAGCACTGCTAGTGAAACAGCTCCCAGGTCGCACAGATCTACACCGCCCATGTATTGACAATAGGAACGAACGACTTCCGGACATGGGATGTTTTTTTTCTCAAATTTACCTGTAACAGAATCGCAAATCGTTCGTTTTGCAGTGGACATAACAGAAGAGTGAATCTTGGAGAGAATCCTAATGATTTTCCAATCAAACCATAACGTCAACAGAATATTACAACACTTATAAAAAACGCCCTTTGAATTTAGACCTGGATGTTTTTTTGTCATCAAAGTTTTAGGCACCTTGACACGGTTCGCCCGCAGAGTACCACACGCATATGTTCTCATCTGGAAAAGATGTTCAAGCAATTTAACCCCTGTAAAAAAATTGTCAAAGTATACATGCTATCCTTTATTAGCGAGTTCTGCTCCTGTGATAAGATCAATAACAATGGATTAGCTGGATGTTTTTCCTCGGCGATCATCCCGCCCGAAGAAAGGGATGATTTGAAGCACAAAGCCAGAAATCGCCTCTGCCAACACCCTACACTTCAAACCCCATTTGCATGGTTCGTTGGGCATGTATTGGCGGTGACGAGTCCAGGGCCCTGTTTTTTAGTCACGACATTCGTAACTTATGACACGTATCTGCCGTAAGTGTGCTAGAGAGATGCGATTGTAGAGCAGATACGACACTTAGTGGAGATACGACACTTAGGGAGGTAAAAGGTGTGCTATAGTCACGACACTGGGTGGCCACTGGACCGGAAAATGTGACCCTAAGTGTCGTATGTCTAAGACCACTCTGGACATGTCGTAACAAACGCGGAACTTAACTTCCCGTAGGAATTAAGCAATGAAATTTGAGCACGAGTAAGGTATACATATAACCTTTAATCGTACCAAATAAGAAGAAAATCGGCCGCACCGTTATGAAGATTTCGGCGTTTTAATTTCGTCATAGTAAATGCTGCTCTGGTGGCCAGTGTAGCTCTACCCTCACTCTGCGCTTATTTCAATCTCCCAGCAGAGATTCCGCGCGCTTTACCGCGAAAGATCTGTTAGGAGAGTGCTTGTACCATATCCGATGATAGCCCGATGTTTCAAATTTAAACGCCGATATCTTCATAACGGTGAGTCCGATCTTTTCCATTTTTGGTACGATTATAGGTTATATGTATCCCTTACTCGTGTTAAAATTTCATCGCTAAATTCGTAAGGAAGGTGTAGGAAATCCACAGTGACGTTTTATAGAACCTAAGACAGTTCTATACTTGTCTTAAGATCGTTTGATTCAACCTACGACATCGTCTATAGCACACCCGCCATCTTGTGTCGTAGAAAATGCCGTAAAATCTTGATCCGATCTTAGGTGATCGCAGACTTGCGATGTCGTGACTAAAAAACAGGGCCCAGCCTTTGTGCTTCACAATCTTCTCATCTACACTAATCTCTTTCCTGGGGTGATACATTGCTTTCATTATGGAATTGAAATGCGAAACGAAAAAATGAATCAAAGACATTGGATCACTTTGAGGCGGGAGAGAGCCAGCACCTCCACCGGAAGCACCAGGCTGCCTGGAGGCTCCACCAAAGTGTAGATAACCCGCCATCTTCAAGACACAAGATGGCGGGTGTGCTATAGACACGGTCGTAAGTCGAATCGAACTATCTTGGCGAGATGTATCGGAAGTTAAGACAAGTATAGAACTGTCTTAGGTTCTATAATACGTCACTGTGTATTTTCTGTGCTTCCCTTACGAATTAAGCAATGAAATTTTAACACGAGTAAGGGATATATGTAACCTATAATCGTACCAAATATGAAGAAGATCGACTTCTTCATCCCGAAGTTATCGGCATTTGAAATTCGTCATAGCAATCATCTGCTCTGGTGCCAATCACCCTCCCACCTCCCGATACACAGTCAATGTCAAGGTCGCTGCATAAATTGGCGGAGGTGTTGGAAAAATACACTGGCCTCCAGAGCAGATGATTGCTATGACGAAACTCTAATGCCGATAACTTCGGAACGGTAAGACAAATCTTCTTCATATTTAGTACGATTATAGGTTATACGTATACCTTACACATGTTAAAATTTCATTGCTTAATTCCAAAGGGAAGTGAAGTTGCGCATTCAGTACGACATGTCCAGAGTGGTCTTAGAGATACGACACTTATAGCCCCCATTTCCGCTCCATTGGCCGCCGACTGTCGTGACTATAGCACACCTTTTAGCTTCCTAAGTGTCGTATCTTCACTAAGTGTCGTACCCACTCTACGATCGTGGCTCTCTAGCACGTGTCGTAATAAGTAAATAAATAAATATTAAGGATGACATATTAAACCATGTGATTTTAACTAAATTGTGTGTTCTGAAAACTATGTGCCCGTCCCCTAGTGGTATACACTGACACCAGCTACCTCTCTCTCCTATAAGAGCCGTCATTGTCTAGGGAAAAAAATATTACAAAATGAAAAAAATGTAAATTCCACGCCTTTATTGGAGATGATTTGGAAACTTAGACACACAATGAAAACAAAATAACATGTATAGGGCTTGGGCGCTGATGAATAGATATCGGTAATATAGAAAGACATGGTTAGTGTGGCCGAATGGAATCTGTTCAGAGATATTTTGGTCAGAAAGATTCACCAAAGTCTTCGACTTCAGTGAATCTTTCTGACCAAAATATCGAGAAACAGATGGAATTCGGCCACACTCACTATGTCTTTTTATTATTATATACCAATATTTGATTTGAATGTCATTTTGATACTTACATAATCAACTCATTTCATAGTCAGAAACGTTACCGCACTCAGCGAAAGTCAAGCTATGACGTTCGGTGACGTTCACGTGCACGCCGTCTGATACAGGAAGGAGCAATCTGATTGGTCCGTTTGCGCTCGACCAATGAACGCCTAACTTTTAAAGCGAGTACTCTCCCAGCATATTCTTTGTTGTTATTAACCTATTCAGCGCCACGCTCAATCCCAACACATACTGAGTTTATATATAAATATCTAAGACTATGTCGGAGAGTGTAAATAACATTTGAACCGGCACTACACAGTTTCCCGCACAAGATGAACCCGATCGGACTTCGAGAGATTTATACCCAAGTTCTTTAAATCATAAGTTAAGTATTTCTTCATTGTTTCATCTCATTTATGGTTAATCTGAAAGATCGTTTCATATAGATCTTACTGGAATGTAATTTTAATACACAAAATGGAGACATATTTTGCAATTTTTAATCGAGAAAATTCAACTGACCGGAAATGTCGGGCACCGATCAACAGAGTACATTCAACTTTGCGATGTTTTAAGGCATTGTCCAAATTTGTACCAAAATGGCCCCGTGTCTCACCGCTGGAACCAGCATATCGTCCTGTGTCAAGTCATCAAAGAACTCTGCAGTAACATCAACGCCCTGAAAACCTATAAATGCATACGAAATATTTAATAAAACCCATCAAATGTATCATGTTTCACATCATATTCACAATTTTACTGTCGCTATACTTTAAACAATATTTTACTTACGTTTTCAGTATCTTCGCAACTCGTTCCTGGATCTGTGACAGCTGCACGCTTCGCTCCAGCATGTGGGGCACCAAGGGCGGCCGTTACAGGACGTTTCGCTGCTCTACGATCGTATGATCGAATGAGTTCAACATACCATGAATTCCGGTTCTCAACTGATATCGCCATTAAACGACAGCAATCAAAGCACATAGGATGGATTATACTGCACTTCGTTGGAAGGAATGACTGTGTTAAATATGTATACATCGGAAATCAGCACCTTACACACTCATAGGATGGATATTACTTCAGTACGCTGGAATCAATGCAATTAATTATTAATGAAATGCATTCATTTAATATTTAATAACCTCAGGATGGATTTTACCTCACGTCGATGGATTTATTGTTACAATTTCTTCTTTTTTTTTACCTGTCTGACGTTAGAGTCTGGAGCCCGACGCACTGCTGGTAGGTCGAATTTTTCCTCACCCTCATTTAGAATCAAAAACATGGCCTGTTGTTGTGCGTTGCTTGCTATAGCATAGGCTTGTAATGACTGCACGTTTTTGTGTCCGGACAGCTGGGCTACTAGGGTCGGTGGTACTCCCGCATGTATTAAATTAGAACATGTAGTTTTCCGGACACTATGATTAGATATCCGTTTTCCCGTTATTCCAGCAATAGCAGCACATTCTTTCATTAAACGACCCAGTTCATTTTTGCCCATAGCCATTCGGCTGTACCAGATGGCACTGTCGGCAGTGCGTTTATGATTGATCGCTAAGTAGAAAGGAGATTCAGGGAAATTCATTTCCTCCGGACGTCTCTGCCGGAATTCCTCAAGGAGAAAGATTGGACAGCATTCTGGGCCCTTTTTTTCAGTCACGACAATCGTTATTACCAATACCCTAAGATCGTACAGCGAATGTATGACACTTTGGAAGACAAAAGATGGCGGGTGTTCTATAGTCACGATCGTAGTGCGCCACGGGAGATCGCCGCGAAAATTGTCGGTCATTACGACAAATATAGAATTGTCTTAAAACCTCCCAAGGAAATAAGCGGAGACCCCCTCCCTGGTTTAACGCCAAGTGCCATGAAGCCAGGAGAGAACGCCGGAGAGCTCTCCGCCGGTTCAACAATGACATCACAGACGAGAATATGCACCAATACCTACAAACCCGTGCAAAAACCGTCCAAACATACAAGGCAGAAAGACGAGAGTACTTCCATTGATATGTTAATTCCCTCTCCAGTACAACTCCAATGTGGAAAGTGTGGAAGGAGGTGAAGAAACTAAATGGAGGCACCTCATCTACTGTCCACCATCTCAAGAAAGGTGGGGAGATATTAGAAGTGAACAAGGACATTTCAAATACCCTTGCGAACCACTTCAGCAATGTCTCCTCATCAAATAACTGCTCAAACACCTTCCTAGAGCACAAAGGGAGGCAGGAGGCAAGGAGACTTGACTTTACCTCCAATAACAAGGACTCCTGCCCTGGCCCTGACGACATACACTATCAAATGTTAAAACATCTTCCAGATGATGCTCTAACCTGCTCCTGGAGGTGTTCAACAACATTTGGACAACTGGTTACTATCCACCATCCTGGTCTGAAGCGACGGTGATACCAATCCCCAAACCAGGGAAGGATCCCAGTATCGCCTCGAGCTACAGGCCAATAGCTTTGACCAGCTGTATGGCAAAGACCATGGAAAGACTGGTGAACAACAGACTGGTATGGTACTTAGAGTCCAACGACTTGTTGACTCCCTATCAGTCAGGCTTCCGTAAAGGACGTAGCACCACTGACCATTTAGTCCGTCTGGAAAGCTGGATCCGTGAGGGTTTTACCAACAAAGAACATGTGGTTGCAGTCTTCTTTGATCTGGAGAAGGCATATGACACCACCTGGAAGCACGGCATCCTGAGGGACATCCAGCATATGGGTTTGAGAGGAAGACTGACGGGGTTCATTAAACGATTCTTGACTAACAGGACGTTCAGTGTTCGCCTCGGAAGTGCCATCTCCCAGAGAGTCGACCAGGAAATGGGTGTACCCCAGGGCTGTGTCCTCTCTGTCACCCTGTTTGGCATTAAGATCAACGACATAGCGAAACAACTAAAGAAGGATGTCAACTGCTGCCTCTATGTAGATGACTTTGTCGTCTGCTACAAGGGCAGATTCATGCACACAGTCGAAAGAAAACTGCAGCAAACTCTAGACAAACTTCATGTTTGGAGTGACAAAAATGGCTTCAAATTCTCTGAGACCAAGACATGTGCAGTTCACTTCTGTCGTAGACGAGGATGCGTGGACAAACCTTCCCTCAGTCTCCAGAACAAGGAACTGACAGTCCAAGAGGATGTCAAATTCCTTGGACTGGTGTTTGATAGTTTCTACCTCCGCAGGTGCGCCACCACCACCATCTGCTGACCCCTTACGGCCTGCGTTTCACCCGGAGAAGGTGTTACCACAGGACCGGTAGAAGCAGGTGTCTGGCTCATGACCCAACCATCTACCAAACTCTTCAGCTCTGGGTTTGCAATCCCCGCCAACTCCCATTCCCACTGTGCCCACAGAAAAAGTCTGCTCTGAAGAAGTGCAAGGGTTCCTCTAAGTCCAGTGACTCAGAGGACGACTTGTGGTCTGGTCGGTCAGACAGGAGCTGGACACAAAGTAGTGTAACTTTGGGGGATGTTTTACATCACTCGAAGACAGGAACAGTGAAGGTGAAGCCGGACCACAAGAGCTCTGGCACTTCCAAGGGGGAGAAATCCTCTAAGGAACCTGAAAAGGCAGCAGTCTCGTCTGAAGCTTTGGCAAAGATAAGCACTGCTGGTGCCCGACCAAAAGAGAAAGGCACAGATGCTAAAAGGACTGGTGGGGCCGCGATGGAGGAGAATTTCCCTTTTCTTCCCTCTCCAGCTGGACTTGCCCCCAAGGCGGCACTGAAGCAGAAGGATCCGCAGCCTGCACCGGTGGCTTCTACTGCGACAGTTGCATCCGCATCAAGGGATGTGTATTCCAAGACACTAACGAGACCTACACTAGCACCAATAGGGTAGGAAACTGGGAACCGCCGCACATGTCAACGTACCTGAATCATTTAGACAACCAGGTTGTCACAAACATGAAGAAGTTTAGGGGCGGCATACAACAACTCACAGAGTATGAGACCCAAGCAAGCGAGGCCCAGATTCAGCCGATGGTGATACCCCTGGTATCTACCCCGTTGAATCTGCGGCAGCCACCAGAGGCCACCCGGACTGTGAGATTCCTAATGTAATACGGAGTTCATATATGAAAAATCTTTTCAGTCGGTCAAAAACTTGAGAAACAGGCATGACATGTATCAAAGGCCCCTTTCGTGATAAATTCACCTAAAAACATTGGTGCATTACCTTCAGGTGACTGGTCAGGTGCGTCTAGGATAAAGCCTTCGTACCCGATTTTGAGGGTCACTATGGCAACCAAAGAAAGTAAAACCCTTCCAGATTGTTAACTCTATTTACCGAAAAATATATTGATGGATTTTCCCCTGAAAGATTGATGACTAACCACTGTAAATTCATGTTATTCAATAAATTTCTGCAAAAAATGCAATTTTTCCTGACAAAAAGAAGGAACGGTTGCCATGGCAACCAAAATTAGAATAAACTACAACAGTTACAGAATCCTAATGGAATATGGAGTTCATATATGAAAAATCTTTTCAACCAGTCAAAAACTTGAGAAACAGGCATGACATGTATCAAAGGCCCTTTTTGTGATAAATTCACCTAAAAACATTGGTGCATTACCTTCACATGACTGGTCAGGTGGCTCTTTGATAGTGCCTTCGTACCCGATTTTGAGGGTCACTATGGCAACCAAAGAAAGTAAAACCCTTCCAGATTGTTAACTCTATTTACCGAAAGATATATTGATGGATTTTTCCCCTCAGAGTTTGATGACTAACCACTGTAAAGTCATGTTATTCAATAAATTTCTGCAAAAAATTGCAATTTTCTCTGAAAAATAGAAGGAATGGTTGCCATGGTAACCAAAATTGGAATGAACTACAACAGCTACAGAATCCTTATGGAATATGAAGTTCATGTATGAAAAATCTGTTCAATCACTTGAAAAGTCTTCAAATGACCACAACATATATAAAACCTATTTTTTTAGTGTGAAGTTGTTCTCAGGAGCGTGGGAACTTCCGATTGAAATTCCGATTCCAATCTCTGTAATACCCTGGGGGGTGTTTTTCAGTTGAGACGATCTTAAGTTGAGACCGTTTGAGGGCCAAAGTGTTTTTCAGTTGAGATGATCTTAGGGGATCTCAAGTTGAGACTAAGATAAGACCGTTTGGGGTGCTTTGGGTGTTTTTCAGTTGAGACGATCTTAGGGGATCTCAAGTGAAAGGATCTCAACTTCGGTCTCAACTTGAGACTGGTTGATACTTGTCTTAACTTTCTCATCTGGTGCCAAAACATATCAAAATTTAAAGATATTTAGAGCAAAGTGTATTGATAACCTGGCAAACGTATTTTCCAAATTTCATAGTTTTATTGTGGTTATTATGACCATGAGAGACGATTGATAAGCAACATAAAAACAAGGCACTGCACCACTCAGCAAGTTTGTGCTGAACCTACTGTAATGCTCAAAGTCAGTTTCAACTAGAGATCGGTCTCAACTTGAGATCGGTCTCACCTTGAGATCGGTCTCAACTTGACATTGGTTCACAAAAGGTATCCCAAGGGACTTGACAAAACAGTTTGGGGCGACAATAGGCAATTTAGAGGCTCGGGTTTACTTAAACCACAGGAAGATCACTATAGAACTTGAGATAGCTCTACACTGAGAACTTGAGATCCTTGGAGTTGAGATCCCCTAAGATCAGCTGTGTAGACTTGAGACAACGTCTGAAAAACACTTTCCGCCATTGATCTCAAAGTTGGTCTCAGGATCTTTGATCGATCTTAGTGGATCTCAAGTTGAGATCATCTCAACTAAAAAACACCCCCCTGGACCCGGGAACCAGGGCCCTGTTTTTCAGTCGAGACGATCTCAAGCTGAGATCCGCTGAGATCCATGAGCGATCCTGAGACCATTTGGGAGATCAATGGCTGCAGGTGTTTTTCAGAGGTGGTCTCAGTGCGCCAGAGCGGATCTCACGCTGATCGCCGCTAGCGATCTGTATAGAATCATCTCAGGTTCTAAACTGATTTTCCTGCCAGATACCCCCCCCCCTTACTTTTTTGCCTGAGATCCCTATTGATCATTTCCTGCCAGGTACAAGATTCTGCAATTTGAAATTATTGATTTGAGACACTTATACTTATTTAAATTAGACCATATTTACAGCGAATAATTGTTCATGTCCATTTGATCCAATCCTAAAATTTCATAACTTTCTGTTGAGTATCCCATAAGTGAGACATGTTTACTTTTTCAATGGGTGTTGTTATGTATAAATATGGAGTGACCTTGACAAATAAAACCGAGTATTGCAGTAGGTTATATACAAGCTGCCTGAGTGGTGCAGTGCCTGCATTTTTCAGATTTCCAGACAAATGTTTATCACGATCTTAATAACCACAGGAAAACTATGAAATTTGGGATATAGGTATGTCAGATTATTAGTATCCTTCGCTCTAAGTATTTTCTAATTTGAATATGTTTTAGAACCTTAAAGAAATAGTTATGACAAGTATCAACTGGTCTCAGGTTGAGACCGTTTGGGAGATCATTTCACTTGAGATCTCTTGAGATCATCACAACTGAAAAACACTGAAATCACCCGAAACAGTCGCATCTCAGTCCCAGCCTGAGATCCCCAGAGATCGTCTCAACTGAAAAACAGTTTGCCTTTCAAACGGTCTCAACTTGAGATCGTCTCGACTGAAAAACAGGGCCCAGGGCCCTGTTTTTCAGTTGAGACGATCGCTAGCTGAGATCTGCTGAGATCTGTGAGCGATCCTGAGACCATTTGGGAGATCAATGGCTGCAGGTGTTTTTCAGTCATGGTCTCAGTGCGCCATAGCGGATCTAAGGGGGATCTCAGGTTGTGATCATTTAGCTGAGAACCCTAGCGATCATTTCCTGCAGGGAAAAGATTCAGTGATCGGAAATTATTGATTTGAGACACTTAAACTTATTCAAATTATACCATATTTACAGCGAATAATTGTCCATGTCTATTCAATCGAATCCTAAGATTTCATAATTTTCTATTAAATATTTCAAGAGTAAGATATGTTTTTACTTTGTGAATGGGTATGAAGTGACCTTGACCTTACCCTGCTAGAATAAATTGAGCATTACAGTAGGTATACACAAGCTGCCTGAGAGGTGCAGTGCCTGCATTTTTCAGATTTCCAGACAAACGTTTATCACGGTCTTAATAACCACAGGAATACAATGAAATTTGGGATATAGGTATATCAGATTGTTAGTACCCACCAATCAAAATATCTTCAAATTTGAATAAGTTTTAGCATCTGAAAAAATAAGTTATGACAAGTATCAATTGGTCTCAGGTTGAGATCGTTTGGGAGATCATTTCACTTGAGATCCCTTGAGATCATCACAACTGAAAAACACTAAAATCACCCGAAACGGTCGCATCTCAGTCTCAGGCTGAGATCCCCAGAGATTGTCTCAACTGAAAAACAGTTTGGCTTCCAAACGGTCTCAACTTGAGATCGTCTCGACTGAAAAACAGGGCCCAGCTGTTTGTCACGTGACAGCTGCAGAGGGTCAAGGTCGCCGCATAAATTAGCGGAACATTTTTGGTACGATGATAGGTTATATGTATACCTTACTCGTGTTAAAATTTCATTGCTTAATTCAATTCCAAAGGGAAGTGAAGTTGCGCATTCGGTATGACATGTCCAGAGTGGTCTTAGAACTACGACACTTAGTGGGACACTTTCCGGTCCAGTGGCCACCGAGTGTCGTGACTATAGCACACCTCACACTGCCCTACGTGTCGTAGAGCGGCGATAATTGTCCGACCCTCTAAAATGTCGCGACTATAGCACACTCAGAGCAAAAACATGTCGTTCATAACGATTGTTGTGACTGAAAAACAGGGCCCTGGTTTGGTCGAGTTCTCCCACATTTCAGGCAAAAAGGCTCTGCTTGTCGAAGTATCACCTTGCCGTGTTGTTGTTGTTCTTTCAAAGAACGTCGCTATTTTTTTTCCAGAACTCTCTTCTGATATACGAACATCGCCCCAGCATAGTTGACGAGCCTCTTGCTGGCCTCGCATTCCACAGCATTTTGTTGTAGTCTGCTGGGGTGGACAGCAATTACCATTCTGTTCACCCTCTTGGTCGCCTTGCCTCCTCGTGGTGCAGACTGGATATGCTTGCACGCAAGCATAACTAAAGCGACCCCCTGTAGGATGATCCAGGGAACCAAAGCATCATCCTCATAGGAGGAAGTTGGACAACCTCCTTATGGTACTTGTCCAAAAACAAATAAACTATGACTGAAAAAAGTACAAAATCCATACCGGATCAGTCGTCGCCCGGGTTAACAAGGACCGACGTATCCCCAGTGAGGAACCAGGCTGGAGATAGTGTTTCAACTACTGGAACAAACATTGGAAAAATTACAGGATTGGAAATGGACAATGGAAATGAACATGGACTAAACAAAAATGCAGGTAATCAGGACAAGAGAGTGCCTGAACCTGGTAACTTCTATAATGACACCAACTGGCCTCGATTCTTAATCATAGAATCCAGCCAGGGTGATACATTGGCAAGAACCTCCCCCTTCCTTATTGCAAAGGTGGTTGAGAGTTCAGCCGGTCAAGTTAAGGCAGTGACCAAAACTAAAAGTGGTACTGTCCTAGTTGAAACTAAGCGAAAGCAGCAAACACTGAACCTGCTTTCACTTCAAAAGATGGGAGAGAAAACCATAAAGGTTACACCCCACCGCTCTCTGAACTCCTCTAAAGGAGTCATAAAGTGGAGGGACCTACTGGGGACCTCTCCTGAAGAAATAAGACAGGAATTGAAGTCACAGGGTGTCACACATGTGCACCAAATCACTGTGAAACGGCAGGGAAAGGTGATAGAAACTTCCACCTACATTCTATCCTTTGATAGCCCTAACCCTCCCCAAATTGTCAAGTGTGGTTCCCAACACTTGACTGTTGAAAAGTATAGAGAAAGCCCAATGAGGTGCTTTAGGTGCCAAAAATATTGGCATACAGGAAAGAAATGCTGGCACACCCCGGTATGTCCCAAATGTGGGCAGGGCAACCCTACCCACAACTCAAAAGAATGCAAGGATGCCCCAAAATGTGGAGGGGGTCATCCGGCATACTCAAAGAAATGCCCAAGGCAAGAAGAGGAAAGGAGAACTCTTGCCATCAAACATGATCAGGGCATTCCCTACCCTAAGGCAAGGGACATTGTCATGGCTGCAAAGCCCAAAGCGAAAACTTATGCAACTGTGGTAAAATCAAAACGAGATTTTGGTTCCCAAACTCCATGGCCTAATGAAAAACCACCGGCTGTTATACCTTAGCAACCCAAAAAGGTAATTTCTAGTTGCAACCGACAACACGAAGATATGGCTGTTAGCTCACAGCCTAAACAAAAGACAACAAAAGTTCCAACTGTAACTCCATCCACAGCTGGAAGTAACATCAGAAAATCTGTAGCACAGACTGGAAAGAGCACCTCTGCCCCAGCCTCTTCATGCAGAACTAACCTTCCCACAGCAACCAAGGAAGGAATACCCAATATGAAGGAAAGTGCCTCCAAAAACTTGGGAAAAGGGTCAGCTCTGCTAGGGGGGAAAACTATTTCTATTCCATTTAATAGCTCCAGTACTGGTCCAACCTCAACTGGGGGCAACCCCGCTGCAAAGGAAAGTACCCTTGTTAGAAGTGGAGGAAACTCACAGAGAAACCAACATGTCATCATTAACAGAACATCAAATAAACACCAAAAAGAAAGAGTTTCATCAATCAGACCCATCCCAGTCCAAACTCGCAATGCAAGGTTGACTAAGGCATCAAAACAACCTACTTAAATGGCTGACAAACTCAACATACTACAATGGAACTGCAGAGGCTTCACTGCCAACCGGGAATGTCTTCATCTGCTCTGCAAGGAGTTTGAACCGGTTGCAGTATCTCTCAAAGAAATTAAAGTTCAAGCAGAAACTGCAAAAGATTGCACATGAAAGGATACAAAGTCTTCTCCAAAATCCCTGATGTTGACACCCCGTCCGGTGGAGTAGCTTTCTTTCTCAAGACCCAATACCCGCAACGAGAAATATCTTTGAGAACAGAACTACAGGCAGTAGCAGTAAGGGTGACCATAAATAAACCTGTAACATTATGCTGCCTACATTTACCACCAAACCGGAGAATCACTTTAAAAGACCTAACAACCCTCACTGACCAGCTGCCACCCCCTTTCATGATAATGGGTGATTTCAATGCCCACAACACCATGTGGGGGGACAGGAAAATAGATGGCAAGGGTAGAATGGTGTAGAGGTTCATAGACCAAAAGTCATTGTGCCTCTTCAATGATAAATCGCCAACGTACCTCCATCCAGCTTCTGGTACTTATTCATCCATTGACCTTACTATCGGCAATGCTACAATATTTGCAGACTATGATTGGAGGGTATACCAACATCTCTGTGGAAGTGACCACTACCCAATCATTCTACAAACTGAAAGTACAAATACCATCGAAAAACCGTTGAGATGGAGACTCCATAAAGCTGACTGGGATCAGTTTAAAGATTTATGCGAGACTTCCTTTAGATCTTGACAACTGAGCAAAGAGAAAGAGGCACATCCTGCACAATACTTCACCGAAACCCTCAGGGAAGTGAGTACCATTTGTGTAGGGAAATCCCCAGGCAAGAAAAAGCAAAGATGCACAAAGCCAGAAGAGAGCGTAGAAGAGCCCTGCGCAGGTTCAGCAAGAACTGCACCCTAGAAAACATGCATGAATATTTGCAAGCACGGGCAAGGGCAAAACAAACATTCAAAAAGGAAAAAGGAGAATCATTCCATAATTATGTTCACTCCCTCTCAAGCTCAACTCCCATGAGAAAAGTATGGACAGAGGTAAGAAAACTCAATGGAGTACCTCTTCCCACAGTTCATCATCTTCAGAGAGGAGCAGACATATTAGAAACACACAAAGACATCTCCAATGCCCTAGCTGATCACTTCAGCCAGGTGTCATCAGCAGACAATTGCTCGAAAACATTTCAAGAGCACAAATCGTGGCAGGAGAGAAGGAGACCCAATTTCACAAGTAATAATGAGGAAGCTTACAACAGGAAGAGCTGAGGCATGCCCTCACCCAATCAAGGGACTCCTGCCCGGGCCCTGATGATATACACCACCAGATGCTGAAACATCTCCCAGGGCAAACACTTGACCTGCTTCTGGAGGTCTTAAATGATATCTGGAAAAGTGGTCGTTTCCCACCATCCTGGTCAGAGGCAACTGTGATACCAATTTTCAAACCGGGAAAAGATCCCAGTCTTGCCTCAAGCTACAGACCAATAGCAATGACCAGTTGCTTGGCTAAGACCATGGAAAGAATGGTAATCAACAGACTGGTATGGTATCTAGAGTCCAATAATTTGTTGACTACCTACCAGTCTGGTTTCCGCAAGGGACGTAGCACGACAGACCAGCTTGTAGGGTTAGAAAGCTGGGTCAAAGACAAGTTTGCCAATAAAGAACACATAGTCGGGGTCTTTTTTTATCTGGAAAAGGCCTATGATACCACTTGGAAACATGGCATCCTCCGAGATATCCAGCAATGGGGTCTGCGGGGAAGACTTGCAAAGTACATAGAAGGTTTTCTGACCAACAGGACATTAAACGTCCGTCTTGGGTCAGTACTGTCAGAGAAAGTCAACCAGGAAATGGGTGTACCTCAAGGTTGTGTCCTTTCAGTCACCCTGTTTGGCATCAAGGTCAATGACATAGTAAAGCAGCTGCAGCAGGATATTAACTGCTGTCTATATGTCGATTACTTTGTTATATGCTGCAAGGGCAGCCACATGCCCACTATAGAAAGGAGACTCCAGCAAACACTCAACCAACTACAAGTTTGGAGCAACCAAAACGGATTCAAATTCTCTGAAGCCAAAACATGTGCAGTCCATTTCTGTCGTAGGAGAGGATGTAAGGAAAAGCCTTCTCTTTCCCTCCAAAACAAGGAACTGTCAGTCAAAGAGGAGGTCAAATTCCTCAGCCTTGTGTTTGACAGGATACTTTTCTTCAAACCACATATTGAGTATCTGAGAAGAAAGTGTCAAAAAGCCATGAACCTCCTGAAGGTCGTCAGTCATCCCGAATGAGGTGCAGATTCTGAAACACTACTAACACTGTACAAGATGTACATAGAATCCATACTGGACTATGGTTCAGTAGTATATGCATCTGCAGCAAGGTCTTACCTGGACTGGTTAAAACCAATCCAAAACTAGGGTCTGAGGCTTTGCCTTGGTGCTTTCAGAACAACACCAGTCTTTACCCTCCATGTAGAAGCAGGAATCGCTCCGCTACATCTGCGTCGAGAGAAACTGTCTCTGCAGTATACCATACGGGTGAGAGCAAACCCAAAGAACCCAACTTATGACACAATCTTTAAGAACAAAAACACCATCTACAGGGAAAAGCCAAATACCATTAAACCTTTCTCTGAGAGAGCAAAGGCTCTGTTCAGGGAGGCAGGTATTCCAATGCGCAGAGTACGAGTAGAAGAACCATCTAAAACCCCTCCATGGGAACAGGAAACACCGGTAGTTCTCTTTGACCTAGCAAAAAACAAAAAGGCCGACACCCCTGACAGTGTATTTATGGATGACTACCATACTGTAAGGGGTCTTTTCAAAGAACACACACCCATCTACACAGATGGTTCAAAAGATGGAAACCGTGTCGGCTTTGCTGTCCACACACCATATGGGAACCTGAAAAAGGCCTTACACAGCAGAAGTAGTATCTTCACTGCTGAGGCGAATGCTATCCTGCAGTCACTAGCTTGGATGAAGGTGTCCAACCATGAGAAGTTCATTGTCTTCTCAGACTCCAAATCCTGCTTGCAGGCTATTGGCCAACATAACCCAAAGAACCCAATCATAAAGGACATCAAGCAGTCCTATACAGAACTGAAGAGAGACCATGGCAAAGAGCTAGTTATTTGCTGGCTCCCAAGCCATATTGGAATTGAGGGTAATGAAGCTGCAGATCATGCAGCTAAGAAAGCACTGAGCAGACAATATGGACCTGATACAGTTCCATTTACTGATCTGCTACCAATGACGAATGAGTTTTTACTAAAACGCTGGCAAAGTACCTGGAATGGCACTAGAAATAACAAACTACGAGAGATAATACCATCTATCAACCAAACTTTCAGACAAGGAAACCTGACAAGATTGGAACAGGTGAAACTGACCCGTCTGCGGACTGGTCACAGCAGTCTGACACATGGACACCTCTTGAGAGGTGACTTAGCACCTGTGTGCCAACCATGCAACACTCCTTTGAGTGTAAAGCATCTCATGCTTCATTGTCAGGTAACTCGGAAAAGCAGGGAAACATTCCTGAAAAATGCAACATCAATGCACAGTGCGTTCCACAACACTGGCAAGAAAGAAATTCTTGGATTCCTTAGGGAGTCCAAGATTTTTGAAAAGTTATAAAAACCAGTACATTGCCTGGTGCTTCCAGGCAATAGACCCTACACTTCAGTTAGGGCCTACTTAGAAAAGTGTTAACCACAGCAGTCTGATAGCAGTTAATTATGATTATTGGACGTTAAATCAACCAAACCAAACCAAACCAAACCAAACTGCATTCCGGAGTCCTTTAGGCGTCTTATAGTCAAAACAACCACTGGCCCATAGCATTTCTTCCTCGTCGACCGTTAAAGCATCACACTGTCAAAAAATGAATAAATATAATTAAATACATAATTTAATAATCATTAATTACCGGTTTTTTAAATAATTTTTTCCAAATTTAGATTTAAATTGATATGTATAATGCAGGTATAATTTTTTTTCGATATTTACTAACCTTATTAGGTTTATTGCCCATTCCTTCTGATTTTAATTCACGCTTGCGTCCCGCCTGTCTCACCGACTGGAATTGTTCCGAAGTTGTTATGTTGACAGGAAATCCTTTTGAATCTAGGTGGCGTTTCGGGCTGGCATATATTCCGGAGAGACTTTCCGGTTCGTAGTTGCTCCCGTCTTTTCTCCATACTTTTATAAAATAAGTGCCTAATAACACGTTCAGCTTCGACGCTTCCACATTCTCCATAGATCTCTTTTCACCATTTTTTTCGCACCACTTATGGAACGTGTCAACGTCTCGTTTCGTCTTTTTTCGTGTTTCTCCGGACTTTTTACTTTCTATGTATTCCCGTAGTAATTCGTCTGTTGGTCCGGCAGCATTATCATTTTCTTTTTCACCACTATTTGTGTCTGTTTCAACTTCAAAAGCTGAATTATCTATCTCCAGTACACGAACAACGTCGTCGTCGGCCATTTTGTTGGACGACTATGACGTTCCTTCTATGACGTTTGTGCTATCGCTCGTTTTACCTTAGTAATGCCCCACAGTATCATGGTTTTTTAATATATTAAATTATAAATTGTTTATTATAATTACAATATAATTTATAATCATCAAATTGTTCTTATAAGTTATATTTATACGTTAATTTCCATTTATTTATGTTGTTCGTAAATGTTGTTTACGTTTTGCAGGGTCACTTCCGGTTGACCTCCGGAATTCGCCGTAACGCAGTAAGTTGGCCCAATATGCAATTTCATTTGATTTTTCTTTTATTTTTATATTATAAATATCATTCATGCTTTTATAGCATTTGGTATGTACAGAATGTATATTTGAATGTGTATTTATGTATTTATGCCACTTTATTGATGCGAATCGAGGCGAACGGCCGCCATTTTGTTTGTTTATTTTCTTTCCGATAATGTCAACAGATCACATGGTACGGTGTGGCGTAAAAATATTTTTCACCATGGTGCTGCCGAACAGAATCTTTTCTCCTATTGCATAAAAGTGAGACATTTGTGCACCGGTATATAATAATATAATGTTTTAAATAATTTTAAACAAGCACAACTCAACATCTGCCCAAATTGGTTTGATAATTGGCTTTTTATTGGTGTTACAAAGTTTCAGCAGTACATTTCCTTTTTCAAGTATCATACAATCTTCGCTGTTTCTACATAAATCAAACATTCAATCGCATCGAAAGTTTCCATCATGGTAAATTTTGAGGTGGGATGACGTCCTCATCATTCTTGTCGTCATTAGTTGGTGTGTTCTTGGTACAACATCCTGTAAATGTGGGACAGATTGGAATAAACCTTGCCCAATGGGACCGTCGTAGGATCGGCATGCATAGCGGCAGGTTGTAGCAGTCTGGTGTGACGTCACTGACGCTGCTTTTTGCGCCCTTTTGTGAGGGACCTGCTCCTGTGAGGTGCTTATTCCAGGCCACAAGTCCTCTCTCCTCAGGAGTACCTTGTGTGCAAGTAAAGATTCAATTGTAGGAGTTACTGTTCGGTTTTGGAGCAAGTTAAAGATATACATGTCATACCAGCAACTTGTCAGTATACTATGTTTTATAGCAGCGATACCCACGAGAATCTTGTTTAGTTGACTGTGTATTTCAAATTATTATATACCTATGCACAAACTCACAATCAATACTGACTGCTCCTATGGCCACAGTAATACTATCATATAACCAAGGTACTCTGTCTAGCCTAGTATTAATTAGCTCTAGAATTGACATTCAGAGTGCTTTGTAAAACATATATGGAATGCTTTGAAAGACATAAACTTTGTACTGAAAGACAACGTAATCTGA
The DNA here is from genome assembly GCA_950022655.1 of Alentia gelatinosa. NCBI lineage: Eukaryota > Metazoa > Annelida > Polychaeta > Phyllodocida > Polynoidae > Alentia > Alentia gelatinosa. Next base: position 105,286,442 of record OX465580.1, read on the forward strand.
TTGGTCGAGAGGCCGAAGGACTCGGCTGGGCGGAAATTCAAAAATGACGGATGTCCTCGGATTGCGAGTTTGACAATGTGTTATAGACAGGCTAGGAGGCCATTTCACTAGGAGGGTTAGCTGCCATAGTGAGACCACAGTGATAGTTTGCGTTTCATGAGAAGGTGCAGTCAAGCGTGAATGTGAGTCAGGTAAGGAGTGAGACCAACAGTGAGAGAGTACGTTTCACTACACAATTAGGTCTCACTGTACCTATCACTGTTGAGGCACTATTAGTGACAGGGTAGACCCTATCGCTGTTGGGTTAAGAGTTTTGTTTATGTCAGAGGAGGGCAATGAAATTTTTACACAAGTAAGGTATACATATAACCTATAATCGTACCAAATATGAAGAAAATCGGTCGTAGCGTTCCAAAGATATCACCGTTTGAATTTCGTCATAGCAATCGTCTGCTCTGGTGGCCAGTGTATTTTTCGCTAATTTATGCAGCGACCTTGACATTGACTGCGTATCAGGAGGTGGGAGGGTGACTGACCACGAGAGCAGACGCAGCAGTTTCATTGCTTAATTCCTATGGGAAGGGGTGAAATTCCCGGCCCGTCGACGAATAAATTCGAACGTCAAACGTGTTTGCATAGCGAGACCTGTGCCAACAGATCAGGGGGCTGTTTCACTAGGAGCTACAAGTCTTGCTGTTTGTAACAGTGGCAGCAAAGCGGCAGTTTGCGTTTCATTAGAAGGTGCAGTCAAGCGTGAACAGCACCTGGGACACAAGCGGCACCAACAGTGGCAGTGACCGTTTCACTAGTAAATTGGGTCTCGCTGTTAGTGCCACTGTGGAGCTGCTGTAAGCGAGAGGGTCTACCCTCTCGTTTGTTACGCGTATAGAATAGTCTCACCCACTTCCCATGAGAATCAAGCAATGAAATTTTCACACGAGTAAGGTATACATATAACCTATAATCGTTCTAAATATGAAGAAAATTGTCCACGCCATTCCGAAGTTACCGGAGATTGAATTTTGTTGTCCCTCCATGCGATTGCGTTAGTCGCTGTTCTCTTTCACTCCCTCCGTAGTGCGGCGGGGTTTCGGCTGTTCTTTTTGTCTCCCCCCGGAGGCCGGCGGGAAGTGCAGTATTTGCTATGACAAAATTCAAACGCCGATAACTTCGGAACGGCGTGGCAGACTTTCTTCATATTTGGTACGATTATAGGTTATATATATACCTTACTCATGTGAAAATTTCATTGCTTAATTCCTAAGGGAGGGGGTGAAATTCTACGTCATCGACCAGTCGACGAATAAATTTGAATGTCAAACGCGTGTGCATAGCGAGACCTGTGCCAACAGTGAGAGTTGGTCTCACCTCAATAGCGAGACCACTGATGAAACGCAAATTTGGGATTGACACTGTTGGGGCCGCTGTTGCGGTCTCACCTCACGCTTTTACTCCACTACTAGTGAAACAGCTCCCTGTATTAGGAATTGCATGGGCTCCATCTTTTCTGCCTAGTGCTTCCTTTGCTGCATGGTCTGCAGCTTCATTGCCTTCAATTCAGATATGGCTTGGTAGCCAGCAGAAGACCACCTCCTTGCCATGACAGACAGGACTTTGAATCAGAGAAGATTATGAACTTTTCATGTTTTGACACCTTTATCCATGACAAGGAATGCAGGGGGCCATTTCACTAGTGGGGTGGTATAAGCGAGAGCTAGGCCCGCAACAGTGCCAGCAACAGCGATACCAACACTGCTTGATTCCTGCCCGACTACATTGTTATCGATCAGTCTCGCATATTTAAACTGTATCATGTGAACAGATCACGTTAGATATTGATATCTAAGTAACAACCGTAGTCAGTAGGCATGTCTACTCGTTCTGGGCTGCTTATAACACGTTTTCAATCTCATGAGCTTGCGAAAGGGGTTCATGGTCAGAAGCTAACGTCAGAGAAAATTGTCAACATGAACTTGTCTTAAAGTGAATAGTGACCAAATATCGAGATATCTAAGGTGAGACAATCACGTGATACAGTTCAGTTAGCTTAGAAATAGTTAGATACAGTTTAGATATATGAAATAGATCTGCATAGTGTACCGACACTGTCAGTTAGGTAGCCAACATAATTTCACGTTGACAACATGGAGCATCGCAGTGGACTGTCAGTGTTGACATCGACTGATTTCGCATCACTAAGCTATCTAAAGTGTATCACCTGAATGTCCCACGTTAGATACCTAGATATCTAGTCAGTAGGCACGTCTAGTCATTCTGGGAGCTGTTTCACTAGTAGTGGAGTGAAAGTGAGAGGTGAGATCGCAACAGTGCCAGCAACAGCAATACCAACAGTGTCAAGCCCAAATTCGCGTTTCATCAGTGGTCTCGCTGTTGAAGTGGGATCAAGTCTCACTGTTAGCATAGTTTACGGCAGGGTTTCGCTATAGATACGGATGTGCTATCAAACCTTACTGTGAGTATATAGAGGATTTCCCGTGCTTCCCATCGGAATTGAGCTATGAAATTTTAACACGAGTAAAGGGTACAAATAACCTATAATCGTGCCAAATATGAAGAAGAACGGCCGTGCCGTTCTAAAGATATCGGCGTTTGAATTTTTCACTCCCTCCGTGCGTTTGCGTTGGTCACTGTTCTTTTTCACTCCCTCCGTAGTGCGGCGGGGTTTCGGCTCTTCTTTTTGTCTCACCTCGGAGGCCATATTTGCTCCTCAACAAATAACTGCTCAAACACCTTCCTAGAGCACAAAGGGAGGCAGGAGGCAGGGAGTCTTGACTTTACCTCCAATAACAGGGAAACCTATAATAGGCTTTTCACCATGGAGGAGTTGAGACACGCCCTTTCCCAGGCAAGGGACTCCTGCCCTGGCCCTGACGACATGCACTATCAAATGTTAAATGCTCTCAACCTGCTACTGGAGGTGTTCAACAACATTTGGACAACTGGCAAATATCCACCATCCTGGTCTGAGGCAACTGTGATACCAATCCCCAAACCAGGGAAAGATCCCAGTATCGCCTCGAGCTACAGGCCAATAGCTATGACCAGCTGTATGGCAAAGACCATGGAAAGACTGTTGAACAACAGACTGGTATGGTACTTAGAGTCCAACGACTTGTTGACTCCCTATCAGTCAGGCTTCCGTAAAGGATGCAGCACCACTGACCATTTAGTCCGTCTCGAAAGCTGGATCCGTGAGGGTTTTACCAACAAAGAACATGTGGTTGCAGTCTTCTTTGATCTGGAGAAGGCATATGACACCACCTGGGAGCACGGCATCCTGAGGGACATCCAGCAAATGGGTTTGAGAGGAAGACTGACAGGGTTTATTGAACGATTCTTGACTAACAGGACGTTCAGTGTTCGCCTCGGAACTGAATTTCCCAGAGAGTCAACCAGGAAATGGGTGTACCCCAGGGCTGTGTCCTCTCTGTCACCCTGTTTGGTATTAAGATCAACGACATAGCGAAACAACTAAAGAAGGATGTCAACTACTGCCTCTATGTAGATGACTTGGTCATCTGTTATAAGGGCAGATACATGCACAAAGTAGAAAGAAAACTGCAGCAGACTCTAGAAAAACTTCATGTTTGGAGTGACAAAAACGGCTTCAAATTCTCTGAGACAAAGACATGTGCAGTTCACTTCTGTCGTAGATGAGGATGCGTGGACAAACCTTTCCTCAGTCTCCAGAATAAGGAACTGACAGTCCAAGAGATAGTCAAATTCCTTGGACTGGTGTTTGACAGAATACTGTCTTTCAAACCACATGTTGAGTATCTGAGGAGAAAGTGTCAGAAAGCCATGAACCTTCTGAAGGTCCTCAGTCACCCTGACTGGGGAACTAACTGTGAAACACTGCTGACTCTGTACAAGATGTACATCCAATCACAACTGGACTACGGATCAGTTGTGTATGAGTCAGCAGCAAAATCTTACCTGGACAGGTTAAAACCTGTCCAGAACCAAGGTCTACGACTGCCTAGGAGCATTTAGAACAACACCTGCCCAAAGCCTGTATGTAGAAGCTGGAATCCCCCCAATTCATCTGCGACGGGAGGGACTGTCTCTACAATACTCTATGAGAGTTAGGGCCAACCCAAGAAACCCAGCGTACAACTTGATTTTCAAAGAGAATTACCAACTGTTTAAAGACAACCCAAATGCCATAAGACCATTCCCGGTCAGAGCACGAGCTCAGTACCGAGAAGCAGGCATCCAAATGAAGAGAATTAGAGGTGAGAGGCCACCTGAAACCCCTCCATGGAATCAGGAAACACCCTCAATCCTCTTGGACCTGGCAAAAAACAAGAAAGGTGACACCCCTGAAATTGTCTTTCACAAGGACTACGAGACCATGAGGAAACGTTTCAGAGACCATGTACCGGTGTATACTGATGGCTCAAAAGAGGGTAACCGCGTAGGTACACCATACGGGGACCTGAAGAAAGCCCTCCATGGCAAGAGCAGCATTTTCACGGCTGAGGCCAATGCTATATTGCATGCCTTGACTTGGATGAAAATGTCACAACACAAGAAATTCATAGTCTTCTCAGACTCTAAATCTTGTCTACAAACAATTGAACAGCATGATCCAAAGAATGCTGTCATCAGAGACATCAAACTCTCATACATAGAACTAAAGAGAGAACATGGCAAAGAGGTGGCCATGTGTTGGCTGCCGAGTCATATCGGAATCGAAGGAAATGAAGCTGCAGATCAAGCAGCCAAAAATGGATTGAGCAGAGAAGTTGGAGCCCACACGGTTCCACATACAGACCAGGGCCCTGTTTTTTAGTCACGATATCGCAAGTCTGCGATCACCTAAGATCGGATCAAGATTCTACGGCATTTTCTACGTCACAAGATGGCGGGTGTACTATAGACGATGTCGTAGGTTGAATCAAACGATCTTAAGACAAGTATAGAACTGTCTTAGGTTCTATAAAACGTCCCTGTCGATTTCCTACGCCTTCCTTAGGAATTAAGCGAGTAAGGGATACATATAACCTATAATCGTACCAAATATGAAGCAGATCGGATTTATCGTTCCGAAGTTATCGACGTTTGAATTTGAAACATCTAGCCTGTAGTGCGGCCACCATTCACCAGACGGCGTATACACACCTCGAGCGGTCGTGAAAGAGAATATTGAAAGATCGGATATCGTATCACGTGGTGGTAGGGGTACACTGGCCATCAGAGCAGTATTTGCTATGACAAAATTTAAACGCCGATTTTCTTCATATTTGGTACGATTATAGGTTATATGTATACCTTACTCGCGTTCAAATTTCATTGCTTAATTCCCACGGGAAGTTAAGTTCTGCGTTTGTTACGACATGTCCAGAGTGGTCTTAGACATACGACACTTAGGGTCACATTTTCCGCTCCATTGGCCACCGACTGTCGTGACTATAGCACACCTTTTACCTCCCTAAGCGTTGTATCTCCACTAAGTGTCGTATCTGCTCTACGATCTTATCTCTCTAGCACACTTACGGCAGATACGTGTCATAAGTTACGAATGTCGTGACTAAAAAACAGGGCCCTGAAACCAATGGCCAATGAGCACATTCATAAAGCTTGGCAGAAACTCTGGAACTGCACCAGATACAACAAACTAAGAGAAATTGTAGTGGCTACTAGCCAAAACTTTAGGAAAGACAACCTGACATGAACTGAACAGGCGAAACTGACCCGTCTGCAGACCGGTCACACCAAACTGACACATGGGCACCTCCTAAGATGTGAAGTAGCACCTATGTGCCAAACATGCAACACTCCGCTGAGTGTAAAACATCTCATGCTACACTGTCAGGCCACCAAAGAGAGCAGGAAGAAATTCCTAAAAAATTTGAGAACATTGCACAGTGTTTTCCATAACACTGGGAAGAAAGAAATTCTTGACTTCCTCAGGGAATGTAAGATTTTCGATAAGATATGATTGAGAAAAGTAAGATGCCTGGGCCCAGTTTTTTAGATTGGATCAAGATTCTACGGCATTTTCGACGACACAAGATGGCGGGTGTGCTATAGAGACTGTCGTAGGCCGAAATGAGCGATCGCATGGATAAGTGTCCGAACTTATGACAAGTATAGAACTGTCTTAGTTTCTATAGAACGTCACTGTAGATTTCCTGTGCTTCCCATAAGAATTAAGCAATGAAATATAAACACGAGTAAGGGATATGTGTAACCTATAATCGTACCAAATATGAAGAAGATCGGCCTGTTCGTCCCGAAGTTATCGGCGTTTGAATTTCGTCATAGCAATTGTCTGCTCTGGTGGCAGATATGCAAAGTAAAGTAAAGTAAACCAAAGCAAGTCTAATTGAACAAATTGGACGTTAAACTATCCAAACAAACAAACCCTAAAGCTTCCTCTGACAAGGATGTTTAGGGTAGTCGATGGACGACTCGGCTGGTAGCCAGTGGACCGGGGATGTGCCATCTGGAGTCGGAACTAGCAGAGTGTACTCACTCTCCTGGGACCGAAACTAGATGGATTTGGGAAGTACCCGGGTGGGGGGAAATTTTTTCCCTACCTAGCCACTTCCAGGATGGAATACTGCATTCAGCCTCTGTTGGGTGCAGTGAACTGTCATTTGCTCCTTATGTATTAACTAACTCAGTTCTTACATGGGGAACAACCACATTGGGAATGAATTTTCCCAATGGAGAGGGTGTATGGAGGCCTTCTGGCTGGAAGCCTGCCTTTCCTCAGCACCCACGCGGGTCACTGGGAGGTGTAGAGGGACAGCCAGGAATCCCCATGGATAAGCGATCTCGGGTTTGGGCTTCGGAAAGTTTGCAAAGACTTTCCAGAGGCACAACTCTGGCTTCAGGCGGCTGAAGGTTCTCCTGGTGGTCAAGCCATTAATAGGCTCCCACCTTTGGCCTGGACCCGGTCCATGCACCTTACTGGCTTTGTCGGAACCGAGTTCCTTGACTCGACAGTGAGATACTAGGCCACACCCCTGTTCTGTTGGATGGAGCCGACTATTTCTACCTTGGGTCGGTGATCGTAAGTTCTGAAGACAGCTGGAAGTGGGGCCTTCATTGGTACTTGATTCCATGCTGTGAACTTAAGCCAGTATAGCTGGAGCCGGAAAAAGAACACTGATACCACACACACTTTTTACGAAGTGGATGGAGAAATTGTTCACCCTTTGGCCGTTATTTCGTTTTCGGCTAGCCCTTCCCTTCATGGAGGACTTCACACTAGAACAGTGGGAAGCCCAGCACCAGCTAGGTATCAGGCTGGACAAAGCCATCCATCCAGGACAACAACCGGAACAGCTGGAGACGGGGTGCTTGGCAGTCCGGGCTGACCACTTGTAGGCCCGCGGCTGTCGAGTCCTCCCCGTCCAACGCTCAAGTCATCGCTCCCAGGCAGAAGATGGGTGAATATATCACATTACTTATCCAAGGTGCTAGCGAGGCTAGTCCCTATTTTTCAAACATCATTCCTCTTTTCTAAATGTCGTATCTTCCATATTTTATTATTCTCCATTTCCAAATCCACTTTTCCCTTTTTACTACAGTATCAGTGAATTCTTTTGAATGCCAGGAAGCTAGAGAGTAGACCAAGAACTGCTGGATCTGGAATTGTCCCCTAGCAGCACAATGGCTGCAATGGTTCCCCTCTTAGTAAAAACTGGGAGGGGTACTGTAGTTGGGTGGGAATCCAGCAGTGTTTCGTACGTTCTACGGAAGCTGGCGCGGAAAGTCAACACTGGGTATATATACTCAGCATTCACAGTAGGTCGACAGCCTGTCTTGCGCGTCTCTCCTCAAGAGCGGACCCTTTGACCCTAACTTTGCAGGTGGGTTCTTATAACCTTCCTGATGGTTAGGCCAGTCTTTCAGATTAGCCTCTCCAGTGTTACCTGGCACACCGTGCTGGGGTACTGAACTTGTGGGAAGTAGTGGAGTTGTGTTTTGTGTCTCTAGGTATGTGCACACTTACCAAAAACCGAATTGACCTACGTAATTGCACATAGGGTGGGATCCCGCCGGGAACTAGCGTTCCGGAAGTGGATCTTCCAACCTGCTAGTCAGGCGGCGACCACCACAACAACAACAAAGTTAATGCAGTGTCCCAACACTGGAACTTGGTATCGAACATAATTTCATGATGACAACGCAAACCGGTGCAGTGGACTGTCAGTGCTTGTTGATATTGATTTATTTCATATCTCGGTTAGGCTCATGGCTGAACTCACCGCGGCCTACGGCTTTGGTGAGTATGGCTGTGAGCCTAACCTTGCCGTACGGAGCACTAACATAGTAATTCATATTACTATATACCTACTGTCGTAACTAATGTAAATACAACACGTTGCTATACATATGGTAACTATGGTTATGCACGTTACGCCTAAGGTCTTAGCGGATGGATAATGGCGGCCACTCGGAAACAGTACGTCGACTCGACCGTTGACATCGTGATTTACAACAAAATACATTAAATATACACACCTGACCACATATAATCCTAATGAAGTACGTAAATACATAGTAATTCATATTACTAGCAAATTAATTCTAAAGAATTTAGACCTGTCTTTTCAAGCTTTAGTCTCCCCAGACAGGTTATGAATCTGAAAATGACTTATATCATGGTATTGAATTATCTTGTTTTCAAAGAGTTTTAGAAATGGATGTTTTCGTGTATTATAATCAAAAGGGTACCTTGCTAGGGCGTATATTTTTTAGTGTATTAATGTCCTTACCTGGTATCAAGTTGTCTAGAATGACTCCCATCAATCCTCCTACAAATGTGCTTGTTGTAAACAAGACTTGTATTACTTGGTTTACCACTGTATTCCCTATATTTATGGAAAAAAGAAAGGGAATGTTTATGTGTGATTTAAAGAGATTTTTCATTCTCGGGAACATCACCCTTGACGGATTATGTATTATCACTCATGTTCAAGCAGGGTTCACCTGCTGACATAGCGGCAGAGCTATCTAGCTATGACATTCTGTAATATTAGTGCCAGGAGTATCCTCATAGGCATGTGCAGTAGACTGATCATCGCTTACAGTCTTTCCTGGCTCTTAGTTGTATTTTGTAGTTCTGTACTTTAACTCAACCTTACTCTTAAGGTCTATACCTGGGCCTTGTTTTTTAGTCACGACAATCGTTATTGGCGACATCTTCCAGGCGGGAGTGTGCTAGAGAGCTACGATCGTAGAACCAACGACAAATGGCGTGGTGCTACGACACGTAGAGAGCTCAAATGTGTGCTATAGTCACGACAATCGGTGCGCACCTAAGCGGAAAATGTTGCCAAATGTGTCGTAGGTCTAAGAGAACTTTGAACATGTCGTAGGAAACGTGGAAATTCACTTTCCTTAGGAATTAAGTCATGAAACTTTAGCACCAGTTAGGGAAACATATAACCTTTAATCGTTACAAATATGAAGAAGAACGGCCTCACAGTTCGAAGTTATCGGCGATTGAATTTTGTCATAGCAGTCATCTGCTCTGGTGGCCAGTGTTTTTTCCCAACACCTCCGCTAATTTATGCAGCGACCTTGACATTGACTGCGTATCGGGAGGTGGGAGGGTGACTGGCAAAAAGAGCAGACGATTGCTATGACGAAGTTCAGACGCCGATAACTTCGGAACTAAAAGGCCGATCTTCTTCATATTTAGTATGATTTTAGGTCATATGTATCCCCTACTGGTCTTAAAAAATCATTGCTTAATTCGTATGGGCAGCACAGAAAATCCACAATGACGTTTTATAGAACCTGCGACAGTTCTATACTTGTCGTCAAGGCTGACAATTTGAGCTCAGATCGTAGGCTGCATGCTATGACACCGTCTATAGCATGGCGGCCATTTTGTATCCCCAAATAATGTCTTGGTCTCAAGGGACGATCTTAGGCCATCGTGGATCGACGATATCGTGACTAAAAAACAAGGCCCTGGCTAGTCTAGGTCCATAGACTCTACAATAGGTCACTAAAGGACACTATTCTGCCCGTCAATCTGGCCAATCAAGCAAGTGGCTTAACATAATTGAAAGTACTACTGAATGGTTAATATGTAATGTGTTCTGTAATATTCACATGATATTTACAAGGCCGGAATAGTCATAAAACTACATTCTGTAATCAATATTTAAGGTATTACTTCCAACATTCTATGTGTTGATAAAATGTCCTTTAAAAGAGACCAAGGCATCGCTATTGTATGACGCCCATAAGTGATGGCTATTTGTTGTTTTCTAGTTTAACTAAATTCTTTACTCTTTTTTCATAGAGTTTGATGTTGAAGATAGACGTACCTGTCTGAATGACGTTTTGATTTGCCAGCAGCCACTGTGGCAAAGAGAAGCCAAAGAAACACGCAAAACCAACGACAAAGAGGTTTCGAGAAGAGTTCATATCCACATACTGCAGGTTGGACAGACCAACAGCAGTGACCATTCCTGTAATACCAACCGATATTCATTTCCCATTAACACTCTCAAGAAAGGTATATTAAGGGCTAGAGGAATGTGACATCATGTTCGGACTTTGTATTGCAAATGTTAAATGCCAAAATGATAGATGAACTCAAAAAGACAGAGTGTCATGTTTATAGTGAAGTGTATATGGACTTTGTGCATTGACTTTGAATCTTCGATACGTAGGGTAAATGATGAATTTCAGAAGGTCTCGAGACGATAGACCTCTTGTTAGGACTTTAAAAGAAAAGAGAGGAAAAAAACCCACTTAGAGACCGCAGTCAAATGAAATGAATGTAAGGTAAAGAAAAGGAAGACAATGTAACAGAGAACCACGGAAGTGCCTTGTATTGAAAAATGAGAGGTGAAATAAAGGAATTGCTTATAAAAGAGAAAAGGTTATATCTAAATATAAATTGTTGTAGAAACCATGTTCAACTGAAGTCTGCTTACCGCTGATATCTCAATGTGTTCTATATAACAGTATGCAGCACAGGGTGCAGTACACACTATATATACGGGATGGGGAGCAGCAGTCGGTAACTATTAAATGCATGTGCATGTAATAATGAAAGGAATGTACTTAATAGAGTAAAAGAATGGGTATCAGCAGAACTCACCAAACACGATCATGAAGACACCGCCTATCACAGGATCTGGGATCATCACGAAGAATGCCCCGAATTTACCAAGCATGCCGAGACAGATCATTAGGAGACTGGCAGTCATAACAACAGCACGGCTCCCCACCTGTAACATGTATAGATTTAGCAAACATGCAGAAACTGATCATCAAAGTCTAATTGAACAAATTGAACGTTAGACTACCTAAATAAACAAACTGATCATCAATTTATGCTACTTCGTTTTTTAATGTGTTTTTATCTAAGAGCAGTGTATATTGAATTCCATTCTCTAATTTCCATACGATATAATCATATCCATGCAGATTTTCGGCCTGCTGGGTGGACAGCAATAATCTTGGTCACCTTGCCTCCTCATGGTGCAGGCTAAATATGCTTGCATGCAAGTATAACAAAAGCGACCAAGGTGGGGAGGTAGCTCAGGGTTAAAGAGCACTGGACTTGTAATCCCAAGGTTGTCAGACTTTGTTGATTGGAGCCCCACTGGAGCCACTTTTCTCCTTCACCCCAAACAGTGTTAGATTTACTCCTATATCAAAGGCCAATCCTTCTCATACCATGTCTATGTTGTGTGGGAAGTAAAAGAACTCTCACCCCACTAAATGTGTAGGGGTGAGATTTCTACCTGAATTCATCTCATACATGCCGTCAAACCCAAAGTAAGTCCAATTGAACAAACTGGATGTTAAATACCCAAACAAACAATATAGGCCGTCTGATCGTGATGTATAAATTTGTTAACCCCACCGTGCCAGGTACCCCTGGCAGGAGTAGTCATGGAGCCGGGTACTAGTGCCAGTAAATACTGCTAGAGTCCCGGTATATAGAGTATATTGTGAACATTTTTATCTTTGCATCACTTGACATGAAATGTGATACTTGATACTATTTTCTATTTTACCTGAAATATCAAATATGATGTTATATCTATATTCTGCGAAAGTTTCATGTTTATTGAGCCATTATTTCGAATTTCTTTAAAAAAAAACGAATATTTTGTAAACGATGCATCACCTGACCATCCCTGGATGGTGCCTGGAGGCATCACCCGGCCAGCTCTGGGCCCTGTTTTTTAGTCACGACATTCGTAACTTATGACACATATCTGCCGTAGGTGTGCTAGAGAGATACGATAGTAGAGCAGATACGACACTTAGTGGAGATACGACACTTAGGGAGGTGAAAGGTGTGCTATAGTCACGACACTGGGTGGCCACTGGACCGGAAAATGTGACCCTAAGTGTCGTATGTCTAAGACCACTCTGGACATGTCGTAACAAATGCGGAACTTAAATTCCCGTAGGAATTAAGCAATGAACACGAGTAAGGTATACATATAACCTATCATCGTACCAAATATGAAGAAAAACGGCCGCACCGTTCCGAAGTTATCGGTGTTTTAATTTTGTCATAGCAAATACTGCTCTGGTGGCCAGTATAACCCTACCATCACGTGATCTAATTTATGCGGCGACCTTGACATCGACTGCGCTTACTTCACTCTCCCTGCAGAGATTCGGCGTGCTATACCGCGAAAGATCTGCTTGGAGAGTGCGTGTACGATATCCGATCGATAGCCCAATGTTTCAAATTCAATCGCCGATAACTTCAGAACGGTGCGGCCGTTCTTCTTCATATTTGAAACGATTATAGGTTATATGTAGCCCTTACTCGTGTCAAAGTTTCATAGCTTAAATCGCATGGGAAGCACAGGAAATCCACGGTGACGTATTATAGAACCTAAGACAGTTCTATACTTGTCTTAACTTCCGATACATCTCGCCAAGATAGTTCGATTCAACTTACGACCGTGTCTATAGCACACCCACCATCTTGTGTCTTGAAAACACGCGTAAAATCTTGATCCGATCTCAGCTGATCGTAGACTTGCGATGTCGTGACTAAAAAACAGGGCCCCGGTTTATACCTTCAGGCATCACCCGGCGTTAATGGATTAACCACCAAATTTATTCTAATCGCTAGTGTCTTAATTAGGATCTTGTAAACATAATTAATGAGTGTTATTGGACGCCAGTTATCCAGCCTCTATTTTGACTTATGTGTGCTACTTATTAACTTTCCTGGCCTAAGTTATGTGCTCTGACACTACTGTCAGTACTTTTCAGGGATGCCAATGGAAATATTTTTCATGGAAATAAATAGTAGACATATTAAAGTTTTACACTCAAAACATGTGAAACTTATTGCAAGGAACATTATCACCACAGAACATATATGAGATCTGCAGATCACTCCTTATGGTGTAGATGGCGTTAATGGTGTCTATACCAGTCCAGGGAGCTGTTTCACTAGCAGTGGAGTGAAAGTGAGAGGTGAGACCGCAACAGAGGCACCAACAGTGGCACCAACAGTGTCAACCCCAAATTCGCGTTTCATCAGTGCTCTCGCTGTTGAGGTGGGACTAGCTCTCACTGTTGGCACAGCTCTCGCTATGCACATGCGTTAGACGTTCAAATTTATTCGTCAACGGGCCGGGATGACGTGGGACTTCCCATAGGAATTAAGCAATGACATTTTTACACGAGTAAGGTATATCTATAACCTATAATCGTACCAAATATGAAGAAAATCGGCCAAGCCATTCCGAAGTTATCGGGGTTTGACTTTTGTCATAGCAAATACTGCTCTGGTTGCCAGTGTCTCCGGGGGGAGACAGAAAGAACAGCCGAAACCCCGCCGCACTATGGAGGGAGTGAAAAGGAACAGCGACCTAAGCAAATGCACAGAGGGAGAGGAAAATTCAAACACCCACATCTTCGAAACGCTACGTCTGATCTTCTTCATATTTGGAACTATTATAGTTTATATGTATCCCTTACTTGTGTTAAAATTTCATGGCATAATTCCCACGGGAAATGGGTGAGAAAATTCTATACACATAACAAACGAGAGGGTAGACCCTCTCGCTTACAGCAGCTCCACAGTGGCACTAACAGCGAGAGCCACTGCACTGATGAAACGGGTTCTGCCACTGTTGGTGCCGCTTGTGTCCCAAGTGCTGTTCACGCTTGACTGCACCTTCTAATGAAACGCAAACTGCCGCTTTGCTGCCACTGTTACAAACAGCGAGACTTATAGCTCCTAGTGAAACAGCCCCCTGTTCTACCCAAAGGTCGCAATGTTGTTCCTGTCACTGAAGGCATGCTCTACTCTAGATGATGTTATAAAAAACTAAAGGTATTTAGCCATCAACCATATCTGTCACTGTATTCAGTCTGTCATATTTTACAAGGTACAATTTGAATTTCCCCTATATATGAAGTAAAGTGACAGCCACTGCATGCTCAACCTTCCATTCTGAAGACACCCTAATTATTAATATGACACGGTTTTCCATATACACTGAAAAGAACGTTTGAAATCCAGCCCATATTTACTGAGATATCATGTACAAAGGTTATAATAGGAAAATGCTGCCTTATGGCAGCATCTGTATTCCGTGGTCCTGCCTTAAGGCACTAGGTAAGGTACTAGTATCAGTAAGGAATGGGTTAAGTACACTGCACGAAAACCACCATTTTACATATATATACGCCATCGCGATAACGCACGTATCGGCTGTATAGTGGCTTGTTTATATTTATATATGCCTCTTATCCGCGTCTGTGTTTCGGGCGTCTACGAGACTTGGCTGTCTTTCACGCCTGGCGTATCCAAGATAAAACTTGCTCTGTGCGATATATATATACGCCAGGCGTATATATGATACCAAAAATTGCGACCCGCGGACCGCCCCGTCCTGTGGGTGTTGGTAGAGGATGCACCAACACTGACCCGCCACCCGCGACCTCCCAACACCACCCCCCACCGGGTGTGGGCGGGTGGCGGCGGGGTAAGATGATTTTAGGAGTCAACTAACAGATAGACCAGGGTCATTGGTTTTATACTGGATCTAAAATGCCCACACATAGAAGTGGTGTATAAAACCGATTAGAAAAACGGTAAAAAAACAACATAATGCAGGGTTTATTTTGTGTAATTAATCAATTTATACTCAATCACGTTTTTATAAAGGTTTTATAAAATAAATTCGGAATATAAGATTGCAATTTTCATATAATACAGACTTGGAAATTAATGGCAAATGATATATTCTACCGCTGATGTCCCAAAGTGGCAGAGGTCGGAATTATTGGATAATGGCGTAAATGAACAGAATCGGGCGTATATATGACGTATATAAGATGGCACCATGGACACGTATATACGCCATTAGATAAGGCGTCTACGAGACGTCTAATAGGTCGAATTTCTAGACGCAAAATCCTACTGTTAGACGCGTTTCGCATACATATGTAAAGTGGTAAGTTTCGTGCAGTGGTGCTTCCCTGGCAACACAGCTGCCCAGTGGCCGTTTTTGAAATTGATGTTTGCACTAAGTTTATACAAAACGGATAAGTGCCATAGGGGGGGCGCCACCGACTATCACCCCCACAATGAGGTCAGAGAGAGTCTACACCTAAGGCTACTAGGTCAGACGCCGACTAGCAGTCACAGGTCGTACATACGCTCAGAGTTGCTCAAAGATTTTCGGCCAGCGTGGCATCCCGCTTGAGATCTTCTACACGCTGCCACATCAGACTTGGGCCACATCAGACATGGGGCACGTCAGACTGCCAAAACATGCAGGAAGAACTTGAAGGTCGAGGAAATCACATCTAAATCCCAGAGCCCTGCTCATAATATCAAAGGTGACGATGAGGACTGGAAGGATGTAGTGTTAACCGCAGGGTTAGCTGTCAAGGATGAGATGCATGAAGCATACAAAGCCATGTCAAGCAGGATGGCAGGCATCGAAGTGTCGGTGGGGCTGCTTCTCCAGAGGTTTGGTGTTTCCAAGCAGCCAGCACAAAGTCGGAAGCAGGTGAGAGTGGTACAGGACTTTCCAAGATCTGGCACGGCGACAAAGGTCCACATGTCCCAGCGGCTGTCGGTATCAAAGTCGGTTAATCACGTGGTGGGAGTCACTCACTGATGCCACATCCTCTATGGCTGCATAGGTCATCGAGGACAAGGAGATCCCGGACCAGTGTTCATTGGACTCAGCATGAGGCCCCTTCAAGGGCCCCTAACGGCTATTGTCAAAGGTCTACTCTTACAGCTAGTCTTCATCGGAGTCACATAGTGACAGTCCTGGGCCCTGTTTTTTAGTCACGATATCGCAAGTCTACAATTGCCTGAGATCGGACCAAGATTCTATGGCATCTTCGACGACACAAGGGTGTGCTATAGACAGTGTCGTAGGTTGAATCAATCGATCCTCTATGGCTGCATAGGTCATCGAGGACAAGGAGATCCCGGACCAGTGTTCATTGGACTCAGCATGAGGCCCCTTCAAGGGCCTCTAACGGCTATTGTCAAAGGTCTACTCTTACAGCTAGTCTTCATCGGAGTCACATAGTGACACTCCTGGGCCCTGTTTTTTAGTCACGATTTCGCAAGTCTACAATTGCCTGAGATCGGACCAAGATTCTATGGCATTTTCGACGACACAAGGGTGTGCTATAGACAGTGTCATAGGTTGAATCAATCGATCTTCGCGAGATGTGTCGGAAGTTAAGACAAGTATAGAACTGTCTTAGGTTCTATAATACGTCACTGTTGATTTCCTGTGCTTCCCGTACGAATGAACACGAGTAAGGGATACATATAAACTACAATCATCCCAAATATGAAGACAATCGGACCCACCGTCCCGAAGATATCGGCGTTTGAATTTTTAAACATCGGGCTATCGATCGGATATCGTACAAGCACTCTCCTAGCAGATATTTCGCGATAAAGAGCTCGGAATCCCTGCTGGGAGAGTGAAGTAAGTGCAGAGTAAGGGTAGGGCTACACTGGCCACCAGAGCAGCGTTTGCTATGACGAAATTCAAACGCCGATATCTTCAGAACGAGTTAGCTCAGTGGTAATGAGCAGGGACTTTGTTGATTTGGGTCCCACTGCAGCCACTTTTCTCCTTCACTCCCCAGCAGTGGTAGATTTACCGCTATATCAAAGGCCAATCCTTCTCATACCATGTCTATGTGGTGTTTGAAGTAAAAGAATTCTCACCTTGGTAAATGTGTAGGGGTGAGGTTTCCACCTAAATTCATTTCATAGATTCGATCACCACCCTTGTGGTGTAAAAGAACCTTGAGAAAGTCTGGTGAGAACCTGCTTGGATGTTAAATCAAACCAACCAACCAACCAACCAACCAACACTGGGAAGAAAGAAATTCTTAAGTTTCTTCGGGAAACAAAGATTTTCAAAAAGCTATAACAAAGAATAAAGAACTTATGTGGCCAAAACAATCTGGTATAGGAGGTTGGCAAACAAACTGTGAGCCGGCTTGACCTGTAGCCAACTACAGGGAGCAGCTTCATACTTGTCAGCTTGCTGACCCGATTGGTATGGTGCAGCAACTGGTTTACCATTGTCAGTATAATGTGACCGGTGGAGTGTTGTGTCTGTGGTCTGTGGCACAGCCCTTCAGTGAGGCAGCACCATAAAAAGGGCATAGGGTCCCACTGCTACAAGCAGACCAAAGTTCAGTTAATATACCTTACAAGAACCTGATAGGTCAACCAATGAGTCAGTCTCAAAAGGATGTCACTAGCCTACTGAGACGTAAAACTACACAAACAAACAAACAAACAACAACAAACAATTTCCGGAACCAAGGCCTATGCCTGTGCTTAGGAGCATTTAGAACAACACCTGCCCCAACCCTGTATGTAGAATCAGGAATCCCTCCAATACAATTCTACAATATTCTATGAGAGAGCCAACCCAAGAAACCCAGCCTACAACTTGATTTTCAAAGAAAATCACCAAATGCATAAAGATAATCGTATTTTAACCCAATGGCGCTCTGGACCACGCTCATATTTCTTGTTAATACTGACCTTGTTCAAACATTGGGGTAGTACTAACCTTTGTAATGCCGATGGCGCCGACATTCTCACTGAAGGATGTTGTTCCTGACCCTGTCCCAAAGACACCAGCCAGTATGCAGCCTAAGCCCTCCACCATGATTCCTGCAAAATGACAGGCGGTCTTTTACATAATCCCTCACTGCCTCCTGACAAGGACTATATATTAATTATAATTTCAAAAATACTCAATTCGGCAAAAAAATCTATTCAGATTGTATTTCCCCAAACTTATCTCTGGCAGTATCACTTTTGGTATAGGGTATAAAAATGCACCAGACATGAACGATATGAGCAATGGATATGTCCCTATTTTATTTGTTTGGTTTCTATAGTCTGAATAATTGCAGGATAACTTTATAATTTGCACCAATAGTTAGAGAGTAGATTGGACATAGCTCATACAGTTGACATACAAATGCACATATTGCTTCTTTCTCACAACACAGTATTTCACCATACACTCTGACTCAAAATCATATCTTTAAATTATCCTCAAATACTCTCTCACCTACCCTTTCCTAAGAAAAGATAGAGGATTACTAATTTGAAGCAAAATAAAAGGACTTAGTTCTTTGCTATCTGCCAAGCTACATAGCAATTGATGGAAATGAAGATGCAGACAGATCAGCAAAGAAAAGTCTGAAGTTGCAGGTCTGCTTGGGCAGACAGCAATTACCAATCTGTTCACCCTCTTGGTCACCTTGCCTCCTCATGATGCAGATAGGATATGTTGAATGCAAGCGTAACTGAAGCAACTGGGATGGGGAGTTCACTCAGTGTTAAAGAACACAGGGCTTGTAATCCAAAGGTTGTCAGACCTTGTTGATTCGAGTCCCACTGTAGATTTACTCCTATATCAAACGGGAAATCCTTCTCATACCATGTCTATGTGGTGTGGGAAGTAAAAGAACTTTCACCTCGACATGTTCGGGGTGACATTTCTACTGACATTCATCTCAAAGAATAATTGAACAAATTGGACGTTAAACTTCCCAAACAAACAAACAATCTGAAGTTGCATCACAGTACAGTGAAAATTCCACACATCGGTATATAATAAGAGAATTGAGAATGGTCAAATGGCAATCTGAATGGAACAAGCAAATAACGAATAAACTGCACACCATTCATTCAACTGTGGGGCAATAAGTCATAGTGAATAAGTGAAGTTGACTCATCTGAGAATAGAGTATTCCAGACTTACACATAAATACCTCCTGAAAGGACAAAATTCCCAATTATGCGAAGCATGCAATGTGCCCATAACTGTTAATATACCCTGCTAAATTGCAGAAGGGTTTTTGAAAGAGACAAATGTCTTTGATTGTTTATGAAATATTTTAAAACATTGAAAAGAGTTTACTTAATTTTATCTAGGAAGAGGCAAGTTTTAAATCATTGATGGTCCCTATATACAGGGACGTTAAAAAAACCTTCATTCTTTGCATTTTTAACTTTACAAATTTGTCTTTCTTGCCCATGGGGAGACAAGAAGTTAGAGCTCTTAGAAGCTTAGTGAAAACAAAAAATCATAATGACAATAGTAATCACCTCTGTTTACTGCGTGCACTGGTGGAGGAGGTGCTCCGGACAATTTAGCACATGCGTAGTAGTCTCCAACCGACTCGATCATCCCAGATAAGATGGCAGCCATCATGCCGAAAATGGACGCTACACTGACCGTCGGAATGCCCCATTGGACTGCAGCATATAACAGAAACTAAATGATTGGATGGTAGATTCAGTGCAAAATAGAAGTAAAAGCGGTAGAATCGATGATTACCACTTTTAATATTGCCTAATTGTAGAGTTCAAAATTCACACGTCATCAGTATATATAGTCAATTCTTACAAAACGTCGACATGGGGGATAATAAGGGTCAAAATTAGATATAGATATATATACTCAAAAGCATTTTATCACCTTAAACTATAGCTATATAGTTGGACAATCTTGGATACACTACTCTCAGAATCTCTGTCTCTTAAAATTTTTTGAAGTTTTTGAGTCCTAAAGCCTGTTATCATCCAAATGCAGTG
Source organism: Alentia gelatinosa (assembly GCA_950022655.1). Lineage (NCBI taxonomy): Eukaryota > Metazoa > Annelida > Polychaeta > Phyllodocida > Polynoidae > Alentia > Alentia gelatinosa. The sequence continues at coordinate 105,306,552 of OX465580.1, forward strand.
TGTGTCTGTACCTATGTGAAAAATGTTTTTTTTTCCTTTTTGGAAAAGAGTTTATTGACATAAGGTTTCATATACATGTACACGATTTTTAAACGACATACGTCTGGATACAATAACATCGGTAATTCACACATGATGACGAAACCCCACTTACGCACTCAGTGCGAGTATGGTCGTTTACAACGGTTGACACCATAGCTGACACAAACCCATTGTGACGTGGGCATAAATATGACACAAGTATGAGGGCTGTGTTGACTCCCGAGGCACTATATATATACATGTTCATAGGCCTAAAGTAAACAGATGTAAACTCAAAACCTCGTTCTGTGGCAGTTCAGAGAAAGAAGTTTAGCTGGGAGACAACTCAGCCAAACACTCTAGATATTCTTCTCGAATTCAAAACTACTAGGCAAGTGGAAAAAATAGGCAAGCTAAGGTGCAAAAACAAACACATACATACGATGCGCAAAAACCCCCAATTGTTTTATATATACGCCACCAAGTAAATACATGTATCTGATGCACATTGACATGTTTTTATATATATACATCCACATTTCACGCCAGCGTATGTAGTGTATACAATACTGTTCTGGCTGTATTTGCCGCCAAGCTTATATGAGAAGAAATACTCTCTGGTGACATATACGGCGCTCATATACAAATCATATACGTTTGGCGTATATACATGTATATACACCCACAAAAAATATAAAAAAAGGTTTTTCACCCTGTCTCCCCCCTTCGATTTCTCTGTGCTGTAGAGTACCTGCCCTCCCCAACTCCCCCCTACCCCCAGTGTGTGTGGTCGGATGACTCCAAGTCCTCTGCCTTTACACATTATCAGAGTATTGTCTATGGGTGAGCTGCCGCAAACGGGTGTGTGAAGACAGATGTGAAATCAGCGGGTGGGAAAGTGGCGTCTCCACATTTCATGGAGGCGGCACATGTTGAGTATCTGAGGAGAAAGTGTCAGAAAGCCATGAACCTTCTGAGGGTCCTCAGTCACCCTGTCTGGGGAACTAACTGTGAAACACTGCTGACTCTGTACAAGATGTACATCCAATCCTGACCTGTCTGGAAAGCTGGATCCGTGAGGGTTTTACCTACAAAGAACATGTGGTTGCAGAGAGGAAGACTGACAGGGTTCATTGAAAGATTCTTGAGCAACAAAACATTCAATGTTTGCCTCGGAAGTGCAATCTCCCAGAGAGTTGACCAGGAAATGGATGTACCCCAGAGCTGTGTCCTCTCTGTCACCCTGTTTGGCATTGAAATCAACGACATTGCAAAACAACTGAAGAAGGATGTCAACTGCTGCATCTATGTAGATGACTTTGTCATCTGCTACAAGGGCAAGGGCTGCAGCAAACTCTAGACAAACTTCATGTTTGGAGTGACAAAAACAGCTTCAAGTTCTCTGAGACAAAGACATGTACAGTTCACTTCTGTCGTAGACGAGGATGCGTGGACAAACCTTTCCTCAGTCTCCAGAACAAGGAACTGACAGTCCAAGAGGAAGTCAAATTCCTTGGACTGGTGTTTGACAGAATACTGTCTTTCAAACCACATGTTGAGTATCTGAGGAGAAAGTGTCAGAAAGCCTTGAACCTTCTGAAGGTCCTCAGTCACCCTGATTGGGGACCTAACTGTGAAACACTGCTGACTCTACACAAGATGAATATCCAATCAGGACTGGACTACGGATCAGTTGTGTACGAGTCAGCAGCAAAATCTTACCTGTCCAGAACCAAGGTCTACGACTATGCCTAGGAGCATTTAGAACAACACCTGCCCAAAGCCTGTATGTAGAAGCAGGAATCCCCCCAATTCATCTGCGATTGGAGGGCTGTCTCTACAATACTCTATGAGAGTAAGGGCCAACCCAAGAAACCCAGCCTACAACTTGATTACCGAGAAGCAGGCATCCCAATGAAGAGAATAAGAGGTGAGAGGCCACCTGAAACCCCTCCATGGGATCAGGAAACACCCTCAATCCTCTTTGACCTAGCAAAAAACAAGAAGAGAGACACCCCTTTCTCAAGGACTATGAGACCATGAGGAAACGTTTCAAAGAACATGTACCTGTGTATACTGATGGCTCAAAAGAGGGTAACCGTGTTGGTTATGGTAACCTGAAGAAAACCCTCCATGGCAAAAGCAGTATTTTCACTGCTGAGGCCAATGCTATATTGCATGCCTTGACTTGGATGAAAATGTCACAACACAAGAAATCTATAGTTACACATACAGATCTGAAACCAATGGCTAAGGAGCACATTCATAAAACTTGGCAGAAACTCTGGAACTGCACCAGAGACAACAAACTATGAAAAATTGTAGTGGCTACTAGCCAAAACTTTAGGAAAGACAACTTGACACGAACTGAACAGGTGAAACTGACACCAAACTGACACATGGGCACCTCCTAAGAGGTGAAGTAGCACCTGTGTGCCAGACATGCAACACTCCGCTGAGTGTAAAACATCTTATGCTACACTGTCAGGCCACCAAAGAGAGCAAGAAGAAATTCCTAAAAAATGTGAGAACATTGCGCAGTGTTTTCCATAACACTGGGAAGAAAGAAATTCTTGACTTCCTCATCCTGTCTTTCAAACCCCATGTTGAGTACCTCCGCAAGAAATGCCAAAAAGCAATGAATCTCCTAAAAATGCTCTCCCATTCACAATGGGGCACAGACAGGGTGATTCTGCTTACACTCTACAAGACATATGTCGCGTCCCGCCTGGACTATGGGTCAGCAGTATATGCATCAGCTGCTAAGTCCTATCTGGACTGGCTTAAACCTATCCAGAACCAGGGACTGAGGCTGTGTCTCGGTGCATTCCGATCCTCACCAGCTGTAAGCCTTCATGTGGAGGCAGGAATTCCCCCGCTTGATCTGCGGCATAAGAAGCTGTCCCTCCAGTATGCCATCAAAGTGAAGGCCAACAAAAGAAACCCAGCATATGACACAATCTTCAGAAATGATCACAGTGTCTATGGCAGAAAGAAGAATGTGACAAAACCCTTCTCGGCCCTAGTGAGAACTCTTATCCGAGAGGCCGGTGTCCCCATTCACAAGGTGATGGAAGAAGGTCCAGCCAAGTCCCCTCCATGGAGAATGGCATCACCCACCATCATCTTTGATCTATGTAAGAACAAGAAAGCAGAAACATCAGCAAACATATATGAAAATGAACTTGCCAAAATCCATCACCTCTATAGAAACTACACAGAGGTGTATACGGATGGCTCGAAAGATGGAAACTGTGTAGGCTTTGCTGCGCACACTCCTTATGGAAATCGCAAAGGAGCACTACATCAAAAAAGCAGCATCTTCACTGCTGAAGCACATGCCTTGCTGAGTGCTTTGGAATGGATGAAGGTGTCAAATCACAGAGAGTATATCATCTTCTCTGACTCCAAGTCATGCCTACAAGCAATTGGTCAGCATGACCAAAGGAACCCTGGGCCCTGTTTTTTAGTCACGACCATTGTGAGGCCAGGAAGGCCCAAGATAAAACAGCGATTTCACAACAGTTTGAACAACAAAAGATGGCCGGTGTGCTATAGACGGTGTCGTAGTGCGCCACGGCAGATCGCCGCTAAAAGTGTCATAGTTAGACAGTAAATGTCTAAGTCACTTTGCGTATATAGATGATCTTTCCACTTCCCGTTGGAATTAAGCAATGAAATTTTAACACGAGTAAGGTATACATGTAACCTATAATAAATTTCGTCATAGCAAACGTCTGCTCTGGCCATTGCACCCTCCCACCTCCAGTGAATGTCGAGGTTACTGCATAAATTAGAGTCCATGTCCACTGTTTTCAGCAACACTGGCATGAAAGAAATTCTGAAGTTTCTTCGTGAAACAAAGATTTTTGAAAAGCTATAGAAATGAACAAAGGAGAACTTTTAGTGGCTAAAACTGTCCAGTACGGGAGGTTGGCAAAAACTGTCAGCCGGCTTGACCTGTAGCCAATTACAGGGAGCAGTTTCATACTTGTCAGCTTGCTGACCCGATTAGTATGTTGCAGCGACTGGTTTGCCGTTGTCAGTATAATGTGACCGGTGGAGTGTTGTGTCAATGGTACCTCGATAAGAAATCTTCATAAATTAGCTGGTGTCCCTTACTTAACTGATAGGAGGGACTCACACCTATTAAATTTCATGTATAAGAGGTCAATAAACCCTATGTTTGTAAATTTTGGAAATAGACAAACAAGGTTATTTAATGCCCCTGTTTTGACAGTTTTTAAACCAAACTGTGCGGCATATATAAACTCAGTACATTTTAACGGGGGAACTTTATGGAACCTACAAACGCCTTTAATCAGAAACACAGAGACCTTCAAAGCCTTTAAATCGTTGACTAAGACCAAGTTACTAGAGACTCTAAATAACATATAAACGGTTGGTTGCCCAGAGAATGGGTAAGCCCTAGTTTGTGTGTGGATTTTGCTATTGCTTTCTGATTATTGCTCTTTCTTTTTTCTTTTCTTTGGGGATGCTCTCTTTGCGTTGCTCACAATACAACTATTAGCTAGATTATACATGTTTGTCTAAGAATTGGTTGTTCTCTTTCTTATCACTAGGTGATGGTCATGATAGAAAATCTATTGTGTAATATGATAATTTTCATTTTATGCGAAACTCATGAGTACCTAGAATTACCCTGTGACTTTGTAGTATCTTACTATCACTCAATGGCTATATATATACGTATCTATGCAAACACTGGGACCAGGAGAGGCTATGAAAATCAACTTCTGTTAGTTGAAGCCTCATCCTAACTATTGATCATCTGATACTGTAATATTTATTGCACAAAAGTGGAAAACATCAAAATGTAAGACTACATGTGATGATTCAATAAAGAAGATAAAAAAAAAAATTAAAAAAATGGTCTGCGGCACAGCCCTTCAGTGAGGCAGCACTATAAAACGGGCATAGGGTCCCACTGCTACAAGTAGACCAAAGTCAAGTTGATATACCTTTCAAGAACCAGATAGGTCAACCAATGAGTCAGTCTCAAAAGGACGTAACTTGCCTACCGAGACGTAAAACTACACAAACAAACAAACAAGCTACATTGTTAGGCCACCAATGAGAGTAGGAAGAGAGAAATTCCTAAAGAATGTGACAATAATGCGCAGTGTTCTCCATAACACTGGGAAGAAAGAAATTCTTGACTTCCTCAGAGAATGTAAGATTTTCGATAAGATATGATTGAGAACAATAAGATGCCTGGATCAACCAGGCAGCATAGCTTGTTATTCCAACAGGATATATACAAATTTGAGTAAAGTAAACCAAAGTAAGTCTAATTGAACAAATTGGACGTTAAACTACCCAAACAAACAAACATTCCTGAAAAATGCAACATCAATGCACAGTGTGTTCCACAACACTGGCAAGAAAGAAATTCTTGGATTCCTTAGGGAGTCCAAGATTTTTGAAATGTTATAAAACCAGTACATTGCCTGGTCCTTCCAGGCAATAGACCCTACACTTCAGTTAGGGCCTACTTAGAAAAGTGTTAACCACAGCAGTCTGAGAACAGTTAATTATGATTATTGTACGTTAAATCAACCAAACCAAACCAAACTACCGCTATCGCTACATCCTCCTCCGCCATGGTTTTTGCATATTAAAACGCTTTTTCGTTTTTTTAATGTGTTTTCTATACGATAACCCTCACTTTTGTACTAGAAATTGAACTGCATTGATAACCTAATACAGTAATTTTAAGTTAATATATTATTATTGCCTACAGTTCTCTGTTTTTATCGCATTGAATTGTATCGTTATTATCGTTTTCTGAACTAAATTGCTTTTCTTCTTTGTTTTTTTAGGCGACACGTTCCTAGGAGTGTCTGGTTGGCCCTGCAGTGACCTAAGGTAGGTGTGGCACTTATCAACCAATGGCGTTTTCTTATTCCGACATGCTCACTGCACTTAGCAATGTGTAAACCAACAGGTCCCTACATGTCTGGCTAGGAGTCCATACACCGTAATATGGACCACCAGTTCATATGACTGATTTACGTTATATGTCAAAACGGTACATATTTACGATAAATACGGCATGGGTATATAGTAATAGCGGATACATTACACTTATTGTTGGATGATCTATACTTATATATAGTAATTTACCAAATATATATATATATATACCTGTTAATAAAGAAGTGGAGAAGGCAGTGACTTACAGGGGTAGGGTACTCTGAACCATAGTGCTTTCTGCATAGAATCAAGTTTGATGTCTGTGCGTGCGTAATGTCCCCACTGATCAGGTGACTGAGGAAGGACGTTTGTGACCGTCAGAATGAAGCATATGAACCATGAGATGCCTACTGCCAGGATAACCTACAACAGTAAAAGTACAGCTGGTGTAACCTACATCAGTAAAAGTATAGCTAGCATAATGTACAGTAGTAGAAATGTAGCAGGGATAAGCTGTTACAAAGCAAGTACAACCAAGATAACCTGCAACAGTATAGATAGTCAGTTTTTATATATAACAAGACAGTATGCATGTACCTTTTATGAGGCCAGATAGGTAGACAGTTATGGAACAAGGCCGTGAGGCTGGATTCTGTGAGAATTTTCTACGTATATAAATTACATACCCCAAATTGATAATATTTTACCCTTAATTGGTGTCAAAGTGAATACACAATATAAAGATACTGGGAAGTAGCAGTACATAACTTTCAAAGTATATGCACAGAGGAATGATAAAGCAGTACAAGTATGTTGTTTTCTGATAACAATCAAATAGTCATCCAATTTGCTTCCTCGCAGGGAACAAAACATGAAAATCAGAATATGATGATGATATTACTTGAAATTATAGGTGCAAGAGTGTTGTGAAAACAGAAGAAAAAGATGTGCAACACAGGGAATTGGAAGAGAAAAAATGTATTGAGATAAGATATACTGTCTACTGAGAGGTCAGTTAGATACCAGGGCGATTATAGAGGGAAACTGTTCCAGTGAGCAAAAGTTCAAAGTTACAAGGTGAGGACCGGAAAAATCACTACCCAAAGCGTCAGCCGCGGGCAGTAATTTTTCCATCCTCACCGAGTAACTTTAACTTTTGCTTACCGGTACTTGGTTTCTCTATTCCTATATACCTCCAAATCTCAATATAAAAGGAGATTTTGTTACCTATGATAGTCCACCAAAAACATGGCCAACCTTATCGAGTAACTGCACCTGCTATGTTTTCGTCCTGGCAGTCTTCCGCTAGTTTCATAGCTACTATGCAGGATGCTATGCAAGTTGCTATGCGACAACGTCAGGGCAACGTGATAGCCGCAATAATGTCTAAATTTTGCAGGCTCCGAAATCGCCAATGGCCAAGGAGCACATTCATAAAACTTGGCAGAAACTCTGGAACTGCACCAGAGACAACAAACTACGAGAAATTGTAGTGGCTACTAGCCAAAACTTTAGGAAAGACAACTTGACCTGAACTGAACAGGTGAAACTGACACCAAACGGACACATGGGCACCTCCTAAGAGGTGAAGTAGCACCTGTGTGCCAAACATGCAACACTCCGCTGAGTGTAAAACATCTCATGCTACATTGTCAGGCCACTAATGAGAGTAGGAAGAAATTCCTAAAGAATGTGACAACAATGCGCAGTGTTTTCCATAAGACTGGCAATGAAAGAAATTCTTGATTTCCTCAGGGAATGTAAGATTTTCGATAAGATATGTTTGAGAAAAATAAAATGCCTGGATTAAATCTAAAGTCTAATTGAACAAATAGGATGTTAAACTACCCAAACAAACATCGGAGGGCGAGTGACTGGTGCCCTGGAGGTAGTTGGTCGTGCCTGCCTAGTCCGCATTGGGGGGTACTGCCCCCGCTCCCCTGAGCCTCGTTTCCAATTTAAACCTACATATTTATATATCTCCAACAAACAATACCACATCATTTCATTGATGTATTTGAATCATTCTTTTTATAGCCAGGCATATAAAATCTGCTACAGAAGTAAACCTGTATTAATTCATGCTTCTGTTACTACAATTGAAAAAAACCACTCCATTTTTTATTTCCATTGCTATGGCCCGCCTTAATTAAGGGTTTAAAGGATATTTTAACAACTGGGATGTTCTCTAAAAGGTGAAATGCATATATAACTGTGTCTGGTAAATCTTAACGAGACGATATACTCACTGGAAATAACTTGAATAGTGGGAAGCCTCCCCTCTTAGTACTGCAGCCGTGCTGACGGGAATATGTTGGAAGATTGACATTTCTCAGAAGTTGTGAAAATAATGTTAACAGAAACATTGTTCTGAAAAGAAAAATGTACTCTTATAGAATAATTATAGTTATCGGACGTTAAATCAACTAAACCATACCAAACCAAACATATGATTAACGGTAACATTTATGTTGCCCGTGATATTAGCTGCGGAGAAAATACAAGATACCATTGATTCTTATTGCTTGGATTTTACTTGCCGGACCTTCGAGCTCTGGACCCCCGCTGTAAGATTGGTTTACGCTTACTGTAGATGAGGCTGGTCTTTTCCCCACAGTAAGTGTCAAATTAAAAATTTGTTGTTGACATTTGATCGCGATGTGACGCAATATGACAATGTGAGTGGACAGAGATCCTCACCTCTTAAGACTGAACGGGCGGGGATTTGTACCCTTCAAACCTATACGAGTCTTGCTCGTTTTTTTCATTCCATTCGATAAATTTTTTCACCATCTTATCTTAAATCTCTACATCTCCATATTTACCCTTTTTGGCTTTGTCGCACCCACACCACCCGAAACCTTTAGTAACGTAGTACATGATCGTTTCCTGCAAAGAACAGGGTAACGTGAGGCCAGGTCAACCAAGTTCCCAAATCCTCTCTTTGTCTCTGGGCTAAATGGCTTACACCGACCCATGGGTTCACTCATTACATTTTATTACCACATACCTATAAAACACGAACACCCCCACTTTATTCATTTCCTAAGTCATTGATTCATCTCAGTGAGCCCGAATTATTTATACTGCACTCTAGTAGCGGGTCGTATTACATATGATAGACGTTCGGCCATAGGTAAATAATAATACCCAAGCATGCCAAACGTGCAACTGTTCAGCATATCCTGCTGAACTGTCAATGGGTAGAAAAAAGTATTGAAAGATAGTAATGTTCAACATGAAAATACTGTTTGGGACTATTCCAAAGAAAGATGAAATTCTTTTATCTTTGTTAATGAGACAATTCTCTTTTTATTGTTTATAGAATATTTCAAAACATTGAAAAGAATTGACTGAATTAGTCTGCGAAAGAGAAAATCTTAAATCACTTATGGTCATTATATACCCTCAGGGTTTCCCGGGATGTTAAACCACAAACAACTGCAACAAGTTCTCCTTAAAGTATGGAGCAACTTCATTTCGGGGCGAGTTCTCCAGAAACCGTAAAACGGTTATTCCTTATCAACCAATCAACGTGCTCTATTATGTAGATAGGTTACGCTATGCATATGTGCATTTTTAATGATATCATTGTACATGCTTACGTGATAGCAAGCCACCATTGTTTGGCGCAGAAGTCTGACGCTGTCTTGAATAGTGACAACCCGATGAGAGTTATGGTTGGCATTATGGTGAGAGGACCTATAAACCTCAGGACGACACCCAGCAGCCCACTTGCACCTATCAGGACTTGCGCTATGGCAGAAACTGCTATAGCTCCTTGGATCTGAAATGCCAAAACAACTGAAGCTCTAAGCATATAACTAATTCATGTATTTATTGACATGAATCGTTTATTCATGCAGTTTTTCTGGCAGCGTTCAGCCGGCGACACACCGAACGAGAAACTGCAGTGATCACCAGAATGGCATTTATTTTATAGATTCATGTCTCTTTATAAGAATTAAGGGGTATGATTAAATCTGAAAACAATCCTGGTGTTTAGGTAAATATGCCATCCGTTTGCTCGTAATGTAATATCATACTAGAATTCGCCTCGTACTATCACTATACGCCATCAACATCCTGGCGTATATTAGACGTTCATGATCATCCTCATTAGTTTCCTGGATATTACGGTATGTAAACACCGATATACAATTTATGATACATATAAACATTATCGGTTATGATACCTCTCGTATCCGCATCTGCCACTCTTCCCTATGCTCGGGGCTCCCAATAGGAGGCGCTGTTGTTGTGTTGGTCATGTTGCCTATGAAGAGTATTATAGTTAGGAGGAAATAGTTGGATATTTCAAAGGGTAAAGTTTTCCCCTTCCAAAGTCATAAATAGTATACGGTATTGCAAACAAGGAAAAGAATATACGATAATATGAGAATAAGATGGGAAGGGAAACTGTTGGGTCGTTCCCCTTTCCAGAACTTACAGGAATAATCGAACAACTATATAAAAGTTTTTTTTCATATCCACCTGTCATAGCCTAGTTAACATGAACATTAATCCCTCTGTGTACTCCCTATCGGGCCGAGGAATGCCCCGAGGCATTCCCACATACAGGGCCAGGAATGCCTCTGAGCCTCTTTTGGCGCAATTGCTACAAACGCTTTTTGAAATGTGTGAAATGATTATTGATTTTTATCATTTCACTAACTATATAGAATGGCTTTGTTGAATATCTTTCGGCACCATTGCCGTAATAGCATCCTCTCATGGAGGTATATTACTACACTTAAAACGTCGCAATTTGTATGGGTTGATCTGAAAGTATTAAGAGTTTGAGTTAGTAGTGAGCATCACGGTTGTGAACTATCAATCCTCCTACCGTCTTCAGGGTACACGGGACACTGCCACTGTGGTAAGGCGAGGATGGCAAACGTTGGCGTGATGAACCCAAACGACGTTCCCTGAACGATTGGCAGTCTGAAGGGAGGCATTGGTAGATCTAAGTATCATAGATATAAGTATATCTAACTTATCGAAATTCAAAATTGTGATAAGATTTCATTCCAGAAGGTATTGTGTGGCATTATAAGCAAAAAGGCACATATTGTAATGTAGCAATGTTGGCTTCTTGTATATGGTCACTGAAATTATCAACATGAAGCAAAGCCCAAAGCGATCCATGTCCATTCAGCTGATTTTACTGTTCTGGATCCTAACAGTTCGACCAAGTCTAATAAAGTAGTTAAAAAAGTATTAGAGGGAAAATATGTTCCGGTGAACATAAGTCAGAGTCACATTCGGGTCCCACTGCAGCCACTTTTCTCCTTCACCCCCAGCAGTGGTAGATTTACTGCTATATCAAAGGCCAATCCTTCTCATACCATGTCTATGTGGTGTGGGAAGTAAAAGAACTCTCACCTCGGTAAATGTGTAGGGGTGAGGTTTCCACCTAAATTCATTTCATAGATTCGATCACCACCCTTGTGGTGTAAAACAACCTTGAGAAAATCTGATGAGAAAATCTCATGCTACATTGTCAGGTAAATAGGGAAACATTCCTGCAATGCACAGTGTGTTCCACAACACTGGCAAGAAAGAAATTCTTTCAACGATTCCGAGAATTTGATGGCTTTATCGTGTAACGGCCGTTTTTCCTTTTCGCTAACGCAGTCGTGAATCACGTTGTCCAATCATATCACTGCTTTAGCTCACGTGTTAACGTTGGGTAGTATACGGCAACCTTGGGTAGTAAATGGGAATCTTGGGTAGTATTCGTAAGTTACTCCACCCCCAGAACGTGTTGTAAATACATTTACACATAAACCAGTGACCTGTATTGAATGAGAATAGTCATGTAGAGTTAGCCTATAGACCGCATTAGTGTGACGTCATTTGACTGGGGTTTCCCTACGTTCTGGTGCCAAACATTGGGATATCCCAGGGGATATCCCTTCATAAGTGCAGCAGTCAGCATCTAGACATCTCGATTTTTTTAATTCTACAGTATATTTAACTCTACTATGCCATGATGTTACGTTTATGCAGTGCTTCTCGGAGTTTGGATTTGTTTGGTACCAAAATGACGTCAGGACTAATGCGGTCTATGGGGCAGATAGCTATTGTGGTAGACATGGAGGCGGCCATCGTAATTGGCCCTGATGTAAAACCAAACATCAATGGTGGGTTCAGTTATCAATTGACTTTTACGGTTTGTCATAGCGAGGTTTTAGCCTCGTTTCATGATAACCAATGGATTATAATAACTGATAACAGCGCTTGTCACCGAGCTTCAGCGGCCGTATCTTACATGCAGATAAAAGCGGAACTATCAGTCACTGTGTGCCCTACAGGAAAGCCGACCTACCTGACACCTAGCGTGGTCTGCAGAAGAGTGACGATACCCGATACAAAGAATATGGTGGAGAGTAGTTCACCAATGGCGGCGTTGTCGCCGGCCATGCAGAGACCAGGCGCAAGGAGAATGGGTACTCCGAGTGTAGCGCCCACCATTGTCAGGTAGTGCTAGGTACAAGAGGAGACACAGGATAATCGGGAACTCCAATCAATTCATCAAAATTTCATAAATAATTAGATATAAATTCTTTCACAAAACTATTCCATAGAACTTGATGTGAACAAGACATATCAAATAGCCATAAATAAAAGCAGTAGGTAATCTCTATCACAAAGTGACTAAAGTAGCGTCGTTGGAACATTATACCATCAAATCCTGTGGAATTCGGTTTGGAATTCGGTAAGAAAAAAAAGAATAAATATGACTTTACCCATGGGACCCTGAGGGTATGTAGGGTATATAAGGACCTAAATATTTGAGCTTACATATTAGTAAAAATAAAGTTAATCTACCCCAACAAAAAAACAAACATAAAATTAAGATTAAAGGTATTTTGGGAGAGTACAGACCTGTAAGCCCAGCAGGATACAGAGATACCAGGGAGGTACATCAGTTACAGCATATAGGAGGTCTTTTCCTGCCTCCCCCTCTTCCTTCTCCCCCCCGCAAGCTGTCTCCATTGGTTCTACTGCCGTAGTGCGAACCCGCTTCCTGATACTCGCACTGTCCTCCTGAGGTGCCATTTCTTTCATTTCTATCGGCTGCCATTTCTCTAGCGTCACACCAGTATCTGCCGTCTGCTCCATGTCTGACGTCACTTCCGCTTTGTCCTGCTCGTTTCCTGTGTCGCTTGTATCCCTTTGTCTCCACCCTTCTCAATCTTGTGACAATTATGTCGGTTGTTTGTGCAAGATGGTGATCCTTTTCTAAAGGTAACAGAAATGAAAAGTTGATATCTCACTGTCTACTATGGTGGACACTACCGTACGTCGTATAAACCCACAGAATACTTCCTTTTTATGGTTTGGTTTGGTTGATTTTAAGTCCAGTCAGTTTAGAATTTCTCTCTTCCTTTTTATGGGTTGAAAGTGACTGTTAATGATAGATAAACTAATGCTAATTTTCAGATGTATTACAGATACATTTTCAAAGAATCTCCCCAATTGATTCACTGAAAGACGATAGCATCCCCCAGTTAGTTATTTTAACAGATATTAAATTGGAGGCGGATATAGGCCGCAATGAAGTCGAAAGTGTCTGCATGTTAACAGAAACACAATGACCGCGCCTGAGAAACCTGGGACTATATTACAATGTGCCGTTGTAACTCCATATATCTAGTATGTGCTGCCTCGTGGTTTTAACTAGGTTTGTGTCTAAATTTGGAATTCATACGTGACTTACGGTTCCACAACTGTGTACATCGAGGTAAATTTGTGGACAAAAATATAGGACTCTTTCAGTGATAAGAGAAAGGAAAGCATAATGCTCGTGTCATTCCCTTTTGATTTACAGCTGCCTGTCCACAAAACCATTGATTATTGTACATGTATATAATTATTCCCTATTACAAAGTATATACATCTAAATAGGCAATCAGAGAACTTCATAATTTAAACCTCCTATTCAAAATCAACAGCAAAACTCGTGTTATTGTTATAGCAAAGGCTAGATCTGGATATCAATTCGGAAGAAACAGGTCCATTATCATTGATTATTGTAAAGATAAGTACACCATATTATACTATTAGAAAAACATGGAACCGTTGACTATAAACTGGAATTCTACCACTATCCGGTAGTTTCCACTGGGTCTTTGTGCTGGGGTCTTTAGGCATATACGGGAAGTTGACAGATGGAGCAATATGAATTCTCTTAGTCGTCAAAAATTAGATAATTGCTATTTCTAACAGCTCTTTTGCTGAATAAAAGACCTAATCATTAGATTCCGGTGACCTGTAACTTATATGAAGTTTTCATGGACCTCAGTTAGTGGTCCTTGCGGCATTGGCTGAGAAGCGACAAAACTACAGGAGGCCGAAAGCTCTTTCAGTTATTTTAAAAGAAGTTGAAGTTGAATTAAAAAGAACTACACAGAGCTGCTAGTGGTCCTGGGTGATAGGTTTTTAGCGAGTTAGTCATGGTACACATTCTGTATAGCTTGGTATGTTTAGTTTCGTATCAGGATAACGTTTCGAGACATCCAGTACACACTCTATGAACACCGCAATAACTAAAATGATATCAACAGACTAACTCAATAAGATTGAGTCGAAATTTAACGATTGACGTCGAGGAACATTTATTCCACAGAGAAAACAATCACTTACCGTTATAAGAAATCAGGTCTGACCATGACGGCGATAATTCAGTTTCCACGTGATCAAGGAGATGGCAAAATTCAAAGAGGGATAACTGGAGCCGTGTCTGTATGGTAAAAGTTGAGTGAACCTTTGTTATCTAAACAAACTACATGTATATATTTCCAAAGCGTTGTGAACCATCGATAGGGTTTGTGGGTTGAATGTCACAAAGAGGTCAATATGAGCAGTCACGGTTTGTAGAGATTACATGATCAGCAGTAACTGGCGGATTGGCACACTTATTTTCAAGGCAAAGTTCTAGTTACATCAGTTTATCTTAATCTGATAGAGTCGATAACATTTACAACATTATGTAAGCCCCTCCTGAACGGGTATGAAGATATATAGACATGCTAAAGGGTCCAGACTGTACTCTGATAGTCCTTAGTCCTAAAGATTGCATGCCCTTTACCTGTGTCTAAGAATTGCACCATATAACATAAATAAAAACAGGTTCTTGTGAATCACGTTTTTCTCTTGACAAAATGTTTTCTCTAAGTACCAAACGTGTATGTATCCCATGGCAATGTAAAGTACAATTCAAATTAATCTGAACAGATGTGTCCATGAGCAACAACACCAAGAGGCTATGCTACTTATGTCAATACGATAGTCAATGATTTCTTATAAACTTAGAAAAGGTTTCGCAGCTTTGCTCAATATATTACAGGATATCCGAGCTACTAGAAAGTGAATACTGTTTTAGCTTACTAAATAGGACCTTACTTTAAAGCGACCTGCTGAGAAAGAAGAATGCGTATACCTTCTCACCGCGTTTCCCGTCGGTTCAGTGTATTCTGTAATCCGTGTAGTATTGAGTGGTTCTATCAGACTTGTATTCAGTTGTTTGAGCTGCTCCGCTCTTAGAACATCACGTCAACAGGACGTTCTGAGTATATACACTGAAAACATGCCCCCCTCGTGTAGTGCCTTGGCATACATGACCTTTGACACAGTAACCCCCCGGACGGATCGAGCTCATAGAGCCACTGAATTATAGGTCTATATATCTTGTGTGTGCCTATTGGTGGAAAGGAAGCCGTGTTATCATGCCAAATACTTCAGAAAGATAAATCCATGTCTGTAGCATTAATTCCTACCCTTGAGGACATGTAGGGACACGGCCTTGTCGCGCCTTAGACCTGAGAAACCTAATGGGATACATAACCATAACCATACATACAAGTGTCATTATTCTTGCATTGTGTACTCCGCGGTCATAAATAACGATAACGACATACAGAAAACTGCAATCTTGTGATCTCTACAGGTAGTTACGCAAGAGTGAATATCTGTCCAGACTGATATTTTTTATCTAAGTTGTGAAAGCTGCAAGTAAGGAACTTTGACTTTATGTAAATAGATACACACGAAATTGTCATTAACCAAGATAATCATTAAAAAAAACAAAAACATTTTGCAATGATACATTTATGATATACGCTGTGTAATCTGCATGTTATCACTACAAACAAGTAAAAACTTCCCATCGAATGTATTCCTGTTTCCAGAATTAAAAAAAAAGTAAATAGCACAAAGAGAGTATTAGAAGGGGAGCGTCTATGATATAGGAAATTATTACAATTTCATGAGACAATAGTTTCACTATTTTTTTTATAGGAAAGACTCTAAGCTATGAGGCATTATAGGATATTTGCCTCAAGATCAATGAAATTAATGTGAAAGTTTCCATATCTGCTACGCTACTATATAACAAAGATGACCATGACGTTATTTATTGTAGAATTGTAATTACATGTATACAACAATATACCCCAGTTACACCCCAGCCAGCTGTTTTCTTTCACTCGCCAATGGGCTGAGCGATGAGGGCCTCAAAGTGTCAAGGAGCGCCTGCATAATATCACACCCTCTACCCTCCATAGGATTTCTAGCTCGCAGACTTGTAGCTTAATCTTACATAGTATCTAAACTAGTAGTTGCGCTGTATGATATAGTGATATTTGATAAGAATCATGACTGATACTAATAGATCTTGAAACAATTTATATCTGTAGATGTATTGATATGCAAAAAAGATGATCCTGGGAGAAACTATGTAGAAACTACATGTATACGTTTACATCCAATGATAGTCATGTACATCATTGGACAAAAATTTACAAGAATATTCTTGATGTATCTACTAGCTTGATGAATTGATGAATGGGCGTGGACATATAGATAGATAACAATTAGAAGGTTTGGGTTATATTCAGTCTATGAGTCATTTCCTTTATTTCACCCCAGATATTTTTTCTCCATAGACTTAACATTGGGAACTCGTATCTAACGCCCATTAGATATTTAGGAAAAATATCCAATGGGGGATAATGTCACAAATGTTAGCCCATTAGTCAATATTAAGGGTGAGATAAATTCAGAAACACATTCAAGTTTAGGGTCAGAGCCCGATCCCATCTCATAATGCTCAGTTCGTTTGTTTGTTTGTTTGGGTAGTTTAACGTCCAATTTGTTCAATTAGACTTACTTTGGTTTACTTTTCTCAAATTTGCATATCCTGTTGGAATAACAAGGTATGCTGCCTGGTTGATCCAGGCATCTTCCTTTTCTCAATCATTTCTTATCAGAAATCTTACATTCCCTGAGGAAGTCCAGAATTTCTTTCTTCCAAGTGTTATGGAAAACACTGCACATTGTAGTCACATTCTTCAGGAATTTCTTCCTGCTCTCTTTGGTTGCCTGACAATCTAGCATTAGATGTTTTACACTCAGTGGAGTGTTGCATGTCTGGTACATCGGTGCTACTTCACTGAGTTAATGTTAAACCTATGACGTTTTTTATTAGGGGTAGGATAATGCATCTGGATATTTACATTCACATGGATCTGTGCACCCTAGAACATTCCAGCAGTCGTAGCTTTTCCCGACAGGATTACGCTGGTAGCATAACCTGAAATGATAGACTGGAACTTGGAGTCTGATGAGCTGGCCTTTAGCAACAGGCTACTACCACCAGCACTTTTGCTAGAAGAGGAAGATGCAAATTCTGGTTCACAACTTGCTACCGGTCTCTTACTCCGGAACAATTCAAACAACCTCACGGGGTAACGTTCACCCTCTGTTTCATAGATTTTGGGGCAAAAAGCTCTGGGGTCTGAACCTTTCATGCCAACTTGAGTCTTAGTAACTTGTTCTGTCCACTCTAGATATCTTCTCCCGTTATCTTCTAAAATACATACATTGCCATACGGTCGAAAATCACGAAATTGCAGCAACTAAGCTATATTTCAAATATTTCTAAAAGTCCTTTTTGGGGAATAGTTTATATGGTTTCCATGCATCTAGGGCATTGTCAGGGCAGAGTCTAGAACCATAAATACCACATAACTAAAATATTTAGACAAATTATGGCTAAAAACGTGAGGGCGTCACGTTACGAAACCGGCATGAAATCATGCATAAAATAAAATTAAAAAGAGGTAGAATCAAATAGTTTTCACAGTTTTTAATTACTCACATATATATCTTCCCACTATAAAAAGATAGGCCTACATGGCTTTTTTCATACTGATCTCAATTTGTGCCATTTTGGTGTAGTTTAGGCAGTCACGTTACGACACCCTCTAATCCATTAATAACTTAAGTTCCCTTTAATATTAGTAACAGTTTTTTTTTGCGGTATTAAAGGGTCTATATATTCCTACAATATGGTGAAAAAATTAAGTCTTTATCTTTACTAGAAAAAAAGTTATCAGCCCCTACATAGCTTTTCGTCACGTTACGACACCGTCACGTTACGACACCGTCGCGTTACGACACCGTCGCGATACGACACCGTCGCGTTACGACCCACAGTGGGTCACTAGGGAAAAAGGTAGACATAGTGTTCCTGTGTTGGGTAGATATATACCTACAACATGGCGAAAGAATTAAATCTCTATCTTTAATAGGAAAAAAGTTATCAGCCTCTACATATTTTTGCATCACATTATGACCCACGTCACGTGACGACACCCGTCACGTTACGATCCCTTGTGAATAAAAAGCCAGGGAAAGCAAAAAAAAATGATAGAAATGTATTTTCTTTTGATAAATCCATTTCTCCTGTGTCAGCCCAGTGTCTAGTGGGGGTGTAGGCATAGCCAATGAATATTACATGATCGGGGGGGGGGGGGGTCGGGGGGGGTCGTAATGTGACGTTTTTATATTCATATTAGCCCTGTGCTAAAGCTATTTATGGTAGTTAGCGTTCCCAATTTCGCACACAAGTCTTTTAATATATAGAGATAATATTTGCAAAAGGAATAAATGATCCTCTAAGATTTCATTTTTTGGGCAGTTGCTGCAATTTCGTGATTTTCGACCATAAGCACATTGTTTTGCTTCGTGGCAACCCCGCCAACCAAAACCTTTAGTGAAGTTTACAAGTACAGTGATCTGTAACGATCTGAGGTTGCTTTCGCCGAGCAAAGCTTTCGCCCAGAAGAGTTCTTCGTCAGCTTTTGTTATTGGTTGGGAGGCATTTGGGTGATTACCCAACACAGCCTATTTGAGCTCCTTTCACTTAAAAGGGAGCACTTCCTGGGAAGAAGACGTCGGACCATAGTATATTTTTACTGAATCCCTTGTCATGTAAGTACCTGTGAATTATATAAAAAAAAGTATTTGCTCAGATATTATTTTTTGCGCCACCTTTCCTTTCGTTATTATTTAGAATTATTTGTATGTACCTGTCGATAGCACCTTGCATGGAATTCTGCGTGTCAGGCTCGTAGTTGTCACCATTATGTTTCTTTCTCAGCAGAAAATTTGCTTTATAATTATTCAAGCGGATCGGCTCAACTTCCTTGATAGCGCATTCTTCCTCATTGTTTTTCTGGAACCTCTTAATGATCTGAAATATTAATGAATTGCTTTTAATCATCAAACTCATTCCTGGCCCTTTACTTTCAATATTGACAATCAATCATTAATAGTATGACAGCTGGCTATGTAATTTAACACTGAGCTGATAGGTGGCGCCACCATATAACAAAAACATTGACGTTCTGATACTCATATTCAATGCCTACCTGGTCTGTATTTTTAGTAGTGCTTTCGTTCCGGCTTGCCCTCACAAATTCTCTAAGTTTTGAATCGTCTAATACTTCTTCTTCAACTACTTCCAGCTCTTCCTTCCATTTATCATTGTCCACTACGCTTGATGCAGACACCATTTGAGAGTTGCTCAAGATTTCCACAACTCCGCTATCAATCAATTGTTCCTGACTAAGACGCCGTGAATCATTTACAAGCGAAAATGTCAGCATCTTGTTCTCCTCTTCTTCACACATTTCTTCCAACACTTCTGTAGCGAGTTGGGTAAGTAGATCTTTTAATGTATTCGTCATTACTCCAGCCAAAGCCTGTGGGTCAGAGGAGGTACACAGCGCAGCGCCCTCTATACCGACCTGACTCATATATACGATCGCGGCTGGCTCACGGCGCCACTTTCAAACAGGACAGCAGAGGGGAAGGAGCTCGCCAGTCTGACACATGCCAAACTGTTCTTAGTTTGTGTCAGTCAAAAGCAATGCTCAGATCAGATCTGCATATGTGTTTACATTGTATTCAGAATTAAATAAATAACTGTCTTTCATGTTTTGATATAGAAATCATCTCTAAACTGATAAATACCCCTATTTTCGCTCATGTAAACACAAACACTTCTTGGCTATAACTACCTATGCTATGCTATGCACTATTTTTGTGGAAATGAAAAAAAACCAAAACAGATAAAGCCAGAGGTGCTATTGAGTTCTTTGGTGGTTTTAGATATTTCAAATATCACTCTATCAATACAGCAAAAGATCTTTGATACAACTCTAGTCGTTTCTGTACAGTAGATGATCAAAGTTAGCCCAATTTTCCATGTTTATAGTAGGAAAGTTTCACTCAACTGTCAACTGAAACCCAGACAGATTTAATAATTGGTAGACAATGACATTCCTAAAAGAAGCAAAGATACTACAAGTTAAAGTGTTGGGGAGGTGTTGGTTGTTTAAGTTTATATAGAACTTCTATAATAACGTCTGTAGACACGATTCTGTGTCTGTCAGGAAGCAGCAGGTCGCAGTGTTCGTACTGTATTGTTTTGGTTCCCTATTATCACTCAACATTGTAGAGGGCGCTGCGCTGTGCAACTCCTCTGGTGTCCTCTGCCTGTGGGTTGTCTGAGTTCTCAATGGAGTCGGAACTACTTTCACCTATATTACTGTCCGCTTATTAGCCAACGTGTGACCCCATTTTACAGTTGGAAATGAGTTACCGTTCTCGCGCGCCTGTTGAGAACGAGTTCCTAATGTTAAACCCATGGACATTTATTCCAGGCTAAGATAAACGCATTAAGCTATGGCCTGAAATAACTGGGGGTCTTCATGCAGTGCACAAAAAGATATTATCTCTACATTATGCAATCAATGCCAAGGTAAACTCGAGAAACCCCACACATCACACAATAGTCAAAAAGAATAATCAGAGACTTTCCGAGAACAAACCAAGAGTAGCCTCACCATATGTTACTTTCATCAGAAGTCTCATGTAGAAAACAAATCTTCCTCTCAATGATCTGAGGGAGCTTCCTCCACCAAGTTCTCTCCCTGGCTGGAGAGTAAACTGGGGATTATTCTTGATCTAAGTAATAACAAAAAGGGTGAAACTAGTGTTTTCCAGTTCAAAACCAATTTGGAAAAAGACTATGCAGAGTAAATCCTACACTGACAGGAAGAAAGGAGGCTTCACTGTCCATACACCACAAGGTAACCTGACTGTAGGACCACCTTGCATGATAATGAATTCATCATATATTCTGACTCAAAATCATGTCTTCAAAGTGTCCTCCAATATTCTCAGATGAACCCTTTGGTAAGAGAAGTTTCAGAGAGGAATACCATTTTGAGGCAAAAAAAAGCATGAAACGTTACTATACAACATATCCTGCAGAACTGTCAAAAGGTACAAGAAAATAGAAGAAAATACCAAAGAAAGATATCATCAGGTTTTTGATAGAGACGAATCACACCAATGTTTATATATTTGAAAACATTGAATTGACTGAAATGAATCTATGAAAGTGAAGAGCTTGAATTATTGTCCTAATCCTTTGTGAGATGTATAGTAAATTTGACATGGATCATGCACTAGGACGTGTCCCAGCCGCCGATCTTCTTTATATTTGGAAGGATTATAGGTTTCCCTAACTAGTGATAAAGTTTCATTGCTTAATTTCTATGGGAAGTGGGTGAAAATCCTCTATATATGCACAGTAGGTTAGACTTGTACTGTCAAAGTTTGATAGAACCTAAGACAATTCTATACTTGTCATAACAGCCGATATATTTAGCGGCGAGCTCCCGTGTCGTGCTACGACACTGTCTATCGGATGCTGGCCATCTTTTGTCGTCCAAAAATGTTGTATATTCTCTGGACGATCTTAGGGTATCGTTGGCCTATGATGCTGTGACTAAAAACAAGGCCCTGTTTATGTAGAAGACAACTACCATCAAACACAAATTGAATACTTACATTGTTCAAAATTACTTTAGGTTGGGATGGTTCCAAAATTAGGTCTGCTAGGGCAGGTGTTTTAGCTAGTCACATCATCTTGCTTATAAAGAATGCAGCAGCATATCTACATAGCTTGAATCACATTGTATCTTGAAGGTTATCCTCATTGGCTGACGGACTCAGTTGTTGAAAGATCAAAAATGGATCAACTGTAACCTTCTAGCCTTCTGTCTTCACAGAGTTCTTTGCCCCCATGATTGTGATTGTATTCTTTCTAGAGAACTTATACCAGGAGACGGTTTAAACATCCATGGTTTCCAGTATGATATCTCAAATTTCCTTTCCCTTATCAGGATTTACATTCTTGTTTGTGGTAACTCCATTTGCAATATTTTTTTTCCAAAAATGATTCCGTTGGTGAGAGTGAATTTATCTTCTCCACCGTTGAAAAAATTTCCATTTGCAATATTTGACATATTTTCAAGTGGAAATATCCTCTGCGCGATATATAAACACCAGGCATATATGTGTACCGATTTGTTCGCCCCCACCGCCTCTATGTTGGTAGAGGTATTATATAGGTGGTACCAGTGGGGAGCCCTCTCCCTACACAGTGTGAAGTCCTAGTCCCACCCGTTGCCTTCGATGAAGCCTTAGATGAACCCCCTGGCCGTGTTAGCAGCCGGGTTAGGTGGGGATTAAGTGCAAAATCTCTAAGGCGATTTTCCATGCGAATTGTGTTTGCAGACGTTCGCAGACAATCGCTCAGTGGCATGAAATTCGCATGAATAATCGCTTTAGTGGATCAGGCCGTCGCATGGAATGCGCTTGGTGATCGCATGGCTCATTCTAATTCGCATGGACATGTGAATGCCTTGTGACAATTTCCAGTTTATTGAATATCATCGCATGGGATTCACAGTCACATGTATTTACATCAGTTACCCATATCACCACTAGGCGCAGTGTAATCGCTTGTAATTCTCACATCATCTGCAAGGTGGAAACTTCTTGATCATGTGACCTAGGCAATGGTCGTACACAACTTGCAAGATGGCTGTTTGTTTGTTTGTCTCGGTAGGCTAGTTACATCCTTTTGAGACTGACTCATTGGTTCACCTATCTGGTTCTTGAAAGGTATACTAACTCAACTTTGGTCTACTTGTAGCAGTGGGACCCTATGCCCATTTTATAGTGCTGCCTCACTGAAGGGCTGTGCCGAAGACCATTGACACAACACTCCGCCGGTCACATTATGCAGACAAAGGCAAACCAGTTGCTGCAACATACCAATCGGGTCAGCAAGCTCACGAGTATATAGCAGCTCCCTGTAACTGGCTACAGGTTAAGCCGGCTGATAGTTTTTTCCAACCTCCCGTAACAGACTATTTTGGCCACAAATGTTCTCCTTCATTCTTTTCTATAGCTTTTCGAAAATCTTTGTTTCACAAAGAAACTTCAGAATTCCTTTCTTTCCAGTGTGGCTGAAAACACTGGACATGAATGTTTCACACTGAAGGTACTTATCCCTACTTTTCTTTGTTGCTTGACAGTTAAGCATAAGGTGATCTATAGACAGAGGAACCTGACAACACTGACATGTGGGTCAATGTTCACCCTGTCTTGATTTCTGCCAACTAATGGTTCAATGGCATGTTGTTTGTTGTCCTGGCTTGAGCTCCATCGGCCCTGCCATTCTTGTTTAGTGTGCTCTTTGGAGATTAGGAGAAGGTCTGAGTGTGGGACAGGAGCCAAACCTGACTTCCAACTCAATGCTGTTTTGGCTGCATGGTCTGCAGCCTCGTTTCTCTCTATGCTGATATGGCTGGGGAGCCAGCAGAACACAACCTCCTTTTCCTATTGCTCCAATTCCGAGTGGGATTAAATTAATTTATAGTCTTCTCAGTCTCTAAATCTTGTCTACAAACCATTGGACAGCATGATCCAAATAATGCTGTCATCAGAGACATCAAACTCTCTTACACAGAAATAAAGAGAGAACATGGCAAAGAGGTGGCCATGTGTTGGCTGCATAGTCATATCGGAATCGAAGTAAATGAAGCTGCAGATAAAGCAGCCAAAAATGAATTGAGCAGAGAAGTTGGAGCCCACACAGTTCCGCATACAGACCTGAAACCAATGGCCAAGGAACACATTCATAACACTTGGCAGAAACTCTGGAACTGCACCAGAGACAACAAACTACGAGAAATTGTAGTGGCTACTAGCCAAAACATTAAGAAAGACAACCTGACACGAACTGAACAGGTGAAACTGACTCCTCTGCCTCCTGCTCTCTTTTCCTCTCCTTAAACCTTCTTTTCCTCTCTACCGCTAATCTCCTCACATGATCTTTCTGTGCTTCCGTCCCCTGCTGCTTGAGCCTGGCCCGCTGCAGCCTAACCCTCTCTGCATTGGCCTGGTTGAATGTGGCCTTGTTTTCCATTTTTTTCTTGTCTCGCCAGTCACGGCAGCTTTCTCTGTTTGGTTTGTGTTCCATTTTTTCTTTTGTGAAAGGACTATCAGAAATCTGAAATAATAATAATAAATCATGAAAAATAATAATACAGCTATAGGTAAAAATCCTGAAAAATAAACTTGCAATTATATACCAAAATCAGTATTGATTATAAGCATTTAGGCCAGGTGCACCTATTTGTAAAATATTGGCTTAAACAAAGGGTCCTGAAAAAAAACTAGGTCTGATTTACACTTTTTTCCATAGAAGAATGTGCGACAGGAGCTATGCTAAAACCATTCTCTAGCACTAAATAAACTGATTAATTGCAAATGTGATGTACATGCCTCTTCATGTTAACTCCCAAGTACAATCTAACACACCACTGCTCCCACCACATTGCGTTGGAGGTTGAGACCTATGACTATAAGAATCATCAGAACGTGCGACATTGAAGGAACGTGCAACATATGTTTCGAACGTATCCCTATCATTTTTCAAAAATTCTCATATATACCTCTTCTTTAAATGTAAATCTGTTACTACCATATCAATGATTATCATGTAGAACACATACTTCAAGGAATGATGCAGAAATGCAGCTAACATGTTGAAAAATACCTACAAAACCTTGCACTTGGAACGTGCGACATGAGATTGCAGCATGCCCACACACATTTAATGTAGAATTCATGTTAAAGACAGTGTATTTTCAAAGAACTAATGTCTTTTGAATAAGTTTAACTGCCACTGACAGAACAGATGCGAAAAGAATCTCTGTTAGGGATCAGAATATTCAAATGAAACAACATGTCGCACGTTCCTCTTGGCAAACCACCCGCCCGTTAAAAACCACCTCACAAGCTGAAAAGCGGGAATGGCGGCCATTTTGCACGTTGCCTATTTCTGTCGCATGTTCTCCGTCGATCTTTACTTGGAATATTCATTGAAATTCCTTCTGATTTTTAGGTAAGAATGATCTATAGCACTTGATTCATCATATTTGCACACCTTCAGATGTCAGTATAATCGATTATCTTCTAAAATTCAAGGAAAATGTGGAGACTGAAACAAATTCTACTCACCGGAAAGAGTTCCTTGGCATCCTGATAGGTGGCAGCACCAAAACGATGTTAGGGGACCTAAATATCAATGAAAACAAAAGATCCCTTTCGATCGCGAAAATATGTCGCACGTTCCTTCAAAAAAAGGCTTCGGACTCGTACGTGTGCTTCTAGAACTACATAAGCCTATACTACACATAGAACATTAAGAGATCTTTATTGAATTATATCTGTAACAAGATTTATAGTTTTCTTTACTTTAAATTCCAAATTAATAAGAGATTTATAAAAAGGATCGTGCAACATATTTTGTGTATAAAACAGAGGGGTGGAACTTTGTTGCATCCTAGAAGCATCAATTTTTATGTGATGATAATAATATTTTACTATCACCTTCTCATATGATATGTCCATCTCATGAGCATGAAATCATGTGTTTCGTAACTTTATTTTACTGTAGTATAATGAGAACAATTTATCATGTCGCACGTTCTCCTATTGATTACCAATGTTGTAATTGTGAGTTACATGTAATTCACTCTGTCTGAATTCTTTCAAATAATGTGAAAATGATAGTTTAGGTGTCCTCATAGAGGATGAAATATTACATTCAAGTGTAACTTTTCTTGCATGTTTACTACAATTGATATGAAAATGAATTTTCAAGCTATTTCTGAGAAAAAATACAATATTTTCACTTCAAACGCCTCTGGAGTAAAAAAAATTGAGTTTCAGTTATAAAAACCCTTAAACAAATTGAAGTACGATCTCTCTTCTTTCATTTAAGACTATTTCTATAATCATTGGGTGATTAGAAAAATAATTATAGCACATTGAATAAGGGGGGGGCCATATATTCAATTGTACCACTTAGTATGATATGACCCATATCACACTTGTATAAGTTTGATAGGGGACACCCCTCGCTGTTAAACAAGAGCCCAGATGGTGTGATTTTGGTTCCTGTTGGGATCCATCTCCTTGTTTCTCACCTGTTGCTTCAGAGGCAATATTTTGCAACCTTTCATTTATTGACGGCCTATCTTCCTCCTGATCCACAATATCCTCGACCTCGTCTTTCTTTTTTTCTAAGGATATGTCTTGTTCAACTCTACCTTCGACCTTCTCAGGTTCTGGTGTTGTATTGTCACCTTTGATTGCTTCGACACTCGTGAACATACCACCAATAATCGCCCCTTCACTAGTGAGTCGCGCATCTACACCTTTCTGCCTGGCCTCTCTAACCGCTACTCTTAGTTTGTAGCGCGCTGCCCGCGTTTCCTTTGTCTCATACCTATCCAGCCATACGCCCTTTGCTTTGGGATTGTTTCTCAGGTATCGTTTGTTTGCCAGAATGCGTTCCACTATAGGAAAGTCACTTGAAACTAGCACTTTCCAGTTCAAAACTGAACTGGAAAAGATAGAGAAGGACCACAAAGAGTACATTCCCATATACACTGATGGGTCGAAAGAAGGACAAAAAGTGGGCTTTGCTGTCCATACACCATATGGTAATCTGACTGCTGCATTACCTGGCCAGGCCAGTATTTTCACTGCAGAGACCAGTGCAATACTGAAAGCCCTATACTGGGCAGGTGTCTCACACCATCGTAAATTCATCATATATTCTGACTCAAAGTCATGTCTTCAAAGTATCCTCCAATACTCTCCGACAAACCCTTTGGTAAGAGAAGTTCGAGAGAGGATTTCCATTTTGAAGAAAAGAAGGAAAGACATAGTTCTATGCTGGCTACCAAGCCACATAGGAATTGATGGAAATGAAGAGGCAGACAGAGCAGCAAAGAAAGCTCTGAAGTTGCATCCCGGTACAGTGAAAATTCCACACACGGATATGACAGCTCCAATAAGAGAAATGACAATGAATAAATGGCAATCTGACTGGAACAAGCAAATAAGAAACAAACTACATACCATTCACTCAACTGTGAATGGGAAGAGAAACTGTGGGGGATTAAGTCGTAGTGAACAGGTGAAGTTGACCCGTCTGAAAATAGGTCACTCCAGACTTACACACGAATATCTCCTAAAAGGGGAAAATCCCCCAATATGCCAAGCATGCAATGTACCCATCACTGTCGAGCATATCCTGCTGAACTGTAAAAGGGTACAAGAGAATAGAAGAAAGCATTTGAAAAACAGTAACAACATGAAAATGTTGTTTGAAACTATTCCAAAGAAAGATATCATCATGTTTTTGAAAGAGACAAATCTCTTTGATTTTATATAAAGTATTTGAAACATTGAAAAGAATTGACTGAAATAAGTCTATGAAAGTGAAAAGTTAAATCATTGATAGTCCCTATATACCCTCAGGGTCCCCTGGGACGTTAAACCACAAACAAACAAACAAACAAACCTCGGTCTGTTGCTGTGTTGAAACACGGTCCCAACTCTTTTAGCCTGTATGATGTTGCCTGGGTATATTTCGACATTTATGTCCCCACAAATCTCGTTTACAATCCCCTTCAAGTTCTCATTCGTGTATTCAGTAATTCCAACAATGTATAACTTGTATTTGTTCGAATCTAACTGCTGAAAACCTTGTTTACCTATGTCCGATACTTTACTTGCAAAGGTCTCGCCTCCACTTCCCTTTTCGGCTATGATCTTCTTGAACTCTGTGTTCTCTATTTCCAATTTGTTTACCCTCTCCCTTAACTGTTCAATGCCATCCGTATTTATTTGATCTTTTTACCCACATCTTCCTTTATTTGATCCATTTGATCTTGCACCGACCTTACACTTGTTTTTTAGTGTTTTAGTCAAACTTTCCTCTAGATTAGTCATTTTCTATTGGAAACAGCGCTCACTTCTGATAGCTTGGTCATTATATTATTAAGTGTGTAATTCTTGTTATGCTGACTGTTCTCCCCTTGCGAGTTCCGGTTTACCTCAATGATAATACTGTCATTGTGCTTAGTTATATCAAAGATCGATGGCATTTTTTACTTTTTCGGACTCGATTGTTTACTATTAGGGCTGGGTTCACTACTAGATGTAGACAGTTGCCTCTTTGTTTTAGTATTTTGCATGTTGGTTCCACTCCTACCTTTGTTCATGGGTGTTTTAACTTCACCTATACCAGCCGGGTGAAGCACCGGGTATTCCTCGAGCGTCTCTCCGGTAAGCTTAGTCCAGTTTACTCCGGTCGTAACACCTCCGTGCGCCATGTTCACTATGCGTACTGAGTCCACCAGTGTTAAACACTGTTTTATCACATAAGATGTTCAGTGTTCAGGTCTTACAAGAAGTGAGGTGACACGACTGACCCGTCTACGGATAGGCCACTCAAAGCTAACACATGGGCACCTCATGCGAGGCGAATTACAACCTATGTGCCAGCAATGCCACATGGTTCTCTCAGTGAACCATCTCATGTTATCTTGTCGGACAACAAAAAGGTCTAGGGACAAGTATCTGAAAGGTACAACGTCTATGCACAGTGTATTTCAAAACACTGATAAGAAAGAAATCCTGGCGTTCCTCAGGGAAACCAAGATCTTCGAAAAGTATATCAGAAGGGAAAGTTCTATCGGAACCCCCCTTGCTCCTCCAAGGAGCACTTGGAAACCCAGTCCGGTACGGAAGGTTGACCAAAACTGTCAGCCGGCTTGACCTGTAGCCAATCACAGGGAGCAGCCTCATACTCGTCAGCTTACTGACCCGATTGGTATGTTGCAGCGACTGGTTTGCCGTTGTCAGTATAATGTGACCGGCGGAGTGTTGTGTCAATGGTCTGCGGCACAGCCCTTCAGTGAGGCAGCACTATAAAACGGGCATAGGGTCCCACTGCTACAAGTAGACCAAAGTTGAGTAAGTATACAAACAATTGGATGAATCCATGATTGTAAATAATGAGGAAGGTTACGCAGGGTTCTACTGTAGTTTGGTGAGTTGCGTATGTCTTCTAATGTCTGTTTTATCAGTTTTGTAGGCTTGGTCACAGTTTTGGATCGTTTAGTGGCTACACGTGTCTCGTTGTCACTGCTTGATTTTTCATCTGAAGAACTGTCACTGTTACTGGTGTAAGATGTTTCCAAATCTTTTGCGAGTTCGTCTTTGTTGATAGTATCTGCTGGTTGCAGTTGTGGTTTCTTTGAGGTAGAAGTGGTTGAAGTACTTCTCATGGCTTTCTTCTCTTGTTTTGTGAGGGTTGCATCTGTGATAGGTGTCGACTTGGTAATGTCCGACCGTAGATTCTTTGGTTTGGCATTGATAATCACTAGTTGTTTCTTCATCGGATTTGAAGGTGGGGCAGGGTTAGTGCCATAAAATTGTACAAGTGGCAGTCCCTTCTATATTTGAGCAGAGTTAGCCGTTGTCGATTGTCGGTTGGGCCGTTGTTGATTGTGCGGTAAAGTGCACTGGTATCGCTGCTGTAGCAGGGGTGTAGTTCCTGCCCACAACATATTGATGTCAATGGCTGAAGGGTTGAATGCTTTGTATTATTTACTCTCTGGCAAACATTTTTGTGCCCCTTCATTGCAAGTATATGGCGAGTTGTCACCAAAGAGGAAATTCACTTTCGTCACAGTTGTAGACTCGATCTGGCAGGAGGGCATTTAGTCTGTTTGTGTTTGCCAGATGTGTCTGAAACTGTAACACTGTAGAATCTGATCTGCTGTGACTTCAGGTTGCTGCTGGCTGAGCCAGAGGAGGTGTGAAGCGCAGTGCCCCCTCATAGGCTAGGGCTTACTAGCCAGACACAGTCCATTGTCAAAAGCTCATTCCCCATTGCTGGCAGGTTTGAAAGTGGCGCCTTGGACCCTGCCATGATCGCATATATGAGTCGGGTCGCTATAGGGGGCGCTGCGCTTTACACCCCTGTGGCTGAGCTGAGATGGCTTTCTCATTGCTACACTAGGGTGGCGTTTCAGAAACTAATAGTACCACTCTTTTCCTGTTTACTCAATGAGAAATTGACATGTCTCAGAAAAAAATACCATGTTAGAAACTATGGTACTTGTAAATGTATTGTAACTAAACTGGACCAGAAAATAAAAAAATACTCCAATGCAGTTATACACGTATGGGCATTTAAACGATACATATTGTAAGGATGATGCGACACAGGAATTACCGATAGCTCTCGCTCACAAACAACGTCTTTATTTCTGTAAAGGGGCTACAATGGCTGCCCAAGCCTCAATCATTCCTCGATGCGTAACGTTCCGAGTCTAGGAGCAGACTGCCCCAAACCAGCAAATGGCTATGTTTATATAGTCTGTGGGTCCACGGGCCCACCGCTGCAGGCGATCCTCCGGGGGTCCCAACCAAGGGAGTCGCACATCTCCCGGCTCGTCTCCGGGTCCCTCCGCCAGTATGAGCCGCACATGGCTCAACTGGTCCCATGCCTCCGTGGCAGCCCTCATGGTCTGGTAGGCCAGTACCTGCTCCCTTGGCAAGCCCGGCACGCGGATGCACTGCTCTCGCCACTTAGGGGCTCCATCTTGTGTGGCCGTCCCGGTGGGGGGGGAGGCCGGGTGGGGTGCCGGGGTGTCCGTCGCCGCGGGAGGGGGCGCTGTCCCCATCGATGCCGTCAGAGCTCTCCCTCTGGGGGGGGGGGGGGGGGGGGGCGGTGCGTCGGGTGCAGGAGGTGTAGGCGTCCGGGTCAGCAACGTTCGTCGATCCTGCGACCTCTCCGGTGATTGGGGCCCTGCTGGCCTCTTCCTCGAGGTCTCCGCTGGCGGGGGGGGGGGGAGGGGGGGGGGGCCTTGTCCTCTGCCGCCGGCACGCAGTACCTCGGTGATCGTCTTGGTCCCACCCTCGGGGTCACAGGCTTCACTGTTCCGATGGGGACCACGTCGATGGCGTCTGCGCAGCCAGTAGTCGCAGCTCGGGAGACTCCCCATCCAGTTCCCAATCCCACGATGGTGGCCGACTGCTTTCGCTTCTTTGACTCGGCGGTCCGGTGAACCACCGTGCGGGTCGTCTTGGGGGGGGGGGCCATGATCCCCACCAACACCTCTGCCGCTTCCCCCTCTTCCCCGATACTGTAGCCCAGGTCGGACAACGGGGTTGTGCTGGCGACTGCGGTGCCCTGCTGGGGGGCCCGGTCCTTCTCTGTGGCCTGGCTGGGGCCCGGGTCCGCGTCATGACTAGCTCCCGCTCCTTGTCCTTCCTCTTTTTTTCCTTCCTGGTGTCGGCGACCGGAGCCTCCTCTGCAGCAAGCGCGTTCTCCGGCTCTGGCGTCTCCTCCTCGCCCTCCTTCTTTGCTGGTATTGAGTACTGGATATCAAATACTGCCAGAATCAGATCCTTTGTTAGAGGCACATCCTTCAACACACACACCTCGTCCATTCGCTTGGGGTAGCATCGTATTGCTTGGAGGACCCCACCATAGGACAGGCCCTGCTTGAATCTGAGATGCATAATAGTAGTACATCTTCAGCTAAATTATTCTATACTATTTAAACATGATATAACTTATAATTAACAAAGCCGGGCTGCAAGTAAAATGTATTTATTGCACATGAATTTGATTTACAAGAGATTTTAATCAGTATACCACAGTTATGGTAACTGACCATTTTTATATAATGGGTCATGGTATGGAGTCCCCATACATTTTCAATTGGGTCTCTGGGGTACTATGATGTTCCTTAGTATAAGTAAGATAATTCACAAGTCTTATTATATCACTTATAACTTATAATTAACAAAGCCGGGCTGCAAGTAAAATGTATTTATTGCACATGAATTTGATAAGACAATGCATGATAAAAGCAGATAAACACATTTCAAAAAGACGATAAAAGATAAGAAATAGATATAAAATTATACATTATGAGCCCTAGGGCGAGAGAATAAAATAGAAAAAGGTGTGGGTGGGTGGGTAATGAAAAAATTCCCGTGTGTCGACAACGAATGTAGCAACAGGAATGACGCTTGTAGAGGGGTCACGTGATGCTGTGACCAGTTGAATAAATTATAATAAGTGTTCGATTAACCACCACAGTAATAATAGTTACGAGGGTACGTTCGATTAGTTAAATGAGAGTACAGCCCGGCAGTAAATTATATGTAATTTACAATTACTGCACAATTCATTATAGGATTTATCTACTTTTTTTTTATACTTGAATCACACCTTTGAGTATAGGATTGAAAAAATACAGACTAATAGATATATACACATACTACAGACTAATAGATATATACACAAAGATTGCCCATTATACTGTTGATAGTACTATGGTGGGAGAAAGACAGGCATACTTTATTGTTGGGAGAATGAAATTCAGCTTGAGTTTATATCTGAAATAAATATTCCTTCAGATAGACATAGAAACTCATTGATTAGAAGCTGTATCGGTCAAATTGGTACAAGCTCAGGTCTTTGATAAATTACATGATACTTACTGGTATATGCAACTTAACCAGTCTCTGAACCAGAGTCTTTGATTCAGTTATGAATATCTCACAACCCGCCAACTCTATCAGGTCTCCCAACTCCTCTATGATGCTGTTCCTGTCAGAATGGAGTGCCTATAAAAAGAATGTGTATATACAGGAACTATTGCATACTATACATAATATATATATATAGTAAATTTGGGCAAGAATGCATATATCAGTTGGTTAGTCCATTCATTGAACAATTTGCCTGTACAAAGTGGGTATTCCCCCAATAGGATGCCCGTTCATGTTGACGTTGTCATTTGCAGTATTGGCGACCTGCTGGAAAAGCTTACGGATTTGTACAGTCAAATATCTGCTGAATACCATGGTTAATGAGATACCAAAGGTAATTATATAGAATGTGCTGACCATGCTGTGCAAGTCACAGAACGAGATGCTAAATTACCCTTTGTACGGACCGAGGCATTTATGCCGAGTTCCGTACAAATGGTAAAATAGCATCGAGTTCTCTGATTTGTACAAGCATGGTTGGACGTAATATATTTACTATATACCCAAAATTAAAATACCCAAAATTTAAAAAAAAATCACTCTTTCCAGCTGGCAAAACCTATTAAATCAGGTTTTGCTGGGTGGGAGAATTCCTGCCAGGCCGGAGAGATTATGTAGGCCGATGGGACGCTGGGTACACAGCCTGGCTGGTCACAAAGTGTAGAACAACTATTTCAGCCAGCTAGTAGATCCCAAGCAGATGCTCAGCATCATCAAGGTGAGACTCCAACCAATTTTACCAGGAGCAGATTTCTCAACTCGCCATTATTTATAGCGGGGTATAAACATCACCATGGCAACCATTCTTCAGAAATTCTGTTAATTACTATATATAATATGGTTTTCTTTATTAAGTGAAAATCTTTTTAAAATCAACAAATATATACATCCTTAAGAACCCTCCATAATGTATCTAGAATTCCTTACCTGTCAGAGCGTATGAATTGTCATGTTCTAAATCAAATGTATTTACGGTCCAGACAGCAGGAATACTGTCAACAACAAACAGCCTTTACCCGTGCGCAAACAGCACCAATCTTAAAATCGGTAACTCCCAACTGTGAAGCATATGCACGGTCAGTTGGTCATTATGGCGCTATAAAATGGAATGCCTTGACACCAGCAATCAGGAACATTGAGACCTACAAGTCATTCAAAAATCTTACCAAGATGAACATTTTGAATAGTATTCCCTGAAATTAAAGATGGTTGTTGCGCTCTCTAAATGGCTGAGAAAAGCACATTAGTTTTGATCCAACTATGTGAGAGCTTTAGGATACTGTAATGCACAAAATAAGCTCAAACCCTGAAAAATTAGTGAGAATCGATAATGAATGTATACATGCCTCCCATCTCAACAATTTGTATAAGCTGGAGTGGGGCAGCTTATGAAAATCAAGCCATTCAAGACTCGATAACCACCCTGATTTTCTTGTCAACAACGCATATTGTTATCTGGAAAACTCAAATATTCTGATTGTATATCTTTTCCTTTCCGGAAAGCAGCAGGATGAAGAAAGATTTTTCCGTGATGTAAACTGAGACTATCTAATTATAATGAAAATTTTGACAACAAAATAAAAGTTCTGACAAAAAACAAAAAAAAATCGGAAATATACTGTTTCATATGTTCTTGTATCAAAATGCTGCATTTTTGCAGCAGCGGTATTCCCATGGTGCTGCATTTATGCAGGAGCGGTATTCCTATGGTGCTGCATAAATGCAGCAGCGGTACTTGCGTGGTGCTGCATATATGCAGCTGTTGGTTAACCGTCTGTCAGTACATAAATTGGTGGTTCAATTGGTTATTGTGCTGGTATCCCAACTTGTGTACTGGTCAGTTGAACTGTGAGTTTGTTTGTTGGTTTCATTTAATGTCCAGTTAATCGTTATAGGTGCTTTCGACACTATCTCATTCTATAAAGGCAAAAGCTATTGTATGCTCAATTGTGTAAATAAAGAGAAATCATAAAAGAATAAAAGCAGTCATTGAGAATACCCTACCTTATACAGCTTGACCTGGTGTTGGGTACTTAGTACATCAGCCAGAGTGGGCTGAATGTCGTCGGTATCATATGCCACTGTGGCATATAGCAGTGGAGAAAATACTTGGATCAAATTATCACTTGTTGCGATAATATATGCCAGTGATTTCCCTACTGCAGCATATTGGCCCTCATGCAGACCTGAAAAAATAACCATTAAACATTTTGTGCATGTAATTTTGAAAATTGGTATTGCAGGAGTTTGTTTAAGTATTGTGTTTGTTGATCACAAACATCTCAAATTATTTACATCTGCATGATAACTTTCTTGTAATAGAACTCAATATTGTTGTTTAATTAGGATTCTTTGTTTGTGTAGTTTTACCTATCGGTAGGATAGTTACGTCTTTTTGAGACTCATTAGTTGAGCTATCTGGTTCTTGGAAAGTTAAGCCCAACCTCTCTTCTTTCAAATAAGGTAGCCAAGGGCCCCAGTATTTCTCATTGAAACCTCAATATCCATATATTCCTCCTAAAATATACTTGTTTTAAATGTGGTTCAACTGCATTAATATCAAACCTTTAAAGACAGCCTGGCCTCAAGTGAACACTTCTCCAAAATATACAGAATCATTCTAACAAAGAAATAATATAGCAATGAAAATCAGATTTTCAAAGAATGTAGCCCTAATATAATAGAGTATTCTAGGGAGAAAACAAATAAATATCAAGTATAACATATTATACCACATTATACCTGCAAATTATGAGTTCTGACAGATATGTGTCGGTTGCCTTGAAGTAGGAAAGCTGAAGGCACCTGTCCTTAAAGAGTTACTAATGTATTAAGATAAATCAATAGAAAAGTATATTGATATTCACATTCACTTGTGACTTTTAACCCTTTCCTTACCATAGACCTATATATAGGTCCTGGGGGGCTATTTCTGACCTCCAATTTTTAGTTGGTAGCAGCTTTGGGTCAGTTAAAGATGGAAAATTGAAACTTACCATCTTAATTAAGTAAGACCTGTGCTTTCCATTAGAAGTATTCATTTTGTTCTAAAAACATTCTAATTACCCATTTCTGGTGTTTTTGGGGGTCAAAAGGTCAAAAGAACTAAAAAGTACCGAAAAGTGGACTACAAAATACAGACAACACCACTAAATAGGGAAAACTAGAGAACATCTAACAACAAAAGCACTATTTTGGGTAATATTTGTAATCACATAATTAGAATTATATAAGAACTAAATTTCACATTCTATGACAGTTTTTTCAAGGTCAAGGTCATATTGAGAGGTCAGCAATAATGGGTCAAGTTATAAGCCCATTTTGCTGTTATTGATAACACATTTTGGGTTTCAACTTCCCTAAAATAAAACTGAGGTACAAATCTAAAAGGTTGCAAAATTGCAAATTTAGATGTATAATTCCTCACTCTGAGCTCCTTGCAATATTCCAAATGGTTCATTATAACATTCTAGATGGGGTCAAAGGTCAGATATCATTAAATTGGCAAAGGAAATGAGCCTGGTTTATTGTTCCATAGTGCATCAGCAACAAAATAAGTTGGAGGTAGATCTAACAGGTGGAACAATAAAGGTGCAAATGGTCAAACATTGTATGATATGATGTGATAGCATACCTGCAGGTGTTTGTTTTTTATCTATTCAAAATTAATACAACATTCTTTGGAATATCTTAAAGAACATTGTCATAGGTCAAAAGGTTATAGGTCAAAGGTCACCATGAGCGACTAATGTAGAGCCTAATGGATAGATCTATTAGTCCTCAGTTCTAGTTCTTGATCTGATTTATGTTTTAGATTCAGGAATATTTATTGTATATGTGAATCACATTCTGTCTATGATTGGCTATTAAAGGAAATAGTAGACTAAGGTGACTTACACATCAGAGAATCTCAATATGTTATCCTCTGGAAGGCAACCTGACCTGTAGCCACCTGGTGTTGAGACTGCTGAAGTCATCCCATGCACCACTATATGTCAGTCCAGAATGCAGTCTGAGTACTGGTCACACCCACAATCCGGCAGCTGTCTACCAACAAAGCCACCCAGCACTGCTAGACTCCACCCAGGAATCACAAGGGGGGCCTATAGAGGCCTGCAACCTGCAGAGACCCAGGACCTCAGACTCACAAGGGAGGCCTTGAGGCATACAATTCTGTAGAGAACTGGGACAGAGCCATGTAAAGGAACTGCACATGGTTCCTCTATCTCCAGTATGTGTTGCTAAGGTGATCAAATTCTGATATACACCTGCCTGGCCCTTTTGTGTATGTGCAGAAACCACTAGGTTCCCATTGGGTTTACACAAGTGAGTCTGGTACCCAGCAGGCTATCCCACCAAGCTCGTACATCCAACTTTATTACTGAATCAAGGGAACTGTATAGGGATCTGTATACAAATCAACAGATGCAAATTATACTTACCACAAGTTTGACTTGGTACAACTACCCTCTAAACCCAGAAGTCTACCATGCTCACAGTTCCTGAGAGTAAGAAAGATCTCCAAGAAGAACCAGGGGGCTGTTTCACTAGGAGCTAGATGTCTCGCTGTTTGTAATAGTGGCACCAAAGCTGCAGCTTGCGTTTCATTAGTAGGTGCCCTCAAGCGTGAACGGCACTTGGGACATGAGCGGCAGCAACAGTGGCAGATCCCATTTCATCAGTAAAGTAGCTCTCGCTGTTGGTGCCACTGTGGAGCCGCTTTAAGTGAGAGGGTCAACCCTCTCGTTTGTTACGTATATAGAAAGTTTTCACCCACTTCCTGTACGAATTAAGCAATGAAACTTTAACACGAGTAAGGTATACATATTACCTATAATCGTAACAAATATGAAGAAAATCGGCCGTTTCGTCCCGAAGTTATCGGCGTTTGGATTTTGTCATAGGAAATATTGCTTTGGTGGCCAGTGTCCCGCCGGCCTCTGGGGGGAGACAAAAAGAATAGCCGAAACCCCGCCGCACTACGGAGGGAGTGAAAAAGAACAGCGACCAACGCAAACTCACAGAGGGAGTGAAAAATTCAAACCCCGATATCTTCAGAACGATACAACCGTTCTTCTTCATATTTGGTACGATTATAGTTTATATGTACCCCTTACTTGTGATGAAATTTCATCGCTTAATTCCTAGGGGAAGCATGGGAAATCCTGTATATACACACAGTGATGTTTGACAGCATAGTGTGACCCTGTGCTCACTAAATGCACTATGCCGTTGAATATGAACGGCAGTAGGCAACAGTGAGACTTCAACAGCGAGACCACTAATGAAACACGATTTTGGCCTTGAGACTGTTGGTGCCGCTGTTGGTGCCACTGTTGCGGTCTCACCTCTCACTTTCACCCCACTACTAGTGAAACAGCTCCCTGGACTACAAGAGAAACTGCAGCAAGAAAAAGAGAAAAGGGATACAGAGAATAGCGTTCTAGGAGAATGCAAAACAAAACATAATAGAAAAGATACCTCAAACAAGAAGAAGGAAATGGAAGAAAGTGACAACAAAATAGAACTTTTGACTACTTACTAACCTGATAACCTGAGAACATCTGGGTGGGCAAGATAATTGGATAAAAACTGGGACCTCTTGTCAAAAGTCTACAACAACAACAAACCTACACAAGAAAAAAATCATCATGAGAGAATTGTCCAAAAACCATCCAGGGACGCTCCATCACCAAAAAGTCAAACATTTTGAATTTCATATTTGGAGGAAGGGAACGCACAGAGTACCATAAAAACAGTGCACATGTTCCATCAAGTGATAACAGAGATCAATCATAGGTGAGCTACCAGTGTAAGAGCATCAGCCAAAAAGAACAGTCCTTATACAGAGTAGGCAGGAAGCATGTCACATAAACCACTCCCAAACACCATGTTTTCTTTATCTGGTTGTGAAGGGGTAGGAGGTTGATTTTTTCCATGCCTATATTCACATCTGCTACTGAATCAATCCACATGCAGGGAATACAGCTAGATGGCCATGTAACCTGGTTGGACTGGTTCAGCACATTGCCTATGAAAGAGCAACAGGTAGTGGATGACTCAGGTCCACTACAGAAATATATAAACTTGATAGATGCTATGTTTGTGTGTCAAACAAGGTTCCTGAAGATATTCTGCAAACAAATATCTCTGTTAACCATATTCCATAAGCCATTGATTTTTTTAGACTGTATCTTCGAGCATAGATTGTAACAAACACTGGTGGAGAAGCCCTATTACTATACACCTAAAGGCGAACGTCTATGGGTTACTACCCGCTGCTAGGCATATCGTATAAATAACGTTCGGGCCCGCCGAGCAGTAGGACGTAGTGATTCCCATAGGCTTAAGCATGTAAAAACATACGTCCCGCTGCTACATACACTACGTCGTACTAACGTACATTATCGCGATATAGCAAGGGCAGTGACTGTGTCAAAAACAAACAAAGAAAATGGCGGTTCTCTCCCATTCATAACTTGAGAGACATGTTAAGCCTTACCTGTAACAAATGGAAGTTTGTATTGTCCAATATCGAAGTAAATAACGTCTAGGTTTCACCTTATACCGTTTAAATAGCTGAAACATATGACATTAATCGATAACAACAAGTCCGATCGCCTCCCATTCCGCCGCTCCGCGTTGTCAATGTCATAATTACGTTGGCTACCAGAGTTCCAGGTCGTCCTGTGTCATACATTTCATAGTCTGCTCCACGTCGGCAGTTGCCGCGTTTTCCCGCTACCGGACCGTAGTGAATGGCAGTGGTATTGTTGGGAAATGGGAGGTTTAATCCGCGACTAGGAAAGTTGATAAAACGGTATATCAACAAGTCCAACCGCTTCCCGTTAGGCCGCTCCGCGTTGTCGACGTGATAATTATGTTGGCTACCAGAGTTCAAGTATCACTGGCGCCATACAATTCAGAGACCGCTCCACGTCGAAAATTCCCGGGTTTTCACCCTCCCACCTCTCGGTGCTCAGTGAATGTCGAAGTCGCCGTATTCAAACGCCGATATCTTCAATTTAAAGCGACCGATCTTCATCATATTTGAGACGATTATAGGTTATATATGTGCCGTACTCGTGTTAAAATTTCATTGCTTAATTCCTACGGGAGGTGAAGTTACAGCGTCATCTGTTGCTACACATCGATCGTTGCTGGGTTTTTACCGCTAGCGGGCCGGAGGAACAGGGGCATTAACCACGGTGCAGGAAAGGTCATGAAACGGCGTTTTAAATGAGTTGGAGGTGTATAGTTACAAGGAAACGTAGTGACTGAGCCCGTACGGGTGCCGTTCTCGGCCATTTGATGAAAAAATACGGCCCTCCCGCCTGCGGCGTCGGGCCGTATTTTTTCATCAAATGACCTCGAACGGCCACCCGTACGGGCTCAGTAACCACGTTTTCTCATAATATCCTGATAATATCAAATCACATGCATCTGTGGCGCAAATACAAATCATGTCCTTGCAACACATTCCACATGTTAGATGCAGACAGTAGGCAATCAAGCACAAAGCGAGAGCAATCTGTAAGCACCACAATGTCAGCTTGATCTACCACAGCAACGACCACTGCCTCCAAACTAAGGCAGTGATCACTTCCTAGTTCACCCATCACCACAGTACAGCAACAACCAATGGTTTCAGCTCCATCTAACCTCTACCCAAGCATCTCCTCCCCGTTGCATACTGGCATACAGCTTAATATGCCAGAGGACATTGAACACCTTCAAAAAACAACAAGGCTTACATACTGCAACGCTCTGACAACTGTGCGATCAGAACTTGACGTCCTCTGATCCAAGCCAGAGGAGCAGATGTTGCAAAGGGACAGACGAGTGAGACAAAATGCCTTGCCGCTACCACCTGTCACCATCACAGCAATGACAATCATAAATATGAATTTCCTGCAATCAGCTCAGCAACCTCAAGGCAGTGGCCATACACACAATGTACAAGGTACCAGAACCATTCTCCTGATTAACCCATTCGCGGCAGGTGATGCCTGGAGGCATCACCAGTCCAGATCGGGTGATACCTGGAGGCATCATTTTTGAGAGATTTACGAAAACAGACTATATATACAGAAAAAATCGAAGAAACATGAAATCTTCACAGAATGTAGGGGTGAAAAATGAGACAAAAAGTTGGTCACATCACCTTTTAATCGAATAAATATGGGATATACAAATAATAGAGGAGATCCGGGTGGAATCGCCACTCCAACCCGCCAACATGGAGTGTTCGGACGGTCGGGGGTTCCATATTTCCGTTCCATATTTCAAATTTTCTACTCATCCAAACTGAATGAAATAGATATGGGAACAAACCTCAGAGTGTGGAGAATATACATATCTAAGTCCCCGTTTATTCATTTGAAGTAAAAGGCCTATACAATATGATTTCCTAACTCGCCCAGATGTGCTTCTAGGGATCAGCCTCCCCCTCCCCACCACCCAGCATAGTGTGCACTTTTATGTCCACATTCATTTATCTTCCCCTCGTCCAAACTGCTTAATATATATACTTGAGCAAACG
Organism: Alentia gelatinosa; assembly: GCA_950022655.1. Taxonomy (NCBI): domain Eukaryota; kingdom Metazoa; phylum Annelida; class Polychaeta; order Phyllodocida; family Polynoidae; genus Alentia; species Alentia gelatinosa. The sequence continues at coordinate 105,348,202 of OX465580.1, forward strand.
TCAGAGTGAATAAAGGCAGGGGACGGTGTGAAAGCACAACCTCAACAAGGATGATTTGGGGGAAGGGGGGGATGGTGGTGCATGGATACAGTGACCTTTGACACTTTTTGGGAAATATGTATCGAACCATATATGAAAAATTGATTGTTTGTTTATATTACTACCTTTGGTATATATTTATCTACTAATTAATGAATGTTTTTATTTATGGTTTATATATTATATTTATCTATATAAAAACAATAATTTGTAATTCTTTTGATATAATTGGTGTTTCTTTCTCTTATATTGGTATGATCATATAACCATCTGTAGACTGAAAACTCCATGGAAAGCGGACATTCTACTCAGAACGGAAGGTGCCCTGATAAGTGCGGTTTCCCTGTATTTCCACACAAAACTGCAATGTTCAGTTGCCATGGCAACCAAATAGGGAAAATATCAATATCTCAATGCAATCAGGATCATTATACTCAGAACATACTCAAATATCATTTTGATTGATAAAAGTGCCTGTGAGTTACATGTGAAAGAGTAACAGTATGCATCTCCGAGCTCTACATTGGGAATGTGATTGCATAGATACACAACATATATGCCTGTGCTAAAGCCATCCTTGCGGAACCTACATTTTGCCTTAAAATGAGACTTTCCTATTCAAAAGTGTCTCTAAAGAGTAATATTTGTACCCTGACTTTGTCATAAAATACAAAAGTCTATGTTTATATGGTTGGGTGTGGCTTGCCTATAAAAAAACATAAAAAATCCTCGAAAAACACTATTTCTACCAATAAAGGGTAAATTTGGTTGCCATGGCAACCAAATTGGAAAGGTATCAAGATGTCAATGTAATCAGGATCATTATACTCAGAACATACTCAAATATTGTTTTGATAGATAAAAGTTCTTGAGAATTCCATATGAAAGAGTAACAGTATGCATTTATCACTGGAGCTCCATATTGGGAATATGATTACATTGAAAAATTACATATATGTACATGTACAAGCTACCCCTCTGAAGCCTTCCCTATATCTAAAAGATGGGATTATCTGCTAATAAATGTCTCTACTAACCACTATCTGTATTCTGACAAGGTCTCAAGTTAAATTTTGATACTTAAATAAGTTTGGGTGTTCCTTACATGTCAAAATGTGTGAAAAATCCTTAAAAAATGCATCTTCTGTGCAAAATTACCTAAAATCTTGTTACCTACCACATATAAAACGTGTAATTTTCGGTACTATCCGCTTGAAGAGTCTACCGCACATAGAGACAGAGTGAACCCGACCTAGGGTCGGAGAGCGAAGGCCCACGAGAGTGAGATTCTCGTGCAGTGAAAAACTCGAACCTGTTCTTCTTTTTTGTGGGACTCTACTCAGACAAACTTATTCTTTTATGATTCATTTCGAACCATGCCAAAATCAAAGTTTAATGTTGTAGTTTTCTGATCTACTTTTCTCATGAGAAACCAATGCGATCTCAACTTTCGCTGGTGTCAGTCCAAATAGTTCTGATCGCTGATGATCAGCTCAAAAACCTGTGTCATACGAAATGATTACCACTGTGTAGTATGTCCCGTTGTCGCTAGGGCCAGGGCTATTGATGGTTTCCCTGGCAAAAACGGGACGTACTACAGTCTATAGTCCAATATGAATCACGCTGGAAGCCTGCGCATCTACCACTCGCGTCGCTACGATTAGGGGTGACTGCAGATGTGCAGGCTACCAGCGTGAATATGAATCGACGAAGTCTCTAGTAATTCACAATAACTTCGGATCTAGTACTCCGATTGGCGCAATATTGGTATCATTGGAATCGCCATTAAAAACTTACCTAGAATCCAGATATTAAACGTGTGGCGAAACAGCTATAGAAAGTTACATATGAATGAAAACGGAAATTTGTGGGTGAAACACAGAACATTAACCTCTGACAAAGCTTGTTGTCCCAAGTGCAAGTGCCGTGTACAGCCAGAAGCCTCCCTCACCACACAATCAAAAATGGGCAAAATCTAGAGTATGTATTTCTCAGACCTATATTTTCTCATCTCAGCGAGCAATCACTATCTTCCTATAAAGGTAACGTGTTTACCGCGGGTGGTTTTAGAGCGTGACAGCGGCCGTTTTCGTACTCAACTTTTCGGCGTATCGGGAGTTGGCAAAAATCAATATGTTCCCTTTCAATAATCAAAATATAAACTTACGTTCTGTCTTCTACATGTCCTTAGCTATCTAAAGCTTTTTATCCCGAGTTTCTATGATCATTTTCCGTGATGTTATGACGCGATGTGTACAGAGTATTTTGCTGCCAAGTGGCACTGGTAACGTGACCAGAAAACGCCACACAAAAAAACGGAAAACGACTGACGTTTGTGCGATTGTGAAGTAATGAGAATGTGGGATGATTGACGTCTGACCTACCTAGACCAAATGGACGTCACCTTGGCATCTATTTATAGTTCAAACCATGTTTCTAGTCCCAGTAGAACCGTTTGTGCTATGTTCCAAACACAATCTACATCTTAAATGTATGAGACCCATAGAGTTCATTCTGGTGGCACCCGGATTTATAATCTGTAAGTGTTTCTCTTTCTTTTGATATTCACATGAATCCAGTAGAACAGTCCAATGTCAAAGCCTGACTTCATACCAAGAAAAAAGTCAGCAATATTTCATTTCGCCCCCCCCCCCCCCCACTTTTAAAATGTTCTGACGCCCATGTCACCTCCCCATGTACTTGTACTAGGTACATGAAATCCTGCGTGAGAACTTTACAAGTGTTGCCGAACCCAAATCACAAAAAAATTGATTGAGTAATATGTGACAATAATATTCATGTTTTTTTCTTTGATATCTCGACATATTTGCATATATGATTAGGATTCTATGTATTCATCTGTGTATATCTACTCTATTATGACATATATCACGATGCCGATTGTAGAATCAACATGCCAATTTTTTCTGTCCGCCATTATCCATCCGCTAAGACCTTAGGCGTAGCGTGCGTTACTACATGGCAGTGTGGGAGGCATAGTTACTGTATATATAGCAACGGTTAGTAATTACGTTAGTTATGCCAGTAGGTATATAGTAATATATACAAAATAGATAGGTGCATGAGCCCGGTATGGAACTCACCACTTACCCAAATAACATCACCCACTTAAATTAAGGATCCATCACATTAGCAGGGGAGTAATATATACAAAATAGATAGGTGCATGAGCCTGGTATGGAACTCACCACTTACCCAAATAACATCACCCACTTAAATTAAGGATCCATCACATTAGCAGGGGAGTAATATATACAAAATAGATAAGTGCATGAGCCCGGTATGGAACTCACCACTTACCCAAATAACATCACCCACTTAAATTAAGGATCCATCACATTAGCAGGGGAGTAATATATACAAAATAGATAGGTGCATGAGCCCGGTATGGAACTCACCACTTACCCAAATAACATCACCCACTTAAATTAAGGATCCATCACATTAGCAGGGGAGTAATATATACAAAATAGATAAGTGAATGAGCCCGGTATGGAACTCACCACTTACCCATTGTCAATTACACTTATGAGGTTATACATGTACTCCATTTCTTTGGTTTTTTAGGAATGCCTTCTCTATTTCTTTACATATCTTCTCCTTGGCTGATAGGGTTGGATGTGTACCATCCCACAGCATTTCATACCTCGGTTGCTTCCTTCCGCCCTTGTTCTTCGGTTGCACCACATGATCTATTCTTGGTGTTATTTTGTCTGTAGCTCTATCTAACTTATCTATCTCCACATTCAATTCTATTGTCGCCTTATAAATCAGGTTCTGGTGGTCATCCATTTCTGTGAAGGGAATTCCCTTGTTGCTCAAAATTAAAGAAAGGGTGTATACAGAGCAGAGTATCACCTTACAATCTGCTGCTACTTCTTCTACTCTTGCTAGTAAATACTGATAGTCTGCTACTACCTTGCAGACTATATTCCCATCTCTAGTCGCCTTGGAGGCCTTTATTAATCCATCTTTGGGGTCTATCATTGTTATTTCATTGATACCGACAGCAATATATACAGTTGTCACACTTTTATCCTTGGAGAGAATTTCGTAGAGATCGGTGGTGATTCTGTCCACCCTTGCACCAGGGATACAAATACATGCTTTAAAACCCGGTATTGAGCTACCAATTATTTTTTCTAAACCCCTGACTCATGAGTCGCCGATAATCTAGAAGTTGGCCATGGTATTTTTTATTCCCACTATTCAGTTCCAGCGTGAGAGTGCAATATGGTCTTCACACTAAAAATAAAGGGGCAGAATTAGCACAAGTGTTGGTTGGTTGCTTTTGTAATAGTTCGAATAGTTTCAATTACATTCTGTATCATCCAATACAGAGAGACCACATACAAAAGACCTTATCTCTAAATACAGAATTAATACAATGGCTGTGTCTGTCTGCCATGGCTTATGTGGCCGCAGATCATCCATCAAAAGATGCATACCCAGAAAAGGTGTGCATAAACGCAGGGTGTCTGCTTATGTGGGGTGTGATGTATACAGATAACTGAGACCAGTATTGTTTGTTTTATGTAGTTATTTTTCCTCCTTCAAATAATCTGGTGATAAAATGATCAATTAATTCATAGAAAAAGCCTGGTATGGAACCTTTCCCATCTCAGTAATATTCAGTACAGTATTATTCCACATTCATAGAGTTTGTGGAGAGTATTGTGTATCTACTCACTACAGGTCGGATTATATACAGGGGCATGGCAGGCCCAGTATGGAACTAATACCTTGTCCGCTCACTATTTATGCCATTCAATTTAAATTCATAATACTGGTTGAAGGGGCACTAAATAAATGATAAGATCCTTGTGGGGTGGAATCATATCTTATCAGTTTGTGTTTAGTGCAAGCACAATGGGAAATTGGAAGTTTACTAAATAAGCACAACACGTAAAGACATCAGAAAGGATGTTTTTCATGCTGAGCTTTGCTGTAGTGTCCAGGATTTTTAAGGTGCGAATTCGTTGGATTATCCTTTCCACATGAACGCGTGCTTCAGCAATCCGTTCGGAAGATTCAAAATCTGAACGACTCATCTGTGAGCGGGTTCTACCTTTGAAGCAAGGAATGATAAGCTTAACGCCCATGTCCTGTAGCTCCTCTCCAATGTTAAAAACCTCTATCTGTCATCACACTGCAGCCTGTAGTTAGAGCATTCAAAAGTTCTTCAGATGAAAGAGTGATGTGCTTATCTGATGCTCTTCCACCCCAGGCTTCAGACACATAGTTGACTGTCTGGTAGGGTGAGAGGCCTACTAGGAACTTAATAGTTTCCCTGCCTTTGTAATTTGAATACAGTTCTTTTCTTGCCTGTAGCTTGGTAGCCTTTTCAACTGCTACTTCTGTACAGTCTAGAACTACAGCGAAGTTTGGATAGTCAGTATAGCAATGGGGAACACCGTCTGATACAGCAACCTCTGGCATCTTGAAAAGTGTTGGAAGATGAATGGCTAGCCAGATGACAAATGTTGTGAACAGCTGACTAATGAAACCCTCTGAAACACCAAACAACCTCTGTAACTCTCGGTTACCAAAACCTGTCTTAAGCTTAATCAACACAAGAAACAGCTCTTCCCTGAATGAGAGACTTCGATCGGGGCCTGGCTTGTGCATCACATATTCTTTTGTGTCCATTGTCACAGACCCTCGCCAATACTTGAGCTTCTTCGATCGTGCCTCAAGGTGTCTACACAAAACATCAAAAATGGCTTTGTTTGGGAGATTTGTCCATAATGGAACCTCTTCATCAGTGAGGGAGTCAACTGACAGGACACGCTTCTTTAAAGATTCTACTTCAGTCTTCAGCTTTTCAATATCAAGTTGGCAACTCGTCACTTGCGTGGGGCAAGAAGGCGCAACTTTTGTATGAGGGTAATCATGGTCAGTCTAATTCCATACTGCATTAGAATGAAATTCATTATCTTGGTGAGGCTTACGATTATTTGGTCTTCCATTTTGAGGGGGAGAAGATGGGGCATCTATTCTTTTCTTCAGTCGCTTCACATCTGTAGGTTTAATTTTTCCTGCCTGACCTGAAGTTGTTGTTGTCCTGGATTTTGTGACCTTTCCTAGCTACTTGTCAGCCCCAGTGAATATTGTAGGAATGTACCCTTCACTTCCCAAAGTGTTGGTTTTTTTGCCTAATTAAAAAAAATAAATGAAGGATATACTTTAGTCATTACTAGAAATGAACAAGTGTTATTCACAAATCTTCAATATTTTTTTACTCACACCCTTTCTGCATACATACTGCATTGATGGCCCCATAAGCTATAATATTTGGGAACTAATTCTACAGTACTCAATCAATATATGTAAAAATGATAAAACATTATCGTACAGGAACCTTTATGAATTTACCTCCAGTAAAGTGAGAATCACATATGAAGTTGTGCTTGTTGGGAGTCTACATAGATCTGGGTATGGCACGCATCCACAGTTTTAGTCTTCTGGTGTCTTTTAATGGAAAGGTGTAATATGACCTTTTGACACCATTTTTCTTGTCTGATCCAGATGAATTTGAACAGCTGGGTGCAGAACAGAATGTGCCACTGTACTGCTTCTTTTCCTGTAGTCTGAAAGGCCGGTTCGTTGCCATAATTCCATCTACTTTCTAACAAAAGTAAAAGAAAAATTTAGTTTAAAATTGTTTCTTCCTTAAAGATGTATATATTCATTTTAACCCCGCATAAGCAGACAATGTCTTACCTACACAAGTGAGGACCAATATACATGTACACATATTCATGTTCAATATAAATATTCACAATTATGAACCAATACTCCAGTGTGATTTACAGTGATATCAGAAACCATTCAACCAGCTATATACAGGTATTTGATGTTGGTTGACCACTGGTTCCTCAGCTCAAGAATTCCACTAATCCAGAAAGACATGGTCCTGCAGAACTATGTTCTTTGCAAACAATCTCTAATACAGACTCGACAGTACCAATCTTTCCTTTTCATCTTCTTGGACCACTTTGTGCAGATCCAGCATGACCATGTTTCACATATGCACTTACAGTCACAGCCAACAGATTCAGGTTATATATATGCCTTACTCGTGTAAAGATTTCATTGCTTAATTCCTATGGGAAGGGGTGAAATTCCACGTCATCGCGGCCCGTTGACGGATAAATTCAAACGTCAAACGCGTATGCATAGCGAGACCCTGTGCCAACAGTGAGAGTTGGTCTCACCTCAACAGTGAGACCACTGATGAAACGCAAATTTGGTCTTGACACTGTTGGTATCTGTTAGGAAGCAGAATCATATTTCATGAACGGCATCATATCCGCACCACCGGCCGGATTCTTATGAACGTGATCATGTACTAGCGACCGCACTGCCATGATGACTAGAAACGTTTTAAGACTGTATCTAAAAACATATTAAACCACAGTTATAAAAGTGGCGACGAGGATGGGATTAGTACACTTCAAGGACAGTATGTTAGGAGTGCTGTGAAGTGTTTCTGGATGTCTGTCAACTGGTGGAAACCAGGATAAATGATGTCAACCTGAGGATCCATGCTGTAAACATTGCTGTCTACTTTGGATAACTGCTGTCAGTGAGTGAGACTCTGTGACTTGTAATGTGTGTCAGTGGTAGCTGTACCTGTATTATTATAGTCAGTGCTGTGTAGTATGAGCAGCACTAGAGTTGAAACCTGTAGTAGTGCCCACTATAGGCTGTGTGTGTCAAGATGGCTAACTATATAGGCAGAGTGGGTGAGTACAGCCCCTCTAAGGAGACTTTCAAGGCATACAGTGACCGTATGGATATGTTCTATGAGGCAGATGACTTGGTGCTACAAGGGGGGGCTGCTAATGCAGGTGCTGATGCAGCTGTGATTAGGAAAAAGAGGGCTATATTTCTGACAGAAGTAGGTGCAGAGACATTCACCCTGTTGAATAATTTGCTATCCCCTAGGAGCCCTAAGGATGTGGGTTTAGATGAAATTACCCAAGCCCTAGAACGTCATTTTAACCCTGCCCCGTTGGAAATCGCGGAGAGTTTCCATTTTGGTACGCGTGTTAGGAAGCAGGCTGAGTCTATCGGTGACTTTATTGTCGCACTCAAAAAGCTCTCTATCCACTGTAATTTTGGAGCACATCTAAACAGAGCATTGAGGGACCGTTTTGTGTGTGGGTTGAACCACTCGCGCATTCAACATCGCCTGCTGAACACTGCTGACCTGACTTTTGACCGTGCGTGTGAGATGGCCCGCGCCATGGAAATGGCGGAGTTACAGACGAAGGAGTTTGCCCCGAATATGAGTGCTGTCCACAAGGTCGACCACCAGCAGCGTAGGAAACCACAAGGTAGTGCGCGAAGTAAGGCCAAGGAGCGATGTTCACACTGTAGTACTTGGAAACATCAGTCGTCCGACTGCAAGTGGAAGGAAGCCACCTGCTACAAGTGCCAACAGCGAGGTCACATAGTCCCTGCCTGTAAATCGAAGGTGCCTGATAAAAAGGGCACAAAGGGTAAAACTCATGTGTTAGAGGACCAGTCCGAGGAAGACTCGCCCGAAGTGTACACGACACAGAGGTTGGACAGTTCGTTGTACAGTATGTTCACTGTTCGTACGGCCCAAGGTTCCCCGCCGTGGAATGTGACAGTGTGCGTGGACGGGGTCGACCTGACGATGGAAGTCGACTCAGGAGCGACTTTCTCTGTGATCGGAGAAACTCAGCTGTCGGAGTGGGGTTCACCATTAGTGCTGCAACTGTCACCTGTCAAGCTGAGGACTTTTACGGGTGAGGTGATAATTCCGAAGGGCGAAGCTGAGGTGAAGGTCGACTACGAAGGTCAAACCTGTCGTCTTCCCTTGCTTGTGACACCCGGTACGCGGCCGGCGCTGTTGGGTCGTAACTGGTTGAATGAGCTGCGTTTGAACTGGAAGGAACTGGCGCAGCAGCACCAGGTGTACCATGTGGTGAGTGATGCAACATCGGTGAAGGACCAGTTTCCCAGCCTGTTTCGGAAGGAGCCTATCTTTGTGGAGCCCCGACCGGTGTCATACTACATGCGCAGTAAACTGGATGCTGAGTATAAGCGCCTACAGGATACTGGTATCGTGGAACCAGTGCGCTATGCTCAGTGGGCATCGCCTGCAGTTCCCATCTTGAAGCGCGATGGATCGGTACGGGTCTGCGGGATTACAAGGTCACTATCAACAAGTCCCTGCGGAAAGAGGTGTATCCGCTACCGATACCTGACGACCTGTTCACGAAGCTGAGCTACTGTTCAGTAGGCGTATCAAGTGTCCTCTAGATCTACCACGCCCCGACTTGAAGGCAAAAGTATGCAATAAGCAGAGGCAGCAAAAGGAGAGACTCAGTGAGAAAGCTGTTTACCGATCCTTTCAGGAAGGAGAGTCAGTGTACTACCGGAACTTCTCAGGGAGAGGTAACCAAAACCTTCCAGGTGTGATCACCAAAAACCTTGGTGGTAAAGGCTACCTGATCCGGGACACCACCGAGAACAAGTTGGTTAGACGTCACCCTGACCATCTGTTCAGAGGGGGCAACCACGATCCACCTCTGGACATACCTGAGATCATCAACCAGCCGGCACCACTACCCCTGGCTCCTGCTATCAATGAAGAACTGCCACAACAGTTACCTGAGGCTACTAATCCACCAGTTCAAGTGAGGGAACGAATTGTTACACCAACACCAGTAAGGTCATCACAGCGTGCCACAAAAGGCATACCACCAGTGAAGATGAACCTATAGAGTGTGAACTGTGTGAACTATATTAAGATCTATTTTGTGTTTTCTCATATAACGATTTCAAGTTAATATTGGGTAGTGGTAACTATAGTGTTGTTTTCACAGACTATCTGATGACATAGACTGAACTTTTAAGTAGTCATCCTCTTCTTTAAAAAAAAAGGAGATGTTAGGAAGCAGAATCATATTTCATGAACGGCATCATATCCGCACCACCGGCCGGATTCTTATGAACGTGATCATGTACTAGCGACCGCACTGCCATGATGACTAGAAACGTTTTAAGACTGTATCTAAAAACATATTAAACCACAGTTATAAAAGTATCACTGTTGCTGGCACTGTTGCAGTCCTAACTCTCGCTTTGACCCCCCTACTAGTGAAACGGCCCCCAGAATGCTGTGTTGCAGCCATAAGTCCCAAGCGAAGCTCCAAGGCCTCTTCATACTGCAGTGGCTCTTCACGTTCTTGCAGGTAGTCGCGATATTTCTGCAATGCCTCCTGGGTCTTTGTAGACTTGTAAACATTGGTTTTGATTTCACTTAGAACCTTTGGTGCCACTGCAGGACCTGCAAAAAGATGTTTTTCCCACAGTATAAATATATTAGACAATATTATTGGAATATATTACACCATACAGCTTGAGTGAAGGATTCTTCAGAAATGTAAAGTTATCTTGAACTCTTGATGGTTCTGGTACACCCATTTAGTTTTTGGTAGGTTTCAACTAATTTTAATTGGTTTATATGAGGCTGAATGTATTGGCATTTTGTTTTTGTAAGTTCTAGGTAGGTATGCTATTTATAGATTACACCTACATTCTGCGAAGGTTGTTCCCCTTGCAAAAAACAGTTATCCATACACATCTAGAGAAGAATCTCTTCCCCTTAATGAACAATTCTATTTGCACACATTGTTCATGAAGTAAAAGTACATTCAATAGCACATAAGTTCAATTGAAAATAAACAATTGGAAATACCTTTAGGTTTCCACCATTCCCCTGGGATATCGGTACAGGAGGCATCTGCATGTAACTTCTGTTCACAGGACACTACCTCAGCCAAGCAGAATAGCATGGCTCCGATGTGTCCACATGCTTGACAAAGCCTGATGATAAAGTTCAATTTCAAGTATGGAGAGTAAAGATTTAATGACACTTAAATGGTGCATATAAGCAAATGATCTAGCCACTACCAATCATTATATGGACATACCAACACTTACAATGGTCACAGGTTGATTTTGTAATGATGAGATATTTCCAAATGATAAAATAATGCTTAGAATAAATGGACAAGATATATTGAACATATTGTTCAGTTCCTCATTAGTAAGAAACATTGTATTAACAACATAAATCTTAATAATCTTATTCATTAAAAATGAAAATTTTAAGTTTGCTCAAGGAAATATTGAAAGATTAATACCCTGCAGTGCATGTGCAATATCCTCCATATGGTGTTCCCATAATCTTGTCTAGAACACAGTACATTGTCTTCATGTCATCATCGTTAGTCGATTGAGAAGGATTGCACCTCCCACGAACCAGACAGAAAAACTTAAACTCTGGTAAGGGATGGAACACTACACAAAAACCACTATTTTACATATATATATATATACGCCATCGCGATAACGCACGTATCGGCTGTATCGTGCATTGTTTACATTTGTATACGCCTCTTATACGTGTCTACGTTTCGGGCGTCTACTAGACAGTTTCCGTATGTAGACGTGCGCGACTTGGCTGTATTTGACGCCTGGCGTATCCAAGGTTGTGAGGCTGAGGTAAGATGATTTTAGTAGTTGACTTGGAGTTTAGACAGGGCTCATATATAATGGGCCTTGACTCCACATACCTAGAAATGGTGTTTTAAAGTCAAATCTATTAAAAAAAAGGGTAAAAAAGACACCATAATGCGGCGTTTATTATGTGTAAATAATCAATTTATACTCAATCAGGTTTTATAAAGGTTTTATAAAATTAATTGGTAATATAAGATTGTAATTTTCATATAATACAGACTTGGATGGTTAATGGCAAATGAAATATGCTACCAGTAGTGTCCCCAAGTTGCAAAGATCGGAATCAGGCGTATATATATATGACGTATATAAGACCGCACCATGGACATGTATATATACGCCACTAGATAAGGCGTCTACGAGACGGATTACAGGTCGAACTTCTAGACGCAAAATCCTACTGTTAGACGCGTTTCGGATACATATGTAAAGCGGTACTTTTCGTGCAGTGGAAGTTTATGGAATGCACCATAGCTTTCAGCTGAAATGGCCGGGCCAATTTATACTTTTTCGTAGTGTCTTTCGACAACACCTTCCTGTCAAGGAGATACCTTTTTACAGTTCCATCATCTAATTCTGGACATTTGTCAAGCTCCTTGCACCAACCAGCAAGACTTTCAACGAATCCTGGAACCAGTGTATGGAATTCTGCTTCTTGGGCAAATGTCAATCCTGACTCATATTCCCGTGGTGTAAAAAAATGATGACTTGATTCCTGTGTGCATTGATTACTTATATGCTAGTCTGTTATTGCACTATCAAAAGTTATTGCAAGCACAGCATATTAGGAATAAATTACAATTAAAAGAAATGGTAGGTAAATGGTTCTCTTGTGCTACAATAAGGAAATGAATAACCTTGATTGCAAACTTGCAAATACTGTAAAACACTTCTCCCATGTAATCAGGCAGCATATAAAAACACTTTAATAATAAAAAAAGAAATTGACATGTAACCAGGAAAAATGATAATTACTCATACCCACTTGAGGAGAGTAAGAATATAAACATACCTCCATTGCATAGAAATACTCAAGTCTTGATTACTACTGGGTTGTTAAAGCTGTCTTGTGGTTTCACCCTTGTGCTACATTGCAGCTTCCTACATGATTACGACATGGAATTATCTAAATTATTTCAGTAGTAATACATTAGGAATAAAGCACATTGTATATTTACATATTGTTAGAAGAAATTCCAAATACATTCTCAGCTGCATACAGAATACCTCCATGTGGCAACGTCCACACTGCCATTGGCCATCTTGTCATCACCCACTTTGACAGTAGGTGGTTAAAACCCATGTTTACTCAATATATAAAACTCTCTCGAACATATACCTGTTTGCGGATATTGCCTATATTAATTATTCAGCATGAAATATGTCATTATAGATATCAAAAATTTATTGGAAAATAGGTGAAAGCGGGGAAATTTGGAGGTGCCGATTGGTTTGTTATACTGTAGTGACAAAATGACGGACACAACCAATTTGATAAAACAAGGTTTTATTGAAGACACATATCTACATGGAAGAGCAGAACCGTAATTCCGGGATGAACAAGCACCTGTACCTTAGCACTTGGTGCTAAATAGTGACACATGGAATCTACTTGCAGTCAAGAACAGTTGATTTATTTTGTTTGCAGTTCAGTAGTTGTCTAAGGTGTAAGACTCGCATGTTGAAATTTTAAATTTTAGGTATATAATAATAAGAGAAGAAGCACATCTAAGTGTAGACCTAAAAAAACAATAGCAATTTCGAGTTTTTACCTAAAAGAGATTCTCATTCTCATGGGTTTTCATTCTCAAAGCCTAAGGTCTACTTGAAGGACAGTATGTTTGAGGGGCAGTATGGTTCAGGGGCAGTATAGCTTCAAGACAGAATAGTGATGGGCAGTATGGTTTGATGCAATATGATTCAGGGGCAGTAGTGTTGAGACAGTTTTGTTGAGGTACAGTTTCATGGACATTGTGTATGCATGCATATGACAAATACAGCATTCAACCCCCCCTCCCCCCCTTACACTTTTGTACACATTTATTCTAACCCCCACCCCCCGTGCTGCGTACATACTTTATGTATGGCCCCCTATAACTGAATTCTATCAAAAATATCTTCTGTGGGTTGGCATGGAGCGATCTCGGCTAGCGATCGCCACTACTTAAATACACGTCCGTGGATTCACAGGAAGACATAATCCCTGGAAGTATACATGATGGATCACTGTAACATATTGGAAGCTGTTTCTCCTGAAGAAATGTGGCCACGTGCAGCATCAGGATGTTGATCGTGGAAGAGTGCGGGATGGGATGACATCATTTGGAGCAACCAGGGCATACTAAAAATATAAATTGATAGTCATGGATATTTGAATATTGATGTAATAGATTTTATGGAAAAGCATAATAAATAATGTCAATTAATGACTCACAGGGGGGCAGTAATAAGCTTTCTTGACATTGTTATAATTTTTTTTTAATTATCTGTGTTGGGTTTGGACCAATGGTGTAAACAGTACAGCCAAACAACTGAAAATAAATCCTCACAAAAATAAACCAACTTAACATAAAAACAACAAAACATTTGATTTCTACAAATATATTCAGTAAAACTTACATTCACCACAATGTTCTCCACTGAGCATAATATTGCCAGTACTCTTGGGAGTGGGACAAGTGGACAGGTTCTCAGCTGTCCAGGTGCTAAATTCCTGCCCAGCTGACTCACCTGCCCAGTTATCTCACCCAGACATCATGTGTTTGATAAAGACAGTCAGTTCTATACTGTGGTCACTTCATTCCAATATGATTGATGACATAGTCGCAGATCCACTTGATGATATTGATGTAGACAGCAAATGTCAATTCAATGACTAATGACTGATAAGACGATTATAAAATACCCCCAAGATGAAGTTACCTGACACTTGGCAGTACCTATACGTCTTATTGGGGTAAATGAAAACCAATGCATTCACTCGGGGTTATACACAATAAATAGTTTTCGATAAGTTGAACAGGAAAAGAAAGATTTGTGTGTGTGTGGGAGGGGGGGGGGGTTGTAAATTTATTACTCCCTTCACATACAGGGATGTGAGACGTGATTTGGGTAAAACATCCGACTGCAGTAAGCGTTTAAACATAAAAATTCTGAAAATATTAAAAACAATTTTTACATAAGGCTTGGGCCTTCTGCCGCCTTAAAAGGTCGGCATATGACGGAACACTGTCGGCGGTCTACAAGGCAGTCAAAGACAGCAAAATGCATAGCAACATGCTTACCAAAACTTATTGTCTCATTAAAAATGGCAGGAAACCAGCACGAAAAACACCAAAGGGGTTGCTCTCCCATTTTAAGGTGAATGCAATGTTTATTTACTGTGTTTTCCAAATTCCTGTGTACAATTTGTATTTGGGTGTGTATTCTTAACATACACCAAAGTACATACCAATGTCAAAGCGGTACATAGTGTGGGCCATTTTGAAATGATGATGTATTCCTATAAGTTGATGCCGTAAAACGAACTATGATTTACTGCACAGATGTGCTGTACATTATAGAGAGCAAGGTGTGGTAATTACTCTAGTTACGGCAGTAGGTATATAATTGAGACCTTAAAAATCTGCATACACTACTTAAGTTGTATGCTGTTCGGGTAAATGGAAGACTTTTATCCACACTATACAAACCTAAATTTGCAAGCGGTATGAGCAAATGCCGTCTAAGCCGATGACAATGTATGGCTTAATTATTGACAATCCTACATCCAATATCCTCACATCCCTACATCTTACATTCCCAAGTCCCTATATCCAACATCCCTACATCCTACATACCCACTTCTCCACATCCATACATCCTACATACCTACATCCTACATCCCCCCATACTACATCCCCACATCCTACATCCCCACATCCTGCATACAACATCCCCACATCCTGTGTCCCCACATCCTACATACCTACATCGTTACATCCTACATCCCCACATCCATACATTCTACATCCATACATCTTCACTCTCCACATCAATACATCCCCACATCCTATAGCCCAACATCATACATCCCCACCAGGGGCGTCAGAACATTTTGAAAGTGTGGGGAGGTGAACTGAAAAATTTACCAACTTTTTTCTTGGTATGAAGTTAGACATTGACCTGTTCCACTGGATTAACCGTAAATATGTGAAAAGTCAGGTCTTAGCCTTCACTACACTTGAAAAGGTCAGACTTTGCCACTTTTCCACGGTGAAAAGTCAGGGCTTAGCCATCATTGCATGCTACAAAGTCAGACTTCAACATTTTTCCACGGTGAAAAGTCAGAGCTTAGCCGTCATTGCAGGGTAAAAGGTTAGACATTGGCACTTTTCCACGGTGAAAGCTTCCTAAATCATTTGCAAAATGATTATTTCACAGAATTATCTGTATCAGTTCACTAGTATTGTTAAATACCTGTGGCACGTCCTCAGGTAGAAGACAGAATAAGTGTCCTGAAGCCCTGTCTGTGAGGTTCTCTGCTGGTGGAATAAGGGTAGCTGAAGACTGCCGTATTGCTGAAACCTATGGATGTGCAGGCATATATCTTCTGGTGCTGTGAAAATAGGAACACACTGTTACAATATATACTGTACGCTATATCTTTATACTACATTTCTACATCTTTACATCCTACATCCCCCCATCCATTATTATTGAATATCTTTATTAATGATATGAAAGACATACCCCTCACCTGTAAGCATTTATTATATGCAGATGATTAGTTATTTACGGAAATGAGAAG
Source organism: Alentia gelatinosa (assembly GCA_950022655.1). Taxonomy (NCBI): domain Eukaryota; kingdom Metazoa; phylum Annelida; class Polychaeta; order Phyllodocida; family Polynoidae; genus Alentia; species Alentia gelatinosa. The sequence goes on from OX465580.1 coordinate 105,364,616, forward strand.
AACAATACATTTGCTGTATACCGGTATCTATAGTGTGACAAGAACCCTACATTTGCTGTATACCGGTATCTATAGTGCTATAGACTAAAGAAAGAACTGAAAACTGTTGTAACTATGAACCGCAAAAACCACAAAAAATATAAAATGACAAAGCTAAATAACCATTCTGATAAGTAGGTACTTATATAACTTGCTTTATTCCAAATTTCGGGAAGATCTACAGAAAAACGGCTGAGATATGTGCTATGTTCAATGTATGTGCCTGTACTCTGTGTGTGATAGTGTTTACATTAGCGAAAATAAGGGTATTTGTCACATAACAGGTGATTTCTACTTTGAAATTTCCAAGAATGAGAAACAAATGGTTTCTAAACACAGTGTAGATGGTCATACCAAATAAATAATATATAAGTCATGAATGTCTGAATGCATTGCAGGGGAAACAGCACTGGAAGTGGAAAAGCCAAAATATCACTTTGTGCTACAAACCCAGCTGTGAAAAGTTCGGAGCTTAAAAATACAGAAAATACAGGATGACAAAACTAAATAACCACTCCAATAGATAAATACTTTCCTTGGTGTGCTTCGTTCCAAGTTTCATAGAGATCTACCGAAAAACGGCTGAGATATCCATGATTTTGTGACAGAACCTCTGTAGGTCAGAAGTCAATTATACCCGTTTTTAAAGACGTCAGAACCGCGTGAACGTGCGTCTTTTTCCGTTTTTCTGTTCATGTGACCAGGGAGCTGTTTCACTAGTAGTGGAGTGAAAGCGAGAGGTGAGACCGCAACAGTGGCACCAACAGTGGCACCAACAGTGTCAACCCCAAATTCGCATTTCATCAGTGGTCTCGTTGTTGAGGTGAGACCAACTCTCACTGTTGGCACAGGTCTCGCTATGCACACGCACTTGACGTTTGAATTTATTCGTCGACGGGCCGGTATCACGTAGGATTTCACCCCTTCCTATAGGAATTAAGCAATGAAATTTTTACACGAGTAAGGTATATATATAACCTATAATCGTACCAAATATGAAGAACATCGGCCTCGCCGTTATGAAGATATCGGCGTTTGAATCTTGTCATAGCAAATACTGCACTTCCCGCCGGTCTCCGGGGGGAGACAAAAAGAATAGCCGAAACCCCGCCGCACTATGGAGGGAGTGAAAAAAGAACAGCGACTAACGCAATCGCACAGAGGGAGTAAAAAGTTCAAACGCCGATTCCTTCAAAACCGCTTGGCCGATTTTCTTTATATTTGGTACGATTATAGGATATATGTATACCTTACTCGTGTCAAAATTTCATTGCTTAATTCTCACGGGAAGTGGGTGAGAGTATTCTATAAACGTAACAAACGAGAGGGTAGACCCTCTCGCTTACTGCAGCTCCACAGTGGCACTAACAGCGAGACTCTCTGCACTGATGAAACGGGTTCTGCCACTGTTGGTACCGCTTCTATCCCAAGTGCCGCTCACGCTTGAGTGCACCTACTAATGAAACGCAAACTGCCGCTTTGCTGCCACTGTTACAAACAGCGAGACTTGTAGCTCCTAGTGAAACAGCCCCCAGTGCCACTTGGTAGCAAAATACTCAGGACACATCGCGTCATAACATCGCGGAAAATGATCATAGAAGCTCGGGATAAAAAGCAGTAGGTAGCTAGGGACATGTAGAAGACAGAACGTAAATTTATATTTTGATTACTGAAAGGGAATATATTTATATTTGCTATTTCCCGATATGCAGTTGGCCGCGAGTGCGAAAACGGCCGCTGTCACTCTCTGAATCCACCCGCGGTAAACACGCTAATTTAAGTGATATATTTAGTTTAAACGAATACTAAAAGTTTATACCTAGTATAAAGAGAGTTCCAGCGATGGTAACACAGATGTGTGCGTAAATCCAACAATATGTCCAGTAGCTAGTAAACAAAACAAAGTACAGTAGTCTGAGAGTCACTGCCTGGATTACGTTTGTTCAAAAGAGCAGTAGCAGACGACAACAACCAGATCCTGGGAACGAGATTCTCGCTGGAACCGTGATTGGGAGGATACACTGATGGGTCGAAAGAAGGACAACAAGTGGGCTTTGCTGTCCATACACCATATGGTAACCTGACTGCAGGATTACCTGGCCAGGCCAGTATTTTCCATAGTGTATGGCTCAGCCAGCAAAAGCTATCTGAACAGACTAAAACCAATCCAGAACCAAGGCCTTAGACTTTGTCTTGGTGCATTCCGCACCTCTCCCCAAAAGAGTTTGGAAATAGAAGCTCTGATACCACCACTTGAGCTCCGTAGAGAGACATTATCTCTACAGTATGCAATCAAGACAAAGGTAAACTCGAGAAACCCAACACATGAGACAATATTCAAAAAGAATAACCAGAGACTATTTGAGAACAAACCAAGAGTAGCCTCACCATATGCTACTTCTATCAGAAGTCTCTTGGAGAAAACAAACCTCCCTCTCAATGATCTGAGGGAGCTAACTCCATCAAGTGCACCTCCCTGGCTGGAGGAAAAACCTGGGATTATTCTTGATCTAAGTAAGAACAAAAAAGGTGAAACTAGCACTTTCCAGTTCAAAACTGAACTGGAAAAGATAGAGAAGGACCACAAAGAGTACATTCCCATATACACTGATGGGTCGAAAGAAGGACAAAAAGTGGGCTTTGCTGTCCATACACCATATGGTAATCTGACTGCTGCATTACCTGGCCAGGCCAGTATTTTCACTGCAGAGACCAGTGCAATACTGAAAGCCCTATACTGGGCAGGTGTCTCACACCATCGTAAATTCATCATATATTCTGACTCAAAGTCATGTCTTCAAAGTATCCTCCAATACTCTCCGACAAACCCTTTGGTAAGAGAAGTTCGAGAGAGGATTTCCATTTTGAAGAAAAGAAGGAAAGACATAGTTCTATGCTGGCTACCAAGCCACATAGGAATTGATGGAAATGAAGAGGCAGACAGAGCAGCAAAGAAAGCTCTGAAGTTGCATCCCGGTACAGTGAAAATTCCACACACGGATATGACAGCTCCAATAAGAGAAATGACAATGAATAAATGGCAATCTGACTGGAACAAGCAAATAAGAAACAAACTACATACCATTCACTCAACTGTGAATGGGAAGAGAAACTGTGGGGGATTAAGTCGTAGTGAACAGGTGAAGTTGACCCGTCTGAAAATAGGTCACTCCAGACTTACACACGAATATCTCCTGAAAGGGGAAAATCCCCCAATATGCCAAGCATGCAATGTACCCATCACTGTCGAGCATATCCTGCTGAACTGTAAAAGGGTACAAGAGAATAGAAGAAAGCATTTGAAAAACAGTAACAACATGAAAATGTTGTTTGAAACTATTCCAAAGAAAGATATCATCACGTTTTTGAAAGAGACAAATCTCTTTGATTTTATATAAAGTATTTGAAACATTGAAAATAATTGACTGAAATAAGTCTATGAAAGTGAAAAGTTAAATCATTGATAGTCCCTATATACCCTCAGGGTCCCCTGGGACGTTAAACCACAAACAAACAAACAAGCAGAGACCAGTGCAATACTGAAAGCCCTACACTGGGCAGGTGTCTCGCACCATCGTAAATTCATCATATATTCTGACTCAAAGTCATGTCTTCAAAGTATCCTCCAATATTCACCGACAAACCCTTTGGTAAGAGAAGTTCAAGAGAGGATTTCCATTTTGAAGAAAAGAAAGAAAGACATAGTTCTATGCTGGCTACCAAGCCACGTAGGAATTGATGGAAATGAAGAGGCAGACAGAGCAGCAAAGAAAGCTCTGAAGTTGCATCCCAGTACAGCGAAAATTTCACACACGGATATGACAGCTCCAATAAGAGAAATGACAATGAATAAATGGCAATCTGACTGGAACAAGCAAATAAGAAACAAACTACATACCATTCACTCAACTGTGAATGGGAAGAGAAACTGTGGGGGATTAAGTCGTAGTGAACAGGTGAAGTTGACCCGTCTGAAAATAGGTCACTCCAGACTTACACACGAATATCTCCTGAAAGGGGAAAATCCCCCAATATGCCAAGCATGCAATGTACCCATCACTGTTGAGCATATCCTGCTTAACTGTAAAAGGGTACAAGAGAATAGAAGAAAGCATTTGAAAAACAGTAACAACATGAAAATGTTGTTCTAAACTATTCCAAAGAAAGATATCATCATGTTTTTGAAAGAGACAAATCTCTTTGATTTTATAGAAAATATTTGAAAATATTTGAAACATTGAAAAGAATTGACGGAAATAAGTCTATGAAAGTGAAAAGTTAAATCATTGATAGTCCCTATATACCCTCAGGGTCCCCTGGCACGTTAAACCACAAACAAACAAACAAACACCACTGCACCTCGTTTGACTGCTATGTAATTCACTCAGCTTTGCTTTGTTAATTACTCCACAGTCAAACTCGGAGTATGTGCCAAGTTATTCTTATCTCATGATAAGAATAACTTCTAAATATACGCCACATACGCTGGCGTGGATTATGGACGTATATATATGAAAACAGGTCAATTTACAGCCGATACATAGACTTCCGCGATGTATATAGGAATAAACTGGTGGTTTTCGTGCAGTGTTACCACATATTATGATACTATTTTTCTGACACTAAAACAATCAAATTGAGAAATATATCTGTGGTAGAATCATAATTCTGTTATGATACTATTATTTTCATATCCTTAGACTTTTCCAATTAATACCATATTTACGGCAATCATATATCTTTATGCACTCTACCTAATTCCCAGAATTTGATAATTTACGTATAATTTAAGTATTTCACCCTCAAGAGATATTTTCCTGATAAATCACATACGATTCCCCACGACAGGCTACGAAAATTTCAACATGTTGGATTTCATCAGGAGCTATACGATTTGCGTTTTCTATCGCAGCCCATCGTGGGGTATCGTAGACGAAATCCCAGAAACATGTTCCACCTACCACAATTTTTACTGACCTCACGACAGAATTAGTATGGTATCCGGAAGGCCGTCGTAAGGCCTATCGGGACCAGGGCCCCGTTGAATAAAAGACTATCGTCCGTGAGGCTGGACGATAAGATATATTGAAGTATGGACGAGAAATAAACGACAATTTATTTTCAGTGCAGCATAAAACCGAGTAAGGGATGCATATGACCTAGAATCGTACCAAATATAAAGAAGATCGGCCTCTTCGTTCCGAAGTTATCGGCGTTTGAATTTCGTCATAGCAATCATCTGCTCTGTTGGCCAGTGACCCTCCCACCTACCGATGCGCAGTCAATGTCAAGGTCGCTGCATAAATTAGCGGAGGTGTCGGGAAAATACACTGTCCACCAGAGCAGATGATTGCTATTACAAAATTCAATCGCCGATAACTTCGGAACTGTGAGGCACCACTCACGATTGTTCATTTTATCCTTTCGTCAAAGGCTTGTCCACCTACACGATAGTTTTTTATACTACAGTTTGCCACCGACGAGACTTGTAAGATACTTTCTTTGTCATTCATTTTTTTATTCAACGAGGCCCAGAATCGTGGTAGGTGGGGGCTGGCCCTAGAGGCCAAGCTGGAACATTTGGGGAATATTATATCCTCTAAATCAGAATCAGAGTAGTTATTCTTTCCTCTAGTCAGGTTTTGGAATTTGTTCTTCTATAGACAGACGGTGAGGATTATATGCTTTCTATAAAAACGCCTTTGTCACCAAGTATAGTAACAGTTTTACCCATTATTCAATGCCAAAAGATGAACTTGCTGTTAATGGCAGAATGATATATTTTATTGTGACATCACCTTGATGATTACAAATTTGTTTCAATTAACATTTGAAAACATAATAATTTGTTTAATTGAAACAGAGTACAGAATCTGTGGGAGAATCGTTAGAATAGATGTGCTACCTGGAGGCATATCAAGTTGGTTCGCCTCTCAAGTAGACCAAATTCTCCTTAATCAATAAACTGTAATATTTACATTAATCAGTCGTCAATATACACTATAATCTACATTTATATACAATCTCTGATTCAGTATCATTCACGAGTTATCAAGGCCGACCTCTAGATATCCGGGGCCCAATTATTGACAGACAAAAGTGGTCTGTAGTGATAAGAAATAAAAAAGGCATGTCTAATTATTGGGTGTCAGAGCTGGTGGCACCGTCTAGTGGAAAGTCTATCGTCAGTCACTATTTATATGGCAGCAGCTATGTATATATGTGTGTGTGTATGTATGTATGTATATATGTTAAGGCTGCTGCAAGTCTACTGTGTAGCTCTCCGCAGCATATCTGATTCGTGACGTATCTAGTTGTGTATCTATCTCGTCACGTTTCTAGGTTAGTCGCTTGACTACCGCTTGACTACCGCATCTATTAGTCATCGCGTTACGTCATGTTCTTCTGTGTTTACCGTTATTCTGCTAGCTCCTGTGATACTGTGATTATTAACATTCTATTATATATTTCAGTAATCTCTTCTAAGCCTAATTAATATCCTATATATATATATATATATATATATATATGTATATGGATCTACATATATATATATATATCATGCAAATTTCAGAGGTTTGCTTGTCACCTACAGGAGACATGTGATTGCATTGTTTAGCCAGACAAAGGTTTTTCCCATGCAGCAGTTTGGGCTGAATGAGAAGCTGTAGTGCATTGTGGGAATGCTATTGTATATGTCAGATGGCATGGTGTCGTTTATATAATGTCCGATAGAGGAGTGCTCACATTGCTGCCCCAAAAGTATACCCAATTTCACAATTATCCTCGATTTATTGCATTAATGAAGCAAGAAACATAGGGTTTATATCAGATAAACCTGCTATTATCATCATTTGCATGTCTATTCTCCGATGTATTTTTTTTTCAAATGAATAATTTTTAGTCATGCCAAAAAACTTAATTTGAGACTGGCAAAATGTTCAACTTTACCATGGTAATCTGCTCACTGCAGTCCGAGATTACATAAGTGATCATCAGTAAGCTACCAGCAGTAGGCACCGTGCTTCCAACCAATCAATCTGGCTTGTATATCTGGCTGCTCAGAGCCCTCCAGCGGCGCCTCACCGCAGTAGGGCTGGTACGACAGCAGGTCTTCTACAGCCCTATTTTATTTGACAAAATAATCTTTCACTTAAAGGCGCATACAGCAGCGACAACGTCATTAGTATTTAGTAAAATACATCCACAGAAATATACCTATCAATACTTGAAAATATGCGTTTTTGTCAATTGAAAGAGTGACCTTTTAGGTGGTCCTGCTTTCTAATGTCTTCCAAAGACCTAATTTGATGATTTCCTTCTTGGCCACTCCTTTCTTTTTTTGAGGATGCAATCACTAGATTTTCGTGGATATCTTGATATCGGAATCATTATTGAAGGCTGGATTGACCTGGCCGTTGCGCCCCGTCTCGTCAACTTGTTCAGCTGCTGTATGACTGAAAGAGTGCGTTGAGTATTCGTGAGTGTGTGTTCTTTTAAAGAAAACATTCGTAGAATTTATAAAGACTGATGAAGGAGTGTGAAATAATTTTTTGGGGGGAAATCATATGTCACTCTGCACTATAAAGGGAATACAAGGTCAACATAGTCGATATCTGCCAAAAATCCACTTTAGAACGAAAATATTACTGAGTATGCTAGGATACCTAATTTATAATCTACTAATTGCATCTGGTAATATTTAGCTAATGCTGGCACTATCAGGCTACATCGGATACACAAAACTGTTAACCCCTTACACGGGGTAAGTCTAATTGAACAAATTGGACGTTAAACTACTTAAACGAACAAAATACACGGTGTGTGCCTTAAGGTGTGTTCTACTGTATATTAAAGGAGGTGCCGAATCAAGAATTTAAGTAAATCTTGTTAAGACGTCTTACTTTGGAAACTTCTCTCCGTCTTCAATTGTTTCCGGAAGTTGATGTCCTTTGGTTTCCGGCAGTAAAAGTGCGAGTAGTCCAGCTGCGATTGAGAGAGCTCCGAAGGTGATATAAGGGATGAATTTGCTGATCTCACCCTGATTGAAAAATGCAAAACGTGTTTCAAAATGTGAATGAGCTTGGGGCACAGTATATACGGTGAAAATGCATGAAAAATACATGTATATAAACGGTTTGTATTTCTCAATCTATAGAAGAGAATTTGGACCTTCTAATTTACAAAAGTGAGTCCTGTAAATGTTTCCCATTACCATCTTCCTATGGCAAAAATACTTTTATGGTACTCTCGAAAAAAGATATCGGTAATTATATTCGGGGAGTTGTTTCAATGGTTAGAAATATCGGTTAACAGAAACTGAGAAAGGAGAGATCAATGCAAAATTTCAGAAAATCAAGCAGGGTTGATTTTATCATTGATGGAATGAATCAGGGTTCCCCAAATAGATTGCTAGACGCCGAAGAAACAGGTTGCAGTGCCTCCAGAAACAATTTCTAGTGCTCATCAGCTGTATATCACTGACTGACATCTTTGAATAAGCTCAATAGATACTAATTATAAGGAGGCGTAATTGGCATTATACATTGTTTATTCATAACAATTAATGTGTTATAACCTTTCAGATGTAGATTACAGATATGAACAAACGAGGTAATCTGATATGAAACATGAAATATACAACTGTCCGTAGTAATAGCAATACTGAAATAGAAGTTCTCAAATGTGAGAAAATATGCCAAAGAGCATAGGCATAAATGGCAAATTGTTTAGGACTGCCGGGAATGGGTCGACGTCCTTCCCGGCGGGGGTAAATACGGCCTGATGCCCAAGGCACTGGTCCAGGTGCCGTGTTGGCAGATTGCACTCTGGGGGACTCCCGCAGCCACGGCATTGTGGACTGCCCCCTGCCTCAGAGAATGAAGCGTAACTCTCTCGGCCACCGGGAATCCTGCGGCTGCCAATGCAGCCCGCATGACAGCGCACAACGGCCGAGAGGTGAGTGGAGTGGACGACGAGAAGATGAAGGCTGGCGACCGTGGAGGAGCCGGAACTGCCCCAATGTAGTGATGATATGCCGCGACCGGGCAGACTGCAGTATCCGCCAAGTGCGGGAGGGCGACCACGTGAGGGGGGGCCGCTCGGGACCTCACGTGGATCCTGAGGAGTCCCGGGAACAACTGGAGGTCCTCCCGCCTGAGGGTGTGAGGGCCGCCCCACGATGTGAGGGACGGGGAGAGAACGTTCGATGCCCTGAGGAATGTATAGTAGGCGACGATGAGGGCCGCCCGGAGGACAAGGGCCGAGGGCCCGGCCCTGGATAAATATGCGATCATGTGCCGGAGCTCTTGAAGGCGAACTGCAGGGGCTGGTGATGGTACGCCCCGTAGGGGCGCAACCTGAAGAACCGAGGCGGGACCTGCCGTATCGTGAGCGATGCCTGTGGCGCCATCTGCCGTATCCCCACACACGCTCGTGGCGCTATCTGCCGTATCATCACCGGGAGCGCCCAAAGCACCAACTTCATATATACACAATGTAGTTTCCACACAAAAATCAGAGGGGGGGGCCCGTGCTGGGACAGCGACAGCCTCGGCCTCCACAAACAATACAGGCGGCCGTAGGGGAGATGTCAGCCGTAGGCGCCGGAGAACTGACATGAGTCTTTTCATCAATGGGTGAGGTGCACGCGAGGTGGGCCGATCCAGTGCTCGCCTCGTCTATCAGCGAAAAACCTGGGGGGGAATCTGGACTTGATCCGCGGCACATGTGCCGCTTACAGGACTTGCCGCGCTTAAGTTCCGTTGTTTTACCCGACGTGCCATTTCAGCATGGCTGTTAAATGCCCCCGTATAAACCGCACAATAGGCACAGACATGGTTCATCCTGACTCCAGATTCGACATGCCCGGGGGTTTTATCGCACCCCCCTGCCTTATTAACCCTTTGGCGCCGGGTGATGCCTTAAGGCATCGCCGCCCGTGGCCGGATGATGCCTTAAGGCATCGCCGTGTGTGGCCGGATGATGCCTTAAGGCATCATTTTCTTACAAAATCATAATTTATGTGTAATAACTTTGTAAAGAATTGATCAATAATGATGAAATTTTCACAGGATGTTGGTATAATATTAGCCTTACTATTCTGAAATACTCATAGATAATATTAAAGACCATGTGTTTTATCACGTGATCAAAAGTGAAATTATCATAATTGGCCTGAAAAGACCCCGTCCCCTGGCGGTATGTACTAACATCCTACCCGGCCTTACAGACATTGCTTTGTCAGAGGTGCCCGGCGTGAAAGGGTTAAAGGCCGGGCAAGGCCTGGCGGCGTCATCTTTTGACTTTTTCCCTCTGGCACCGTCAGCTGAGAACGTGAGGCGGCCGGCATACACTTGCGAAATAGCTACCCGGAGGAGTTGGATACTGGTATCGCCAAGCCAGCCTAAGCGTAGGCGGCCTACGCTCACCATGGCGAAGACCCCCTCTGACCAGCGGCGGACTTGAGCGAAGTCAAATTCTCTGGCATCCCCTAAAACATCAACCAGATGTGCTACTAGGGGAGAAACATACTGGGGGGAAATTCTGAATCATTAATTATCCTGAGGAGAGCCCAGGCATACTCAGCTAAGGTCAGTTCATTAAGGCCAGTCTTCAGCCTTTCTGGGCCTCGTAGACATAGGTATGTGGGTAGAATCTGTTTTTACCTGCATCGGCGACCCTCGAGGTCGTGGTCTCGAGGATTTTCCTGACTTGGTCCTTGACTTCATTGTCTCCCCTTACCGGCCTAACCGTCATAGGCGGAGCCGAGGCGGCCGCCCTTCTCTGTTCCAACAGCGCGCCTTCAAAGGCGGTGCCCGGACTTGCCGCTTGCCCGATCCCTGCTGACGTGTTGACGGGTGCCGCGGTGCCCAGTGTAGGTGCCGAGATTCCCGCGTAGTTGGCCAGGGCCGCAGGTACAGTCAAATGAGATGCCGGAGCCGCAGATGCCACTCTCTCAACGAAAAGATTCTCCTGACCTGCCAAAGATGCCTGTGTGGCACTCAAATCCGATGCCTCGATCGTTGAACCGCTGCACTGAGCGGTGTTAGAAGCCGGAGCTGCTGAGGTGCCTGGATCTTGGTGGGCGCCATGAGCCGGGAGCCTTGCCGCTATATCCGCAAGGGCTGACTCGAGAACGCTAAATCTTCTATGTAGCAAGGCGGCCGTTATAATCCATCTCAGCCGAGTCTTGGTCGTCGGCGGCCCCTGCCTGGCCCTTCGTCCTGCGTTTCGGCATGTTTTTCCCTATTTTTCGTAGGTATTTGTTAGACCCCTATTATTCAGCTTCCGAAGTTGGACATGGCGTGGAGACCGCTGGTGGTGCCCTCTGTCGTGTGGCTAGGACATCGGCGTGGCTAGTCGAGGCACCGCACGGTGGAGCCACCAATTCACCTCGATAATTATCGTCCAATTTGCAATTAGCCTCAATGAGTTTTTTGTCAGGCATTGGAAATCCCACTATTGCCGTTTGTAACAGAAGGCTGAAGTGGCATTCATACCTGCTGTCGGCTGTAAGAATAGCGATGTTTACCAGATTATAATGACAACTGATGAGTTCATGTGATTTGGAGAGTATCTATCAACTAAATATGATACACCAAGAGAAAAATTGTAAACTTTAACCTGAGAGTCATAGATGTTTACATTTGTCGATAAATCGTTATACAACTTGTGGTATTATGTGTATATGAAAATTAGAATTAAAACATGAAAGTTGAATTAACTTGAGAGTTTGTAATGTTTGAAGGAAAACCTTGTGGAACTAGATATAAAAAATGAATGTTTGTAATACAGAAGTTATGAAATTACCATTCTGGTAATAGTGAAAATATGAGATAACATTTGTTATACCTTATTTAGATTTACATGAGATAATCATAAAGACATTTAACCAACAGGCAAGGGCAAACCTTGAATCTTAGATCATGGCAAATAAGGAACCAAAGATTTGGTGGATGACCAAATACCCAGCTGGCGTACTTGGTCAAAGGAAGAGCCAGACTCACTGGCTGAGTGAGTTCCGCCCCTCCTGATCGAGTGAATGGAGAAGGCTTGTGGATTGGGAACTCCGGTGCGAGAGAGTAGTAGCCTGAGGATGGCTGTGAATTGATGTGGTGTGAGGGGGTTGCTGGAACGAGTCACAAAAATGGGATCTAACTGCGTACCCGGGTACGCAGCTCTATGAGAAACACACTCGCGTACCGGGCACCAGGTGCCTGAAATGGCAGGCACCTGACTAAAGCAGCTGACAACACACTGTGATTCTTAGTAGAGCAAAGTGTGATGAGGAGTTGCGTACTACTTGCACATTGTTTCTCGTGACAGTATGACTCGCTCTAAAAGAACTGTTGATTGGAGCCAATCGGTTTGAAGATCTCATCAGAGAATAGAACACCAGCAACGCAGCGGTCCTGAGGAGTAGACCATCAGATATATGTGTTGAGAGATCGCAGATGTTGTCTAAAAAGTCTTGTCTCATAAGGCAAGCCTGCCTTGTGATGTGACTGGAACAAAAAGCCGCACCCTTAACAACAGCTAAAGAGTGTGTAGAAGTAAACGCTCAAGCATTGCCTCCGTAGTCCGAAATACATGCTTGGGCGCCCACCAGGTAATTCTTTACAGCTCCCGGCGATGATAAGGTAGCCACAAGATTTTGTATGTAGAGGCATACCTCCAGAATCAACAGATGAGTGGCTGTGTTGTTTGATGCAAACGCCAGGTATTTCTTAGCCTGTGTGTTCTTGTTCTTCGTAGTGCTTGTTGCCTGCGCGGCTTCTAGGGACAGCAACATCTCTCTGTGAAGGACCATGTCCGTGTCTGGAATGGAGAAGTGAGGACAACTCTTCGCTTCAGTAAGAACAAGATCACAGAATGCGGCGATGTACCACATTTGGCATGCGCACTTAACGACAAACTCGTCTTTGTGAACCCGGTCGCGTAGAAAACCAGGGACTAAGTTAGAACAGCTCTGTATAACGACCCTGACACATCAATGGGCTGAGGAGAGGAGCAAATGACAATTGACCAGGGAGCTGTTTCAAAAGTCGAGTAAAGTCTCGCCAGCGGCACGTCACATTTCAAAGCGAGAGCCGCAACAGCGAGCGGCACTTTGAATCAAAGCGGTACCAAAACCGCTACCAATACCCAATAGGGAATGGCACCTCCACCTCGATAGCGACGCTTCAAGTGCCATTGTTAGCTCTCGCTTTGGCGGTGAGTACTCTCGGTAAGCACCCTCCAGACTTTTGAAACAGCTCCCAGGACCGCCAAAGCCGCCGCCTTATAACCGTCTTGTTGTATTTGAAAAACTTGTACCACAATGAGAGATAAAGAAACTAAAAAAAGAAAAAACCGTCCACTCCAACCTCGAGATGATTCTCCTCTCAAGCCCAGGTGACCGTACAGTCGCCAACTGCTGCAGTTGTGCCTGTCTGGGTCACATTAATGTGAAGATTGATGACATCTCGTTCCATGCCATTGGCCCAGGACACATACTCCACAAACCAAGCTAGGTCACAACGTGCGCCTGCAGATACTTGAATGACGGGAGAGGAGTTGGTAGCCTTGAACGCCGCAAACAAACTCGCCAGAAATGTCTTAGCATGTGTGCCAGATGTATGAGGTGGCCGAGGATAAACTGCAACTCGCTACGTGTAGCCGTAACTTTTGCGATCCATTCGTTACAAGTCTTGACCACTTCATTGAGTTTGTCAGGAGGTATCGTGAGGGTCATGCATACTGAATTGATATTAAAACCCAGCCAGGTAAGTCAGTTGCTCGCACTTGTTGAGAGCGAGTGTGAGGCCGAGTTCGAGGCGAGATGGATAAAAGTTGTGTAGGCGGCGTCGGCTGCTGACTTCACTGCCACTATCCCGGCAAAATCATCCTGGGGGCTGTTTCACTAGGAGCTACAAGTCTCGCTGTTTGTAACAGTGGCAGCAAAGCGGCAGTTTGCGTTTCATTAAAAGGTGCAGTCAAGCGTGAACAGCACCTGGGACACAAGCGGCATCGCGACCAGTCGACGGATAAATTTGAATGTCAAACGCGTGTGCATAGCGAGACCTGTGCCAATAGTGAGAGTTGGTCTCACCTCAACAGCGAGACCACTGATGAAACGCAAATTTGGGATTGACACTGTTGGTGCCACTGTTGGAGCCGCTGTTGCGGTCTCACCTCTCGCTTTCACTCCACTACTAGTGAAACAGCTCCCAGGGAGGCCAGTGCGACAAAACCCAGATTACGAAAGATATAAATGAGAGCATTTCAGGTCCTCTGACAAGGATGCAAGCGTGAGCGGCACTTGGGATAGAAGCGGTACCAACAGTGGCAGAACCCGTTTCATCAGTGCAGAGAGTCTCGCTGTTAGTGCCACTGTGGAGCTGCAGTAAGCGAGAGGGTCTACCCTCTCGTTTGTTACGTTTATAGAATAGTCTCACCCACTTCCCGTGAGAATTAAGCAATGAAATTTTGACACGAGTAAGGTATACATATATCCTATAATCGTACTAAATATGAAGAAAATCGGCCAAGCGGTTTCGAAGTGATCGGCGTTTGAACTTTGTACTCCCTCTGTGCGATTGCATTAGTCGCCTTTCTTTTTCACTCCCAACATAGCGCGGCGGCGTTTCGGCTATTCTTTTTGTCTCCCCGCGGAGACCGGCGGGAAGTGCAGTATTTGCTATGGCAAAATTCAAACGCCGATATCTTCATAACGGCAAGGCCGATTATCTTCATATTTGGTACGATTATAGGTTATATATATACCTTACACGTGTAAAATTTCATCGCTTAATTCTTATGGGAAGGGGTGAAATTCCACGTAATACCGGCCCATCGACGAATAAATTCGAACGTCAAGTGCGTGTGCATAGCGAGACCTGTGCCAACGGTGAGAGTTAGTCTCACCTCAACAGCGAGACCACTGATGAAACGCGAATTTGGGGTTGACACTGTTGGTGCCACTGTTGGGGTGAATGTTGCGGTCTCACCTCTCGCTTTCACTCCACTACTAGTGAAACAGCTCCCAGGTTGACTAAATCCCTAATCGTGGGTAGAGTGTAGGAACAGTCATCTCCAAGATAAACTCATTCCGGTATCATTCTGATTTTCAGAGCTGACGGAACAGGTAACTGAGCTGCCCTGAAGTTAAAGTCTTCATGACTGACGATGTCTGTGTAGCAATTAACTTGAACAGGAAACTTTAACTGGAATTCTATTGACGTAGAAGGACGAACTATAGCATGTAAGCCTTGAACAATACCCCTAGCGACTGCCCCCTTGGCTGAACGATTGAGCAAATTAGGTGGTTCAAACTTGCTTAACTGGATCGGCGGGACCTGCTCCTGCCTGGCACCGAAAGGGCTGAGCTGTTGGGGGCTTAGGTTAAAAGCTGCCTCATGTCCGGATTTAATGCGACATTCCACGACCGAGTGAGGATGATAGAGGTTGAGAGCAGAGAAACAAACATGTCCATTCATGGTACCGGCTTCTGGAATGTGTGGGGCCTGGTGATGACAACCTCGAGCTACATTGAAAGCCCTACAGTGCTGATGGTGGGCTACCTGGTGTTCTTCTTAGCATCTTTCTTAGCATCGCCCTCTGGCGTTTTATCTTGAGCGCTCTCCGATCGGGATTTGGCAGTATGCAAATGTTGGATCTGCGCTTCACTATACGCCAACCCAAACGAAACCTGCCCTCTGCTATCCTAGCAAAGACTTCCTCACTCCCAGAGCCTGACGAGACGTGTCCGAAGCCGTAGAGATCAAAGTTGTGTTGGAGACAGCAGGAATTTTCCGAACTGGAACCGAAGCCCCCAGAGTTCTTGTGGTAATTTCCGAAGTATCCATGAAAAGAACTGGTTGATCACCATCGCCTGTGTCTGTCGGTAACAACCGAGACTGGGCAGCCAGAAAGGAAGCCATGGCGTCCTGCATGTTGGCAATCTGCTTTTGCATCTCCTATAATTTCTCCGATTTACCCGTCTTC
Source organism: Alentia gelatinosa (assembly GCA_950022655.1). Classification (NCBI taxonomy): domain Eukaryota; kingdom Metazoa; phylum Annelida; class Polychaeta; order Phyllodocida; family Polynoidae; genus Alentia; species Alentia gelatinosa. The sequence goes on from OX465580.1 coordinate 105,380,642, forward strand.
TTCACGGTTTTTGAGTTGGCCTTCTTAAGTGTGGTGGCCTTCTTAGGCATTTTGTCGTCAACTCCGCAGATTTGATGCCGGAACCGTTGAAAAAACTTTTAGAGGATTTGAGTCCTCGGGTATGGAGCATGCATAGAGTGCTCGTGAATGTTTGTATAGATTCAATGCCATACGTGGCGTAGTTGAGCCAACGTGAGTTCTGAGTATGACGCTAGGATGCGTGAATGTTTGTAAACCTGTACTTGTCTTGCCATTAAATCTCACATGTTCGTCATAATGTAATTTTGGGAGGGAAATCATTGGCTATCTTTGGATTTTTTGCTGTTTACATCTACCAATATTTTATCTGAAACCTGAAGTAATCTGTCGGTGGTGCTTTGTACAATAATCGATTGGGAATACAGACGCAAGATCGATGAATGGAAACAAACAGGCATTTGAAATGTTCTCTGATAAATTTGGCAAAGATTACACAATAGAGCTACCATCGACCGTCTTGGTCAAGGACCAACAAAATCAAAACGCTTTGATTTCATTGGTGAGGTTCAAAGGTTTATGGACAGATGAATGCGAAGTGGAAACAAAGCGATGAAGTTTAATTGAACAATGTCCCTGAAAGGGGTTAAGATAAATCCAGAACCGCACTCAAATTTTAGAATAGATAATACTCCACTCGTTTGGATGCGCCGTAATTATTACTCGGATTTGCTTCGATGACAATTATGGTGCATCCAAACGAGTGGAGTATTATCTATCTATACGGTACTTAATCCAGCTCTATTCAAAAACTACACCGTCAACAATTATATTATATCGATATGCAGTCGGTGGCCACCGCCGACAGACTTTTATGGTAACTAGCAGAATCGTTGGCCAATAGAAAGTGCTCCTTGTATAAGGTCTCACCAGAGATCCGATGTAGGGCGCGATGATACCGCCAACGCGGGCCCAGAAGGACCCGGAGCCGACACCAACGTTGCGAACGACGGTCGGGAAGATCTCGGCCGAGAAGACGTAGATTATGGCAAACGAGGCCGAGATGCAGAACTTGCCGACCATTGCCAGCACGATAGCGATCACATTCAGGTCTGTGTGTGAGGGAATCATTGAGAAACATTTACACAGACGTTGTTTATCCTTATTGTTGTTATTCACCTCGTTACTTAGGGTTGTGATAAGAGGTTAATTTGTAATGAGAATTGCATTCCTTCTGTATAACCCACGTGCAGTGGAAGATGTGACCATGCGTTAGAACTGCTTTGTTACAATAAAAAAAACCAGCACATGGTGGTGAAGGCGGCAATTGATCTAGTGATATCTCTACAAAGTCATTTTAGTAAGAATATTTCATTTCTAGGGTAGTTTCTGAGCGTTGGACGGTTAAAGAAGACTTTCAGTGTGCTGAAAGAGTAGATAATTGTGAAGCATGGCTAAAACCCCGGATATCTAGGCCTCAAATTCTTTTTTAACCGAATTCATTGATAACTGGACTGGCCCCCTGGTGTTTTGTTTTGCGTTGGGGGCAAGATGGCCGTCTCCAATACACAATAGCTAATGTGGCCGATACTCACGTGCGGGTACAGCGAGGATAGCCAGTAGAGCGACTCCCCCGACGACCATGGTGCCCGCGAGGCTCCACCTGCGACCCAGATAATGGAGACTGATCTGACAGAAGAAGTAGGCGGGGAACTCCACGGCGCCGGCGATGAAGAAGTTCACGTAGTCATTGCCGCCCAGGTTCGAGGTGTTCAGCGAGAGGCCGTAGTACACCATGCTGTTTACGAACCTGATAGACATGTGTGAATGGTTAGGCCATGGTGGATACTTCTCTATGCGGCATCCTATAACGTACGTACGCTTTAAGGGTGGGTGGGTGAGGATAGAACATTTCGTAAATTTTGTGTCCATCCCTACATTGGCCTATTGTGTACAAGATTGGGGTCGAATCTTTCGGAAAGTATACGTGCATATTTAATGGGTGGACCCAATGTCACTGATGACAATGGGCTTAAATTAGAGCAAGGTTTCGCCAATTTATTTGGCACGTACATTGTTAATTCACAAGGGGAAAAACCTGGATAGTGTACTTGGGATTGGAATATCACAGCAGTCATTTAGTTGCCTCATGTATATACAAGTAGGCGCATGGTTCCGTCCAAGTGTACGAACTAATATTATACGGAATTAGAGAATACTGGCTTAGGCTTCGTGGATGTTGTGTAGTATGTGGTCCCATTCTATTATATTTCTAACCTTGTATTTCGATCTTTTATATTTATCAATGTATTTATGTACCCCATTCGCAGGTTTAAATTGTGTATATTTACGTCGATACTTAAAGGTTACCTTCCATATTTCTTTGCTGGTTCATATGTAAAATATACAGTCGGGAACAAGCTAACTGCTTCCTGTTTCGCGCACCCGGTGCCCGTACACTGAATTTCGGCAGGTACATATGATATCTGAAAATTACTTCTATACAGTATAGGCGTTAGTTTCGTACACGGGTATATAATAAACTGCTTTACTGTAAAATTATAGATCTGATATATCCTGATGCCAAATCTGAGGGATATATCTTAACAACAGTCTACTTAAGAGCCGAATTGGATACAGAAATACCTACCAATTAAAGAAGATGTTCACTGTTCGCAAGCGTAATTTAGGATATCTGAAGAGATCCCAAACGTATGCCTTTGGCGCTTTCTGTAAGAAATAAAATAGAAAAGACTGACTCATGGACATAATGGAGTCCGCATTACATTGCTATTCCCCTTTAATGTATATAGGGCTATGCCTCCGCTTACAAGACAATAGCAAATTGTGCATGAAACAAAACAGCAGGATTCTCTGATACAGTGTTTACTTAGTGATAATATGCTTCTAACCTATCCCCTAAGGCAAAACGTCTTACAATATTGGATGTTGAATCAACTAAAAAAACAAGGCAAATGCTGGGGATCTTAACTGGGAATGGAACACAGGACGTGTGAAGGCCCAAATGATTGAGCTTTCCTACCATATACCGTTTTCCTAGAACCATATAACGATTTCAAGTATGATATGTAGCTTCTTATCTCATTCTTTATTTGTACAAAATCTGTGTACACGCAGATTGCCTGCCCAGGCTGGTTTCAAGTATCAAAAATCAACAAGAACAGCTCACGGACACGAAGAAGGCCCATGAGATATTTAACGGAACTTTCAGTATGACCAACTTCTCGTGTGATACGCATCGCAATGCAAAGGCATGAATACAGGAAATTAAGGCATGCTCTGGTGGTTGCTTGTCTGGTCTTTTGGGACTTTTTTTGCACCGTATTTCTGCACTATAAACAAAGAAAACGATATCATATTATCATATATCCTCTTATCAGATATACGACAAAATAAGATATCCCTGCTATCCTTATAATTGGATTCTGTAACGTACCTTGACAACCACATCTATCTTGGCAGGTAGTGTGACCTTATTGACCTTTGCTATTTTCCTGATAATGACGTCAGCCTTTTCATGCTTATTCTGGGAGTACAGCCAGCGTGGTGATTCGGGTATGAAGCTTAAGTCAAATAAATACATCATATTATAGCGATAGGTTAGGTTCACAATTCATCACGAAAACAACGAGTATGTAAAAGGGGTTTGTTCCTAAAGCGCATATTGAATATTTCTTATCTTGATACTTTTGCATTTCCAATTGAATATGCTGAATAAGAAGGAGTGCAAAACAAAGTAAGAAAGTCTGTTTATAAGGCGTTCTCGTGTAGTATTTTAATAGGTTTAACTGCTAATCAATCATTCTAGGTTCAAGAATTGAATCGTCCATGTTGCCAGTAGAATATAAAGAAATAGACCTAGAACAAACATCTTCCTATGGGGGCCATCCATAAAGTACGCAGGCATAATTTCTGAAAAGTTAAACCACCCCAAATTCCCATTTGAACATATTAGATTATAGAATGGATGTACACATAATTTCAAAACTCTCTTACCCACCACCCCCTCACTGCGGATGTACTTTTTGTATGGCCTCTTTATGACAAATAATATAACAAAATGTGTTGGTTATAACTTTGGGAAATAACTAACAATATGAAAATCAGGATGAGTGCCTGCGGCACGGATAGGGCAAGAGCCAGCGGCTTCCAGTCACGAAGGCCATACGCGACGGCTGCGATGATGATGTAGCCGCAGGCCCAAAAGTACTCCACGACGATGCCGGCAAAGACTCGGTATGACGGCCCCACCATCTCCACACCTGGAAAAGTACATGTATTCTCACGATTTAAACTCAATGTGGGTACGTTTTGGAAAACGTCAGAGGATACCACTTGTCTATAAAGATGACGAACACTATTAACCATTTGGAAAGCAGACTATTGAAAATGAGACATTGTAGAACATTATATGCTGTTCAAAACTCACCTAAATATATAGACACGGACTTAGTAGAAAAGGATAAACACATATAGTATTAGACAGATCGTATTTATGGTCGTAGGCCGCAACATGATGCACGGGCTATAGCTATTGTATGCTAAAAATATACCAAAAACATACCAAAAGTGGAACGGAGAGGACGTAATGATGCTACATTTTACTAAAAAAAAGAAAGGATGATAGCTGTAGCCTTGGGTATAGACAGGGCAATGTCGATGGTAATTTTGTTTGCTCCTCTGCCAATCAGATAGCAGCCCACTAACGATAAAATGAAGAAAAACAACCAGGAGCCGGAGGGACGATTGAAAAGTTGGATTTACATGATAATATCCGCTTTACAGCCTCGTCAACCATATCAGATTTCTTCTTTTCTAACCCAGTTTTAACAGAGGCGTCATCTTACATAGGTAGGAAAAATATCACAATATCTAGTATAGTCGACGGTCACAAAACAAACATTTCGGATTGCAATTCAAACATATAAGACATTAATGATAATTGACTATATTTCAGAGCAGTGTTACCTATGACGAAGGCAGTAGTGAATAGGCCGATGTTGGACATTGCGAGTAGGAATCTCAGGGAGGCGAAGACGATGTAGTTCGTGGAGAAGGGATATGCGATGGCGAATGTGACCATCATCACTGTGCAGGTAATGTACGCCACCCTGCGGCCCAAGCTGAAATGAAGAATTGTATGGTGTGTGCATTAGATTAGCTGCCACCGACTGAGAGGTTGGTGTAGTTGAGCATGTGAATTGACCATGAACATCAATATCAAACAAAGTAATTTTCTTCTATGTAGGTTCTGAAAGCAAAAATACATACCAAGAAATATTCATAGAGCTCTTGTCAAACAGATAAAGTCCAGAAAGGTTATTATATTCTGAATACACATATAATTATAAGAGTACGGAAAAGTGGCATCGGGAGTACGGATTGGCACACTTTCCTTGGACTTGTGTTTGATCGCATCCTGTCTTTCAAACCCCATGTTGAGTACCTCCCAAGAAATGCCAACAAGCAATGAATCTCCTAAAAATGCTCTCCCACTCACAATGGAGGGCAGACAGGGATATTCTGCTCACACTCTACAAGACATATGTCCAGTCCCGCCTGGACTATGGGTCAGTAGTGTATGCATCAGCTGCTAAGTCCTATCTGGACTGGCTTAAACCTATCCAGAACCAGGGACTGAGGCTGTGTCTCGGTGAATTCCGATCCTCACCAGCTGTAATCCTTCATGTGGAGGCAGGAGTTCCCCCACTTGATCTGCAGCATGAGAAGCTGTCCCTCCAGTATGCCATCAAAGTGAAGGCCAACAAAAGAAACCCAGCATATGACACAATCTTCAGAAATGATCATAGTGTATATGGCAGAAAAAGAAATGTGGCAAAACCCTTCTCGGCCCGAGTGAGAACTCTTATCCGAGAGGCTGGTGTCCCCATTCACAAGGTGATGGAAGAAGGTCCAGCCAAGTCCCCTCCATGGAGAATGGCATCACCCACCACCATCTTTGATCTATGTAAGAACAAGAAAGCAGAAACATCAGCAAACATATATGAAAACGAACTTGCCAAAATCCATCACCAGTATAGAAACCACACAGAGGTGTATACGGATGGCTCGAAAGATGGAAACCGTGTAGGCTTTGCTGCGCACACTCCTTATGGAAATCGCAAAGGAGCACTACATCAAAGAAGCAGCATCTTCACTGCTGAAGCACATGCCTTGCTGAGTGCTTTGGACTGGATGAAGGTGTCAAATCATAGAGAGTATATAATCTTCTCTGACTCAAAGTCTACAAGCAATTGGTCAGCATGACCCAAGGAACCCTGTTATACAGGCGATAAGAGAATCCCACTCGGAATTGGAACAACAGGGAAAGGAGGTTGTGTTCTGCTGGCTCCCTAGCCGTATCGGCATAGAGGGAAACGAGGCCGCAGACCATGCAGCTAAAACAGCATTGAGTTGGAAACCAGGTTTGGCCCCTGTCCCACACTCAGACCTTGTCCCAATCTCCAAAGAGTACACTAAACATGAATGGCAGAGCCGATGGAGCTCAAGGCAGGACAACAAACTATATGCCATTGAACCATCAGTTGGCAAAAAACAAGACTATGCAGGCTTGACAAGAAGTGAAATGACAAGACTGACCCGTCTTCGGATAGGTCACTCACTGCTGACACATGGGCACCTCATGCAGGGTGAAGAACGACCCATATGCCAGCGTTGTCAGGTGCCTCTTTCCATTGAGCACCTGCTGCTTTACTGTCAAGCAACAAAGAAAAGAGGGATAAGTACATTCAATGTGCAACATCCATGTCCAGTGTTATCAACAACACAGGGAAGAAAGAAATTCTGAAGCTATAGAAATGAACAAACGAGACCTTTTAGTGGCCAAAACTGTCCGGTACGGGAGGTTGGCAAAAACTGTCAGCCGGCTTGACCTGTAGCCAATTACAGGGAGCAGCCTCATACTGGTCAGCTTGCCGACCCGATTGGTATGTTGCAGCGACTGGTTTGCCGTTGTCAGTATAATGTGACCGGTGGAGTGTTGTGTCAATGGTCTGCGGCACAGCCCTTCAGTGAAAACGGGCATAGGGTCCCACTGCTACAAGTAGACCAAAGTTGAGTTAATATACCTTTCAAGAACCAGATAGGTCAACCAATGAGTCAGTCTCAAAAGGACGTAACTTGCCAACCAAGACATAAAACTACACAAACAAACAACTTTCCAGGCATAGTTCCACAAGTGGTACAAGAGATCTGAGCGGAGAGTGACATACACTTGCAGCTTGTGGGTTGAGGTGTCCATGGATTCCACTACATCAGAGATGTAGCAAAGGTTTGCTCTGGTGGCCAGTGCATATGTACATGTGCTTAGAACAAACGTCTTGGTGAATAAGCGTCTAACAAATGTTTTCGCACGAGTTTGAGGTAGTCTTCATATAGGAAATAACAGAATACCTACTGATAATTTGCTCATATTCGTATCATGATGGCAATACCTAATTATTTGTTGGAGAGAACAGTTTTATGCCAAAGGTAATAACATTAGCACGGTTGAAATTCTTTTACAGTTCAATGGTACATCCATCTCCCTTTAAAAGGTCTGCTGAGTTGTTCTGATAAACTTATTTTAGGATGCGGTGACAAGAGTTATTAAAGGGGATAACTTACGTATCAGAAACAAAACCGAACACAACAACCCCGACCATCAGTCCAGCCATGTATATCGACGCCACGGTCGGCACCAGGGCCTTCTTTCCGCACACCAAGTCCCACTGAAAAATTACAGCAAAGATTCAAATTAACATATGTGCAAGCCATGATATCGATAACGACTCTGATGAAACTCATATCTTTTTTTTCACAAATCAAAAGTGGGTAGATTATGAGTTCGTTCAGGTCCAATTTAGAGGGACAGGAACTTCAAGGTCAGATTGCTAAAGTATCCACTACTGCCATCTTGTGGACTATCGAAACCATGTAATACTATTCCAAAAGAGTAGAAAACTACTGAGCTCACTGTGATAGGTTCGGATTTTATTCCGTGTTTTTCTTTTAATTTAGAAGAAGCATTTCTCGGATAGCCGAAAGGTTGTTTTTCAATTAGAATCGTAAACTATTTTGGACGGTATGCATATACAATATTACCATGATTTTGATCTGAGTGGCCCTATTCTCCAGATGACAAGTAGTAAAACTCCGAGAGATAATGAGGAGTATTGCATAGTATCAACCACAAGGAGCATTCCTTTTTCAGTTCTTCTAAGACATCAGTTACTTCCTTTCTCTTCACCCTGGTTTGTTCAAATACTTTCTGCTCGTGCTACCCGTCGAGGTAGTTTTTTTAGGCTATAATTGCTCACAGCAAGCAAGAGTCTCTTGCGAAAAAAACCTCTCTTTCTACCAGGATCTTTCTACTAGGTTTGCAGTCTCCACCTCCACAGAGAAATCTCTTTCCACACTGGCCTGACCTTGTGACAAGAGCAAAATCATTGAAACTATCATCTATCTATCTATCTATTCTTTAGGTGAGGTAAATAATGCAATACATAAAATACATCTTTGATGGGTAACAGTAACCTCATGTACAGAAGATGTTCAGAGATATTAAGATAACTTGTAGAAATTGTTCTGCCAGTGGGTAACAGTAACCTCAAACATTGCAGAACATGCTGTTGGGGGTCACGAGTGAGTCTGCATCAATACATAACCACACTCACCTAATGTTGTATCAGATCAAACAACACACTGCACAGAATTGAAATGAGTTCGGGGAGGCGACACTTCACCGTATTCACCAAGAGTCTAATTCCCTATGGAGCTGGGGCCCGTTTCATAACCCAGGATCGTACATGTAGACCCTTTTCTTTACGCCATAGAGACCCAGGGACAATACGGGTCAATTTCATTCAGCATTTATGGACGGCCAATATTGTTTTAGCCAACAGACTTAAATATCATTAGACGATAACCCTTGTACAAGGTACAGAAAAGGTTCTTCATGTACGATCCTAGATTATGAAACAACCCCCTGACCGCAATTCATGTTGTTTATATACCACTCAGTGGTGCCTGGACGCGGTAATAAACCACCCATTCCTTAACCAGAAATAAGAACGAGGAGACTATTTATAGAGGCTCAGGGCGGGCTAGTGGCACCCAGTCCTGTTTTCGCTGTGGGTTCTGAGATCTCTGAGGTGGCGGAAAATTCTCTGCGAATATTTTCACATATCTTCATTAAGATTTTACCAAGTGTATTTTTGCCATCAAAGATACCTGAGTCATACGTACTGGAGTTAAGTTCAGCGCCTCCACCCCAGAAAAAGTCGCGGGTAGCCTCAACCAGCTGCACTGGGAAAGTGTCTGCCAATTCATTTGCCAATTTCTCATGTTGTCTAAATTTCAAGTTACATATGGTTGACATAACCTCCTCGCGCCTCTTCATCCAATCATGTGTCAGCCGACATTTATCTCCCAGACGTTTTGCTTGGAGAGGTGTTTGTGCTTTCATTATCTGGGGGATAAGCTCTGGTTCACCACAAGACCTACATTTCCAGAACTGGAAAAAGTTGCTCTGCACTTTGATAGACCACACCATCATGCTTTATTTCTGGTAGAAATTACTAAGAATCGAATTTGGATCCCTGAAGAGTAGGCCAGGGGGCTGTTTCACTAGGAGCTATAAGTCTCGCTGTTTGTAACAGTGGCAGCAAAGCGGCAGTTTGCGTTTCATTAGAAGGTGCAGTCAAGCGTGAACAGCACTTGGGACACAAGCGGCACCAACAGTGGCAGAACCCGTTTCATCAGTGCAGTGGTTCTCGCTGTTAGTGCCACTGTGGAGCTGCTGTAAGTGAGAGGGTCTACCCTCTCGTTTGTTATGTGTATAGAATTTTCCCACCCACTTCCCGTAGGAATTATGCCATCAAAATTTTAACACAAGTAAGGGATACATATAAACTATAATAGTTCCAAATATGAAGAAGATCGGATGTAGCGTTTCGAAGATGTGGGTGTTTGAATTTTCCTCTCCCTCTGTGCGTTTGCTTAGGTCGCTGTTTCTTTTCACTCCCTCTGTAGTGCGGCGGGGTTTCGGCTGTTCTTTCTGTCTCCCCCCGGAGACACTGGCAACCAGAGCAGTATTTGCTATGACAAAAGTCAAACCCCGATGACTTCGGAACGGCTTGGCCGATTTTCTTCATATTTGGTACGATTATAGGTTATAGATATACCTTACTCGTGTAAAAATTTCATTGCTTAATTCCTATGGGAAGGTGTGAAATCCCACGTCATCCCGGCCCGTTGACGAATAAATTCGAACGTCTAAAGGCGGTATTCCACCAAACAACCACTTTTTCAACGTCAACAGACGTTCCAGCCGACCTTTCAGCCGACGTCGGTTGAATCGCTGGGAAAATGGCCTCAAAATGTGTCCCTGCTCCACCGAAACCCCCAACAGACCGTTTATTTGGACGCCATACGAGCGTCGGGTGGGTTCAAAGTTCCAGCAGATCCTAGCCGACGCCCCTGCCGTGGCGCCGACTGGTGGACGTTGGCCGCGTTTTACGTAGTAATCGAGTTCTCCGATAGGCGGCGCGGCGTGGGGCGATACACTGCGACGCTCCGAACCCGGGAAAGCCGCGTATCGAGCGGAGCAGTGTATCCCCGTGTCGGGAAATGTACGGGAGCGCCCATAGCTCGTCAAATAACCGCAGAAATACACATTAAATCGAACAATGAAGGTAAATAAAGATAATGATTGATGTTATGAGTATGTATGGCACGCTATGGTGCTAAAATTTTGCCGAAGGTTCGGAGTTTTCGATGCCCGTTCGCAGATTCGGGTATCGCCGGTATCGCTCACACTATGTTGACGGCGTTCCCTCGCCGCAACTCCCGGCAGAACCCACGGGCGGGTGTCGTACTCTTCAAATGTATCGGCCAGAAGCCCAATTCCAGCAGACAAAAACCTAATCAATCAGTTATTTCGGCCGACGCTATATTTACATCTTGTGAAGGGTTGTTGGGGGTATCGGTTGGGGGATCGCCTGAAAATTCTGGTTGGTGGAAGCGCATTTCAACTGGCAGCTGGCCAAACGCCCCACCAGACGCTCAGCAACCGTGAGGCGACACTTCTATCAACCCCAATATCCTCCAACCGACGTCTTGAAACGTCGGGCAGGAGAACCGACGCCTGCTGAAACGTCGGGTGTGTGCTTCCACCAACCCGACAGATGATTCAAAATAGAGCAGATCTGCAGCAACCGCAGCAACCGCCATACGGGCGCTGTACAACGATTTTGTCTTGTTGGTGGAATACCCCCTTAACGCGTGTGCATAGCGAGAGCTGTGCCAACAGTGAGAGCTAGTCCCACCTCAACAGCGAGAGCACTGATGAAACGCGAATTTGGGATTGACACTGTTGCTGCCACTGTTGGTGCCACTGTTGCGGTCACACCTCTCACTTTCACTCCACTGCTAGTGAAACAGCTCCCTGCTTTGGACTTTTTTTCTTCCTTGTATGCAGGACCCTTTTTCGGTATAGAATGGTCAGTCTGCTTATTACTCTGCCTTATGTCTTCCACTTCCATACTGCGGCATTCTTCACTAGGAGATAGTGAAGATGCTTGTTGCGGCAATCAGTCTGACCCGGCGGCGTGCGGCACGTGTATCTGGGTCTTCGTCAGGATTAACAAACACATTTTTTAACCTGGGTTTTTTTCTCAGCTCATGTTTACGTCCTAACAAATTATCTCGTTGACGGATTGTTGTGAGGCAACAAAGGATCGGTGGAGGTTTGTTCAGTTGGACTCTTTTCGTTAATCTGCGCACAAGGGAGATATCTGATAGTGTGGTATCTTTATCCAGAGTTTGAAACAGACATAGCACCTTTCCATATGTGTCCTCATCATCGTCATAGGCAAGGCCGTTTATATAGACATTGAATCTCCTATGTGATTGATACCGAGAAGAGTCAGAGGTTTGAGCGCCAGTAGATGGCAGAGTGGATGTTGCCGGACGAGCCTTTATAGTCTCCAGCTCTTTTTTTAGTGCGTTCATATCTTTTAGACAGTACTCATATTTTTGCTCAATCTTCTCTTCAGTGCGTTTCATAGATTTTGTTGCTGCCTGTACACTAACAGTACTTTCTGCACTTACTTTACACAGCTCGTGTTTGATCGAGGCAATATCTTCTTTAGCACGTACTACAGACGTTTCCACTCTATAGACGTGTTGTGCAGTGGAGTCATAGCGATGTTAAAAATCTGCATATTTATTGCCAAAGCTACGTTTGAGATTGGCAATCTCATCTTCAGTTGCCGTTAATCGAGTACTAAGTTTAGAGACATTTTCTAGCACTAAGACTTTTAGGGAATAAATATCAGACCTAATTGCATCAGATTCACATTTGGCTTTGGAATTACCGTCTTGGATATCTTTCCTTATTTCTGTTTTTATGGCATCCATGTGCCTTACCATCAAGTTAAAAAACGCACCCATATCCTGATTCGATATAATGTCAGGCGGAGAGGCGGTCCGAGGAAGCATGACTTTAACGGGCGGAGGGGCAGAGGGGGACAAACTAGAGCCGGTTGAGTGGGTGTTAATGGCCTCTGAACTAGCAGTGCGTGACCTTTTGCAGCTAGCGGAGCGTGTGGCAGGTTGTTTAGTACGTGCGCATTGTTGTGATCGGGTTTGGGTCCTTGACCTGCGACTAGTAAGTTCATCAAACTCTGGGGTTTTCTTCTGACTAACAACCTGTGGTTCCTTATCTAACTTATCGTGGTCAGATACGTTAGAGAAATCAGCAGCAGGGGAAACTTGTGTCTGGGAGCAGGGCATTTCTTGTGACAAGCTAAGAAGTACACTATCATTATCAGAGTAGTCCGAGAGACTCTGACTGCCTGCGGACAGTCAGAGAGCACAACAGCTTATTCCTATAGTACAAAAACGCACCCCCTTGGTTCTGAGTATTCCTGTCATTGTCAGTGCATGTTCATGCACCCTTACCTTCAGAGATGTCTAATAAATCCGCTTTGATGATGATCATTTGTCCTTTGTTGTTTTGTGTCACTTTTTTTAGCCTTTTTTTACAACTCATCTCACCACTTGTTACCCATGTCGGCCATATTGGCCATTTTCCCACCTGTACAATGTGTTCACATGGATTTACTAACACTGGCTGTTCTATTATTTAGAACGAATACAAAGGTAGGGAACTACTGTAATTTTATTGCATTTTGTCTCAGAAAGCTGTCCCCCACACAATTAGAAACATCCAACATCTATTTATATGCAAAACGCCTGCTGAACTGAGAAGTGCCAATCTGGTCGACCTCTTAACCTAGAGCTCTATGGGTGTGCTCTCTGACTGCCTCTCCGGCGAGGGTAGATGCACAGGCAACAACAAACAGAAATTATCAGCCAGGCATAAAGATTTAGCCTTGTACTAGCGACTTCGTCGAGTCCGAGTTAAGGCGAAAATATTGAAAAATGAAATATCGGGCTGGGCTCGAACCCCCAATGTTCGCATTCCTAGACGAACACCCTGCCGACTGCTCCACACAGCCAGTTGCTCGAAATGGGTCAAATACTTAGGCTGGTGGTGGGTGGGGGAATCAGCAGAGTTTCGAAAGGGGTACCAGCGAAATCTTGCGATCTCATTGGGTTCTCACGAGATAAGTAGATCAGAAAACGCATGTCTGCATATAGAAATACAAAAAAGAGTAGCTCCTTACAGTTTAAAACTGCACGAGAATCTCACTCTCATGGCTCTTCAATCTCCAGGCCCAGGTCGGGTTCACTATGTCTCTATGTACGGGAGCAACTTCAAGCGGATTCGACGAAATTCTACCGTTTTAGATATAGTAGGTAATGACAATACCAGAATCCGCACATTACCTTTTTGAATGGTGGTCTTCAAATGGGAAATTTAACAGACTTTGAACCGTGTGAACAGAAGGAAACTTTTTGGAGCCCACGTCTGCTTGTGTTGATCACATGACTTCCCGGTACTAGATATGATTGAGAAAAGTAAGATGCCTGGATTACCCAGGCAGCATACCTTGTTATTCCAACAGGATATGCAAAGTTGAGTAAAGTAAACCAAAGTAAGTCTAATTGAACAGATTGGACGTTAAACTACACAAACAAACAAACAAACAAGCATAGGCCTATCAGTTTGGTACTGTTTGAGGAATGGTTGAGCTGCATGGCCACTGTAATGAAGCATGCTAACTTTGCAGGCAGAAGGCAGCGTTGCATGCATTCTCTTACTCCTTCAAATGACTTTGTTTTGGGGTTTAGTACCTTTCAAATTCAGCAGCCTTGATGTAGGACCGTATTTCTTATTACCACTATTCTTTCAGCCACAGGTACATTCTGAAACCAACGATATCTGCATAATTCTATTCCATTCCAGTTATATCAGATATTTTTATACAAAATTAAATTTTCCAGGTTTTATTCAGGCTCTATGTGACAATTTCAGGCTTCTGAGCCTGGAAAACTAAAAGCATAATTCCAGGCTTTTCCAGGCTCCATACAAACCAATGGGGCACAGGGAATTAAGACTACAGGGAGATGCCAAAGGGGTTCTGTGAGCAAATGCGCAGACCACAGACCGTAAAACAACACTGGCGTGTGTGGCTGATGAAACCCTACAAAGATAGAAAGATATTGCATGCTGTTGATGAATAGGAGAGCACAGATCTAGTGGTAAAATGATGTACCATAACATCCTCTTTGCTATTAAGCGTATTAGACAGCCTATCCTGATGCATGGTCCGAATTATTTTTCGAGTGTGTGCGGCCGTTATTATCGCTCAAGTACCGGTCAAAGTCATCAAAGTTCGTTTTCGATCAATATTTTGGTCATGATATGATATCATTACTTATTTCCGGGATGCCAGATTTCATTGGAATTTCATTTTTCCTCTTATTTTTCTTTTATTCAAGCTCTATTCATGTCAATAAAACTTCTACAATCGTCCTCGTGGACGGGGAGACTGGCTTCACTGACATCACTTTATCGCTGTGCTTCCTCAAGCTCTCCTGAGATTCGGGGACAATTCTGTCTGAGCTTCAGGCTCTATCTAATCTCCAATCTTAACTTGAGCCGTTGCTGTCCCATGCAGTGAGAACATGCCCAGCTAAAATATTCAGGATGATTCCTTTATGAATTTCCAGTCTTGCCCATATCTACTATTGTCCTTTGCAAGCTTGTTGCCACATTTGTTATATTGCATGTAAAACCAATTACTGAAGCTACAAAATAACTAACCCTTCACCATCTGCGTGATAACCCCGTGACATTGAGAAAGGAGCAGAGCGCCAGTGTCTCAGGGTATTACAGGCGTGCCGAACTAATTATGACTAATCACGAGAGACAGAAATATCCCAGAAACCCACTGGTGCTTGATATATTTGGATTTGAGACAGGCAGTTGTAGAAGCAAGTTCGCTGGGTGCAAGTGGGTCACAGAAAATGACCCAAAGACTGAATATACCCCAAACATTTTAATTGTTATCTATCTATAATTCCACGCTCATTCAACAATGATAAGCATGTCATTTGTTCCTATAGTGTCCCAATGAGCAAGGGGCACGGACGCATGGACAGAAATATTCGATAAGGGATGATGGTTTGATTTCCTCCTGATGACAAAGGAAAACCCATTGTATCTGTCACATTAACGCACAGTGATGGAGCTGTGGTTGTGGTCTCAAGGAAATCTCCTAGCATTGGCATTTTCCAATTCTAATATTATGAGAAATCGGCTTGGCCGGCGATATGAGTTGCCGACTGAACACCCAATAAATATGAAGTGAAATTCAGATCGATATGTTAACCTCGATATCGATATTCGATTTAATTGTTTTTAAAGTGAAATAGCGGTTTAATAAACAAAATACTTGCACAGGATATAGGGGTGGGATTTTTAAAACCTGCTAAATTACCAAAAACAGGGTTATTTAAGGCTAATGTTGTATAAACGTATCTCATCGATGTAAAAATGACATTTTTTGGTGCATCTTTAGATGGTCTTTCATGCCAACATAGGGTTTTGTATAGCTCTGAGGAATTTTTCCTTCCGAAAATCAAAAGAAACTGTGATTTTCTAGTGTTTTCATTTTTTTCAAAATCTTGGAGGCACAATGTTGAGCCAATTGTTTCTATTAACTTGTTTAAAGCATATGTCATGAGAAGTGTAGACTATATAGTTTTGAAAATTGGTTAAAGTTTGAAAAAATATCATAATGGTCAAAACTGTCCAGGACCTTTAAATTTTCCAACTGAGAGCCCCATAGAGCATGTTGTCCGACACCCCAATTTTGAGAGGATTGTACTAATGAGATATACAATGAGAAATTAATTTTTCTTTATTGTAAAATGTTGACCAATATCCTTACTGTGAGACCTGAAAGTTTCAACACAATCAGATTATCCATTCTGATATTAAAACATTGTGATTCCATGATGATATTTTTTCCAAAAAATGGGGTGTTGGACAACAACCCTGTTAAAAGATGTCTAGAAGAAATAATAATTATAATAGAATAACAAATACCCCTGTATATGTTAAGTATTCCTACCACTTTTAAATACCCAGTTTACTTTCTTCCTGAATAAAAAAAATGTACTTCTTGTGATTCAAAAACTGAAAACGTGTTGTCCGACACCCCGAGGTGTCGGACAACACGCTCTGATATAAATCCAGATTTTGGGGTTGTTTCTTATCAGTAATTGAGTGATTTGCTTTGAAAAACATAGCTTTCTATCATTTCATTAAGAATAAAAAGGATTATAGTTACTGATATTATTTAATTCATTGTTCTGAGCAGTTTTAAAAACGTGTTGTCCAACACCCCGCGTGTTGTCCGACACCCCTGCCTGGCCCAAACCCATATATGGCTCACAGCTTTTGTTTCAAATCTGATATATGATAGAGGTGTTTTGGGTCAAATATCACATAATATATCAAATATTATATAAGCAAATTACGTGCTTCATAGACTTGTTTTGACTAATGTATATATATATATATATATATATCACTTTCATTATTACTATTATATAGTTTTTTTCTCTTGTATTATTTTTAGGACGTATAGTTGGAAGATCGTCATTATACTTGATGAGTGCTATATTGTCAATAAACACTTCTTTATCAAAAAAATAAATTTTGTTGGAATAATGTTTTTCTGGAAGGTATGCTGTAGGAGAATAACATGAAATGTAAAAAGAAGTGGTATTCTAAAATTATTTTTTGAGTGTCTGACCCCAGGAAGAAAGCGTAATTTAGCAGGTTTCAAAAATCCGACGCATAGGTTTAACATAAAGGTCAATATTTTGGCTGGAACAAATGATGATATTGATTCTGACTTGAAATTATCCTTATTTTAGTTACGTCGCAGTAGAGGGTTCGTTTAATAGTAGACAATACTTCATGATCTCATGAATACAAAGTGACGAGGATCCAACCCCCACTAGCCATCGATTATTCCGACTTGGAGCCAAATTGGTTACTCATGGGCTTTGCTCAGGGGTAGTCATTGCTCCCCCCGGTGTCCCCCTCTACCGCGCCTCACGGGCGCCCCTCCTGCCCCCTCGCGGCTTTCACTCATACTACGCAGTCACGTGGTACAGCCCGGTCCAGACCCCGGTCTCACTTCTCCTTCACCCGCCCTGCAGTACGCACGTACTACAGTACCATTTTCGTCTCTTGGCCACGTGCTTCGCCTCATACTCCCCGAGTACAGGCTAGCACCCCCATACACGCGATACGGTACAGCGAAAGGAGAAATGGGTCCTACGACGAGGAATACCCCGGTGCCCAGCACATCGAAGCCGACGGAATCCACGGCGGAATCGGAGGCCACTCTCCAGGAAACGACCGAGTCCAACGAGAACATCGAGTCAGTCTCGGACAGCGGGCGCACGGTAAAAACGGCTAGGATCTCGAAGCTCGAGTCCAACATGGAAAAGATGGGAAGGACGATGGATAGCATGTTTCAGACGATGCAGGCGATGGCACGACAACGGTCGCCGACCAGGGCTACACAACCGACGGTCCGAGAGGCACGCTCTACGGCCGAGGACCGGACAAGAGACTGGGCCCAGGACCAGACGTCGAGGCTGCCCGCACCCAGACAACTCAGGGAACGCTACCTGAGCGAGGAACTGCTCCAGCGAGAGATCGACCGCGAGGGCATTCGGCATGAGCGCACGGCCGGTAGGTTTTCATCTGACTTGACCGTACATAAACTCATTTCTAAGCCGTATATGTATGTCGAACGCGAGGGCCTGTATACCATGTCCCAAAAGCTCGAGGTTAGGGGAAGCCTGGCCCCCATGGAGTATGTGAGCGCATTCTTACTGATGATGGAGGACGAGCGGGCGATACCCGAGGGCGACCGTCGAGACATGTACAGGCACCTCTCGCAGGTAACGGTGGACGCCCAGACACGGCCGTGGCCCGCGGTTAGGAGGTGGTCTAACTACATATTCGATCAGGTAGAGGCCGGCCGTGTGTACTGGTCGGACCACGTGCGCATTCAAGACGAACGCGTACGCATAGCTATGACGGCCGCCACCAGCGCCCCTAACGGTCAAGACGGAGGAAGGGACGGAGCCCGAGAGCTCCCCTGCCGGGCGTACAACTCGGAGCGAGGTTGTCGCCTACGCAACGGACATCAGGACGGACAGATCAAATGGGTCCATGTTTGTTCGTTCTGCGACTCGGTGGGGCGGATGTGCACGCACTCTATACACGCGTGCAACAGGAAACTCGTGTATGGTGCGGGTTATGACAACGCTGCACCAACATCCGCACCCGCCCCACGAAGGACGCCGCACGCCGGACACACGGTCCGCCCCACCGAACTAGGAGTGCAGAAACAACACGGCACGGCTTCAAAAAACGGACCGGACGCGCCCCGCGAGTGAGCGTGGCGCGAGACGCACCCCTCGGCCTCGGTACGAGTGCACTCGGCGAGGGGGACCCGATCAAAGAGTGCAGGAGTGATGACGTCACCCCCCACGTGACAACAACAGCGCGTGCCGCGCACGTGGGGGGAAGCACGGAGCGTGCAGCCCCGCCCACCGGGGAATACACTCCCGCCTGTGGTAGTGTTAGCGGGGAAGCGGAGCAATTGGCTCGGCAATTGCCCCGGGAGGACGGCCGCGAACTCAGTCCCATCGACTTCGCTGCCGTCAGAAAGTTCTGTGAGACCGGGATACCTGTCGCCGGAGTCCGGACCGACCCCGAGGCGTTCGCCGGACACAGGAGAACCAACTGGCCGCAGTTCGCGGCACACGGGCCGCCGGACCACGCCCACATCTACGATATTGTGAGGCGCACGGGCCTACCCAACGCCCTCGGGGCCCGTATCGAGATCCCCACGGACCTCAACATCCCGGTCTGGATCCGATATCTCTCCGGGATCCCCGGCAGCAAGGAACTGAGCGATTTCATCAGGTTCGGCTTCCCACTGGGTTACGCCGGGCCGATAAGCGATACCCGCGGGGTACCCAACCACCCCAGTGCTACGGGGTACCCGGAGCAGGTGGATAACTTCATCAGGAAGGAGAAGGGGTACAGCAACCTCATGGGGCCGTTCGAGGCCCCCCCTTTCCTACCCTGGTGTCACGTGTCGCCTCTAATGACACGTGAGAAGAGAGGTACTACAGATCGCCGAGTGATAACCGATATGACGTACCCCAAGGAAGACAGCGTCAACGGCTATATCGTCAAGAACTCGGTTTACGGCGAGGAACGGGAGCATGGCCTCCCGACCGTGGATGGGTTCGTCGGCCGCCTGGTGGCCTCGGGGCCCGGGAGTTTCATGTCGACCATCGATATATCCCGGGCGTACAAGAACTTCCGCTGCGACCCCCTTGACTGGCCGTTGCTCTGTTTTGCGTGGGGGGAGGCATTCTACTGTGATACGGCGATGCCCTTTGGTGCCCGTGCCTCCTCCTACCACATGCAGTGTGTGGCAGAAGCAATAGTTAAGATCCTCAGCCAGAAAGGGGTCGAGGCCGCCATGTATCTGGACGACCTTATCATCCTCTCGCCCGACGAAGAGAAGGCGGCCTCGGACTTCGCCATCGCCCGAGCCCTCTTCGAGGAGCTGGGCCTCCCCGAGGCCCGGGAAAAGGCTCAGCCCCCCAGCCAGGTGGTCACGTGGCTCGGTATCGTGATCAATTCCATAGACATGTCCCTCTCCGTCCCCGAGGACAAACTACACGAGGTCCGAGAGCATGTCAGGGCGGTCGCACAGAAGCGGTCGCTGACGAAACGCCAGCTGCAATCAATACTGGGGCGCGTGTTACATGTAGCCAAGTGTATCCGGCCTGCGCGCCCCTTTGTGAGTAAACTGCTCGAGGCCCTCCGGGGGATGGGCGGGTACTACATTAACATCAACTCCGAGATGCGGCAGGACTTTGAATGGTTCCTGCGCTTTGCCGACGGTTGGAACGGCCACGCCCTCATCCCCCGAGGCCCCCCGACCAAGTGCCTGATCGTGGACGCGTGCTTGTCCGGCGTCGGGGGTACAGACGGGACATACTCGTACTCCGGCCGCGTCTGTCCTGTGAACGACCCTGTTACCTGCATCGCGGAGCTCGAGGCCCTCAACACGGTATACGCGATGTGCACGTTCTTAACCGACCGTGACCGCGGCACCCGGGTGGAAGTCTACTGTGATAATATGGGCACCGTCCAGGCACTCCGGTCGGGACGCGCCCGGAACCCCGTCCTGGCCGAGTGTGCCCGTCAAGCCTGGATGGTGCAGGCTAGACTACAAGTAGACTTCGTGTACACACACGTCCTGGGTGCCCTCAATACCGTGGCCGACGCGCTCAGCCGGGCACACCTAACCTCGAGGGACTTTGATACGGCCTCTAGGTACATAAAATTCCACTCCCTAGTCGAGGTCATGCCATGTACTCATGTTTCGTTCAACCCTGTGTTACGTCTCACCTGCAGATCCGGCGCTACGATCGCTCCAGACGAGGGCATCTGCTCGGCAATGCGAGGCGCGTGCCCCCGGAACGGTCGCGAACCAGCGCTCCGCCGTCGCGACCTACCTCGCATTCTGCCGCCGGATGGGCGCCGACCCCCAGAAACCTACCGTCAGCTTTACCACGGCGTTCCTCGAATACGTCGCGGACCACGCCCCCTCGCCGGCGACGGTCGCGAACCAGCTATCACACGTGCGGTCGCACCTACGGCTGACGGGGGGCGACGTCGCGCCGACGGAGGATTTCAGGGTGAGACGTGCACTCGAGGCCATGAGACGCAACAAAACATACCAACCGAACGTCAAGCCGGCGGTGCCGATGGACGTCCTCAGGGCTGCCCTCCAGGCCCTCGACGAATCACCTCTACACATCATTCTGCGGGCCGCTATCCTGGTGATATTTTACGCGGCGCTGCGACAAAGCGAGGTCGCCCTACCATCTGCGACCAAGTTCGATCCGACGCGACACCTGTCACGCCGAGACGTCGTGGTCACGCCCAGACAGGTCTCGATACGCGTCAAGGCGGCCAAGAACATGCAGATGGTGGGGGAGGAAAAGACAGTCACCCTGCAGGCGTCCTCCGACCCGTCCTCGTGTCCGGTGCGGGCGGTCAGGAAGATGATCGCGGCCGCCCCCACGGCCAGCCCCGAGGACCCGTTCTTACTCCTGGCAGACGGCCAAGTGATAACGACCAGAACTCTGAGCAAGGAGTGGAAAGCGCTGCTACTCACCGCTAATCAGCCTACCGACTACACCCTCCACAGCCTCCGGAAGGCTGCCGCCACTCAGGCATACCAGGCGGGTATGCCAGAGCTTTCCATCCAGCGCTATGGCGGCTGGAGGTCTAATTCTCACCGAGATTACATCAAGGACACTGATGCCAAGGCCGTTAACCTTGCTCTCATCCGGTCCCTAAACAAACTGTCATAATTTTCTCCCACCCCCCCTCACCTTTTACTGGCTTCTTGGCATTTTATTATATTATACAATTACGTATGTATTGTCTATACAACTCTATTGTATATCTTACTTTCATATTTTTATAATTGACATACATCATACCGTCAATTATCATTTATCTACTTTTACTTACCTTCATATTCACATTACATTTTAATATGTCGTCCAGTAAGGTCGCCATAAATATTTTACTGCATTTTACTACATAAAATTAAATAAAATTTTATACTCCCAGCTACTGCTTCTCTACTTTCATCCGGGGTTAGGGTAATGGGTTACTCATGGGCTTTGCTCAGGGGTAGTCATTGCTCCCCCCGGTGTCCCCCTCTACCGCGCCTCACGGGCGCCCCTCCTGCCCCCTCGCGGCTTTCACTCATACTACGCAGTCACGTGGTACAGCCCGGTCCAGACCCCGGTCTCACTTCTCCTTCACCCGCCCTGCAGTACGCACGTACTACAGTACCATTTTCGTCCCACCCACCCACAACCTCTCTCTCTTCACCTACTCACGTAGGCCATTTTATTATATTATACAATTACGTATGTATTGTCTATACAACTCTATTGTATATCTTACTTTCATATTTTTATAATTGACATACATCATACCGTCAATTATCATTTATCTACTTTTACTTACCTTCATATTCACATTACATTTTAATATGTCGTCCAGTAAGGTCGCCATAAATATTTTACTGCATTTTACTACATAAAATTAAATAAAATTTTATACTCCCAGCTACTGCTTCTCTACTTTCATCCGGGGTTAGGGTAATGATACAGTGTGAGTAACCCTAGACTTAAGCCTGAGTATAACCTTAACCCCAACCCTAACTAAACAGTTCAGCACAGCTATCCCACTAACCGTAAAAACTATGTGGAAAATGTCAGAGATATGTGCTCGGTATTTGAAGGGAAATAAGTTTCTTTTTTTTTATTTAGGGTAAAGTATCTCTCATACAATGAGTTCTTCCGATACTTCTATGCAATTAAATGGTATTTTCTTTGCACTGTTATGTTATTGTTTATATATGCACGCAAAAGACATCAAGATAAATCAATCCTCTGAATTAACTGTGTTTTCATCAAATAAAAAAGAAAATAGGCATTGGAACCATATGGCGTAGACTTAGATGTGCAGCTGGGAAGGAATCTGCACAACTAAATACAAAACTCGAGTTGGCCTCTTTAACTGTGCAGGATATTGGCGAGAATTTCATGTCTACTTAAATTCCATAAAGCAAATTGTACATTGGCTATATGAAAACTACCCCCATTAGGATAAATTCACAATATTACCATGATTTCGATCTGAGTGGCCGTATTCTCCGCGTAGTTGACGCGTAGTAATACTCCGAGCGATAGCGAGGAGTATTGCGTAGCGTCAACTACAAGTTGAAATCGAAATTATGGTAATGTTGTATTTATTACTCACTTATCTTTAGATTTAAGCAATAAATATTATCGTTAGAAAACTTTTCAACGTAATTAAGAAGTTATTGTTGCAAATCTTTTTCCTCTCAAGGGGATTGACATTTAGGGCCTGCAAGGTCCAGTGTGTCCATCTGGGTCCCGGTGGGGTCCCTTTCTTGTTTAGAAAAAACCCCCTTGAGAGGAAAAAGATTTGCAACAATGATTTCCCATTGCTCTCTTTACCCAGCGACTCCTACCAAGTGACTGACCACCCATAAGGGAACAAGTTTTTTATTCAGAAAAATTCTATTTTAAATAGAAAAAGCGGACCCTTGAGAGAAAAAATCACTCAAGGACATGAACAAAGACCATATAGGTATGCTACAATCGCCTGACGAGACTAGACAGTCGAAACTATTGAGCAAGAACTAAAAGAATCCGGAGGGATTCCCATATCTGAATGCACAGAGTAACTCCCCACACTTCCAGTAGGGGGCGAACGCGGATCCATACAGGTTCTCTCCCTGGCCACCAGGTGAGAAAATACTGAGGGTCAGTGTGAGGAGGCGCCACAGGCCCTCCACACACCACACTCAGAGAAGAACAATGGATCTAATTGGCACGGAGGCTTTCCCGCCGCTCTTTGTCTGATCTTTCAGCCAATGAAAAGCCCCAAAATCGATCACGTGACCGAATGAACCAATAATGGTCTAACTCTGTGAAGGGATTCAGAAGTAATGAATATTAATTAACCCCGTGGCGCCTAGCTTGAAGCGTCAGGTCAGTCACTTGCTCAATAGTCGCGGTAGCAGCCTCGTCTCACACTGCATTTCTATTGAACGAGTTGTCCTCGTATCCCTACGTATAACTAGATCTAACCTCACAGGGTGTGATTTAGTTAGTTCAGACGGATTCGAGCCTTTTTCAACGCCTATTCACAACATGAGCGACCACGAAAGCATGGAAGGAACTGCACCACACCTGAAGCGCCGGAGAACGGGAGAAAAACCCGACACCGGCGTGGCACAGGGGAGGTCTACTACGGTATTCCAACTACACCGTAAACCCTCCGATACACCGAAAACCTCCACTGGGGATGAAGTAAGTGTATTTACCAAACCCTCCATGTTTTCATTTCTTCCCAACCAGCACAGGTCAACCGCGGCCCGACGCACATGGTTGGCCCGCGATGACCAGTCTGAGGGTAGAGTTGTTCACACCTTAGCGCCGGCTTCACCTAGAAGAACCCTTAAAGCTAAGAGTAAAACCACTGGTATATGTTCTAACAATAAGACATTACCACTTGTAACTCCTTCTAAAGGAAGGATTACAAGCTACTTCAATTTGTTGGAAGGTCCTAGCGCATCCAACAATACTTTGAAGAAGGGTACGGCCATACAGCCAGACCCTCAGAGCCACACCGCCAATAGGCGGGAAACTCTGACTGACCAACACTCTAATCAGGGTGAAGGTTCAGACATACCTACCCCACACGGGGTGAGGCACAGTACTCCTCCACAGTACATTAACCCCGATGATACTGTGAAGGAGACACTTGATCAACAAGATTCTCTTAACCTAGATCTACTTAAGGCATTAGATGAATCTAATTTACCCTCACTTATCGATGACAATTGTGCGAAACCTCATAACAAAAATGAGACTAAGGGATTAAAACCTTGTGTTTCTACCTTTCAGGTCATCGACGACTTGCTGCCTAAAGCCCTACACCGCACCTGGAGAGAGCTTCGAGACTCCATGGGAAGGCAGCTGAAAAGCGAGGCCCGCTCGGTCTTCTTCTTCTCTTGTGTGCAAGAAGACCACATAGAACCATGGGTCGTGGGTCTTGCACCGATTCCCGGGTTCTTGGACAAGGACATCCAGGATCAAATCCTGAAAGAACGTAAGTCCTCTGCCCAACGCATCAATACCATGGTCGCAGAGTACCTGAAGACTCAAGAAAATGTTGAATGCAAATCTAAAGAACTCTGTCAACGAATGATCGAACATGGCCTGACTGATCTTAAGATGGAGAAAGCAGACATTGACCATGCCCTTGACACTGTTAATAAGCACGCAGAATTAACAGCACGGAGGGACTACCTCAGGGAGGTTACCATTCTAGAGGAACGCCTCCAGAAACGAGCGGGAAGGATCCCGGCTGACCGGGTGATCCTTAACCCTAAGGGAGCTTCTACCCCTCCCCACACTGACGACGCCAAACCTGATTCGGGTTTTCAGGCACCAGCCTCCTGTGCCCCAAAGGGCAACCAGAGGGGCCGGGGTCGCGCTGGCAAGGGTCAGTTTGGGAGCAAGAGGGGGAAGAACAAGCCCCAGGGAAGTCAGTCTACCCGCCTGTAGTCAAACCTGTGTGCTTCGTGAATAAAACCGCTGTATTCTGTAATACCGAACCTCTGAACCATGTCCAGCAGTCACTAAGTAAAGAACACTGTACCGAAAAAAACCTTGTTGATCTCAATTCACTGGGGAATTGTCTAGGGGAACCGGGCAAAGACGATTCTACGAAAAAATGGTCGAAGTATGAGAAATTGGGTACGGTAGTCAATCTCTCCAGTCATAAACTAACAGATCCTGAAATCTCTATCGTCAACAAAGGTCTGAACTTCTGTCCCAACACTACTAAGATAGAAGAGGGGGAGCGGAAGCTAGAATTGGATAGATTCCATAGAAATATCCGACTCAGACAATTCTTTGATAAGCCTATTTCCAATAAATCTGGTACGACCCCAGGTAAGGGTCCATATGCCCCACCAACGACTTCTGACAGAGGGAATGGAGGACATCAACCCACTACAACAGATCTACCACAGGGTACGGTAATAGGCAAAGGCCCTACACCGTATATGGACAAAAAATTGGCTAAAGACCTTAAGTCTAAACCTGGTAATTTTGCTCCACAAGGCTCTGCTAATCTAGAGGGTTTCATTACAGTAAATGAACTTAGCCTCACTAAAAATAAGGTACAATCAGTCACCAAACCCAACATAACGAAAGACGAGAAAATATCCTTAAAAAACCTGTCCAAAAACAGGAATCTCGTAATCAAACCAGCCGACAAAGGCGGGGCGACCGTAGTTATGGATATAGATGATTATGTAGCAGAAGGCAATAGACAATTGAATGACCATCTTGTCTATAAAGTGGTAGACAAAGACCTCACTCCTACATTCACCAAAGAGATTGATCTCAAAATTAATGCTATGGTAGAGAATGGTGAAATCACGGGCGAATTCGCAGAAGCACTTAAAAGCACAGATGCAAAAGCCCCACAAATTTACTTTCTACCCAAGATCCACAAGGGGACTCTACCCCCACCAGGTAGACCTGTAGTTTCAGCTAACAATTGCGCTACTGAAAAAATCTCGAAATTCGTAGACCAGTTCTTGAAACCGGAAGTACCTAAAATAGGGTCATATGTCAAAGATACCAACCACTTCCTAGAGAAAATAGGGAATATTAGAGACCTAACAGGAGACGAGATCCTCGGCACCCTAGACGTAGGGGCACTATATACCAACATCCCTAACGATGAGGGTATTAGATCAATAAAAAACAGACTGGAGAAAACAAGGGGGCCCCGTTCGAACCCCACCACGGACAGCATAGCAGAATTGCTCAAAATGGTTCTCACAAAGAATAATATCCAATTCAATGGACAAAATTATCTACAAATCAGCGGGACAGCGATGGGGACAAGGCTAGCCCCTTCATATGCCAATCTATTCATGGAAAGTCTAGAAAAAGAACTCCTGGCCAAATACCATTTGAAACCAAAGGTATGGTGGCGGTATATCGATGATATATTCTTCATCTGGGAGTTCGGGGCAATTGAGTTAGAAAAATGGCTCAAATACCTGAACGAAGCACACAAAACCATTAAATTCACCATGGAAACCTCGAGAACCAGGGTGAATTTTCTAGATACCACGGTACGCAAAGACACAGACGGAAAATTGTATACAACCCTATACAACAAACCCACTGACGAGAATACATATCTTAGATATGATTCAGCCCATCCTCCTTCGCAGAAGAAAAGCATCCCTTACTCTCAAATATTGAGAGTAAAACGGATCTGCTCGAAAAAAGAGGACTACGAATCAGAATCCCGCAAGAAACTGAATGACTTCGAGAAGAGGGGTTACCCCAAAAAACTGCTGAAATCCTGTAAGGAGAAAGTAGATCTGGTAACCAGGGAAAGCACTCTGAAACCCAAGAAAAAGTCACAAACTAATGAAGACCAAGTGTTCCTCATTAGTACGTACCACCAGGGTAACAACCGCCTACCAGAAGTAGTAGAAAAAAACTGGGAAATCCTAGGAAAATCAAGCACCACCAAAAAATTATTTGGTAGTAAATTGGTGAAAGGATACAAACGCCCAAAAAACCTGAGGGACCACCTGGTGAGAGCCAGGACTGAATACCACCCAGAGGGAAATAAGCAAAACAAAAGACAACAGGTAGTCAATGAGAACAGATGCAAAAAGCGGAACTGCAAGTACTGTCTAATGCTAGACAGTACGGGTAGGATCAAGTCAAAAACCAAAAAAACGAAACATCGATGCAAGACAAATATTACGTGCAATAGCTCAAATGTAATATATTGCATCGAATGCAAAACATGTGGAGTCCAATACGTTGGCCAGACCAAAAGGAAAATAAAAGAAAGGATCTCAGAACACATGAGATCGGTTGTGAAAAAGAGTGTCATCAGCGATGTACCGAAGCACTTCAACGACAGACACCACAATGGGATACGAGACATGAAGGTCTATATTCTAGACTTCATATATCGACACCCAGACAGCAAAAGGGCAGGAATACTCAGAGACAAAATTGAGTATAACTGGATCCACCAGCTGGGGAGTCAAGCCCCAAAAGGTATGAACACTATGGACAGCAAGTTCGGGTAAAAGAGAAACCTTAAAGCCACGTCAAAAATTTTTTTCTAAACAAGAAAGGGACCCCACCGGGACCCAGATGGACACACTGGACCTTGCAGGCCCTAAATGTCAATCCCCTTGAGAGGAAAAAGATTTGCAACAATGATTTCCCATTGCTCTCTTTACCCAGCGACTCCTACCAAGTGACTGACCACCCATAAGGGAACAAGTTTTTTATTCAGAAAAATTCTATTTTAAATAGAAAAAGCGGACCCTTGAGAGAAAAAATCACTCAAGGACATGAACAAAGACCATATAGGTATGCTACAATCGCCTGACGAGACTAGACAGTCGAAACTATTGAGCAAGAACTAAAAGAATCCGGAGGGATTCCCATATCTGAATGCACAGAGTAACTCCCCACACTTCCAGTAGGGGGCGAACGCGGATCCATACAGGTTCTCTCCCTGGCCACCAGGTGAGAAAATACTGAGGGTCAGTGTGAGGAGGCGCCACAGGCCCTCCACACACCACACTCAGAGAAGAACAATGGATCTAATTGGCACGGAGGCTTTCCCGCCGCTCTTTGTCTGATCTTTCAGCCAATGAAAAGCCCCAAAATCGATCACGTGACCGAATGAACCAATAATGGTCTAACTCTGTGAAGGGATTCAGAAGTAATGAATATTAATTAACCCCGTGGCGCCTAGCTTGAAGCGTCAGGTCAGTCACTTGCTCAATAGTCGCGGTAGCAGCCTCGTCTCACACTGTAATTAAGAAGTTATGTTTGGGACTACTTTCATCTCAAAAATCCGTATCCTCCTAGGAGGGTACGGAACTCCGTATCCTCCTCAGTAGCGATCTGTAATCTCCATAGGCTTAGTATGGAGACTCCGTATCAGGTGGGTAATAAGATATTGGATTCTCATGATCAGAGGTGAAATGATGCTTGATGTTGACACGATTGCAACCAAGCATTTTTGAGGCACAATTCACATCGATTGATGTGGATTCACCTAATATGAGAGAGTCTGAAAAAAGTGTGCTTTTCATATGTCTTTTCATATTATTGAATCGGTAGACCATGATATCTACAACAAACATGTCTCATTTAGCGTCTTACCTACATAAGACAACTATCAATAGGGTCTTTGTGTGCGGTTTTTTTGTTGCCTTCTTTTTCGTTTGGCCGGAAGTGATACATATTCTCTTACATATTCGTCCCGCTTCCCCAAATACACACCTAAAGACGTACTCTTTAACTTTAGGGGAATTCCTCAAGGCTGACAGATAATGTTTTATTTGATACACGAAGCTGCAAGGCGCCATCTTGAAAATGTTCTACAATCATAATTTCAAGATATAGCATTGTCTAAAGGCAACAAGACCTGGCAACATGTCTTAGAATTGCGGTATCTAAAGTATAAACGAGGATGAATCGATGTAAAAGGATAGGGTCCTATATGGGAGATTTAGTATTGATCTGTTACAGGATAGAAATGACTTGCTATTACCAATCATGTGAAAACTATCCACAAATGATAAAAGCTTTGATAGGGTTAGCTGTTGAACTGCGTCTGATATAATTATAAGTAAAGTTTGAAGAGAGATGGCCTCAAGCCGATTTCTCTAGGTGACTTTAAATATTAATGTGGACAACACCTTGGCTACTTGGCTTCAGGTGACGCCAAATGTGCTGTAGTTTGGGTGAGCTGTAAGATCTGAAAATGTAATACATCAGACAAACCTAATAAAATTGTGCGTGACTATAAACTATATCGGTTGAAGAAAATCAGGTACTATATTACCAAAGAAGCAGCCCTTAAACTGGTGAAACATATGTTACTGCCAGTTATAGAATATGGCGGTATTATTCATTATATTCTTATAATACAGCAACAGGATAAATTACAAACGCTTATGAACAACAGTCTTCGTGTAGTCTTAGGGATTAAAGATCCAAGGAGTTTTTTTGTTGTTGTTTTTTTTGTTTTTTTATTGCACTGTAAGGGGGTACAAACAATGTTCTCTGCTATAGCAGTTTTTCTGACCATCGATCAAAAACGTTTACAAGATTCCGTCGGTAACTGAGAATATCATTCTTAATATATATACAAGGTGATAAGAGAGGATGATAATGGTGTTTATGATTCATTATACACATAGTTTAGACACGTCGGACAGATTTAGACAAACCTGATCAGTTATATGGCTGGATAAACTCCTCATAATATTGCGATCTTAGTATATGAGTGTGGATGATTTGTGTAATGATTGTAGGATCAGGAGATTATCATTAAGAAGGGCATCGCACCTGATTTCGATTATTAAATGGTTGAGTGAAGAGGAAGTAAACTGTTTGAATAATGACTATAATATTACGCGCAACGCAAGCGAAATAACATTGAAAATCAAGAAACCAAACGGGAATAAATATTTGAAGTCTCCAGTGTATCTAGAGGGAATGATTTATGGGATCAATTAGATAGTGAAACCCAAGCTATACCCAGGGGTGATCTGTTCAAAGCAAAAATCAAAGAAGAATTACTTAAGATGAATATAAACTGATGTTATGTTTTGCCGTAATATCTAAAGGTGCATTCGTAATAGTTGATTCATAGATGATCATCTTGCCTATATGTAAGGACATATGTTAATCTATAATTTATTAGAAATCTATCAGTTGTGGTTAACAAGGTGTTCGTGGGTTTCTTGTTTGTACTGTCATGTGATATGTTTTTGTCAATTGTTTTGTCTTATGTTATGTCCGTGTATCTGCTAGATGTTGCGGCATTTGTATGGAAGAACGCCAATAGGCGAATACATTTGTCTTCATGTTTATTGAATATAAAAAAACACCTTTTATAGAGGCTATGGACTATTACAAATCTATCTCCGGGACAGCTCTTTCGTTTAGAAATTCAATTAGAATATTTAAGAATGCTTCTGATCTATAATCTTACAATAGAAAGACCCATGGCGCAACTACAAGAGACTACAAATAGATAAGAACAAAACTCAATCAGTTAAAACCACTAAGTTGCTTCTACCTATCGTGACATTTTCTTTGTGTCGATATTTATTATGTCCGTAAAGTATCTGTAAACATATTATAAACTAAAAAAAACAATCACTCACTTAAGGACTTATATGCATGCAAGTAAACTGACACTCTGGTAAGGTAAACAATACCGGAAGCATAGGGTTTATCTACTAGATTACTGCTAGCTAACCTAGGAATTAAATGGATCCAGGAATCGTTGTCAACCAAAGTTTAGGGTTTGTAATGCTTATTTCTCTTAGGATAAAAGACGAAACGAAATAGTGAACAATATTGCATATTCACACAAATGAATATGAGTTAGATACCAAAACGAATCCCCATATATAGACGAGTACATGTGCAACCACGAAAGCGCCTGTTCCATGTGACTGACTGTATGGCGACAAAAGAGTATCGCATGGGCACCGCACGGCCGCCCTATACTGGTTGCGTATAGAAGTCTGTGCAGTGGAGCAGGCGATATGCTCAACAGTATCAGGTGCATGGCAGTGGAATGGGCAATGGCCCACAAAACCTATTCAAGTAGGGTACCTGCATACAGTGCTAGCATAACGCTACACGTTGGTCCCTTGCCCCGCGGGCCTGTGGGTTGGTACGCTATAAGCATCTTTTGCAGACGCACGATGGCATCACGGTGGAACAGGCCTTAATATAAATAAAGAGGGCTAAAGCGGTATTTTCTTTAGGAAAAGGTAAATGCTCACACCTGAGTGACGATAGTGGACTGATATGTAGATGTATCGTACTCCCAGCCGTCGGTGCAGGTCGACACCGGTATGCCACTACCATTTCCTGACGCTAACGCCTCTGTGACGTCATCCATAGTCCAATTCCTGTAATCACGGTCGTACTTCTGGCATTGACTAAAAACCTGCTCACCGTCTTTATCCACCATCGGAACGGTCAGGTTCCGAAGAGCGTCCGCATCAAGCCCAAAATCGTGTAATCCTGGTATACGGCACCAATGTTCAGGAGAGGCGGCCAAGAACACGATACCCATGTTGTTAAATGCAGCAAAGAGAGATGTGATTCCGCAACAAAGGAAGAACACCAGCTTCTGATACTTTCCAAACTCCCCTAGCTTCACGGTAAGACTGTCGTAATCTGACATATTGGATGATGTTGTGTTTCAGCAAGCCAGTCTGTATCGAACAGTCATGGGCGGCTTTGTGTGATGATGATGATACCTGACCTGACGTCCTCCTGTCCACTAGTCCCTTCGGAGTCCCTGAGTGAAATGACAGAGATGTCAGGTCCTTTATTACAATGGCGGATCTGCCCCCACCCCACCCACCCATCCCCCAATCCTTCCACCGCTTTTGGCTCCCGAGTATAGGTTTGTATAGTGATCTCTGTCATCCTTACCAATAGCCCCCTCCCACTTTCGCTAAATACCATTACTCCCCCGCCCTCCCCTTGCTCCCCTCCAATAGCATGTCCCCGATTGCATTGTGTCTGTAGGTTTATGTGTTTTCTCAGAAAGATATAATCATACGGTATACTAATGGATATTGCGTTGTAATGAATACAAACTATTAAGGCTACATATGAAAGATCGACTCAGGCATTGGGTAAGATTAGACTGATGACTTACTTTTAAACAGTACTCTTTGTTTTTGCATTCAGTTTCTGCGGGAGCTGAGATGTGGTTAGTCTGCCTGATCAGTCTGACGTTCTATGTCTCTTTCTGTTGCTCATAATTCATCACACTAATGGTCTTCCGTCATATCCCCCCAGTATGATTTGTGATGTGTGCTACCTTGAACCCAGGAATGTGCCAACATGATAATGACAGTAACGGATCATGTATCATTCCGACAGATTTGTTAATGTTAGACGGCCTTTACACCTGAAGATTATTGACACAAGAATATTGTATTTAGCCCTACCGAATGATTATATTCCCTTTCCGAAAATATTTCGGGTATGAACATGAATTTAATCGCATACATCGCAAGCGTTCTTTGTACATAAAATTACGCAATTTGGAACCACCGACCAACGATTTCGTCTCTCGACAAAATCAACCCAGATCGAAATGATCCTGGACAGAATTCATTTTACACGAAAAAATCTGTCGCCAAGTAAACATTATCAGGAGGAAACGCTCTAACTGCTTGAAGTGTCACAGATAATTGGTACGGATATTTTCTCTGTGAGAACCACTGACCGAGTTTTCTGCATCCCATATAGTATGTGTACGTTTTCCGTCCCTAGTTGTAAATGTCACATTAACAAGACTTTTATTGAGTGGCTATGTAAACAGCTAGTAGGTATTAGCCAATAGGCATCGTAACAAAACCAATAGGCACCTTAACATCAGACGTTAGGTCAGTATTCATTGCCTCACCATCACAACTATCACTATATTAAGATGTGGTGTAGTATCATCATCCATCTAATGCAAAGTGTCCATAGAAAACACATGGGGAGAGTGTATCTACACACCCGGAGCATGCATAGATATGTAGTGTGCTCCGGGCTGCGAAAACCGATCCGTATGGAAAAATAGTGGGTATGAAAAAAATAGTACAAAACCAAAGTAAAGTAAAGTCGGTACGCCATCACTTGGATAAAGGTGGATAATCAGTACGACGTTTGACTCTACGCAATATCCTCGCATGCCCTCGGATATAACTACGTGCCAACTCCTTGGAGCAGACGGCCGCTTGTATCTGAAACCAGGGACCTGTTTCACTAGTCAGTGACATGTCTAGATGACGTCTAGATGGTGTGTCCGGTTTCATAAGAACTAGACATTAGACTTTGTTTTGTCCGTTCTTGCTAGCACTGTTGGTGCCGCTTTTCATATCTGTCTAACACTTTTGTCACAAAACTAGTGAAACAGGTCCATGATGTGTCTAGATTTGTCTAATTCATATGTTTGGGGTCTGTATTTCCTAAAGGCAGCTACTTGTGGTGTCACGAAACTAGACAAACCCAATGTCTGTATGGTGTCACAGACATGTCGCGAGACTAGTGAAACAGGTCCCAGTTGATATTGTGTATGTGTTATGCCTTTTTATGATACTAAAGGTATTTAATGCTAAATCTGGATAAGGCTGAGTTTCCAAACAACTATCATACTGGAGACTGGTAATATTTGCTCGATGAAGTATCTCATTGGTTGGGATGAGGTGAAGAACAGAGGTACTATACTTCAGGTATAAATCGAAATTATGTAATAGCTTATTACGCTGATTGACATGGGAAGCTAGAGGTGTAATTATGGAACTGGACGAATTTTGTAACAACTTTTCTGATTCTTCTCGATAGATATATATGCATATCTCGTATTTTCCATTTCTCCACGATATCCTTATTTAATAAATGACTACAAAACCAAATAGATGACAAAATAAGTTAACCTCAATATATCTTAAGTTCAGGGAGCTGTTTCAAAACCATAGACTTAACCCACGTTTTGAAACAGATTTTTTTTTATTTTTTTTTATAAATTTATTTTTCGACTATTGCTTTCACCTGAAAGGTGTTTTTCAAAGTAACAGTCGCACGACTGTATTACACAGGATCTGTATACAGATTGATACAATTGTTCTTGGACTCATCAACATACACTACAATTTTCCAAAAAGCTGGATTTTTCTAACTTATAATCGTTAGACGACTCAGTTGGTCGTACAACCAAGTTTTCACATATCATTTACTTATATTGCTTATAGTTTTCGTTTCACTGGTCGTTCGACCATATCTTTGTTTATCCCATACAATTTTTGAATCAATGAGTATAGAAGTTACACACAATTTTAATATGACATATTAACAATAACAAAAACAACAATGACGCTTAACTGTAAATGGTTTCCTTTATCATTTGACTCTTATCAAAATTCATATTCCCTTCTGGCCACTATCCTATCCCTCCTATAGCACCTTTCAAGTTATAACAAATCAATTTGCCCTCTTACAACCGCTTCTTTTAATTGAAATTTGAAAAGTTCCTTATTTCCATTTTGTTTCAGTTCCTTTGGCAATATATTCCATAGAGCTCCACCCCTATAAAATCGGACTTTTTTAAAAAAATTCCTTTTTAGGTCTATCAACTTTTGGTTTTTCCACATCCGCTTCACGTGTTCTGTACAACATCTTTTTTATATGAGTTTGCCCTTGGTCATGTACCCACCAGTGAATTATAGGCAGTAAGTGTAGTTTTCTCCTTAAATCTTGCGGCATCATTTTTGCCCTATTTAGTAGATTTTCTACCGATATATCTCTCACATACCTGATACCCATCGATGTACGTAGTGCCCGATTTATCCATATTTGGAATTTTGATTTAACATTTTCATTCAATGCATCATATATAAAATCACAATACTCAATCTCTGGGAGAATTATTTGCTTTGCTATACTTATGCATGCATTTTCAGTCAAATATTTTTTACATTTCCTCAATCTATACAATTTTGCATGAATTGACTTTTCAAGTTTAGCAACTTGCATTTGCATTGTGAGTGAGCAATCAATAATAATTCCCAGGTAGTTATACGACTTCACATTTTCTAACCAAATATTCCCACTACCAACCTTCATATCCTTTATTACATTGTATTTATTATTGGGTACACACCACATCCCTTTAGATTTTTGGTAGTTCATTGATAATCTCAATTTTCTACTCAGACCAATAAAACTCAAAAGGTTTGTATTCACAGAATTTAGAACAGTAGTTGGATCTTTACCACTGGCCATAATCACCATATCATCTGCATACATTTCGTATTTACATCCATTTAGTATACTGGGGACCATATTAATATAAATAATGAAAAGAATCGGTTCAAGGACCGACCCTTGGGGTACACCACATTCTATACTTTGGTATTTAGACATCATTTTATTTATTTTCACCGCCTGAGTACGATTTGTGAGGAAAGATTTAAATATTTTAATAAACATAGGATCAAAATAATCACTTTTTTCTATAATTTTTTTTTTTTTAATTTATGAATATGTTTTTAAATATACACATATGGATGTACATATATATATATATATATATATATATATATATATATATATATATATATATATATATATATATATATCCTATTTGGCAAGGGATAACTCATTTTCCGGTGAATTGCCCCTGGAGCCAGTCCTAGGAGAATATATGTGGTAATTCCTTATTAGAGCAGTTAGTGCCAGCTGAACTCCAGAGCTTCAGGGTGAAAGGTTATCCTCGGAAAGGAGATATGATTAAGTATTGAATAGCCCATATGTTGTCTTAGCTGGCGGTATTTGGTACGCTCCATGTTTTCATTATTCATATGACCTGCTATAAAAGTCCGGTCTAAACCACATGTCCTAACCATAAACTAACAAGGCACGTGGGTCTCTACGTAGGAATGTGAGAGGAACCCACTGAACCACAACCACGTACCTTGGTCATTACAGGGAGACATTACGTTTACGTTAGCCCATAACATAAACGACCAATGTATTTATATCTATAGGGGCCATCCATAAATTACGTGCGCAAAATCTCTGAAAATTGTGACCTCTACCCCTTCTCCATCTTGCACGCAGTAAAGTAGAGAAGGGACGTATGCAAAGACGGCATCAGTCATCTGCCAAACATATTTATAGTGTACAAATCTAAAGGGGGGATCTATGGCCGTGTGGGCTACGTTTAAGCATCTGACGAAAGCTATTTTATTAGGTTTTATAGGCTGTGCGGCCACCGCTGTTGAGCATGGTGCCTCCTCCCCTATACCCCGAATGTTATAACCACCTGACCAAAGGCCATCGTGTGATCGCTGTAGGGGGGGGGGGGGGTAGTCGGCCCAATGGACAAAGTGTAATGTAAATTCTCGGTCTCTCACCCGAAATCTGTTTCATTCTTGTATTGTTATCTGATTGACAACTGGACCCGAGAAGAAAGCCGCTGACCTCCTTACGCCGCTGACCGGCAAAGTGAGCAGACCACTGGATTTACTTCATACTCTCTATGAATCTAAGGTAAGATTAATTAGCCATCCACCAATATTTCTACTATAGTTCGGTTGTCTATGATCTGTAGATCAGTTTTATCGACTTTATTAGTGAAGACAACTCAGTAATTAACAACAATTCTGAGATTTATTTCGGACAATTTCATGTCATCATATGTACAATGGCAGGAACCTACCCGTATCAGCCATTCAGTCTTACCGGTAATCACAATTTACCAAAACAACATGAATTCCAACTTTCTCCTGTATTCTACATCTTAATATTGATAACTATACTACATCCAGATGCTATATTAACACCCGCAAGAATTCCTTGAACTAAATCTGTAGCATCTTTTTTCTTGGAACGAATCGCAACATGTTGGGCGCTCTCTCATGCTGATATGGGGACTGGTTCAGCCATTTCCATTTCGTTATCCAACTCGTCACGTAAAGCCTGCGTCAACTCCATACCCTGAAAATATAATGATTAAATCCATTTATTACTATGAATTTGATGTTTGTTGCTTATTTATATAGCTCGTATTCATTCTTTTTCTGTACTTACACTTTCATGTTTCTGCTGAGGCTCCTCTACCACAACACTTTGCTGCTGGTGGCGATTTGACGTCCTGCCCTCCTGTTCCTCGTGACATTTCAACTGTAACAGTGGAGCGAGGAGCGGCCCCCAAAGCTGCTGGAAGTGATCTTTTCCTGCCAACATCAATGGTTGGCATCTGTATTAAACATAACAAGAGGAAACGTAATCTTCAGTCTACCGGAGTTCGAAAATACCCCAAAAATCGGTTTAAGTTGATGTTCTGCATTGGAGATAACCTGGATCTGTGTCTTTTATAATTATTATTAAAAATAAAAGGCTTTAGCCTCACAGTGTGCACGGATTAAGTTGATGATCTGTGTTGGAACCAACCTGGATGTGATATTTATATTTATATTATAAAAAAGATAGGCTGTAGCCTCACAGTATGTATGGATTAAGTTGATGATCTGCGTTGAATTTGGACTGAGACACTCACCTCGATTCTGGAGTTACACGTAGGTAGGCCAAAGCTTCTCTGTCCTTCGTTAAGGATACTGTACATATGCCGCTGTTGGTTTAGCGATGCAGTCACTTGGGAAGATAGGGATTGTACATTTTTGTGTCCATTTAACTGTGTGACAAGAGTAGGCGGAACTTCGGCATGTATTAGATTTGTACATGTGCTCTTCCGGACACTGTGGTTAGTTAGCTTACGTCCAGCAATTCTGGCGATCTTAGCGGATTCTTAAGAATTTTAGCTAATTCGTTTTGCCCCATAGGCATCCGGCTATACCAGCATGTAGAAGTTGACAACCGTTTGTGATTAATACACAAATAGAAAGGGGAATCCTCATGTAAAGTGTCAATAGGCCTGTGGGATTCGTACAACTTTAGTCTCCCGATGGGGCACCGTTCGGGTCGTCCATAGAGAAAGCACCAGAATTCCAAATTCTCCTCATCTTCCGGAGTCAGAGGTTTGCACTATAAATACATAGAAGTTAGAACTTTTTGTTTTAGAATTTTAAATTCTTTGCACATAATTTAGACAATATTTCCTTTATTTTTAATTACAGCACCTAGTTATTTATACACAAAATACCATAATTAATCTACAAACAACTATGAATTGTGGTCAGTTTAAATTCTTAAATCATTCTAAACATATTAATACATTCTTTTCATTTACATAATGTATTTATATTATTCATATTATGCATAGAAGCTTACCTTGTTTGGTTTGTTACCCATCCCTTTTTCTGACTTGCAAGGACTTGTCGAGTCGTTTTGAATTCCGTAGCTGTAGTGATATTGTGGTTGTAATTTTTGTTTTGTTTCACGATATCTTTTGACGCTGGCAGATATTCTGGAGAGGAAATCGGGTTCATAGTTAGATCCATCCTTACAGGTAACTTTAATCAGGTAGTTACCTAATCGTAGGTTTAACAACTCCGGAGTCATAGCATCTTTGCGTCTGTACTCCCCTTCCTTTATGAGCCATTCATGGAAGTTTTTCATGTCTCCCATAAAGCTGACTGGGATCAGTTTAAAGATTTATGTGAGGTTTCCTTTAGATCTTGGCAACTGATAAAAGAGCAATAGGCACATCCTGCACAATGCTTCACCGAAACCCTCAGGGAAGTGAGATCCATTTGTGTAGGGAAATCCCAAGACAATAAAAAGCAAAGATGCCCTTGGTTTAATGAGAAGTGTCACAAAGCCAGAAGAGAGCGTAGAAGAGCCCTGCGCAGGTTCAGCAAAAACTGCACCCAAGAAAACATACATGAATATTTGCAAGCACGGGCAAGGGCAAAACAAACATTCAAAAAGGAAAAAAGAGAATCATTCCATAATTATGTTAACTCCCTCTCAAGCTCAACTCCCATGAGAAAATATGGAAAGAGGTAAGAAAACTCAATGGAGTACCTCTTCCCACAGTTCATCATCTTCAGAGAGGAGCAGACATATTAGAAACACACAAAGACATCTCCAATGGAAACATGGCATCCTCCAAGATATCCAGCAATGGCACTCACAGACGTTCAACCGGGTCATTTTGAAAGATCCATTATGATTGGACGAGAGCGTTTTACGTCAACCAATAAGATTGCTGCTTTTATTTTTACACTCTCCGGTAGAGGTTTGGTTTATTACATAGCTATAACACGTAACATTGTCCAACGTATTAAGCAATCGATCTTCAATCATATATCTAATCAATATAATCGACTAAGACTCTGCCGGAGATTGACATTTTCAAATCGAGCAAGGCGAAGAAGCACTCTGGCGCAGCACGCCATGCGGACAACTCAAAGCTGGGATTACACTACGAAGAATCCATATTTACGGCAAGTAATTGTTTATTGTTATATCCTATTTTTGTATTTGTGAAGAAGGTTAAGACTCATGGAACCCAGATTCATTCAAGATTAAGACAGACAATGTCCAAATTATCATATTTTCAAGTTTTTATTTCGGTGAAAATTCACCACCGGACAATCGCAGGAATCGCCGCCATTTGAA
The DNA here is from genome assembly GCA_950022655.1 of Alentia gelatinosa. Lineage (NCBI taxonomy): Eukaryota > Metazoa > Annelida > Polychaeta > Phyllodocida > Polynoidae > Alentia > Alentia gelatinosa. The sequence goes on from OX465580.1 coordinate 105,420,977, forward strand.
AAAGAGTACCAAGTTAACACAGACCCTAATTAGTCTCAATCATATTATATTTTCACATATTTTAAGCCACCATTTTACAACTTTATGTTGATATTTAGGGTGCATCCACTAAGGTTAGCTCCCGAGAAGAGTCCTGTAATCAAATCATTTTTTGTCATCGTCGTGTTTTTTGCAACTTGGGTAGTGACAGGCATGGTTCTAATGGCTGCAGTCGCCCCACTCGGCTCCATCTCTGTGGAGGATACATTCTCAAGGAACTCTTGAGTGAGGAAATCGTTCTGAAAAATATAACCGTTTACAGAATTGTTAATTTTTTGTTGTTCATATCTCCACATACAAAGAAATACTTTACTATTCATACGTTATGCTTACCATTCCAGTGTCTTTCGGAGTCCGTCAACTCGTAAGTGATTTCCTTCGGTGGACGTCCCAAGGCAGCAGAGACTGGGCGCTTTCTCTTACCCGGAATCGCCACGATACTCGACGATACTGCATCTTGACACGGCAGCTGCAATTACACAACATTCAATGGATTTATTTATAATATTCAAGATCAAATATCGGAATCTGTGTTATTTTATATGGCCTCATTTTCTTGTTTTCTGCCAGATAGCACTCCCCTACATGTCTTGAAGTATTCGCTAGTTGTTATGTTATGTCCATAACTGTTGTCATCCAGGAATCTCTTTATACTTCCGTAAATGGTGGATAACGTCTCTGGTTCATAATTTCCGCCAAAAAAATAACCTTTGCCTTGGTGCTTTCAGAACAACACCAGTGTCTACCCTCCATGTAGAAGCAAGAATCTCTCCACTACATCTGCGTTTAGAGAAACTATCTCTGCAGTATACCATACGGGTGAGAGCAAACCCAAAGAACCCAACTTATGACACAATCTTTAAGAACAAAAACACCATCTACAGGGAAAAGGCAAAAACCATTCAACCTTTCTCTGAGCGATCAAAGGCTCTGTTCAGGGAGGCAGGTATACCAATGCGCAGACTACGAGTAGAAGAACCATCTAAAACCCCTCCATGGGAACAGGAGACACCGGTAGTTCTCTTTGACGTAGCAAAAAACAAAAAGGCCGACACCCCTGACAGTGTATTTATGGATGACTACTATACTGTAAGGGGTCTTTTCAAAGACCACACACCCATCTACACAAACGGTTCAAAAGATGGAAACCGTGTCGGCTTTGCTGTCCACACCATATGGGAACCTGAAAAAGGCCTTACACAGCAGAAGTAGTATCTTCACCGCTGAGGCGAATGCTATACTGCAGTCACTAGCTTGGATGAAGGTGTCCAACCATGAGAAGTTCATCGTCTTCTCAGACTCCAAATCCTGCTTGCAGGCTATTGGCCAACACAACCCAAACAACCCAATCATAAAGGACATCAAGCAGTACAATACAGAACTGAAGAGAGACCATGGCAAAGAGCTAGTTATTTGCTGACTCCCAAGCCATATTGGAATTGAGGGTAATGAAGCAGCAGATCATGCAGCTAATAAAGCAGTGAGCAGACAATATGGGTCTGATACAGTTCCATTTATTGATCTGCTACCAATGATGAACAAGTTTTTGCAAAAAAGCTGGCAGAGTGCCTGGAATGGCACTAGAAATAACAAACTACGAGAGATAATACCATCTATCAACCAAACTTTCAGACAAGGAAACCTGACACGATTGGAACAGGTGAAACTGACCCGTCTGCGGACTGGTCACACCAGGCTGACACATAAACACCTCTTGAGAGGTGACTTAGCACCTATGTGCCAACCATGCAACACTCCTTTGAGTGTAAAACATCTCATGCTTCATTGTCAGGTAACTCTGAAAAGCAGGGAAACATTCCTGAAAAATGCAACATCAATACACAGTGTGTTCCACAACACTGGCAAGAAAGAAATTCTTCGATTCCTTAGGGAGTCCAAGATTTTTGAAAAGTTATAAAAACCAGTACATTGCCTGGTCCTTCCAGGCAATAGACCCTACACTTCAGTTAGGGCCTACTTAGAAAAGTATTAACCACAGCAGACTGATAACAGTAAATATTGATTATTGTATGTTTAATCAACCAAACTAAACCAATTTCACGTCTCTTGCCGTCTTTTTCTTTGTTTCTTCACTTTTTTCGACTCTTAACAGAAACAGGGAAGTAAGTAGTATGTGCATGGGAAAAACCTCCCAAGGAAATAAGTGGAGACCACCTCCCTGGTTTAACGATAAATGCCGTAAAGCCAGGAGAGAACGCCGGAGAGCTCTCCACCGGTTCCACAATGACATCATAGACGAGAATATGCATACCTTCAAACCCATGCAAAAATTGTCCAAACATACAGGGCAGAAAGATGAGAGCCCTTTTATAAATGTGCTAATTCCCTCTCCAGTACAATTTAAATGCAGAAAGTGTGGAAGGAGGTGAAGAAACTAAATGGAGGCACCTCCTCTACTGTTCACCATCTCAAGAATGGTGGGGAGATATTAGAAGTGAACAAGGACATTTCAAATGCCCTTACAAACCACTTTAGCAATGTCTCATCATCAAATAACTGCTTAAACACCTTCCTAGATCACAAAGGGAGGGAGGAGGCAGGGAGAATGACTTTACCTCCAATAGCAGGGAAACCTAAAATAGGCTTTTCACCATGGAGGAGTTTCCTAGGCAAGGGTCTCCTGCCCTGGCCCTGACGACATACACTATCAAATGTTAAAACATCTTCCAGATGATGCTCTCAACCTGCTCCTGGAGTTGTTCAACAACATTTGGACAACTGGCAACTATCCACCATCCTGGTCTGAGGCGACTGTGATACCAATCCCATAACCAGAAATAGCTATGACCAGCTGTATGGATCGGTGGAAATAATGGTGAACAACAGACTGGTATGGTACTTAGAGTCCAATGACTTATGACTCCCTATCAGTCAGGCTTCCATAAAGGACGCAGCACCACTGACCATTTAGTCCATCTGGAAAGCTGGATGTGTGAGGGTTTTCCAACAAAGAACATGTGGTTGCAGTCTTCTTTGATCTAGAGAAGGCATATGAGCCCACCTGGAAACACGGCATCCTGAGGGACATTCAGCAAATCTGTTTGAGAGGAAGACTGACAGGGTTCATTGAAAGATTCTAGAGCAACAGGACATTCAATGTTCACCTTGGAAGTGCCATCTCCCAGAGAGTCGACCAAGAAATGGGTGTACCCCAAAAAAAATGTTTTCCACCTCTAGTGAACAGTTCCACACCTCCAAGAGGAAGCGAGCTCAGATCTGAAGGCCAGGGAATCATTTTTTCCACAGTCTAACACACACCCACCGATCATCCACCAGTGACAAATGATGTGACTAGACTACACTAATGTCAAAGAAACACACCATTGATATGGTGTGGTCCCAACCACCGCCTCTGCAACCGAACAAAACGGCCAACAAAGACGACATTGATCAGCCAATCATAGCCTGAATGAGATTAACGATAATCGAAACTGCTGGTATGATAAAGTCAGTAGAATTACACACTTTATAGGACAAAACTTCCACCTGCTATATAAAAATGACAGAAAATCACTGTCATGCCACCTAGTGGAAAACAACAGAACCACCAGAATGGCCACCAGGTGACTGGATTCAGTGCTAACACACCAAGAACCAGCTACCTCAAGCCTAAGACAGAAAAGAGGCACCTTCTGATTGGATCAGAAGCTTTCCCGCCTCTCTTTTTCTCGGTCTTGACCAATAAGAATGCAGGATTGGACCCACGTGACTCCACACAACCAATAAGGAAAGGGTTGACAACAGACATTAACATTTTTTCCTCAGTCTGAACCTGACAGGGAAGAGAGTCTAGTCACATACAAGCAGTCGCTGAAGCGATCACGTCTACATTTATTATCAAATGCCATATGACCATTCGTGGTCAGAGCACAAGCTCAGTACTGAGAAGCAGGCATCCCAATGAAGAGAATATGAGGTGAGAGGCCACCTGAAACACCTCCATGGATGGAATCAGGAAATGCCCTTGATCCTCTTTGACCTAGCAAAAAACAAGAAAGGTGACACCCCTGAAATGGTCTTTCTCAAGGACTACGAGACCATGAGGAAACGTTTCAAAAACCATGTACCGATGGCTCAACGGTGACCTGAAGAAAGCCCTCCATAGCAAGAGCAGCATTTTCACTGCTGAGGCCAATGCTATATTGCATGTTGACTTGGATGAAAATGTCACAACACAAGAAATTCAGTCTTCTAAGACTCTAAATCCTGTCTACAAGCCATTGGACAGCATGATCCGCAGAATGCTGTCATCAGAGACATCAAACTGTCATATACAGAACTGAAGAGAGAACATGGCAAAGAGGTGGCCCTGTGTTGGCTGCCGAGTCATATCGGAATCGAAGGAAATGAAGCTGCAGATCAAGCAGCCAAAAATGGATTAAGCAGAAAAGTTGAAGCCCACCCTGTTCCACATACAGACCTGAAACCAATGGCCAAGGAGCACATTCATAAAACTTGGCAGAAACTCTGGAACTGCACCAGAGACAACAAACTATGTGGCTACTAGCCAAAACTTTAGGAAACCTGACACGAATAGGTGAAACTGACCCGTCTGTGGACTGGTCACACGAAACTGACACATGGGACCTCCTAACAGACATGCAACACTCCGCTGAGTGTAAAACATGTCATGCTATATTGTCAGGCCACCAAAGAGAGCAGGAAGAATGACAACAATGCGCAGTGCTTTCCATAACACTGGCAAGAAAGAAATTCTTGACTTCCTCAGGGAATGTAAGTTTTTCGATAAGATATGATTGAGAAAAATAAGATGCCTGGATCAACCAGGCAGCATACCTTGTTATTCCAACAGGATATGTAAATTTGAGTAAAGTAAACCGAAGTAAGTCTAATTGAACAAATTGGATGTTAAACTACCCAAACAAACAAGCAAACGCTGTCTTTTAGTGGGGCAACACTGTCTTGGAGGTTCTTGCCGTGGCTGGCCTGGCAGAGTGGCAGCTGGGGTGGTGGTGTCTGCTGCGATTGTGGCAGGCAATATAGCAGTAGATCCAGAGGCGGCCGTGGCCATGGAAGTGGTGGCTGGTGTGCGGTCAGCGGAGTTGGACGGGGTGGCCTGTAAAGTGCAATTTCACCCCTCTAAGTAATTACACTCTAATACAGTCTGTTGTCGCCAGGGCCAGGGCCACAGGCTCAAACTAAAACTGTTAAGGGGTGCCATTTTGAGGCAGGAATTCCTGCCTCCACTGGTGCTAAGCTGGCCTGAGTTATTGGCCAGTAAACAGTGTATTACTCTTCATGCATAGGTCCTAAAAATAGAACAAACAACCAATCACGAAATCCCTTTCTCCCATCAGGCAGAGGGAACTGGCAAATTGGAGCCTTGCTCTGTTAGACCCTTACAGACTGTAAAGGGGGGCGTCCACCAACCACGACAAAGCTACAACAAGTGCCGACATGAAAGTTCCAATCGCAGCCTTGTCGCAGCCTTGTCGTGAGAAGAGCAGTGTCGGGACAGCGGTGTCGGGACAGCGGTGTCGAGGCATGTCGTAGACATTGCTGGTTGCCGTGAAAGAGGCGCCCATGGTTCCAACACACTACAACAGTGATATCGAGGAAACCACAACACTCCACGACAAAGGTCCAGTCGTAGCAAAAATCGAACATGTTCGATATTGTCGGAAGGCCCCCGACAGGCCCCCGACAAGGCTATGACAAGGCTTTCAATCGTAGAGCTGTCGTGGACCTTGTCGGAAAGCCATTGTCGTAGCCTTGTCGTGGTTGGTGGACGTCCCCCTTTAGCCTTAGGCGGCGCTGTCTGTATACGGACTACTAAGTAATGAACACTGAGGCAGAATTCAAGCCAATGCAAATATTCATTAAAATGATAAGAGGATTTTGCCATAGCTATTTCACTTTCCGTTTTTAGTTACTCTGCAATGTTATCATATAGTTAAAATAGTTCAGTTAAGAACCTAAGTTGCTTTTTTAGGTGTAGAAAAGCACATAGAAAAAATGTCTTTTATACATGCCTTTTGGGCCATAATAGCCCAAATTTTAGTCGCTGGTAAAAATATATATGACCTGAAACATCTCTTCATGACACATGCAATGGTCATAATAATTCATTTTCATTATTATGACATGAGATGACACTGGACATCTCTGAAATTGAAGTGCTGTCAAATATGTGTGTATATTTATGCATACAGAGAGAAGGAGAGATCGTGTGTGTGTTCCGTGAGGTATAGGCTTGATATTGACCGGAACATTATCATATTTGGGTTACAGAATCCTCTCTCCCATTACTCCATATCCATATTCATAACCTAGGCCCTTGTGCTGACAGTGGCCGTTGATACCTGTAACCTGTAAACCTAATGCATAATACATCACAATGGGTAGCCCATGGCCGTAGGGTCAGGGGCGGTCATTGCTCCACCTAACGCACTCCCTCCCTACTAGCGCTCCCTGTGCGCCCCCTCGTGCGAGGCACGTGAACCAATAGGTCACGTGGTGAAGCACGCTCTCACATTCTCTCTCACTCTTTTCCTGCGCTTCACCCCGCTCAGACGCACTCTAATTTTCTTTGCTAATTTTGGCCCAACGCTGCTCGCGGCACCGCATACTCCACGAGTATCGGACCGAGGATGTTAGGGTTTCAATTTACGCGTTAATTAATCGCAGGAACACGTGAGGATGCCGAAAACATGTGCGGGCCCGAGCACTTCGCAAGCTACCGACGCGGAGGCTGAGGCAGCATCGGAATCAACCATCAGACCGTCCGAAGAGCACGTGGAGTCGGCCTCCAAGGTAGGCAGCGTCAAGACGGTCCAACTCGTGGCCGTTGAGAAGGGCCTCGCGGATATGAAGACCGACATGAAAGAACAGATCAGCGGTGTCCTGGCTGCGATCAACCGGCTGGCGAGCAGAGGACTTCAGAGAGGCCCTCACGGCCGCCAACCGTCCAGTCGGCCGCGGATCGACGGACACAGGACTGGGCCGAGGACCAGGCCCTACGGGTTCTCCCGGCACCACGACAACTGAGGGAGCGGTACGCGGCCAACTCATTCAACGAGAGCTCGACCGTGAGGGGATCAAGCACGACAGGACAGCGGGTAAGCTGCATTCGGATCTGAACATTGCTAGGTTAACAAGTAAGCCGTACATGTTTGTTGACCGTGAGGGCGTGTATACATTGTCGCAGAAGTTGGAGGTGAGGGAGTCCCTAGGATCGATGGAATACGTCAGTGCATTCATCGGTCTGTTGGGGGACAACCGAGCCGTGGAGCCCGCTGATCGTGATCATATGTATAAGCACCTCCACCAGGTGTCCATCGACGCCCAGTCTCGGCCGTGGGCCGGAGTCAGGAGGTAGAGCCGGGAGCCGGGAGGCTTAGCTGGTCTGACTACGGTTTGATCCAGGAGGATTGAGTCCGGCTCGCTATGACGACATCGACGCAGTCGACCGGAACAGATAACGGAGGAAAGAACCGGGCCAGGGAATTGCCATACCGGCAATTTAATTCGGAGAAGGGGTGCCGCCACAGAAGCGGGCATGAGGACGGACCCGTGAAGTGGATGCATATTTGCTCCTATTGTGACTCTGTGGGGAAGCAATGCGGGCATTCGCTTCTTGCCTGCAACAGGAAGCTCGGATATACCATGGGGTACGAATCCCAGCAGGCAGCCCCGCAAACAACACCGGATGCAGCAGGCCGGATACACCCCACAGGCCGGATACACCATGAGGGCGGCAGACCCTGGGCCGGATGCCTTCTACCAACACGGCCTACCCCAGCCGGCAAAAAACGGGCACGGTGCGCCCCGCGAGTGATGGGAGCGCACCCCACCACAGGATGTCCACGTGAGCTTCCCGCCCGGGTCCCCGGGGTCGGCAGGGGAGCGGCACATGAGATCACTCAACCGGCGTCCCGTGAAACCACAAAGGACAGGAAACCGCCTCTAGCAACGTGGGCAGAGGTGGTCCGGTGCGGTGCATAACAACAACAACAACAACACCGCTGCACCCGAGCACGTGGCTGTGCCGGTGGGCGTCGCCCACCCGGGCACCGCCAGTGATTGTGCCGGCAACAGTGCAAGTAAAGATCCGTCCCCGGACTTCAAGGCACTGGAGGAGATTTGCTGCACCGGGATCGTGGCCGCCGGGACTCGTACGGACCCGGAGGCATTCATGTTACACCGCCAGACGGAATGGCCGGACATGCACGGGAGCGCCCCGGCGGCACACGGGCACATATATCAGGCCCTGAGGGCCTCCGGACCTCCCAACGCCATGTGCAGTAGGATAACGCTGCCTACAGATCTACGGCTACGGGCGTGGGAGCGGTACCTCACGGGCATGGGAGGTAAGGAGGAACTACTCAGCTTTATCCGCTACGGGTTCCCTCTCGGATACCTGGGGCCTGCTACGGACACCCAGGGGGTGCCTAACCACCCCAGCGCCACGGCTTTCCCGTCCGAGGTAGGGAAATTTGTAAAGAAGGAACTGTCGCATTCAAATCTACTCGGGCCGTTTGCCGATGCTCCTTTCTCCCCGTGGTGCCACGTCTCGCCTCTGATGTCGCGGGAGAAGCTGGGGTCCGATGCCCTGAGAGTGATAACAGACATGACCTTCCCCCGGCAGCAGAGTGTCAACGCCTTCGTGATGAAGAACTCTGTGTACGGGGAGGAAAGAGAGCACAGCCTGCCAACGGTCGACGGCTTCGTCGGCCGCCTCCTAGCATCGGGACCCTCGAGCTACATGGCCTCCATCGACATTGCGAGAGCATATAAGAACTTTAGATGCGATCCCCTCGACTGGCCGCTACTGTGCTTCATGTGGGACGGCGGGTACTACTGCGATAAGGCCATGCCGTTCGGTGCCCGCGCGTCCTCGTACCACATGCAGTGCGTAGCGGATACTATCATGGAGATTCTCGCCGGCAAGGGAGTGGAGGGGGCCATGTACCTCAACGACCTGATAATCATCTCGCCGACAAAGGAGAAGGCAGCAGCCGACTTCGCGACCGCGCGAGAGCTCTTCCGCGAGCTGGGTCTCCCCGATGGCCTGGGACAAAGCTCAGGAGCCATCGCAGACAGTCCGATGGCTGGGGATCGATATCGATGCTGCAAATATAACATTGTCGGTTCCGGAAGACAAGCTGCAGGATTTACGCCAACACGTCGCGGCCGTGGCCCGGAAGCGGTCGATGACCAAGCGGCAACTACAGTCGGTGCTGGGAAAGAACCAGCTACCTCAAGCCTAAGACAGAAAAGAGGCACCTTCTGATTGGATCACGTAGCCAAATGCATATGGCCGGCGCGGCCGTTCGTCAGCAAGCTGCTGGAGGCCCTGCGGGTTCTACATTAACATCTCCTCGGACATGCGGCAGGACATGCGGCAGGACCTCCACTGGTTCTCCAGGTTCGCCGAAGGTTGGAACGGGCGTGCCTTGATCCCCAGGGGCGAAATGCATCACCGTGGACACCTGCCTCAGCGGAGTCGGGGGCAACGACGGCCGCCTAGCCTATTCGGGACAGGTTTCCCCGGTCGGAGACCCAGTGGAGTGCATATCGGAACTGGAGGCCCACAATACGATATATGCCCTCAACACGTTCCTGACGGATCGCGACCGGGGCACGAGGGTTGAGGTCTTCTGCGACAACATGGGGACCGTGCAGACACTGACGTCGGGGCGTCCTCGCCGAGTGCGCACGTCAAGCCTGGATGGTCCAGGCGAAATTGCAGGTGGACCTCCTGTACACCCACATTCCGGGAGTCCTCAACACGGTCGCCGACGCCCTCAGCCGGTCGCACCTCACCTCCAAAGACTATAATAACGCTGTACATTACATGTCACTGCATAATGTCTGTCGTGCCATGTAATCACGCCTCATTCTACCTGTCCTCCGGCTCTCCTGCAGATCCGGCGCTACGCTGTCTCCAACAGAGGGCATCTGCGCGGCAAGCCCCCAGCACGGTCGCGAACCAGCGAAGCGCCGTATCGACGTACATCGCGTTCTGCCGGAGGATGGGTACGGATCCAGGACGCGAGGATAAGGAGGGCCATTGACGCGATGAAGAGGGACAAGTCCTACCAACCGAACGTCAAGCCGCCCATCCCGATGGAGGCGCTGAGGGACGTCCTCGGCGGACTAACGGCCACGCCCCTCGACCGGTCTACGAAGCAGCGTGCCTGCTGATATTCTTCGCGGCCCTGCGACAGAGCGAGGTCGCCCCACCTTCCTTCCGAGGGTTCGATCCGGACACCTCACCCGCAGAGACGTGAAAGTCACGTCGGGTCACGTCACCGTGCGCATAAAGGCTGCAAAAAACCTCCAGTGTGTTGGAGAAGAGAAGCACGTGACCCTACAGCCGTCCCCAGACGGGAGGTCTTGTCCGCTACAGGCTGTGAGGGCAATGATCGCGGCCGTCCCCACGTCTAGCGACCGAGACCCGTTCCTGATGAACAACGATCGGTCCCTGATAACGATCCGGTCGCTGTCCAGGGAATGGGACAGGTTAATGATGTTGGCGGGGATCCCGGCTAAGACGTATACTCTGCACAGCCTGCGAAAGGCTGCGGCCACTCAGGCCTTCCAGGCCGGGGTCCCCGAACTTTCAATCCAAAGGTACGGGGGATTGCGCTCGAACGCTCACAGGAGCTACATCCGCGTGTCGAGTGCCACTCAAGTTAATGACTCGCTCATCAAGTCCATTAACAAGTGCCATAATTTTTAACCCACCCTCCACGCCACTTCTCTTCATGGGTTTTTGGCTATCTTATACACATTGTATATTCACATATACCTATTGCATAATACTTTATACATGTATATCAATATGTATTCTATTATTACATATCACCATATGTATTACCTTATCCGGTATCACATCTGATTTATGTATACCATATACCATATTACCAAATATGTATCTCATCATATTTACCAATATGTTATCATATAATATAACATATCTACCATATGTATACTATCTTTAAGATATTATTCTCACGTATTAATATCTTCTCTTTTTTGCTCATAAAATTAAAATAAATTTTATTTGCCCAAACTCTGTCTTCTACTCTTGTGTTGCGGGTATAGGGGTAATGATAATATGGTGAGACAATGTGTGGTAGCTGAAATATGATTTTTACTAAGGAGGATTCATTCAGACATCAATTATAAACATGTACATGAATGACTTTGATAATAATTTCTTTCGATGGCTATGATTCTATGTTATATTCTATGACTATGTTTCGGGAAGACCAGATTTGAAACCAGGGAGCTGTTTCAAAAGTCGAATGAGGTCTCGCCAGCGGCACGTCACATTTTGAAAGCGAGAGGCCGGCAACAGCGAGCGGCACCTCAAATCAAAGCGGCTGCAAAACTACTACCAAAATCCTATAGAGAGCGGCACCTCCACCTCGACAGCGACGCCTTAAGTTCCATTGTTAGCCTCTCGCATTGGCGATGAGTACTCTCGTTTAGCACCCTCAGCTCCCAGGATACATACTAACCACTGAATATAGTATCTATCCACAGTTGTAATGAGACGACTGAAGATTTAAAAAGGGTTGATATTGTTACGGGTCGAGTTCGTTACGGGTCGAGTTCTCCTGTATTCGTTTCGGGGCACGCCATACATTTTTCAATTTACTTTGATTACTGCACTTAGGATATTCAAGTCGGATTTAGAAGGGCTTTTTATAAACGATGCGTATCCGTTTATCGAGCAATTTCCATCTATAATTGCCTCAGAATATTCTAACAAAGCATTCTAAAAGCATGAGTTTCGGTCAGCTAGATGTTGGTAGGACCTAGATTGTACTCTATTTACCATTATCAAAGACGGAAAAGCAGGTGACGATAGTCACAACTTCCCACTCATCCGATAAACGCTGCTACCATGAAGAATGTGGTGAGCTTTGTATTTGAAAATTGTTTTTGAATTACAAACCCGACTGGATCCTGGTAGACATAACTGTCAGTGCTGATACCTACCAGCCAGCTCAATAGCTCAGTCTGTATAATCTATGCAGTGGAAGGGTACATTCGACATAATTTGCATATCAATAGTAAATGAGGCAGTGTAACTTGATGGATGGTTATACCCAAATATACCTTGCAGTATACCGTGTCACATTATGAGAACGGCATATAAAACTTTTAGTGGCTAAGTAGTCATTTACATACATTGGAAAAGAGAGAGGAAGAGGAAGTAGGACAAAGGGCGAGAGAGGAAGAAGGAGGCTATAAAGAAGAATTGGATGGATGAATCATAAGATACATTTTTGTGTTTGCCCTGTGCCCAATGTTTGTCCAGTGGCTTCAATTTGATATTCATTTGTTAAATGAAAGAAAGCTGAATTTACTTTGCTGTAAAATAAACAATCCTGAAATGCATCGTCACAAATTCTGCAGTATGTAGGCTGGGTCTAGATTCGTATAGAAGCGAGGTCACGCACGTTCACCATCGATTAGCAATCATTTGCATAGATTACGGGTTGAGTTAGCATTTGGATAGGACGGAGCGGGAGGCATCTTTGAGGTGGAGCAGGTGATCAGGGACCCGTTTAGTAATCTAGGATCGTACATAAAGATCCTTTTCTGTACCTCGCACAATGGTTGCCACCTGAAGATAATTAAGTCTGTTCGCTACGGCACCATATCGTCCCTGGGTCTCTATGGAATACAAAAAAAAGAATCTATATGTACGATCCGAGATTATCAAACGGGCCACAGTTTCCCAAATAGGTCGCCTCTTTCACTTGAAAATATTTTTGGAGTATCTTCATAGATTCATACGGAAAATTTCCATATAGAAAAAATAATCAGCATCGACATATTAAACTGAAGGACCATACGAATGAACACAGATGTGCGATTGACGAGACAGGTCTGACACTGCATATAAGGTCCACCGAGTGTCATGTCAGGAAATAATGGCCAAGTTTTATGGTCTCTTAGGCAACCGATCGGTTTTACGCTGATTTATAGAAAACTGGTTTAATGTCAGTGTCAGGTTTCCAGGTCTCAAAACCCATCGTTAGTGACTGTTACCATAATGTTTTGAAGAAATTTATGCAGTTGTGTGATTCTGCCCAAATCTGGTGGTACAATCCAAATGCTGCCTCTTTTAATCGTCTGAGATGGGTTGCCAAGAAGGTGAGATGATGTTCATAAAGGAAAATAGTTATTTTATGTAAAGATGGGCAAAGAATAGTCAAAACGAACGGCATCCCAAAGGACCACGTGTATGTGTATAAGTATAGATATCGAGTGCTATATTGGTTACGAAGTTACTACTGGATTTGCAGTAGTGTACTTCTTAAATAGAAAAATGGATATCCAAAAAGCTGAGACCATTACTTCCTTTCCAATTACCCAGAATGAAGCGCAAGGCAGTTAACTATAATTGCTAATTATTGGAGTTTAGTATTCTACCGAGAATATCATTGTCTGGTGCAGGCTGCATGAATTTCCTGTTATACATATATAGAATGATCAAGTCATTATTTGGCATTGGCGTTGCTCCAAAACTCCCCAGACAAAGCGTTGACTGGGCCCAGGAGATGCTTTGTGTAGCTGGGATGGTTGACATCGTGTGACGGGATATTAACCTGTTGGGCGGGCAGCCATGAGCAGATGCGGGCAACTATGAGTCGCTCCCTTCACTTCCCATGGACAGTTAACAGTTTGACTGTCTACAGTATAGATGTTTTGTCATTTCACACAGGCAGGAGATTGCCCCGTGTAATTGATTCCTCTTACGCCTACATCAAATGCAAGAAATGGTAGTGACCTTATGTATAAGTGCGTGTGCATTTCTCATGGTCATATCAAAAGTAGACGCCATGTGAAAGTTATATTATCAGGAAAGTAAAGATGTGCTAACACAGTCACAATATTCAGGAAATGTGAGTCAACACAAAATGACAGTACATTAGACATCCTAACTCTTTCACTCCCACAATTGCCTTGCTAGTCTTCTAATGTTTTAATCCGATTCATATCGTTTTCGAAAACTATATTGATTTCTTCTTTCACTTGCATCTTATTCATCCCATACATTCAGTCAAACCAAAGTAAGTCTAATAGAACATAGTGGACGTCAAACTATCCAAACAAACAACTCGCATCTTGCATCTATCCCCAAAAAAGGTTATTTCTACGTAAATAACGTGTGATTACTTTACATGGATACGAGATCTTTGTAAATGCTTTCATTCAACGTTATTTAGAGTAGCCTTTTCGTCTACTTCATCAATATTCATATACATGAGTGTTGTTTTTATCAACAACCTGGTGAGTGAAGTACACTTTTTGTCAGTAATAAAGTGTCTTTCCCTCCTGTATATTCGCTGGAGCATCCTTCTGCATATATGTATATCCATGGTGAGACCTTAACCTTTGGTCATTTAATTAAGCTAGAATAGTGGAGAGGCACCCTTTGCTTATTCTAAGCCAGGCAAATGCAAATAGACAAAAATAAGTCTGGAAATAATATATTCCTTTATTACATGATTTGAGAATTGTGCAGCTTGTTACCACATTATATGTAGTGCTGGTATGGTATGTAGGAAGTATATACGTTGGTAAGAAAAAGCCGCCAATTATGTGTGGCCGCATCCAAAATGATTATTAGACTAACTAAACGTGTACCTACATGATTGTGAGTTGTGTTATTGGCAGGAACAAGGGTCAGTGGGTGCTGCATAAGCGCCGATTCATAGGAAAAGAGATCGGGAGAAGTGGAAGGTGGCCTTCTGAAGTATGGAGAGGACGATACCAAGATGGTGTTACGGCACAGAGGGGTTGTTAGGTTTTTTATAAGCTGTTATAGGGCTCACTGGGAGTTCTCGTCTCCAATGAGAACCTTTGTCCTGCTTGCAAGTCAAGTTCCATGAAGGATCAGTCAGGCGAGTATAAACCAACCGTGGGACAAATAGCTACATGTTATTATCAGGGTTTATTATAATTCATTATAAGGTAGAGTCACATGGCCTTATTTGAAACTTATTTAATTTTTCTACGCTAGCCGTGATGTTTGTGTACTGAGTAGTAAAAACAAGACACCCTGCATCTGTGGCGATTAAATTTATCGCCATTATTTGTCCTTGAACAAAAAAAAGAGGATAATACACCAGCCAGCCACTGTTTTGTTTTGGCTCTGGGGGCCCAAAGACAACAAGTCTGTATCGATTTGGAAGGGTAAGACTTTTTCTATTTCAGCGTTAAGACACAGGATATCAGTTTGGGTCAGCAAAGACAGTGGAAACCTCTCACATGGAATTTGTTCCCTCAAATAGACCGAGAAAACATAGAAAATAAATCATTGCCACCCATGGTGTGGGATTCCTAGGATCCCATTTAGATCTTTCCTGTGGGTATTTATAAGGGCAGATGGGTAATGTTCCCTACTCCTTGGCACGGTCATTCAGCCCCCAAGTAACTGTTCTACACTGCTAGAGGTAAACGAAAGTATGAAGGTAGGTCAATGATAATGGGGAACTGTCATAACTCCAGCCTTTCTCACATGTGTCTGGAGCCTTTCACGTGAGACAAATTATGTCGTGGGTTTAATCTGTCAGCCTACTCTGGAATGGGTGTTGAGAGACAAGGGAATCATGGTGAAATTTTGAAAGCCGTTTGAATTTTGTAAGAACAATGAGCCAGGATATAGGTTCTGTCCCAAATGAGGGCACCATCCGCAGATACTACTGTCGGCCACCTGGTGACTCTTTTATCAGCTAACAATGGCTCTCTCTCCTAAACCGTCATGTTCAATATTGATAGCGTTACAGATCCTAGGTGCCTTAACATCATGTCAGAATCCAGGAATGTTGCCCTAAGGCAAGGTCTGCTGAAGGCTATGGTGGTGATGCATTGCGTGCAGTCTCTTTTGTAACGCATATTGTAATGAATATTGTATCACAATAATAACGATATGAATCCTTGGTAGGAAAAATAAAATAAGTTTTTGTACATTACCATATTCCTTTTCATCGTTATAATAAGATTGATGATAAAAACGGAAAAGTCGTAGTGACCTAAGTGCGTCCACTCTTATCATCCCTTTCAAGTCAACTTCACACTACTGAACATGAAAATGAATCGGGATTATTGGATAAACTGTACAGTTATTTAGATGGTGATCAAGGGACTAATCCTCAGTCCCTCAATTATCACATCTTCAACCGGATTATCCCTAGACTTGAAGAAGGGAAAATCAATATTGTCTAATTCCTCTTGCTTACTTCATTCGCGATAATACACAATACCTCGTTACATCTTATATTGTGAAGGGATCAGTAAATCTTGGTAAAAAAGCATCAGCATGGTTAGCCGCAGTAGTAAAATGGAAGTAAGAAAAAATGCTACTGGTGTAATCTGGAGTAAGACAAGCTTATTCTAAAAAGAAGAGTATCCTAAGATGATAAATAGCACAACTACTGAAAGCATTCTTCTTAAAGGTGGCTTTTATTGCCTTAGCATATATATATTTTTCATAACATTCATTTTTATTCTATTAGATAACAGATCTTTCATGAAAAAGTGGGTTACATCAACATTTCGGCACTACATATACAACATGCACAAGATTAAATAGTATGTAATATATAGAAACAGGATTCCTGTGGAGTAAGTTTCCGGATTACGAACTCGTTTCGCCGGAGGTTTAAACCGAGTTCAGAGAATGAGGTTTAAACCTCCGGAGAAACAAGTGAGTAATCCGGAAACTTATGGACACAGGCATACTGTTTCTTTATTACTATATACCTAAAAAACACAAAGATATTTACCGTATTTTAGCCGTAGGAGCCATTTTAAATCCGATTTGGACAAGCAACGGTCAAGGCGTAACATCGGTTTCTACTGTACCTTTAAATATCCGGCGGGAACTAAGCACATCACCATGTCCGCCGTCGAAATGAATCAAACGATCCGATTGGACGAGAGCGAAACTTTCAGCCAATGAGAACGCTTTTAACTGAACGTCACTCTTCACCGCAGGTTTAGTCATTTTAAACTCTACGTATAGAATGCGAAATTAGCGTTAACTTTACATAAGCAAGCCGCGTCCTCAATCTCCAACCACTATATAGCGTTCATCGCTCTTACGTAACATCTGTTTGGAGATCGATTACATTTTAATTTATGCGGCGACCCGAGAAGAAACCTGCTGACCTCCTTACGCCGCCGACAGGGAAAGTGAACGGACCACTGGATCTACGTCATATTTTATACGAATCTAAGGTAATATTAATTTGCCATCCACCCGTATTTGTACTATATTTCGGTTCTCTATGATCTGTAGATCACTATTATCAACTTTATTAGTCAAGACAACACAGTAGTTAACAATAATTCGAAGATTTATTTTGGACATTTTCGATTTCAACATATGTACAGCGGCGGGAGTCTACCCATGTCAGCCATTCAATCTTCATCGTGGCAAAGCAAAACAACATGGATTTACATCTTAATGTTAATGACTATACTGCATCCAGAGGCAATGTACAGCGGCGGGAGTCTACCCATGTCAGACTATACTGCATCCAGAGGCAATGTACAGCGGCGGGAGTCTACCCATGCCAGACTATACTGCATCCAGAGGCAATGTACAGCGGCGGGAGTCTACCCATGTCAGCCATTCAATCTTCATCGTGGCAAAGCAAAACAACATAGATTTACATCTTAATGTTAATGACTATACTGCATCCAGAGGCAATATTCGCTCCAGCAAGAATCCCTCGTACTAACTGGGAGGCCTCTTCTTTTTTGTCACGAATTTCAACTTCCTTAATCTCTGATACTACAACAGGTGCAGGTACTTCAGCCATCTCCATCTCGTTATCGAGCTCCTCGCGAAAAGCCTGCGTCAACTCCATTCCCTGCAAATATGAATATGAAATCCATTTAATACTTTGAATATGATGTTTATTGTTTCATTTTATAGCTCGTATCTATTCTTTTTCTGTACTTACACTTTCATGTTCCGGCTGAGGATCTTCTACCACATATCGCTTTGCTGCTGGGGGATCTTCCACGTTTTTCGCTACTGCTCTTCGCGACACTTCGATGGACATTCTGGAGCGAGGAGCGGCACGAGGAGCGGCCCCCAGAGATGCTGGAATTGATCGTTTCCTCCCCACTTCTACGGCTGGCACCTGTATAAAAGATAACAAGATGAAACGGAGTCTTCAATCAACCGGAATTCACAAATTACACATCTAAAAACGGATTAAGTTGATGTTCTGCGTTGGAGAATACCTGGATCTGTGTGATATATATATATTATTTTTAAAAACGGCTGTAGCCTCACAGTGTGCACGGATTAAGTTGATGATCTGCGTTGGAACCAATCTGCATGTGTTCTTTATATTTATATTTTAAAAAACAAGAAGAAATAGGCTCTAGCCTCAGTGTGCACGGATTAAGTTGATGATCTTCGTTGGATATGGACTACTACACTCACCTCACTTCCAGAATTCACTGCAGGTAGGTTGAAGATTCGCTGACCCTCATCTAGAATGCTATACATGTTTCTCTGCTGATTTAACGACGCGGTCACATATGATGATAGCGACTGGACATTTTTGTGGCCACTAAGCTGGGCCACCAGTGTAGGGGGAACACCCGCATGTATCAAGTTAGTACAAGTACTCTTTCGTACACTGTGATTTGTTAATTTTCTCCCAACAATTCCGGCAATTTTAGCGGATTCCTTCAATATTTTTGCGAGTTCGTTCTGGCCCATAGGCATTCTGCTATACCAGCATTTAGATCCAGGTCCACGTTTATGATTTACACATAGGTAAAATGGTGCCTCCTCATGCAAGGTATCTATAGGTCTGTGTGATTCGTATTCTTTTAAACGCCGGATCGGACATCTCTCCGGAATTTGGTCGTTTCTCCACATTTTAGGAAGGAATGCCCTAGATCCATTGCTGTCTCTCTGACGAGTTTTCGTCGTACGTTCAAAGAAAGTCAATGTTTCTATCCCATCCTCGTCCACGTTTAGTTTTACATCCCCCCAGGCCAACTGCCTGGCCTCCTGACGGCCTCTCAGGCCAAAGCATTTGGTGGTTAGAAACCATAGTGAGTTACACAAGTGATTTTTTGTTTTTTAATAATTTCAAAATTATTTTTTAAACAAAGTTTGAAGTGCATCTTATTTGTTTCAATTACATTTACTCTAAAATAACACACAAAAATGATAAAATACTATGAATTTTTCTCATATTTAGTTATACAAGCATGTTAAACCTTATAATTTTTTTTTTTTTTATAAAGTATTTATCTACTTGTTTATTTTATATAAAAAATATCTTACCTTGTTTGGTTTATTACCCATACCCTGGGATTTAAGATTTTTTTTCTACTTGATAGCACTTGTCTTGTGGTTTTGAATTCCGGAGCAGTCGTGATGTTATAGGCGTAGTTTCGCGTGTCCAGATACCTTTTTACACTTGCAAAAATACCGGAAAGTGAATCCGGCTCGTAATTGGTCCCGTCTTTACGTCTAACTTTTATCAAATAATTGCCGAGACGGAGATTCAGTAATTCCGGAGACATCGTATGTATCAAACGATAATCACCTTCTTTGATTAACCACTCGTGGAAATTCTTCACATCTCTAGCGGGTTTTTTTTTTGTTTCCTCGCTTTTCTTAGATTCGATATATTCCTGTAATTCGTTTAAGTCGTTGTCTCCATTAATATTACGTTCTTCATCTTCATATGTCGCTAATTCCGTTTCTTTTTCCACAAAACTCACTTCCATTTCGAAATCTATCACAGCTTCCGCCATGGTAGCAGAAGACTGTATCCAAACGCTGCGAGTTCGTTCTATGTGTTGTCATTGTTACGCGGTAGTTTAGTATTCGCTATGATATTATTTTTAAAGTTCGCTATACCTAATAATATTGATGTAATAATTACGAAATATTATTTTATTAATTTTATTTTCATTTTGGATGTATTTCGTCATTGTTTTACACTTCTAACTCATTGTTTACATTTTGCAGACTCACTTCTGGTTTCAATGTCAAGTCTGCGATCTTCGAGTCTCCACATAAACAAATTCGATAAGGTTAGTGAAACGTTTATTTACGGTATACTCATTACTCTTCTATGTATTTTCGTATTATAGTAGGAATTTATATGGTTAGATATGTGTATATGTTGTGTTTCTCCATATATCGCGACGCGAACTCGCGAGTCGACATATCGCCTACGTCCGGCCGCCATTATCCATCCGTTATGACCTTAGGCGTAACGTCCGTTACTTCTCGGAAGTGCGGAAACCATAGTTACAGCATATATAGCAACGTGTGGTATTTACGTTAGTTACGGCAGTAGGTATATAGTAATAAATTAGAAAGAGTGAGAGGGATGAGTAAAATGGAAAATGAGGGAATACCATATTGCACAATAATTACATATCCATACATACTCTGGATAATACTCTTACTTGTTACATTATCAGAGTTCTTTTAGAGCCAGCTCTTTGAAAGCAGTCTTAGTTCTAGCCTTTTGGGTCTCTATACTCAGTCTGTTCCAGATGTCTCCGCCATGATATGCGGGCCTATATTCCTGTTTTAAAAATAACCTTATCATCCCCTCTTCTTTTATTCATACCTGCTAAGATATTTTCTGGTTTTTGAAACAGCTTGTGGAAGACCCTCATTAGTTGTCTTTTACGCCTGAACTCAAGTTCATTAGTTGGTCAGTTCCCATATCCCTGACATGGACTCAATTCTTAAACCATGATTCTTTAATCGTTGCAGATTTGCCATATTCCACAAATTTGCTCCATCACTCAAAAATCCCGCATACTCCACTAATGGCCTGATAGTACTTACATAAATAATTTTGGCCACATCTGTAGTCACCCTGCTTCTCAGCTTTTGTAAATTATACAATTTGGCATTTACTGTCTTAATAATAGATCTCATGTGTTCATTTAAGCTGAGTGCTCCATCCATATGTAGATATCTCGTAATTGTTGTTCATCAAATGCCCGCATAGCCGAAGGGGCCACTTCATTTGTACAATATGACTATAAATGGCCGTGGTATAAAACATGAAATGTATTAGAAAAAAAAAGTTCCTCAAACAACAAAAAATATGAATTGGAACATGAGTAGATTTACGTGGAAAAAACACAGGACGTGCAAAGTGAGTGAGGTGAGGATCACCGGGTCATGACGTTCGTATATGCCTGGCTCTGTTTGCATATCTAGGTTTGTCTAGCTCGGATTTAGTTCTCACGTCGTCAGGTGAAGGAGGTCGAGAGTATGTATATGGAGACATGGTGTGGCTGAATGGAATCTGTTCCGTGTTATTTTTGTCAGAAATAATCACAGAGTTCGAAGAACAAGGTGCGTTTTTCTGACCAAATTAACACGGACACATGTATTTCAGCCACACTCACTATGTCTACTTATCGTATACCTGAAAATCATTTATGAAAACGCCATTTTATTACTTATTATTTGGGTCGGCGGGTAGTCAAGTCTATAGTAAGTCTGTCGGTGATAAATAACATTTACATAGCCAACCCATAAATATAAGCCATCCGCGCATAGATATATCAATAAGATGATACGCAGTGGCAGTTAAACAAATTTATTAAAAATTTCACCATGTGTAACTGGTGTAACGGTGTAACAGGGTTATACACAGTATGAAATTTCAGAAACCACCCTATGGTGAAGAGTGTAACTCAAATGAGACATGAAATGGTGTGGGTGAGAGGGTCAAATGTCTTTTACGAAGATGCGGTGCACTTAAGAGTGTAGTGGGGTGGGGATCCAGCAGTGTACGGACGTTCAACGGAAGATGGCGCAGAGAGTCAATCCTTACTGTGTAGTGGTTCCGGGCAACGCCGCACACGAGAGTGGCACGGCGGAGACCGGGATTACGTAAC
Organism: Alentia gelatinosa; assembly: GCA_950022655.1. Taxonomy (NCBI): domain Eukaryota; kingdom Metazoa; phylum Annelida; class Polychaeta; order Phyllodocida; family Polynoidae; genus Alentia; species Alentia gelatinosa. The sequence goes on from OX465580.1 coordinate 105,442,943, forward strand.
GCTGGGTACATATACTCAGCCTTCACAGTAGGTCGACAGGCTGTCCTTGCGTGTCTCTCCTTGAGAGCGGACCCTTGGACCCTCATATTTGCAGGCGGGTTCTCGTAACTTTCCTGGTGGTTAGGCTAGTCTTTTAGATTAGCCTCTCCAGCACTACCCGGCACACCATGATGGGGTATTGTACTTGTGGGAAAGATCTGATCCTCCAGATCTTTCCGGGAAGTAGTTTGTTAATAAACCTTCCTGTTTATGAAATGCGTGAGTTGTGTTTTGTGTTACTAAGTTCATGCAAACCTACCGAAAAAACCGAACCAACCTATGTACTTGTTCGTAGGGTGGGATCCGGCTGGGAACTAGTATTCCGGAAAGGGGTCTTCCAACCTGCTAGTCAGGTGGCGACCACCACAAGAGCATTACATATGCGTCCCATGTCTCAAATTCCAGTTCCTAGAGCTGCCGAGAGACGGCACCACCATTGAGGGTTAGAATTGCTGCGCTGCACCTTGCTGATTTATCCTTGTATACTGGCCATAAATAAGATGAGGGCCAGCGGCAATTTATTAAAAGTTTCACCTTGTGTAACTGATGTAAGGGTGTAACAGGGTTATACACAGTATGAAGTTCCAGAAACTACCAAATGCAGAGGCCAGAGCATCTGGAACTCTGTAGGAGGAGGAAGGTGGTAAATATGGTGTGACTGAAGACGTGCCGTGTGATCTGGTCTAAGGGGACTCCGAGATGCGAAGCCATGTGGGCGCCACCGCAACGGAAGGAGTGCATGGTGAAAGTGTCAGTGTCCAGGACCCCAACGGCTCTGAGTGCTTCACGGATATGAGCGACGAAAAGGCGAGGCATGGGGGCGCGAAAGGAGGCGTCAAGGAGGGCTGGAGCATGAAGAGGGGCTGGTGCCCCGTCACAGATGATCTTGACATGGTGTGGGAGGAGAGGTGTGACTGGCGGGAGACGTGTGGAGAGAGGCGGGCGGCACCGTGAAACAGGTCGTTGAGTTGAGGCTAGGCAAAAGCAGTGACGTTCCCTGCATTGTGACAGACCAGGGGGCTGTTTCACTAGAAGCGGGGTCAAAGCAAGAGGTAGGACCGCAACAGTGGCAGGAATAGCGGCACCAACAGTGTCAATCCCAAATTTGCGTTTCAACAGGGGTCTCGCTGTTGAGGTGAGACCAACTCTCACTGTTGGCACAGGTCTCGCTATGCACACACGTTTGACATTCGAATTTATTTGAAGACGGGCCGCGATGACGTGGAATTACACCCACTTTCCATAGAGATTAAGCAATGAAATTTTCACAAGAGTAAGGTATATATATAGCCTATAATCGTACCAAATATGAAGAAAATTGGCCTCGCCGTCCCGAAGTTATCGACTTTTGATTTTTTTACTCCCTCCGAGCGTTTGCATTGGTCGCTGTTCTTTTTCACTCCCTCCGTAGTGCGGCGGGGTTTCGGCTGTTCTTTCTGTCTCCCCGGAGACACTGGCCACCAGAGCAGTATTTTCTATAACAAAATTCAAACGCCGATATCTTCGAAATGGTGTAGCCGATTTTCTTCATATTGCATACGATTATGAGTTATATATGTATACCTTACTCGTGTAAAAATTTCATTGCTTAATTCTCACGGGAAGTGGGTGAGAGTATTCCATACACGTAACAAACGAGAGGGTAGACCCTCTCGCTTACTGCAGCTCCACAGTGGCACTAACAGCGAGACCCAATTTACTAGTGAAACGGTCACTGCCACTGATGGTGCCGCTCCTTTCCCGAGTGCCGTTCACGCTTGGTTGCACCTACTAATGAAACGCGAACTGCCGCTTTGCTGCCACTGCTACAAACAGCGAGACTTGTAGCTCCTATGGCCGTCATATTTGGCGACAAAAGATGGAAGGCATCCTATAGACGGTGTCGTAGTGCAAAACGTACGATCGCCGGGAAAATTGTCAGCCGTTACGACAATTATAGAATTATCTTAGGTTCTATCAAACGTCACTGTGTGTATATAGAGGAATTCCCATACTTCTTATACGAATTAAGCAATGAAACTTTAACACGAGTAAGAATCACATATAACCTATAATCTTACTAAATATAAAGAAGATCGGCTGAACCTTACCGAAGATATCAGCGTTTGAATTTGAAACATCGGGCTATCGATCGGATATAGTACAAGCACTCTCCTAGCAGATCTTCCATGGTGTATAGTGCAGAATCTCTGCTGGGAGAGTGAAGTAAGCGCAGTCAATGTCAAGGTCGCCGCATAAATTAGATCACTGAGGGTAGACCTACACTGGCCACCAGAGCAGTATTTACTATAACGAGCAGCATTTACTATAACGAAATTCATTAACACCTATATCTCCAGAATGGTACGGCTGACCCTCTTCATATTCAGCACGATTATTGGTTATATGTATCCCTTACTCCTGTTAAAATGTCATTGCTTAATTCCTACGGGAAGTGAATTTCCGCATTCGGTACGACATGTCCATAGATGTCTTATGGCTATGACAGTTTGGGAGAGAAATTTACCCAAGTGACCTTCCATGTGTCGTGACTATAGCACACCTAACACTGCCCCACGTGTCGTACACCGGCGATATGTCGGCCATCGCCAATTATATCACATCTATAGGACACACAAACCAGGGAGCTGTTTCACTAGTAGTGGAGTGAAAGCGAGAGGTGAGACGGCAACAGTGGCCCCAACAGTGGCACCAACAGTGTCAACCCCATATTCGCGTTTCATCAGTGGTCTCGCTGTTGAGGTGAGACTAACTCTCACTGTTGGCACAGGTCTTGCTATGCACACGCACTTGACGTACGAATTTATTCGTCGACGGGCCGGTATCACGTGGAATTTCACCCCTTCCCATAAGAATTAAGCAATGAAATTTTCACACGAGTAAGGTATATGTATAACTTATAGTCGTACCAAATATGAAGAAAATCGGCCACGCCGTTATTAAGTTATCGGCGTTTGAATTGTTCACTCCCTCCGAGCATTTGCGTTGGTCGCTGTTCTTTTTCACTCCCTCCGTAGTGCGACAAAATGACAAAATTAAAACGCCGATATCTTCGAAACAGTGTGGCCGATTTTCTAAATATTTGGTACAATTATGGGTTATATGTATACCTTACTTGTGTAGAAATTTCATTGCTTAATTCTCACGGGAAATGGGTGAGATTATTCTATACACGTAACAAACGAGAGGGTAGACCCTCTCGCTTACAGCAGCTCCACAGTGGCACTAACAGCGAGACCCGATTTACTAGTGAAACGGTCACTGCCACTGTTGGTGCCGCTCCTTTCCCGAGTGCTGTTCACGCTTGGTTGCACCTACTAATGAAACGCAAACTGCCGCTTTGCTGCCACTGTTACAAGCAGCGAGACTTGTAGCTCCTAGTGAAACAGCCCCCAGGGCCCTGTTTTTCAGTCACGACATCGTCCATCAACGATCAGCTACGATCTTCCAGCGAATGGTCGACATATTTGGCGACAAAAGATGGAAGGCGTCCTATAGACGGTGTCGTAGTGCAAAACGTACAATCGCCGCGAAAATTATCAACGATTGTCGTCACTGAAAAACAGGGCCCAGGATCTGGCACCGGAAATGAAGTTGCGGGATGCCGCTGGCGACAATGTCGCAGCCAGGGTCTGACCATAAAGGCAGGCTTGCAGCAGTGAGGTGCGGAGGGGGTAGAAACCTTGGTTGTGGCAGAACTGGATGTACTTCGCCGCTCCTTGCGCCTTGGCACGGTGCCTGCCCTAGGGAAGGGATTCAGCAAGCACGGCGCTGACGGCTGTGCAGGCTTTCGCGACGCCCTTCTGGGAGAGGTTGTCATCACCGTTGTGTGTGATGGTGAGCCCGCAATCCAGGGGGCCGTTTCACTAGTAGGGGGGTTAAAGCAAGAGGTAGGACTGCAACAGTGCCAGCAACAGTGATACCAACAGTGTCAGGCCCAAATTCGCGTTTCATCAGTGGTCTCGCTGTTGAGGTGAGACCAACTCTCACTGTTGGCACAGGTCTCGCTATGCACACCCGTTTGATGTTCGAATTTATTCATCTACGGGCCGGGATGACGTGGATTTGCATCCCTTCCCATAGGAATTAAGTGATGAAACTTTAACATGAGTTAGGTATATATATAACCTATAATCGTGGTTGGGGAGGAGCACGGTAACGGCTAACGTGGTAATATGAATCATCAAGCAGAAGAGCCGCCGCTAATGTGACGTTGAGAGCCTCACGTTGGAGTCTTTTTTTCTGGGAGGCTTGCGATGGCATCAACAGTTACCGTGTACGCCTTGGAGAGGGAGACAGTCATCAAAGAAGTGTACTCCATTCGTGTTGGTTGCATACTCGCAGAACCAAGCAACGTCAGCAAAGAGTCGTAGGCCAACCCTGATAAAGTGAGTCTCAACAGTGGCTCACAGAGCTGCCAGGATAAGTACGGTAAGTACGGTGACTTTCCTCGCGTGTTTGACACAATGTGAGAGATGTATCAGCTTTCTCACAATAGACTGGACCTGGGTGCGGATCGTTTACTTTTTGCATGTCCACGCATAGGCCTCAGCGAATGTATCATCTAATTTTCCTTTTGGATGCTGACGAGCATTTGTTCAGTATCAAGTCTAAATCCCAGCCATTCCATGCTGTAGGAGGGGTGTCAAATTCCTTGGTGAATTTGAGGCTGAAGTAACTCGTAGAAGGCAGTGTAGGCAGCGGCCCTGCGAAATTGTACAGATACACTAATGCAATGTGTCTCCATCGCTGAAGGAGGTACACTACTGCAGCAGTCGCTCTATGGCATGCGACTAATGAAGTTCGACACCTGAAGGAGGGACCTTTCCACAAAAGCCCCCTCCTGAGTCCTGCACCATAGAAAAGGCATGTCAGCGGGATTTATCCGCAGCTGGCGTTAAGTGTGGCTAAGGTACGCCTTCCATACAAAAGCCCTTCCCCGCAAGCTTTATGTGAACAGAAAAGTCATTAATGGAAGGGAGGGTGTATGAGCTACCCCTTTCGAGGTATTTACCTTCCGGTATTCTGTCATTAACCCTTTCATGCCGGGCACTTCTGCCAAAGCAATGTCTGTAAGGCTGGGTAGGCTTTTAGTATACATACTGCCAGGGAACGGGTCTTTTCAGGCCAATTATAATAATTTCACTGTTTGTTCATGTGATAAAACAAGTGATCTTTAATATTGTTTTATGAGTATTTCAAAATCGTAAGTGTGATGTTATACCAACATTCTGTGAAAGATTCATCATTATTGATCAATTATTTACAAAGTTTGTAGCTCATACAATCACAAGGTTGTTGGTTGGAGTCCCACTGCAGCCACTTTTCTCCTTCAACCCCAGCAGTGGTAGATTTAGGGTAGGGTGGGGCAAGACACCCCCCTTAAGGAAAAATGCCTGTGGCTCTTGGGGAGTTTCATATAATGTAACCCTACTTCAGCAGAATATGGGTAAGGGTGAGTATTAATTATGATACTGACTGGAGAGTTGATACTAAGGGTTGCTTAAGCTTCAGACAAAAATATGTAAAACTTCTCAAGTGGGCGTTTTGCCCCATCTACTGGGGCAAACCGCATCTTGCCCCTGATAAACCATCTTCTTAAAGTATATATTGATTAGACACAGTCCTGGCTCTTTTCAATGATTATACTTTGAAAATGATGTATGAATTGTGTCACATTTGGTTAGTTGAAATCAAATATGTTACACACTTTGTCAATATAAAGAATGACCTTGCAGAAATGGTGATCAAATTTATTTTCAGCTTGACTAACAATTGTTGGAATCAGGGAAATATCTCCACCACACATCTCATTTCATATTCAATCTGAGTCACAATTTGGACAAATAAAATTTGGTCCACCAGCTGTACAGTCTTCATGGGCCCAGTTCTTACATGTCCAACATTGGACCCCTGTTTCTTTGGCTTCGAGTTCGTGAAAGGCTCTGCACAAATCAGACAGGGCCATTCTTTCTCATCACTACTTGAACTGTTATATTGCTTGGCTGGCCTGCATCTTTTTTTCTTTCCCCCTGCTTTCCCTCTTGCCTTTTTTTACTTTGATTTGGTTTGTATCTGTTTTGATCCACCTTTGTTCCTTTCCTTGATCTTTTCCTCTTTCATTGAAACTTTGGCTGCCTTGAGATGTTGTTTTTCTTCAAGTGATTGCTTGAACAGTAATGAAGTGAGAAGAGCAGCACTTTCGGACTTCCTTTTTCTACTTCGCACTGTGGCAAGTTTTGGTGGTGGTGACAGGGTGCGGATCAAAGTCTGTATGGGAGTGGACATATCAAGAACAGGGTCCTGAACAACAGGGGCTGGGCCAACAGCAGGGGCTGGGCCAACAACAGGGGGTTGGCCAACAACAGGGGGTGGGCCACCAACAGGGCCTGTGACAACTGCAGGGGCTGGGACAACAGTAGGGGCTAGGACAACAGTAGGGGGTGGGACAACAACAGGGGCTGTGACAACTGCAGGGGCTGGGACAACAGTAGGGGCTAGGACAACAGTAGGGGGTGGGCCAACAGCAGGGGGTGGGACAACAACAGGTGGTGGGCCGACAATATGGGCTGTGACAACTGTAGGGGGTGGGCCAACAGCAGGGGCTGGGACAACAGTAGGGGTGGGCGTGACTCATGATACCTCTTAGTATTATTTGTATCAATTAGACATTGGATATTAAAAAAAATTTGGCATTTTTCATTTTTACAGGTGAGTAATCATTATGTGGTTCCCAATACAAGTTCTTATGACATCAGTCAGAATTATAGCATGGTATGGGAAGCCAGTGTTGGTGTAAGGAGTTAGTTGAAGTTGATCATGTGTGAATGATGACTTTGGGGAAGCCTTTTTATTCTTATCTCATTTTTCAAATAGTAATTGATATCTACAAGCAAATTTTAAGGTAACAATAAACAGCATGAGCCTCAGACCTATTTGGTCTGATTTTCTTGCTCTTCCCCTAGCCCTACAGTAGCATTTTGCAGATAGGTAGTTAACCCATATTTCTAAGGCATTCTACTTACAAGAAGTGCCTTTGTCTTTCCCAAGGTACACAAAAACAAATATTGCAAAGTAGACTCATTTCTTTTTGAATGTTCATAATCAAAGACTTGGATAAGTCTAGGGGCTGAGGAGCATGGTCTTGGCCAACAACAGAAGGCTCAGGAACAGGGCTTTGGCCAACAACAGCAGCTGAAGCAAAGCAGGGTTGATTTGTTTGGTGTTTCTTATTTGTGGATTGGAGGTTGGGGGGATGGGGCAAAATGCCCACCATGAGGGGGCAAAACGCCCACATGGGCATTTTGCCTCTTCTCAAAGTGGGCATCTTGCCCCCCTATGACACATTTTAAAAGTCATGACAGTATCACATGATAGTAGATGACTGCCTTACACTAATGTTATGCATGGTTTGTAGACAGGTAAACAATCAGCTAAATTACTGGTAACATTCCAGATTTATCAATATATATGCAGTACTATGGAGAAACAGGCTTACTGTATTCGTACGGGTAAAATATGCGGTGAAATTTGAAATCAGATTCACCGATGCCGAAGGCAGAGGTGAATCTGATTTCAAATTTCACCAAGTATTTTACCCGTACGAATACAGTCAGCCTGTTTCTCTATTATTATATACCTTAATTTAGCCATTTTGATACTTACAATTTGGTACTTTTGTCGTACTTCGCCACCACGTCTAGTACGTACGTCTCCTGACACAAACATACCAGTTGCCATCCATGTTTAAAAAGTCGAATCTGATTGGTCGAGACCGTTTAGCCTCATCCAATTAGAGAGCGCCTTTTAAATCTACACTCCATGCGGAGTTTTCCTTTTCAAATCGAGCAAGTCAACGTATTTCAAGTTTAGCCACTGTGACAAGATTCGACAGTAGCGGCGGCCATCTTGAATGTCTCGCTCCGTAAGATATGTTTGGAGAGTGATCCGCAGTAGTGCATTGCCTTTGTACGGCCGACATTACGGTCATGTGATAACGTTACATACACCATGTAGGTGTCGTACGGGTATAAATACGACATGGGTAGGAGAGGGCGGTATGTGTATGATATACTAACATAGGTATATAATAATAAATACATCACTGCTTTTCTTATAAGAAATGGGGCTAAAATATTACTTATGCCATGTAAGGTGACATGTTGCACTCTTGGTGTTCTTAGAATGTACACACATTAATCTGTCTGTATTCATCACTTTCAAATGTAGTGTGGGGACAGAAGTGATGTTTATGTTGCTATACTTAAGGTGGGCCTTTTGCCCCACATGGACGTCTTGCCCCGCCCTACCCTTTTGATTGTGTACCACATGTGGGACTGTTAAAGACTCTGGCGGCTATTGGTTGTACCAGGAGGGTTTTGAAACTGTTGAAATCGTATTTTATTGTCAGGTCGCATGTAACCAAGATTGGTGATACCTTATCGGATGAAATCAGGGTGAAAACAGGGGTACCGCAGGGGTCCGTTTTGGGCCCCGTACTTTTTGTTCTTTACCTAAACAACTGCGTTGATATATTGAAGCACTCGGAGTGTATTTTATATGCTGACGATATTGTGTTAACCATAACTGGGGGGGATGGTGATATCATGGCGGAATTATTGCAGAATGACTTGTGCGAACCACGTCTAGTACGTACGTCTCCTGACACAAACATACCAGTTGCCATCCACGTTTAAAAAGTCGAATCTGATTGGTCGAGACCGTTTAGCCTCATCCAATTAGAGAGCGCCTTTTAAATCTACACTCCATGCGGAGTTTTCCTTTTCAAATCGAGCAAGTCAACGTATTTCAAGTTTAGCCACTGTGACAAGATTCGACAGTAGCGGCGGCCATCTTGAATGTCTCGCTCCGTAAGATATGTTTGGAGAGTGATCCGCAGTAGTGCATTGCCTTTGTACGGCCGACATTACGGTCATGTGATAACGTTACATACACCATGTAGGTGTCGTACGGGTATAAATACGACATGGGTAGGAGAGGGCGGTATGTGTATGATATACTAACATAGGTTTATAATAATAAATACATCACTGCTTTTCTTATAAGAAATGGGGCTAAAATATTACTTATGCCATGTAAGGTGACATGTTGCACTCTTGGTGTTCTTAGAATGTACACACATTAATCTGTCTGTATTCATCACTTTCAAATGTAGTGTGGGGACAGAAGTGATGTTTATGTTGCTATACTTAAGGTGGGCCTTTTGCCCCACATGGACGTCTTGCCCCGCCCTACCCTTTTGATTGTGTACCACATGTGGGACTGTTAAAGACTCTGGCGGCTATTGGTTGTACCAGGAGGGTTTTGAAACTGTTGAAATCGTATTTTATTGTCAGGTCGCATGTAACCAAGATTGGTGATACCTTATCGGATGAAATCAGGGTGAAAACAGGGGTACCGCAGGGGTCCGTTTTGGGCCCCGTACTTTTTGTTCTTTACCTAAACAACTGCGTTGATATATTGAAGCACTCGGAGTGTATTTTATATGCTGACGATATTGTGTTAACCATAACTGGGGGGGATGGTGATATCATGGCGGAATTATTGCAGAATGACTTATGCGAACTGAACAAATGGTTGGTCAATAGAAATTTAAAGATAAACAAAAAGAAGTCGAAAATTATGTGGTTCGCTGGATCCAGAAAGATTAACGTCGAGCAATATAATGTGAAACTAGATGGTATGATATTAGAGGTCGTTGATAGGTTTTCGTATCTTGGTGTTTTAATTGATGACAAACTCAACTTCACACCATTTTATAACAGATTGAAGCGCGATTTTCAACTGAAATTGTTCAAGCTGCGTAAACTACGGTTTTTTATTGACGCCAGTACATCGATATCCATCCTAAAAACCATGATGTTAACTAAGCTCGAATATTGTAGTTTTATTTGTGTTTCACTTACTGAGACTCAAAAAGGAAAGCTCCAGATTTTATTTAACAATGCCCTTCGTGTATGTTTTCGCTGTGGTGTTGATGTACGAGTGAGTATAGTATCGATGCTGCAGAGGGCAAATATCATGACTCTGGAGGCAAGACGCAATGTACAACTACTATGTTTTCTGTATTGGTGGGCCTCTGATCGGGATAATCGAATTGTTGAAAATGTGAGATTGACAAGGAGTACTGAAAAGATTTAAATTAAACTAAAACGACCGCAAACAGAAATGTTCAGAAGATCACTGCTATATGCTGGCAAAATGTTATGGGATATGCTCCCCGTAGAAGCTCAACGCATAGAAACTAGACACCTCTTTAAACGATGGTTAAAACGTGACGTATTTGATGATCAATGATGTATTGGATATGTGAGATAGCCCTTTGTATTAATTTTTGATCTTGAAACGAGGGATAAATATGAATAATTAAGATATGAATAATGTTTTTCGAGATACTCTCTTATTGCCACTAGTTCTTCTACTCATTTACTTTTTTTCTATGTTCTTTTCTATTACTTACTGTAATATGTTGCCAGGTAAACATATAACATGGTATGTAAAAACTGATACTTCAATACGGAAAACTTTTTTCCGATATCTTTGAGAGTTTGCTTGTGTATCATGTCTCAATACTGTAATTGTCTTTGTTTTGTCGGTGTGTCTAAATGGCAACTTGTTTTTCGTTGTTTCCATGTTGTACAATCTGGCCCATGTTAAAGATTTGGAATATGTACTATATATACTGGGAGGTTTAACACACATGGCCTGTCTGTTTATTTGTGGTTGTTAATTTTGTAACGGTTTGACGCTATTGGTTGAAAATCATCTACAATTGTACATGAATCCTTAAACGTCAATAAAGAACAAATTTACAACAACAAAAAAACCCTACTGCTATATCAAAGGCCAATCCTTCTCATACCATGTCTATGTGGTGTAGGAAGTAAAAGAACTCTCACCTCGGTAAATGTGTAGGGGTGAGATTTCTACCTACATTCATCTTATAGATTCGATCGAATCCAAAGTAAGTCTAATTGAACATATTGGATGTTAAACTACCCAAACAAACAAACTTGGTAGCTGCAGCCTCATGGCGAGCCCTAATCCTACAATCCCCGTCTGGATGAGGGTGGGCAAGTTCTAGTACATTGTAGCAAAAAGTGCAAGTGTGCAGTACTCTCGCTCCATCTAGAAGATGTTGGGGGGGGGGGGGGGTGGGTGGGAGGGGGGCAGCCTGATACGCCGTTGAACTGCGGTCACGGTGGGAATTGTATTGATACAGAGCCCTGCTTATTCTCCCTCTTCTGATGATGGTCTCTCTCGTGGCGGGGGGGGGGGGGGGGAGGTCCAGATGCCTCGACACGGCTCATAGCGGTGCACAAATGTTTGATGTCTGTCTTTAACTCGCCATAATGATACACTATTATACAGGTGACTATGGTGAGGTACAAACGATACATATTAAATAGAAAATATTTTGTCTAAATTAGGTGTCAAATTTTCGGCGATCTGCACCAAATACTTAACTTTGCTTGGCTAAAATAGTATTTCCAGTGACATTTTCAAAGTTTGTCATGTTTAGCATATTTTCTGACCTACACTGTCATATACTAAATTTACTGCTGATGAGGTGAACTTTTGAAAAATCAGCACAATTCATCTCCTTTTTAAAATATCAATGTTTTTTATTTTTATCTTTCTATGCCATACCAATAGCCGTATTTTCTATACATTTACGGCAATTTATAGGATATCAGAACTCAAATATGACATAGGAAGTTCCATATAAAGAGAACTCGGAATTGTTTAATCATCTTTCTGGGAAATGTACTTCACTATCATTCAGCCTTACTTGATCACGCTTTATTTGCTTTTGTCTATATCTATAAATCACAGATGCTTATGTTGTGGCTTACTTAATCAGATGTGCCAATTCCAAAGGTAAATCTCTGAGAATCAAGAATCCGGATTATATTCCTCCTTTCTCATGAAGCCCCAGTCATATGGACATCAAATCCGACCTATCTCAGTTCATTCACAATTTCTTTTAGTTACGATTTAAGTAACACAATTAAAGTTTTTGATATTTAGAATTTGCCTCCTTTTTTATGTGTAATTACTAAATTTAGGTTGCAATAAGGCGCAACATTTAGTCGCAATACATAAAGCAACTTCAATAAATGTAATGAAATGTAAACCTAAGTACACAACCCAGAAATAGGTCAAATTAAGTCGTTTTACATGTGTCCACCTTCTTGTGATACGTAGATGATAAGTCCAAATTTAACAGCAGCACGATGAACAGCTAGGATAGACTTACCTCAGTGACAATGGTTGAGCTGTATGTGGAGTTTTCATACTCCCAGCCATACTGGCAGTCTCCTATCGTTACGTTGGTCTGCGGTGTGCTGTTTAAGACGGCTAGTGCTTCATCTGTCGTCCAGTCTGTAATTTAGATAGAAAGAATAAAATAAAACTCTGACACGGAACGAGTTATTCATCTAAAAGCCATTATCCACTGGCCGACTTTTCTCCACCGATCTGCAGACCCCAGATCGATGAATTGAGCCAGGTATGCAGAGAAGTGTTCACCGATGAATTGTGCATAGACTATGTAATAAGGCCACCACGACTTCTTCATCAAAATCAAAGAGGTTTGAGATCGTCGCTGATGGCCATTGTATTTGGAGGACAGTTAGATATGGACCAGTCAAATGTGGCATGCACAGCACCCTCACCGACTTTTAGACACCGACAATCAGTCGTTGACCACCAAATACATTTAATAAAGAGATTATGTTACATATTAGGAAAACTGACTCGGCGTTGTATCTGGAGTTCTTTTCAATTGATAATCAAATGTAAGTACAGTTCCTCCTTTCTCTAAGATTCTTGTATTGGGAAAATAGAGAGATGCTCGAACATATAGCCTATGTACTTCATGTGAAATAAGGAAATGACAACCTATGTAACTTGTCGAAATATTGTAATTAACTTGTAACCGTATTGTAAAGAGATTTCCTGAGATGAAAGACCTTAGCTCATAAAGCAAGCCATGTTCGTTTCTTCTATTATTTGATATAAACTGTTAATCCAATGGTGCCGTATAGATACTTTGTCTGTTGTCTATGACTGTGTATTGTATGTCCATATATATGTTTAACGGTATCTACCGTCAGTACAAAATACACGATTTTTGAAAATAATTAGTAGTACACAATTCCAGCAGTCATATGACCTGCAAGCCAGTAGAACTTTATAGAGATCTGGAGAGGAACACTTCAATATGTATGACGCAACTGAAATTACTTCTTGTGAGAAATGTTCGTATGCATATATCCTCAAGATAACAAGAATGAACTGCGATTATTTGTAAATTTGGAATTTGATTTGGTCGTGGGGAAACGCCCAAACACTAAGCGAATTGCACCTCGGGAGACTCTTTTCTTACTTGAACTAAGTAAATGAATGTGTATACCTACTGGTATAGTGCCTGTTGTAGGCGCGGCACTTCTCGCCCGGGGGAACAGTCAGGTTGAGCAGCTCCCACGCCGTCAGCTCGAGCTGCTCGGCCGACGGCGGCGCGCGGCAGTGATGCCCCGGCACCGCCGCCAGGAATACAATGCCCATGTTGTTTATGGCGCTGGGGACGAGTGTGAGGGACAATAAGATCATCATCACCTTCTGGTAACGCCCGAACTCCCCCAGGTAGTCCTTGAGTAGGTCGTCGTATTCCACGGCCATATTGAGTGATTGTTTGCGCGGAGGATGCGAGCTGCTCTTTGGGTTGACCTGTATTAAACGTAGGTAGTTTGTTGGGTATTCTCTGATTTAAGACTCAATTTTCAGCATTTCTTTTCTGAATTAATTTTGATAACATCTGCTTCTCACTCGTAGTTTACATGTTACTCCCTCATAGCTTATACATGTGCTTCTCCCTTGTAGTTTGCATGTAACTGTCACTCATAGTTTACATGTGACTCCCTCGTAGTTTACACGTGATTCTCCCTCATGATTTACACGTGAATCCTCATAGTTTACATTTGACTCTCTTTCGTAATTTATATGGGCCAATCGTGGGTTATTTACACATGTGATCAACCGGTAAAGATTCCCTCGATACTAAAAATCACATGGTGGTCCAGGTTTTCAAAATGATAATAACTTAAGTTCATTGCTGTATATTAAATTTCGACTTCAACCAGCACCACACAATATTTGATTAACTTACATTTAGCATATGAGCTTGCAATTATTGACACTCCAATCCAAAGTACTAGCTAGTTACTATTTGTAAAAGCAACCGTCTCATTATCCTATGTAGTGTGGTCACTTAGAGCCATGCTGAGCCAGTGGTAGATTTACTGCTATATCAAAGGTGTCAGGTGTATGGGATTGCTATAGGTTGGAAACAATAGGCAGGCAGTTCATTATGACACCCTCAAGAGGGCACCCCCTGCGCCAGCTTTGTAATGGTGGGCAGCAGAAGTACTGCAGGGAAAGGATCACATTTCATATCATGTGATGAAGAAATATCAATTTTCCAATTCCAACGCCCCTGCTGTAGGAACCCAGGGCCAAAGGGTTTACTGTAAAATCCTAGTTGCTATGGTGACATTCTATCCAGTGAGAAAATAACCAAATCATATTTCTGAGTGGCCCACTCAATTCCATACCCATGAAACTCATCAAATAGAGATATTACACTTGGAACACAGCATTTCAAGGTCTTTGATATTTGATCTTTGCAGCAATTTTACAATCCTAGTTGCCATGGTAACATTATATCCTTACAAGAAATGGTCAAATCACATTTCTATTCTACACCCATAAAAGAAACCTGCAAATAGACGTATTACACTCCCATCATTTTGGCAGCCATCTTGGAATCCAGGATGCCTGATATATAACAGAATGATAGTGCTGGTGGTTTTCGGTCATAAATTTTGGTTTGAGGTGGTTTTAGTAAACATGTGACAAAGAAAGTAGGTATATTTGGTTGAAGAAGGTATAGAATGTCAGCCGCCTTGTAAAGATCCAAGATGGCCAGAAAAATGGTATGAACATATCACGTCCAAATCTATGGACGATTGTATTTTTTCTATCCAGTGAATAAAACAATCTAGCAGTTCTAACCTTTCCAGAAATTTATTGGTTACAAAATCTCAATAACACCTGAACAAAAGAATTATTGACCCTGACTATTTATAGCTTTCACCGAACTAGATGTTTTGAATTATACATTTATTTCGATATGTGGGGTTTAATGCGCATCTGAATATGGATAAACTGACTTCAAGAAAAAGATTAATGAGATATTCATAAGACCGAGAGCAAGAAAATTTGGTTGAGAGGTGTTGTGGATCGTTTTTTTAATGTGTTTATCTGGTATCATTTGGATATATCTAAGATCGCATTTGAGTTGTGCTGATTTCCAGAATGTTAGGGACCACATGTTAGTCACTATATTAATACATTAAACACATATTCACATACATAACTTCACCAGTCATCAATCAACGCTAATTCCAATAGGGCACAGTATCCTATTCACTAGTTCCCTATTCATCCTATTGTGACGGTATTATCTATAATGCATAAATGACTGCATCACAACATTATTATGGATGATATTGATAAATTCCTCTCACCTTAGATGTCAGTGACCGCAGATCTCATGACGTTTGTTGTGCCACAGGTCCCTCTGGCAGGCAGGCAGGTAGTCGGCAGGGTTGGCAACACTGTAGTAGAGAGGTCACTAGGACAGTGGTGGCCCACCAGGCGGTGGACCTGACATCACAGGCAAGACATGATGTGTACATACTGAGTTGTCCCTAGAACATGGCACTCTATTTGTTTACACACATGATATAGGTGGGGAAATTTCACAATTCCATAATTTATCTATTTATCATTCATCCTTGGCTTTCAAGAATAATCTACTCTTTTTCTCCGTTTCTTCAAAGGTGGTGGTAGATACATTTGCTTGTTTGTTTCCATTGTTTATTTCCATTTTTGTTTCATATAACTATTACCAGAACTTTTGAATACATGGACTAAATCTGGAATGTCATATAACTAGAACTGATGTACCAACTATGGCAGTAATTAAAAAGAGGTGGACATGTTGGAGAAAAAACATTTATTCAATTCCTTTCGAGTTCATATTCGCAGGTGTGCCGTAGGGCATATAAGCTCGAAGTCCTAGAGTGGAATGTCTGCCTCTTGCTGTGGGTGGGCGGTTTCAAAACGGCGAGGAGTGTCCCCCTGTGAGCCGTCCTTCTGTGGAGGGAGATACGTATTGAGTGTGTACGGAAATATACATTTTCTTATAGCAATATATAGATAGGATATGTGTTTGATTTTCTGCTTTGGACATGTACAGAGAGGCGGATAGAACCTGCAGAGAGATGACTGGAAGATCAGCCATTGGGGACCCGTATGCCTATGCATATTATGCATGAGGTCTTTTTACTTTTACTCTGTAGATAAACAAATCAACATGCGTCATACATATAAAAACCAGTATGTGACAGGTATAAATGTACACTACAGAGCGTGATTTGATAATAATACATTAAAACATGCAAGTTATGTTCCACATAAATGATATTCCTGAACTATTCATCCTCATTAATGTAACGCAGCCATGAACATCTGGATAGCCATATGCAGGATATGAGTGTAAGAGCCATTTGAATGTTCTTATCGGTTGAACCACGAAAACGTGAATGTAATTCATCTCAAAACAAGACTTAAGGGAAAGACGATTTTATGTTAAACCAAGCAAAGACATGAATTTTATAAAGAGAACTCGTAAAGAGAGCTAAGATCCTTCACAAAAAAGATAACCGACCAGGTTTTACTGTTTGACCAAGGCTGAAATGGTTGGGGGTTACTATAAACAGGCATGAGATTGAGAAGTCGCCCAAAATCATGAAAAGTCGGTGGTGGTGGAGGTGGTGTCGGCCAGGGTGACTGGGGCATATGCTACCTCTCAGGTAGCATTTACCCCATTTGAGGTAGCGCCTACCCCATTCACGGGGTAAGTGCTACCTCAAATGGTATAAGCGCTACCTGCTTGGGGTATAGGCTACAAATACAATGGGGTATCTGCAACCTCGAAATATCTTAAATTAAATGTTACTTGTTGCACTTACCCCATTTACCTTTATTTCACTGAATTCTATCCACCACATACCACCCGTACCACCATTGCAGAGTTAGGCATTAACCCCTTGACATTTCATTATTTCACTGCCAATATCTAACTATCATAATCTATCATAACAATAATGATTTAACTGCCTAGTTATTATATCTTCTGACTATTTCATTTACATGGTGCTATGCATGGTGTTTTGGGGGTGCTTTATAGCATGTTCATTGGGTCAGTTATTTTTCAGAAAACACCCTGACTTGGCCAGGCCGTTCTTCTGTCTGGTCCTTTACGTGTATGCCATGAGGGGGTGAGGCTTGTTTAATTAATTGCATACATGATATGATGGAGAGGGAATGGGGTTAAATAATTCAGAGATTATATGGACATATTTTATGGCCAGCCCTCATGCCAATATTCTATCTAATTCAAAGGCAGAGCATGTCCTAGGCTTTGACCCTGCACACTACAGTGCCACTCACCAGTCCTCACTCACCAGTACTCACTCACCAGTACTCACTCACCAGTACTAACTCACCAGTCCTCACTCACCAGTACCCACACACCAGTACTCACACACCAGTACATAAACGCCAGCACTGATTTACCAGTACCCTCTAAGTTGTGTCAGTCTCTTTTTAAAAATTTCTTTTAATCAATAAACAAGACAGTTCATCCTGTTTGGTGTATCTGTACTCGCTCACACCGCCAACTTCCGGGTCTGTAGTCTACAGGTCGCCCAGTGTCAAATTGTGAGTTATATATAGACCGGTTACTCAACACCATATGTAGGGTGGTGAGGGGCTCGATACGTGACCCCTGACCCCGCGTTGAGCGCGGGAAAACAACCCTAGATAAGTAGTCTTGCAAAAGTCCCTTCATCTATTGTGTTTTGTCTGTCACTAGGAAAGGGTCACTTGGTATGTGTCACTCAGGAAGGGTCACTAAGTATGTGTCACTTAGTATGTGTCACACAGAAAGGGTCACTTGGTATGTGTCACTCAGAAAGGGTCACTCGGTATGTGTCACTCAGGAAGGGTCACTAAGTATGTGTCACTTAGTTTTTGTTATTTGCTATGCATCACTCAGGAAGGGTCACTAAGTATGTGTCACTTGGTATGTGTCACTCAGAAAGGGTCACTTAGTATGTGTCACTCAGAAAGGGTCACTTAGTATGTGTCACTCAGAAAGGGTCACTTAGAATGTGTCACTCATACCTGGTGACCCTTTGTGATTGACTCATACTTATTACCCTTTCTGAGTGTGACACTAAGTATGAGTCACTCAGGAAGGGTCACTAAGTATGTGTCACTTAGTATGTGTCACTCAGAAAGGGTCACTTGGTATGTGTCACTCAGAAAGGGTCACTCGGTATGTGTCACTCAGGAAGGGTCACTAAGTATGTGTCACTTAGTTTTTGTTATTTGCTATGCGTCACTCAAAAAGGGGCACTTAGTATGTGTCACTCAGGAAGGGGCACTAAGTATGTGTCACTTGGTATGTGTCACTCAGAAAGGGTCACTTAGTATGTGTCACTCAGAAAGGGTCACTTAGAATGTGTCACTCATACCTGGTGACCCTTTGTGATTGACCCATACTTATTACCCTTTCTGAGTGTGACACTAAGTATGAGTCACTTAGTATGTGTCACTAAGTATGTGTCACTTAGTATGTGTCACTTGGTATGAGTCACTCTGAAAGGGTCACTTAGTAAGTGTCACTCAAGAGGGTCACTTACTATTTGTCACCCAGAAAAGGTCACTCAGGATGTGTCACTCAGGAAGAGTCACTAAGTATACCAGTCGTTTACTATGTGTCACTCAGAAAGGGTCACTTAGTATGTGTCACTCATGCTTGGTGACCCTTGGTGAGTGACCCATACTCGTGACCCTTTCTGGGTGACCCTTTCTGAGTGACACATAATACATGGCCCATCCTGTGTGACCCTTCCTGAGTGACACACACCAAGTGACACACACTAAGTGACATACACTAGGTGACACACACAAAGTGACACACACTAAGTGACACACTAAATGACACATACTTAGTGACACAATAAGTAACCCTCTCTGACCCTTTCTGACTGACTGCAAGTCTACTTGTCCTGGGACGGGAGATGCGCGGGGAAATGTCCCGATGCGCGGGAAACATCAAGGCAACAAAGAGCTCAGTCAGGTCTATTTTAAGCAATCGACTGCATCAGGGGTGTGACTGGAGGAGGGTATGACCTACATCGGGTGGAAGGTTATGAGCATGAGCTGGAGGGAGTTGGGAGGGGGTTGGTTGTTATGCAGTGGAAGCGTGCCTCTACTAGTGGATAAGCACACCAGTCTATTCACCCGATGCCTTACCACTTAGGAGCGGATGGTGACTGGACCATGTCGGCTATATGGAACATACTACCAGTCTATGTACAGACTAGGCCCAGACCACCTTCAACCGGGAGTCAGAGGACACACACCAGTTAGGCTCCAGTACCAGTCAAGTCCCACCCCAGCCCCACTCCAGTACAAGATCGTGAGTAAAATCGGCCATATGGAACAGAGCCTTAACACATTGGCAGGTGTTGCTAGAAAATGCTTATCTTTTAAAGTTAACACGGCAATACAATGCCCTAGCTTGCTCCAACAATCTAATGTGTCAACAAACCACTCTCCTGTAATCACGCCCGCCGTTCACACTTAAGGTGTGTTTGCTGTGTTCCCTACAATTGGCCGGACCTAGCAATGGTCGTCCTAGCGGCCTCGTAACTAGGGAGTGGGCGGTTAGTCGGCACTGAACGGCAACACCTGTTTACACAACGACCAAAATTTTCACCTTTATATTTGTCCCATAGGCTTAAGTTTTGGAACTTGCGCCCCACTACCTTAATGTTTGTGTGAGCACTAATCAATAGCTAATTTTTCACTGCTCACACACTACTCCCAATTCTCACTACTTATGTGGGGAACCATAAACATAACACACAATGAAAACTTAAATTTTATTTTTTAAATTTTTTATTCATTCTTACTTTGATGCGAAATATACATTATAACAATGGTCTATAAAAAATTAAGGTCAGTACTGGCACTCGAACCCCACTGCCGTGATGTTCGTGAAAGCAATATACAATAGCTAATTTTTCACGCCTTATACCCTACTCCCAATTATTGCTACATTCTGGGTAATCATAAAAAAACACACAATGAACACAGCAATCTTACGTTTAATATATTTATTCATTCTTACTTGTATGCGAAATATAACTTATCACAATGGCATATATCGTCTACATTCTGGGTAATCATAAGAAAACACACAATGAACACTGCAATCTTACGTTTAATGTTTTTATTCATTCCTACTTGCATGCGAAATATAACTTATCACAATGACATATAACAAATCAAGGTAAGTGCAGAATACCAATTTCAACTGCACTCTGCAACGTATATTTCAAGCCAAAGAAACACATTCAACTATTGCTAATAAAAACCTC
This sequence comes from Alentia gelatinosa, assembly GCA_950022655.1. Taxonomy (NCBI): domain Eukaryota; kingdom Metazoa; phylum Annelida; class Polychaeta; order Phyllodocida; family Polynoidae; genus Alentia; species Alentia gelatinosa. The sequence continues at coordinate 105,463,585 of OX465580.1, forward strand.
CAAATCCGACGAAGTGTCGGAACTCAACGAACTCAACTAACCGTATACTTTAAATCATTCCCAACACCAATATTCTCTCCAAAAAGTCTTAATGCCCAACTACTATCCAAATAATCTCATCTTTGTAAAAAGGCAATTGACTCTAGTAACGAATGCCACTCATGCAATGCTCATTAAACAAATTCACCACCATCTCCTCTCACCATACCAGCTAGTACAGCTGGCCAATAAGTTATCCGAAATTAGTCCCTCACTGTCCAAAATTCCCGTGCGGAGATTATCCCTGAACTGGAGGTAGGCTGTGCAGGCCACGGGCAGAATAATCTCCTTGGCGCATGTGCTGAAGGATGGCAGCAGGCACATTCGGTTCTCCCCACCCGTGGAATGATGCTAAACGATACAAGTATATCGTTTTCTGGAAGCCGCAACAGGCGCTCTCTTTGCCCCGTCAACGCCTCATGGAGCATCATGATGTTCACCCCGTCAACTGCACCGTATGAAAAAAAATTTACATACTTGTTTAATTAATGATTGGTTCCCATATAATAAACTATGGCTACATACCATTTAGACTAAATAACTTACTTTAGTATTTTTTACCAACTACTTCATGGAAATGTCTGCTATAAGTCATCTTACCATGTACATCCAATACGAATGATTTGAACCATTCTGCCGCCTGCCGGGCCAATGCTGCACGGGCCTCATCCAGAGGAAACTTGTAAGCGAGGCGCCCTAACAGTTCCCGCCCCGTTAAGGGCGCAGACATCTCGCACATGGCATGGAATGCCTCCGGGTAGGTCCTGAGGGTGTCCCCCACCTTCCCTAGTCCGGAAAGCAACCTAGTAGAAAAACAAACGGACACTTAATAAATATTCAATTAGGGCCAATCCCTCTACCCATATAATTTGCCACTTTCCAAAACTGCTAAAAACCAAATTGGCAATAATTATGCTATTCCACCGTCACTGCTCTAAATACCTCTTTCAATCGGCATCTAACACCCGTAACAAATATATCATATTTTAATGTAAAAACTGCCTGGTGTAGGTAAGTGTCGATGACCATGTGCCTATCCTCGATAAGGTTTGTGGCGTAAAAGTTCTCCAGGCCCGGTAGCTCGGATGGTGGTATACGACACAGGATCGTTTGCAGGACCTCACAGTATGGTGCATTATTCAACTGCAATTCCAAACCATGCAATATGTATCAAAAAATCAACAATAATGACTATATAAAGCACAGTCTTTTCAAGCCCGTAATGTTGGCCCTTAATTCACTTATTTCCAAATTTTAGTGTCCCTTTTACAACTCCCCGCTTATGGTCCCCATCAAATTGCCTCAATACAATTCAGTTGTCTCATTCGCCTCTATGTCGCTACCTGTGAAAATGTTTTGAATGTTTTACTTACACACAGCACCGTCTTGTACTCTTCCCGGGTTATAAGCCCTCTTCTTCTCAGATCCCGCTCGTCCAGCTCCCCGTACAAGGCAGCCACACCCCAAGTGATCACCTTAGCCGTGATTTTACTGATGAACGTTGGCAAGGGGCCACCCGAGGTGAGGGACATAGCGATTGCTACTCCCACCTTGTAGTATGTCCTGTTCATCAACTCTGTAAACATTTTCGTATATTAAAGGGATACTCCAACTCAATGCGCCAAACCTGTATATTTTTGTATAACAAATTAATCCATACCCATTTCTTTTCTAATGTTTATAAACTATCCCTACCTCTTTATAAAAGTTTTTCTTACCAATCGGAACCTCAATTAATATTCCCAGCAATATTTCTTCCTACGCTGTTCTAGTTAAACAGTATTTATCCCAAAAAACCTTCACACATAGTTCATTACCTTTGTAGTTCCACCTAAGCGTGCGGTCTCCAGCTTCTCCAACAAAGATGCCATCGAATGTTGCTATTTGATCGAGAAGCTCATGGAGGTATTTCCGTGTAGGTCCTCCGTCATCTATGGCACCCATAGAAACGCCTGCTTCATCCACGAGTTTGATGCTTATCCGTTTTGTTGGGTCAATCTCTTTGTCATTCAAGGATGCCCATGGGTTAGCCAAGTTGCACGTTATAAGGTTGGCATATCGGTCCGTCTCTGTCATTGACATGAGAAGTATCCTGCAAATCGATTCCAAAAATCCTTAATGAACAAGTTATTTCATTAAATGCTACTGTTTTTTTAGTATTCCTTAGAATGTGAACTATATAATGTTAACTTATATTAAATATATTTATTAACTAAACAATATCTTGTTTTCTCCAACTGGAATAACTGTACTTTAGGCCCCATATTGTACCAAATTTACACTCTATATGGTTTCGCATAAATGTACCTCAGGCCGCCTACGGCTTCTTCCATGGCCTCATGTGGAATGCTGGAGCATAGTTCTTCGTTCACCAACAGCAGCACTGTGAGCATCTGTAAGAGAATCTAGTATTATATCCACTCTTAATGATGGTTCCCTAACGACGCTAGACAGGCGGCGACCACCACAGAAGCACTATTCAAATAATAAATATACATACCAAGCTTGCAATTTTCTTTGTTAATTTAAGAAAATCTTATTTAAAAAAAAATATATATGTTGTTTTTTTTTCTTAAGTGGCTTTCATTCATAATTCTCTTTGCAGCGTGGACAATTTGGGGTAATTTTTAATTTTAAAACTCCTTAAAATATATAAATATACATCTCACTTAGGTAAGACACTATACCAAGTGATGGATTAGACCATTTTCATATTATGAAATATTTGAAATAGCAATTAACCAACTTTTAACTATTTGCTGTACTCTGTACCAAATGCAGCTTATGTTAGCCATGTAGAAATCTCTTACAGCGTGGACAAAGCTTCAAAAACCAATACGATTTATTAATGACTATTTATGGATATTTAGGAATTTTTCAGGAAAAATTGTGATCATTCATCTGAAGGTATATATCTCATAGAATAGTAAGCTGAACTTTACTTTCCTTATCAATTTTTTTCCAACAAACTACAACAAACGTTGTACTTGTAAATTTTTAAATCACCCAAAAATCGTGGTTTTCAGATTTTAAAAAGTCAGTTCTTGGTTCATACTGGATGGAAAATCTAATTATCCCAGTATAAAAACTTATTATTTCATTGATACTACCTATGTTTTATTTTATAAACTGTTTAGAAACTTTGAATCATTAATATTTAATTATTTTCCTTGTTTTCCATTAAATTGGAGGGTTTGTCCACGCTGTAAGAGAACTTTTTCATACACATATGCTATAGGGGCCACCATGCCCACATTTTCAATATTTAACTAATAATATTTTATGGTAGAATGGCCCACCCCATAGACAATATGACCCCATAATTATTTTTACTGTCTTCCAATATTTTTATTTTTGACCCCCCTAACCCTAGTTGCACTGGTTCTATGAGAATGAGTCCACCATTCTCTCTTCCAAGTGTGGTCTTACAACTGCCGATGGTGCCGGGGTTCCATTCTGAGCCCTCTCACTGGTGTCCTCTCCTTCTCTGTTCATCTCCTGGTTATTTCATTCCTAAAGAAATAGAAAAAAAGAAAAAGGTTTTAAAAATGTCCAGTTCCATTGCGATGCACTCAGTAATTGCTGTCCACATACCCAAATAACCAATGGACCCCACTATATATTTTTTAAATAATTATGTAATCTTCATACCTGTATGAACAAATACTTTGTATATAAATCCCAATTAGGGGTATCCTAGCTCTTTTCCCTTGAACTGGAATTGATGCATTTGAAGTGGGTATCTCCTCTTAATACCATCTCTCACTCACATACGTCACCTGTACTTACCACTTCCATGGGTTCTTCCTCTCTAAAGTGAACTGCACCCCCGGGAACATTCCTGGGATCTTCCCCCAGCAGATCTTCCTGTTTGTCAAGTAAAAGAGTTTCACTCTAGTTGCATAAATATGATGGCACATTTCATCGCATATGTCCCCGTACTTTTTTGTGAAATAACGCAAAACTACGGTCTCTTTTCCTTTACTACTGGTCTAAACAGATATTCTCCCGGACTGATGACATTTGAGCACGTAAATAACTACAGGTCCCTAGCGGTTTCGAATAATGTTCAACATAGTAGGTATAGATAAGACTTCTCAATTTACCACCTCAATTGGGCGAACGAATACGGTGCATTTGTGTTTACCGAAGAGGGTGTAACCGGCTCCCGTATCACTTCGAGCACCCGTGAACCTTGTCTTTTGATACAGTACTCGAAACTTTTGATTCGCGGCCACGTGTCCAAGACGTAACGCCGCATGCGTTCAACACTCCAGTTCATGGGTAGGCGTACCTGCGGCATCCGACTTGTCCTCACCACCGATGCCGTTGGTGGTACCCCTGTTGTGAAAGGAAACAAATAAAATTGGTCCAACGAAATGAACTAAAAGCCATTGAACCATATTTACAAGGTGGTATACCAACTGAAATGCCAACAGTACAAATAACACTACTTCATAGCGCAATTCCAAATTTAATATACATAGGTTTTCCTAACTATTTACCGTAGCCTTCTTCCTTGAGTGGTTCCAGCATGTTGTATGCGTTCATAATGTTCTCTGTGCCTGGGCGAATGCATAGCAGCTTGAAGGATCGGGTGGACTGAACACTTGTGCGGTTTTGAGTTGGACGGCTGCGGGTGGTGCCGCCCGGGTTGTTAACACATTGTGACACTTTAATAAGTGTAAGTTTACCTGGCGTAACTGTAACTGCTACTGTATTTTTTCTTAATAGCCTATCATTATATACCTATGGCTGTATCTAGTGTGTATACTGTCCGCTCCCACCCATGGCAAATCTATACCTGTACGGCACCGTGAGCCGTACGGGGTATGTGATCATGTGACTATTTAAAATATCGCAGTTTTTAGGTCTATAATAACATGAAAACGGGCTGACTCTCTTATGCGTCGTTTCCGGCGATGTGAAGGTATCGGATTATTACAAGCATGTTATAATCTATGTTCTAACCTAAATGAAATTTTAACACGCACCCTGCTAGGGTTAATGTTTGCTATGCACAGATTGTATTATATATCCTTGTCATGAACTTATATACAAAGGCCAAACACAAATACACCACGTTAAATCACCATATACTTTATGGACGTCAGATCAGCACAAATCCTCACAAAAAACGTTTGCATTGGTTTATACAAGTACATGTGTACAGGCACAGAAAAATGCGAAAAATATAAAGAAACTGAACTCACTTGCAGAACGCTCTTCTGCCCCCATCCTGTCGCGATCAACCATATCCTGGTCCATGTCGTTCCTATCTTCATCCCCTCTTGCCGTGGCATTGTTCCGTGTAGCTTTTTTTTTTTTTTTTTTTTAATATTTGTTTATTGACGTAAGGTTTCACATACAGGTACACGATTTTCAAACAACATACGTCATTTAAGTGGTGAAGAAAAAGGAGAGTGTGATACTCCACAGGCTAAAACCACTCGTGAAACAAGGAAAGGAAACAGTTCTACAGGCTATTTAGTAGATTTGACTACATACTTGACAGTTCTTAGACAGAAACCTGTTCGGGAACAGGCTACTCACACTTACAACATTTGGACAAAGATACATGAAGACTTTTACAGATAGACAGGCTTAGACAGACTCACAAACAAAGACATCACATGACTACTCAACCAAGGGACTGAAGAAAACAAGGGATGAGATTCTGCTGGATAATCAATATTTTCACTACACAGGGACAACATAGTAACAGCATGTTTCTTGTAGTTCAACGTATTAGGTCACCACAAAGATCTCCCAGTGGGAGCTGTTTCACTTGTTCTTTGAAATGTTCTCTATTTATAACTGACTGAGTATCATAATTTAATTTGTTCCAAACACTAACGCCATAGTAGAGAGGTGACCTTTTGAACAAGTCTGTAGCGGGTCTTTTAAGTTTTATCTGGAGCTTACCTTGAATACGTGTATTTGGCCCATTAGGCCTGTCTTTGACTAGGTTCTCGGCGAGGGAGGCCCACCAGTGTATGAAAGATAACAGGTGCCTGGTTCTACGCACACAAAGTTTATCAAGGTTTGCTCTCTCAAGGAGGGAGTCAATCTCGACTCGATCTCTCAGCCTGACTTTGTAACAAACCCGTAGGGCATTATTCATCAAGGTTTGTAGGTTTTTTCTTTGACTAGCATTGAGTATGACAGCAACAAAATCACAGTACTCTAACTGCATTAGGAGCATTGTCTTTACAACTGCGACAGCCGTATTCGCATCAATACAGTACCGAAGTTTGCGTAATTTAAACAGTTTGAGTTGGAAGTCATGTTTGAGTTTATCAAAGTACTGGGAGAATGTCAGTCTGTGATCAATTGTGACACCAAGGTATTTAAAAGATGCAACCAGTTCTAGACACTTTCCCTCCACAACACACTCTGGTAGGTCATTGTATCTGTGCCTGTTATTAGGCATACACCACATTACCTTGCTCTTTTTAGGGTTTAGTTTAAGATTATTTGCATCAAACCAGTGTACTAGTCGATCAAGGTCGCCTTGCAGGAGGTTACAAGCTATATCTGGGTCTTTACACGATGCAACCAGTACGATATCATCAGCATAAAGTAGATATCTGCAGTTTTTAACTGCGCTCAGGCACCCATTTAGGTACAGGATGAACAGTGCCGGTCCAAGAATGGACCCTTGGGGAACACCCTTAAGTACTGGATTGAAACTAGATACCTTGTCTCCAACCTTAGTTGCTTGTTCCCGATTTAAGAAATAGCTCCTGAAAAGCTGTACTATCTGGGGATTTCCAGTTTGCTGTCCGATAAGGGCGAGCAACATGTCAGCTTGGTTGTTCATGTCCGATGTTCGATGCTCCGTTACAGTCGATAATGATTTCTGTTTGGCATACCTCTTTATTTATACATTTTTCGGAATGGGGTGCGCACGGGTCTTCCGACCACATTCCGATAAGCCTATTCGTCCACCAACAATGCCTTATCTACGTCGCATCGTCACCTTGCCAGAGACGACGTTGTTCAGCCAAACATTGTGCTGTCGGAGCACACGGTTGTTTCAAGCAGTCCAGGTGGCCAGTCTTTACCATCTACATAGTAGTCTTATAACAAGGAAGGCTTCTGTTATAACAAATACCGTCGCCCTCTCTTTACAACAACCTAGCTTTTATATTCAATTGTCAATAATTATGTGTACGTACGCACTATTTAGGCAAGAAACGATTATTAAAAACGAAAGGACCTAATAACAACTAATTTTATCCGTACAGCGCATTCCCATAAATTTATAAAGTTCATTGCAGCTTTCCAAATCCAATCGTGTGCAATAGGCTGTGGCGTGAATTACAAGTTAAAACTCCTTGTATTCACACTTAAATATTGTAATGAGCGAATGTGGTGCATAATGCAAAGCATTTATATTAAATTAATGACATTTAAATGGTTGAACTTATATTGAACGATTAGGCGGTAGTTCCTCACTTAATGAATACAACAACATTTATTGAGTATGCATAATTAAAAAACATTATTTCAAACATATAGTAGGCCTATATAGCCGCAAAAATGTACTATAAATATATGTTATTTGATGAAGAACAGTGTACAATGGTCTTTATAAGAGTCGTTCCTAATTGCTTTACTGATTGCAATTGACCGAGTCAACCACATTTGTAAATAAAAGGACTAGACAGGATCTCGGCATATGTAGTCCTTTTTTCCTACGTTGAGAATTTACCAAAGCAATGTCTCGCCAGGGCACGCACATATGATTTCAGGCACGTGCCTTATCACTCTCAGAACACACGGAGGGAGCCTTGTTGGTTTACACACGAGGCATGTGCTTTCACCTACCCCGGGTTTACGTAGTGTGTGATGGGAAGGTGTGTCGCGATAAAAACAGCGTCATGCATTTGCACTGTCTGTTCTATTGAATTCCGGTTCCAAATTACTCTTGAGGCCAATGTAGACAGGCTGTTAAATAGAACGGCGGTATTTTAGTCCCGTTTTAAAGTAGAACTTGGTCTCAATTATTTTAGAAGGAAGATTCTTGGAAAATGGAAAAGAAGACTGTCCTGTCTGTGTTGGGGTGGCAAATATGAACCATATGGTACAAATTGATACCTGATGAAGGATACGAAAATACTTGATTGGCTGTTATATTGAGGGAACCACAGAATTTGTTAAATACTCTTACTTGGTATTTTGCCCAACAATATATTATAACAGATGTAATCGTAAAACTGGATGAGTTTTAATCTTGGCCACCGTATGCCAAGGCTGGAGTTTGGCAAAGTGACTTCATGAGGCAAAGCCGAGTGAAGTCCGGAGCCAAAACTCCATGATTAGAACGAATCAGGTTTTGATTTTATCCTACCCTATCTCCTCGATTTTATATTAGGGGTAGGATAAAATATAATACTAGACGGTGTGGCATCCATTAGGACAAACCTACGGAAATTTAGTAATGACTAGGGTCTATGGAAACACATAATACAGTCAATAATTCAACATGTTTAGCTGCAAAAGAGAATAGTATATTTTAATTCGCCTTGGCGCACCACTGTCCATATGCGGAAAGTAAGAAACATGTTTAGCTGCAAAAGAGAATAGTATATTTTAATTCGCCTACTACTTTGGGCCAATTCAGAAGAAGCTGTTTTGGGCTGTTTTAAAAGAGACTCTCTAATGTTTGAATTATTGTGGGTTACGTGGGAATTGCAACTGTATCTGTGAAGGTCGGGGACATTTAAATGGTATATTCGGCGATGCGGGAGAATTAAACAAATAGACTGTATTGGCGGTTTTGAAGATACTGCAGGATGTAGAGGGGCATGGAGTACCCCTGGGGCCTGTTTTTTAGTCGTGTCCATTTCCTATAGTGACCAGTTAGTGACCGTTTGGAGACCTTTGGGTTCCAGAGATAAGTCGTCATAACATGTGCGACCATTTAGAGGGGTAAACTGTCGTGGTCACTGTTTTTGGTTCCAGAGTTGTGACCAGTTGGTGACCATTTAGCCCAAATGGTGGCATATTTCATTTTATACACTTCTACTGTATTAAATGAAACAATATTTACTACTATGAATTATCTATATTTGTTTTATCTAATTCCCAAATTTCACAATTTTCTGTTGAGTAATAAACATGTGTGACATGCTTTTGTTTTTGAATGGGCCTTGGACCAACAGTGATCATAACAGCTGAACAGTGACCGGGTCTGAGGAACACTTTTTGGTCATGATCACTGGTTTGGTCGCCGAACCGGTCACTCTTTTGTGATCACTACAAATAAAGACGTCACTGTCTGAAAAACAGGCCCCTGGACATTGAAAAATTTCCCCCATACGCAGGAGTTGTATTCTCCTTTGATTTTAAATAAAAGGGATTTATCTTTACATTTCCTTGTATGAAAAAAGAGAAAGCACTGAGAGTAGGATAGGGGTTGGCAAGACGCCCATGTGGGGCCAAAGGCCTACCCTAACTATAGCTACTATTATTACCCATGTAGTTGTTTCTGGTAGATGAGATTTATATTTAAGAAGTTAGACTCAGAGTGCGATTCTGTCGTTTGAAGATGGGCCAGGTTGGTGAGATATGAAAATTATTGACAAATGAGACACTAATAAGCAGAGAAGGTAGGTATTTTAAGGATACATGGTAAAAGATTTCAGTTTGTACGGCTTATCAATTAGAAAACACACGGAGGCGGGGACGGTTTGTTTGCACTACATGCTTGTTGATTCAGTAGGGTTTGTTTTTTCACCACATACTCTATGCCCACGTAGTATGTATTGGTAGTCGGTCGCGGGACGCGATAAAAACGGCGTCAGGCGTTAGCTCTATTTGAATCCATGTCTGGACAACAAAATGATTAAATATTGAGCTAAGCATTTCTCCGTTATATATTATTTGTAATTCGTTAACCTGAATACCTAAATATGTAAGATCGGGATCACTTACTTTCTAGGCATAAAATATATATTTAGGGTAGGGTGGGGCAAGACGCCCCCCTTAAGGAGAAATGCCTGTAGCTCTTGGGGAGTTTCATATATTGGAACCCTACTTGAGCAGAGGGTGGGTAGGGGTGAGTATTAATTATGATTCTCACTCAAGAGTTGATACTGAGGGTTGCTTATGCTTCAGATAAAATTATGTAAAACTTCTCAAGTGGGCGTTTTGCCCAACCTACTGGGGCAAAACGCCCTTTTTGTGGGCCAAGACGCCCAGCTGGGCGTTTTGCCCCTGATAAACTATATTCTTAAAGTATATATTAATTAGACACAGTCTTGGCTCTTTTCAATGATTAAATTTTTCAATGATGTTTGAACTGTGTCACATTGGGTTAGTTGATATCAAATATGTTACATACTTTGTCAATACAAAGAATGACCTTGCAGAAATGTTGATCAAGAAAGGAAAATTATTCTCAACATCTGAAAATAATATGATATGTTAAAGGGTTATTTCTTTTTTCAAATTTAATGAGCTTAGCTCGCTTTATTAACTATGAGGGTGTCCAATAAGGATGTATGTAGAATAGACTCAGACATTATAACAATGTGAGGGACTGGGCTAAAATGGTCGCATTAGCAGGGTTGTCACAAAACCAAGAGTACAGTGTAAATGAAATAAAATATATATTTAACAGTGCATCCTTTTCGGTTTTTTCCTAATACTTTTCAATTTATTAATAATGAAGGTTATAAATACGAGGCAGGAACACTTCCACACACAACCGATGCTACCTTGAATATGACAAAAACGTGTCAGAACCAAACCGTTGCTATGCAATCTCCCAGGATACATTGTTGAAAGAACAATGACGCATAACAACCACCCATCGCGCCAGTGACATCACACTAACGCGGCCATTCTCCCAGCATATGTTAGGTGGGAAAACGGTGAGAACCAAGCATTTTATGGGTTCAGGGCTCTGTCAGTTTGACAGAGGGGGGGTGGGGGTCCAAGGTTTCATACGAATCGGACTCTTCAGGCATCTTAAAGTTAGGCTGTATCAAGGCATGTGATGTTATCACACTTTTAGGGCCACACAGAGTATGTGGGCCCATGGCAACTTTATTAAAGTTATAAAATTGTCCAAATGGGAGTGTAGCACTGATAGACACAAGGAAAATCTGTATCTAGTCAGGAGGGCAGGGTCAGTAGTCGACCTGGCTGAAAGCCAAGGAGACTGAAGCGGATTGAGTCAAAAACCGGTAACATAGAATTTTTTAGACGAGGCAATGGGATTAGGACTCAGGTTTGTAGGTGACCCATAGACTAATAGAGAGGTGCGTCTATTAGGTTTAGACCATACGGGATTTGGGTCCTCAGTCGGAACATCCAATTCCTTTCAATGCAATTTCGCAGGTATTGACCGGCCTCCGAGTCTGGGGACCGGTGTATGAAGTCGAGTACAGTGATCTGTACATCGTCGAGGCCATTGTGGCCATCTGTGTTGAAGTGGTAACCCATGTCGGTATCCATATGTGCATATTTTATGCGGTAAAAGTGTTGTTGGAAGCGGTCCATTAGCCTCCTTTTGGTTTGCCCAACATATTGTGCAGAGCATCTAGTGCACGTAATGCAGTAGATTAGGTTCGAACTCTGGCAGCATACATTGTGCTTTGCGGAGTAGGTTTGGTTTGTTGAGGAGGAGGTGATCTCTCCACTCACGTCCAGGACCTTGCAGTACCGGCAGTTTTCGTCGGTGCATTCATTGGTGTCTCTTGACTGACGACCTGCGACCGCGGAAGTATGTTTGCCGCCGGAGTCCAGGTTGTAGGTCAATCGTGCCCTTACTAGCGAGTTGCGCAGGTTGAGGGGTTTGCGTAGCCCTACCACTACACGAAGTTGGTGTAGCGATCTGGTCTTGGCGGACCTGGCTAGCAGGTCCCAGTTGTTAGTCACGATCCTTTTAACTGAGTTAAAGGTCGGATGGAAAGTACTGACCAAAATAGTTTGGTTCTCGAGTCCCTCGCGCTCCCGCTGATTGACCCACAGACGAGGGTCGGGGCGAAGGGAGTGGGCAGCCTTGACGAGGCTGTTCGCTACTAGGTGAGGTGAGTAACCTCGATTCACCAAGTGGGCGGCTTTTATGAGACCGTGTTTCATAAAGTCTGTAACGCTACTGCATATGCGACGAATGCGTAGAGACTGACCATAAGGGATCCCTCTCTTACAGTGGGGGGGATGGGCAGACTGGTAATGCAAGAAGTTGTTTGCATCCGTAGGTTTGCTATAAAGGTCAGTTGTCAGGACCCCCTTATTTAGGTGTACCCTAGTATCCAAGAACGGGATATCGGAGGTCGAGATCTCGCTAGTGAATTTGATTGAGTCATGTACCCCATTTAGGTGTGTGACAAAGTCCTTTAGGTCCCGGTCACTGTATTGCCACACCATAAAGATGTCGTCAATGAAGCGGACCCAGAGGAGCGGTTGCAGGTGGTATGAGTACACATGCCTATTTTCGAAATCTGCCATGAACAGATTCGCAAGGGTTGGGGCGACCTGTGTCCCCATAGCAGTGCCTCCAATTTGGAGGTAATGCTCCCCATTGAATTCAAAGTTGTTGAATTCCAAGACCATTTTCAGGAGTTCCAACACCGAGCTATTTTGCGGTGTGCCCGAAACAATGGATGAGGAAGGGCGGTATTTCGCTAGCCAGCGGCCTACCGCTCGTCGTCCTTCCTCATTAGGGATGTTCGTGTATAGAGACGTAACATCTAGAGAGCACAGGATTGCATTATCAGGAATTTTTCCTTCCAAGCTAGACAGCCTGTGCAAGAAGTGACCTGTGTCCTTGACATATGACCGAGTTTTTGGGACAATGGGTCGAAGGATAAGGTCGATGAGGGCGGAGATTTTCTCCGTCGCGCATGAGTTGGCTGACACTATTGGTCGGCCAGGTGGAGGCCATTTGGCCTTGTGGATTTTGGGAAGGAGGTAAAAACTGGGTGTCTTACACTTATCTGTCCTTACCTTGTTAAGAATCCTGCTGTTGAGCTCGTCCTTCCTGTTGAGGCCTTCCAAAAAGGAGTTGATCTTGGAGCAGTGCTCCTGGGAAAAATCGCGATCGACTAGTCGGTAATAGCGCTGGTCAAGAAGTTGGGACTTAGCCTCGTTAATGTAATCAGTAGTGTTTTGGATAACTACTGCTCCGCCTTTGTCGGCTGGTTTGATGACAACGTTGTTGTCAGAAGCAAGGCTGATGACAGCCTGTTTCTCGGACTGACTAATATTGCGGTCTCTGGGGTTTATGGTGACACTATTGGTGAGCTCTATCTCGTTCAAAATGATAAATGTCTCTAGAATGGAACTTCCCGGGGGGGCCCTCTTGTAGTTGGGAGAGCGGAATACCTTCGAAGCGTTGACCTGTTCATACAAGTCAGCGTTGGAAGGGGGTTTTGGTTGGGTGGAGAAATGGTGTCTCCATCTCAGTTTGTTGTGGAACCGGTCCAGGTCTTCAAATTTCTCTCCAAGGACTGGTTCCCCGGGGGTGGGGCAGAAGTTAAGACTTACTTAAAATCTGGATCTCCGGTGTGGTAAGGACTCTCTCAGAGAGGTTCACCACCGTGTTCTTAGGGTCTACTTTGTAGATAGAAAGAAAACGGATAACTGAATCATATTCAGAAACTTTAATCACCGGCTGGTCGTCACTATTGTTATTACCACTTGTATTATGAACTGGAACAAAGGCATTGATATCAACATTAGACAAACAATCAGAGTTCAACGGGGGTGAGGGATTTTCCTCAACAAGAACGTTCAAGGGTGTGAGAGTATCTCGAGTAGTAGGATCAGAGTCCAAATGACAGGTGTCACTATCCAGGGGGCTGTTTCACTAGGAGCTATAAGTCTCGCTGTTTGTAACAGTGGCAGCAAAGCAGCAGTTTGCGTTTCATTAGAAGGTGCACTCAAGCGTGAACAGCACTTGTGACACAAGCGGCACCAACAGTGGCAGAACCCGTTTCATCAGCGCCGTGGCTCTCGCTGTTAGTGCCACTGTGGAGCTGCTGTAAGCGTGAGGGTGTACTCTCTCGTTGGATAGGTGTACAGAAGGTTTTCACCCACTTTCCATAGGAATTAAGCAGTGAACACGAGTAAGGTATATATATAGCCTATAATCGTACCATATATGAAGATAATCGGTCAAGCCGTTCCGAAGTTATCGGCGGTTAGATTTGTCATAGCAAATACGATCACTTCCCGTCGGCCTCCGGGGAGAGACAGAAAGAACAGCCGAAACCCCGCCACACTACGGAGGGAGTGAAAAAGAACAGCGACTAACGCAATCTCACGGAGGGATTAACAAACTAAAACGCCGATAACTTTGGGATGGCGTGGCCGATGATCTTCATATTTGGTACGATTATAGGTTATATATATACATTACTCGTGTAAAGATTTCATCCCTTAATTCCTATGGGAAGGGGTGTAATTCCACGTGATACTAGCCCGTCGACGAATAAATTCGAATGTCAAGTGCGTGGGCATAGCGAGACCTGTGCCAACAGTGAGAGGTGGTCTCACCTCAACAGCGAGACCACTGATGAAACGCGAATTTGGGGTTGACACTGTTGCTGCCACTGTTGGTGCCACTGTTGCGGTCTAACCTCTCACTTTCACCCCTCTACTAGTGAAACAGCTCCCAGGTTCACTGAGCTGGGTCCCGAAGGGCCCTGATGATCGCTAGTTCGCGGGCACTTAGGCTCGTTGCCAAAGCGTGGTCCGATTGACGAGGTGTAGGGTTCTCCCGACGGCGAACCTCCTGGCGAGGTTGTTGTTGGCGCTGTGGCTCCCGCCGACGCGGGTTGGCTGGCCGGCCCTCCCGATTCCGGGTGCGTTGACTCTGGTTCGATTGGGCATTGACAAAACCCCTTGATGGCGGAGGTCGTGGGGTCTGTCCGGGTCCCCTCGCGTGGAACAGGCCAAAGTTAGTCGATGGTCACTCTGCCTGCGAGGTCCCAGTAGGTTGTATCTGCGTCCTACGGGGTATCGGTGTCTGGAGTCCGCCAGGGATGTTGGGGACTCGGGATGGGTTAGCCCATTCTGCCATGGAGAGTTGTCTGGTAGGCAGCCTATCCCTTCTGATCGAGAGGTCCCTGATCAGTAGGGCTTTCGTGCGTCCAATCATGCCACACGTGCGGAGATTGCCCAGTCCAAAGCTGGCTGATCCTCGCTCGCGAGGGAGCTAGTGGTCGCCAATAAGGTGTTGCCTTGTTTCCTTTCGGAGTTCGCCTTGTCCCTCAGGTGCACAGCTACGACAGATTGTACGTCGCTGGCAGCATTTCTTCTGATTTGGGCAATCTTGTCGGTCAGGATTTCCTCGGTCTCGACATACTGGGGAAGGTCGGCTTTGCCGGCAGCCCAGGGCGTAATCAGGTCAGCCTGGTTCAATGAGACCAGCCAGTCGGCCCTCACATTGCTCCTCATAGCGGTCGTCAGGTATGTTTTGGCCTGCTTCCATATGAGAGTAGTTGCTGGTGGTAGGGTTGGTGGTGCTGTTTCATCCTGGTTGTCCTGCAAAGTAACAGACAGGTGATTAGCGGGGGTACCATCTGCACATTTGGTGGATGGGGTCCAAGGGGTCCTGGATTATTATCCGGGACGATGGTAATTTTGGGCAGTGTCTTAATTAATTTGTTAAGTTTACCCTCTATGTTAGTGTCAACCAGTTCCACATCGGAAATTAGATAGTAGGTCCACGGGTCGGAGTGGGATTGGTTAGCACACCTGCGTTGGGGGGATTATTTTCCCGGGCCTTAGGGGGATTTGGGACGGTCTCTGCTTCGGACATTCCATTATTTCCCTGATCTGGTCTCTTTTGGGCCATTGATATAAAAAAAAAATATATATATATATATTAATAATGAAGTCCTACAGTGCATCTTCCCGGACAATCAGGTAGTTTATAGTCCGGTTGCTAGGCTCCGGCCCAATCTCCGGTCTTACCACTGCTTGGAGAGTGTACATCCGGGAGCTTTGCAGCCAACGGTCTACAACTTTAAATAGAACACGTCGCCACTGGGTGACACACATACCGAAGGATTTTCATCTATAGAGCTATCAAAAGCATGGCATGAGGTGAGTTAATGTATGTAAAAATACCATACGGATTTCGCTGGAGAACATGTAATGTTTTTTTCGTTCTTTGAAGGTAGTAACGCGTTATTTTACTCTGAGACAAAGTAGGTACCCGTTTTCATGGAATAGCCTACCTCCCCACATGGTTGGTATACAATTGGCCTCCGCCATGAGTGTTTTTTGTTTATATCACATCACCTTCTATCCGTGGTCACATGACTATAAGGTATCTGAGTGTCTTCTGTTCATTACAGATATCGCCACCAAAGCCATTCTAATGCGATAAGGGAGCACGCGGTTGTTACTAGTTTTCAACGAAATCGACAACCCGGCCGCCATTTTCTGGGTAAAAGGGAATTGCAGAGAAGTTACTGTGGCACACCTCGCGGAGGGTTCAATCCAAGGGATCATGCCAGGGATAAGTATAGTTTAATTTCCCTCTAACAACACAGCTGTTGACCATGGTTAAAGAGAGTAAAGAATTTGTAATTATGAATAGGGTTCTTTACCAGGAAAACCCTGTGGAAGTAACAACCCAACAGGTATGTATAAGTGGGGCAGGTATGTATAAGTGGGGCACGTCGAAATTTGGTGGGTTCCATACAGTTACAACTACAAAGTACTATACGGAGTCATGGTACCCAGTTACAGACTGTACTGGCTGTTTCAAAACGTGTTGTATTATTACCCATGTAGTTGTTTCTGGTAGATGAGATTTATATTTAAACTGTACTGTCTATGTTAATGATGGACACATGGTATTTTTTTTTTGTTCATTAGGGCAGCTCTGTCGATTTTGAACAGACTGTACCGTCCGTAATAGCAAGAGGAGGTTGGTGGGGTGGGGTCGGGGGGGGGGGGGGGGGTTTACGGGTGTGCGTTCTTGGTCTGGTTAGGCGGCCGGGGGAGTGACATATAGACTACTGTCTGTGTTAATAAAGGGAGATGGTATTTTTGGTGTTTTCCAAACTATCAAGAGGCCACCTTGGTATTGTATTCAACAGACTGTACCGTCTGAGGGGGGGGGGGGTTGAAAGTGTGTGTTCTCCGGATTTGCGCCCAGAGAAAGTGACATATAGACTGTACTGTCTGTGTTGATGAAGGGAGATGGTATTTTTGGTGTTTTCCAAAACTATCAAGAGGCCACCTTGGTATTGTATTCAACAGACTGTACCGTCTGAGGTGGGGGGGACAACCTTCTGAGGGGGGGGGGGGGGTTGAAAGTGTGTGTTCTCCGGATTTGCGCCCAGAGAAAGTGTCATATAGACTGTACTGTCTGTGTTGAGGAAGGGAGATGGTATTTTTGGTGTTTTCCAAACTATCAAGAGGCCACCTTGGTATTGTATTCAACAGACTGTACCGGGTGAGGGGGGGGGGGGGACAACCGTCTGAGGGGGGGGGGGTTACAAGTACAAGTTCCCAATCTTCCAGAGAGAACCTTGGTAATGTATTATACGGACTGTACTGTCTGTCATAGTTATGCGGGGGGTGTTTTCCAAATCATCTAGAGGCCACCTTGGTATTGTATTCAACGGACTGTACCGTCTGAGGGGGGGGGGGGAATAAAATTTCTTGCTTTCTGCACATCTTGGTTGGTCACCGTGGTATCGTATTCAACAGACTGTACTGTTTGTCCCGTGATAGGCGGGGGGTTTAGGAGGTGATTCTTCGGTTGGACGCACCGGGAAAGGGCGATATAGACGGTACTCTATCTGCTTAGGATGGGGAATAGAGGGATTGTAGGGATGGGCGAGCATTTCACAAAATGCTAAAAATGATAATTTCTCTCATCGCTGAACACATTACTGGTTGGTTAATCAGTAAGAAAAGGCAACGTGAGAGGTCTGAAATGTGGTTAAATTTATATAACCGTTCACCACAGGTCAACAAAAATACAATGAGCGCACTCTATGCAGACCGACTGGCCCTTTTAATCAAGGTTGGAGTTTTTTGGTTTTTATTAGTTTGTAGTTGAGATTAATCAACGTTTGAGTTTGTTGGTTGGTATTTGTTGGTAGTTAATATTAGGGCACCACGCATTGTAAAACATCAACTGAACAGGCTGTGTTAGGCCGAACAAAAGGTATTTGGTTACTCTTCATTATAGTTTAAATGATACTATCGACTGTATTGTCTTGGTTGAGATGGGGATGGGATTTGCTGTTTAACACACACTAGGGGCTATTGATGAGTTATTTAATAGGCTACAGTGGCTGTGTTAAGGTTTTGATTTTTCTTGGACTGTATTACTTGGTAATTCATATTATGGCACCTGAGAGGGTATAATATACACTGTAGTGTCGTTGTTAAGTGGGGAATGTTATTTGATTCATCTAGTAATGTATTGAACAGACTATACTGTTTATCATAAGCAGAAGGTTTCCAACTTGTGTGTATAAGTTACTTCTGTGAATTAGACAAACCAAACCGCCGTATTAGTCGGTATGGTTTTAATCGATGCTAGGATTTAGAATATTTTGTTTGTTTTTAGGTGTTGGAGACAGGAGGAACTCTTAGTGATTCGTGCAATTCATAAACACATTTGGAAGGTAAGAACTGTCCTTCGAAACCTAATAATTGAAAAAATAAAACTGTTAATTTTTTTTCATTCACTTATGAATTTTTAATTGTTCCCACTAATTTTTGCATGAATGGAGAGAATGATATTGCACTCATTAATGGACGGATTATTTTGTAAATGTAATTCCTTAAAGAACTAGACATAAAAACCTATGTAATATCACCCGAGTTATTATGGTGTCACATCTGACCTAAATTGTTCATATTAGGCCGAAGGAAGAACATATTGAATTAAATACGTAGCACATCTTGAAAGAAAGCTTTCGCCAATATACAAGACCTGCGCAAATATTACCTACTAACAGATTGGTAAACACAATAATTGTTAATGATTTGATTAAACGTTATACACATTTGAAAGCGCGAATCACTGTAGATGAGCATACTATAAATAGGCGGTTCCGCGACTCCACTCAAATGTTAAGCTTTGTTCTTTAAATTCCAATAAATAAAATACTCACACACAAACTTTAAAGAAGTACAAGGACAATTTGAAGAAAAGCATACATTACAGCTCTCCCCAGGGTTTGCGGTCTAATGAAATGATATGCTGATACTGCTCCCACTGATATGTGGTACATTTTGAGTTTAGAAACACTCGTGAACACCAACATTCAAGAGCGCGAATCACTAGGTGTTTCTGCGACTTTACTCGAATGTTAAGCAGTGTTATTTTAATTCAAAGACAAATACCCACACACAAACTTTGAAAAAGTACAAAGACAAATTGAAGAAAAGCATATGAAGATGTACAAACACAATCTAAAGAAAAGCATACATTACACCTCTCCCTAGGCTTTGCTGCCTAATGAAATGATTTGCCAATACTGCTCCAACCTATATGTGGGGTACATTTTTAGTTTAGAAACACTATTGAACACCCATGAAAGATCCAGGTGTTTTGAATCTTGTGTTGAACTGACAAGCACACATGAAAGATCCAAGTGTTTTTCTAATCTTGTGTTGAACTGACAAGCACACATGGTATTTGCTGATTACAGAAATGTTTGAAACTTTCAGTCCTCCAGTCATATTTGTGGTACAGTTTGAATTTAAAACCAATAGTTAAACCCAATGAAAGAACCAGCGATTTTATATGGTAATTTAAACTGAAAAGCCTATAAATACGCGTGTACGCAACTTCAGTCAATAATAAATGTTTGTTTTTTTAACTCAAACACAACCACCGAAATAAGTACACAACTAAATTGAAGCAAAGCAGACATCACTAGTAACATAGCATTTCAGTTTAATAAAATGATTTGCTTTTTTTGCCCCCCCCCCCCCCCCCACTGGTATGTGTGGCACATTTGAAATTTAGAACCAGTAGTGAACACACTTGTCTTTAAAATAACACCCATATAAAGGTCGCATATCGACCTTAGTTGACCAGGGGTAGTTGACTATATACCCATTTAGGGGGCGCGTATCGACCTTCCTTAGAGGACTAGGGGTAGTTGACTAGATTAAAAATATGGGCGTTTACGCCAATTCCTAATCACTAAAAAGTGTACCGGCGTCAGTGAAAAACATGGAAAAGAAATTTTTGAGGAGAGGAAGAAATAAGGGAATAGCTTGCGTTATGTTGAGGAACCTATACCCAAAGATGCGGTATTAAAAAATCACTGCTTACATGCAAATGTGACACGTGGGTTGAATCTGTAATATGTCGTTAGCACCAAACCAAAGGTGTTAGCTAGATGAATAGAGCAGCTACTATTGAATCTATCTATCCACCAATGTTGACATTTACCATGTATATGGCTATCCTATTACACATGAGGGTTTTTGCCTGGCCGGTTATAATTTTAATGGCAACTACCATACATATATAGCCAAGTAGCCACAATACCAAGTGGAATGGCTAGCGCAAACATTAACATTTGGATTCTGCAGTGATGCCTTGCTGATGAAGCAGCATCAGAGGCCGTATCTGGGTGAAGCTCCTGGGACGGAGGGTAGGTAGCGAACGATTTTAAAGGGCAACCGGCTCGTGCTTGGCATTTCACTGTAAGGAAAAGCAAATTAGCAGACCATAAGTAAAATAGAGCATTTTTCTGAGGGTTGCTGAAGATATATTACCACAGGGTGGTTTCCTCTGAGATAAATAAATGCACGCTATAGCCCTGAAATAGGGACCCCACCAATAATTATTATTACAACGAAATTTTATATACAAGGTGCAAGGCAAATTTAAGAGAAAGTTGAGAGCCGTTCCGCCATCTACAGTCCAAAAAGGTGCTCTCTGACACTACCACTTAGATAGGTTTTATCCAATGTCAAAAGGAGGGGAAAATTGTTTGCGAGCAAAACTCTCAGTAGGAGACATACCCGCCAACCGGCCGTGTCGGATTCTACCGTATTAGCCTATTAAAATATAATATCAGATAAAAAAAAAATTGGGGGTTGCCTTGCTAGAAAGTAATGTTAAAAATAAAACTTACGCATGGCAGTAGAAGGCGTTATTCTGGAGCCCTGCGTGAATACTTTGGGAACCTTGTTGGTCTTGTGAGAAGGATGACCTGCATTAAAGATACAGAAAGTGTTAACCCCGACGAGTAGTGGATATTTTGTTATCATTTGAAAAAAGATTTGGGATGTATATTTCCAGAGGAGAGGGTAGCCAAACTACTATTATTATGGATATGAGGTAAACTTAGTTTTGAAAGGGTTTTTCCTGAAAGAGTAAATATTCAAGGGAAAACAGACTACATTAGCCATATTTATACAACGAGAAAGGTCAGGGTCTCCCTTTCTTAGAATCGATACTCTGAAAAATATGGATTTGCCATGTTTTATTATGGTATGCCTTGTAATGTAATACTGGGTCAAATCTTGCTACATCATGTGAGTTGGTTGAATCGGCCATTGACACGCTTTTTATTAAATTTATGCCACTGTTTAAAAAGAGTGGAAATAGGTTTTGGTTTAGGTTTAAATTGAGGTCTACTTACAGCGGGTGGAGGGAGGTGGAGGAGGCCGTCAGAACACGTTTTGCAGCATTGTTGTCGATGAGGGCCACGGAACCTTGTTGGTAGACCATCGCTTTACTTCAGGAACTTTTTGGAACGATTCTGCCACCATAGGTGACCGATCTACCTGAAGTTGTGAATTTACGGTTAGATTATTGGGTGGTTTTCTTTCCGCAGGTACAGCAGATTTTTTTGTCATATTAGGGCCCCTGTTTTTATCACGGTGTGGGCCAGCATGGTCAGTTTTTGGATGTGCCTTTGGGTATTTCATTTCGTCGTTATCGGTCAGAGGTTCCGCTTTCGAGTAGTTATGATCCAAAAACATACTTGTGGTGTGTTCCTCGATATCTTCCATAGGTGTATCCAGTACCAACCCATTTCCTTCTTTTTGTAACCCGTTAGGAATGGGAGGTTCTATATCATCATTTACATCCATTGGTTCCTCAGTGTCTTGCACTGTCACCAACATAAGTGTGGTATGTTGTGGCGGGGCTAGTAGTTGCTTCACACCTAGCACGTCTGCTTCATCCCCTAGTATCGAACCATTTACTTCTTCATGTAACACAGTTGGTTGTATAACATCATTTACATCCATTGGGTCCTCAGGTTCTTGCATGTACTTCGACATGAGTGTGGTTTTTGGTGGAAGGGATGGTAGTTGATTCACACCAGCCACTTTGGCTTCATCAGCCAGTAATAAACAATTTAGTTTGTTTTCTTGTGACACGGCAGGAGGGAGATATTGACCATCAGCATTGGTTTGAGATTGTACCGCATGTTCTTCTCGACTATGAACAACAACAGTCATGGTTAGGGTTTCTTCTTCAAGGATGAGTGGCAGAGGAGTGGTTTGTTCTTTATCATCATCACTTACATCCATTGGTTCATCAGGTTCTTGCACGTACCTCACCATCGGTGTGGATTGTTGTGGCAGGGCTAGTAGTTGATTCGCACCTAGCAGGTTCAGGTCATCCTCCGGTACCAACCCATTTCCTTTATGTTGACCATCAGCTTCGGTGTGAGGGGGAATCGCTCCATGGATTGGACCGTCGTGAACATCAGGACCATCCACTGGTTCTGGGAGGGGGGTTAGTAGTTGATTCGCACCTAGCAGGTTCAAGTCATCCTCCGGTACCAACCCATTTCCTTCGTGTTGACCATCGGCTTTGGTGTGAGGGGGAATCGCTCCATGGGTTCGACCCTCGTGAACATCTGGACCATCCACTGGTTCTGGGAGGGGGCTAGTAGTTGATTCGCACCTAGCAGGTTCGGGTCATCCTCCGGTACCAACCCATTTCCTTCATGTTGACCATCAGCTTTGGTGTGAGGGGGAATCGCTCCATGGATTGGACAGTCCTGAACATCTGGACCATCCACTGGTTCTGGGAGGGGGGCTAGTAGTTGATTCGCACCTAGCAGGTTCGGGTCATCCTCCGGTACCAACCCATTTCCTTCGTGTTGACCATCGGCTTTGGTGTGAGGGGGAATCGCTCCATGGATTCGACCCTCGTGAACATCTGGACCATCCACTGGTTCTGGGAGGGGGGCTAGTAGTTGATTCGCACCTAGCAGGTTCGGGTCATCCTCTGGTACCAACCCATTTCCTTTGTGTTGACCATCGGCTTTGGTGTGAGGGGGAATCGCTCCATGGATTAGACCGTCGTGAACATCTAGACCATCCACTGGTTCTGGGAGGGGGGCTAGTAGTTGATTCGCACCTAGCAGGTTTGAGTCATCCTCCGGTACCAACCCATTTCCTTCGTGTTGACCATCGGCTTCGGTGTGAGGGGGAATCGCTCCATGGATTGGACCATCGTGAATATCTGGACCATGCACTGGTTCTGGGAGGGGGGTTTGTAGTTGATTCGCACCTAGCAGGTTAGGGTCATCCCCCGGTACCAACCCATTTCCTTCATGTTGACCATCGGCTTTGGTTTGAGGGAGAATCGCTCCATGGATTAGACCGTCGTGAACATCTAGACCATCCACTGGTTCTGGGAGGGGGGCTAGTAGTTGATTCGCACCTAGCAGGTTTGAGTCATCCTCCGGTACCAACCCATTTCCTTCGTGTTGACCATCGGCTGCGGTTTGAGGGAGAATCGCTCCATGGATTAGACCGTCATGAACATCTAGACCATCCACTGGTTCTGGGAGGGGGGCTAGTAGTTGATTCGCACCTAACAGGTTTGCTTCAGCCTCCAGTGCCAACCCAGTTCCTTCTTGTTGTAACCCGTGAGGGGGGAGATATTGACCATCGCCGAGTAGTTCATTCAAACCTAGCAGGTTTTTTTTCATCCGCCGGATTCAAACCATTTTGAACCGCGTCAGCATCAGCATTACGAGGTATCGCTTGATCGAGTCCAGCAACCGCATCTTCTCGAGGGTGTGCAATTATTTGTCCATCCTCATCGTTTCTGTTCGGCTGGTTAGGCTCAATTGGACGACCATCTAGTTGATTCGCACCTAGCAGGTTTGCTTCAGCCTCCAGTGCCAACCCATTTCCTTCTTGTAACCCGTGAGGGGGGAGATATTGACCATCGCCGAGTAGTTCATTCACACCTAGCAGGTTTGGTTCATACGCCGGATTCAAACCATTTTGAACTGTGTCAGCATCAGCATTAAGAGGTATCGCTTGATCGAGTCCAGCAACCACATCTTCTCGAGGGTGTGCAATTATTTGTCCATCCTCATCGTTTCTGTTCGGCTGGTTAGGCTCAATTGGACGACCATCTAGGAGTTGCATTAGACCATTCACTTCGGCAGGGAAAGGGGGTGGTAGGTCATGCGGACCCTGCTCCAGTTCAGCCGCAGCCAGTAGTGCTGGAAATAAATGTCCTTGGATTAGGTATTTTTTTAGAAGTATAGGCGAATAGTAAGGAAGAACCTCAGGGTTCATTAAAAGTATATGCCATACATAATAAAATAGGGAGCTATGGAGGGTCATGGCATCTCTAATCTCCAGGAGGGTGTTGGGTGAATTTTGTACCTTGGAAGTTGCCCGGGAGTACCCCCGCGTTTACTCCCTCTGCCTCCGGGTACGATAGGTCTACTATGATACAGCGGGTACCATTTGATTTAGGCCTAGTCATCATAGGGGAAGTCTGTGTCCAGGTGAGAAATGGGGCTTCCCTGAACGGCCCCAGGAGGGCCCCCAGCCCTTTTTCAGTGTCGATATATCCTTCAACCGCTCCCGGGTGCGCTAGGGCTGAAGCGTGGTCGGTGGTCGTTGGAGTCGGGAGGGTTGTCTTTGTGTACCCCGACGGCCAGCCAAACTCCAGGTAGTCCACTAAGAGGACATCGTGGTAGTCCTCCGGGGCCTTCCTCCAGGCCGCGATGTTAAGACCCGAAGGCAGGGGGGACTCTCGCGCTTAGGTAATTCGGCAGGCTCGAGGCTTTGGCTTTCATATATGGTGTAGATGGAGCTGGTACGGCCTGATTCGTAGGCTTGGGGGAGCCTACTGCGGAAAAGGATAATTTGTGGACTTCTTGTGGTGGGCCTTGGGGCGGTTGTTCTGGGCGGATAGTTGTCGCTGTTTGATCCTGCACTCCTTCTCCGGGTGGGGATGGTAGGAGGCGAGATTGCACAGGCAGTAGGCGCAGATGTGGATCTGCCTTAGGCCGTTGTCCAGGTGACCGTTGGGGAGGGCGCAGGTGCCTTGATTGAACGCCTTGCAGGGGGGTCCTCCCCTCAGATCCTGTTTATCCGTACCCTTTTCCGGCTTTTTGCTTTTTCCCGAGGTCGACGACGAGGGGGGTTGGAGGCTGCCCATGGGGGGGGGGGGGTCGGGGGGGGGGGGGGGGGGGGGGGGGGGGGGGTAGGCTGCGTCGTCCACCACCCTGAGTAGGCCCCACAAATACTCAGTTCATTGAGGCTTGTCTTGGCTTTAGCATGGGCGTGAGGCAAAAACTTTTCCTTCTTACCTTGTTCCCCGAGGACATGCTGTGCCCCCTCCAGGATCCGTTGAACTTGGTCTTGTATCTCCCCCCTCCCCTTGCCGAGGACTCTGCGATGGATAGGGGCCTCGGGGCGGAGAGTGTGAAGCTTGAAGGGGCGCGCTGTGTGGTGCCTCGAAATCCAGGGTCGCGGGTCGCTTTTCCTTCCTTGCTTCGATGATGGAGTTAACTACCGGAGAAACAGTTTTATACGGGGCAAACCGGACGTCCGACCTCGCTCTGGCACTTAGAGCCTTTCTTCTCTGAGATGGAGATAATTCCGGGGTTGTTTCAATTTGTAACTCCGATTCTTTTTCCAGGGCCTCAGCAGGAGCCGCCATTGCTCGCAGCAGTTCTTCTATGGAATCAAACCGGCCTCCAATCTCCTCGATTTTCTTATCCAGGGCGGATACTCTTTCTTCAATTTGTTCATTCTTTTTACTCCGGGTGACTGCCAGAGTTTTTGCTGATGGGCAGGGCATTTTTCTGGCCGGTAGATCTTAGTAATCCGGCAGGTAGAGCGGAGCAGATCAAATAACCGTTTGAAGTCTTTTGAAGCCGGCCCCCGAGAAGGGCGAGGAATGACGTCATCGCGAGTAGTGACCAAGGTATCCGTCAGATGTCGTGACAGTCAATTAACCTCCAATTTTCAATCAGTGCCCAATTGGTACATGACAAGATACAGTCTCTTAAATACTACATTTGTGGTCATTGTAATAGGGTTACCCAAATACGAAAATTGAAATAGCCCATGATAGGGTAATGAGTCTTAGAGTTAGGTCAATATTGATGAGGTGACCGTAATAGGGCAGTCAGAAATTATTTAAATCTGAGCAATGAGGTGCACCAAATATTTACAGACTCAGGAGTTTATTGTGAATTTTTTTTTAAATAAAAAAGTGGAAAGCTGTCAGCTGTTTTCCTTAACAACAATAAAACAAAGAACAAGAAGACAAGGTGATTAGTTTCATTAGTTAACTATTTATCTCTAACTACTTTTACAATACCACCAAAGGTAGCAATAGAGAGTAATATGTTACCTAAAACATCAACAAGTACTGGCACTAGTATCGTAACGATGATCAAATGACTGTTGTAATGTTGTTGGTCAATAGAAATTACTCTTAGAATCCTGTTTGTGTCACTTGACCTCTCATTAACTCTAATACCAACAGAGGGAATAGTATTCATGTGTATTGCATTATACTAAAACTTACATAATGGAAATATCAAGGTGGACAAAAGAATCCCTTTTACGATATAAACAACATATTGTATATAATACTTTTTATATTTATTGATGTCAAAAATCTTATTATGACCACAAAACATAGCCATTGGGAAAATATTGAAGATAGAGAAACATATTGGACCACTATCACCAAGAAACTTTCTGACCTATGATTTATTACAGAACTATGAACTATGACAGGGCATAATGAAAAACTACAGACTGCATAGCTGATAATTAACATAGTCTATGGCATTTCGGATTTGTGGCATAAAGTCAAAGGTCGAACATCAAGCTTGTTCCTAACTGACCAGTTGTACAATGTGCTTTGTATTCAACAATAAAAAGAATTGGTATCCCAGAAAAGATTATGATATACAAACTACGTAATCTCGTAGGCATGCTAATGATATATGTTTGTAGATATTTGTATCTCAATGAAAATGCTATCGCAATATGCCCTATCTAAAGCAGACTATTTTGACTATTGCTTATACATTAGACACATGTACAAGAGACTTCATACCAGAATCTAATTTATGTCACATCTACAATATAGCCATAAATAAACATGAATATTAATACTTTAACTGAAACCAATATCTATACACGTTTTTACAATGTTACATTAGTTATGGGGCAGACATGTGACCTTCACTCATCATCAATAAATCATAGTTTGATAACTACAAAAGTCACGATGGAGATTAAATATCAAATCAATATGTGGCCATTTTATCTTCCTGCAATACATAATAGATCACCTACACATAGGCACTCGTCACAAAGAGAAGGTACGAAAACCTCTCTATGTTGCTGCTAGTTTTATGTTTTCTACTCGCTATCTGCAGATACAAGCATTGCACTTTTTGAGTATAGATATCTAGATACGGAAAAATAAGGTAGTATCAAACAGAACCTGAACAACATTTTTTTCAAATATGAAAAAAACACTTCCGAAGATATTTCAAAATATAATACTGATGGGTTACAATTATCTTTGTCTTAAAACAAGATTTTGGTCATGCATCCTTCAAAACTGAATATTATAATGTCAGAACAAGATTCTCAAACATGTTCATTGGGATTATGATGATAATGTGGATCGCAAAAATACAGTCCTTACCCCACCCGTGGTATATTTATCCATAGACTTAACATAGGAAACTCATACCCAACGCTCTTTTGAGTGGCATAAAAAAATACCCAACCAGTGTTGCATAATGACATTCTTGCCTTTAATATACTCTGATGTTTCTTATTGGAACTCAGGGGTGAGATAAAATCTGAAACCAATTCAAGTGGTTATGGTTGACTAATACGCTATTTGATTGATAATTATGCGATTTCACTCGGCTTTCTCTCATAGAATTATCATGCGATCAAACTCAAGGTATATTAGTCAACCCTAACCAATCGAATTGGTTTCTTCTATAGTCTGTAGTGTCTGTGTAATATAACAATGTTTAGGCAATTTTGTTTAGACTTTAATTAGTAATTGATGCATGCTTTACGTATCATTTCAATTGAAAAAAAGTAAACTAATTTGAATCCCTTGATAGCACGGGATCAATCACAAAATTAAATGACTCAATTACCTAATACCTAACCTAATATATTCAGTAAATTGCAGATTTCAAATCATTTCAGTGATATAAATTTGTATACCAATCAAAATCAACCTTGGAACTCTGCGAAGCAATTTCATGAGGAGCTATAAGAAAGTCTCCCTGGCTTTTCAAATGCTTGTAATTGTGTTGGAAAAAGCTGAAAGTGATAAGAACTCGTGAAGCCGAGTAACAAGTCAAAGTGTTTTCTGTTTTTAGAAAAAATGTCGAATATCATAACTGTTTAGACCTGGTATGTGCTCTTGTCCGACCAATCAGCATATACCTTGTGGTCGTTCGACTTGTATAGGAACTCTGAAGAGCACAAAGAAACTCCAGAAAACAGTTTATAGATCTCTTAAGTGCCATATATTATGGGCTTGCTATAACCAGCCAAAGTCCGTCATATGGTTCAGTTAATCATAAAATGTACCCTGTGTCTATGACGCTTAAATAGACAAAATAAATGCACATCATCTATAGATTATCTTCAGTGTCTAAGTTATGAAAATTATTGTCATGAAAATACTGGACAACTATATGGTAATCTTATAAGTAAGCCTGCATACAAAAATAAATAATTATAGGTGGTAATATACACATTAAAATCAGATGACGATTTTCAACGAAACTATAGAAATAAATATTTCTAAAAAAGAATCACCTCAGGATGATAAGTAGCTAAATGACCTTCAGAATTGATATAATTGAGGACAGACATGGTTACTCAATCCTTAAAGGTGGTATTCCAATACACGATTTACTGGCGTTCATGTTCGTGCCGAGGTAAAGTATTCACCTCTCATCTCTACTGAGGGGTGAACATCTGCTCTAGACCGCATAGTTAGGGAACCAGCGAGAAAGCATGAATAAACTTGCAGGACTTAAGAAGCAGGAAAGCGCCACTGGACAATACCTCTAAATACACAGTTATAAAGTAAGAGCACACTGTCTAATAGCTATGTAAATTGGTATCTGTTTATTGATTATTAATTTGTTTCAATCATGTTAAGTCTTCTCTAGTGCTCAGCATGGGGAACAATCCAGCCATGTTTGGATACAGTGTTGGTTAAATACTGGCTAGCTCGTACCATATTCCCATCCCACTCTTCTCCCGTTCGTGGCTGTAAGCCTACCTACACAAAGCATGTCAAGTCATTACATTTGCACAACTAGGACATGATTAGGAAACGACCACTTGTTCTTGTGGCATCTTCGCTGCTCAATCTGTATAAATGGAACACCACCTTTAATTTAAAGAACAAATCCACCCCCTGAACTAATGGATAGTGCCCTGGCATACTGAATGAGCTCAATGACTGGTCCCTATTGCTGGTCGTCATCAGTTTTTGAGTACCACCTATCTGGGATCCTTGGCCATAGAGTCAACAATATTTACACATTTTTTATATCATTATGCAAAGAGTATTTATTGTATTAACTTACATCGCATACAAAACCTTAATGAAATTCTATGTCTAAAACCTGCACTCCAGTTGTCCTTTAACATCTGAAACAAAACATAAGTGATGTTTATACTTCTTGTCAACATAGGGCGAGCAATATTCTTTAAATAGTATCTGGACACTACGCTAAGTTCCCAGTATGCTACATTTCTCACAGGGTAAACAGTGGACACTATGCTATGTTGCGTAAACTTCCAAATGATCTTTTCACAGGTACAATTGACTTGGGACAAGAAATAAACTAATGCCAAATTCCAAAGTATATTACAGATACATTTTCTAAACGTTTCCCTATGTACTCTGGCAGTAAAAGTCATAGCACAGTGTCCGAAGTTGGTACTGGAAGATCACTTGAAACTATAATGGTATCTAATTGCCTAGTGTCCATAGCGTGCAGTTAACATAGCATAGTGTCTTGTATACCTTGAAGCAAGAATTCTCAACCATACTACTCATATAGTTACACATAAGGCAGTGATTTAATACTGAGACAAGCTAGAGCAATGCCCATCAGTCGTTACAAAGAGGACACCTAAATTATTTTGACAGCAGTATCTTATGATCGAGCAGAACTGGCTCGCGCCCAATTCTAGCACTAAACAATCTCCAAAGTGATATTTCGGCAAAACCATGTCAAAAGACGTGAATATACACAAAGTGTCATCTGCAGGGAGATTCAGTGTTGTATGCAAGTTAGTCTGTCGTGATGGTTAATATGTTCACGAAAATGATGGATAAACAATACTTTCTTGCTCCAATATAACATGGGATCAATCATAAAACTAAAATGACTCAATACCTAACATTCAATATATTTAGTAAAATTGTAGACTTCAAATCATTTGACTACAATTAATTAGCCTACTTCCATTGCTTGCAACACAAGGAATATCGAAATTACTGCATCATGAATATTCTTCCTAGGTTTCATAACCTCAGGACTTTGTGACATAATTTTCAGAATATATAAGCATCGTTTGGTCAATAAAGTACAGGGTGATAATACAATATGGCATGATATGGCTGCAAACGAGTATCTGGTCCCTTGACCAGCAAAATACCAGCTCATAAGCAATACCAACAAATAAAAGATATGAACACAATATTATAGTTTTTTTTTCATTATGGCAGTGTTCAACATTGTCAACACGGGTTTTCATTATCGTTTTGTGCATTTGTTGAGTCTTTTTTTTAAGAAATTTAGTATGTGAGGTACGCCAGTATCAGAACAATAGCAAGGGTGGTAATATCAAACTTGCTGTGAAGTATACCACTAGAAGGTGAATATGTAGGACATACCTCGTATGGAATAACTAAGACAATTGCTACACATTTACACTACATGTCACTCAAGATAAGCCATTTTCAGATCTACCAAGAAATACTTAAACATTCTAAGACAGAAGCTGATTTATCAAGCCGACAGGAAGAGCTGTGTGTTTGGCAATGTGCACTATGAGCACTTTAATCCCACCTCTGGTATATTTCACCATAGACTTAACATAGGAAACACGTACTTAACGCTCTCTATATCGGGAAGCGTAAAAATGTACACAACCAGTTTTGGGTATGATGACATTCTGGGTTGTTTTAACCAGGGATGCAAGTCGGGACTGAAGAAAAAGTCAGAAATTTAAAACCCTTGCAATAAAGAAGCATTTTTTATCGTTATTTTGGAGCAGAAAAATTATGAATTGATATACACTATAATATCTCTTGAATACCCCGCAACCTTTGAATGCCTTTGCCTAGACTATTGAACGGGCCCCTGATTCTATCTCCGAGAGATAGGGGAATCCCCTTTTTGCTCAGCAGCAAAACAGTAGACTAGCATCATTCTCTTAGGAGAAAAGATATTTTCCGAGTTAATCAGGAAACATGACAAATAAAAAAATAAAAATTCCAAAAGAACATATGAAGGTCTAATCAAGACATCGTCAAATATCTGCCATTTTGAATATAAATCTGAAATGAACCAAAACCAAAATAAAATAAAAAGTGAAGGACTTAAACAACTCTATGCCGGCCCAAAAGGCCGGCGTTTGACGGAACCAGGTCGGCAGTGAGCACGGCAGCGGGAGCGTTTTACAGCCGCCGACTGAGGCCCTGTGGCCGGCACTGGTTCCCGGGTAGACCCGTCTCTGTTGCTGGCCCGTAGTGCGGCCGTCAAGGCGTCAAACACATCGTTAATCTTTTACTGCTACCAGTAGGTATGAAAGTCTGGAATTCTGTCAATTGACGGAGAACTTGCATCCCTGTTTAACTACAAGCATAAAGATGTTCTTTAAGAGAATCCAGGGGTGGGATAAAATCTGAAACCAATTCGAGTGGTTGAGTGATATGCCACATAGTAATTTCATTCAGCTTCGCCTCGAGTAATTACTATACGATAAAATTCATGGCATATCAATCAACCCTAACTACTCTCATTGAGTTTCTTCTATAGAATTAATTCTGCAAAGTGAAAGGCAAACACTTGAATTAGATATAATGTGCTCAATCGCCTTGAATAGATTCTGCACGAAAAGGGAACATTTCTCCTTGACTATTAGTAATAGTGAACTATATCTTGATAATTCAATACATTGTTTTAGTAAATATCTAGTAATCTACATATTGCTCCAAGTACAGGCAAATCTATGAGGAAGCAGTTCTACACATTAATGGCACAAGTTGTTAGGCACGTCTGTCGTAAGCATATATGTAGTTCAGACAAGGCAATGTCTCGTGGACAATAACACTGGTCATCATGCTATACTGACCGTAAGGCCTAGTGGAGACAGGAACGTAGATTGGGTATCTAGTGTTTGGCTATACTCTTTGTTATTGTAGGTATGTTTACTGTAAGTACAGTTTATCTTCACTTCTCTGGCACTACCGGCACTAGGATATGCTGATTAATAGTCCTAGAAATAATGAATATCGGTCATCAACTCACATGATTCACACGGTAATCATATCTGTACAGACAAGATGATTGGTCCACTAATACCGACATCTTCTAAAAATACAAATAAATAATATCAAAAAATAAGTTTTTTTCTTGATAACTTGAAAACACTGATACATTTCCTCTCACTGTATTCACAGGATTAGTCATGCAAATTATTACAAAGACAACTTTAGTTCTGAGGGAAAATATTTGAGAACAGAAACGAAAGTAACCATCTCTCCTTAGAGACTATATTACAATACGTATGAAATTCAATTTAAAACCACATTTTGTGTTGTATGTGAGTAACGTATATCGTACTCATCACAAATGCCTCTCTTAATACCTTGTACAGAAAATATCATACACTTACTGCTTTTATGTCGAGCTCCAAAACAGACCATACATGCATTCAAAATATACCACTAGGTAAAATATATACAGCGGTAAAATATATCTCACTATAGATTATTAATGCTGGTTCTACGAGTGGCAAAGGTGTTTCTTTCGCGATGCGAAGAACAATCTTCACACTGTGTCATCTTTTTTCACAGTGTCTTTGGTAGAGTTGTCTTGAAGAACTTTGTATACGCGGAAGGTTTTGTTGGTGAAGACGGCCTTGAAATATTTAGTATACTCTGGCTGATTATGACGTATCTTGTCACAGAACCTTGGGACCTTAGATTTGACTAGATCGGGTAGAGGGGCCCCACTGTCTGGAATCTAAAAATAAAAATACACATGTACAATCATGATTAGGACAATGGATTTTTTGCAAGCAAATATATATGGTGACCTCATAATACTTTGTTTTTGGTAGTTACAATGTAATATCGGAAATATATTTCCAAACCTTTAGGTCACTGATTACAGATGGGGATCCGTTTGCATTGTATCTAAATAAAAAGACCTAAGTGTGCATCTTAGAGTAGAACTGTTGGCCTCTAAAGGCCAAATTAGCGGGTGGATGCATTTGAAACTCAATACAAGTGTAAGTCTATGCCTAAGTTATGGTGCCATCTGGTGTTGGATGGCCATACTACACGTTCCATGTTCAAAATGAGGTTGACCTCCAACAAGATATCTAGTGTTCTTATAAGGATAAAAGTATGAGGCATGTGCAAATGCTTGGAAGTTGGCTGCATTGCTATTCCATGTGCCTTCAAAGATGGCAGATCCCCCAATTAGGAATTAGGCAAAAATAAGTACATGAACATCATGTCAAATATAAGTTTCACCTAAAAAATGATACTTCCTAGGATGTAAGCAACTGTCGGTGCCACTTATGGAGATGGTAAATGATATACCAATACTCACTGTAAATGAATATTGAATAAACATCTGTTTTAGTATTCCTTCTGCAACCCCCCCCCCCCCCCCACACACACACACACACACACTTTTAACAAATACTTGAATATCTCTGCAAATATAGAATCTACCTAGAAAATTCCACTTAGGAGCAACTATTGTATTTTATTCTCTTTCAAACGAGACATATCATATTATGATTGAACCAGTTCTAGGGGGTAGAAATATGTCCATAACGGAGTTATTAAAAATGGACCTGTGAATGAAAAAGTCTCAGCCAAACTGAAGTCTCTCCTGTCTTTTTTAAATCCATGTCAAAATACTAAATACTATAACTGTAAAACATTCTGTCCAAAACAGTAATCATATTCATATCTGTACTTGGTTAGCTATAAAAAGCAAAAATGTGGTCAGGTCATCTAGTGACTCTACAAGCAGGTGAACTACAGTAGGCTATAGCCATAACCTATAAGACCAACTGTCCACCCGCTAATAATGAGGCTAAAGGCAACAACAAATGCCGATACAAAGTGTGGACTTCACAATTATGGACACGTTTATAGGCCTGGGAGGTGTTTTTTTAAACTAAGAACGATAATGACTGTAATATAAGACTATGAATAGGACTTACCAACTAGGATATGCATGTCAGTCCGTATTTTAAACGGGGCCATCCTAAATCCAAGATATCTTTCAAATTTTTCATCTTATCATTCCTCCCTGTGTACATGTGGACATGTTTTTATATATGATCAATTTTACATAGCAACGGATCGAAAAATGGGCAAAGGTATCACCTTCTCAAAAGCTCTTATTTCTGATCTTTCAGTTGTCGTCTACTAAGACTGTCCTCCATAAAGACTGGTTATTTTAGGTAAAAAGAATGCAACAAAGAACACGATATGATTGAAAAACATTTCCCTGGGGCCGTTTAATATTTGAAAAGATTCTCCTAGGACTGTCATACCATAGTCATAGGACTATCACATGACTGTCCACGTTAAAAATAAATATGGATTGTCCTTTCAAAGGGCAGGGAGAAGGATGGAGACTTGACATGTCCTTCCAGGCCGTTTAATAAATCTTTCATTGTCCCAATGTAGGCATTTTTTCGCTACGCTTAAAGTGAAGTTGGCTTCATAGATACTGGAACTGTCAAAGGTTCACACAGCAATATATTCTTTACCATCGGAGGGCTAGGTATCAATTCATTTATCATACCTGTTTAAATCGTATTCTATGGTATTCCAGCTCCAATGAGGTGGTTTAAACATGCATATTACCTCAGTAACACTTCAGATATGGTAAAGATAACATAGCAACACTACGTTTGGATGTACAATAACACAGTGGAATGCATGGGAATCATATGCCTTTACCTTTGAGAAATATAAAAACATTTATCAACTATCAAAATTAGGCAGCCCAGACTCAATGGTATGGTACCCTACTTTGTCTCGGCAGTTTTATCTTTTGGAAAACAACAACCTTGCATTCACACTCACCATTCACATTCTACGTGTGAAACCTTGGAAACACATTGGCATGAGACTTCACTCACCAGTGTTTGACTAAGCGATGGTACCACTAGGATGTACTGAACGAACAGAAAACCAATTGTATTTTTTCATTCAGTGCTGTGTAGTTATTCCGTGGCTCAGATAAACTCCAGTCAGTCTGGCTTCATGGCTATGCGAAGTCACTGCCTAAAGTGTGAATGGTGGGTGTGATCGTAAGGCTATTGTTTTACACAAGATAGGACTGTCGAGACATACTAGAACATTGTATCAACTAGTATCGGCTGTCTAAACTTCTGAGTTGATATGGCTATGCCTGTACCAGTGTATCTCTACAACATTATTAACGTATTACGCGAATACACTCAGTCATCCAATGCTAAAGAATACATTGCCATGTGTTTGTTTGGCTACATGCATTGCGGAAGTAGATATGGTGCGAAACTAGCCTGTGGGAAAAGGTCAATTAGAGATGAGGGGGATACTTACAATGCCATTGTCTATGTCGATCATATCCGGCAGTCTACAGTTGCCTCTTGACGGTGCCATGCAAATGGAGTCTTCCAAGATGACGTAAGAGACGTCATACGTCATAAAGATGGCGTGCACATCTGCCGGAGATCGCCGCCCGTACATCTGGTACAGCTACAGATAATGATTCTTTTACGACATGTCTGAGGAATACGGGGAAAGTCCCCACTAATGTTTTAAACATTCAACAACGGAGGTTTCTGGTCGGTTTAGGCCTCGATCAGGTTTTAAATCACATTTTTCTCTGTTCTGGTAAGATACAAACACCTTTACTACATGTCTGAGGAAAAAGGGGGAAAGTTCCTACAAATCTTTAAATATTCAACACTAAGGTGATTATCATCGGGAGAATAATAATTCGGTTTTCAAATAAGAATTTGTCTCATAGGCTTTTTCTTTGGGGACGTGTTGGAATTTTTATTTCTTTATACAACCGGAGAGCTCTCACTCTTTTTCGACAACCATGACTATTGTTGTCCATACTCTGCAACGTATGTAAATATGGAGTGTTTGCCTGTAGGAAATAAGAAGGAACTGCATCGAGATCCATCGATACTGAAATATGCCATGAGTTTTGGTTGCGGAATAATCTCACGAGGCATAGCCAAGTGAGATTATGTAGCACCCTAAACCGTATGACATATTTTCAGTTCAGATTTTATCTCATCTCTATCAATAGCTAATTGACTAACATTTGTGACATGATCCCCCTATTGAGTATTTTTTAAATACTGCATGGGCGTTGAGTACGGGTTCCCAATGCTAAATCTATGGGGGGGGGGGGGGGTTACCAGGGGTGAGTTAATAATATTTAATAATTAGGAGAAACCAAACAAGAGTTAGTCGTGTTGTTGTTTATTGCACGATGGCAATGTCGCGTTTACTGCGCAAGGCGAAGTGCAGTGATACGTGACATTGCCGGAGTGTGATAAACAACACGACTAACTCGAGTTTGGTTTAGAATTTATCCTACCCTGTAACAATAAATAAGAAATAACATAAAAGTCACCGATAATCAGTGATAATCATTGGTCGCTTTTCAAATGACGTCATTTGACAACGGTATCCCACTAGAGCAATAAATTTCATTTTCCTGCACCGTAGACCAAATACAGTCCACTAATGTTAAGCCTATGGAGTTTTTTATTAGGGGTAGGATAATAAACTCTGTTGGTGTTTCTAGTAGGTACCTGCTTTGTGCGCTGACGGAGGTGTTTGTCCTCGTAGTGCGGGTGGTTGGTGACAGGCCGGCCTGTGCACAGTTTAACCCCTGCCAACAGCTGCATGCTGCCCGTCAGCGCCGCCGTCTCTGGGGTGTGCTTCCTAGTTAGATAGAACACAGTGCGGTGAGCCATGGGTTAACGGCCAGCTTAGGGACGTCCATAAAGTACGCACATAGTGGGGGAATCGGTGGTGGGTAAAAAATTGAAAATGTTCCGTTAATCTCTTCTTTTATCTATTTTGTACAAGATAGAGAGTGGGGTTTATAGGGTTTCAGATATTTGGGATACATATCTATGGATGCCCTTTACAATTAAAAATATATATCAACTGTAGTAGACATGTTTTTATCATGGAAACCACATCAAGTGAACGAAAAAATTACCTATATGTTATATGCTATAGCCTGACAAACTCGCATTGTCTGATCAAGATCCTGAAAACTTTTCCATTGGAAGGACATCTCAATAGGTGTCCTTTTTTATGCTGATAGCCTAACTCACCACAATATAATCAATGTACATATTTGAACGATATCCTGCAGAGTTTCAAACAATGATATTTAGATAATACATTTATTCGCCCTTGAATAATAATAAAAGACATTATTTGAATAGAACCTAAGACCTTCTGATTAACCCTGCTTTTAACTAGGCATCCCCACTAGCGCCTGGGACAGACACATATAAGATGGCTTTCAACAAGAACTGTCATATAAAAAGATTTAGGTTAAGACAATAAAATAAGGACTACATCTATTTAATGCAATCACTCTCATATCCTTGTCATTTTCCTCGCACTAATTCTATCATTGGCCTTATCCATCTGACTAATTGTTGCCATGCTTTTTGATTTAGTATGAGTCATCAAGTATCGTCTCTGTGGTGATACTAAAAAAATGAAGGTGCTGATACCTACAATTTGCTGGCAGATCTTGATACACAAAAGGTTCCGGATTACTACATACAGTAGAACCCCGCCTAACAGACACCCGCGTAAGTGGAAACCCCGTGTTAACGGATACCCCGCGTTAACGGACACCTTTGCTCGGAACGGATCCCTCTATTAGATGTTTATTTTAACCCCGCGTAGGCGGACACACCCCGCATAAGCGAACACTTCGGCCCGGAACGGAGGGTGGCCGCTTAAGCGGGGTTCTACTGTATAATCTTTTTACATTAGCATCTGTTCTTGTTAGGATTGTTTCAATTCCCGTTTTTAATTCATACCTATATAATTTCAGCCCCGTAATGGTAAAAAGATGTGTACATCCCTGGAAGTAAACCCTGATAATGTGAATGGAGAAGTCTGCTTACTTGATCCAGTTCATGAGGTCCACGGTGTCCGGGTCGTAAAACTCGCGCAGGTCCTCAAGGTCCCGTAAAGCCTTGGGCAAGACCTTCAATGTTAAAATAATATTCGTCAAAAGAAAGTTTCATTGGGCATGGAGGAGTGTTCTTTATTTGTTATGTTGTCTTTTTCATTATATATCAGAAGGTTAGCATCATTACCATATATACCCAAAAGGACCTATTGGCCCTCCTAAAGATAGCAGCCATGGCTTTGTTAACTCAATTCCAAGGGAATATTCTCACCTAAATCAGGAAAAGGATACTTACTCTACTTGTTATAATTGTCGCAAAAAAAACAGCCAAAAACGTAAGGCTTAACGTTTATTTATGGCTCAAGGCCGTCAGGATGAGTTCCTTGAATGATGTCAACCTCGTTTAATCTTTTATCCTACCCCTAATATAAAATCCCATAGGCTTAACATTGACTTTCCGTATGCGACATACGGGCGCATCCGGATAAAAAATCGCTACTAGGAGCGTACAAAAAATGGACCAATCAGAGATCAGCAGCTGAAAGTAGTTCCAAGCGCCTTCAGAGCAGCAAGGAAAGCTATATGGAGGACTTCAGAAAGTTTTTATCATGTTTTTTGTTATCATCCTCAAATAAAAACATCGTTCACAGGGGGTAGGATGAAATCAAAACCTTATGCGTTTTAATCTGGGCTCCCGTATGCGACGACTGGAGTTTGGCGTAGTGATATCCGGAGCCAAAACTCCAGGAGTCGCATACGGGAGCCCAGATCAAAACTCATCCGGTTTTACGATAGTATCATGTATGACCATGGCTAGTTGTTCTTTATGTATCATAAATCCAGAATTAATCATATTTTAATGCAAATCAGTGTGGAAACCGTGTCAAAGTGATGGTCCACACTCCTCTGATGTCACAAAATGTTCCATATAACAGTGAAACACAGCGTGCCATATAGAATATATATAGGGGGTTATAAGGGGGAACAGTACGTAACATTAAAGTACGGGTATTTGATAAAGGGCAGTACTTACTAGGTGCAGGAAACAGATGAAGACGGCGATGGTGAGGAAGTGTCGGACAGCAGCCACCTGAAGAGAGCACACACACGATGAATTTTACAAGACTTTACTGGCAGTCTTGTATGTATGAGTATATTGTAACAGTGACAACGGTCGGCTAATGTTAAATCATGTATTATTACATACCTATGGCCGAACGTCTACGAAATACTACCCGCTATTAGGGGTACAGTATAAATAATGTTCGGGCGCACTGCGCCTGTGGTAAATATTCGGGCGCACTGTGACCATCGGGTCAATTGGTACATATAATAAGAAGGATCAATCTGTATCTGATTTGTCATGAATAAAAGCTGCTTCAATATATTTTGTTTTAATCCAGTCCACTGATGTAAACAAGAATTGATATAACATACATTGTAAATATTTTACGCTTCGTCAACACCAGCTGGGGATTTTCTTCAGTACTCCCCGAAAAATATTCAACTAACAACCATATCATTTCTTAAACTGCAACACATCTTAAGGCTAGGATATATTTGGATCTTTTTTTATCAAGGTAGCATCGATTGTGATCAGAAGTGTATGTGCATCGTATTCTGAACTTGAATCTTGATTTGGTCTAATGTAAGAGATGAAACTTCGGTTCTGAATAAAGTGCCAACTATATCATAAGACATCTCGTTAAGTTTAACATTTCGACCTATACACTTATTTCAAAGTGATTTTCCTTTCTTTAATAGAACGCACTATTTTTCCGTGTGGGCGCTTTATCGTAACCCGGACCATACAGCATATCTGTATGCGCCGGGTATGTCCATTCAGAGTTCCCCTAGATTCACTATGGACACGTTTTTATTATCCACCTAATACAAAGTGTCCATAGAAAACACATAGGGAGTTTGTATGGACAAACCCGGCGCATACGGATATGTTGTATGCTCCGGGTGGCGCATACGGAAAGTAGTGCGTACGGAAAAATAGTGCATAACTAAAATGAACTGATTTCGACATGCCACTTGCCCAGAAAAGGTGGATAATAAATAAAATATAGACTGGTTTCAGATAAAAGCGGCTGTATGCTCCTCGGAGTTGACTCTGCGCAATTTCCTCGCATACGCTCGGATATTACTGCGCGTCTACTCCTCGGAGCATACGGCCGCTTGTATCTGAAACCAGTCAATATTGTGTATTTATTAGGTGGATAATAACAAGGTAAATAGAGGTGAATGGTACATCCCGGGACTTACCGCCTTAGTGGAGGTGACGTTACAACGCTCCAGTAACCACGTGGTGACCGTCTTGTCACTGACGCCCACGGCGGCCAGCACACACATGTACGGCGTCCACAGGTACTTCATGCGCAGAGTGGACACGGCCAGCGCGCCGAAAAACGCCGTCTGGATCACGTGGTAGGCCAGGTCCGGCCGGCCCCGGAACATGTGGTCGGCCTCCACCACGCCCTCCTCCCCGATCACACTTCTCTCCTTCGTGCTGCAAGGTAATTAGAAAAATAAACTTTTAGGTATTTCGCTAATATATGATTTTTGTTCTACTATTTGTCATGAATAAGATAATAAATATATACACAATATTAACTGGTTTCAGATACAAGCGGCCATAATCTCCGAGGATGAGACGTGTAGTAATCACCGAGCAATAGGGAGGTGATTACATAGAGCCTGGTCCGAGGAAAATACGGTCGCTTTTATCTGAAACCAGTTTATATTGTATCTATTAACCACCGTTCCTCGCTAACAACTTCGGTGCTTCTCCATTTCCAAAGATTTGAAACTTAATCGATGCGCCTCCTATCGGTGATAAAAATATATAGCTGTAGTTCCTAAATTTCCCGTGAGGCAGCAGTCAGTTTTGCCATGCTGGTTCTATGCCCTGGTTCTATGCGGTCATCGGAGAATAGATTATATGCTAAAATACAGGGCAAAATAGGGTACGAACTAGTTCTCAACTGTAATCTGACAGATTATGGAATCTAGGAGACAATGCCACAGATGAAGTTCACATTGATTGAGATGTTGTTTGTTTGCAATATTGTCTGCTGCTGTTACTGCATGTAGTTCGTGTTTCGCTCGCTAGAGGCCCGATAATCAGGAGATTATGGGCCTCAGTAATCTCTTAAGTTTCAAATTACTCACACCCAATGCAATTCCTATGGAGACTCCGTAATCGGTGGTTAATAAATGGGTGTAAAAAGCACAACGCACATTATGTCTTATTTTCGTGAGGGCTTTATTTAACACAGAACCTTTTTTTAATTATCTAAAATATGCCAGATCATTTGTTCTAATACTATCTTACCAATTTCGTTTTTCCTTTTATGTGGTAAGAAATGTGATGATTAAAGTCTCACATAATTGCGATAATGATACACAAGTATTTTAATATGAAAGGAAATAAATATGCCTGTACTTGGTCGTAAGGAATCAAATCTTCTGGTTCTGTCTGCAGCATGTTAACTCAACAGCTTACCCATATGTATAACGTCAGACTACCGCTAGGCATGCTAATCAATATTTTTTTAATTATTGTTAATTATTTATTATCATTCATCTTAGCATGTTCACTCACCTTGTTTTCTGCAGGAAAGCTATGACAAGAATGGCGACCATCACGGCATGCACGTAGGCGTAGATGGGGAACACGAGGGTGCGTGTCATCCTCTCAAATACATCACGCCCAATGAAGGCAAAGGCGGCGTTACACAAGTAGAGACGAACATCAAAGTCACGCTGACTGCAAGGCCATTATCAGATTTGCGTAAGTTGAGGCAGATATAAGGTTTCGCTGACTTGAAGTCAACCGTAAGGTTACAAAAGTAGAGGTAGAAAAAAAGTCATTCTAACTGCGAAGTCAAAAGTAAGGTTACATGGGTAGAGGCAGACATCAGGTCACACTGTCTAGACAAGGTTAACAGTAAGATTACAAAAGTAGAGGCAGACAATCAAAGTCATTCTGACTGCAAGGTCAACATTAACTTTATGCAGGTAGATGTAGACATAAAGTCACACTGAAAGCAAGGTCAACAATAAGGTTATAGAGGTAGAGACAGACATCAAAGTCATGATAATTTGAAGTTCAACAATACGGTTACAGACTAATATCAAGGTCATTCAGAATGCAAGATCGATATTAATGTTACACCGTTAGAGCTACTAGGTAACCGCAGAACTCTATCATCTTAATG
The DNA here is from genome assembly GCA_950022655.1 of Alentia gelatinosa. Lineage (NCBI taxonomy): Eukaryota > Metazoa > Annelida > Polychaeta > Phyllodocida > Polynoidae > Alentia > Alentia gelatinosa. The sequence goes on from OX465580.1 coordinate 105,506,543, forward strand.
TACGTCAAGTTCTGAAAGGAGGCATTAAATCCCTACTTCCCCAAGGACTTGCCAAAGTTGTACACTGAAAGACTACAGTAGGTTCCTACAACAAGAAAACATATTTACCTCATTTCTCCGTAGACCCCAAACTTGGTGAGGACAAACTTCCCGATATGTTCGTCTGCCTCCTGTTGCATTATGATCTGATGAGGAATAACGAACACGATAACCTCTAAGTACTTATTACATCATGCTGATCAACGACATAAAAAATATAGCCCGAAAGAGAATATATTTCATAAAGAGTGTCAACTTATCACCTTGACAAACACACTTCACAGTGACAGTGATCTCCTTAAATCTATATTTGTCAAAAAATATGTATTCCTCATTAGAATTTAAAAATTTAGTTGAATTTTGACATTTGAATAAGGGATCAGAGATTTTAACATTGTACAATCAGACAAAAGAGAATCCGGCTGAGACAGGCTTCTGTGCTGAGTTCCACTGATCAACATTTTGGAGAAAATTGCTTCGAAACACACCTATCCTTCCACTGACAAGAAAACGCATTTACCACACATATATATATATATAAGGAAGCGGCAGATCTGATTGGTGTTTTTTTATACTGGAATTCCACTTAAAGATCTATATCAAAGCGGTACAATATGTCAAGCATTAGTAAAAGATTAACAGTCATACTTTTGCTTTGAAGTTAAAGGCTGCCATGAGGAGAAACACAAGGACAATGTAGAGGATGACTGTGATGGTGTTCCTGATGACCCCTATAGGCCGCACCCTCCGCTGAAAAACAAAACAACTATCATCCATTGTGTACAGTCGCCTTTGAAAATGTATAGGGACTCAGTAAATCACTACCCATTGTTTAAAGACTGTCAGATACCATAACCATGGTATATGGATTCGAATTCATTGCATTCGGCCTCAAAGTCATTATATACGGAAAAATTGTCTCTTTGTGCTCTAGAACAAGAAAATGGTCTCTATAGATATACCCTTTAATATGGCAATTCATGGGTTCATTGGAGAAGATGAATAATAAATACAACAAACAATGGTTTTGTAGACAGGCCGCTCTGTAAATCATTCAAGGCTGATGTTGTAATACACTCGCTCACACTCATGTCTTACTAGGTGTTAACCACTCATGGTTTTCGGTCGCCTGTCTACAAGACCATCGATAATGGTTTATATATTCGCCTTAAGCCCCGGCTCCACTAGAGAGACGGAATCGTCGCACGTTTTTTATGAAGCCAATAATGTCTGTCGACCATATTTTATTACATTAACTGCGATTGATTCGTTGCACTTAACCTCAGGTGAATTACAGGGTATGCCACACCGGTGTGATGGAATCGTTGCTGCGCTAGTGACTGTAGCATACCTCTATACATTTGACCTATATACTGATGATTAGTGTAAAGATATCAGATATAATTTATATTCACAAAGATATGCACAGATAATTACGTATAGGAAAGGAAATGTAAAAAAAGTAGACACATGCTTCAACCTACAGCCACAGCCTGCTGTTTTCATATCTTGTTTTGCTATCACACCTTCTGAAACCTGGTGCTGTCTGTCATATGTGCTAATCATTGAATGCAGTGCACAACATGACCAATGGTAGAGTGCCTTGCTTGAAGACAAGAGGCTTTTATACATACTAATTATAGGAAGTGCTCCATGTCTGCGCGACGGATCCGTCACATACCATGAACATCTCAAGATGTGCTATGCAACAGTTTCATCGCAGCGCACCAGCACGCAGGCCTGCCCCCCATTGGTGCGATTATGTGTGGTGAGATTACCGAAGCCGTTTTTACGACCCTCGCCCGGCGTTTACTACATATTATGGACTTGCGAAGATCCCGTCTCTCCAGTATAGCCAGGGCTTTACAGTTCTTTTCAATTTGGTGTATAATATTTACAGATTCCCTTCAAATAACACACCAAAATTGGTTAGGCAGGCTGATTACATAGACAATAATCGATGGTTTTGTGGACAGGCAGTAGTAACACAAGAGCGATTGAGGCGTAGTAACATACAAACTGTAGCGAGCATATTACAATATCGACCTTGAGTGGTTTACAGAGCTGCCTGTTCACAAAACCATCGTTTGCTGTATATATATTATCCATCTTCAAAAAATAATTTAAACTAGAAATTGCCATATTATAAGGTCTGCTGCGTTCACCATACACAAAGGGGCAACACATCTGTTTGGGTGTGTATTAACCCATATTCAATGCCTTTTTTCAAACCCATAATCAAAGGATTTCGAATCCATAATCAATGATTAAGTATGCGGACAGCTTAGAAAAAAATGGAAGAGGATTACGGTGGCTCCATACATTTTCAATAGGAAATTCAAAATAGATGGATAACAAATGATAATGGCCAGTTCATTTTTTGTTATTGAATTTATCAAAAATACTTTCATATACTATCGTCAAATGTGTAAGGCGCTCTGGACAAAAGATATGTGGAAATATCTTATATTTTTTAATGTAAAACTTGCTGTCTTGAAGAGACCAAGAAAACTTTTCGGAGTCGGCCATGCCACGGAGCTGAGGGTCTCTGAAGTGGTTAAAATCCCTTTTCTTTTGGCGTGAATGAACACAAAGAAAAATAATTTTATGCACTGAAAATGAAAGAATGGATTTTCACGAGAAAAAAAAAATCTGGCATCTCTGGCTTCTAAATTAGCTCTAGATGCAAACTGACCTGGATCTGCATGATACAGAGGGCAGATAATATGAAGCTGATGCAAGGTCCACTCAGGATCATGGTGTTACCAAACTGGACCAGAGATACGGCAAGTAGGGAGCCTAGCTGGAGCCAGTAGATGTTACGGACCTGCATACAGAAACAACACAGCGTGACAGGAAAACGTCGGTATAACTTCAAACAAGACTCCACTTTTTAACACGGCAATATTTTCATGCTTAAAAGATTATTATATTAGACTTTTTTAGATTTAACTGCAATTGCATTCATGATTTCAATTTAATGCTTAAATAGCCTTAAACTGAATGTACAAGGAAGGATGTTTATCAAAATTAATTGTCAACACAACTTGAGACTCACTTTGGTACACTTCCCAAACATTTCTTTTATTAGCGGTATGTTAACTAATTTTCTACTCGGATGTACGCTGAACTCAAGAATGGGCCTTGGGACGAAACAAAAATCTGTAATTCCGGGAAAATCCGATGCCTGTCTAGCGGTAAAGGCTATGGATGACTCTACCTTGCTGAGCGGCACAAACTCCAGCACCTGCACCGCGAACAGCGCCATGGCCTGAAGGAGCAGCACGAACTGGTTAAACTGCCACGTCACGCTGAACAGGAAGGTGCATGCCCCCACTCCCAACAGGAGGAGCCACTGGTAACAAAGGAAAGCAGAACATGGCATTAATGGAAGATCCTAACAAGAGGTCCCGATATCAGGTAAACTTTTTTCGTCCCACTCTCACCCCCCACCCTATAGAAGCAGGAGCCCACACCAATCCAATGGATTTAACTTCAATCATACCAATATCATCATGAGTTCAAATCAAAGCGTCTTTAGATAAATCATTATAGAAAGAATTTCTTTTATCAAGGATAGAAACTGTGGAATGGTTTACGAAAGCCAATAAGAACCTTGTAGAGTAACTAAATATCTATAATAGATACTCACACTATTGTGTTAGTGTCTTCGCAAAGGAATGATTACACTAGTTAGATGCAATTCAGGATGGTAGATAGTAAATATATCAAAGTTAGCATTGCGAACTTGGCGGCCATAGTCTCCTCGTAGTTGACGACATAGTACACTTGCTATTGCTTGTATATTACTACGCATGAACTACTCGAGAATTACAGTCACCTTTCGACAAAAAATAGTGAGTATAGTACATTGTGGCGAGTACAGCAGGGTAGACGAACTCGATCCCCCGGACCTGGTCTGGAGAGGGGTCCCGCGGTGTAGTCTCTGGGCTCCCCGCGAGAGCGGCTATCACATGATCTCGACATCCTATGAAAGGACGGCAGCTGCTCTGGTGCGTCACTTGTGGCTTGGAGCTCATGGACGGATGAGCTCAGCGGCTAGACTCAACCACTCTGACCCTTTGTGATACACTTTAGCCTAGTTCTTAGAGTTGATGCGACTACTGCTCCGGGGGTTACCCGTAGAGCCAAATTGATGTAAAACCCTGATTACGAGAATATATTACTCATCAACGCTTGTGCACCGTATTTGGACTCTGACTCTTTATTTGATGTTACAATATGTATTTTACTGCTTACTAGTGATAGGCCTCTGACAGCTGTAATTTTATTCTGATTTTATTCATACTCCCGATGAAGACCAATCAAGTTGGTCGAAACGTCGAGCTTTATTCTGAAATGTTTTACCCATGTTGGGACATAGCTCACGGTGTATGTACTATAAATGGGTTTATTCAGTACCTGTTTTGAACAGTGGCTGCGTTGTTTGAAGTAGAGTGTGATGAATAAGAGCTGACACCAGAGAAACGGTAACGCAAAGCTCTCCCGTAGTGGAATCACGAAGCTCACCCGTGTAGTGTCCTCCCTGAAAAATACCAGTTCAGGAACATCATATTGTATTATCTTTTCATTTTTCAGTTGTACATCTCATAGTCTCCAACAATTTCGAGTTATTGTTATTGAATTGCTTTGTCAGTCGGAATCGGTGATGGATAAGTTATAGGCCAATTTTCAGAAAATATTTTCAATTCTGTAGGATGTTTTCTAACAATTCTGTGCAATGTTTTGTTTCAGTGTTTTTGGAGGAATGGACTCTTACATAGCCATAGACTTTAATACATGTCTACTTCTGGAGACGCTGTAAGGACACTCCCGTCACAGCCGATTTTAAAAAAAACAAAAAAAACATTTCCATGTCCCCTGTTTCTCAGTTTACAATTCTCCTGACACAACACTATGTCAATTTGTGAACTGTAATAAGTGCACGTCACTTGTTGAATATGTAGAAGTTGGCAGTGTGTAGCCCAACCAGACATGAATCACCCAGTATTTTAAAAAGTGTGGTGTTATAGACCGTTTTTCCACAGGCCGGTGTCACACCTAATCTGCTTGGTTACCCAATGCATACTGCCTCAGTAACCATACTGATCTTTATCCTACCCCTAATAAAAAACGCCATAGGCTTAACACTGGGTCACTATATATTCGGGTGAGCGTGCAGTAAAGTGTAATTTATTGCACGAGGGCTGTAAAATAAAATCGAACAATCAGCAGCCAGAACGTGAGTGACCTCACACTAATGCGGTGTATGAAATGTTGACGACCTATGGTCTTACTTAGCAATGTGGCAGCAGCAAACTTCACTCGCTCTAGCAACTTGGAGGAACTAAAATGAATAATTACGCAATAATAGCTGGGTATCGGTGAGTGTTTATGTGTTTCCTATTTTTCTAAAATCGTGGAGATGGGGTAGGATAAATACTAAACCGAACTCGAGTTTAGTCTGCTATTTTACTTCGCTTGGCTAACGCCTCGCGCAGTAATCTGCGACCTGCCCGTTGTGGAATAAAACTGACAAGGCTAACTCTCCTTCGGTTTCAACAAAATAAAGTTTATACAACACAGAAACAATGTACGTGGGTGGTACACTGACACAGACATGGCCAACAGAGGCTTATCCTCTTGTATAGAAAAAGAAAATATCAACTCTAAAGTTTAGACCGCCGAGACTTGTTGTAACAATGCTCTAGTTTTCCCAACAGTCCTATCTTATGGGAAACAAAAGCATTGCACTCACACCCGTCGTTCACACTCTAGGTCTAAATGCATCGAATTTGCTTAACCATAAAGCCAGACTGAGTGGTGTCTAATCGAGCAGTAAACAGTCAAAGGCCAGCCGTGCTAAACGGAATTTTTTGTATAATAAACACATTACTTGTTGAATATGTAGAAGGCAGCGGTGAGCAGCCCGGCCAGCCATGACCCACTGAGTAGCCATGTGATCGCGTACAGTACTCCGACCAGCAGCCCATGTAGCGCAAAGATGGCGTTAATGTAGAAGTAGATCGGCTCAAACCAACGCTGAAAAACACACATATCACACCTTCTGACCTTAACTCGACATGAATTGAGCAAGAAAGCATATGTTTACTACTGATTGAATAAATACAGGGGGTCATCCATAAAGTACGTACGCACTGATGGGGGGAGGGGGGAGGGGGTAAAAAAACTTCAGAAATTTTGCATATGTTTCTTGTTTGTTCTATTGCATACAAAATCAGGAGGGGTGGGGGGTCAAAATTTTCAGAAATTCTGCGTACGTACTTTATGGATGGCCCCCAGTCAAGTAGAATCATGTGTACATTAGGAGCGCCAGCACATGCATGTATGGCAGAATGATGCAGCCGCAGATACATGGACTGGATGTACAAAGGTCCGTGCTTCGATGGAGAATCAAATCTCTCTTTTCACTTATTTTTGTTCGTATCTCAGTTAAAAATACCGTTTTTGCTTGCATACAAGTAGAACATGGTATACGATAGTCTCATAAAACTAAAACCACAGCTTCAATCCTATCTCTCTGAAATCATATCGAGGACAGGAAACATGAAATCTAAACAATTCTTAGTGTTAAACCTATTATCATATACCTATGACAGTGTCATCTACATATACCACCCGCTTCTACCTATGTTTTTTCTTTCTAATTATTGGATAAGTTCGCATACCTTTACAATAGCGGTCTACATTCCCATGTCGTAAGCTACCAGATAAGATACTGGGGTATGAGCCATTCCACCTACATTAATCTGAGTTAAAAATTCGCCGTTTTAGGTATATATTGATGCATAAACGAGCGTACTGTTGTCACATGAGAAATATACTTTGAATGTTGTCCATTTAATATCCGGATGCCAAAGGCCTCAGGATATTTAATCGACAATTTTACTGCATTTTTAATCATACGATGATAAAAAGTAAGTTTCTGTTTACTATACGTGTAATAATAATAGTACAGCCGCAAATCGCTGATCTATCTTTGGGTTCAACTTAGATGTGATGACAACCTGGATCACGCTATTCTCCTTTCCACCCTGAGCATATATGTAGACAATCAAAAGGGTCGGTTTAGGAAATACCACCCAGAAATGTGAAAACCGACCCACCTGCAATACGGGGATGTTTTTGTACACAGAGGCGAGTACGACCTCCTGGTAAATATTCATGCGGGCCAGAATATTGATGGTCCGCCCATGCTCTGTCAGGTTGTCGCTCATCAAGGAGCTGATACCTACGTGTGATAGAACAAGATCTGTCAGCCGTTAGCTAACCCAGATAACCATTGAGTTGCACGGTCAATCACTCACAGAACACATGGATATGTGTATATTCATTGGATAAGCATATCTAGAGTCTTAAATATCTTTCTCTAACTGTAACAGACTACCAGGCACATCTTTGAAATTCATGTTTTCTCTAACTGCATTGTTATGATAGAGTAATTTCTCTTCGAATGAAATAAGTCTATGTGATCTCTGTACTCAGATTGGTTGAGGACTGACCTTGAGAGAGTGAAGGAGCATTCACCAGCTGTTTATAATACGAGTAGTAGAGACCGGATTCAGTGCGGAATGAAATTTCCCGTTCCACCTCCTGTAGAAAAACACACAAAAAAACAACCTTTGATAACATGAATGACGCATAAGAAGCATTTTCACAGTCTACGAGTCTATCACTGGCGATATCCCCAATATGACACAATCTTGACAGCATGAAGCAGAAAAGCTCCTATAATTTAACTTTATTCGAGACGAGGCAACGTCTGCTCCCTTTGCTTGATGCTACCTTGAATGACAGTTTTAGAACTGCACCTAACCACTATAACCATGTACATTGGTGGGCGTGACATCATCAGATGATGTCACACTTGCTCCCATATGGTTGCACGGCTAGAAACATGGCAACCTATTGTCAGATCAACAAGAGATACTGTTGGGGACAAGAAAAAGGCTCCAGATGAAGCACACACGGACAGAAAAGAAATCTGTGAATATTTCGGGGTCAAGGTTACACCGAAATCAGCTCTTCAGGCATCATATAATGCTTAAAAGGGTTATCAAGGTGATCAAGAAATCTTGAACTTTATTAGAAGTTTTCACATTAACTTGTAGTGAGTCTAAGTGAATTTGAGACCAGTGTGTGGTTACAGACCAACCCAGAAGGGTTGGTTGATCTTGATTGGAGAGTTTAAGTATATGAACTCAATTTTTTTTTTAAATAATGATAATTTAACTTTTTCTTACCCCTGGTATTTTCCCCCATAGACTTAATATTGTAAACTCGTACTCGTACAACTCTGATCAATAAAAAAGTGAGATAAATTCGGAAATCCATTCAAGTTTACGGTCAGAGCTCGATCCCATCTTGTTTGAATTGCTAGATAATTCACGCGGCTTCGCCTTGTAAATTACTACACTATTCAATCTCGATGGGATATCAACTCTGACCGTAAACTTTCACAGGTTTCCTCTATAGTACCTCACCTGAATATAACAAGTACCTCACTTAAATATTACACATACTTCACCTGGATATTACATGCAGGCTACATACATGTACATTATCTATGTGTTGTGTGTATGTCAGTTAGATGTCACTTGTTCACAACACCACACAATTAAGCATGGAACAGTGACCAATCCAGTGGACTTCAAGAACCCAATATCTTAGCCGGGGCCTTGTTTTTTAGTCACGACAATCGTTATTGGCGACATCGGCCAGGCGGGAGTGTCCTATAGAGCCACAATCGTAGAAGCTACGACAAATGTGTTGTATCGACGACATCTAGAGAGCTCAAATGTGTTTTTTAGTTACGACACTCTGTGCCTAGCCAAGCGGAAAGTGTCGCCAACTATGTCGTAGGGCTAAGACAATTTTAGACATGTCGTAGCAAACACGGAACTTTACTTCACGTGGGAATTAAGCAATGAAACTTTTACACGAGTAAGGTATACATATAACCTATAATCGTACTAAATATGAAGAAGGTTGTCCTCTTCGTTTTGAAGTTATCGGCGTTTGAATTTCGTCATAGCAGTCGTCTGTTCTGGTGGCCAGTGTATCCCCCCCCCCCCCATCTCTGCTAATCTATGCAGCCACCTTGACATTGTCTGCATATGGGGGGGTGGGAGGGGGACTGGCCACCAGAGCAGACGATTGCTATGACGGAATTCAAACGCCGATAACTTCGGAACGCTACGTCCGTTTTTCTTCATATTTGGAACGATTATAGGTTATATGTATCCCTTACTCGTATTAAAATTCATGACTTAATTCCGTCGGGAAGTGGAAGAATCCTCTATATACGCAGAGTGATGTGTTATAGAACCTAAGACAGTTCTATACTTGTCGTTAGCGCTGACACTTTATTTAACACTTATGGACGACCTTTGGGCTGGTAGAACAGTCTTAGTGAGCAAGAATGAATATTACCTCACTCCTAGTATATAATTAGCCATAGGAATAACATCAAAACATTATATGGAACGATAACCCACGTTTAGTGATAATACTATGCCAGGGCCCTGTTTTTTAGTCACGACCATCGTTATGGGCGACATGTTTTTGCTGTGAGTGTGCTATAGTCGCGACATTTTAGAGGGTCTGACAATGATCCCCGCTCTACGACACGTAGGGTGCTGTCAGGTGTGCTATAGTCACGACAAATGTAAGGTCACGAGGGTAAATTTGTCGCTCAAGATGTCGTAGCCTTAAGACATCTATGGACATGTCGTACCGAACCCGGAAATTCACTTCCCATAGGAATTAAGCCATGAAACTTCATCACCAGTTAGGGAGAGATATAAGCTATAATCCCTCCAAATATAAGGAAGATCGGACTCTCCGTTCTGTTGTAATTCACGTTTGAATTTTGTCTGCTCTGGTGGCCAGTGTACTCTCCCATCTCCCAGACATGCCTCCGCTAATTTATGCGGCGACCTTGACATTGACTGCGCTTGTTCCCGTAGTCAGGTCCTGTAGTTGTACTTGCTGGGAGAGTGTATCTGCTGGGAGAGTGCATCTGCTGGGAGAGTGGCAATCAATATCCCGATGTTTCAAGTTCAAACATATATATCGGCGAATTGGGGCGGCCAATTTACTTCATATTTTGTACGCTTATAGCTTATATGTATCTCTTACTCGTCTTAAAGTTTCATTGCTTCATTCCTACGGGAAGTGGGTCGAATCCTCTATATATCCACAGTGAGTTTGATAGAACCTAAGACATTTCTATACTTGTCGTAGCAGCCGACATTTTTCGCGGCGATCGTCCATGGCGCACTACGATCGTGTCTATAGAACACCCGCCATCTTTTGTCTTCCAAAATGTCGTACATTCGCTGTACGATCTTAGGGTATCAGTAATAACGATTGTCGTGACTGAAAAACAGGGCCCAGGGTCATGGCGAGCGACTGGCCAATCAGCGACCAGGTTTTGAGAAAGAAGATATGACATCAACAAGGGGATTTTACGTTCATAAATGAATTTGCATAAGTAATTCGAATTATTCGGATATTGTGATGCTATTCTAATGTGTGTGAGAGGGGTTAGATAAATACAGAACCCTACTCAAATCGTAAATAATTTTTTTTAGCATCGGCTTGCTAAAGAGGTGTCATAGCCACGTCTCACTAAATCAAATCGTAAATAAACAAAACTCCATATTTTTGGGTGAACTGTAATTGTCGTTCGGTTTTGCCTCGATGACGATCAATTTCTATTCAGCAGATCAAAGATGTCATGATAAAGCCATGCTTTATTGATTAAAAAAAAACATGTACCTCGCTTACATCCGATTAGTCAACGTATGTCACGGGATGGTGCGCTTACCTTGATGCCAGTGAAGAACATGTAGTTTTCATGAATCAGCTTGGCATACCCTGCGTACTTAACCATGGCATAGGCACAGCCGACCATGCCAGCCAACCACCAAACCATGCAGACCAGCGATGGCTGGCTGTCCGCACGGCTGGCTGATTCTGAGCTCCTCCCGGTTTTGTCCGGCTCCAAGCTCTGCAGATTTGTGGCTGGCTTCCCTACCATTGAGGTCACTCCAACTCGCCTTCTCCTCACAGATGTCATCTTGGAGCAATAAGTTCACTTTAGTACAAGGTCCGGGGTGGGTGATAATGGTTAGTGAACGTGGTCGTAGCAATGATGAAGTATGCTGAACTGGCAGCTGTTTTCCACAGTAAATTGTCTGTAGTATGTTACATTGGAACCTAAGTTGTTGAGTAAGCGATTTGAAGTATGTTGTACCAATTGCTGGTTTTCCCGGTTAATATTCAGAAGTAAATTGCACCAGTAAATGTGTTGCTCAGTAAATGTTCAATAGTATATCTTATTAGATGTGTTCATCCAGTAAATGGTCTGAATTATGCTGTACTGGTAGATGTATTCCTTACCAAATGTTCAGAAGTATATCCTACTGATAGATGAGTTCCTCTGCAAACGGTCTGAATTATATCATACTTGTAGCGGCGTTTCTCATTTAATAATCAGAAGTAGGTCGTTCTAGTAGATGCGTTCTTCAGTAAATGGGCTGAAGTATATTGTTCTGGTAGCTGTGTTCCTGAGTTAATGGTCTGAGATTTGTCTTACTGGTAAAGTGACTGGTATTCTGTACTGGTAGATATGGTACTTAGTTCCTGGCTTGAAATAAATCACACTGGTAGCTTTATTCTTCAATCAATGGTCTAAAGTATGTTATACTGGCAGATGTGGTGCTCAATTAATGGTCTGAAGTATGGCTTACTGGTAGAATGGTGCTCAGCTAGTCTACCGGAGTTTCTGATTCTCTTACAGGGTATTGGTAGTTGTAGCAGTCTGTAAGTGAAACCCTGGCAGTTTTAGTCATGAAATACTTTTGGGGTTTAAACAAGAGTAGTCACATCCACAGGAACGAATGTATGATATGAAGTTAAAACACAAGCAGTGATACAAAGTAGCAGTGGCAAGCATTGGTCTCAGGATCCCAAATCATAGGCGAATGTACTACTGTTGTGCCACGTAGCAACATTAGTCACAAAACGGTTCTCAGATTGTAAGTTGGTCAGGAAAGTATGTGACCACAAATACCATTAAGCGGTAGGTGCTAGTCAGTAATGATGACCTTGGTTAGTCAGCGACTGGTCCGCAATTACTGTGATCTTCAGGTCGACATGGCTGTGGTCAGTAAAGTGTGACAAGCATCCGCAGGAAGTGATAGTGGAGGTGTGAGTAACTGCTATTAGTGATAATTCTCCTTTACATGTTATAGAGATGTAAGTAGTAGTCAGGAAGTGCTCCTTTCCAAGCACCACTCGTGAGCTGCTTGGCTAATCAGACCGGCGAATAATGAGACAGCCAGGAAATGCTGATTCTCGTATCTGTATGGTCCACTTAAGCCTTGCTGGAGATACGAGACAGGTCAGCTACTGTGCTCAGCCGAGATCTTTATCGGAGTCGCTCTTTGATCCCCAGCCTGCCAACAAAACACTGATGAGGCGTGTTAATCAGAGCGTGACGCCAGTGCTACCTCACCCTGGACTGCAAGAAAGCCGGACAGAGCTATACCAACTCCAACCCACCCACCAATGCCTCTGCCCAGGCCACGCACCAACCCGCAAATATTGATTGGTATCGGCCAAGTGCCTTGTATGCACGTTGCCATGGACACATAACGGGCTTAGAGCGTGTAGCCTTCTGGAGGTACCTGGGTGTGCGTGTGGGGAGTGCTGGGGTAGCTGGTGGGTGTACGTGTGCGTGGGAGGAGGTGGTGCACAGTCCTGACCAGCTGTCTGCTGAGTGAGGGCTGGTTGTAAAGGTGGTAATAAACCAGGCAGACACCAGGGGGCATTGAGAGTCGTGCCATCTGGTGGCTCTAGCCCCTGGGGGGCCATCTCTTATTACAATAGCGACAGGCTCAATGTGGACATTCAATAACTGTTGTCCTGTGGCAGTCACAGAAAAGTCTGTGTCCATGTGTTCAATCTGTTGTACGTGTAATCACTAAGTGACTATGGATCACAGCTCGATGCAAACAATGGTGTTTTTCGTTCAACATCAGCGGAATTTTGTGCTCACATCGTGTCAGTATATTGGATTGTTTGTTACAGACCCTAGATAAGACGCTCCATAACACAAAAATCATATTTATATCCTATTTCATAAAAGTTGTCACATTCGACACTTTTGTTTCATCGGATTTATATTTACAGTCTCTATGAACCAACCCTTTTTTCAATTCTAATAGAATTTATTTATCTTTTCCTTTAGAGGTGCACACTTCCTATTTGATATATATAAACACTTGAATGGCATTATAAAATCCTTTGTGTTTCTTCCGAATCAGACAAATCAATAGAATTTTGCGCTCACATATAGATTGTTCCTTCCACAATTTTTTAATTAACAAGAGGTTAGTGTCCATTGAAGAAGTAGTGGTATTGAAGGCCACACTAGCTGGTGGATGTGTTCAATACTGAATCCAACATACAGGCCTTGTCCCAACAATTCTTTGAGAAACCAGTTATAAGCAAAGTAAATCCCTGAACCCGCCTGTATAAAAATACAAACAGCGAATGCTACCCAATACCAGTCTATAAGCAAATAACCAAATTGTGAACAAGGAAGGAAAGAAGGAAGGAAGGAAGGAAGGAAGGAAGGAAGGAAGGAAGGAAGGAAGGAAGGAAGGAAGGAAGGAAGGAAGGAAGGAAGGAAGGAAGGAAGGAAGGAAGGAAGGAAGGAAGGAAGGAAGGAAGGAAGGAAGGAAGGAAGGAAGGAAGGAAGGAAGGAAGGAAGGAAGGAAGGAAGGAAGGAAGGAAGGAAGGAAGGAAGGAAGGAAGGAAGGAAGGAAGGAAGGAAGGAAGGAAGGAAGGAAGGAAGGAAGGAAGGAAGGAAGGAAGGAAGGAAGGAAGGAAGGAAGGTGATTGTTTGTTTGTTTGTGGTTTAACGTCCCAGGGGACCCTGAGGGTATATAGGGACTATCAATGATTTAACTTTTCACTTTCATAGACTTATTTCAGTCAATTCTTTTCAATGTTTCAAATATTTTATATAAAATCAATGAGATTTGTGTCTTTCAAAAACATGATGATATCTTTCTTTGGAATAGTTTCGAACACCATTTTCATGTTGTTACTGGTTTTCAAATGCTTTCTTTTATTCTCTTGTACCCTTTTACAGTTCAGAAGGAAGGTGAAGGAAGGAAGGTAAAGGAAGGCGAAAAGAAGCAAGCACGGAAAGCATGCAAAGAAGGAACTTTTAGGAAGGAAGGCAGGGGTGAAGCAAGGCACGAGTGAAGGAGGTAATGGGTGAAGGGAGGCAGGGAATGAGCAAACGAATGACTGAATGATACAAGGAATGAGGGATGGAAGGAGTGAAGGAAGAGAACATAGAATTTAGAGTACAACCCCGCCTAACGGAAAGGAAATTTTCTATTGGATGTTTAACTTAACCCCATCTTTAATTCAAAGTTTAATAACTTCGGATCCAATTAAGATATTAAAAAAATGGATTTCAGTTCTATCAACGCCGCTGTCTCCCCTACATATCAATATATAACACTTGGACTGGAGGAAACTTGAAAACCCTGTGTAAGCGGTCACCCCTCGTAAGCAGACACTTTGGCCCAGAATGGAAGCTGTCCGCTTTAGCAGGGCTTTAATGTACTTGAGAAATTCCACTTCCCAACACCTATTACTATTTGTTACCTCTCAATTGAGCCTTCTTAAAAAGGAACATCTGTAAAAAAAAAAAAAAAAAGTCAGATCAAAACTTAAATCAAATTTTGATTAAAACTCTATTCTAAAATGATTTTTAAAAAAACTTTCGGATAGTATATTCGTTTAAACCTTCTGATCCAAACAGAAATCATATTCCTATCTCTACTTCGATAGCTATGGGAAAAGGGAAAATGTGGTCACCTCATCTAGTGACACTACAAGCAGGTGTACTACAATAGGTTTTAGTCATAGAGACAGAGACCAACCATCCACCCGCTGATAGATTAGGGTTCGTTGCACCTTACACATTTTGTCACATTGTATACTTTCGTTTCATAGATTTGATATTCACATTTTCCATGGACCAATCCTATTTTTAATGTAGCACCTTTTATTGATTTCTTGCTTCAGATGCGAACAAAGAAGTCTGCTTCAGATGTGTACAAATATGACATGTCGGCCACACCTATCTACACTTTTCTTCAACCCCTCAAAGTTAATTCTCTTTGTTTCGACACTCCTTTTAATACGCACTTCCTTTTTGACTAGTATAAACAATCTGGAGCGCCCTATTCGTAAAAATGCTACGGTACATCCAGGCATGTATTGTTTAATCTTTTCGTTCCGTTGGGGTCTGTAGGTCGACTCCGTGGTTGGAAAAAACATCCAGGCATGTACTCTAGCCAGGAAGTAAACAATTCAAACAACTTACATTCCCCACACATTTCATTAACTGTCTTTCCTTTCCATGATGATAAGTATGTTAACTACACTTGATATCTTATAACTTGGTTACGACAAGATAGGTACACCTCTGTTGTCGCCAATCCAACCTTGAATTATTACAAGAATTTAATCTGATACCAGCCTAGGTCCCATTAAATTTCTTAGCGACCATTGTTAAAAGAATCCACATTGTCTGGGCTGTCCTGGAGACAGACAATTTCTATCTTCATGTTCTCCAAGCACATGTTTAGAGGGGTGGGTTGATTTAAACACTTTGCCATATTGACAGTTTCATATGTTAGACATGTTTCATAAGGTAGACAGAAAAACTGTGTTTTCCGAGGACAGTAACTGAAAAATGTATCCAGATTGGACTCATCAGGCATGTTTTAGGTGTCTTTCAGGGTCTGGACAGTGTCTAGTTTATATGTAATTGACCAGTTATGTTGTGCGTTACATATATTAGGGACACTGTTGTGGGTGAGTAGAAGAATGATGTTTACCTTCAAAAGACTGTTGTTCATGTGAGTTAATATTTTGTGTGGATTTGCATGACCCAGTTTGCAATTATTTATCTATTTATTTATTCATATAGATTTTACGAATAATCCCCCATACGATTATTAAGCTTTGTGTAACAATACAGACCCCTCCATATTTATTAGAGGAGTGCAGAAGGGAAAAATAGAAGAAGGATAAATGGATAATTTATTTACGGGGACGAGGGATCTGATTCCGCAGCTCAATTGCTGAGGAATCGCGTAGCACGGAACTGGATGTTTAAATTACGCACCCAGCTACCCTATGGGTTGAATCTAATAGATGCAGCAAACTATTAAGCATAAATGGGTCCCAACTCTGGGTCCAGGATACTTTGCCTTGTCTAGAATTGTTCTTAACAGCCTCCTTTTCGGGGTAAAGTCTACACTTATGCGGGTTGTCCACTAACACAGGGTTTTTAGTCTGGCGATGGTTAGGCTATTAGGGAAACTAGTTAACCTAATTGTAGTCCAGTCAAAATAAGGTTTGACCGGCCACAAAAAGCAATAGATTTAATTCCAATGCCATTCATCTCAGAATACCTTACATATTACCAGAATGAAAATCGAAATTAATCCAAGTAGTGGAAGTAGGTCAAATTAGCATAAATCTAATATGGCCACCCCAAATATATGAAACTCCATAATTCTGGTTTGAATTGAGATAGAAACATGATTTAAAATGCTCAACATATGTTTTCTAGGGTGGGGAATCCATACAAATCACAAGTGAAATCATATCTCTTGAATAAATTAGCATAAATTCAATATGGCTGCCTGAATTCTATGAAATACTATAATTTGGGTTTGAATGAAGATATAAACATGATTTAAAATGCTAAACATATGTTTTCTGGGGTGGGGAATTCATATAAATAACGAGAGAAGACAGAGTACATCAGTGTAAATCCAATATGGCTGCTTGAGTTCTACGAAATACCCTAATTTAAGTTTGAAAAAGATGTTTAAAAAAGCTAAACAGCTGTTTTCCTAGCTGAGAAACATATATAATATATCACACCAGGGAAGTCCTATCTTTCTAGTAAACAGGTGGAACAATGAAATGTCCAATATGGCTGCTTTGTATCCAATGATTTTCATGGCGATGCCACAAAAACAATGCCAACACTGGCTAAGGAACAGGATACATTTGATTTTTCAAGAGGACAATCAAATCCAAAATATAAGTTGTACTATTAGAGATAATCATATCTGCAAGGGATTAATTGGTTTTCAATTTTTCTTCTGAATTGAGAGAAAACTACAACCAAAATCTTTGTTTCCTTTTTTTGTGTTACAATAACTGAAAATAACATTCAATGATTATGGTTCTTACAAAGAAAACAGTGATGCAGACCCTCCTGTATTTTAACCCATTTGCTATGCCATGATGCTTGGATGTATTCCCAGGGCTAGTATGCTATGATGCCTTGAGGCATTCCTAGGCCTAGTTTGCTATGATTCAGGACTTGGGGCATCCTTCTTAGAAATTTCAGTAAATTTGCTATTTTTTTAAAGAAATTAGGCAAAGATTTTAATAATATTTTCTAAAATTATCAAAAACAATACATTGATTCATATCATCAAAAAATTATGTTGTGATTTCACAATGGTAATGTTGAAATAATACTGAAAATAGCTGTAAAATCGCTTTAAAATTGTTTTATACATGAGAGGTTAATCGTTAAAGAAACTAAACAAAATATTCAGCCCATTTGGTTCAGAGTATTCAGGTGATTGAAAAGGACCTAACAGAAAATGTTACAGAATTACTTCAAGGTGTCCTAGAACAGCTTGATACACTTATTTCAGGATCAACCATAGCGGATCTTGAAGACACTGAATTGCAACTGAGCTAATGTAATTTGTTGTTATTCCTAAATTTTATTTGAAAAGGGAAATAACTGAAAAGCTCTGGTTCCATTACCTGGATATGGTAAATATACTCTTTTGGGCTTGTTAGGTTTGAAGACACTGGGCATTAGCAATGGGCATAATAATTAAACGATAGATGTCCCAACCAGGGGTAAAAGAATAATAGAAAACCAGCAGTTGATTTGACTCTTGTCTTCTACAGTCTGTTCTGATATCAACATGGCAATACAAGTTTTACTGGTTGCAAGTGAAATGAAAATATTGATAGTTCAATAACATAATGTTTATCAATGCAACACTATTATGATGATATCTTTGATGTGTAAATCATTGGTAAAACAACTGCCCTAAAGTTGATCAAGAAGAACAATGCTTTCGAAGCTATGGCTGAAGTGTTCATGATACAATGAAATTGATATTATACTCTCATATTTCATCCACTCTCTGCAAGTCTCCCTGTAAGCCCAGGTCAACAAATTCTAGTAGTTCTGATTGAGTTCTATTGTGGTTTTGGACATAGGGGCCATCACTGTCTTTTTTGTCATTATAGGGAGAATAACAACTTTCTCTGAACTTAATTTAGGCCACATATATAAATATATAACCAGAATCCTTATAGGGTTTGTATAGAGGGAGTAGAAGAGGTTAGATTGGGTGTGGGATACATGGACATATAGGATACATGGCATACATGACTTAGACAGGCAGGTGGGACACACAAGGATTCTGGAAAACCTTTTATGATAATATAGGCTTACATCTATATCAGGGGAATTATATAAATGTTTATGCAGTGCAGTGAATATGGTATTTAAGCTGAGATGACAACATGAAAAACCTCTAAATATCATTGTGCCATAATTGGGAGTTAATCAGAGCAACTGACAATAATTCACAGAGGCACCACCTATCAATGAACACTAGAATTATGCGATGCCATCTGGACATCTCTGGCAATATTTGAGCACCACAACTAGCCAGAAGCAACCTTCAGAGTTTTAACCCACCCACCCACACTACTACTTAATGTTTAAAGAAGGACAAGTGAAAATTCATAGGATGCCTTATGACCCATGCTGCAAGCATTATCATGTTCAACTTGTAAAAATTATCATCCATGATATTATTCACATCAATGAATTTGAAATTGTCTCCAAACCTGCTTCCGATTTGATTACAGATTTATGGTATGATGAGGGGGTGGTAATACCCAAGGTTGGAGGACTGTTGGGGTTCAAGTCCCACTACAGCCACTCTTCTCTTTCACCTCCAGCTGTGGTGACTTTACAAATATATCAAAGGCCAATCGTTCTACATAATGTTCCCGTAGCTGGAAAGTCTATGTCTGCCATTATATACTGCTGTATCATTTTTTTAAAGGCCACTATGATATATCCCACCTAAGAAAACATATATTTTGCTATTTAAATCATGTTTATATCTTTATTCAAACTCAGATTAGGGTATTTTGTAGAACTCAAGCAGCCATATTGGATTTACACTAATGTACTTTGTGGATAGGTCTTTTTTGGTTATTTATATGAATTCCCCACCCCAGAAAACATTTGTTTAGCATTTTAAATCATGTTTATATCCTTATTCAAGCCCAAATTATGGTATTTCATAGAATTCAGGCAGCCATATTGAATTTATGCTAATTTATTCAAGAGATATGGTTTCATTTATGATTTGTATGGATTCCCCACCTCAGAAAACATATGTTAAGCATTTTAAATCATGTCTCTACCTCAATTCAAACCAGAATTATGGAGTTTCATATATTTGAGGTGGCCATATTGGATTTTTGCTAATTTGACCTACTTCCACTACTTGGATTAATTTCGATTTTCATTCTGGTAATAAGTAAGGCACTCTGAGGTGATTGCCACTGGAATTGAATCTATTGCTTTTTGTGGCCGGTTTGGCCCTTTTTTTGCTTATTTTGACTGGACTATTGGGTCGGGTCCTCGTCCCACGTTTCTTTTGCTAAATCTACCGCATTCGCTCTACAAGCTCATGCGGTAGATTTAGCGAAAGAAATAAGGTTGCCTAAATACATCACATGCCTAACTCTTGATGATGCCTCAAGGCATCACCCGGCTCTTAAAGGTTAATTACCGGATCTGTGACCAAATAATTGTATCCTAAACACAGGAATTTAATCCCTGTGGAGACAGGATTAAAGAGGATCCCAAGTACTGAGTGGTTGACACACACCCTAGGTGGGGTTGCCTAGTCTCCAAATTATCCAATTTATAAAAATATAAATCGAGAGACATTTGAAAAATGTCCTTTGTCTAAATGTGACGTCATTCAGGACTTGCACAGTAGCGCCATCATGTAATGGCCGCCAAAGTAGGTCACACGAAAACAAGGCGTGCTACTAAACTCCTGAGCGTTTGATATGGAACAAAAACTTTTGTTCTAACTCGTAGATTGTGAATTGCCCTGGCTCTGTGGATAACATGCCGATCTTTATAGATAAAGCATTTGTCGGAAGCTATGACTCTGGTTTATTTGTTGGTATACATATCATATGCCTATGCCGTGGTTAATATTGCCCATGTTAGCTTGAATATCGGAATTTTTTAATTGAAAAATAATAAAACATGTTACCTTCCTGCCTGTGATTTGATGAAAAATCTATCGCGATGACCTATAAAAATAACTATCCTATCTTCTTAAGTATTTCAAAACGATTAAAATGATACCTATGTTGCCAGGCTGTGGTAGATATATCCTGAGATATTAGAGCATTATTATGACAGATGTTAAAAGGTCATGGGGTCCATGTGGTGGGTTATACAATTATTTTTGTAAGTATTTCCCCTGGACTGTATTATGTGAGTCCTAGTGGCACTAGTATTATCAAAGAAATCACTCATTAAAATAGTCAAAACAGCATTGGAAGTTGGTAAAAATGCATAAGTGTCATTTATCCTATTTAGAATATAGGTGGAATTAAAGATAGATGTAAACCCTCCCCCCCCCCCCAACCCCAAAAAAAAACACACAAAAAAACAAAAAAAAACACCAGTGATTATGAATGAAAAGAGATGAGTGTGAATATAACATTATCAAGCATCTGAAATCACATTTTTCATAGAGTAAAACATTTTGCAATTAAACATATTTGCAGTGAACAATTCTATATATTTGCTCTACCTAAATCTGAAAATGAATAATTATTATCATGATTATCTTGTCTGTGTACTGCATAGATTCACTGGCTTCACTCTAACAGCACTCGTCTCGTTCTGGAGTGCAGAAATTTTGCTGGTTCTTGGCTGGTATTTTGTCTGGTACAAAGAACCAGCGCAACCTGCTATCACGGCGATCGCCGCGCCACACTTATGTGCAAGAGGTGAATATGCCTTGATAAGATGTCGGAAGAGTCAGAAGCGGATGTAAACTTAAAGAGGCACCAAACTATAGAAGAACTCTACATTTCAAACGAGAGTGTTGAGGAATCACTCAAATACCCAACTAGGGTAGGAGAGTGGAAATTGAGTCACCAACCCAATATCTAGATGAATACCATAATTTGTCACATTGTGATGATCGTTTACAGTACACTGGATAGCAAAATTGGTTCTATGTTGAGAGGAAGTGTCAGTTTTAAGGAAGCATTGGTTGCAGTTAAAAGGCTTGTCCATTAACCCTTTAAGGACGGATGATGCCTTGAGGCATCAACCGTCCCAGGGCGGATGGTGCTTGTAGTATCCTTGTACACTATTGCATCTAATGTCTGAATAAGCCTCAGGGGGAATCCCCTGTATTTCCGGTAACGTTCAAACGGCTGCCAGCGCTCGTACAACACTCCTCCCCATTCTGTTTTTAAAAGACCAGGGACCCGCCCTCAGGTCTTCGAGGCGCCGGGCTTGAAGCCCAGCTGGACGTCCTAACTTTGGAGCCCGGACATTAAGCCCAGGTATGACTAACACAACTACATGGTCTACGCGCCGGACATTGAGCCCAGCCTACCGAATACTTGGCCCGAATTGAGGGCCTAGTGCTGAGGGCTGAAGAACACCTAATGACACACTACAGTGCTTGAAGGGATCAACTGGCAGATCATTATTTGCTTTTACATTTATGAAATTGTTCTTAAAAAGGAAATACTATATCAATATATTTTTAATTTGCGCAGAATGTATGTCCAACAAGATATTTTTTATTTATAGATAATAGAAATAAAAATATCAAATATGACATATGACGTGATGAACCTTCGAATTCTGAGTTCAGAGGAGAAAGCATCCGTCCCCTAGTAGTATACTCAGACACTAGTAGCCGTCCTTAAGCATGTTGAGCTCTTAAAGGGTAAATTGCATATTCAGACAATTCAGGTTAAGACAACACAGAAACAATACACATAGGTGGTAGAGACAAGCCTGGCCATAATATGCTTATCTTTGTCTATGAAAAAATCTAAACAGTTATAAACTAATTTTTTTACCGCGCTACTATTAAGGCTAGCTTTCTAGGCTCTTCTGGTCTATGCAGCCTGAATATTCTCATAGATGAAACTGCCACTATTCAAATACTCCATTCTATTTGGGATATCAATTACAGGGCAACAGATAAAGTCGTTGACACTTGTCAACCCACGTTCGATGCCCTGGAAATAATACAAACAATGTATCCCAATGGCGTAACGCTCTGTGATTGCCCAAAAGTCTCAGGGGTCACATGGTATAAATAGAACCACTACACTGACAGCGATTCATTACACAGCAGCTGCCTTGAAGTACAGATCGAGATCAAGCCTCGTCCTATTAATTAGTTATAAATAATACGTTAAAAATACCTTGGTACAATACTCTAGTTTGGGGCAGCCATCATATATCTTGTCCAAAAACAAGTATTTCACTCACACCTCCCGCCCACACTCTAAGCGTAAAACCTCTAACAATGCCCCGCTAGGCGGTGCTGAACGGTATCTCAAAAGTGAGCACTAACCTTGATGTTAGAGAACCACAGGTCGTTTTCGTGCAGGGTGAGCATGTACGTGGAATGCGTGACGCTGGCAGCCACGAGCATCACGACTCCAAACGCCCGGCTGATCCACCCCACACATGCCGGCAGCCCCGACCAGTGCCGCCGGTCCCCATCCCCGGTCTGCCGTCCCTGCCGTTCTTCTGGCGGATCCGCCGCTCCATTGTGGTCCTCGCCGGCGCCAGTGGCCGGGGACGCGGTAGTGGGCGCGGTGCCCGGGGGAGCGTGCGGGGACACGGTAGTGCGCTTTCTCCGGTGCCGCACTTCACCCTCCATGGTCACGCTTCATGGAACTCTTGAATTGAAAAGGGAAGAGGTGAGATCAATCAAGGAGGCCACATGATAAAATTCCAGGAATGTCATTGGGAGTTAGGAAAAAAATGGTGGGAATATTTTTCACGTGGAATGTACTGCCCCTGAGACCGAGAAAACATGGAAAATACCTTGAGGCCATTCATAAAGTATGTAGGCAAAGTTCTTAAACAAAATTCACCTCACCCCCTCTTCATCTTGTATGCATTGAATTAAAGAAGGAACATGTATAAGGCCGGTAGCGCTCAGGGGCCGGTAACGCTCGGGGCCGGTAGCACTCGGGGGCCGGTAACGCTTGGGGGCCGGAACAGCCTAGAGGCCGTTAAGACTAGGAATCATCTATTCTCGGGAGCGGTGCAGACATCACGAAGATACACTGCGTTGCTCGATTTGCTCACTCTGCAGTTTATTTTCCCGAAAGCGGTGCAGTGTACTCTCGTACGCACGAAGGGTTAAACAACCTTTCACCCCATTGAAACCAATGTTAAATCCACTGTATATCTCTGGTAATATCTCAGTAAATATCTAACTTAGAAACACCAAATAAAAAATGGTATAGATGTGGAGAATAGGAGAAGATGTTTGGTGGGTTTTTTGTATCAATTCGTTTTGCAAAGATTGTTTCATTTGGTGTTTTCTCCAGCAAACTGCCGAAATTGCAGATGCCAGGCTGCTACAAATGTCAAAATAAAAACTTGCTCAAATTCAAAAGTACATAAATTTGCAGATTCGAACATGTATCCCACAATGTTTATTGATATATCTTGTTAGAAACACATAAAAATACCTTTAATCATGTATATTAATCATGTACAGTGAGTTCAAACATCGATTTACGTTTTGTCGATCGAGCGATAATAACAGAAAGCTAGGGTGATCGAAACTGACAATACCCTTTGCCCCAAGCGGTCGTGAAAGAAACTAAACGTTCCGCTCCCGAGAATATATAGTGTCACATTTTGACTTATTTTCTATGCCTTATTTCAGTGTTATTACCCTTTAAATTCGACCCACCTGATGGCCTCCAAACAATGTATAACTACCGGTACTAATTTCCCACTCTTCTTTTTTTTGCAAAAATGTCTTTATTGTCAATATTGATGCAATTTCGCTATCACATTATGATTGTCAGTATTAATCATTTGAAGTTTTTACTGGTTCATCAAATAAAGTGGCCGTTTGTGTCAGCCTTTTTGGTTAGGCTGGTTTTCATCGCATAAGTCGTCCCAGTTAGCTTACAATTGCATGTAATTTTCCATGTTTATAATATACAAAATCATCAGCAACTTATAATTTATATTTCACCTAGTTCGTGACAACTGTTTAGCCATAACAAACACAAGCATACATACCAGTGCCTCAAGATCAAAACAAACCATGACAGTGGCCAGCATATAGATTCATAGTACCAATGATAGTCTATATCAAAAATTGATGTAGTCTAGGTATAGTTTCGTTCATAAAATCGGTTAAGACCCTGTAATACAGCCATTTGGTCAAAACCATTACGGTACATGACTAGCGGATGTATACGTTCGTTTACAGAATTGTGTGCATATTAACTTATAAGCGTTCGGAAATGTATAGTTTAATGGGTATTCATGAAAACAAATTTTTGTTTGCCCATCCCACGAGTCAACCAAGTCCGTGTCAATCCATACAAAATCATTATGTAGACCTATTAATAATAGCGGTAAGTCTATATCATATATGATAGTATATCTACGACTACAATCAATGAATAAATCAATGAATAGTACCGGTACGGCGGTAGGGTATTTTCAATTTTTGAACTGTTGGTCAACCCTACTCTAATTTCTAAAGCTCCTGGTTGCAGTAGCAACATTAGATCTAGTAGCAGAAATAATAGTATGGAAGTGGATCGCTATCTGTAGTGCTAGTGCGAGACAGTGGAACTGTCTGGCGTTAACGTTACTTAAGTTAATAGACTCTAGAAGTTAGAACTTAGAAGATCTACCTTAGCGTAGGCCTAACCCTTCACCCCTTTAACATATAAACAATAAAGCCCTATAGAGATGTAAGAACTCACCAGATAACTCTCTGAATGAAAAAAATTTAAATTATTTAACTATTTCTCTTAATTATTACTGGAAGAACGACGGGCACGGTGTATCATATTTGTTTTCAGCTGTTTTCAACAAAAGCGGATGTTGATGGTAAAAGATGAAGAGGCTGCATGTACGGTGGTACACATTACCCAATATAGATGGCGCCACAATTATTTAATCGCGCTTGCGTTAGCAAAGAACTATCCACACTGCACCGCTAGAGGAACATACAGAGACTCGTTTTGCGGCACAATAAACCGGAGCGGCGCAGTATGAGAACTATCATAGACCTCATAGAGTAGAGGTCTATGGAACTATAACCCGTATAGTTCTTTGGCGTTAGGCAGTTTCTTATCTTTGTCCCCCAACGAAAAGGCTTTGGAGGTAGCCAGTGTACCCGGCATAAAGGGTGAATACTTTACTTACCTTGGACCAAAGAACCAGAACCCTCTCTAGGGTCTCTAGTTCTATGCTTGGACCATATACCTCTCTGTTGGGACAAAAAAAAGGGGCAAATTTAGATTGTTTATAAAAATTTCAATAACTTACAGAACCTCGAACTCTTAGTTAATGGCTTAATGTACAAATTGCTTTCCTTTAAAGGCCAAAGGTGTTTTGAATGGGGGGGGGGGGGGGCACTCTCCAAGCAGAGATCCTGCGCTCTACTTCCTGCGGCTGCTTGTATTAGAAAGCGATGGTGCCGCGAAAGATCTGCTGGGAGAGTGGGGGGGGGGGGGGGGGGGAGAGAGAAAAACAATCCACACGTATTATCCTTCTTTTCCCCTTTGTTTCTATCCAACAAAACTATTTAGCCTGATTTGCTACCTTTGGGGACTGATAACATTTTAGCATTAAATGATAAATTTGATATAATGGAGCGATGTCAGAATTGTCGCTGCCCCATCCTTTTAAAATATAAATGTTTCAAGATATCATTTTGCAAATGCTTAAGGTGAGACAATCACCCGATTACAAGCTCCCGTCGGCACGACACCGACTCAGGACTTATCTTTTTTCCCTGCCTTTATCATACCCCGAATATAAAATCCCATATGCTTAACATTGAGTTTCCGTATGCCACGCTGACTGGCATATGGAGTTTTATATGCCACTAGTGGCATACAGAATTGTTATCAAATAATATTCCAAAATCGAGGAGATGGGGTAGGATAAAATCAAAACCTGATTCGTTTTAATCTTGGCCACCGCGTGCCACTCCCGGAGTTTGGGCTCCAGACTTCACTCAGCTTCGCCTCATGAAGTCGCTATGCCAAACTCCAGTCATGGCATATGGTGGCCAAGATTAAAACTCATACAGTTTTACGATAGTACCCACACAGACGTAGCCACTTGCCTATTGGGATCCCTCCTCTCAGCTGCCAGTTGCAAACCTGTGCAGTGCATACTGCTGGGGATATATAAACATAGGCCTACATTCAGAAATTGCCCATTCATGGTGGACAGTGATTAAGGGTCATTCCACCAGAAAATGTACTTTTGGTAAAAAAGGGGTAAAAAAAATAAATTTGCCCAAACCAAATTTTCTTTTACTTGTGTGCAAAATATACACTTTCAAGTTTTAGGAAAACATGATTCAACTGGGATATCAGTGGGGGGTCAGTTTTTGTGAGGCTGCAAAAATTGTAAATATTATTGCCGTCACGTCCGACATATAAAAAAACACTCATACAAAAGTTGATGATAGAGAAATATATTTTATTTTTTGTAAGACATCAAGTTTGTACCCAGTATGTCAAGCATAGTCTGATATCATAGACAAGTGGAAATAATGAACTACTTATGCAATCTTTTTCTGTGCTGCCTCAAAGATGCACATACAGAAGGTGTTCTCCAAGGGATTACAAAATGAATTTTGTTTTTTCTGTCACAATCTAAATACAAAAGTTTCACGTTTTTAAATCACAGAATTACTTTTATAGGTTATATACATGATCTATGTCAAATTAGAAGACGTTCCATGCATTATTTCTTGAGCTAATAGCTTCTGGGAAAAAGGTTTAAAAATCTCACGGACGTGATATTTTTAATAACGGACGTGATGGAACAGTAAATTCCACTTTCTTGATGAGAAATCTGAAATATGTCCCAAATTATTAAAAGTTCATGTTTCCTTTTGAAAATACATACGTTATCTTCAATTCAACCACATATAAGAGTATCTTAAATGCCAATGACATAGGCTACTTCTGTTTTTTTTCTTGAAAAACTACAAAGAATGTCAAACTCTTTCTTTCTGATCACACTCAGAATAAAGTAAAGTACATTTTTCTCTTACATTTTGTGCTAAAAGCCGTCTAGAAACCTTTTTTCTTTGCTTTTAAATGCAAAAAATGCTAACTTTAACCTTGATATTCATTGAAATACAACATTTTGTGTAGACATCATAAATCTCTTGGACGTGATATTCTTGATAACGGACGTGACAGACCAGTAACTTCCACATCCACAAACACGAAATATGGACCAAAATCTGAAAAACTTTTGTTTGTTTTTGCTAATACATACATGATTTTCAATTCAACGACCTATAAGAGTACCTTAAATGCTAATGACCTGGTTTTTTTTTCTGGAAAAACTGCAAAGAATATGAAACTCTTACTTCTGATGCCACTCACAATACAGAAGAGTACATTTTTAACTTACATTTTGTGCTAAAAAAACGTCTGCAAATCTTTTCTCTATGCTTTTAAATGCCAAAAACGCTAACTTTAACCCTAATATTCATCCAAATGCCACATTTTGTGTGTACATCATAAATCTCTTGGATGTAATATTTTTAATAATGGACGTGACTGACCAGTAACTTCCACTTTCTTGATCACAAACATGAAATATGTACAAATTGCTGAGAAAATCTTCTTGGGTTTTGCAAATATATATATCAGCTTCAATTCAACCACATATAAGAGTACCTTAAATGCCAATGACCTGGTTTTTGGGGAAAAACTGCAAAGAATAAACTCTTGCTTCTGATACCACTCAGAACACAAGAGTACATTTTTCATTTACATTTTGTGCTAAGAACCATCTGCAAACCTTTTCTCTATCTTTTTAATTTTATCTTTTTCTCATCTCCTTGTTCCTCCAGTCCTCTCATCCGGAGGTAACGGTTTACACCCCATGCTTTCAAGGTATGGCTCATATGTAGGGGGCCATCCATAAAGTATGTATGCACTGAGGGGGGGGGGGGGGGTAGTGGGGATAGGGTGGTTAAAATTTTGTGCATAGGCTACTTCTGTGTTTTATTGTGAAAAAAAATAAGGTATGGGGGGGGGTTGGTAGGGTAGAAAATTTGAGATATTGTGTGTACATACTTTATGGATAGCCCTAAAACTGAAAAAAGAGAAAACAGAAAAATTAGCAAACTACCTATTAAATAACATTCAAAAGGTACATTTGTTTTCAAAAATTGTGTTCTTTGTATGACTATTGTTCAGACTTATATTTAGAATAGATATTTTGCCCACAAACTTAATATGATGGCCGTAAGAACAAAAATATTACCAAAATCAGATTTTTGGCAAAAATGTCAAAAAAAGATTTCCTCAAAATGATTTATTTTTTTCATCACACCATAGAATATAACCATCTTCAGTATTCCAGGTGATTTTATCCAAGGTTTGTCCAAGTCTTATAGTTCAGGTATGGTTTTGAAAAATCATGCATCACGTCCGACATGAAAATAAACCACTATAGGTAGTAGCTCAATCTCATAATCATTTCAATTTTCGATTAGATATGGAGTACAATAGGCAAACATTAAGAAAAATCAAAACAGATGATCCTAACCCTCATTTTCATACTTGTTATGAGATGAACCAAACTGGGCGTCACATCCGACATATATATATCGGACGTGACGGCAGCTACAAAAATGCATGAAAAAAATATATTTACATGTGGACTTTCTTCACTTTTTCTCCCTAGACTTATAAAATGACACTTGGTGCACATAATGAACAACTTTCGTTACTGTATTCTTGTAATTTAATCTCATTCAAACATAGTTCCTAGTCAATTCGATGAAAATACTTTACCCATATCACGTCCGTGATGGCTATTACCACATGATAGGTGTACAACCTGAGTCCAGATACTACACAGTCTTTTAAACATACATTTTGTCATTGGGAATAGATCGTAATATATATATATTCTGCACCTCTTTGCACATTTTCTCATAGATCAATCGAAAGAAGAATTTCCATGTCGGATATGATATGGCTAAACAAATTCTTTTGAAAAATTCACTAAGACATTGAAAATACCCCCAACCCTTCCAGTAGTGGCCATGTTGGGAACTCATCAATCTACTCTTTTATTCAAACCACAAACTTTCGGTAAATACTTGTCAACTTTTCAAGAAAATGGATTCTACAGAATCACAAACTCCAAGTTATCACTATTAACACAGAAAATCATGTCCAGGATGGAAAAATAATGCTAGCATCAAAGAAATCTGGACTACTCACATGAGCTGGATGTCTCCTCAAGCCGCTGAACCGCCGGAGTGGAGGCGCATGCACAGTTAAAAGGGATAACATCCAGTTCTTGTGATCAGCTTTCCCGCCTTCGATTGATCTCTCGGACGTGATAAATATCACGGACGTGATTCCTTCAAAATTACTTTCCCTGTTCTCGGATAGTGAAGGCACTTTGGAAGCATTTTATTACTCTTACACTACAGACCCTATGGCCACATTATTCAGTAATTTTTTTACCAAGTTAGCACCAATATGGAGAAGTGGAGAGTGCTAAATGCAACTCATCACATCCGTGATATCAATTGTGTAAAAGTTGGCCTAAAATCATATACATATGTGAAAAATTGATGTATGTCTAGAGTTTTAAGTGCATGTTTGGGAAGTATACCATTAAAATATATTGTCATCAGGCTATGCCAAATATAACCTATAGCATTTGCTGAAAAAGCACACTTTTCATTGAAATACACCTAAAAAATTTGCGGAGCCTTAGAAATAAGGGAAAATACTACTAAACAACAGCCAATTTACATAACTTCAGGAAATAAATCAATTAGGGAATATATATTAATAGTTTCCACAAAAGAAATAGTGCTAAACTTTAGAAATATCAAAAGGACATGCACTTTTTTGCTAATTTCTCACTTTGAAAGTCCACAGATTAAAAAAAATGCAGATAGACCAATAAAAGTAATGATTTTCTGAAAGGGCACGGTGTTTTCTTTGCACAGAAAAAAAATAAATTAAAAAAATTCATTTATCATGAAATTATAGCCCATTAACCCCCAAAAAGTATGATTTTCACCAAAAGTACATTTTCTGGTGGAATGACCCTTAAATAGCATCTTTATACAGTAGAACCCCGCCTAATGGACACCCCGCGTAAGCGGCCTTCCCGTGTAAGCGAGCACTTTTACTTGGAACAGAAAATTTTCTCTCTCCAACCCCCCAGCCCCGACAATTAGATGTTTGATTTTACCCCGCGTAAGAGGACATCCCGCGTAAGCGGACATCCTACGAAGCGGTCAGTTATTTCGGTACGAAAAGGCCTAAAACCCCTTGTAAGTGACACTTCCGACGGACACCCTACCAAAAAGGATCGATCTGTGTTTTTTATGAGTGTGTTTAAATATTTTCATAGAAAGAACATTTTTTTAGTTTAAGGTTTAATAACTTCGGATCTAATCATATTAGATATTGGAAAATGGATTTCAGATATACCATCCCGCGTAAGCGGCCACCCCGCGTAAGCGAACACCCCGCGTAAGCGAACTTTGGCCCGAACAGAGGGTGTCCGCTTACGCGGGGATTTACTGTTTATTGCTTTATTAGGGAACGAAATAAAAACAATATTTGGGATAATCAAATGTAACTCATATTGTGTGTGATTTCAGGGATTTTCCTGAACTTCGTGTTCATATGCAGGGAGGGTGGGTGCGACAAGACTGCCCCCAAGGCGCTGCGCAGGGATTTGTAAACACTGGTCATTCAGAAATCCCCCTGGGGGTGGGGGTGGAGGCGACGAAGCGACGAAAGGGAGCTTGTGACTGAGTGATTGTGGGGTGGGTGATAGTGATGCGTATCCGTATAGAATGGTACGTAGTTACGTCATGCCTTTTGGGAAAATTGTTTTTCACGGAAAAATATTTTCAGCTGGATAAATGAGGTGCAAATATTACAGGGGAGTTCCAGGCCAGCAGGATACTCATCCTCCATGCAATAGTTTTGTTTTTGTTAGGGTAAATATTGACGCTTTCAATCAAAGTTCCAACTAATGGTACTATACGGCAGCACTAATAGGCCCTACTGTTTATTATTATGCATGGCCGTTTCATCGTATGAGCTTGTAGCCAACAACATTTAAGGCGGGAGAATTCACCAATCAGAGAACAGTACTATGCATATTTTCGTATGGATTTATTTCAGACAGTCATCATACATATTACACAGTATATTACAATATACATAATTTACATGTTTCAAATACTTTTCTAAAAGAATAAATCTTAAAAAAGAAAACGACTATCTTATAAAAACTTAATATTTTCTTTTTTGAATGGATATAAACACCTGTGGTCAGAGATGGCCAATGGGGAACCAACATTAACCTACTGAAATGAAGTCAACGGTCCCTTCAATATGTTCACTTTGCTATCCCAGCTGTCCAAACTTTAGGACAAAAACACAAGATAGAGACCGGACACAACGCGATTAGACGCATGGTTCACAACCTTGTCTCTAAATAACAGTACGGAGAAAAGGGAAACTCGCGGAAATGTTTGTTACATGTCATTACTAATATGACTGTGGAGAAGTCTCTACTATTGGTTGAAGATTTTTTCGTTTATTTTTTTAGACAAGAATGACTGCTCCGCTAGTGATCATTTTACGGAGAAATTAAGCTGACCTCGACGATGTGCTTTACAGAACTGACAAATATAAGTAAGAGTAGCAATAACTATATTATACCTGGAATTCATATTCTACAACAAATTGATTTAGAAACCATGTGAAAGTGAATGTCCACAGTCAGCCGATGTCTCAACGTGTGCCGTTTAACAGTGTATAGCACACTGTGACACATACACTATATACAGTATGGGGTAGGGGGAGGGAGAGGGCTAGCGTAATTAACTATTGAAAATACGCGCACAGGTATACAATAACAGATCATACCATAAATAACGTCAATAACAAAGTCAATTCTTGACGATTGTTATTCTTCTGAACACAATTCGGCAAAATATTATTGCTTTACTGAAATCAGACATTCATTGGAAACTGCATATCTAATATCTACAAATCTAAAAGGTGAAGGAAATAAACTGTGGGTCATACGAGCAAACCAATTATAAAATAATTTACAAACTTTTACTTACAAAACTAATACTTTTGATGAATACTTTATACCTTATAATAAATAGTTGTATTCGAGTGTTCATATGACTTCCTCAATTATATACAATCGTCTACAATGTTAAGTATATGCAGCAAAGTCCAGTGGGAAAATTCACATAGTAATTTTCTCGCACTAACTTGGGTGTAATATCTTGGGGTTTTAGCTATTCATCGTGAATACTGACACAATGTAATAAATGTCCCATATCATTCTAGGCAGGGGTATCTTGGTTACGGTTACATAAACGTATACATTTGTGGAATGTCTGTAGCTTTGTATGACAAAACTTATGCTATCAAATACTCGGGATACAGATTGGCGTAGACTTGCTCTACTTTTCTGTCTGCTGCCAAATATATTCCTTATATATTGAATGGAGTGCAAATCATGCTCACCTATTAGTTAAAGCAGGAAATGCAAAGTAGACCCTCTAAATACAATCAGTATACCTTGCTGCCATACTTTTCAGTCACATCAAATATAAGTCGGGACGGGTAACACCAACACAACTTCTGAAAGCATTAACTATGTACATGCATACGTACATTGCCATGACTGTACAATTTGAATATAAAAAAGAAAACATTTTGATTCCAGGAACCAATTCATATATAAATTACACATATATCAAGAATCAATCTCTCGTCATAATGCCCCTAACACTCCTAATGCCATAGCACAACTCACTCCTTTCATACAAATATACATCACAATCACACCTACACACACGCATACATATCCACATAGCCCCCTTCCCTTTATGCATACTTGGCTACAGGTTAACTGTTTTTTGTATATATATTATCACGAATAGGTCTCAATTTTATCATTTTGGATTCCAATATGAGTAAAATAACAGGATATTCAGTAACAATTATTGCAAAAAAAACGTTTCGTAATTTTGCGTTCTAAATTTAGCACACCTCTTTTATCCCTCTTAGTATTCGTCTACTTTATCCACTTTCATTTCGTTCTTATGTCTCCATATCTACAGCCTCCAAATACACATTTCCTTTTGTTATTTCACTTCATTAGTTAGTTCCCCCTTCCTATTGAAACACTTCATACACTTCGACTTTTTCCCTATGCACCTCTGGCCCCTCACACCATCCCGTCATCTTTTCCCCAGTTACGCTTCCCATTCTCTCTCACCTTGTCTAACTCTTCTTTCTTTACTTACTCTCATTTTCTACCTCATTGCCACTCAATCTCAATATTCTTCTCATTCTCTCCCAACCTAAACTAGACGCATCTTTTTACATGACTAAGGTTAATCGATGGCGCAGATTCAGGTACGCTAAACAAAGAAGACAAAGCATTGAAACTCAATGGGCTGCAATACTTGCCCACCGTACTGCATCAGCCACCAACGAGAAGTGCAGACTGGCAGTCTGTCTTTCAACTGTATGTGGACGCTATGCTACATCGCCAGTCCGCTACGTTTTTTTTCGGGTACTAAACGGTGGACACCCTGCTACTTTGAGTAAACCCCAAATGACTTATTTTCATAGGTTCAAATTGACTACAAATTTGTTTCTAAGTGACTCAGGCAACGAAATAAACTAATACCAACCTCCCAGATATATCACAGACAACTTTTTAAAATGTTTCCCCAAGTGTTCTGATAGAAAACCCCCAAAAAGCACTGAGTCTTAGGTTATCAGCGCACGATCTGGTGTAGCGTCCAATTTCAAAAGCAAAGTGTCCATAGCATGGCAGCTACGTAGCATAGTGTCTTGTATTCCTTTCAACGTGTATTTTCTGCATGGCGAGTTATGTTCACTTGTTCTTGTGGGGCTGTTGTGACCGGTGGGGTACAGCAGTGCAGACTGTCGTGGAGCTGTACCCTACAGGCTGGTTTTCAGACTCGGGCGATCTTCGCGCTCGCTTCGGTGAGTGTTCATCTGTTGCTGTCGTCTCCGAGGACGTCTCAAACGCCATCTTGGACACGTGGTTACCTATAAAAGTAAAAGGATTCAAGTAACTATAATGCAGGGATGAAAGTTGGGACAGTAGAAAGAAGCGGAAATGTAATACGTTTAAGAGAAAGTATCATTTATAACATTATTTTGGAATAGAATGGTTATAAATCAATATATTCTAACACTGTGAGTGTTGCAGGCCTCCCAGTACCACTCTTCCTCAATATAGGTTTTTTTAACCCTTTCTGGCAGGGCAATGCCATATGGCATTCCCCTGGCCATGGCAGGACAATGCCATATGGCATTCCCCTGGCCAGGGCCGGACAATGCCATATGGCATTCCCGTATGGAATGGATGAACCACTCTGTATTTGTTCCTTTGTAACTTTTTGAAAAATTATCAATTATTATGCTCAATGTTGCCAGTAGGTCATTAAAATATCGAAAAGTTCTAATAAAAAATACAGATTTACTGAAAATTTTGAATTTGTAATTTCTTTTAATAATATTGACAACAAAAGCCAGCCATTCAAAGGCCACAATTGGTTCTGGTGCCTGCTATAGTATGGGTACAACTACATGGTGAATGATGTGTGGCTCTTGAAGGGTTAATAGGTTTCTTCAGCTCTTGATTTCTAAAAAGAGTAGTACTAGTACTAATTTGTTCGGACATCAGGATGCCTGGCTCATCAGGTTAGACATGTGTGCCATATTTCTAACAAGCTAGCTAGACTGGCAAGAACCTATACAAACTGTTGATTTTTAAACATTCTTTAGATCTCTTCGAATACAATGACAATGTTGATTTCTTGTCATTTGAAAATCTAACTTTTTGTGTCAATTTAACTTTCAAAATTTCCTGTATATATCAATCTGCATGGCAATGAAACATATAGGTTTTTATAGGTTATATAGGTTACTTAGAAAAAAATAAAGGCTCAAGAGTTGAAATATAGGTTTTTATAGGTTTTATAGGATTCACTGGGAGGCCTGGTGTTGTCTATTTATAGAAAATGTCGGGAGCCCGTCATTTGTCGGAAAACTAGGATCCCTGTTAATGAATCAGATTTATTCTAAAATGGAAGTACACATATTGAGCTACTATTGGTTGTTCTAGTTTATTTGAAAAGAGTCCCAATTCAATGCCTTGTCATTATCAAGGTAGCATCGGCTTATTACAGAGGTGTCATAGCCACGTCTTACTAATTCCAATTCAATGCCAAGGATGTCAGTTGGGCCAAGAATAAAAGTGGATACATTTTTCATGTGTAACGAATATTGGTATGTGTAAGAAATGCGTTTCGTACGGTATGTGTTTTCGAAATTTTTCATTCGTAATTTTCTACCTCAGAAAGAACGAGTAAACAAGTCGTCGGTTTTATTGTCTGGTTAAGGGTCTGTGGGGAGCCTTGAAAAAAGGAGAGAAAGAATTGGAGATAACATAACTCCCTTTGACACAAGTCAACGATACCAACCACGACTTGTAATTAACAGTTGATATTTTGCGAACAAACACATTGTTTGTAACAGGGATGTCAGTTGGTGTCGGGAAAATGAGGTGGACATATTTTTCACATGGAACTTCCTGTCTCTGAGAGACCGAGAAAACATTGAAAACATATCAGTGTTAGCCATGGTGAGGGGCTAAGAGTCTGTGGGAAAGTTTAAAACATAAAAAACTCACCTTGTTTGTGTTGATTTTCTGAAGTCTGTTTGAATCCCAGGTGGCGACTTAGTGGTCCTGTAAATAGAAAATCAAACGATCTATAACCAAATGAGATAATAGTGGTGTACGGTTCACAAGGATTTCATGGAATGACATTTAGGACCGAAAGGACATCTAATTAAGTATTTGTAAATGCTATATTCCTACAACCGTCAGAGAATTCACATTCAATTACCACAGCTTGGTGTTCTTTCTCAGCTCTGCGAGTTCAGTCACTCTAAGTTCATATATACACAATACATGTATTAACCACCTGTTTTTGATACAAGTGAGCGTAACATCCACATAGTTGACGCACAGTAATAACTAAGCATGAGCGAGGATATTGTGGGACTACGGG
The DNA here is from genome assembly GCA_950022655.1 of Alentia gelatinosa. Taxonomy (NCBI): domain Eukaryota; kingdom Metazoa; phylum Annelida; class Polychaeta; order Phyllodocida; family Polynoidae; genus Alentia; species Alentia gelatinosa. The sequence goes on from OX465580.1 coordinate 105,543,220, forward strand.
AGGATAGGCTCAGTAGTCTCACAAAGAGGTTAATACCGTACTTATTATTAAGCTTTTCAAATTTAAGTTACCGAAGGAAAGATAATATGACCGCCTACTTTCTGACACACTTCTTTGCACACTAGGTGATGTTTCGGGGACTTTTACATGGGAACTATCTACCAACATCGATACAGACTCCCCACGTTTTGTTTGTTTGGGTAGTTTAACGTCCAATTTGTTCAATTAGACTTACTCCAACTTCCCACGTGTTTTTAATGGGCAGATAGTTAAGACCAGCCCTACTGGGTTGATATTTGCCGTTTTATCTGGTTAAAGTTTATTAATGTATAACTACAGATGGAAAACGGATTGTAAACTGTATAATAACCAATTGAAGAAATGTTAACCAAAAAACAAAAATATGGCGAATTCCTATCAAGTGGATAATGAAACTCCGTACAGAAATGATCAGCATCATTCCTTACCATGTCTGAACTTCTGATAGACTTGCATCATGCGCTGCATGTTGATCCGGGAGGCCTCGGCATGGTTCACCATAGGCACAGGGTAATCCATGCCAATTATACACTTGGCAGCTTGTTGTACCTCTATCGGTGCTGTCCACGGCTCGTAGATGTACTTCGCTGGGTATCCTTTCAGCACAGGTAGGTACTTCCTAAACAAACATAAAATTGAAAATATAAGACAAGGAGATGTAGAAATCCTATCAAACCCGAGCTCCTCCTGAATAAATGGATGTCCACTCCAGATTTGAAAATCAAACACTTTATTCTCTTTTTCTCTATCTATCAATGGAACCTTAATCAAGAATAATTTTATACCATCAAAAAGCTGCAATATAGCAAACGACAGAAAGCCATAAGGGGAGCCCCCCCCCCCGCCACATCTTTTAAAACATATAACAAGTGAGCTTCCAATATCTTGAGAAGAGCATGTTCCGTTTCTCAGGGGTGTAAGCTGGGCTCAGGAAAGAAAAGTGAAAATATTGTTCACGTGGAATTTCCTGCCTCAGGGAGATCGGGAAAACATAGCGAAGATGCTCATCTCATTATCATTTAATCACCAATTAATTGGTCTTATCATAAACCTTATAATAAAGACATATCAAGCGAGATATTGAGCCAATGCTTTACCCGTGTGCTATCGGAAGAGCTGGCTACTTTATAGTCAAATATGTGCTTTGATAAGCTATAAACTATTAAAAAAAAAGGTGATTTTTTTTAGATACAATATTTGTCAAGCATGATAAATTGGCAGACTAAGTTTCACATTGGTATATCTATCAACACGGATGTCAGTTTAGGTCAGAAATAAAAGTGGAAATACATTTATGTGGAAAATGCTGCCTCAGAGACACCGTGAAAACATAAAAACATAGAAGTTTCGGCAAAAGCATGAGGCTGCGGGTCTATGGGGAGGTTCGAACCAGTTTTATTTCCGTGGATGAAGTTCAATTTAAACTATCTTTGTTTTACACAAGACCAAAGTTTAAAAAACTAGAAATGAAAAAAAGGATATCTTTACTTTGAGTCTAATGAGAGACTTGCCTGATGTAGTTGCCTTCTGGATCGGTGGCTTTCCCAAAGTTGGTTGGGCAGTAGGAGTGGAAGAATTGCTGAAAGAATGAGCTGCAGGAGAGCCACATCCAGCTGCCGGCGTTGGTGCTCCAGTCCGCATCAAGGAGCAGCTCGTCAAACACCTGTCAACACCAATCACAACCCTTAGGGTTACCTCAAATTCTGGATTTTCCTGACATTTTCCCGAACAAATTTTTCACTGACCAGTAGAATGAGGAAATCTTCATATAGAACGATTTAATAGTCGTATTTTCCATCTATTTATCTTCGGATCACTTTCGAAACGCTATACCATGAACCTCTCTTGGCAACTTCTCTGGCAAAAGTATTGATACTGGTTCATACCACTACCCCCTGCGGTTGAAATGCTTGGAATATTTTCTTTCTTTTAATGTTCATGAATTCTAAAACTGTTCCAGTTGGACAGTAATTAATGCATTCATATGAAAATTCCAGTTTTCCCCAACAGTTTTCCACTGATTAAAAAAAAAATCTCTTCACTGAACTTGAAAAAACATGATTGCCTATGATTTGTTTTCCCCCAAACACCTGTAAATTTCCAACCAGCCTACATGTCAGCCCCTTCATTTACATGTCTTCTAGTTAGGGGTCAGACGAAAAGTGGAAATATTTTCCAAGTGGAAATGGCTGCCTCAGGGAGACTGAGAAAACATAGGAAAAAAGTTGGCGTAGGCCATGGTATGGGGCTAAGGATCTGTGGGAGGATCATTTAATTGTTTTATTGGCGCGAAATATGCTTTATCAATATCATCATTGTTCTCCACATGGAAAATAATTTCATGTACAGAAAACAAAACATGGACAGATGACACCTCTAATCCAACTTTTTGAATAGACCCATTGGCTTAAGTAAATACATTCCCTGTACCTACCTTAGCACCTTCCTCCCATGACAGCCAGAGGTCGCCCCGCGTCAGGAAGCAGGCCACAGAGTGGCGGGCGAGGTGGTGAATCCAGCCCTCCGTCCGCAGCTGTGTCATGATGGCATCAATCCATGGGAACCCCGTCTTAGCCTGCGGAAAACAAAAATATAGACAGCTGTCACTTACAATCATTTAAATTTGTTTGTTTATCAATTTAAAAGTTTACTTTAAAAAAAACCAACAACAAATGTTCATCTTGTTTTGAGGAGTTTGCAGCACAGTGCTAATATGTGATCTCCCTTAGTATTTTCGTAATATACCATTTAACCGATACTGGAATTACTTAAAGAAAAACATAAACAAATTCTATAACAAATATTTTGCATAGGTATTGCCAGGGAACTTATTTGCTTTCTGATATCAGACTTTTGGCTTTGAAATATTAAGAAACATTATATAGAGACACGGTCAGGTTGGCTGCAAGAAAACTGCTCCGAGTTGTTTGGGTGGGTTTAGACGTACTGAGGCTGTAGAATGAGGTACATCTAAACACAGCATAACAACGAGGAGCAGACTTCTTTCGACACATTCACACGTCTCCTATTGTTACATACCTGAATACAATCAAAACGTCTTCTAAATCTTGCAATTCTGAATGAAAGCTAGTCATATGGTACGGTGGGACAAACTATATTCATCGATTACTGAGTGACTTATGACATCTGTCCAGCTGATTAGTAAATGTGAAATATTCGCTCACAGGGATATAATACAAGGTGCTATTGTAAATACCTCTGCCCATTTCGCAAGAGCCTCTGGTTGGTTGTCCCAAGGAATCTGTATGCAAATGGGGTTGCCCATCATCCGGTCAAAGTTTGCGTTATTCGTAGCAGCCACGTAGAAAAACTCTCGCCATAATAATTGACCGTACAATGATAGTAGGGGTTTACTTTGCTTCTTTATCTGAAGAAACAAAAGAATAATATTTTCATTTACTTCATCAGTTTATTTGTTTGAGAACATAGCGACAACATGAACTGCACTTAACATGCAGCAAATAAATCCATAAATCAAATATCTATCCACCTGACTTACTGAATTTGATAAAGACTACGGAAAGAAAATTTCCGTACAAAAGATTCTATGAAATTGAGGTTATGAAATGAGAAATGTGAATAGAAACGCCTATATACGCAGTATCGCATGCCAACAATGTGCCGCCGCACGTTTAAAGGATAAAAGGATAAATATTGTTTTTTGAGGATCGACAAACTGGGCTCCTTTGCAGATATCACATGCTACGTATGTGATGAGGGTCAATGGAGTCGATGCAGTTTTGCCGACAAAGAAAACACAAACGTGTGTATAAGATTTATATATACGTATCATTCATTGTAAATATCATAAGGCTCATGAACTGGAATCATGAGTAGTTCCTTGTTCCTGCACCATATTATTGCCTGGAGAAACGATTTGTAAAAGTCGAACGCAATAAAAACGTTTAAAAAAAAGAAAAGATAAACGGTCATATTTTATATCGGAAATAATTATTTTCACAGTAAGGGTCGGGGTAATCGTTTCTCTATATACCTATGTACCGAAAGTGTGGTAGCCATACCTCACTAAAATTTCAAAGCAGCCGTCTTAAGTATTTTAGGTAGGGATGTCAATTGGGGTCAGAAACAAAAAGTGGATATATTTTTCATGTGACATTTGCTCTTTTAGTAAGACCATGTCATTATCAGCTATGGCGTGGGGCTAATGATATGTGGGGAGGTTCAAACCACTGTTCTGTGGATTACAATGAGGCCCAATAACCCTTATCTTTGCTATACATAAAGAAATATAATTGTATATACTGTATATACTGAAAATAATAAAGTGGATTTCCATGGAAAAAATCGAAAGCTGTGGTCTCTGGTAGAGCATACTGACCTTTTTGTGAAGATCGGTGAGTTGGAAATAGAATAACCGTGGTGAGAGACATCCAAACCGCAGGTAGGGACTCAGTCCTGTCGGGCTGGCCATAAGGGATTGCACGGTCATCTTAGGCTTCTCAAAACTTGCCACCCAAGCCTAGAACATAACATCAGTCAAGTTATACTACTGAATGAACCGGTCCGACTACACTAGTGAATAAATCAGTCAAGTTACACAATTGAATGGATCAGTCCTGCTACACAACTATATGAATTAATCCAGTTACATAAAGGAATAAATCGGTCAGACTATACAATAAATGTGTAAATCCAGTTAGCCAACCGAATAAATCAGTTAAGTTAGCCAACCGAATGAATCGGCCAGTTACCCAACCGAATGAATCAGTCCAGTTACCCAACCGAATGAACCAATCCAAAAGTTCATCCAAGGTACTTCACTTACAATATGACAAAAAGTATGATTGCGACCACCCAGCATGTAGATATAAACAAATGAATCTCACCTTCCTCTCCAGATGTCTCGTGAGCCTGGTCAGAGCTTCTGTCTCTCCTCCTTTCCAGACAGCTGTGCCTAGCCCTTCTGTGTCAAAACCTGAAAAGGTGAGTTAATTAAATATCATGACAGAACCAGAGGATGTCGGTCAGGAACAGAGTGCTTTACCATGGAAACGACTCGATGGTTTTTAAAAAAAAGCAGTCCTCATACCAAACTCCGAAAAAAAGGAATTTGAATGAATGGTATGATCACTGGAACAGATGGCTATGTGGTGAGGCGTAGAAATACACAAGCGTTACGAAGTGAAGCTTAAGTGGTTTATAGAACCGCCTGTTCAGTAAACCATCGTTTGTTCTATTCATTATCCATCTTCTCATTTAAAATCAACAAATTAACCATCAGTATGGACTGTTCTCTTTGCTCTCTAGTACCTTGGGACATCAGATCTGTTTGTTAGTTTATTCTCCCGTAATTAATGGGTTTCAAATCCATAATCAATGGGAACAGTTTCTGACAACTTGAAAACAATGGGGGGTGGTTTACCATGGCCCCATCGGCATAGATGGGGCCCGTATTTTTATGTTAGTAGGGGGACTAATTACCAAGTGACTGTAATGTTGGCACATCATAGAGTTCATCATGGTCTGGTGACACTATGGTGTAGGCATTGCCAATCGTCTCTTCTGTGATTGTTTCAACTGGCATCTCCGGGGGATCCATCCCTGCCAGCACGTTCTGGAAGCGGCGGTATGTTAGCGGCACCTGCTCCTCATTCATCTTTATGATCCTACAAGTGAAAAGTATTTTTTTAATAACATTTTGTATTGCATCTTCGTATTTCATTACAAAATATCACATGATTGGATTGGATATTATTGGCGATAAAAGTGGGCATACCCGTCAGCTATAATGAATGGTAGCTAGTTTCAATCGCATCCCTCAGTGAAATATCAGTATGTAGGTTTCCTCATCGAGAAAGATATTCTTTTTATCATTGAGGCCAAATTTTCAAACCTCGTAATTCAAAACATTCACTACATTTTACAGTTATTCAGGTAGGGTTTTGGTGGGTTCATATGACAGTATATATATACAAGATTCTAGTGTAATATAACCGGAGCGAGACGGTTATACGGAACATACGTTTTCATATTCGGTGCATAGGAACAGTACCCAACATGTTGTTTTTGAACTCCCTCATTGTCTCATTATTTACATACTTGAATATGATTTAAAACGCCAAATTATTTTTTTACTTATGGTTTTATCCATTTTGTGACGAATGACGGCAAATCATGTGGTTCAGAGGGACAAACTATACTCATTTAACACAGAAAGAAGAATGAAGTCCCGGCAGCTGAGCAATTATTATGAGACATATGCAGATAGGTATATGAATCTTCTTTCTATCTATAGACCTCCACTAAGGGGCAGGGAAGTGTGCCAATTATATCTCCTACTCCTTCAGTCAATTATCAAGAGTGTATTTCACACTTCCTGCGTCCAATATCTAAAAATAAACTTAGTTTTTCGGTTGGCTGCAATAGGAAGGTAAACAGAAAGCCATATTCTCTGAATTTGCTCTAATTTTAGCTGCCACGGGAGGTGGGAGGGAGGGATTCACATTGTAGGTCAGCACTACACTCTGGCCTGTTTAGACAGTTTGTCACGACATGAATTAAGTACCTAAATTTTCCCGGCAACTTGCTAGTGGCTCATACATGGACGGGTGTTGGGCAAAGAGGATACTTTGTGTCAAGTTAAAAATAGCTGTCACGCGATAAAAGACATTCCTGATAAATCAGATCAGATCAGGTCAGGTCAGGTCAGGTCAACAAATGCATTGACCATTTTTCTATAGACAGCGAGGTTAATACAGCTACTCAGAGGAAAAGAGTGCAAGTATTTATTTCGTCGGTAACTAAATATAATTCAGGGATGGAAATCGGGAACGGAAAAAATTGGTATTAGATAGATTTAATAAAAGAAGCTTTTTTTCATATGATAACCATCATTAATCAATATTCCTTTACACTATATCGTTTACTGTTGGCATGAGTACTACAATGTAGACAAAACCCCCCAGAAAACCCTGAAACAACCTGACAACTACGGGAAAAGGACAAAGTCGTGGTCACATCATTAGTAGTGCATAATCAGTGCTGAAGAATAATTATCACTATAAATACCTGATGAAGGCAATAAACCTGCCGAAACGTTGTGTCATTATAACTAGACGATAAGGTAAAAAATAAAAACCATCACTAAATATTCTGGAGTTGTTTGGTTGGTGAGAATTATTCAATTGAAGTTCTATCACTTTAAATGTTACAATTATCATAAGGGAAATAAGTGAGATTGAAATAGTAAAAGAGGATTTCTGAATCCTCTGAATTTTGTTTGTTTGGTTAGTTTAAAGTCCAATATGTTCTACTGGACTTACTTTGGTTGGGTAGTGATCGAATCTATCAGATGAATTTAGGTAGAAATCTCACCACCACACATTTGCCGGGGTCAAAATTCCTATAAAATTCCACACCACATAGCCATGGTACAGGAACGACTGCCTATCAATATAAGAGCAAGTCTACCAATTCTGGGGATGATAGATATGGTATGAGAAGAACTGGCTTTGGATAAGGCAGTAAGCACACAAGTCTACCACTGCTCGGGGTAAAATGAAAAGCTGTCATCTATTTGGTACAACAGTAGAAGATGCTGACTCACTTGTTGAGGGGATAGAGCGTGTGAGATACCCGAGTGATGACCTTAACCTTGGCCTCTCGTGCAATGGCGCAGATCGCTTGGTCGCGTTCTTTGCCAAACGGCTCTGGGTCTTCCTCGAACGATAGTGTTGTTATATTCCATTCCTTTCAAAAGAGATAAATGGTTAAGTGAAAATTACAATTCTGACATAACCGAAATAATTAAAGAATGGGTCAGATGCATTACTGTTTTATCCATTTAAAGATGTCATATCTGGTTTTAAGATAAATCAAATATAATAATAGATCATCGAAGTTGATGAACAATAAAAAAAAATGCTGCCTCTTTTGGGACAAGCAGAATTATCGTGTTTATAATTAGGAATTAAGTTTGTATATTTTGCAATGTAGGAGCTCTTACAAGAGCCCTTTCACCTTTTAGCTTGATTTGCTCTTTTGGCTTTCTTGGAAGTTTTGGCTACGAACTACAAATCCAATTCGCTTTCTTTTTCAATAACGGCCTCCAAACAGACATATATTTAGACTTCCTTTGGTCTAAAACATAGTGTCAATAGTTTGAATTATAAAATTCCATAAAGAGAAAAAACTCACTCTGAATAATCTGGGAAATGCACTCGTCGGTTGCCCACGAATCACAAATAACCGTGAATTCAATTTGCGCAAACTGTTGTCAAGATCCTCTAGACACTGTAGAAGGAATCTGTAACGAAAAATAGTGAAACAGCTTTAATTTCTGTGAAAAGTCAACAAGTGGAAATATTTTAAAACAGGGATGTCAGTTGTGGTAAGAAAGAAAAAGACGAAATGTTTTCCAGGTGAAATATGCTGCCACAGAGAGACTATGAACACAGGTGACCAAGTGCCAGCAGTATCTGGACATTACGCTCCGGGGCCAGCTACCGTGTACAGAAACCATCAGTCCTTTATCATCACCATGATATAATACCATATGACACACTAAGATCTTATCAAGATATCACCAAGATATACCTGGTATCACGATACCATCATCTATCTTAAAAGCTATCCCTAGAAAGTAGAGTTCTTTATAAAATTTCACATTTGATGAGATTCAACAAAGATGCCATCCAAGTTTTTCATACAATCCTCAACTAGGCCCTGGTTTTGTCTAAAGAAACAACCGATATGTTAATAAACGTGTTTGGCAAGGTAGTTCGTATTTTAGTGTACGGACCAGCAGTCCGTACAGTATTTTTACGTCATATGCCGAAACGGTGCGTATTTACACTATATACGGCATGGGTATATAGTAATACATACTTTGGTTATTTAGTGGTTATCTAGAAAGTGTGCCAAATGGTCCAGCCTATGCCAAATGGCTCCTTTTCTATGCCCTATCGTCCAGGGTTGTGCCATATTGTTCATTTGCCATAGCGCTCCTGTGCCATATCGTCTATGAATCATTAAACACAGTAATTGCCATATCAACGGGTATAAAAGCATTGACTATTTCATTGCACAAAGGGGCTATTTTCCAATATACCACAGATTTGAATCTGTATACCTCAGTTATGGTATCTGACAGATTTTATATATCCATGGTACCGTAAAACGGGGTTAATTTGACCAATATATCATATTTTTTCATTTACAAGATGTGTATGCATATTCATGAGATCTGTGTCATAATTCTTTTTATTCATTCCAATTCTTATTCTTATCAGCATTTTTTCATTGCATTGATTTCAATTAAGTTTTTGTTTTGTTTATCTTATATATAATTCCTGAAAATACCTTACATCATTCACCATCCCTTAGCCCTGCCAGTGAAGAATAGCAATATCTTCTTATCTTTTTGTTCATGTAAAGCATGAATCCACTTGCTGGCGAGTAAGGGTTAGTATATCATCGGTGTTGTCAAGGAATTGATAAACAAAATGAAATTTTGTGGGGTAAACAGAAGCAACATCTTTCTTTCCTTGGGCCAAAGTTACCCTGTGTGGCCCAAAGGAATCCCTTTTGAGGTATCAATGCTATAGCAATTAATCAAAATGTGTATTTTGAATAAGTGATTACCAAAGGTTCATTTACAGCACAATCTGATACATGAAAACAGCAAAATTCTATAAAGAAAATATAATAAATATTGAATGGCTGAAGTTACCTCTTGGGCCGAAGTTACCCCAAAACTCTAGCAAGATTACTTATTTTCCAGATAATCAGATATGGTGAAAAAAATAATTTATGGAATTACACTGTTAAGTCTCAGTTGAAATACTTGCAAAATTGTTCATTTGTTCTTAAAAATGCTTCCTTAGGATGGGGGGGGGGGGGGGGGGGGGTTAGCGGCGAATCCTCCAAAATGAATCCCAGTTAAATACTCTGCAGGCATTTTGGGGATTTCTGATTGCTACACCCAGGAAAGGATATCCCAATATTTAGCATCAGAGCACAGGAAAAGCCTTGTCTTGGCAGGTTGAATGCCATCACATGAATACGGTCTATTACAGATGGTAGGTGAATTTTCACCTAGTTTTGTTACCATATACAATCAAACCAATACTGCCAACTGAATTAATGAAGATCAAACCAGTTTTTGTCAGATCCCTGCAAACAGTGACCACACAATGTCAGTTGGTACTATTTTTCCTCATATGCTGTTGGTCTGTGCACTATAAACATATGTTGCAAAGACCAGATAACCATAATTACCACAGAAAATGCCATAGAAGAAGGTGATGCAAAGGTTAGAAAATCACTGGTTCTGATACCAGTTACTACATGGGCAGAATGCAGGTTTTGCTTTTTTTCTGAGGATGTCCTGACAGTTACGTAATATGCTCTCATAGTAAATTATTTGTTGAATTTGTGGTGATGAAGGATATCCTCTATCAAAATAAGGGTCATGAATAAGCAATTGAAGGTATTATCTCTTGGTAAGCATTACTGCGGTGATTTGGGAGTTTGTTGAGTGAATTTCATCAAAACAGTCATTCATCACAGCAACTGTCATTTACCTTACATTTTCTTCAGGCAGCTGTTGTTTTATCAGGGTTTATTTGTTGAAAATATGAACCTTTGTGGTGACTTTACAGATTACTCAGGACATAAATGACAATACAAGGACCTGCAATAATCCTGTGATAGTCTCTGCCTCAATAGGCCAACAACTTTGCTGCTAACTTGAGTAAGATGATCATTGAAAAACATTGCACTAAACATCATCTCAGAAAAGCTCTTGTGAAGCAGATTAGAAGAAGTCTTAGTGTGATGAGCCTCCACTCCACAAACAAGTACCTTATCTTCTCTGCCACAATCACCATACTTATATATATCTGTAAATTTCGTAATACTGCTAGAAGAGATCAGAGAACTTTGCTGCTAACTTGAGTAAGATGATCATTGAAAAACATTGCACTAAACATCATCTCAGAAAAGCTCTTGCAAAGCAGATTAATTAGAAGAAGTCTTAGTGTGATGAGCCTCCACTCCACAAACAAGTACCTTATCTTCTCTGCCACAATCACCACACTTATATATATCTGTAAATTTCTTAATTCTGCTAGAAGAGATCAGATAACTATTGGCTTCTAAATTGTATAGATAATCCAAAATACACAGCTCTAGAACTTCTTTTGAGGGTGAATCGCAAAAACGTAAATCATTGAAATCTAACCCTCCCCTGGGAAATACCTCTACATAAAATGCCCCCCATTCAAATATCTTTAAAAAAATTACCTCCCCTCAGGCAAATACAGTCATATAAACTGCCCCTCCAATAGCTCAACCCCCCCCCTCCCCCCCCCCCCCCCCCCCCCGTGCCGTAAATAAAGAATGGTCCCTTATTGGTTGGCTATGTAAGATTCTCCGACCCGGCTGGACACTTCCGGTTGAAAATACCCTCCAAAATATGCAAATTTACTTGACAACGGATCGATCCGCCATCTTGCCTGGTGAATACAAAGTGCTGTCAGAGTGTAAAATGGCGAAAAACTATATTAATCGACCTTCTCCTGTGCATATATATACATGTAATAGTTGAATTAGGATCAATTACATTATTCAGACATAATTTAAATGTGCCAACTCGAAGAAAATCGGTTGTTTCGACGATTTGTTGACATCACACTTTTAGTCTAAACTGGGACTACCACATAATCAATTGATCTAGAATTGCCAGAGAAGTTTAATTTGTCAGGAGAAATGCTTCAGAATTACTTAAAACATCCTCACACTTTAAAAACTATCATAAATGGACGTCCAAACGGCTCATAGGCTTAGCACTGCGGAGGTGTGTCTCCAAAATGGCCGCCAAGGCGGTCCGTAGCGCCACCTACTTCCAGACCGGATCGGAGAATTCAGACGAAATTTCCGACCATTCTCAAAATTCACAAAAATACCCTATGTCATTCACCATCCCCTACTGGTGAAGAATAGCAGTATATCTTATCTCGATATTTTTTTTATATGAAGCATATGTATACACAGGTATTCCATTGATATTGTCTATGAATCAATTAACAGAATAAATTTTGCAGGGTGAACAGAAACAACGTTTATCTTTCCTTGGGCCAAAGTTACCCAACGCTCGTGTATTACGACGCGCCAACCACCCGTGGTTTAAGGCCTCCAGTTCAGAAAACCATCGATTATTGTCTATATATATATTGACTGAGTTCCCATACATTTTCAATGAGACATTTGTATGTACGGTGGATAATATATGGTCAATGAGCCTACCTCCATTTGTTGATTCCAGCCTGTGAAGTGGCAGCAAACCATGGGTCCAGTATATAGACGCATCGGAAGGTATGGGCCCCGTGTAGGGCCTCCCGTAATGCCGGATTGTCATGAAGCCTCAATCCCTTATTACGGAACCAATGTATAACATTCTTTTTCCGCGGTGTCTGTCCTTTCCTGTGGTCTGATTTGTTGTTGTCCCACATAATGCGTTGGTCGGCATTCGCGTTTGCAAACATAGACAAGTTAATGTAGTAAAGAGTACGATTTTCACATTCACTTCCAAAGCGTATCTTCTGTTCGGTGCGAATGTCAATAGCCCAACGCAAAAGCACACTACCTTCAACGTGACATGGCACGCAGTAGCGCTCCTATTGGTCGGACGCACTGAGAGCGACCGAGACCTTGGCGTGAATGTCACCGAGAGGCCTTCTCACGTGTTAGGGGGGAACTAAACTTCCTCTGTGTATATACTCCCTATATCAGACCTTCTGTCGAATTATGACATTCAATTGAAGCGAATTAGTGGTTAATTTAATTCATATAGATGGTTGTATGGTTATTTTACAATTTAGACGTGGGGGAAAAACTGTAATAGTACTTGTTTGTTACCTGTAGAAGGTATGATGGTATAAGTTATAACCCACCGGGGCCTCTTAGTAATGAGATAAAACAGTCGCAGTTAGCATTGACATTGGGCTTCTATGAGGTCCTGAGGGGTGTTTCAAAATGTCCCTCCACGAACCCATCTGCTTTCTATTGGGCGATTATCATTCTACCTGCTGTAATTCTAGCATTCATATGATCACATGGAAACAGCACGGAATTGGATGCATTTCAGCTTGACCACCCATAGGCGACGAGAGACATAAAAGGCAGGCATTTCATTTTCGATTTTTCACTGAGCTAGACATTCTAATAGGCCCTACACATATCTATTAAACTTAATAATTGGGGGGTAACATGCTAGGTTTTGATTTATTCCTAAATATTATCACAATTTCATATTAGAATTTACTATATACCAATGCTGTATATACTGTAAATACGCATCGTTTTGGTATATGACGTTAAAATACTGTACGGACCAATAGTCCGTACACTAAATTCCTATATACCTATGGCTGTATCAAGTGCATATACTGCCCGCTCCTACCCATGGCATATTTATACCCGTACGGCACACTGTGCCGTACGGGGTATGTGATCACGTGACTAGGCAAAATATCGCCATTTTTAGGTATATAATAATACGAAAACGGGCTGACTATCTTCGTACATCAAAATACTTGGTAAATTATTGATTACATACATCCCTCTGCCTCCGGCATCGGGATGTATGTGATCAATAATTTCACCACATATTTTTGATGTATGAAGATAGTAAGCCAGTTTCCGTATAATACGGACCACCTAGCCATACGCATTTAGGCTATTAAAATTTTGGTTGTTAAGAAAAATGAAATTGATTTTTTTTTTAAATTTCGGGTATATAGTAAATATATAACGTCCAACCATGCTTGTACAAGTCACAGAACTCGATACTAATTTACCGTTTGTGGTGCATTCTCTGTTAAGTCTTGCAAATAGAGACAAACCATGTCTTTAGTATTAGATTTGCATTAAGTATTTCTAAAATATTTTCTTTCAATCATTTTCAGTTGTATATGATTCCTGGCATTTTTTACATTTCTTTCACACATCACATGGCAATTAATGTGCATGGCATATTACATATTTTGTTAATGTGCAAAAGATTGCATACCCCTGGGAAATGACATGTCTATTAGCACATTTCTTATGTTCAATGGCAAATATTTTTGAAAAATATCTACCAGAGGGATGCACAATCATATCCTAACCCTAAAATGACATCCCTATTTGATATAGACATATATCTTTATATCATTTTTAAATGGAATACATTATTTCCAGTCTACATATGAATGTCCACAGTTTTCACTAACCTCCGAGATATTGCCATATAAGGCTGGATATAAATTTATTAACTTTTGAAGTAGCCTTTAGTATATATGAAATTAAAGCACTAAAATATCTGTAGCTGAAACTTTTTAATTGAAGGTTCTAGGTAGATTTTGCTTTCAATGATGAGCAATTCAAGTTTCAGATTTTGGTAGATTATTTAAGGACTAACCTCCGAGATGGCCTCAAAATAAAAAATATAATTAAATTCTCAAAAATAAAAACATACCACATTAAACATCCATTAAAATGCAGAATAATCACATATAAACTTTTACTGCAATTCATTTTTTCAAATCTCTAGAAAGCTAGAAAGACCAAATTACACCTCCGAGATTTACACCTCCGAGACTTTTTACACCTCCAAGATGTTAGTTACTACTATAATACACAAGGTGGCGCCACCTTCCCTAGCAGATTTCTTGAAAACGAGTTTAGATACCCTGTACGTTTTGTTTGATAACTCTACGAATAATTAACGTAGAAGCTGCAAATTAAGACTAGCAAGTAGCTAAAGACATGGCGAGAACAGTCTTTAGGTTTAAATCTTAATTCACCAAATGCAACCTAGGTATATTTGCCATTTTCCATGTCGCATTTTGCCACGACCGTCACTCAGAACCTCGCATGACCTATCTCCATATAATAACTAATGTGTATAATAATATAAATTTCTAAGATATGAATATCAGTATACCTGTAATCTGAAACTATAATCGGGAGTTATATGCTATGAAATCTATGAATATAATAGGATTTTTTTTTTAAAAGCATGCCGCTTGCGGGAATCAAACCCTCGACCCCGGCATCGAGCCACACGCCTTGTCCACTACACCACGGAAACGCACTACTAGCAATGAGCTGATGGCAAACCTAATTCAGCCTCTAAGACGACTCCAACCCAATTGACAATAATAATCGGAAACAATAATATCACTGCCTTATGCCCTCCACCATTATTCAAGAAACAAATATAATGACTATCATTTGATATTCGCACATTAGAAAGCGAATAGAACAAATAAACCAGTACGTAGACACAGTAGGCCTACAGAGCATAGACTCAAAACATAAATACATAGACTTTATACACAGGAGAGATACCACAAATATAGAGTCTATTTTGGCAAAGATCTTTTGATCTTATTTACTATATCATGAATGTTTGATCTTCTGATCATATTAACAACAATAGCTTTTATAAGTAGTCTTCCTGATTTAGAAAAATCGGCAAAATTTCTTTTATTTTCATTTGAAATCTAAATCAGCAAAATTTCTTTTATTTCATAGGGGCAATGGAGACCTGAACTTCTCTTTGCAATTTGTCCCAGTAACCTTTGCCTTTACATATCGGCGATTGGTTGAATTTTTCAAATGTTTTCTCTGGAAATTTTTAAGTTAATCTTAGTGTTCTTTCTAATCTGTATGTTTTTAATACCATAAATATGTCTATCATCTTCATTGACAGTGACACTCCCTAGCCCACCCGACAATAATCAATACAGTGGCGGCAGAATAGGGGGGAGGGGGGGGGGGGGGAGACTCCCCCCCCCCCCCCATTTTTTTGCCAGGTCAAAAAAGGTTAAAATTTTACTAGATCAAGTATGAAAACTTTTTGACATGCAACAATGGCCAAGTCCTGACTTTTCACCATGGAAAAATGTCAAAGTCTGACTTTTTAGCCTGAGGTGATGAATAAGGCATGAGTTTTCACTGTGGAAATATGTCAAAGTCTGACTTTTTAGCCTGAGGTGATGAATAAGGCATGAGTTTTCACTGTGGAAATATGTCAAAGTCTGACTTTTTAGCCTGAGGTGATGGATAAGGCATGAGTTTTCATTGTGGAAATATGTCAAAGTCTGACATTTTAGCATGCACAGCCAGACCCAAACACCCACATCACCCACCAACATTTACTTTGTGGTTTTTCTGAGTTTCTCAAACTAAAGTTTACAAATATAGCCGGGGGACTATTTTAAAAAACCTATTTGGTTGCCATGGCAACACAGAAACATTCCATTTTACAATAATTTTAGTTATAATAGGTGTGCCTCACATAGACCTTCAATCATGCCAAATATGAATGGAAAATAACCAAAAGCAACAAAGTTATCCCCCAAATATCAATTTTATGTGTTATTTTTGTTAATTATTCTGTTGCCATGGAAACCAAAATTTACAAAAATGTTATATGTAGTATTAACCTTCATTGACCTCAGTTTAACAGAGAATAATCAAAACATTTAACTGGTATAAAACTTAATAGTCATTTTGGGTTGCTAGACTCCAAACAGATCTTGAAGAAAACATACCTTCAATCAAAAGACTTGACGTTCTAATTTTTTTACAGAAAGACCACAAAAGAGTTGCAGTTTCCGCAAATGTGGGTACCATATGCAAAGGAGTAATTTCATTTTTTTGTTTTTTGCACCATATATTTGCAAGACTTAACTGAGAATGTACCTTGTACGGAACTCGGCGTAAACGCCTCGGTCCGTACAAACAGTAAATTAGCATCTCGTTCTGTGACTTGTACAGCATGGTCAGGACGTTCTATATAATTACAGAAATTCGAAAAAGTTGCTACATAGTATAAAAACCCATGTCATTTCCTTCAAACTTTCACGGAAAAGGTTAGATGTATATGCACAATCTTGGTCCGGGCACAGTATCATCTTAGATGTTTGGATTTCAAAGGCATATCGGACAATCTACTTTAAATTGAAAAGAAATTAAAGCCTATCTAGAAAAGTATTAAAGCCAGGGACATGCCAACCCTTCCTGATGACACCTTATCCCATAAAGAACCGTGGGTTTGGAACCCACCAACGCTGAGACCGAATGCAGACCACCCCGATGAACCCCGTGGATACACCCCGTGTGACACTGAATGAACGGTGGCGCTACACGGTGGTTGATCTGTATCAACTAAAATCTAGACTTGTTCAAATCTTTGATTATGAACTACTTTGGAACATTTGGACTTCCCTTAACACCCCTTAAGAAATCAGAAAATTTGGCCTGAAAATCAAAACCCATGTCATTCTCTTGATAATTGAATATTATGATGAGTTCAAAGTGTTGAAGAGCGCACATCTAACTAAAAAATCATGGGTCACCTTGATAATGTTTTATTCAGAGATCCATATTATGATAATCTTTTAATAGAATACACATATAAATTCTAAAACGTAGTTTTTCAAATAGTAAAACCTATGTCATTTCCCTCAAATTTTCACAGAATATGCTAAAGGCATATCCTCATATGGTACACGGACGTCTCGGCCCCTTCGGCATCTCGGACCCCTTTTTGTGTGGTTACCTCGGCCCCCTCGCGGCACTCCCGCTTTCGCGGGTTAAGGATAGGGTTAATGTTAGGGATAGGGATAGGGTTAGGGTTAGGGATAGGGATAGGGTTAGGGTTAGCGTTAAGGTTTGGGATAGGGTTAGAGATAGGGTTAGGATTAGGGATAGGGATAGGGTTAAGGTTTTGGATAGGGATAGGGTTAGGGTTAAGGTTTGGGATAGGGATAGGGTTAAGGTTTGGGCTAGGTTATCACACCTATTTTGTAAGATATGCTTTTGTTTTGTAAGATTCTTTTTTGTGGATAATAGACAAATACTATAATACAGCAAAGCTTGTGTCTTAGGGAATCCGTATTTTGGGTAAGAAATCACAATGGTAGACATTCCCCGTTTTCGCGAATGAAGGCGTGAAAGCTGTGAAAGCGGGGGGCCGAGGTGGCGATGGGTCCGAGGTGCCATAGGGGGACCAAGATGCCAAAGGGTCCGAGACATCCGGGAAGCCCTCATACACCTATGCACAAAGTCAGTACATACTCACCATTGCTGGGTGGTGTATTAAGAGCTGATTCCACTAACACAATGGTTTGTCGTGATATATCTTGGTATAGTTACCTACCACATATAAAACGTTAGAATTTTGTCCGCTTGGAGTTACTCCTGCACATAGAGACATAGTGAACCAGACCTAGGCATGGAGATTGAAGGGCAACGAGATTGAGATTCTCATGCAGTACTAAACTGTGACCTGCTACTCTTTTTTTGTATTTCTATACTTAGACATACGTTTTCTCCTATGATTCATTTCGAGCCATGCCGAAATCAAAGTTTAGTATTGTAGTTTTCTGATCTACTTTTCTTGTGAGAAACCAATGAAATCTCAACTTTCGCTGGTTCTCTACTATGACTTCACATTGCAGAAGCTCTTCCCTCCCTCCAGCTCTTCCCTCCCTACTAGAGGCTTCGTCGCTAGAGTATTTGAACGTGCATGCTATCTGGTGAAAAAAGACGGTTTGATAACAACATCGCCCTGTCTGCTAACTTATTATAAGCCGTGCGATGTCATGTGTATGTTTTGGTGCTCCACCAATGCAACACCTCAAGACACATTGTGACAAATAGGCACACGATTATTCAAACCTAGCCCGATTTAGCTAGACAACCAAATCTTGACCAATCTCGCTATATCTTGTGTGCCAGTGGAATCAGCACTTTAGAGACGGTTCACCTAAGAATACGTATTGCCAGAATGAAAATCGAAATTAATCCAAGTGGTGGAAGTAGATCAAATTAGCATAAATCCAATATGGCCAGCCCAAATATATGAAATTCCATAATTTTGGTTTAATTGAAATAGAAACATGATTTAAAATGCTAAACAAATATGTTTCTGAGGTGAGGAATCCATACTAATCACAAGTAAAATAATTTATTTCAAATAAATTAGCGTAAATTAAATATGGCTGTCTGAATTCTATGAAATGTCATAATTTAGGTTTGAATAAAGATATAAACATGATTGAAAATGCTAAACATATGTTTTCTGAGGTGGGGGGATTCATATAAATCACACAAGAAGACCTATCCAAAGAGTATGTTAGTGTACATCTAATATGGCCGCTTGAATTCTATGAAATACCCTAATTTGTGTTCGAATTTAAGGATACCACTGATTTAAAAAAAAAGAGTCAAACAACTGTTTTCTTAGCTGAAAAACACATATATTTGACTCCTGGGAAGTCCTATCATTCTAATTTTTTTCATTATAAAAGAAACGAAAAGACAAAAATGGAGCGTACTCACTGACTCAAGTCCCCAACACTTTTTCATTAACACTAATTATTATAATCTATATTTCAATAAGTAATCATTGTTCAACGATGGATCTGCTCACATGGTTCTTGCAGGACTTTAAGGGCATTATCGGACATCCAATATATATATATATATATATATATATATATATATATATATATATATATATATATATATATATATATATATATATATATATATATATATATATATATATATATATATATATATATATATATATATATATATATGAATATAGAACGACCTACCATGCTTGCACAAGCCACAAAACTCGATAACAATTTACGGTTTGTACGGAACTCAGCGTAAAATCCTCGTTCCGTATTTTAAACCGTTCTATAAGTACCACCGCGAACTGCAATGAGTCTTTATTTTTCTTTAAATTTTTCATGCCAATGTACCTTGCCACACACATTTTCGTAGGCAGTTCCACCCGACCTTCCGAAAACGCACTCTCCTCCCAAATCTTTCGCGGCACCTGCGCTTGCGCCGGAGGAAGTAGAGCGCAGGATATCTGCTAGAGGAGAGTGCCGAAAACGGACCAGCGTGTGCCCAGAAAGGTGACACTTGCAAGACTCTGTTGTGAGAGTGAATCCATTCAATTTCCCGCCATATACGATGCACAGAGAAGCGTCTACCCGTACCCTCGTGTTTTGATGGATCAATTTATGACAAGGCTTATATTATGCATAACACAATCGATGTATATTATCGGAAAAAGAATTACATGTAGTGTTTGGCAAGGAGATTTGGGATATATTCTCTAAATGAATGATAGATTCTAGACTCATTTTGTTATGCGTGAGGTTCTGCTTGGAGAGTGAGCCGGTACATAACAACGTAACACGCAGAGAGTAACACGTAAATATTTACCGCCGCGGAGCACTGCGAACTGATAACTTCGTTCGCAATGGTTCTCATGTGACATGATATCTGCACATCCCATTATTACTAAAAACAACTTTCTGTGTTTGACTGGTCAGGTAAGTGTTTAAGCGACATCTTCATTTATGGCCGAAGGCTAAGAACTGGCTGCCTGCCCAACATTGGCATGATTGTGTATGTGAACGAGTTGACCGGACTCCGACGTCTTGGCAAAGAGGTAGGCCTACACTGGCCACTCGAGCTAAGAGGGGCCTTGACATGGCGTGGTAGCGGGTATCTAATGCCATAGCAGTGGGTAAAGGAACTTCACTTTAGCTATTTTTAGGTTGGGAGTTAGGGCTTTAGGGTTTGGTATCTATTTTTACTCTGTGTATCTATTTTTACTCTGTGGTCCGACCACTCTCTGGCCATAACCCACATTCTTACCCTGGAAGTCACTTTTCCATGTTCTCATATTCTTTTAATGTGTATTTTTAATAAAATGGCCACAGAGATAAGGTTCTTTATCAATTTATTAATATATGGAGATTTCTTTGCAAATATTTTGGATCCCAGAACCTATTTAGGACAAACTGGTTTGGTCTGAGAGTGAGAATCCGTGGACACGTCCCACTCTCCCCCCAGATCTTTCGTGGCTAGCTTAATCTCTGCCCCAACCCAGTGACGTCATACACTGGTTCTCAGGGTATCCAGTAAGTACAGGGGGAACCAGCCAAGATTTCAGATTCAAAACAAGGCAGCTGTCAAAAGTTATACAAGTCAAACAACCCACATATCATGAGTATGGAAATATGGGAATTGTTAAAGGAACTTCACAGACAATCCACCTGTTTCTTTTTCAGACTTAGGCCTAAACCATTTTATAATGGGAATTCACAGTTGATTAGACTGCTCCTTCAGAGGAGCACATGGCATTGTTGACAAAACAAAGCCCTGTAACACATGAGGTGCTTTCCACTGTAGAAAGTAATCCCAGAGGCTGTGTCTGGTTTGACATAAAAAATGATAGAAATGAGAGAATTTTATTTACCATATAAATATGTGCATCTCTATTTGCATGTAGAACACAAAATACCCTACAAATCTCTCATAATTTAGGATAATTGAAAAACTGGCGTATGGGCCAGATTTGAGCCCAAACAGGCAGGTTGGGGCAGAGATACAAAGTGACCACAGGAAGTAGAGCGCAGGATATCTGCTGGGAGAGTGGACACGTCCATGGGTTAACGTTACCAACCTCTTAGTTGGAACGTAGTGTAGACAGAGGTGGTGTGATGCGAAAATCGGTTACCTTGCGAAATTCCGCTTTTAACGCCCATGAGCATGCGCAGTGGTGAATTTGATGATTGGAGAGTGCGGAAATCATCGGGCGCTCGCATCCTAGTTTGTACCACTCTCCTCCCAGATCTTTCGCGGACTAGCGCAAAGATGGATTTACGTTTTAGCGATCGAGCGATAATAACAGAAAGCTAGGGTCTCCGAAAATGACAAAACCCTTTGCCAGCTAGAGCCTCGTTTGGGTTTGAACGTTCCGCCCCCGAGAATTCTTCTATGTTTTCCGAGGCTCCAGAATAGTCCGTGAAATGTAAGCGCAACAAGGTCTCCACACATGCGCGAGTAGAGTGGGCGATAAAAGCGGAATTTCGCAAGGTAACCAATTTTCGCATCACAGGGGCAGTGTGATGCGAAAATCGGTTACCTTGCGAAATTCCGCTTTTATCGCCCACACTACTAGCGCATGCGTGTGGAGAACTTCCTGCGCTCACATTTCACGGACTATTCTGCAAAGAGAGAAAACCGAGCGGCGCAGTGTCTCTTTTTGCGGCCGGACGTACCCGTTACCACGTTGCGTGACGTTGTCGCCGCTCCCGTGAAATATCGCTCGATCGACGAAACGTGCAAAGTTGCCTGTATTACTATTAGCAAACTCTAGTGCCGTGAAAGATGTGGGAGGAGAGTGTTACAAACTAGGATGAGGGCGTCCGATGATTTCCGCACTCTCCAATCGTGAAATTCATGACTGCGCATGCTCGTGGGCGATAAAAGCGGAATTTCGCAAGGTAACCATATTTCGCATCACAGCGGCCAATCTAGGCAAAGAGGTAGTCGAATACGCTGGTTCCCCGGTCATCCGCTAGGGGGCTCGGCGGAATTAGACTTTAGCAGCAGGGGGAACCAGCCAAGTAGTCGAAGGGATACAGCGTTTGACTTGGCCAGAGCTAACAGCTGGAAGGCCTGCGCACGAACGACCGTGTCAGTCGATAGCGCGATGTTTCTGACAGCAGGTCCATTGCGGTGAGATATGTGATTAATCATGAGATAGAGGTCAACATATAGGTGTAAGGAGAAAAACAAAGATCCATTACAACACCGACTTTTTCAGGGGCGTCAGAACATTTTGAAAGTGGGGGGGGGGGGGGGACTGAATTGCCGACTGTTTTCTTGGTATGAAGTCAGACTTTGACATTGGCCTGTCCCACTGGATTTAGCATAAATCTGCGAAAAATCTGTGTAAAGTCAGGTCTAAGCCTTCATTAACTGCGAAAAAAAGTCAGACTTTGACATTTTTCCACAGTGAAAAGTCAGGGCTTAGCCATCATTGCACAGGGGAGGCTGCAACCAACTCCTTCAATAAGCCCCTTTTCCAGATTGGCCCAGGGACTACATGTATATTTCAGTGCAGGTAGCATTTGGGGATTACATATGTGCACTACTTAATTGTCTGTTATTTTGAATCTGAATTCTGGGAGAAATTGAGAAATTTTGCTGGTAGGTCTCTTCAACAGTTGTTGTCATGGTAATCCGACCACTTGATCGTTCCTTTCTGGCCTACATAATTATGAATTACTCCAAATAACTATCAAATAAATGTCTTTATGATATACATGTGATTACATTATATAGGCAGCATCATTGGACATTACCATTGCTTGATGGAAGACACATAAGGATACCAGAGTCAAGCCTGGGATCTCAATGAATATTCCTGACATCACTCTAAATCCGAGGTGAAACCTTTTAAAGGGTGGGCTGTGGTACAAGATGAAAACCTAAAAGACGTTGAGCAATTTTTTTTCATTCACAATTCTGGCTATTTAGCTCTCAGCCGAGGCAAGGAATTCACTTAGCCCCCATCTCAATACCCTTGGTTCCTGTCTGGGGCTCCAAGCCCCACTTATTTTTCCGACTTTTTAGCAATTTACCAGTCAAATGTCTACACTGTGAATATTGCTGTATTGTAGGTGCATCATCGTCTAGGATGGCCAGCTCGAACGGCGGGCTGTTGGTTCAGGACACCATCACGGTGGAAACGGAGGACGGTCCCCGCCTCATCCAACTCCTGTTTGGAGATATTACCAAGCTTCCCCCAGAAGACAAGGTCGATGTCCTACTAGTCTCAGCATTCGCTTGTGAGTAGTTGGTCAAACATTGCGATATATGACACAGGCGAGACGCAATCCGACTAGCGTCTCTCTGCAGCATGCTTGATATCTTTATCCCTGGGACCCGTTTCATATCTAAGGAACGACCATATATGGCTTTAAGAGGTTAAATTTTCCTGCAAAATTATTTCCCAAATAGCCCAGACTTTCATTGTCATTTGAGTGTATAGATTGTTTATAAACTCCTAATATGCAGTGGAAGATCTAACCTCAGTGTATTATATATCATATATCTTATATAATATATATTATTGTCGTTGTCTCTGGTACAAATTTCTATTTGCTGATCTAAGAAGCAATCCAAGGGTCATTCCATCTTAAATACACAGTAGAACCCCGCCTAACGGACACCCCGCGTAAGCGGCCACCCCACGTAAGCAAACACTTTTTCTCGGAACGGAATTCTTCCCCTTCTATTAGATGTTTAATTTAACCCTGCGTAAGTGGACACCCCGCTTAAGCGGACAGTTATTTTGGTATAAAAAGGCCTAAGACCCCTTATTTATAAGCGGTCACCTCGGACGGACACCCTACCAAAAATCGATAAATCTGTGTTTTTTATGAGTGTGTGTGAGTATATTTAAGGAAGGTACATTTTGTAATTCAAAGTATGATAACTTCCGATCCACTTAAGATATTGGAAAAGGATTTCTTCACCTCTGTCTATATAAAATAAAAACTTCAATCGTAAAAAAAGAAAGAAAAGAAAACTGACACACGCAATTAATGTCACCCGGCTTATAGCCTCGTGACGTTAATCATTGGAACTCCGGAATCAAGTGTCAATACTTGGCCAAATAATACCTTGAGAATATTGGCCCAATTACTGGCATGCCAGACATCGCAATAATATTAGCAAAGTCCATGAATCCCATGAATTAGCTTATGTTAGCTAACAGTAAAACACAAAGGCTGGCAATGCAGAAAGATAAATCATTAAAACTCAAGTCTATGCTACAATTCAGGAAAATCATTCTCGGTAGTAATAGAAAAATAACCCTAGACGTAACATAACTGACTTTCATTGAGAATTGTGTATTTTTATAATGTATAATAATTTTTGTAGAGAATCTAATGTGAATTCTTGCATGTTGCTGTATAGCTGATTATGCTGCGACACGAACATCTGTAATCGGGGCTCTGAAATACAACCTCAACATCTCTGTCCGTGATCTGGCTGCTAACAAAAAGGAAGACCTACGGCGAAACTTCCATTGTTGGCAATCTCATCCTCTGCCAACCCATCTTCCCTATGGGTGAGTATTCCATTCTGTGTCTGATAGAAGCATATTTAGTAGAAACCAAACGAGACTCGAGTTCGGTTTTGTATTTATCCTACCCCGTCTATGCTTATATTACTGTTAAAAAGATAAATATTGAGTCAACGACCAACAGAACTTTTTTCATAGTAGCTGACATCCTGCTCTCTGATTGGTCAATATTGTTATTACTCTAGTGGCATAAAAAACACTTTATGTCACGGCCTGCCACATAAAATTTCCCTATGTTAAGTCTATGGCCGTTTTTTATTAGGGGTAGGATAAAGCATATACTAACACTAGATATAATAGTAACCCCCTCAGAAGTTCAGCTAAGCTAAGTGGCTGTTCCACCAAATAGGCCATTACCAGGAAGCCAGGCCGGCTAGCTGACCGGCACCGTGCTGAAAATGTGCAAAAAGTGTATGAATTATCCGAGCTCTTCCACCAGCCCACTTAAGTCTAGATGGCCAATGACTACAAGGTGCACACACAGAGTCTGGCAGGCTCCCAATGACCACTTCCACAAAGGTGGCGGTCGGCTCGAGCCGGCAGGGCAAAGAACACAGAGGGGCGATGTCACTGCCGTCTGGTGGACGTTGGTGGCATTATTATGCTTCTCTAGTTTCTCGTTCATTACATAAGGGGTGCCTCCAATGCACCTCAGTACACCATGTCACATCATCACCTGCAAAAGCTGGGGATCGAGCAAAGCAGTGTGCCGCCATGATGGGATTTGTATTAGAACAGTGACAGCTCATGAAATATCCATTTGATTACACATTTAAATGAACTATGAAGGTAAATAAAGATAAGCTTTGATGTTATAAATGTGTATAGTTGATGCTAAAATTTTCCCAAACTACCACAACTGTCAAAACTTTCGGCCTCTGCTCACGGGTTAGCTGCTTGTGGATATCACCTGTTCATGTTGACTACGTCCACTGTGGTACAGGCCAGGAGCAGTTGACGCAGATGTTGGCAAAGCTTGCGTCAGTGTCGCCCTGCCAGCGCACCACTACTAAAAATTAATTGAAACAGTTTTTGGCTCCCAATGCATTGCAAGCAGCATTGTACAATACAGTGCTCATAATTGCCGGCTGGTTGGCCGGCTTGGTGGAGGAGCAGTAAAATAGGCTATACCGCTAGGCCAGGCCAGCAAAGGCCCAGCAACGGTGTATTTTTTACAAACGTAAATTAAAGGAGCCGGCCAGACCTTATGCACTGTTCCACCAAGAAAATCATTGTTGCTGACACGCAAAATGGGCCGACGACAGCTACATGGGCGTTTGGCATGGCTAGTGCCTGTTTGGTGAAACAGCCACTATATAGAGAAGACATGGGCCATTTATAAAGGGACCTTTCGTAAAAGTAGTTGCAAAATGTCTGAATATTTCGACCACCATCTCCCCTCACTGCATATACATGTACTTTATGGATGTACTTATGCAACATTCTTGAAAAAATGCCCCACCACCTGCCTTGCCATCTTTTACACATTTAGATTCAAGATTGATGTGTGCAAAATCTAAAAAATTCTCTACCCCATACTCTCCCTCACTGCAAACATGTATACTCTATGGATGGCCCCCATATGTCTTGGCTTTTACAAGTGTTCCACCTCTTGGACCAACAAGAGGGTTCCACCATCAAAGAATCTTGCCATGCCTGTGATATGATCTACATCACTACTACTAGCAGCAGTTGCGTGAAGAAAATAATCATTTTCAGTCCAGCAGATAATACAAAAAATGTGTTTAATGAAAGAAATTCTTAAGCAGAACCGTTCCCATTGTACACTGCCTAATGGCATTTCCTTTTTTTGTCTTATGGCATTTCTTTTGTCTTTCACAGAGAGATAGTGTGTTTTGAGACACCGGTGTTTCGTGGGTTTCGCCATCCAGCTGAGCTGGTGGGTGATGTTTTCCGTGCGCTGATCTCCATGTTCCAGAACCAGGAACGTAGTGTTATCACACCACTTCTCAGCACGGGCGACCAGGTATTTTCTCTGAACTGATAAAACATTTATTATACTACTATAAGTCTTGATCTTAGTGATCTTCGCAAGCGGATTTTGTCTCCCCTCAGTGCGTACATACTTTATGGATGTCCCATGTCTTATAGTGTTCAATTAGCTGATGTGATCTAACTTTATGTGCAGTCAGGGTGAAAATTACCTAAAGGCTGGGTCGGCATTATTGTAACAAAGTACACACGAGGTCCAAGTTCTTTTATGAATCTTTGATATTAGTAGTACTTCTCTGTTGTGTTACAAGCAGTTCTTCTTTTCTATGTTGCATTGTACTTCTGCTACTATGAGGGGCAGGCAACACAAGGTATAACATATATGCATTATATTTGATTATGGAAACAAATGTACAAATGAAGTAAGCAATAGGACATAACCAATATGAATACACCAGCATTCGTATTTACAATTCTAATGTCGATTTCTCCGTATAAAACCTGCTGAAAAACATAAAGAGGTTAAGTTTAAAGTGAAGGGACACGGTTTGACGCTGAAGTGGTTTGTCTGTTTCACGTGGGCCTCTCTACTTTGACCTTTTAATTTTGACAGGACTATTCGCGGACGGTGATGCTACAAGCCATGCTAGATGCAGCTATTAACTGGATGCAGACTGGTCTCGCCATGACGTGCCTCAAGATCGTTCTCTACAAGCAGAATCTAAGCCGCCTGAGCTCCGATGAGAAGCAGTTAATTGGCATCTTCAGCAAAAACAAGCAAAGAGTTGAAACAATGCAGAAAGCTAAGCAGGTACAGAACCCTTGTTAATTTGTTTTTCTTTTCCTTGATAACAATTTAAAAAAAACAACCATTTATTCGGGTAGAACATATAGTACATATATCCGAGTTCGGCTTGGCTCTGAAATTTCAATGATAGGAAATAGCCTGGATGTCAGCCCCCGACTGCTGCCGCCATCTCACGGTACACAATAGAATTTCCAGTAATACTCTAGCTGATGAAAACACAGGATAGGTTAGGTGCCGTATATGTATTTAACTATCAAGGCCCTAGATTGGCCACCACCTCTGTCTCCACTCCGTTCCAACTAAGAGGTTGGTAACGTTAAACCATGGACGTGTCCACGGATTCTCACTCTCAAACCAAACAATTTTGTTCTCCATGGACTTTGATATTCCAAATACTTGCAAAACAATATCTATATGCTAATAAATTGATAAAGAACCTTATCTCGGTGGCAATTTAAAAAAGATACACATTAAAAGAAGATGAGAACATGGAAAAGTGACTTCTAGGGTAAGAATGAGGGTCATGACAGGGTCAATAGGGTGTGGGAGGGCTTTCACTCACCTAGCTGATCTTCCTACTACCAGAGATAGAATCTCTGCTGGAAGAGTGAATTGTCTATGTACCAAAAGTCTACCCTGCTACGAGATATTTGTCTCAAGCTCTCAGAGAGTGGTCGGACCACAGAGTAAAAATAGATACACAGAGTAAAAATAGATACCAACCCCTAACAAACCTCAGAAATAGCTAAAGTGAAGTTCCTTTACCCACTGCAATGGCATGAGATACCCACTACCACGCCATGTCAAGGCCCCTGTCAATTTAACGTGACCAGAGCTAACGTAGTGTAGCTCGGGTGGCCAGTGTATCAAGGCCCGAGAGTGGTTAGTCTCTTTCACAACCACTCGAGGCGCACGGGGCACGCTGACGTTGAGCCGTGTACACGCCGTCTGGTGAATGGTGGCCGCACTACAGGCTAGAGAGTGGTTTGACACTGATGCTGAAAATACAACGCGTTACCTGCTCACACACCCGAAATGAATCAAACATGGGGTGTCTAGATAAATAATACAAATAGAATTGATTTTCATAAATCAAAGGTGCAGTAGAGGGCATTTCTTTACCGAATCCTTATTGTATAGCTAAATTAGATGTCGCCATAGAGGGATTGGGAGTCACATGGGTTGCCCCGCTCCTCCTCCATCCAGAGATGAAGGCGGACAAAAACCCAGCAAAAAAGAAAAAGATCTATGGTATGATAGAGTAAAACACAAAGAAAAGAAAAGAAAAGTATATACATAATTACCCGAATACTTACCTGTAAGTATGAAGGGGAATTCTTTTTCTTGCTAGCCTAGATACTATACCTGAGTGTCTAGGTCTGCTCCCGGTACTTTTAGTCAGACCACTCGCTTCCTTGGCGAACTTAACTACGGCGCCGTTTGTATATTAAAAATAAAAAAAGACTCGTCAAATAATAGTTATGGATATAATGAATAAAAGGCTTGGTTCTGAGACTTGATACTATATCTTAATGTTGAGAATGGTAATATAGGCCCTACTGTCCATGCTGAAAACATTAATTGATTGCTGGGGATTGTTTTACATCTAGGCATGCTCTAATTTTGTAGGCGCAAGCTGATGCCATCAAGTTTGACGTATATCTGAGCTTTAGTGAACAGGATCGTGAGCAGGCCGGACAGATCTCCAAGTTAATGCTTGCGTCTGAAAAAAAACTCCGCATATTTTCCGAGGAGCAGCTGCTCAAGTCGGAAACCGCCTTCCAGGAGGATATTCTCAGAGCGATGCAGAAGTGCCACAGGTGTGACGATTTAGCAAATATAATTGTGTAATTTTCAGTTATGGAGGCAATTTCTCTTAGATAACCCAATGTGATATCTCATCTACCTGGGTCAGAGCAGCTTTGCATGTAATATTATCGAATTATGATGATACTCAGACATGGGTTCCCCCCAGACTTTTCCCGGAATTACAGAGCTTTTTACCTCATTCTCAAGATTAATGCAAATCTAAGGAGAAAGTGAGTTGTGATGAATAGGCAATTTTTGGTCTCAGCTGAAGCCAGGAATTCACTTAGAGTAGTTCCAAACCTCTGGGAGCCTTTCTTCGGATTTTCTTCTTGTTATTTTTTAAAAACCATACCTGGATACTCAGCATGATATAAAAAGTATATGTACCACTGGTATACATGTATCTTTATGTTTTGAACAATTGATTACTTGTTCAACACCAAATTGTGAATCCTTGATCACTTGAGGACTAACGCAACTAAGGATTTAAGATAAGCATTTCAGTTTGTTCCTTGAAGTATTATCTACGTAATTTTATTTTGGAGGGTAGACGCGGAAAATAATCTCTTTTTGCAGGTTAGTTTTTTGTTAGTGCAAAATTACAGAAAAATCACTGGTTGGGACAAATGCTCGTCAAATTAACATGTTACTGCAAATAGGTTTCATTTAGTTTAATGATATTATGAGATTCCATTCCATGTATACGTTTACACATAGTTATGTTGATGGAAAGGTTATATTTTGTTCATTCCATGGTTTCTTTTCTAACCCAAACTTTGTTAGTTCAAATTTTATCCCTTAAAATCTTATGGTTATCTATGTCTCTTAATACCACAAAATGCCTTGATATTGATAATGTATGTCTTTTTCAAATCAAGGAAGATTTAATAAAATTCGTTAACTAGATAAAAATGGCGTTGATAAAGCTGTAGGTAATATAAAGTGGGTTAGATATTAATAAATCCACTTGATGTTTTATTGTACCACCATGAAAATGATCTATATTTTTGTACTTTGCTTTGCAGGGTTGTAACCATTCTGACGCCTGCCTTTCTCAGCTCAGCTGATTGTCTGGAGAAGTACAACTTGGCACTGTGTGTGAACCGGCAGTCTCAGAAGAACATCCTCGCCCCTTTCTACGTGGAGACTATAATTACTATGCCCACCTACATGACGCTGGTTCAGTACGTGGACGTCAGGTAGGGAAATTAATAGTTTTATTACTTTTTATATGCATTATCCTAAACCTGAATACGACATGGCTAGATCTATGTCTAAATAGAAGTTAGGAGGGGGGGGGGGCAGTAATGCGGGTGTTCCACCGGGCCGGCGGTAGGAGTGCCACATAGCCATGGCTTATTGGGTAAAGAGTGATTGCTAGTTCTGCCATTATCCACCAGGAAATTGTAAAATAGCGCCACGGTAGTCGGAGGACAGCCACTACTATCTGCTGTTGTGGTCTATAGATAATCGAGAGACGAGGCTTAAACCTATCTATGGCAAGCAAACATTTTTTTGATAAGATCTATCGATAAATGGACCTGCCACCTGGTTTTTTGTTTGGTGTCGGGAGCAAGATGGAGGACTCCATAACATAATGGCTATATCTGCCCTATAGTGTATGAACCCACCGGTCCTGTTGGCGCCAGCGGCCAGCGGCTAGTAAAAGCGGCTGGTAACCAGTGAAACCTAATTTATTAGGTTTTGATCGTTCATTGCTGGTTCATGGCCTGTTAATGGATGTGTATCTGTCATAAGTACATTATTTACAACTACTGAGAGTAAAGAGAGTGAAAATTTCAATCAATCTTCAAATCCTAAAACTGGCAGTGTAATTAAGAAATATTAGAGCATGTATACATACATTTGTATATTCATGACAAAGACAATGTTACAATTGCTTCCTTTTTAAAAAGTTTTGAATTTCCAACATTTTTGAGGATCCCGACTTTCATCCCTGTATCATATCTAATTTAAACAGAAAAGATCTGGACTGATATTATACACCTTAAGTTCTTGCTTTAGGGCATTTTTATGACCATTGTCTCTAAAACCCCATTGATATACTAAACTAATGCTACTTTAAGTACTATCAACAATATTGTGTATTTCCATGTTTTTTCCATGTCTCTCGATGGCGGCCAATTCCACATGAAAAATATTCCCACTTCTTTTTCCTTATACCAAATAACATCCCTGTTTTTCCAAACATCAATTAACAAAGTTCAGATAAAAAAATATATAAAAGGTGTTTCTTATTCGGTTTGAAATGTCTCACCCTTACATCTCTCTGACATTGATACAGAGATCGTGACGGGACCAATCAGAGAATGCTGACAGGCGTGGAGACATTTGTGACGACACTAAAGCTGACCGTGCAGATAAGCATGGCTCAGGCAGTTCAGTACGACGTCTTCATCTCCTACTCACACCGCAACACCGAGGAGGCCACTCACCTCATGAAGATCCTACAGAAACTGGACCCCAACCTCAGGATTTTCTATGACAGAAACGAATTGAAGACAGGTAAACCCTTCAAGTAGAAATAAACTAACAAGGAGCAGATTTCACTGTATATTTGGAGAAACTGAATATAATTTCGGATTCCCATGTAGAAATAGCTGAAATTTCCATTTCTGACATCAGAATTTCAATTTGAGGATGTCTGAAAACCGTTAAACTGCATTAATTCTGGCTTACGGGTTGGGGGTCTATCACTACACTACGTCGGTAATCAGCGAAATCCGGAACTTGTCAACAGACTGAATTACGGGATACCTCAATAGGGTCTATTAGCTTTCGTTAAGGCTTTACCGGTAAACATTTTAAAAGTTTCGGTATTCCTAACTAAAGGACTTATTAAGATTGTTCCAAATTGAACCACCACTGAGCGCATATAAGCAGTACAGTTTGGCCTACCAATATAGATTATAGGGGCATCAAATTTCCTTGTTATTATGCTATTGTTCACAACATTTCCAGCAAACTTCAACCTTCTATACATATGGTTCAAAATATGCGCTTCTCTGCGATCTTTGAGAAGGGGTAATTCAGCATTAAGATGAAGATGTCTGATGGGGGTATAGGCTGACGAGTAGGCAGGTTGGTAGGTTGGTACTGGTAGGTAAGTTGATTGGTTGGTAGTTTGATGGGTTGATAGTTTGGTGGGTAGGCAGGTTTATTAGTAGTCCGGTTGATGGGTTGGCAGGTTGAGAGTTTGGCAGGATTGGGAGTAGGTAGGTTGATGGGTATGCAGAGTGATTGGTGGGTAGGTTGATGGATAGGCAGATTTATAGAAAAGCAGGTTCATGGGTTGGTTAGTTGATGGTTAGGCAGGTTGATGGCTAGGCAGGTTGGTGGCTAGGCAGGTTGATGGCTAGGTAGGTTGAAAGTGGACTTGGCTCTGAGGGCTGGCTTACGGCCCTGATTGGGAAACCCCACTTAGGACTGTGTCCCATTAACCTCATACCTAACTTAGCTACAAACTAGCAAAACCAACTTTAGCAAATGGATGAAAGACATAAAGGTATTAAGTTTACACATTGCAACATAAGAAGCATTCATGCTAACTTACTACAAGCAAGAATAGTGTTTGATGACTCCGACATCCTATGTTTCACAGAAAGTTGGCTGCATGACGAATATAGTGATGGGATGATTAATTTCAATAACAAAACTGTGTATAGACAAGATAGAAACGGTAGAGTAGGTGGTGGCATTGCCTGCTACATATCAAATGATTTTGCCCCTTATTCTAAAATTATTAAGGACTTTTCTAAAACCCTTGAGGAAGTTGAACTGCTCACCATTTCGATTAACAAGCCAAATTTTAGAAAGCTAACTATTGTAACTGTCTACAGGCCACCCAACACTAACACTGATGTCCTGATAAACGAATTGAACGAAATTTTAGAATCAAGCCAGGTCAGGGGTACAGAAATATGGATAACAGGAGATTTCAACATTAACATGAACGAGAGGAACAACACTGCAGTTCAAAAACTGACAAACCTAACTAAAGACCATTTACTTCGCCAGCTCATCTCTGAGATAACGCATCCGAATGCAGCTGGGGGGACCCTAATAGATCTAATATTTACAAACTGTCCATACATCATGTGTAGTGGAGTTGGGCTTAATAAAATAACTGACCATTTCCCCGTGTATGCTGTTAGGAAAAAGGAACGAATATACAAAAGATCGGTCGAATTCAGGGGTAGAACATATAAAGGTTATAATAAGGAAGAATTCAGTGAAACACTAAGGAGACACTCATGGGAAGAATTCCGGAACAACTCTGACCCAAATCAACTCTGGGAAATAATCATTTCTAGAATAGAAGGTTACCTGGATGCCAGATGTTCGATAAAAGTCATGAAGTATGTAAATGAAAAAGAACCATGGGTATCTGACGAAACATACTCAGACATAAACGAAAGGCGGGAATTACTTAAAAATTTCAAAATCAATGGCAATGGGGAAACACTAACACAAGCTAAGTTACTCAACTGTAAAATTAAAAAGGACCTGAATGAAGCCAAAAGTGCCTTCACCCTGAGTCGAATTGAAGCATGTGAAAACAAACCCCAGGAGTTCTGGCGAACGATTGATACGCTACTGAATGGTAGAAAAGTAATTACTAGGTGTTCTCTAATAGATGAAGAATCACGTCGAACAATCGATAGTGACCAAACTGCCTCATACATTAACAACTTTTTTTCTAACATTGGTGAACAGCTTTTCAAAAAAATCAACTCAGCCGTATACACAGACAACTTAACAAAGCACAAGCAGGACCCGATAACAAATCCATCACTGAAATATAAGATAGACCCACTTGAGGTTAGGAAACTAATAATGGAAATTACTGTATCCAAGTCATCTGGTATAAACAACATCTCTGGCAGAGAAATGCGAGACGCCATGATAACTCTTCTAGAAGAATTCACTTACCTATTTGAATGCTCTCTGAATACCGGAACAATCCAAACAATCTGGAAAACAGGCCTAGTAGTGCCCATCCCTAAGGGAGGCGATCACCAGATGATTACCAACTGGCGGCCAATCACCTTACTGCCCTCTCCATCTAAAATCCTGGAGAAAGTCGTATACAAAATTATTAACGATGAATTAGAGAATAGTCAGCTAATCTCAGATAAGCAGTATGGCTTCCGCACCAGTTTGGGAACCTCTGACGCCATTTTCAGGCTTACTGATGAACTGTACAACAACCGAAATTGTGGATATGCAACTGCCCTTTGTTACGTAGATTTGAAGAAGGCATTTGATGCCGTCCCACATGCCCTACTACTAGCTAAAATCAAAAGCATGATCTCATTACCTTTAAATCTCCACAGTTGGCTGCAGAGTTATCTGATGCATCGCAAACAAAAGGTCATTATTAATGACATAACATCATGTGAGAGTGAAGTTAAATATGGGGTGCCCCAGGGATCTGTTCTGGGGCCATTGTTATTCACTATTTTTGTTAACGATATGTGCCTAAATGTACAAAATGCAACAACGATTCAATATGCAGACGACCTCGTCATCTATGCGGGGAATTTTAATGGTGACATAGCCCGCAATCATGTCCAGACAGCCCTCACACAGATAGAATCCTGGTGTAATAATAATGGGATGACTATGAACGCATCTAAAACAAGAACAAGTTGGAATGCGTCAGCCAATCGCTTAAAGTACCTGCCTAAATTAGACCTAAATTGTTGTGGTGAACGCTTACAAGAGGTGAATTCCTACAAATATCTAGGGTTCACAATTGATCAAGACCTAAAGTTCAAAAAGCATATACATGAGATCTCAAAAAACGCTAATTCTAGAATATTCAAGCTTAAAAAGATTAGAAACTACATCACCCTAAAAGTAGCCAAGAAGATATACACTGTAATTATTAGGCCGACTTTAGAATACTGCGGCTACTTACTAGGAGGTGCAAACAAGGGAGACCTTGATAATCTGCAGCGGATACAAAACAGAGCCCTGAAAGTAGTGCAAAATCAAAAAAGATATATGCAGAGTACAAAAAACTTACACGATAAGCTTCACATTGACTACCTGGAAGAACGACGAAACGTTCAACTGCTAAAACAAATGTATAAATTGTCTAAAATACCTGAATTACTTGAAACGCCGGTACGATACACTCGGAGTCATGGTAAAATTAAATTCAAACAGCCAAGAATTAACTCAAGTTTATATCAACGTGCGCCAATGGAACGTGGCATAAAAATCTGGAACACCCTAACGGCTGATGAGCAGAGTACTGAAACTACCAAAGACTTTAAGAAAACAATCAAAAAGAAATACTCACTGTTTGATTGGCGCCCCACCCCGTATTGAAAGTACAATATGCAACCTGTGTGACGCAGCTCATCATCAACATCATCATCACCCCTTATCTAATATTATGTATAATGTTTAATGTTTTATGTATGTATTTCTTTAATTCTTTCTGTTAATTGTAAATATGACTAAAATCACGAGCGCAAAGGAATCTAGATGTATCACTTATAGTAGTGGAAGATCTGCCATGGAGCAGAACTGCTATCCTTTTCGTAAATAAAAAAAAAATAAAAAAAAAAGATGGGCAGGTTGATTGGTAGGCTGGCTGATTCATGAGTTTGCTGGTTGATGGGTGGGCAGGTTGATGGACAGGAAGGTTGATAGGTAGGCAAGTTAATGGGTTGCCATATCGATGGGTGGGCAGGTTGATGTTTGTTTTTTTGGGTAGTTTCACATCCATATGTTCTAATAGACTTGGTCAGGTTGATGGCTAGGCAGGTTGGTGGCTAGGCAGGTTGATGGCTAGGTAGGTTGATAGATGGGCAGGTTGATTGGTAGGCTGGCTGATTCATGAGTTTGCTGGTTGATGGGTGGGCAGGTTGATGGACAGGAAGGTTGATAGGTAGGCAAGTTAATGGGTTGCCATATCGATGGGTGGGCAGGTTGATGTTTGTTTGTTTGGGTAGTTTCACATCCATATGTTCTAATAGACTTGGTCAGGTTGATGGCTAGGCAGGTTGGTGGCTAGGCAGGTTGATGGCTAGGTAGGTTGATAGATGGGCAGGTTGATTGGTAGGCTGGCTGATTCATGAGTTTGCTGGTTGATGGGTGGGCAGGTTGATGGACAGGAAGGTTGATAGGTAGGCAAGTTAATGGGTTGCCATATCGATGGGTGGGCAGGTTGATGTTTGTTTGTTTGGGTAGTTTCACATCCATATGTTCTAATAGACTTGGTCAGGTTGATGGGTGGGCAGGTTGATGGGTAATGGTGGGTAGGTAGGTGAACAGGTAGGTAGGTTGATGGGTTGGCAGGTTGATGGGTAGGTATGTAGATGAGAAAGCAGGTTGATGTGTCAGCAGGTTGATGTACAGGCAGACTTGTTAATATATATTTCCTTCACAGGCTTCTCCTGGCAGCAAACTCTGTACAATGCCATCGACAACTCACGGGTGGTAGTGACACTCATGTCTCCGGATTATTTGACTTCGACAGTTTGCATAGAAGAGTATTCGCTCGCTCTCTGTCGCCATCTTACGGAGGTAAGGGTCACTATCACATTCCCTGTCTCATTTTAGGAAGTTATGATCCTTTCCCAAGAGAATAGTTCTCCAGTGCTTCAGATATGATATAGATATTTGAAAAGTACTGCTTGGTGTTTCACCCCTAACGTAGAGTTATACTTAACTAGAACTAGGTTCGAAGACTGAAATACCACCAGAGTGGGAGTCTCGTAAACAGAAAAACTCAAACATGCTATGTCAACCACATATTGTTTCAGGAACCCTATACACCCCATTTCCCTTAAAATATGTACATTATTACTTCCATGATTTTCAGGGTTTTCCCTGAGAAGCTTCCCATTGATAATGCATGGATGAAAATCCCTGAAATCCCTGAAACCCTTGCACTGTTACCATACAAACCACATTGAATGCATAGCTAACACCAAGAAACAGCACAGTATTATAATCTCCCATGCACATATTTGGTTTTAAATCAATAGGACACAGACGGTAGGGGTCTGCTAGGAGATCACAGACTGCAGTACCAGTTCTAATCACCAGGTGATACTTTTTTTTATCGTTTTTGAGTTCCCAGTAAGCATTGTAGTCTGGGGGGGGGGGGGGGGGGGGGGCGGGTAGAGCTTGTCCCAGCAAATAACTTCAGGGATTTTCCTCAAGGACTGCTGACATCCCTGAATGTATATATTCGTTTTTGTTACCATACAAA
Organism: Alentia gelatinosa; assembly: GCA_950022655.1. Lineage (NCBI taxonomy): Eukaryota > Metazoa > Annelida > Polychaeta > Phyllodocida > Polynoidae > Alentia > Alentia gelatinosa. The sequence goes on from OX465580.1 coordinate 105,581,092, forward strand.
AGCACTGCCAAAGCCAATATTTAGCACTAGCTTTTTTAGTCCTTACCTTAAAACCTAGTTCGCATAATTCCAAAATATCGAGCCTTTTGCTGCAGTCCAGTATCATAGCTGATCAACACTGGGTAACCAGCTAGTGTCATTAAAAATGAGAAGAAAATTTATAAAAAATCACCTGAAGAAGCGCTATAAATAGCACAAAAAGTCGTGATCAGTTTTTTATACCTTGTACATGCAGAACTACATTGTCACCTTGGTTGTCAATATGACCCCTTTAATGTAAATCCACTCTCTGCTTTTGTGATTTTCCACATTTCCAATTTATCAAAATGAGAGAGGAAATGTACAACCCACTTAAGTCGTATATCTAGTTACGATAATTGTCCATCGGTAAGTGAATGTTTCTGCTTGTACCTGTAGACTGGAGATAAGAAGCTACAGCTGGTACCAGTAAAGATTCAGCCTTTTGAATCGTTACCACGCTCATTAGCAGAGGTTCCACTGATAGACGGTGTTAAGGACTACCAGTCAACAGCTTTAGAAATCGCTCAAGCAATAACGAAATTCTCGACAGGTACAGAAGTAAATATGAATGTGTTCAACAAAGTTAAGGTAAGTCAAGAATAAAAATTATAACGGTTTTATCTTTAGAACCCTTGTTGCATGTAGTAATGCAATGATAATAGCAATAATGGTAATAATAATGATAATAATAATAATAATGATTATGATAATAATAATAATAATAATAATAATAATAATAATAATAATAATAATAATAATAATGATAACAACAATAATAATAATAATAAATTAACACATCGACATCAAAATTGAATAAATTATTTATCAAAACAATGGCAGACAATAATATTATGAAGAAATTAGGTGTATGGAGATGAAATTATGTTGGGGTGAAGTGAAATTTTGTTTCCATAAGTCTTATTAGATTTATGTTTAAGTGATTTATAGCGTGTAAAAATACCCTCACAGTCCATGACTTTTACTTTAGGTTCCCCTCGACCTGCTCAGCGTTTTATCATCAAGTAGAGCAAGATCTTTCCACAAACGATACGATGTACAAGTAAGAAACATATCTCGCAAAGGACTGGACTATGAAGCTTTACAAAAAGATTCATCTGAATACAAGAAAACTGCCACATACAAAGAGAAAGTGGAGGAACTCGAAAACCTCGTTGCTGCTGCAAAACTGGAAAAAGATGAAGCAGAAAAGAAATTATTGCAACCAGAAAGCCATGATGTGTCAGTAGAGGAGAGAAAGGCCGCTGAACGTAAAAAGAAAACCTATGACCTGGATAAGGTTTATGATGTAGCCTTCGTCTGTGCAGATTACCTTCAAGGCACGTTTCTAAACTCGCTCCTTTTCCATAGGGCTCCACAGATTGAAACAAACTTTGAAGTAGACTCGGAAGAAGCGGAGATGACTGCCCTTGAAAAAGCAAGACTGTGCGTGATCTTCCTTTCACCACGACTTATCACAATCAGAAAAGACATGGAGGAGGTTGATGTAGCCCTGGCAAGGCAGCGTAAGTCTGAACAGAAGCTACTCTACCCCATTGCAGTAAGTAAGCTCACTCAACGGCCAACCTTCTGCCAGCTGCTCCCTTACCAGGTTGCCCTTAATGACTCCCTCTGGGTGGATTTGATGTGTGATTCAAGGTTTACCTCCGTGCAGAACCTGCCAGAGGATGTTGTCCTGGCGCATAACGATTTGACCGTCCAGTATGAGGAAGGACTTGATCTACCCACAATGCTGGGACTCTCAGTTGCCTGTGACGACATCATCTCCATCCTCCAGGGAACCAAGTATGTCGTCAATTATCTGTATAGATGTAGATCTACATTATAGCCCTTGCCAGGGGTACATATATATGTCTATTGAACACATATATTTACAAATTAAAATTCTTCTCAAAGTAATATTGGATTGTCATAGAGGTGTTTGTAGCCACGTCTTATAAACTGTCATTACATTTAAAGTCCAAGAAGCCACATTAGATTCCATATAAGAAATTCTTTTTACAAAAAGATAGGACAAACCAACTAAACCCAAACAATTGTGTTCCTTTCATCAAGCGTACACCCCCACAGATATTTTACTGAGGTTTTAAGTACGTGGTTTTAATCAATTCTTATGTAGTGCCATAACACCTCCTCCCCCCACCCCCGAGACTCATTGGAATTGATTCACTATAATCCCTACACCTCGTATTTATGGAAGACAAAGGTATATTTTTACACATGTTTCATTGTTTATTTACACAGAGCATCGCAAGAAGTTCTTACGGATCCCATTATCAACAACATCGTCTCACTTCACCTGGGGCAAGGTGCTGGCGAGGATGAAAAAGTTAGGGTTCCAGTAAAGGTGTGTAAAAAATGAGGTAAAGAAGGCCATTGGTGTGATGTTTTATTACAAGCGATGCCAATTCGGTGGCCAGTGAGTTTTAGTCCGTCGGCGGTGGTCATCCTGCGTGACTGACGCCAGTATCGGTTGCGGTATTAATGCATGACTAAATCAAATGGCGTTGCCATTTTGAAGTAATCCTTATGCAGAAAATAGTAAAAGTTTGTTTCTCATATATATATATATATGGAATTATTAAAAGATAGTAAGTAATTCCAACAACTAGGTGAATGTAAAACTAGCTTCCGAAACTATTGAAAATCAAAACATTACTGCCAACTGAATTTTTAAATGAATATCTAATGAATTCGATTTTTTTCGCATTCATGAAAGTGGCAGTAGCAGGGGCTTGGTAGGCACTCTTTTCTGTCGGTTTGTACACTATATCCATGTGTAGCACACACCTATATCCATCCTGTCAATAGCTTACTCCCTTTGACAAGTAAAGAACAACACTAATCTACATGTATAGAATAAAGCGAGTGCTCCACCAACCAGGCACTAGCCCTGGTTGATGGGCGTATAGGGGTGGGATTTTTAAAACCTGCTAAATTACAGAAAACAGGGTTATTTAAAGCTAATGTTGTATTAACGTATCTCTTCGATGTAAAAATGGCATTTTTTGGTGCATCTTTAGATGATCTTTCATTCCAACATAGGGTTTTGTATAGCTCTGAGGAATTTTTCCTTCTGAAAATCAACAAAAACTGTGATTTTCTAGTGTTTTCATTTTTTTTTCAAAATCTGGGAGGCACAATGTTGAGCCAATTGTTTCTATTAACTTGTTTAAAGCATATTTCATGAGAAGTGTAGACTATATAGTTTTGAAAATTGGTTAAAGTTTAAAAAAATATCATAATGGTCAAAACTATCCAGGACCTTTAAATTTTCCAACTGAGAGCCCCATAGAGCATGTTGTCCGACACCCCAATTTTGAGAGGATTGTACTAATGAGATATACAATGAGAAATTAATTTTTCTTTATTGTAAAATGTTGACCAATATCCTGACTGTGAGACCTGAAAGTTTCAACACAATCAGATTATCCATTCTGATATTAAAACATTGTGATTCCATGATGATATTTTTTCCCAAAAATGGGGTGTTGGACAACACCCCTGTTAAAAGATGTCTAGAAGAAATAATAATCATAATAGAATAACAAATACCCCTGTATATGTTAAGTATTCCTACCACTTTTAAATACCCAGTTTACTTTCTTCCTGAATAAAAAAATGTAGTTCTTGTGATTCAAAAACTGAAAACATGTTGTCCGACATCCCGGGGTGTCGGACAACACGCTCTGATATAAATCCTGATTTTGGGGTTGTTTCTTATCAGTAATTGAGTGATTTGCTTTGAAAAACATAGCTTTCTATCATTTTATTAAGAATAAAAAGGATTATAGTTACTGATATTATTTTATTCATTGTTCTGAGCAGTTTTAAAAACGTGTTGTCCGACACCCCGCGTGTTGTCCGACACCCCTGCCTGGCCCAAACCCAAATATGGCTCAGAGCTTTTGTTTCAAATCTGATATATGATAGAGGTGTTTTGGGTCAAATATGACATATGTCACCATATAATATTAGTTTTTCTCAATTTATAAGATTTTATAACGTTTCTTGAAATTTCAAATATTTTAGGGGGGTGGACAACATACAGTATTATACACAACTTCAAAAGGTATGTTTTTCTGGAAGGTATGCTGTAGGAGACTAATATGAAATGTAAAAAGAAGTAGTATTCTAAAATTATTTTCTGAGTGTCTGACCCCAGGAAGAAAGCGTAATTTAGCAGGTTTCAAAAATCCGACCCATAGTCTTCACAAGCAGATCTGGCGTGTTGCCAATGGCAATCTGCTCAGTGTGCCGGGTCCTCATTCAGGGTCGAATATACCACTGGCGGCGGTCCAAGGAGCGCTGGCCTGCTCTAAAGCTAAAAATCACTGCTTCTCCACCAAACTGGCCAGCCTAAAATTATGAGTGCCTGTCCAGACTAAATTTTACAATGCCCCCTGCAAAGCATTGCCGGTTAAAATCTATTTGAATAGACTTTTAGCCATAGGCCAGCTGACACCGACGCAAGCTTTGCTGGCATCAGTGTTGTTGTTTCCCACCTATACCTCAACAGACACCGTCAACATGAATGGGCGGCACCTGCAAGCCATTAACCCTTGAGCGTTCAGACATTTTCAAAAGTTTTGGCATGATTTTAGCACCAGAGTGTGCTATACACATTCATAACATCTACACTCACCTTTCTTTACTTTCATTATACAGAAATGGTTAAATGCAGAATTCATTGGAAATTTGATAAGCTGTCATCATTCCAGTGCAAATCCAATCATGGTGGCACACTGCTTTACTCGTGCATCAGATTTTATGCAGACAGAGCTGCACAATGTATGTGGAGGCATGTTTGATGTGCCCCCTATCGAATGAACGGGGAACTCGGCTAGAATGCTAGTGCAGCAAATGTCTGTTGCTAGGTGCCCACCAGACAGTGTATTGGACCTGTGTGGTCGTTGGCCGGGGCTAGAATTAGGTGGATTGGTGGAAGAGCTCAGGCAATTCATACACTTTTTGCACCTTCCAGCCGGCCAGTCGCCAGGTGCCGGCAGGGCCAGCCAGCCTGCTCACCTGTTAAAGCCCTATTTGGTGGAACACTCGCTTAGGGCAACTTAACTTCAGAGTATGTTGTTATTATAACAAAAATCACCATACCTTAATACTTAATAAATGGTCGTATATTTTTTTACAATGTTTATTCAATGGCAAAACAAATAGCAGTGGTGAGATAAGAACCAATCATCTTGACCCGCACCTGCGGTCGCCTGTTATTGATCACTCATGTCTGTTGCTGCACGAGTCTTGAATTACTGAGCGCGGTTTTGATAACGTGTACAAGTACTTTGTAACAATAGTGTAGCACAGGTTTGTGGTTTGCTGTGGACACCAAATTTCTATGCTTTCTCCGGGCCAACGTCTAGAATGGCATAGGAACTCTGCATCACAAAAGTAGTTCACTGGTGTTTACTTAGAAAGTAAATCCCATTCTCCTAGGTGCTTGCTCCGGATAGCTACGCATTTGATGGCCTCTTTTTACTTTGGGAATACTGCGCACTCCATTAAGAATGAAAATAACATCAGCACCCAGTCTATTTAGGCGTATGTATTTTTTTAACGTTGATGATTCTCTAATATGAATGGTGTGAAAAAAGGAAGACATCTAACGAGTTCGGGAGTGAGTATCTATTAGCAGATGCCAACGCCAGGTCTGCTTTCCTTTTATAATACACCTGCAAATGGTTTACACTCATAAAAATTTACTGTAAATTGCAAGTCAAAGTCTAATTTAGGCAGTTGTGTTGTTTCACCCACTGTAGTACGCTGGTAATTTTTGAGCTAGTCAGTGTGACGTCAATTTACAGCCACTTCTAGTTTTATATCGACGTTCCCGTGGTGATTTTTTACCCTAATTCCTTATTATCAATTATTCTATAGTTTTATATAGGTTTGGAAAATATAGTCAAATATTCGCATCATGTCCTTATTTAAATTTCGAGAGAGAGAAAAGATGCATTGAGGCAAACTAGGCCCGTGAATGCTTCCTAGTATTATGGTGTAGCTAACGGGTTTACAGTTAACCATATATGTAGAAATGCTACGGCGACTGGTAAGTGTAAAATTGGGCAGTTGTGGTACTTCAGACTGGGCATATTTTACTCACACTGGTCCATCCACAGTGTTCATTTACCAGTGACACATACAGTTTGAATACGAAATGGAGAGCAGAGCTAAGTAAACGTAAGACTCACGTGCACAATAAGCTCACTAACACTCATGTATTACAATGTGTTAGCCTCTCGTGGCTACAGTTGCCTATCCACAAATACATCGATTATTGTCTATGTACACATCCTTACTGTTTCAGATTCTAGGATCAGACCTAACTAGTTGTGAGGATCTGAACAATTCAAGAACTGCCATAGAATACAAAGAGGGGCAGGGGTCGGAGAAAGAGGAAAGTACTGCGCCAAAGGCACATAAGTCTGTAACATTAAACCAGGAATTCGATGTAAACGAGGATCGGACAGATGATGGAACAAGTATTGAACCAAAGGCACATAAGTTTGTAACAACACAAGACGAATTCGATGTTAACAATGATAATAACAAAACCAGGGAACAGGCAAACGTGTCAAAATCTAAATCTTGTATCATTATCTGATTGCACTATCTTTTTTTAGATAATCTAAAATGCACTATCATTCATTGTATTCAATTAAGATATACACTCCTATACCGAGCCTACATCAGGACCATAAAACCATACTAGAAAATTAGACGGAAGATTGCATACTATGACCTGCATGTGATAATGAACTATTTATGGACTGTTCTCATACTACTATTTAGGTTATAATTCCTCCATGAATTATAATAATATATGCATTGTTTATTTTCCATATTAAGCCATCAATAAGGTAAATAGTAGGCTGTAAGCTGGAGATACTGTATAAGCTGAATTTATTTATATAATTAATACCAAATGCGGACAAAGCCAACTCACTAAAAGTACTAGAAATCTGACCATGCATTTAAACTAGCTATCATAAGAAGCTGAGCATTGGCTAGCCTAAATAAAAGAGGTTTTTTTAAAAACTCAGGTAATTACCTATTACAAGAAAAATGATTAAGTATTTCTCATGTTTAGAGTTGGCATGAATCCTCATCAAATTACGAAAAAATGAAGCTCGTCCTCAATCATGAAAGTTGTAAAATTTCCTATTATTAGTTTATTTATAAACTAACAATATATACAAGGTATTGTCTTAAGTTATATTGCGGATAATTCTCTTGACTTGTTCTCATGAGCATGGTTCAAGCTACATGTAGTCGGTAATGTAGGTACGTGTAGTTCTACAAAAGGTCTCGCATTATATATTTTTGTTTGTACAAAGCTATTTTACTAATAAATCATAGAAATTAAACCTTGGGCAAAATGTGTATTTTTTCTCAGTAATCTCAAAACAAGGATGAAAGTTTACCGACAAATGATGGAATTCAGTAGCTCTCAGAACCTATAACCGTTGATTACGGATTTGAAATACATTGATTACGGGCCCCAAAATACTCCCCGAACAGGTTTTTATTATCCATCGTATACAAAGACCCCATTGAATATGTATGGGGACTAAGTAAACCACGACCCATTATATAAAACCTGTCAGATACCATAACTGTGGTATACGGATTCAAAGCTGTGGTATACGGCCTCAAAACCATGGTATACGGGGAAAATAGTCCATTTGTGCTATATATAGCAAGGAAATAGTTCCTATTGTTATACCCGTTAATATGGCAAAAACTGGGTTTAATTCAGGGAGGAAAGTTCGGACTGAGAAAAAAAATCAGAAATTTAAAACACTTATAAAAAAGAATCATTTATGAACAGAATGGCTACGAATCGATACATACTCTAGTATTGCCATTGTATATAAAATGTTGGAATTCCGTCATTTGTTTGAAAACTTGCATCCCTGTTAATTTATTCGAAAAGATGGATAATAAATAGCTCATATATAGGCCATTTTGTGTTGGCGATTACGGAACTCGCTGAGTTTCTCGCTTGGTGTATCTCCGGCTTTATTGTCTATTTATACCATAGCGACTGCTAGCAGCATACGGCAGTGTGCTTCCGAAAGTGCCTATTGCCACATACATATAGGAAGATACATGCAAGCAGGGGTAGATTTACTCACTTTATTCATCTCTGAAGGGTTTTATAGACATTTTCCTGACAATTTTTCTATAGGATGCATAGATATTTTTTTAGCATCGGCTGTGTTAAGAAGTGTATGTGCCTCGTATTCTTAATTAGATATTTTTTTAGCGGACAAAACAGGTTTCACAATTCTTGTCGAAACATCCCTAGCAAAATTCTGAAAAAAAACCCAATACACAGTTATTTATAACTTAAGTTCACATGCAAACGTACTAGATGACCTATAATTTGGTTTCTGCCCTAGCCATAGCACTGCAGATGCTATCTTCAAGTTTATAAAGCTGCAGTGAGACGTCCAACCACTAAGTAACTTGTGTGATACCAACGGGTTATCAATTAACGTCGCAAAAACAAAAGTTACGTTTATTTTGCGTCTGGCCCCCTGTGCTGTAGGCTGTTGTATCATTGCACACTGTTGCTCGGTTTTCATACCATTGCTGAAAGATACATACAAACTTGACCACGTGACATGTTCCCAGCCTATCAGAGATTCTTTTATGACAGCACGCGACGTGAAGCATAAGAAATGTTCATGCACGTATGGCAGTTGGCGGTTTACATGTGAGCAATAATTTCAATATATGTACATAATAATTGTCAGAATTTCTTGAAGGTCCCGGAAATTACGTCAGTCAGCCTGAGGACCTCGTGACGACTTCCCAGAACACTCCGGGAAAACTGCGGAATTCTTTCATCCTCAGTTTCCCTATAGTAATCCATGTGTATATTGTAGAAACTAAGTGTATTCAAGTACAATTGCACGGTATTTGTGCTTTAGCTATTCAATATCTTGAATTTTACTAAAGTGACTTTATAATGTTAAATTAGCAACAACACAACTCTACAACATCAGCCTGTTTTGTATTGGAATAAGATCGCAAGCTGCATATCTTTACCCAATAGTAACTAGCAGTAGCGTTAACTGGTCATGGACCAGTATGTAATTCAATTGGAACCGATGCAGCATCAACTACCTGAGATGCCTTAGCTCGCCTCATTTCATGGTATTCATTCAAACGGGATATTACGGAGAGTACATGGTGTAACGCGTTTTCTTGGTTATCCGCTAGGGGGATCAAGTGGAGTTCCAGTCTCCCAGCAGATCCTTCGTTTCACTTGCAGGCCATGTGGAAGGAAGGATCTGTCAGGGGAGTGATAGTGTTCCATTTCGTCGGCACTCTCTCAGCAGAGATCAGAAACTACTATGATCATAAATGCAGAGATGGCAGTTTTCCTCTTTTCCAAGCAAATCCTAGTCTCTTTTCCAAACGATTCCTAGTTTTTATTTTCGGTTTATAAAATCATATTTTCTTGTGTAATACAAAGGGAGAATAAATTGAGTCTCATTCATGCAAAAAACAGAGGTTCAAACCACCCCACACATCATCAGCCCCATTCCATGGCTAATAAAGATGCGTTTTTCATATTTTCTCAGTCTCCCTGAGGCAGTAAATTCCATAAGAAAAATATTTCCTCTCTTTTTCATTACCCTAACTGACATCCCTGCGAGTGGCACCAAGGATCTGCTGGGAGACTGGTGTGTCAAGTGACAATGGCAGATTCCACGCGAGAATCGCCATCTCTCCTATATAATAAAAGTTCTCTTTTAAACTTGAATACGCAGCTCAATCTGGTAGATCATGTAGGACAATCCATACGAGTATATATAAGTGTCGGGTGGTTCTCCTGGAGATCGACAAACGTTTCGACGAAGTACCAACGATTACTACAGGGATTATTTGTAGATATGTGAACTTCCAGAGGAATATCGGCCATATTGACTAAGGAAGCGCCAACCACAAAGCTGCCTTATTACTACAAACGGACGTTCTTGTCTACGTCAAAAACCTCGTCTTATCTATTACAGTAAAACCCCGCCTAAGAGAATGCCCACCTTTCCAGGAAAAGTGTGCCCTTAACCGGGGTTTTCAGTCTGTCAATGGTTAGGCTATTTATCATATAATACCGTTTAAACAGGTGATATTGTGAAATAGGGACACCGTAATCACCAGACAGACACCCCACAGACGCCTACAGGAGCCTACGAAGGCCGTTGCCTGGTGTCTGATTGTCTGGACACCACCAAAAACACTGCCCCAACACTGTCCAGTCAGATCTGACGAGTGTCCCCTTAACCGGGTTAAGAAGCATTCCGTCCCGTTCATGAGATGTCCTAATGATCATAAGATAAAAGGGCCTCACATGGCCTAAGAGCAGGGAGACAGATTAGACCTGTGACAACTGCAATGACATTGATCATCAACACATATTCCTCAGACTGGTCCAATGAGTATCCTCCAAATGAGCTCAGTATGGATTATCATGACACAGATCACAAGAAGTAGGTCCTCGAGCTGCCCTATACGAGGGCTCAACAAATGTGCCCGGTATGTATCATCACGATTCAGATCATGAGAGGTAAGTCCTTAGGCTGCCCCGGATGAGGGCTCGGCAGATGGGACAGTTGCGTAGTGCAGGCGCACAGTTAGAACAGGCGACAAGATGACCGCAGGGCAGGAACACAATGTTTACCTCCTCGTCCATGCAGACCTTACACATTCGCTGTTCCCTAAGTTGTCTGTTCTCCTCGTGCAAACTTCGGCTCTCTGGAAGGAAACAGATTATACAATGATACTAGGTACAAACGAATTGTGACTATTCTTGTTCGACAGCTATTTCTGTTACTATCCTTTAGTAGCAGATAGTTAGGGAAATTAAACAAGTACATTGTGGATATTATTCCTCTCAAACTCTTATTGGATTAGTTAAGCAATTAGACATATCAATTATTAATTGATATACTTTGGCATTGTTTGACATATATATGCAAACTTGGTTACCGTTATTTACTTTCTTGGACCTCTTACCTTCATCATCTTCAGGTATTAATTCTGTAGTAGGAGGTTGAACTGGAGCAGGCTGGGGGGTGTTGTCTGGGCCATTAGTATTTTTCTTCTTTTTCTTTTTGTTTTCTGCAACAAGTTTGAATAACTTATTGAAACCCAAATAGTAGAAAAAAATTTGTTGCAACCCAACCACGAGAAAGAAAAAAATTACCTACCAAATATCAGGAAGATATTGATAAAATAATGGTAACTGGTCGCTAATATTTCCCAGCTCCTTCTGTAGGACGTATAACAAAACATTTGGTTCGGAATTCGTTTCCCAAGTTGTTCAAAACGTTAACATCGCCGTTTCAGGCATGGGTTTTGGAAATGACAAAAAGAAATCCGGGAAATAGTTCCGGGGCTTTGAGGACCTGAGTTCAGATATTCTTACTGAGTTTCTTGCCTCAGCTGAGAGCTAAAATGGTCCTTTTTATATAGTCAATATTTTCTTATCGGATTTACATTGGTCTCAAGAATGACTCTAAGGACGTAAATACATCCGGAATCCAAAAATGAATTAGGGAAATCTGATGCCTCACTGTTAAATGCGACCTTATCGGTGAAAATATCGCTCACTTACTTTTGGGCTTGGGGAGGTTGTTGGGATTGGCCTTCTCGTTGTCCTCCTGGTCTCTGGAGGGAGTTGGTTCAGCACTTGCTGCTGCTCTCTCCCTGTGCTCCACTTCTGGCATCAGAGTCAGCAACACATCCACCAGGCTCTGCATGTTCAGGAACGTGTGACCTGACAAAAACATGGATGTCAGTTGCGGACAGGCAAAAAACGTTGAAATATTGTTCATGCCTAGAGTTAATGGTCGGTGGCTAAGAGTGTAGGGCTAATGGTCGGTGGATAGGTTCTAACCCCTGTTTTATTATTAGCATGAATGAGGCTCACTTAATATCATCATTCTTTTTCACAACGAAAAAGAAATGTATATATACCGAAAATGAATAATATCGATATACATGGAAAAGCTGCCATCCATGTATACAATCAATCTAAAGGTCGTGTTCCACCACGCTGTCTACTGGGCCACCGTAATATTGACTATCAGGAGATGTAGAGAAAAAGGTGCGATGGAACAGGTCACATGCTCAACACCATGGGGTCACATGGCAGTTGAATGAGTGATGGTAAATAAAACCTAATTAAATGGCTTTTGCCAGGTACTTGCCTGCAGCACCCGCACAGCTGCCATGTGATGTCAGCCATGGAGGGAGCCGGAGGGTTTTTCCACTATAAACATGATTGGCCGACCTCTGATGGCATCAACACTATGGTCACCCCAGTGGAACACACCCTTAATGATGGGAGTATAGGACTCAGCTGCACGCCCTAATTTATTTACCTTCAGTTTCCTGGTTCTTCTCAACTGCCTGTTTGATTTGGGAATCAGTGAAACCCATCTGTCGTGCTTGATTGCGAAAGTCAATACTGAGTGGCAATTCATGCAGCGGATCTGAAAATAGGTTGCGGATGTGTACATTTTACATGTGGCCATCCTGCAGGGATGTTGTTTGGGGTCAGGGGGAAAAGAAGGTGGAAATATTTGTCATACAGAATTTTCTGCCTCAGAGAGACCGAGAATACATGAAACTCGCATTGGTGTTATCTATGGAATGGCTGTGCTGGGAGGTTCCAATCAGTATTTTGATGGCAGGAATAAGGCTCAATTCATACTTTTATTAAAGCAAGTATTCTAATAAGCTGATTGAGGCGTCGAAAAGACGGCCTGCGTTCACCAATGGATGTCGGCGGCGACCAGCACTCCCCGACGTCCTGAAGCCATCTCTGCCTCCTGACATAAAGGGTTTGAGATAGGCAGAACTAAGGACAGGGTTCGTACATAGAAAGCCCAATAAAATGCCAGGCCTTTTCCAGGCTCTAATATATTTTTTCCAGGTCATTGGTTTTAAAACCATGTCAGATACATCACCAAATTTCGTTGAATTTATCTTTATCTTCCTTACTACCAGTGGAATTTCAGTGGTTTTGGATAGATATGTTCAAAATTCTTCCTTTTTTTGCCACTTTTAAATATAAAGACAAATAATCACATCCATGCTATATTTTATTGGTAGTCGGGTACCGTAGCTAAGGAAAGCTAATAATGACTGAAATTTCATAGACTAAAAAATTGTTTTTTATGCAAAACTAAATTTTCCAGGCTCTTCCAGGGTTTTCCAGGCTCTCTGTGTGAATTCCAGGCTTTTCCAAGCCTGGAAACCCCAAAAGCATAATTCCAGGCTTTTCCAGGCTCTGTACGAACCATGTAAGGACTATACATAAAACTATATGGCATTCACCTGATTCAAACGAAGAAAGGGGCTGAAAAATAATAAGGACGGATGGAGCAACGAGGAGCAGTATAGTATGTCTGCAGTTGAAAAGGAAAAGAGTTGTTGTTTCATGGCTTCTTTTGATTATGATGGTAGTTAATATGCTATTTGGGGTTCTTTTTTAATCATTGAAAACCTCAGAACTAGAAACACTAGTAATTTCATATTGTGCTAGAAAACGTGTGGAGAATGATTCTAAAACCATTGCACTGAGCGCAGAAAGTACACAATGACATACACGAGTGTAAACTATTATTTCATAATATGGTCTCCAGTGGAAAAAGATCAGCTGTTTGCTAAGTCTTCCAGGCTTTACTTCAATCCCACTCAGGATCGAATTCGAGTAATCAAATTTAGAAACTTCAGTTTATTTGCCATAATCCCTATCCTGTTTTGATACCACCAAGTCAAGCTCAGTCATTAAATTAGTGACTTGGGGTTGTTAATTTTTCTTACCTTTTTCTTTGGCTGGTTCTTGCGGGGGCTGTAAATGAAAAAATCCTCTTTTAGTTGTATTCAGTTGGCGCCTTAAGAAAACATTATGATTCACGTATCATTTACTTTAACTTCAAAAGATTCTCTTGGTATCACTAGAACATAGATGCTTCATTGAAAAAAAATGGATTTATCTAAAATAGTTTCGAAATATAACAATGCACAATTTTGCACGATCTATTTAATCATACACTATAATGTACGCGAACAAATCATACCACTTGTCTTAAGGATTGTAACTTTAAAAATAAAACAAACTTACTGGATTGAAACAGCCTTTAGTATTAAGTCCCACTAGAAATAAGTCTGACAAATAAAGCATGTACTTGGAGGGAAGGAAATTCACGTACCTTTTTGGTAGGCATGGAACCCTGGACGCTCTCGATGAACACTCGACCTTTCTTGGCGAGGAGGTAACCGCACTTGGGGAACCAGCGCGCATGCTCTATCCATGGGTCATCATCCTGCTCCCAGTTTCGCAGACCGCCATCACAGTAGTGACACCGTACATTGTCACTGAAACCTTTTAAAACACACACAAATATATATATATATATAGAGAGAGAGAGATAACTGTAATGTCTTTTAAACGAGGAGTTTAATAAAAGAAGGGCAGCATGTCGTAATTAGCATATCTCCAAAATATTGCTTAAGTGGGTGTTCCATTGTGCTGGCCATGAATCGGGCGTCTGCCAAATATGCTTATAGTGTACAAACCCAAAGAGGAGTTCAATGGCTGAAGTAAAAACAGAGGCCGTGTGGGTGATGTTTACATAGGCATCTGACAAAAGCTATTTGATTAGGTATGATAGAATGTCACCTGTTACACTGCTGTGCGACCGCCGCCATGAACGTGTTGCTTATGGGGATATGGACATAAAGAATCGTTCGCTGTAAATATTTTAAATTTCAATAAGTTTCTAATAGCCTCTGAAATACATGAGTTCCAACAACCCATTAGACCTGTACGGCTAGTCTGACCAGGTCATTAATAGCGACCGTTTTGGCGACCGTTTCGGCAACGAATGTTAACGACAAACATGTATATGAAACACCCAAAGCTCTAAAAACCGTCGCTGTTCCTTACCATTTTCCCAATAATGTACAATCATTCGACTATGGCTCACCTAACCCTTGCTATCAAGTATAGTCGAGAATATAAAACAGCACTCAGGTTTCACTAAATTAACAAGTCCAATATCCGCCATATAAAACGTATGTCATACCAGCGAAGAAGAAGCCAGCCTCGGCGAGACTCTCTGGCTGTACGGTGGACGACTGCCACCCGTTGTTGGCGTGGAACGAGGCGAGCCGGGTGACGTAGTTGCTGTAGTCGGCGTGCATGGCGCTGGAGGCCTGCCTCCCCGTTGTCAGTGGTCGCCGTGTGAGAGTGATGGCATTATCTGATCGCCGCGCCAGAGAACTCTGCGCCTAGAGAAGAATATGTAGTGTATAACCACGAGAGACCCATGAATGAAAACCGGCAGAGACCCCTCGTGGGATTTCTAGTTATTATCACAGATCTAATTTTGGAGGCTGACCTCAGTCATAGGCCGTGGCAATGACACCAAATAGCGTGACTCTCATCGAGCAGCTACAACTTTGGGTCTCATTAATCATCCAGCCAACTATGGAGAATTGGAGTCCCCCTCTTTTTTAAACAATACTTGACAAAGCACACTTAGACAATCATTAATATTTTGCTGGAAATCGTATCGTCACCTATCTTTGTGATATATATTCTCTCGGCCCCACTCCCCCAGGACTGGACTTTCAGATGAGGATTACAGATTTTAGAAAAAAATTATTGATCAATATTTGTTTTTATTCTGGCAGGTATTTCTAAATCAAGGTCTCGGATCCAACAGGTAAGGAGCTCTTAAAGTTCACAGTTACAAGTTCAAAACTTTCTCATTCAAATCAGTGACGGTAGTTGGAGTTAGGAAGAAAGTGAGAACGTGCAATTTCCCGCCTCATAGAGACTTGACAAAATGGGGGGAAAACATCGGTGACTGCCACTGCATAGGGCTATCTCTGGGGAGGTCCAAACCACTGTTTTATTAGCGTGATTGAGGCTAAATGAATATAATCTTTCTTCAACACAAGGACAAAGAAAATCATATACTGAAAATAAAAAAAAAACAACTGTGAATTTCCATGAAAAAAATGTAAAGGTGTCATCTCTGTCAGATCAAACTGCGTATTCAATATGTTGGGAAAACATCTTTGTTCTATCCCATTGAGCTCCGCCCACCCCCCACTCCCGCACCATAGCCTACCTGGTAAGGCAAATAAGAGGACTGACGTCAGTATTACTACTTACTCTTCCGTTAAGGTCATGAAAAAAAAAAAGTGAAAATAGATATGTGCGAATTTCCTGCCTGGGAGAGTCTGAGTAAACATGGATAAGATATCAATTTTCAGCATGAAATGGGGCTGAGGGTATGTGGGGAGGTTCGACCACTATTTTCTTGGTGTGAACGAGGCACAATTAATTCTATTTTTGTATTAAACACGAAACAAGGATTTCCTCGGAAAAGTGGGAACTTGTCATCGCTGTCAAGTTATTAAACCTCCATCCCACCCCACCCCCAACCATCCCCGTACCCCCAGCATACTTGGTAAGGTAAAGATAAGATGACTGACGTCAGTTTCATTAATTACAGAGGGTACTTACACATGCGGCCTGTGGCGCCTCATTCTCACGCGGTGCTGACTGTGCGGCTGGACGTGGTCGCTCTATGGGCACGTTCCTCGTCTCCACGCCCCTCACGAATGGACACGCTCGGAAGAACTTTCGGTGCTCCTCTGTGATATCATCCCCTTCTTCCCACTTTGCGAGAATATTCTTACAGAAGGCGCACTGAGTCCGGTCCCCTATTCCCAGGTAATGGAATCCCAGACGTGCCAGATCGTCACTGTTCACTTTAGCTGTGGCCGGCCAGGTGCGAAACGTTTCCAGTCGTCTGTCTTCTCGGAACATGTCTTGTTCATTCACAGCTGGCATTGCTGCTGACACACGAGTCTCATCATAGGAATGCAACCGAGACTGTGTTATAACATCAGCTATCTGCTCGGATGCTTGCGTGGGAAGGCTATTAAAATCACGGTGAAGAAACTTGTCGGAATCGCCCTCGCATAATTGTGGAGGTGGAAATTCACTTTCTTCTACGGCTTCTGCTAAGTCTTCTGATGCCGGAGGTGAAAGTGAGGTGAGGGAATCTACCTGGTAAAATTCTATATCGGAATCGATGGTTAATATATTGTCATTGGCATTATCATCCAAGCTGTTCTCTTCATCGTCTGAAACACAGAGTGGTTTATTCAGTGTGTCTGTGTGCTGCAGCAGAGGACACGACGGTCGTTTGATATTGTGAATCGTCACCGGGTCGTCTTCACCATCTGCTGTACAGAAATTCAAACCACAAGAGAAACAACGAATTTTGCCTTCGCCATCATAGAAGAGACCCTTCTTTGCTGCATCGAAAAAGTCGATTTCGTTCCCTGCAGGCCATTTGGCAAAGCTTGCTAGCCTTCGAAACTCATACTGAAAAGCTTCAGAATCTTCCAAATTTGGACACTTAGACAATGCTTTGAAGAAGCTATAATGATCAGGGATTTGTGGCTCAGACATATCCATCTTGATTTGTTGAAGCTTGTAGGTGCCTTGGACTACACTGTAGTAGTAGCAGCTGAAATCATGTACAGAATAAAATCATTTTCAGCGATGGTTTATCTCTAGTAGATAAGAAATATTTACTGTTAGATGTATATTACACAAAATTAGTTAGTAGTGATACATGGTGTTATGGCTAATAACAACTTTTGTTTATATAGGCCACGGACCAAGGCTATGTATCGGAGCAAATAACACCAGGTAGCAGGATGGGGAATTTTATGTTGCAGAAGCTCTTGGTGATGTGTGTTGAAGGCTTATAGCTACTATTAAACTGTGCACAGTAATACTCCTCGCATGGATCGTATACTCAATGAACACCAAGCCAGCACCCCAGCTCCCCGATGTCTACCTCACACAGATAAGGACCTAGTGTACTTCCAATCCTCTAGAGGGCGCCAGTCGTGCAATTAGCCCCCCCCCCCCTCCCCACCAGATGTAGTGTGGTAGCACTGGAGTAGCAATAGCAGTGCAGCTATTCTTACATAATTACAACACCTGATGAAGAGCGGCTAAGCTTGAAAGGTGTCAAAACATTCATGTAAAACCTACGATAAGAAATAGAATTTCCTAAATCCAGGAGTTGTTGATTTATGATAATCCTAATATAAGAAAAAAATATTTAAGTTTATTCATTGTGCACAATTATAGCTGAGTATAAGTCATTGCAATGTGAATGACATGTTCATATTCCAATTCAGTTGGTAATAGGGGTATAGCAGGTATGGACTCACATTATCTAAGTGACTAAGAGTCATAAATAATAAAAATTTAGCACCTTGTTTAAAACTGCTTGACTCTAAAAAGAATAAACCAATGGTTAGAGCTAACAGAGACCTTTCTAGAACACTTGGAATTCTGTTTCTGTCTCTACTTTAAATAATTCATATTTCAAGAAAATGTTTTGTCAAAGCGGACTCAAATTATTTGAGATAGTGAGCCAAAATCACAACCAGAGATTAGACCGTCATGCTACAAGTATCGTTTCTAAGTATAATAGCTATCGAAAATCTACTCATTATCATACTTTCAACTACTGGGGTTTCAAAGACAGACTGAAACTGAGAAAACATGGAAAACACATAAGTATTGGCATGGAATAAGGTTGAGGATTTCTGGGAAGGGTCAAACCACTGTTCTATTGGTGTGAATGAGACTCAATTTGTAATATCTTTGTTTAAAAAAAATCAAAAAAATCTTTGTTCTATACAAGAAAAATGATTTCATAAACTGGAAGTGAAAACATGGATTGCCATGTGGAAAACTGCCAATAAAGTTGTAATCTTTAACTGTTTTAACGGATGCATGGACTGCTTGTTGTGGTATTTCTTTGTATTGATCAAATATACTTGTCAACTGTAAAGGCTCATATCATAGGGTCTGATAGTGCAAGAATGTGACCCTGAGATTAACATTTTAATACTACGCGACACTGCCAGAAAATCACAGCCCATGAATTATTGGTAGGTCGCTGATGTCACTTTCCACAACATTCAGAGGAAATGTGCACCATACATACTTTGGGAAACTATGATATACATTGTTTATAGAAACATTAGTCTCACTAAAATACTAGTCATTTCAAAGCTCCCTAATTCCCTAAAGGAAAGTATGTTCACATCAGTGGGAGGGGCATTTCATAAATCCTTCCCCACCTATGACTACTATTAACCACGAATAAATTTAGAGGGTAATATACCCTCTCTACCACCAACACACTGTTTATATGGTCCACCGCCACGGCTGGTCGTCTCTGAGCGTCGATTTGGTGGATCACACGCTTTAGGCACACACATCCTCAGTTTAACAAACACACACAGCCTCATACTATCACAGACCTCTCACAGCGAAAAGCCTTATTCGCCTAGGAGAATCCGGAGGTCCTTATTCTACTCAATAGCGATCTTTATCCTACCCCTAATATAAAATCCCATAGGCTTAACATTGAGTTTCCGTATGCCACGCTGACTGGCATACAGAGTTTTATATGCCACTAGTGGCATACAGAATTGTTGTGACGTAATATTCCAAAATCGAGGAGACAGGGTAGGATAAAATAAAAACCTGATTCATTTTAATCTTGGCCACCGCATTCCACTCCTGGAGTTTTGGCTCCGGACTTCACTCGGCTTCGCCTCATGAAGTCACTATGCCCAACTCCAGTCGTGGCATACGGTGGCCAAGATTAAAACACATCCTGTTTTGCAATAGTAAGCTCCATAAGCTTAGCATGGAGACTCCGTACTAGGTGGGTAATAAATGCACACCCTCACCCTAACACACAACCTTACCCCAAAGGCCAGTTCACACTATGCAATTGGGGGTGGGGGGCTTGCAAACAGGTACCTCTAGTCTGAGACTAGAGGTACAGTGCTTGAAACTGGAGGTACACTCAGTCGCGAGGTAAGTGCAAATATATGTGTGAACCACCCCTCTTATGACTGGAAAGCACTCTTGCAACTGGAGGTACCTAGCTATGCTCAGTCTAAGACTAGCGGTACCAAATATCAAACATGTTTTGATATAAAAATAGGTCTGGAGACAGGGTGTAGGGGCCTACCTAGTACCAATACAGATGGACTCATACTGACCGACTCATAAGGAAGCCCTTATTGTACCACTTAAGAAAGAAGGGAATAGTGACCAAATATCTAACCTTCGCCCAATATCGTTGTTACCTGCTCCAGGCAAACTCCTAGAGAAAATTGTACAGCGTCGACTCATGGAACACTGTGAGGTCAACAATCTGCTTACTGCTGAACAGGGCGGGTTTAGACCTGGCCACTCGACGGTGGACACAAATGTTAAGTTTACGGAAGATATTTTCCGAGCCATGAACGATAGGGAGGTGACAGTTGCAGTGTTCATTGATCAAAAGAAGGCTTTTGATACGGTGAACCACAAAATTCTTCTTGACAAACTGGAACTCCTAGGGATAAGGGGACCTATTTTTAGATGGGTCACCAGTTACCTATGTCACCGCTCTCAGAGAACTATGGCGAATGGTGTCATTTCCGACCAACAAATTATACGCTGCGGAGTCCCACAGGGCTCCATTTTAGGACCGTTTTTTTTCCTGGTCTATATAAATGACATCATTTGTGTACTGGACTCAGGTAACTGTAAGTTATATGCTGACGACACTGTCGTTTATGGCTCGGGCGTAGAACTTGACCAAGTGATAGATGCTGTGCAGGCTAATCTCGACAAAGTCACGAAATGGTGCGGCTCAAATCGGCTAACGATAAACGAAAAGAAGACCAAATTTATGATATTCGGGACTAGACAAAAGCTTGCTAAGTGCCCTGACATTGCGAACCCACTGAACATTAGAGGAACCCCGATTGATAGAGTGCATCAATTCAAGTATCTGGGAGTTTGCCTGGACCAGAACCTTACTATGTCTAGTCATGTGGACTCTGTCTTAAGAATCACTGCTCATAAGGCTTTCACCTTGAAAAAGTTACGGGTTTATATTGATGTTCATACTGCTACTTTGATGTATAAAAGCATGGTCTTGCCTTACTTTGATTATGCAGATGTTTTATATGGTGGAGCAGCCAAGTATAAATTGGACAGACTACAAAGTATTCAGAATAAGTGCCTTAGGACAGTTTTTAACGCAAGAGAGTATATCCCAGTTATTAGTCTACACCAACGTTCCAGGTCGCAAAACTTATTAGCACGAAGAACAACTCACTTGAACAACTATATGTACCTATAAACATCATTGAATGACCTACTTGAAGAAAAGAGAGAAATCCACACAAGACAGCATGATGCTAAAACTTTCAAGGTAACCAAACCCAACATCGAAGCTTATAAAAGGAGTGCGCTGTACAGAGGAGCGATTAGTTGGAACGGTCTCACATCGAGCATGAGAAATACAGACAGTTACCTATCTTTTAAATATAAACAAAAGATCTGGGCTTTGTCCAAGAACCAGATAGTTTGATGTTTCCTACTTGACTCCGTAGTGCACACCCCCCGATTTTGTCTTGAGTCAATTTAACAGTGTAAGAAACTTGAAGCTATTCGAGATCTTTTTTAACCATGTCCTGCTACTAGCAACTACTTGTATTATACAAAACTAGTAGTTATTCAGAACTTTATAACGGTTAGTTTTAGTATTTGATCTTTTTTCTGTTGTATACACAGGCACTCAGCTGATAATTTCTGTATAAATAACCTTGCTTGTAGTAATCACCATGCGATTGACGACAATTGTGGTCGCCCGTAAGTTTATGATATTGTCAAACTTACGCTATGACCATGACTGTATATGGTCAGTGTTATCTGCTTTGCATAAAAATAAGGTGAAATTACTGTAACTCCTGTATCTGGGAGATCCACTCAAAAAGGCTCACATGCCTATGTATCCCCCAGGATAAATAAAATTCTTTAAAAAACCCAAAACTTACCAACTGATTGCCAACCAAGACCATCTGACCAATAGCAATAGACTAATACCGACTGTCTGATACTAACTGACCAATCCCAACTGACTATTAAAGACTGATCAATACTGATCAACAGCAACTGACCAATCCCGACTTACAGATCCTGAATGACCAATATCAATACTGACTGACTGATATAGATTGAACAATACTGACTGACCAACACTGATGGACCAATACCCACTGATTGATACCCACTGACTGATTCAAACTGACTGACCAATACAAACTAATCAATACTGACCAACCGTTCCAGTCAGGATTGGTCAGTTGTTATTTCAATCAGTTTGTACCAGTCACTGGGTATCAATCAGTAAGGCTCTCTGTAAGAATTCCAGGCTTTTCCAGGCCCCTGTACGAACCCTGGTAAAATGTTGTTCAGCATTTAAATCTTTAAAAAAAAGAAATTTCTAATTTTTTTTCTCGAAATAATGAATTTTTTTGAAATAATGAAACGTTTGGTGCGGCCCCTTCAAAGGCATGCGGGCGGTGGACGGTAATCTGAAATAGGACTTCCCATGGCCTAGAGTGTTCCATGTGTAAAATATCATGTCCTGGGTTTGATCATTATGTCATCCTGCTCTGGGATAGGTGTAGAGAGTCAAGAGAACCATGGTAAAACATTGAAAGGCAGTTGAATTTCGTAAGAACAAAGAGCCAGAATATAGACATCTGTCCCCCAAGGAGCCTGCTATACTGCTAGCCACCTAGTAACTGCTTCATGAACTAACAATGGCTCTGTCCCCTACTCCCTGTGCCACTTTGTGTTTACAACAATACCAACATGTAATAAAGTATTACAATTTGACAATTTACTTCCCGGTTAAGCATAACGAGTATCCACACCATCATGACCATGTCAATATCAATAATTCCACTCTGTAATACTAAACTCCACTAGGCTACTCGACGTCTCTACTCTTTATTAATAGTTCTAACTTAGTCTAAGTCTCTAGATCTCCATTTGTTTTCAACTTAGGTGGCAATAGCTGACAATATGGTGATTGTTTACCGAAAATGTGACTGTTATTCTATATCTTGTCATAATGAATTCAATGCATAAATATGTATGTGTAAAACTAATCACGAAGTTAGTCAAAACCACCAATATCTCTGGCAAAACCATCGTGTGGCAATGAGGTCACGACAGTCTTTTGGTTTTTATTCTTTCGCAGTGTAGAACACTAGTGTAGAATACAACTATTACAAGTTTATCTCTATTCCATATCAAGCGATAGAATGGTTCTATACACAAAGAATTAAATGAGCCATACATAGATACACTTATCGTTTACATAAGGTACGTACCTGATAGTTGATAAAATGTGTATTTGGAGTTACAGCTGGAATACACATCCGTCAGAGCAAGCAACTTCCTGTTGACTGACACGGACAAGGGTGACCATCCTGACCTACTTTGAATCATGTACAACGCCGTCTGGTGAGAGCTGGCTGCAATACAAGTTACACACTGCACCGCTAGAGCTAGATTGGCAACCAACCCCTGTCTTAGATTGGCAACCAACCCCTGTCTGCGCTCAGCTGCGACTTAGGCGTAGCAAACGTCTGCTCTGGTGGCCAGTGTACGCTAGAGAAACCTACAGAAACTCGTTTTTGCGGGACCATAAACCGTAGCGGCGCAGTGTGTACAAGTTACACCTATCTGTCAAGTCATACCAGGAAGTGGAGGAGATCAGGAAGCATAGGTAGTTAACATATAACTCACTAGATGGCGCCACTGAGTGTGGATCTCACCAGTACCGGGGTATTGCTTATTGCAATAATACAACATCCCTCTTTTTCCCAATGAGACATTACTTATAATGTTGAGTTTACACAGGTATCACAACCATAGTAGTTAAGTTGTGGCAAAACAGTTGCCGGTAAGAAACCGTCTTGATATTTTCTCAAACAAAAACGGTCGTTTTGACCGAGGTTTTTGTTCTTTTACTTTTTATTATATTTAATTTGGAGATGTTTACTCCACATTTTTTTCTTGTTAGTCTCAAAAAGTATTGTATATATAATGTACAAGATAAAGCACAGCTTAGAATTAAGTACTTACCTTGTCTCAAGATTGGGATTACTCTACTTATTGTTATCATGAACACCCTCCAAGATGGAGGTACGGTGTCTAGTTTAAGGGGTTTTAAAATTATTCACTCCAACTTGCGGAGTACCAGTATTAGAGCTAACTATGAGGCCCTTGCTGTTGAAGCCCAATCTAACGAGTGGGATATCATAACTGCCTCGGAAATGTGGCATGTAGAAAATGACGTTCAAGGGTCTTATGTACTACGGGGTTACAAAAAATTGAGATTGGATCGTTCCTGGAAGGAAGAGGCCAATGATGAACTCCCCAAAAAAGGTGGTGGTCTATTTATGTTTATAAAGGAGAGTATTTCTCACGATACTAACAAATTCATCACCCTAAATCAAAGTAATAGTAATGTTGAACTACAAATTGTTTTGGTTGAAAGACCTCACACAAAAAAACTTGCAGTTTTAAATGTGTACAGACCAAAATGTGGTTGCCATAAAATTTGTACTACCCAGATTGTCCAAACCATTGATATACTTAAAAAAGAAGGTATACAGGATATTGCTGTACTTGGGGATTTCAATATTGATCAATATTTTAGAAGAAGGCTCACCTGGAGTCGAATTCTTATTGTCTGAAATAGGACAACGTGGACTTGTACAACATATCAAAGATGTCACGAGATACTCAGAAAGGGGCTCAATCATTGATCTGGTTTTAACTTCTTTTATGGATGTATCAAACAGTGGAGTTTTAACAAATACGATTAGCGATCATCAGATTGTATTCGTTATTAAGAAAGCTAGCAGACTTAAACCAGAATCGACCAGAGTTTGGGGTCGGTCGTATACAGGGTACTCGAATGATCGTCTAACTGCTCATTTGAAGAACTGGAATTGGGCGCATTATTGTGAGTCTAACAATAGTTCAGTTAAATGGGATATTATCAAAGAAGCAATTGAGGGATATCTCGATGTGGAATGTGCATTCCGTTTTTTCTCTGTCAAGGTCTCTAAGGAGCCTTGGATAACAACTGAAGTCCTTGTGAGTATTAGAGAGAAGGATAGACTTCTCAGAAAAGCCAGGAGAAGAGGTAAACGATCCGACTGGGAGAAAGCCAGGAAAGCACGTAATGACAACACTAAGCTCGTTAGATCTGCGAGACAGACATATACTCTTACTGAGCTGGAAAAGAATAAATCCGATAGTAAAAAGTTTTGGTACAATATCAATAAAACCATACCCGGCACCCAAGCGAAAGGTACTCCTGACTATATTAGAATAAAAAATGATGATGATGAATTAATTGCAAATGAGGAGGTCCCTAACTTTATCAATAACTACTTCACTGAAATTGGTACAAGATTATCTTCTGAAATGCAACTCCCATGGCGACCCTATATGGAGGAATCTCCCTGTTCTCTTGATTCTTTATTGACTTCAGTTGGTAAAATTCTTGACTTATTGAAAAAGATAAGTAGGAGCAAACAATCTATGTTGCCGGGTATCTCCTCACAGTTTTTTGTGGATTCTGTGAAGGCCATCCCTACCATTTTTGTGGATCTTTATAATTGTGTCTTTAGTATGGCAGTAATCCCTGTAAGTTGGAAAACAGCCACGGTTGTACCTATCCCCAAAGGAGGTGACCTATACAAAACCAACAATTATAGGCCTATCTCATTGTTACCTGTAGTGCATAAACTTATGGAGAAAATAGTCTATAAACAATTAATAACCTACATAAGAGACAACAGAATTTTGTCGTAAGACCAATACGGCTTTAGGAGGGCTAGATCGACCATTGATGCTATTTCCAAATTGACAGATTCTGTTTTCACTGGTAGGAATGTTGGTGTTTCAACCCTGGCTGTTTTTGTTGATCTTAGGAAGGCCTTTGATACGGTCAATCATAGCATTTTGTTAGACAAACTAAACAGGATTGGCTTGAAGGGCAACTGTTACAACTGGTTCACGAATTATCTGAGCCTAAGGGAACAGAAAGTCAAGGTTAATAATTTAATTTCTCACCCCAAAAAGATTTTACATGGTGTTCCCCAAGGTTCAATTCTTGGGCCCCTGCTGTTTCTGCTTTATGTTAATGATGTATCTCATTGTTTGAAATCTAGTAAGGTATTATTGTTTGCTGACGATACTGTTATCTACAAACTAGGTAATGAAATCGACCTTTTGTACGATGACATGCAAGCTGACCTAGACTGTTTTAGTACTTGGTGCCTACAAAATAAGTTAAGTGTCAATTTAGGTAAAACTAAACATACATTATTCTCGGCCAAAAAAAAAATCGCCCGGGAGGCCAGAACCAGCTTTTTGTCAATGACCAAGAGGTCAAGAAAGTGATTACCTATAAGTATTTGGGATTTGTCCTAGACTCTAATTTGGACTTCCGACATCACTTTGCTTCCCTTAAGAAAAGTATCTCTTTTCGTCTATATCAGATTGCAAAAATGAGAAGCTACATATCTAAAAAAGCTGCTCTCGAGGTTTACAAGACAGCTATTCTTTCTTATTTTGATTATGGCGACATTATTCTTGATGTGGCTCATGCATACTTCACTGACTCCCTACAAATTTTACAGAATAATGCGCTTAGAATTTGCCTCAGAGCTACTGTCCATACCCCTATCAGGGATCTACATAGGTATGCTGAAATTCCCATGCTTAAAGTAAGACGAGAGGTACACATCCTTAATTATATGTACAAAAGGTCAAGAGATGTCACATTTGTTGATAAAACTATTATAAACACAAGGGCCCATGATGCCCCCATCCTTTTTACTGGCAGACCGAACTGTACATCATATATGAGATCTCTCAAATACCACGGGAGTTCGGCTTGGAACAGTCTCACTCCCCAAATACGAAGGACAGAATCTTATGTCAGCTTTAAATCACTGACTAAAAACAAGCTCAGAGCCAGTGTTTGGGAATTGTAACTCCTTGTAAACGTACAATTCTGCTAGATGTTGAACAAACTGATCTAATTCCCCAAATTTGTCCCTGTACCTGTCTTTATCTTAAACTACAAGACGTTTTTTGTTCTATAAAATTATGTCTGACTCTAGACACATTTTACCAGTTCTATGTTAGGATACATGTCCTTGCCTGACAGCACACAAATTTGGCAAGGTGTTGAATTAACTTTACAGGTTTGTCCCTGTACCTAAGCTCTATCTTATAACCTGGAGACGATTTGTTGTTCTATAAAATCTTGTCTAAACTGGATATCATGATTTCTTGGCTAGACCATTAAAACCAGCCTTACAAACAGGCTGAGGTCTCAGCCCCTTTATTGGGTCGAACTTTGTGACATGTACAATTTTCATCGTGAATGTAACTATTTAGACTCAATAAAGAAATTTTACCCCAAAAAAAAAAAA
The DNA here is from genome assembly GCA_950022655.1 of Alentia gelatinosa. Classification (NCBI taxonomy): domain Eukaryota; kingdom Metazoa; phylum Annelida; class Polychaeta; order Phyllodocida; family Polynoidae; genus Alentia; species Alentia gelatinosa. Next base: position 105,608,605 of record OX465580.1, read on the forward strand.
AAAAGTCTTTGGCATAGAAGTAGATACTGTTTGTAATATAACAAAGTCTTTTATACTGGTGTATTTGTTGTTTCTTCTGAAGAGGTTTCTTGTTGAATATTGTATATAAACTCTTCTAATTCAATCATAACAACTTCTTCCCCATCCATGGCTTCACAGATGCTGTCATTTGCTTAGCGATAGTTCGATTTATTTATTATGTGTGTTATATTTGCGTATGAAATTGAATGCTATATATCTATTATTTCGCATATTTGTATGATTTTAATATTTCACAATTTTCAATCACTTTTTCTTTTAAACATTTACCTTATTTATCGTGCCTAACAGTGTTTGTTTACATTTTTTGCAGATACGGCGATTACGCGACAACATCGCGATATCGCACTACCGTGGCAAGGTAGGTGCATCACAATTTTACTCTCAAAGCACATGTTTGTATGGACGTCCCCTCTGCCACGTTTCGTATTGCATACTGTGCAGTATGGGATTTTATTGCACACTTTGTGAATAACTTGAAGTTACTATTTCCTTAGCAGAGGTTAGTATTTAGTAAGATATACGTGCATTGGTATATAATGTTTGTAATGTAATATGCTACTTTCAAATCAGTCTTTCTTCGTCTCAGTGAGACAAGTCTTTGCTGGAAAGTCTTTCAATAAAATATATGAATAATAACTTAGTAATGACTTGGCAATATTTGAATCAAGTACTTTTCAATTTTTGCTCTGAAAAGATAATATATTTGACAGCACCTCTCTTGACTGTAAATGTAAAAATGATAAAGCTAAATCATGTATGTACTACTAAACATAAGATATAGTCAATTGATACAAATATACTACTTGTATGTGTTAATCTATTTCAGATCTTAGTCACTCAAACTTATTCACTGAACCGGACTGGCTTTCTTATTTCCCGCCCACTGCGTGACACCACTGTAGGTGGTTTAGGGCTGGTAAGGCACTCGTGATTTGCCCATGAGATTTTCCCCATCACTACTGCTGTTACTAGTTCCTTTCTGAACCAGTCTATTGTTGGCACAGTTTGGGAGGCTTGTCATGTTGCAGCCTTCCGTAGTAGTCTTGCATGGTGGACGTGGTGGTGGTCCAGTGGCCTCGGGTGTTCGGTTGCCTGACTGGCCCTGCTCAGTGATTCTACCTTTAAGGTGAATGCGATTTCGGCGCAGAGTCTGTCCACTAGGAGTCTGGATTATATAACTCCTTGGCTCCTGGGCCCTTGCTAAGACAGTTGCTGGGGCCCATCGTCCTGATTGGACATCTTGGTACATAGCCTTCTGGCCTGGTATTAGGGGTGGTATCTGTTTCACATTCCTATCGTGGTAGGCCTTTTGTTCACTTTGCCTTAAGTTGAGTTCTTTCCGTATGTCCTCCTGTATAGGGTCAGTGCTCCTGATTTTTGATGGGAGAGTGTCCTTCACCCTTCTTTGGAACATCATTTCCGCTGGGCTTGGCAGTTTGCAGCTGATTGGGGTAGTCCTCAGTCGCAGTAGTGCCAGCTGTATGTCCTCATTAGCTTCTTTGGCCTTTTTCATTGTGTTTTTCACAGATACAACTTGGCGTTCTATAAATCCGTTGGATCTGGGATACCGTGGCGAAGATGTTATGTGCCTTATACCCCACTCTCTGATGAACCTTGCAAAGGCCTGGCTGCTGTAGTGGGGTCCATTGTCTGATTGTATGATGTCTGGTTCTCCCATGATGGCACAATGGTCTTTTATGATGGATACCACTGTCTCTGATGTTGCTGGCTTTGGCAGTTTGTCCACCAAGGGGAACTTCGTGTAGTAGTCTGCGATGATTAGATACTGTTCATCGTCTATTTGGAACAGGTCTGTTCCGATCATGCTCCATGGTCTGCTTGGTGTTTCAGTAGGTTCCAATGGCTCATGTGTCTGTGTTTGTTGGTGTTCCTGGCAGATTGTGCACTGTTTGCACAGATTCTTGATGTCCTCGTTGATTCTCTGCCAATAGACATCTTTGCGTGCTCGGAGCTGGGTCTTGATGATTCCCATATGTCCTGTGTGGAGATTTTCCCACACACTCTGCCTGTGCGGTTTGGGAATGTACACACGCTCTCCTTTCAAGATGAGTCCCTTATCCGTGCTGAGCTCATCCCTGTATGGTGGTGCAACGATTAGGGCTTTGTTGCAGATCATCTCAAGTGGTTTATGATCGCTAAGTACGGTGAATCTCCTGTTGTAGAGGCTTGATCCCAAATGTTATTGTGAGCATTTCACGTTCAATGTTGACATAGTTCTTTTGGGATGGTGATAGGGATTTGCTCACAAATGCTACAGGCCTGGTCTCTGTGGAGTAGCTGCCATCCTGTAGTTGGTCTGGCTGGAGAAGTGCTGCTCCCAGCCCACGTTGGCTTGGGTCTACCATGAGGTATGTTGGTGCTTCAGTATCGTAGTACTTGAGGCAGGCTTCTGTGCTAACCAGTGTTTTTAGATGGTCAAACACATGCCGATGGTCTGCTGACCACGCAAATGGTGTTTCCTTGCACAGTAGCTTCCTCACCGGCTCTGCCGGCACTTTTCCAGGATCATATCAATCTTCTGTTGGAAGATGTCTTGGCTCACACTGAGGCCAAACGGCAATTTGCAGAACTTGTATCTTCCGAAAGGTGTTCTGAACATGGTTAGCAGTTGGCTCTCCTCGTCCAGCTCTAGACTCCAGTACCCAGCTTTGGCATCCAGTTTGCTAAAGTACTTTGCCCGATGGAATTGATGGCTAATTTCTTCCAGCGTAAGTATCTTATGTGGGCATCTCCTCAGTGCTTTGTTCAGTTTTTTCGGGTCCAGACATACTCTTATTGTTCCATCCTTCTTGATGCTTGTTACAAGGCTGCTGCACCAATCCGAGTGTTGTTCCACTTTCGCTATCATGCCGTGCGATTCCATACTGTCAAGTTCTGGCTTTGCCTGGGAGGTTACCGATCCTGTCGAATTGGTTGCTATATACCTGTTGCAGGTCTTTTACAATTCGATGGTCTTTGGTGTTGGGGCTGGTATGTCTATCTTGCAGTGCAGGGTTACGAGACCCAGTGCTTCGGCCATCGACAGTCCACACACTGCTGGGCTGCTCACATCTACAATGTGGAACTGGAATGTCTTCCAGTTACCCCGTCCATAACTACATTGTGGGTCTATACTGCCGTAGCACTTGATGGTGGTTTTGTTGTAGGCTGGTAGTGTAGTATTTTTTGCTTCCCTGGAGATTTCGGTGTTCCATCTCTGTTCAGCTTCTCAGGCATCAATTTTTGAAATATCCTGAGGGGGAGGGTGTTTCCCATGGCTCCAGTGTCGACCTTCATGTTAATGAGTCGTTTCGTTCGATCGTTGAGCTGTCCTGGGAGCTTTATGTTGATTTTCGCAAATACCTCTTTGCATTGTTTTTTCTCTGTTACGTCTGCGACATCGAGACTGATCACGTTGTATTCGACAGTCTCAAAGTTCTCATCTTCTGAATACTCATCCTTGTCATAGTTGCTTGCTGCTGTAACATCATGTATACGTCTCTGTTCTTTGCCGCGTTGCTGTGGTCTTTGTTGTCGTCCGCCGCGCGATGGACCTCTATTTGACAGTCTTGCTTGTGTTTTCCCCTGCTCTGGTTGCAAGCAGAGATGTGCCCAATGTCCTGTTTTGTGGCAGTTGTAGCACTCTGAATCCTTTGCAGGACAGCTGTTGGGATCCTTTCTGTGGTCCCCACTGCAGCGTTTGCATACTGACTTTATTTTTCCCTTTTTGTTATGTTGTTGACCACGGCCCTTTTGACGTATAGCATCAACGTTAGCTGGGGTAGTAGTGTTGTTGGTGCGATCATTGATGTGAAGTATGCTGTTGAGCGTTGTCTCAAATTTTCTACCCTCTGCTAGAACTGTCTCAATAGTTACTTCAGCATCTTGGCCTAATAACCATTTCTTGAAGTCTTTGATTGGCGTGCTTGCTAGTAGCTGCTCTACGATTCGTTCTTTTTCCTCAACAGGTGTGAAACTGCAGTCGACTGTTTTTTCGCGACATTTTGTGTAGAACTCGTCAAGTGACTCGGTTTTGCCCTGATAGAAGAAGTGGGGATCGAGTCTGGCGGCCAGAAATTTGGTTTTGAGATTTTCAATCGTTCCTCAAATTTCTCAAAAGTCCACTCTGGTATTTTTCTTTCAGCTTCTGTTAAGTGAAATGCGTTGTAGATCTTTAGACCCTCGTCGTCTAGCCCTTGTAGGATATATGGGACTAAATGTTCATCTTTTTTGTTTGTGACTTGGGAATAAATATCCATTCTCTGTTTCCAAAGTCCAAATTTCTCACTTTTGTCTCCCTTTCCGGCAAAACACATAACTGGAGGTGCCCTAGATAGTGCTATGTTTGAAGCACACAATCCCCTCCTCACTTATGTTGGTGCTTATATTTATTGTTATTGTTTATATGTACCCACTTGCTAGTGAACAATAACACATTTGCTACTTATATATTTTCACAGTAGTAGCACACCTGTACTGACAGTACTAAATTCACAGTTTGTTGGTCAACATTGATAGGTATATATATGCTTGGCCTCCTTTGTTTGCTGTGGTGGCTATGTTTACTGATCATGTGGTCCCCTATTATCACTCACTGCATGATCTTCTTGATTTGTGTTCTTAACCCTTTCTACGCCGGTAATGCCTTAAGGCATTCCCCTAGCATGCGCCGGTAATGCCTTAAGGCATTCCCCTACTATACGCCGGTAATGCCTTAAGGCATTCCCCTAGCATGCGTCGGTGATGCCTTAAGGCATAATCTTTCGTAAATAGGTTAGAAAGTCTTCTATTTTCGGCAATACTTAATTTTAGACACAAAACAACTCCAGAAACGTGTTCTCCATATCTTTTTATTATTATAAACGGGAAAAAAACATTATGTCATCGCGATGAAAAAAAAAGATACAGATCTTTGTAAGTGGCACAGTGCTGTATTGAACCTACCCACAGGCTTGTGTCAATGGAGGGGAAAAAAAGTCTTCCTGCACTTGGAAATATTAATATAATTATTGAATATCGATCTAATCAATAATTAATGGTATTGAAATAAAGCCTGAAGTCTCTTCTTTTTTTCGGTATCATTTAAATTATCTAATTATTTCTCTAAGTTATTTAAATTTGATAATTAGTAACGCACCCCTCTGCGGGTTTAGCCATTTTCTAACGCTTGCAGAATGGGCCGGCGTATGAGGGGTCAGATGTGGCAGGCATGCGGCATTGTAATAGTGACTGCTGTAGTGGGGCGCGGCGCTTAACCCTTTCCCTACCGCCGATGCCATTTGGCACTCCCATGGGTACGACCGGTGATGCCAAATGGCACTCCCGTGTGGACGTCCGGTGATGCCAAATGGCATTCCCGTATGTACAGCCAGTGATGCCAAATGGCATTTTTTCTCCGATATGTTAAAAAACTGATTATATCTCAGTTAATACTGTATGGATTTAAATGATATTTTCAGGGATTATGTAAATATATATTACAAAGATAAAGAAATGGTAAATATATTTCTGGTCGCCATAGATACGTTGATACACCCCTATAAATATCGGGAAAACGCCCCGTCGGACCCACACTTGTTCGAGTGACAGCGGTGCCAACACCTATAGTGCATATGGCGCCGATATTTATTTGAAAATGAGCGAATCTGATTCCGACTGGGACGACAACGTTCCTCTAAGTATATAAATCATAGATATGTGGGTTTTGTTTCATTTAAATCATCGTATTAATGATATGGGGCCATTTGCGTAATGCTAAATCAGAACAGATCTATATCGATATTACTATTATTAGCCTCAGATATAATGATGTGTGACAGTGTCGAGCTGGTACATAAATTCCAATTTTAACCACTTCTGGCCGATAAAAGTTAACAAAATATATACTGGAAGACACCTTAGAGTCCATAGATCATAGATATGTGGGTTTCGTTTCATTTAAATCGTCATATTGATGCTACGGGGCCTTTTGTGTAATGACATATTTTGGCGATCGTTCCCTAGATTAACTTTAGACTGGAGTCAATGACAGTGACAGTGACAGCTCACTCGGCCGACCCCCGATAGGCGTGAAGCAAATGTAATATTTCTGCTATAAAGATCATTCCCCCGTATAAACCACTGCCACAGACAGATTCTTCAGGCTTTTTCTATATTAATCCGATCCAGCTTTGTTGATGTCATTGGGTAGAATAGTTCATAATAGACCAAACCAGAACACTGTCGTCGTTGACGTTGCCTCAGACGCCCATTCATATAACATGGCGAACACTGTCACAACTTGTTCTGTAACATCGATGATTTTTGCCGTCATCTAACGTAAATCCCATATGTAACGAATGGCACCATGCACAAGCCTGATGTCTCTTCTATTTTCTGGTAGTAATGGCGATGTTGAATATATATGATTAATATCAATAATCCGTGTTCTGCTGCTACAAGTCACACACTCTTCGCGCTATGCGGTTTAGCATAGAGATGATGCGAAGCCTTACGCCTACTATAAGACAGAGCGCGGTAGGCGCCACCTATGAGGCTTATCGCATTTTCATGATTTCTCCATAATATATTGATTTTACACAAAAAACAACTCCAGAAACGTGTTCTCCATATCTTTCTATTATTAGTTATGTAAAAAAAACATAATGTCATCGCGATAAAAAAAAATTGGGCCTATGTACAGGCTTGTGTTAATGGAGAAAAAAAAGATGTCTCAAATTCTTCCTGCTTGTGGAAATATTATTATAATTATTAAATATCGATCTAATTAATAATTAATGGTAGGGAAATAAAGCCTAAAGTCTCTTCTTTTTTTGGGTATCATTTAAATTATCTAATTATTTTTCTAAGTTAATTTATTTTGCTAATTAGTGAAGCACCCCTCTGCAGTTTGGGCCGTGTTCTAGCCTATGAGACAAACGCCGGATATAGGGCACCTGCAGAACGTGTGACGTCGGACGTAGTATATATACTCGCCATAGGGGGCGCGGTGGTAAACACACTACGCGCTACGCTAGGCGCGGCCGTTAAAGGGTTAACGACGTATACGCGCGCTAGGCCCGGCAAGGAAAGGGTTAAATGTTCAGTTTTTGCAATAATTTGCTCACAATTTGATCTTTGGGATGTTTCTTCCCTTTACCCTACCTTTTGTAGCCTCAGACACATTAGGGGGGTTTAATTTAGGGGGATCCCAGCGCTGCCAACCATGTCAAGTCATACCAGGAAGTGTAGGAGATCAGGAAGCGTTTATTCTATACTTTTACCAATAGATAGTTAACATATAACTCACTAGATGGCACCACTGAGTATGGATCTCACCAGTATTGCTTATGGCAATGATACAACAATCATCACTCGCCTAGCAGATATTCTACCCATCATCACACACTTTCCTGGTTTGCCAGGTCGCTCAAGCCCATAACTGTGTTAGTGGCAAGCTGTGCTATTAGTATTCTATGTGTTGTCATTTCTGTTTTCGCTGTGAATTGCTCCTCTCTCCTAGTTATCTCCTTTTTTAGGGTTTACACACTGCATGGCTCGAGTAGACTGTAGTACGTCCTGTTGTCGCCAGGGCCAGGCTCTCAAACTGGTACCGCACAGCAGGGTTCACGCTGGAAGTCGCTTGTGTGGCGACGCGTTGCAGTAGTTAAGGGACAACCGTTTGTGGGACATAGGGTAACAGACAGGCGGAAATAGTGGCATGTACCATTTCAGAAGTGGCTGTCCAGTCACTGTAGTGGTCACTAGTGTGTCCTAAATAGCGAGAGGGTATACCCTCTCGCTTCTATTGTCACAAATGCATAACTTTACTTCCTGTAAGAATTAAGCTATGAAACTTTAGTCCCAGTTAGGGACATATGTAACTTATAAACATGCCAAAATATGAAGGAGATCGGCTCATGCAATCCAACAATATTCACATTTGAATTCTGTCATAGCAAATGCTGCTCTGGTGGCCAGTGTAGAATTATTAAAGGCTGTCACTAATCTATGCAGTGACCTTCACCTTGATGGCACTTGTTCCCAGTAGGACATGAGTATGTGAGATGGGGTATCCCACATGTTTTTCCGCTATGCTGTCCCAAACTAGGGACACATCCACAATAGTGACAAGACACACCTCCCCTACAGTGACATGCCTTCTGAAACGAGACCGAAGATTTTCTGCTATTCAAGTCACTATTGGAGTCACTAAACATGTCACTAAGTGGCTTAGTGACACATTCTATTGAAACGGGCCCTTGGTTTATCGCAGGGTAACGTACTATCGCTGCACGCCGGCTTATACACTGGCGGCCAGAGCTACACTTAGTTGGAACGTAGTGTAGACAGAGGTGGTGGCCAATCTAACCGGCTTGGGGAGAGACGGACGAGGGTTTCAGTAGTGCGGCCAAGTTTCACCAGGTGGCGGTCATGCTTTAACATAGACTGTAGTACGACCAACACTCACCAGTTAACGCTCCTGCATGGCTACCTATGCCACAAGCATGCTGCCCCCAGGTGGTCAGTAAAAAGAAACAACAGTGGAAAACCCCGCTTCTGGGACACCCCACTTTAGGGGAGAATTTGCTTGGAACGGAAACTCTTTTAAGAGTTTATTTTGACCCCGATTGAGCGGCCACCCCACTTAGGCCTAAGGGGATACCCCGCTTTATGGTATCATAGAACTAGAGACCACTGGAAGGCCAACTCACGGAATCGCGTTGTGAACTATCGGCGCGAATCCGCGGCCACATAGATTGGAGGTAAACATCCGGTGATACGGACGCCACTCACAGCCAGCAGCAGCTGCGATGGGTGGAGGAAAGTTTTTTTGTGTTGTCGGTTGTTCTGCCTGTCAGGTGAAAAACAGAGGTCTTTCCTTCTTTAGTATACCAAAGATAACAGGTGAAGCCAGCAAGTTAGTGTGGAGACAACGAATGATAGCTGTCATAAACAGGGGCCGTTGCACAAAAAATTATCGTACGTAATAACGCACTTACGTATACGTACGTGCGTTAGGGTCGCACAAATCCCATCATACGCTTAAGAGAAAAGCCCTACATACGTTAATAGGTGTACGTACGATAAACCCGTTGCACAAATCCATTAACGCACGTAGACCTCACGTAGTGGGCAATTTTTTCATCGCACGTAGAGGGGTGTTGCACAAAACCAGTACGTACGATATTCAATTAATGCACATAGTGGTACGTGCGTTAGTGTTGCACAAAAAACTCACTTCGTATGATAGAGGTACTTCTGAGCGTTTTATCGCACATACCACTATGACAACCCATGTACCTCTCATAGGGTATGTTGTGACATGTGCAATGAAGTTATTGTGTAGTGCGCATGACACGAATCCTTTCAACCGGTTTTCCGACAAGAAGTTCGTTGAAAGGTATCGGCTTAAGAAAGAGACGACAGAGGAACTCGTACATGCCTTCGCAACTTCGGACAGTTGCACCACGAAGGGTGATCCTCGTGCTGGAGGTATCTCAATAGAAGAGCGGGTAGGTCATTACCTTCAAGTTTAAATCAAAAACCTCACGTTACCTTAACCACGTCTCATTTCACTTTCCATGTAAAATTATGTGCTATAACTGAAAGAAATATTTACGTTATAAATATATATATAAATATATAAATATAACATCATTACCCCTCCCCCCTTTCATTAAACTATAGAGTAAAAAGTATTGAACCTATTGAACGTTCAGCTCACACTCTAAAATCTAGGAAAAAAATATATATGTGGTACGCAAAGTAGAGGAAGAAAAGAATATTTACTACTTCACACTTGTCCTTCCTTTTTCATTTGCAGTTCTGCTTGGCACTCCGGTACTTTGCCACCGGGGCAAGCTTCCGCATCCTGGGAGATTTCCAGGGGGTTCATAAATGTACAGTTAGCCGAGCAGTAGCTGAAGTGGCGGACTTCTTTAACAGACGACAGCACCTGTACATCAAGTGTCCGTTCACTGCGGAGCAGCGGCTGGAGGCAGCGATGGCGTTTCAAACCAAGTTTGGGAAGCCACGAGTCATTGGCTGCATAGACGGGACCCACATCGCCATAACAGAACCGCATGGTAAAGACGGCTACATCAATCGGAAGGGATATTGCAGCCTGAACGTCATGGTAGCTATAAGAAAGATTTATGTATTACTTAGGTACTACCTTATGTGTAAATACAAGAAATAAAGAAATACTTCGCGAAAGTACACGAAATTAATAAATACTCATGAAAACAATTGTACGTATTACTTATTTCCTCCCGTAACTGTCAATAAAAGAAATAAAGAAATAGTTCCTTTAAATTACAAGAAATCAGTAAATACTTTCTCAATTTTCCTTTATACTTCCTTTTTTTTGCTTGATACACATATGAAATGTTTCATTCATTACCACGTACTCTCGTGTAGTCAAATTAAACAGAAAATAACTTCATTTATAGGCTACATGAAATACTATAATTTAAAATAACTTAGATCTTTTGCCCTTAAATTACTGGAGTATTTCTCTACTGTAATATACTATGAAGTACTCCTTACCTACACAGATAGCCTGCAGTGTGTATTGGAGGATTATCCGCGTAAATCCCAAGTGGCCGGGCTCCTGTAACGATGCATATGTACTCCGTACTAGTCTTCTTTACACGCACGCAGAAGGCGGTGGCTTCGGGGATTCCTTCATTCTCGGCGACTGAAACTGGCGTGATGCGTATGGGGCATTCAGCAGAGAATCTGTGAAAATATAAGGTCAAATATTAACGGCCGAAACATTTACTCTGTGCAAACTGCTAAGTATCATAAAAACTTTAACAACTGAAAATTAAAACTGCCGGAATGTTTTGGATCTGTGAGATTTCCCTAGAAATATATCCAGAATGTCCGGGAGAGTTGCAAACAAATTCTACAGTCCACACTTCCTGGTTATATATTTGGATGGTACAGGAGTGGAGAAAGTGAAACCACCTTAAGGAGAAACTAAGAGAGGCATGCACTAATCTTCTCAGTTGTCTATGAGTTAATGGGTAGGCATATGTAACATTGTTTTCCTTAATTTTCTTTATTGTAGACCCGATAAGTAGATTCTTTACATGTATTCATCCAAATATTTTATGCTCACATACAATAAATTGGGATTTAACCATCAGTGACCAAATTACTAGTTTCAATCGGATCCCATTTCTTTGTTTTCGACAAGCGTCACTCACCAGCCAGATTTTTTCTGGAAGGACATCGGTACCTCTCGCGATGTTGCGCTACACCGTCTTACTGCGGTGGGTACTCCTTCTCCTAATGGCACTTTGCTCGAGCTGTGGTTTTACCTATGATGGTAGGACTTACAGGAAAGGCTGTCCTAAGTGTCCTGAATCCGGTGAGAGACGTAAGATGGAGCTAGAGAAGAGCCTTCATGGACTGGAAAAAGATGGCGGTGCTGAGGAAGGCGCAGTTGGTGGTACCAGTACGGACGCTCAATTATCTGAGCAATTGCTCCGAGAGGCAATTGCTAGTCTTCAAGCGGATAATTACAAATATTGACAAGAGGTGTCTTCTTTACGTGGTGAGCTGTCTACTCCTACGAGTATGATGGTCGAGATGAAGCTTTTGGTGATGGGCCTTTGGCCTTCATCAGAAAACCAAGATGGTGGACGGGGACACGCAGTGGATGCCGGCCCGCAAGATGGTGGACGAGGGGACAGTTCTAGTAGGCAGCCTCAAGTCGTTACTTCTACCCCACGCAACTTCGCCGGATCGTCTGCCCAGTCGGCGAGTGTTCCAGCCTTCAATCTAGCAACTGCTGGATAATCTATACCTCCAACATTCTCCACTCCGAACCCACAAGTAGGAAATGGACAAGTAGACCAAGACAATAAGATGTAAAGAAATGGCTTTATCAATGTCTTTGGATATTTGGACGATTTTGTTGTGGTGGGAGAGGATGTCGATTCTTGTACTAAATCTCTGGATGCCATAATCAAGTTATTAAGATCTTTAGGATTCAGAATTTCCTGGAAAAAACTTGTGACTCCAAGTCAAAAAGTAGTTTTTCTGGGAACAGAATTAGACAGTGTGTCTATGACATTATCTCTTCCTCCGGAGAAATTGTCTAGATTAAAGTACTAAGTTTTCTAGAAAAAGAATTCATTTCTTATAAGGATATTCAGATTTTATGTGGCGTTTTGGCACATTGTACATAGTGTTGTTGATCGAGGCAGCAGGACATTTTCATGTAGGTTAATAAACTACAGCCTTACATTTCAGAACAACAAGCACCCCTTTGCTCTACCCCAATGGGTACGTGATGATTTGCTTTGGTGACTGGTTGGCTGGCGCCTGGGACAATGAATTGATGGGCACTCATACTTTAGATTGTCATCATTTTATTTCTGGTCCCTCTGATTTTAATGAATCGTATGACATAAATGTGTGAGAATTATGGCCAGTTGTTTGTTCTGCATATAGGTGGGGCCATTTATGGTTGGGCCATAAAGCTCACATTTTTAGCGACAATACCCAGGTCGTTACAGCCATAAACACCGGCAGGAGCAAGTCGGCAGCAACCATGCAATGGTTGAGAGAGCTCTTTTGGCTTTCTTTTGTTCTTAATTTTCATATTGTTTCTTGTTATATACCTTCGCTTGAAAATACAATTCCGGACTGTTTATCTAGGTTGTATAGTCCAAAACGGAAAGGAACACTTCAACTAGCACTTAAAAGTGCCTTTTGTTGTTTTCAGTGGATGTTCTGAAGGAAAAACGTTCTTCATATCAGGATTCTTGGTTGGCATCTAATACTGCTCCAATGAGGAAGTGCCAGTAGTCACATTTTTATAAGTTTTCTTCTGATTACGATGTATTGCCCTTATTGGCGTCAGACGATACTATATCATTGATATCACCTATATGGCCGACAAATTCAAGTATGTATCCATTGGACGTCAATTATCTATCTGCCGTGAAAGTTCCCCATGAGTTCCACAGTTATCAATATCCTGATACTCACTTACTGAAACATGTTTTGTTGGGAGTCAAAAGGTCGATAGGAAATATCCGGACTCAAGCTAGGCCGTTATCTATCAATGACATGTTGACGATATTTTCTTCAATTAATTGTAAAATTGATAAAGATTTGGCTTTTTGGGTATCTTGCATTCTTGGATTTCGGGATTTGCTCCGCAAATCAAATTTAGTTGATGAAGAACTCGCATTGAAATTGACTGATATTGTATTTTTTTATGATCATTTATTAGTAAATACTTCTAGGTCAAAAACTATCCAATTTGAAGAGAGAATTTTTTCAATTCCCTTCTTCAAGGTGAATAACTCTCCTTTTTGTGTTTTTTATTTTCTTTCTCTCTTAATATCCAGAACCTCATATCCGTATTTGAAGTCTCAATCAATTTCTTATATTAAGAACGGTATCGTTGTAAGAGGTTCATATAATTAAACCCAACACGGGAAATTGGCATAGAGTATTTATTACTCGAGAAGATACTAAGATGAATAACAAGTCTGTAATAAGTCTGTTTGATATTCAAGTCTATAAAAAGGTATTTCAATCTATTAGAGTTCAGTTAGTCCAGTTGTGGGGCGGGTGGTGGTAAAGAAACACGTCTTATGTCTTTAGATCCTGCCGCCAAAAGAGGGTGAAGCGTCGTGACGTCACGAGATGACGTGGCAGTTGACCCCGAGGTCAAGGCCGGCGGATAACAAGAAACTTCTCGCTTGTTAATTAACACGCAATTTAACAATTACTAACCAATTAAACCCAACACGGGAAATTGGCATAGAGTATTTATTACTCGAGAAGATACTAAGATGAATTACAAGTCTGTAATAAGTCTGTTTGATATTCAAGTCTATAAAAAGGCAGAAACGGAAGACTCAACGAGTCTTACGAGAGGTTGAATGTAGCAAGTCAGACTTAGCCAGAGAGGCCGAGAGGGCCTTGGGGACGTTGCCTGAGTTTGCGAGGGGAACGTAGGCCCCGAGGGCTGACTTGGAGGTCCACGTTCCGTGGTTCATGAGGTCCGGGAGGGCCACGTCTGGGGAGGCCGCAGCTGCCTGGGCTGCGCCTCGACGAAGGCTGTGGATGGAGAAACGATCCGAGTTGGGGAGGCCCAGGGCCTTGAGACCCCAGCGGATAAATGAAGTGAGCTGCCTCGCGGTCAGGGGGGATGCCGCCTGACTGAGAAAAGCTGGAGCCCAGGGCGGGGCAGGCAGGGATGCTTCGTACCTGGCCCAGGCTGCCACCGGGCAGGATGCCGAGGCCGTCGGTAGAATTAAAAGGGAGACCGCCGATGATGGATCTCGGATTGTCTTCGAAGAGTTTATGATGACCCTGAGGCCGCCTCTGCCCTCCTGCTGGATGTCTCTGCGCAGGAGGGTGTGAGGGCCAGGACCGAGGGTTGAGGGGCTCACCAGGTTCGAGCCTCGAAGCATGGCCGCGAAGCCGAGGAGTAATGCTGCCCGTAAGACTTGGCCCGGGGGACCCGCTGCCGAGGCCAGGTCCGCGAGGCTGGCCGCGAGGGCAGGGGTCAACGGGGGGGCCTGAGCCGGAACATGTGTAGAGAGACGAGCAGTGCCGGAGATGACTTGTTTTACCAGGGGGTGGGCGAAGACCGCGAGGTCTCCGGCCCGAGCCGAGACCCAGGCCTTAGCTCCGGAGAGGTAGTTGAGGACCGAGGCCGGCGAGGACAGCGAGTTGGCGAGGAACTGGACGTACAGTGCCACATCTTTGATGGAAGGGGATGCTGGCGGCACACCGTATGCTGCCGCAAACGCCAGGTACGCTCTGGCCTGGATGGACTTATTGGCCGCCGTTGCCCTCGAGGTCGCCGCACTCGCCGAGTGGAGCATCTGGTCGTGTAGTGGCAGAGGCTCTGGAATTAAAAGAAGAACGAGAGCAGTGGGTGTGGCACAACAGGTTGGCATTGCACAAGGTTATGCTCGCGGGTCAAGCTCGAGGCCCAAGCCGCAGCCGGCCTCGAGGTCAACCCGCGAGCCAAGAGAAGTGGAAAATCGAGGGCGGCCCCCGAGGTCTGGTGAAAGGAGAGGCGTATGTCTCTGCCCGCCAGGTGGAGCCAGACCTCGCGGGCCACCGCCGCGAGGACGCGGTCCGCGGTCCTGCCTGTAACCACTGCCTCTACCTAGGGGACGAGGTCGAGGCCGAGAACGAGGGCGGTGCCCTCGGGGAGGGTATACCCGAAAGTGGCGCATGTCACGAGAACTGCGCAGGCCTGAGCGTGGGCCTTTTTTGAGATGATTATTTTCATTTCTGGAGTGAGTGGTTGAACAAAATAGGCCTTTTGGCAGACCGCGGCCACGCCCCCTTTTGCGTTAGCTACACAGATATATTCTGTTGGCCTATTGGGGGCTATAATAGCCAGGCCGTTGTATTTTGAAGCGTACGCCGCGTACCAGGCCAGGTCCGCTTTCGCCCCTGAGGACAGGCCTATGAGGCTGTTGTCTCGGACCTTACGAAGGGCGGATAATAGGTGGTTGGTGAATTTTCTGGCCGGAAGTACACAGGTTGAGATGTATATAAGTTTACCCAGAACGGATTGGAGGCTTTCTTTCGTTATTGCGACTTTTCCCAGCCATTTTTCGCAAAGTTCCCGTATTTCTACGATTTTTGGTTGGGGGATCGAGACTTGGCCTTCAGCCGTATTTATATCGTATCCGATCCATTCGAGTTCGTCAGTTGGGGGAACACATTTTTTAGGTGCGAGAACCAGCCCGAGGGCGCCGGCTAGGACCTGAAAATCGCGAAAAGCCTTGCGGGCCTCCGCCTCAGAGGACTCAACCCCGAGGAAGTCGTCTAGGTAAACGAGGGTAGTATGGCCTCGGGCCGCCATCATGTAGACCACCGCCATGGTGGTGCGTTGGCATGCCGGAGCCAATAATCTCGCCCCAAAGAGGGGGCAGAGGTCGACAAAATACTCCCCATGAACTTGTATCATGTATAGGGGGTAGGCTAGGGGGTCAGCTCTGAGCTGACGATATGCTCGTGATAGGTCCGCCTTCCATAGATAGGCCCGAGGGCCTTTTGTTTGAGCGAGAGTGATGGCATCCCTTATTGTGGGAAGGTTGTAGGTGAAACGATCGCCCTCGAAGTTACCCTGGCGGATACCGTCATTGACGCTAGCCCCCGAGGGGAACGAGAGGTCGACTATGATTCTCCTACCCCCGTCCTTTTTTTCTCGTGTCATTATGGGGGATACCTGTGCCCATTCAATGAAAGGGGGGGAGCTAAAGGGTCCCAGGAGGGCCCCATGAGCCAATTCCGTCGCCACATAATTCTCAATTGCCCCAGGAAAGGCCTCCGCTGAAGCATGATTTTTTATTGTGGATACCGGGATAGTGGAGCGAGTGTAGCCCGAGGGCCAACCGAACTCGAGGTAGTCTACTAATCGTTCGTCGTGATAGGTTTGGAGCTCTTTCCTCCATGTCGGGATATTAAGGCCAGATGGGATAGGGACCCTTGGGCCCGCGTAGTTGGGAAGGCCGGCCTCCATGGCCTCCATATAAGCTTTGTGATGTACGGGGGCGACCCCTTCGAGGTCTACCGTGGCCCGTGGCCAGAGAGATGCCACCGTGGTGGCATATTCGCCGGGAGAAATATACTGTGGGGGGTTCTCCACCGGGACTGCATCTGTAGGGATAAGTGGGATAGCTTCCCCCGTGTCTGTGTGGAGGATGCCGGGGCCGCAGCTGGCGGCGCCGCTGGTCGCGGTGCCGCCACCTTGCGGGAAACCGCGGCACTCCAGGACAGCGGTGGCGCCATCTCGTGGGATATCCGGGACTCCGCTGCCAAGGGGCATTTGGCCGGGCGGATATGAAACATGTCTCGTATCATTGATCACATCAGGAACAGTACAACATTTTACAAAGTGAACAAAATTATTCTCGGTCTGAACCGGATAGGCGCCCTCGGGGCTGGAGGGTGTAGGGCAAAAGCCAGAAACGAGCCCGGAGGCTTGAACAATGCCGTGTGGGCGAGAGCAGAATGTGCTTGGAGCGCAGGGAGTCGTCCCTGAGTGCCCGTTATTGAGAGGCTGGGGCGAGCCTAGCGCCGAAAAGGGGGGGGAGCACCCCCCTCCCCCCCATTTGCATTTGCAGCTGCGTGGCGTATCTTAATACGGCAGTCCCTCTCTGCATGAGGGTGATAGGCCGAGAGATTGAACAGACAATAAGAGCATATGTGGAGTTGTTTCTGGCCTGATTTGAGGTGGCCGTTGGCCTGTTGACAGGCCCCAATGTTAAAAGGTTTACAGGGTGGGCCCCCCCTGAGGTCTTGCTTATCCGCTTGTTTTTCTGATTTTTCTGACTTTTTACTAGCCCGAGGGTTATTCGTGCCGGATAGTTTGCCCAAAGGGGAACGAGAAATTGAGACTCTGAGCATTTGAATCTTATTCGTATCCTCCCAGGCCTTGGTTAGGCGGCCTTCAGAGATAAGGCTTAATATCTCCTCTGACCATGCCCTGACCTGTTCGAATTGGTATTCCCTGGCATCCTCTAGGATATCTTTAATGTGAGAAAGGGTATGCGAGGCCCAGTCAGTCGGATAGGCTGGGTCCTCAATTAGGCGGAAAAGACCCCAGAGGTATTCTGCAATATTAAGATCATTGAGAGTGGTTTTAGCTTTCTCTGGGGCCCTGAAAACATATGTATGGGAGAAAAACGAAGGCTTCTTACCTGCTGTGGCGAAGGCATGAGGAGTCGCTTCTAGTAGCTTCACGACCTGAGCCTGAAGCGCTTCCGCCTGGATCTCTGGGGTTGCGGGCGGCTGCTGCGGCCTCTGTCAACCTTTGAGTGGACGGGGAGACAACCTTGTATGGAGCGAACCGTGTATCCGCCCGAGCTGGTCGCCCTCGAGGTCTCTTGGTAATTATCGGGGATTCACTGTCTGAAGCACTTGTTACTTCTGATGTGCCTGCTTTGTCTTGGCCTTTTGCTGCCAAGGCGCGAAGCAGGCTTTCCATTTCTGCAAACTTATCCCCGAACGCCTCGATTTTTTCGTCCAGCGCTGTTACTTTTTCATCCAGGTCTTTTTGTTTTACCCCTCTGGTAACAGTCGGGGTCTTGGCGGCATGTCTTGGCATGTTTTTCGTTCTGTTTGATGTTACTTAGCCGTTACCTAAAGAAACACGTCTTATGTCTTTAGATCCTGCCGCCAAAAGAGGGCGAAGCGTCGTGACGTCACGAGATGACGTGGCAGTTGACCCCGAGGTCAAGGCCGGCGGATAACAAGAAACTTCCCGCTTGTTAATTAACACGCAATTTAACAATTACTAACCAATTGGTTTAATCAAAAACTAAAACAATTGTGTTTTCAAACTGGTATACCACATTCTACAACACATTCTTTAAGGTGTGGAGGTGCTATGGCATTGTTCGACGCAGGGTTCTCTTTAAACGATATTAAGAATACCAGCAATTGGAAAAGTTTTTGTGTTTTGTTTTATTTAGAAAAATCTTTGGAGAGTAGAAAAAAAATTTAGATATAAAGGTTTCTTCTCCTCTTTTTTTGTTTTGACTGCGTTTGGGTGTTTGGCGCATTTTTAGTGCCTAAATAAATATATATATATATATATATATATATATAGAGAGAGGATAGAGACCAGACGGATCTATGCGAGTATAAATCCAGGAGAGAGAGGGCGACACAGGTGGTCCCAGTGGCGACACAAGCGGATCGCAGAAGTATCGTCGGAGATCAGACAGGAGCCCCAGGCCTCACTTCTCATCCACCCGCACAAGGGACCACACGCACCACATAGACTGACTGAAATAGACTTGGACGGTCTGAAGGACACACACTATGGTCAGGTTGGTGAAATGTGGGGAGTGTGGCTACACACACCGGCCCAGAGGGCCTAGCACTTGTAGATACATTGAGCAAGCACGCTTTTTTTTAGAATATATAGACTTAGACATAATGGAAGCTGATAACCGAGCTTATTTAGGAGAAGCACTTGCGGTTGAAGGTGGTGAGAAAGGAGAAGAACTAGAGTCTAGACTTATCAGGGGAGAAGCTCATACCGAAAGAATAGGCGATGAGGTAAGAAACTTAACAAAAAAGTTAGACAAAGCCTTAGGTATCCTTACTTCATTGACTGATAAGTTAGAAGTATCCTTTGAAAGAGGGTATATCCAAGGTAGAAATGAAGAAAAAGGCGATGTTAACTAGTCTGGTGTTAGTCTGGATGAACCCAGGAAATCCTTATTTTCTGAAAGTAGACTGGACGATGACATTAAGACACGAGATGACCGAGCTAAATCTTTTATGAACATTTCCTCGGCATTCTATGCACCTAGTCACTTAGGTATAGATGAAGTTAGGCGCCAAGAAAGAAAACCAAATCCAGACACTGAAAAATTGTCTCCTGGGTTTTTGGAGAAAGGCCTGCTCGACTGAACTAGTCAACAAGGAGCCATGCAGAAGAAAAACGAAAACGCCGTAAGTGTGTGGTGTTTGACTTAGAGTTACACTTAGCTTTTGGTAAAACAAGTAATACTGTAAGTATTGAAGACGTGATATCTGCAAGTTCATGCATGTGTAGTGCTATGGCAAACCGAGGTTTAGAAACGGGAGGTTATAACAAACACATTCAATTTCTGGTCGATAAGTCGCGACACTATGTCAGCGCAGCCATGGTTCGCTATGATCAGATGGTACAGGAAAAGGCTGAAGTGGTCGGACTTTGTGCCTTCACATACGGCGACCACGAGAGCTTTTTCTCGTGCCTTGGGCACGAAAATCTCAAAGTTTCTCAGCCAGACAAAAAAGAGGTAAAAGAATGGAGTACTAAGAAAGGCGCCAAGTTCAGGACTAGAAAACTCGGAATTTGTTGGTCATTCAACGACCGTAGAGGTTGTTCAGTAGCATGGTGCCGCTATCGCCATGAATGCGCAGATTGTACCGGAGCACACCCTGTTCACAACTGTCCAAAAGTTAAAGAAAACAAATAGGATGAGGAAAACTCTGGTAATAATTATTATAATTGTTATCGGAGAACTGGTTCTGAGCAGCTGAATAGGCAGGGCGGGGTTTCTAGGAATAGACTTGTGTCCGAATTGGAGGACTGCTTTCCTGCCCAGCGGTTGGAAGTTGGTAATAGTATTACCGCTTCTCTTTCAGTTTTTTCTGGTGGTGGACATTGTTCAATTACCCCGGAATTGATCGATGCCTCTTTGCTTAGCGACAGTTTGACTCAGACTAACCATACCCCAGACTTTGAAGAAGACTTACATAAGCAACAGACTGGGTGTCGGTCTAATTTTGGTGCTACTAAATTAGACCATAAAGTCCAACGTAACTTGGTGGTACCTGTCACGAGTTTGAGTCTGAGTTTATTTATGCCACGCATTTTGTTGGCTCCACAATTTCACGAGTCGAAGACGAGTGACATCACGAAGCCAACAAAATGCGTGGCATAAATAAGCTCAAACTCAAACAAGTGGCGTCTAGATTTTATCCTACCCCATTTCCATATTTTTTCAGTATCAGAAAGTAGTGGCATAAAGAACACTTTATGTCACACCCGTGACATAAACAAATCCCATGTTAAGCCTATGGCGTTTTTTCATAGAGGTAGGATAATGTATGATATTTTGTAACCTCTGTGAGCAACTAAACTATCTCTAAAAACGATGAACATAATCAACTCTGAAGTTTGGACAACCTCTTTTGGTTTTGAGCTTGTCCTCACTTGTTCTGACACTCTTATCTAGAAGAAAACAATACCTATGCACTTCTACCCGCAACTCACACTCTAAGTGTGAAAGCCTCGGCCGCAGTCAGACATCGCAATGTTTGGCCGAACGTCCGCGTTGCCATGCAACATGACCGCATGGCGGCGCTGAACGGAAAAAAACGGCGTGCAAGATATGAAAATACTGTTATGCAAGGTGTTCTGGGGCGTGGCCAGTTAACACATACATCATATCTTTCTGATTTTTACAGAGGTTAATTATGGAAAACTGTCCGCATAAAATCATACTAACTACTGACGACTCTATCATTGCCCTACACTAGGAGTAAAGTCGTCGCATATACTTTCTTTCAAAGTAATTGATGTAGTATTCTAGAAAACAACTCTTTGAATTGAATTAAAGAATCCCTTTACATGTTTCGATTTTATACAGACGTGCCACTTATTATTAAATTATTGTAATATGGGAGTGCGATCTTGTAAATGTTGTATGACATAATCAACCTACAGGATTTCATTCTACGGTTATGAGAATAATTCCGTGAGCTGTCACTATTGTAAATTATTAAATGGGTATTGTGGTGAGCCATCGAAATAGCCTTAAATCGCATGTGTGCTATTTGCTGTACATCTATATATCAGAAATTCACTCTTGCACTACAACACTTGTGAGTCTAATGTCCATTATGACTTGTGAACCATACTCAGGTGAGTAAACGTTGTCACGACTGACAGGTGGACGATAATACAGGTAGGCACAAGTGGGCATCAGGGCGGGGCATTTTCGATGATCACGCATGCGTAAACACGCCCGACAGGGGAGTCGGGAGGCAATCGTTGGCCACACCCAAACGATAATTACATACCCAGAGTCACTTTGAGAAGGTCATTTGAAATTAATTGGTTAGTAGTTATGTATGGATGATATTAGGACCTGGTACGCCAGAATTACTACATCATTATCTATTTGACATGACTAGTTTGCTGAATTTCTTACTCGTGCTCGTTTATCAAAGGTGCAACGGATGTGTACTTCATTGTGTCTGTAATTAGGTGTAAAATATCAAACCATCACGCGTTGAAAATTATACGGAAACTGGCTTACTGTCTTCGTACGTCAAAAATACGCGGTGAAATTTTACCAGATATATTGAATGTCAATTATAATGATAATAACATATTAAGTATAGTTATTATGTGTTATTACATAAGTGTAATAAGAAAGTAATAATATAGCCCTACGAGTGAAGTGAGTAGTAGAAAAAGAAGTTGAGGGTGGGTGGGTAGAAAAAAGTATGTCAGTACGGTAGGATAGCTGAGTGAAGTGTGAGACTGAGGTGAGTGCGCCGCTCACGCAGGTCGGCTCGCGGTGCATGGTGATAGCGACAGGTGGCACATGGAGAGCACTGGTGGTGAGAAGCGTCACCAGGGGGGGCAATGACCACCCCTGACCAAAGGCCATGAGTCGCCCATTACCCCTATCCCTGATGAACGAAAAGGAAGGCCGGAGTGGTCTAATAAAATTTTATTAATTTTATGAGGTCTTATTAATATGAATAAGTGTAATACAATGTAATCATGAATATTAATAATAATACTAAAAATGGATAATTGACAAAGATATATTGTATGTCAATTATAATGATAATAACATATTAAGTATAGTTATTATGTGTTATTACATAAGTGTAATAAGATAGTAATAATATAGCCAAGGAGCCATTAGAAGAGGGAGAGGTGGGAGGGGATTGTAAAGTAAGAGACTAGTTTTGAGAGAGAGACTGAATTAGAGACTTATTGACATTGACAGAAGTGGAGTTTTTGATATACGATCGATGAGAGTCTGATCTCCAACTGCATAACGTTGAATGTCCAGTTCTGGCATACCCGCTTGGTATGCCTGGGTGGCGGCAGCCTTTCGGAGGCTATGTAGGGTAAATGACCTCGGGGGCTGGCAGTATACCTCGCTGGCAGTATACCTCGCAGTATACCTCGATCCTCGTGCCCCAGTCTCGATCCGTGACAAAGGTGTTGAGGGCCTCGAGTTCAGAAATACATTCCACAGGGTCATTAACGGGGCACACCTGACCGGAGTAGTAGTATTGGCCGTCGGTCCCACCCACTCCCGAGAGGCACGCGTCCACCGTGATGCATCTCGTGGGGGGACCTCGTGGTATGAGGGCGTGGCCGTTCCAGCCCTCAGCAAAGCGGAGGAACCAATCCAGGTCTTGCCGCATATCGGCATTGATATTGAGGTAATATCCACTCATCCGCCTGCGCCGGGCGTATGCACTTTGCCACGTGCAGGACCTTCCCGAGGACCGACTGCAGCTGTCTCTTGGTCAGGGATCTTTTCGTTGCAACGGCCGCCACGTGTGCCCGGATGTCGAGGAGTTTGGCCTCGGGTATCGACAGCGTCCTCGTGCGTGCGTCAATCTCAATGCCCAGCCACGTGACCGTCTGACTGGGTGCCTGCGCCTTATCACGTGCCTCTGGGAGGCCTAGCTCCACGAAGAGGGCGCGGGCCGTAGTGAAGTCATGCTAGGCCATAGCTGCATCGGTGGAGAGGAGGATGAGGTCGTCCAGGTACATCACGGCCGTAATACCTTTGCTCTCGAGAATACCCACGATCGTGTCCGCCACGCACTGCATGTGGTACCAGGAGGCGCGGGCACCGAACGGCATGGCCGTGTCACAGTAGTGCCCGCCCTCCCACATGAAACATAGCAGAGGCCAATCCAGCGGATCGCAGCGGAAGTTCTTATAAGCGTGGGACATGTCGATCGAGGACATAAAGGAGGTATTACCTGCCGCCACGAGCTTCAGGACGAAACCGTCGACCGTAGGAGCCCGTGTTCTCGCTCGAGCCCGTAGACCAAATTTTTGATTACAAACGAGTTAACACTGTGCTCCTTCGGGAATGTCATGTCCATTATCACTCGGCGGGCATCGGTGCCTCGTTTCTCATGCGTCATCAGTGGGGACACGTGGCACCAAGGGGTGAACGGGGGGTCCTCAAATGGTCCCAGCATATTTGAGAACGTCCTCTCCTTGTCGATAAATCTTTGTACCTGCTTGGGGTAGCTGTTGGCGCTGGGATGATTTGGGATGCCTCGGGTATCGCTGGCCGGCCCGAGGTAGCCGAGGGGAAAGCCGTAACGAATAAACCCTTGGAGTTCTTCCTTGCCTTCCATCCCCGAGAGGTATCGTTCCCATGCGTCAATCCGGAGGTCTGACGGGAGCTCTATCCGAGTGCCCAGGGCATTCGGCAGGCCCGTGTCCCTCACGGCCCGGTATATCGCTCGATGGTTGTCGGGCCCCATGGCTGTGAGGTCCCGCCACTCCCTCCGTCGGTGGTCGGCGAAGGCCCCTGGGTCCGTCCGGAGCCCGGGCTGCAGTTTTCCGGTCTCGCACGTGCGTCTGATCGCGTCGAAATCCGGAGTGTTTAATCCGGCGTGGACCTGTGCCTCCGCTGGCACGGTAACACTAACACTCTCCACGCCGGGAATATCATCAATAACAGTGGCCACGCAGCAGGAGGTAGGAGCGGCCGGTAACTCCGGGGGCATGGCACCTTTGTTGATGTTTTGGTTCCCCCGTCCACGTGTTGGGAGGAACACGTGATCGATGATGTCACGTCCCAGGCGGCTCGGGCACATCAAAGCCGGAGCCGCCGGGAGCGGGGGGGTTGATGTCTCGCGCCTCGCTCAGTCGCGGGGCGCGTCCTGCTCGTTTTTTTAACCCTGTGTTGGTTGAGCGTATCCGGCCTGCTGCGGTGTCGGCCGAGCACCGCTTTGAAGAGGGTATCCGGCCTGGGGCATCCGGCGTGATGTTGGTACAGGGGCAGGCGCGGTGTGGTCGCACCCGTGCCCGTACGTGAGCTTCCTGTTGCAGGCGTGTACGGAGTGACCGCACTGCCTGCCCACAGAGTCGCAGAAGCTGCACACGTGCAGCCACCGGATACCCCCATCCTCGTGGCCGTTACGGTGGCGGCACCCCCTCTCGGTGTTGTAGTCCCTGCAGGGGGCCTCCCGCCCTCTGGGACGTCCGGTCTCTGTCTTTTGATGTGTAGATCCGGTGCCCGTCATGGCGAGCCATATCCGTTCCTCCAGGATATGGCCGTAGTCAGCCCAGTACAAACGGCCAGACTCAATCTGGTCAAATACGTAATTTGACCACCGTCGAACCGCGGCCCACGGCCGTGCCTGAGCATCGACGGATACCTGCTGTAGGTGGCGGAACATGTGCTCACGGTCCTCGGGGCGCACGGCCCGGTCGTCTCCCAGGAGGGACAGAAAACAACTAATATACTCCAGGGGCTCGAGGGATGACCATAGCTCGAGCTTCTGGTGGAGTGTATATACCCCGTCACGATCAATGTACATATACGGTTTTGCAGTTAATCTATGGGTGCTGAAGTCTGAGATCAATGACTGCTTACCGGTGGTACGGTCGTGCCTCATGGTCTCCTTCTCAAATTTGCGTTGTAGGTAGTCGTCAGGCGCGTAGTTGTCCCGTAGTTGACGCGGGGAGGGGAGTACCCGTTCGGCCTGCTCCCGGGCCCAATCCCTCGCCCTGGACGCAGCCGATGCCCGTGAGCCGGTCGCCATCGATGCCGGCCGGGATATCTGCATGATGGCATCCATCATCCCGTCCATTTTGTCGGACATCTTGCTGAAGCCCGACTCGAGGGCCGTAATCCTTGATGACCGTACGCTGGTTGCTTGTTGAGATACGGAGTCCACGTGGTCATCTGGCTGCTGTTGCTGGCGCACAGTTACCTCCGAGTCCGTTGAGTCCTCCGCCCGTAAAGACGTTTCCTCCGGGCGCGAGGCAGCTGCACTTCGCGTAATTGGTCCGCTCATCCTTGTAAGATACAATCCTCCAGATACCAGAAATTATGGACTACCTCTCTTTCCAGGTTATCTATTGCATACATTGTTCTAATGATAGATATGACATTCAACTTTTCATTCTCGTAGCTACTATATCTAATCTATGTAATCTATGTTGCCAATAATGACCCAGTAATAGTCATGCAAAAGTTACAAGAGGACCTACCTAACCTATCAACCTGGTACTACACAAACTGTTTAACCATCAATACTTACAAAACCTAATGTATTGGGTTTGCCAGTCTTCAAAAAGTTAAAAATGTGCCCTGGGATCCTGATGACCATGAACGGTCAACGTCTTTTTTCTTGCTAGCATTATAGGTATCTGGGAGTAGACCAAGACAATGGTTTGAACCAGATTCTTCTGGGCTGTATGGTGGTAATGGTTTGGAGTGTGTGCCTTATTTGGTATATTGTGATGTTAATGTCAAACACCCACACACTTGCGTATGTGTGTGTGGCTATGTAAAGTTCTGTCAATGTGTAGACTACCCATCCATACAGTGGTGTATATGTGTGCAGTCCTATATGTGAAGACCACTCAACCACACAGTGGTGTATGTGAGTGGTTGTAGGTAAATATCCTAAATGTTGCAATGGGGATGAGCTAGCCTCAGCCTGCTGTATCTGGAATAGTCCTGGAATGTATCACAGTGAGATATCTACTGGATTGTGGATGGTTTGTGCATGGATATACTCCAGTGCACCGCATACCAGAAATGTTACAAAGAATGATAGCTCTAAGCTTATCAACTTTTCAAAACTACGAAAAACATTGACTCTCCAAGCTGCGAAGTTGATGCACACCATTAGCATACTACCAGTAATGGAATACTGTTGATTCTTCTATGAAAGCTTTTTTGAAAAACTGGTCTAGATGTGATCGAAAGTGCTACACAATAGGGGTATGAGGCTGACACCGTTGTTACCTTGGATATGACCATAACGAGGCATCGAACCACTGTGGGAAAGACGTCGTAAACAATTAGTTTCAATTATTTCGAACCCAAAGCAACCATATTCAGAAATGTCCCTATCTGAGAATTCGCTTCCGGCTAAGTACCAACAATGTGCTGACCTAGAGACGTTTAAGAAAAATCTGTGATACACAATTGAACAAAGTTATAATCATCTTATCATTATCCTCACATTTGTCCGTAACTGCCAACCCATGTAAACTATAATGAAATCTAGATGTTTTTTCTACGTCTCAACATCTGAAAAATGCCAAAACGAAAATAAAACAAAGAGAAAATAAAAAAACCCAGTAAACAATGACCCCGCACACCTTCTGTCTGATCTTACTTGAGAATCTTCAGACTTTGATATATACAGTAACACTGAGAAACTAGTCCAATCTCCCATTTCTCGAATATCATTCAAGGCACTCCATTCTCCGACAGGGCTGTAGCCTCTCCTCTACGTAATGAATGAGTTGTAACTCTTTCCATCCCTAGGAAATCCATAATATGTTTTAATTTTTTTTAGAACCATTTACTACAAAATTACTTTCGGTATGATAACTGACCAAATGCGAATCCTAAGAAGGATATTCCACCTATTCTAAAAAGTAATGAAATAAACTTTTTAAGACAAATGCATTTCCTGAAATAGTAGAAAAAGCAAGTTTAATACACGTTCAATACAAGCTTTAGTTTTTCTTCGACCCCATGGTTTAAAAAACACATCTCATACCGAAACTACTAACCCTTTCTTCACTATATTACTTTTGCATAAGAGAGCCCTAAAACCAAGTAAAATACCCACCCAAAAAGCAATATCTTCTGAATTACTGAAATTCAACATTTTTTTAAACCATAAATAATAAAGATACTGACAAAGGCCTTTCCTGATGAGATGATGCACATAGTAACCTTTTTGCACCCTTAAACACGGCCTTAATCTCAAAGGCTGACTGGTCCACGTGTAGTAGGCCTAGACACTTGTGCAGTGTCCACAAGGTGGACAAATAGTTGGGTATAGATACATAGATATATTTTACGAGAAAAACGAAATATATAACAAAACATTTTCCATTGTGGTAGGAAGAGGGTCCTCTATGCCATAGTCCTCTGCGAACTGGAAAAACGTTTTCCACTGTGTTTTCCTGGTGATGGCCTTGTTTTCCGCCATTCATGACGCCTTATGCTGATACAAACGAGAAACCAACTCCTGGCCTGCAACATAAATAGTTTAGAACACCCAGATTAAAGACAAAATTCCTACTGGACAATCCTAGAGAGAATGTCAAGAATCACATTATCTTCACAGAGATGCCTACATATATATATTGTTATATATCCCCGCATATGTATATATAAATTAAGCCAATGAGCAACTCATATGTATTCACTGCGGGAACAGAGCAGCTCGCATCAGCTCACGTCATTGTTATGTATCTAGGTATCTGATGCGGTAACTAAAGGTAACGTGGTAACGAACACCTGGATTACGGCCATTCCGCTGTGAAACTTGTTCAATCTACACGTTTTAATCTTACCTCGATATGTAATTATTTATTTTATCTTAGTCTATGTATATCTTGATGTGTAGGCAGGGGTAAGTCCCACTGTTATATTGAATAAACCCTGTTTTATTGATATTTTCCGCCAAACTCGCTTTTCGTGTTATATTTCTCTACATACATCTATTGGTATTTATACCCATCTTTGGCTATAATTTTATACCTATATATATAGGATATAAAGTACTTGTGTTCCTTCCCATAATTCACTATTTTAAAACGAAAGTGAATAGGTTTAATAAATTCTTTTTAGAAAAAATAAGAAAACGTTCATCAAACTTTCCTGTTCATAACCGTTTACAGTTGTTCACCTTCTCCGGCGGTTAGCATGTATCTTATTCAATTATTCTCTGCCTGTGACTGTTTGAAGTTCAATGAATATCCCGACGACCTACGACAACCTACGACCCCATATGCCTAATGCTATCCGTAAAGCAAGTCGACTTACGATTCACAATCCCAACGACCTACGACAGACCAAGTCCAATTACGACCACTTAGGGCAGTCAGGGGGTTGCCAGGATTGCTGTGGCAGATTTTTTGACAGTCAGAAATTCTGTCCCAGCAGTCCTGGCGACCTGCCGGCAGTCAAGTCCTGTTAAGATTCACAACAAAGTCGAGATATGACGACTTAGGAAGTACAAGTCGAGTTAGGGCGATGGCATTTTGGGGGTGCCGGGACTGCCGGGGTGATGGTGTAAACCTAGCATAAACCATTGTGGTAGACATACAACTCTTGTATTGTTCGGAAAAAACTTTATCAAATTTATGATCCATCTTATGAATGTCCTTGCACCTTGGATAACCATGCTCGCTGATGATAGTACCCCGTATAGCGATTGTAGTTCCTTTTTCGTGGCTTTATCTTTATTGAGAAAATCGTCCACCAACCACAATAATCGACTCATTTTTTCTTCTGGAAGAGCAATTCACATATTAACAGTATCAATATTAGTACCAAGAAAAGAGATTTTTTGGGTCGGAAAAAATAGTTTATCTTGATAAACTCCAAAACCCAATTTAACAAAACAGATTGGAGATTGAGCGTGCTCTGGATGAAGAAACAAAAATGATATCGTCAAGGTACATCTAGACCTTTAAGCCCTTGCGTCATATTATCCTACCCCTAACATAAAATTCCATAGGCTTAACATTGAGTTTCCGTATGCCAAGCTGCCTGGCCCATACGGAGTTTTATAAGCCACTAGTGGCATACAGAATTTTCATCAAGTAAAATTCCATAATCGAGGAGACGGAGTAGGATAAAATCAAAACCTGATTCGTTTTAATCATGGCCACAGCACCCCACTACTGGAGTTTTGGTTCCGGACTTCACTCGGCTTCGCCTCGTGAAATCACTATGCCAAACTCCAGTCGTGGCATATGGTGGCCAAAATTAAAACTCATCCAGTTTTACGATAGTATCGTAACAATAGCGTCGGCGACCCGTTGTATATGGCAACTTGTAGGCATGGGTGACATCGGTCGAGGAAAGGTGGACGTCAGGGCCCATCCCGACCAGGTCCTCCACGATGGAGTCTATAGACAGCCATGATCCTGTACTATGCAAAAATGGATTTTTTTTTACAACGTAAGCGTTGACAGACTTCAGTGATAACCCGTCGCTTGGCCGGGTCCCGCTTGGGCCTCGACATAAGCGGGGCTACATGGCACCATGGTGACGATTTTGTTATGAGAATGACGTATTATGACATATCAGTGTTAGTACCACTGGTCATTCATTGAAACCAGCGATATACTTTCTGCTGAGCATAGGCCAGTCAAAATAAAAGTCTTAAAAACAGGGGGCGTTGTTACATGGACCGATAAGTCTGCCCAGACGAGTTTCTTTATTGACGAAGGCGTTTATTGCGTCCAGGATGTCGGTCGAACCAGGATGGTTAGCGGTGCCCAGGTTGTCACTGACCGGTCCCATGTATCCAAGCAGGAAACCATAAGCTACAAGGTAGAAAAATACCGTGTCCATGCCCTCAACACACAAATACTGACGCCACGTCTTGAGTTTTAAATCAGTGAGAAGAGGGATCTTGCGGCCTACACTATAGGGAGCCAAAGTGAACCCGCTGAAACCACAGATACCCGTTTATCAAACACCATTTCTGGTGGCCAGTAAGAACGAGGCTTAGTGCTAAACCTATGGGGGTTTGAGGCTAGACTTTTGTTTTTGGTCTCGTTTGTTAGGGAGCATTCATTAATTACGGCTGGGGGGCACAGTTTTTGGAACACCGACCAGTCAAAAAAAAAAAGTTGCCCCCCCCCCTTGGAATACCCAAAAAAATATTGGCCCCACCTTGGAATGCCAAAAAAAAAAGTCCCCATATCGGAATACGGTAAAAGCACAGGGGAGGCTAAACTGATGTGGCCTTTTTTATCATAAGGCTTTCCTTCTTTACCTTAGAACAAACGCAGTTACATTCAGTCATTTGTCAAAATTTTGACAAAAAGCTCGGTGGCTAAGTTGTCAAGTATGGGAGGTCATGGGTTGAAACCCTAATACCAAAGACTTACACAGTAATGGAACCCACTGCCCATTCGGCTTAACACCTGCCATTAGAATGAGGAGTAAGGTGCTAGGGCCCTAGTGAAAGAATGGTTGTACCACCAAATTTGATGATTGTACACACAATATTCAACCATAAAAATTGCTTGAAAATGAATAAAAGTAACAAGTAGCAAATAAACATCTGTTGTTGACAGAACAATGCCAATGAAAAAAGATGGGGGAGTCTGGAGCAGGACTGAAACACAGACACTGCCAAATGCTTGAAGTGTGATAGCATCAAGCACAATGCCAACTGGTTGAAGTAGGCTGCACTACTATATGATGCTATGATGGCAGTTTGAGTTGATGCTCCTAGTCTCTATAGACCCTCTTCACACTGGCGCAATCTTGTAATGGCCGTCTATGTAAGTCAATCGAAAACGAGACGAGCCCTCTCCACTCAGTCTTGAGTAATGATAAGAATACTAGTGGTTTCTAACTTAAAAGATGGAAATCGGTCTCACGTCATAACTAATCGGCCGATTTGTATAAACAATACGTTGTTAGAAAGCTGAGACTTGGACCTATCTGCTGGTATATATATGATATACCTGTGTTATGGCTCACATTTCCTGTCATAGATTAAACATGGGAATTGTTTTAGGTAAAGAATACCAAAACATGTAACTTTCCCATTTTCACAGAGATTTATTGAAAAATCTATCGCGATGACCTACAGAAATAACTATCCTATCTTATTAGGTATTTCATGACAATTAATATAATACTTATATTGCCAGGCTGTGATAAATATTTCCTGAGATAATGGAGTATTATCATAGATGACAAGGAGTCAAAAAGAGCACTAGAAAAAATTTGATTTTCTGATATAATTGCATTTTAGATACTGACTTTGATACAAAGTTGTCAAAGGTTACTATATTTAACAAGTGCAATATTTATTCCCCTGTATATCTTATTTTTTAATTCTCCAACTGTAGCAGGTTTATTATTAGTCTATTACCTCAGGAAATATCTATCACAACCTGGTAATATTGGTATCATTTTAATCGCCTTGAAATTCCTAAGAAGATAGGATGCTTATTTCTATAGGACATCACGATAGATTTTTCATTAAATCACTGTGAAAGAAGGAAGGTAACAGGCTTGTGGTTTTTTTTACCAAAAGATTCCCAAGTTCAAGCTATGACAGGAAATCATAGCCATGACACAGGTATATCATATATATACCAACAGATAGACCTAAATCCCAGCTTTCTAAAAATGTTTTATTTGTAAAATTTGACCATTTATTTATGACAGAAGAGTGATTTATATTTTCATTATTATAGTGCTATTAGGCACTTGCTGCAGTGTTGGCTTTACTCTTACAGCGCTCGCCTCGTTTTGGAATGCGGAAATTGCGCTGATGCGCGGCTGGTAGTTTATCAAGTATATAGAACCAGCAAAACCTGATATCACAGCGATCGCAGCGCCACGCTTATGTGCAAGAGGTGAATAGTTGTAAGATTCTGCTAATGTTCTGACTCGAAAGCAGTGATGCAACCCCTGCCAAATTTAGGCTGTAGTTGGCAGCTATCAGACATGCCAAAAGCCCCCATCTCTCCTGTACGCATATAATCAATCATAAAGCTTGACTAGCTAGAACCTAATTCTCAATGAAGTCACTTATTGAGACTTGGTTGTTCACATTCAAATATCCAGCAGAAACTGCTTTCTTGATTTGTGCCATCAGTTGGTAGTCATCAGGCTCCATTGCAGGACCTTAACAGACCTTCACTATATCAGTATCATTGACATGCAAATACAGATGTTTGGGCAATTTGCTATAGTCTGGCATGGTGTAAGGGATCTGTGGTATGAGTGGATCAATCCATGGTGTGGCAATACAGAAGGAAGTCCCTTTTTTTTGCATGTAGAACCTCAAAGTACTCAATGTAGAGCTCTCAATGAAGAGTCCTCTTTGCTCATAGTGATCTTCAATAAATATGGTAATCTTATTGAAATAAGCAGCAACAGGGGCATTTTGTAGCACTTGATGTTGTAGTAAATGCTCCTAATTAATCGATGTTGAAGAAAAAACTAATGATCTTGTGAGACTGCATTGATTCTAGGACAAATGCACTAGTATTTGTTCATTGTTGTCTCTCTTTACATCAGTCTGTTAGACTGAGGGAGGGTGTACACCCATCTCCCAGTAGAGAAACGGGACTGTCACCATAGACACTGAACTTCAGGGAGTGATACAACCATGGTTACCTTGTGTGTTAATCATTACTATAGTAGTACAACTAAGCTGATTTCTTGTGATATAATATGAATGCATTTCATTACAAATATCAATTCTTTTCATTGAACACAAATATGGGAGTCTGCCTCATTGTTTAGCTAAAAACATCGGCCCCTGCAGAAAGTGAAAGAAATTTCGCCCACCACATGGGAATACCCCCAAAAAAGTCCCCCCCCCCTTTGGAATACCCAAAGAAACCCCCCCCCCCTTTGGAATATCCAAAAAAATGTTGCCCCCCCCCTTGGAATGCCCCCCAAAAAGTTGGCCCCCCCCCCTAAAAACTGTGCCCCCTGGCTATAATTAATGAACGCTCCCTTACTTTTGAAGTGTAGTTTACTACTATCGTCTCGGAATAGCTCTGTCTCGAAGCTATGATGACAGTTGTTCAGTTTATAAAAAATATGGATTTAAAAGATTGGAGAATGACACATATGATCTCGAACCTACATAGTCAAAGTACTGAGTGCCTATATCGGGAAATGGTCTTTTGTAAACGGGTATCTGTGGTTTCAGCGGGTTCACTTTGACTCCAGCCAGTCGGACTGAGTCAGGCATGACGGCATCACCACTCGGCCAGTGCTGCACTCTATGACATCTGAAAACATCTGGTCCCATGTCAACAATGTTATTCTCGCAAATGTCGCGAATAACTACAATCTCAGGGTTGATAACTTCATTCCGTTGAGGTGCAGAGAGGGCCTTCCTGACATTTTAGCGTACAATGATGGCTAAGGGACTGTTCATTATTTATGGCAGGGGGGGATGAGCTATTGGAGGGGGGGGGGAAATTATATGAGGGTATTTGCCTGGGGGGGCAATTTATTTAGAGGTATTTTCCCGGGAGGGGGGGGGGGGGCATTTTATTTAGAGGTAATTGCCTGGGGGGGGGGGGGCATTTCATTTCGCGGTATTTGCCTGGGGGTGGGGGAGGGGGGAGTTTCATTTCATGGTATTTGCCTGGTTGGGGCGTTTCAATTTCAATGATTTACGTTTTTGTGATTCACCTACATAAGAGGTTCTAGAACTGTGTATTTTAGATAATCTATACAATCTAGAGGCCAATAGTGTCTGATCTCTTCTAGCAGAATTAAGAAATTTACATATATATAAACTTGGTGATTGTGGCAGAGAAGATGATAAGTGAGGTACTGTAACACCTGGCAGTGCCATGTCTGTAGAGTGGGAGCTCATCATACTATGACTTCTTGTAATCTGCTATGCAAGATTGTCTAGTATTCGCAATCTTTTAAAAACTTTAAATATATGAAAAACAAGCCAGGCCTATTTTTTGCACAAGAAAATTGCACTGATTTTAGAGTTTGTAGGTTGTGCATGAATATGCTAAGACTATCAAAGGCAATACCGATGTTAGGAGATTGCTCTATGACCCTTTGCGGTGCAGCTCCACTGTATTAGTATCTATACTCAGTTCAATGGTCAATGTCAGGTGATCGCCGTGCAATGTAGCTTAGCACATACAAGTTGTCTTTTTGGTGCCTCCACTGTATCAACAGACCCCCCCCCCTTAAGATAGGTCAGTTTGCAGTCATTGCTCTTAAACCATCATTAACAGTCCACATTTCTCAAGGGCTGGATAGCTGCATATTAGAGAATTTGATTATAGATGTTTAAAATTTGCATGCCAGAATTAACCTGGCTTTATTTACTTAGCATTACAATATATATGTACATATACATGTATATATGAGAAACAATCGATTTAAGGCTATTGCCTAGCTCTTTCCAGGCGGCGCTCGCTGCGCGGGAAAGGTTGGTGGTGGCGGCGCCCTACGGGGACGTTACGTACCAAACCCTGACCTAGATGCGCAAATATGATGCGCAAGGGCGAGGCATCCAGCGCCTACTATAAGCGAATATTACTTTGTTATGAATTCATATCGATGTAAATAAAAATGAGGATGACAACTTAATTTAAGACCAGTAATACATTTGGAATTAAATTACCTTTCTAATAGTGGGCTAATCGTTGGGCTATGATTAATATTAAATCTGTGATGCTATGTGAAACCCAGGCGAATATTAACACTTTAAACTTAATCGTGCGACAAAGTTAAAATGGCCGGAACGCTTGTTCTGTCAATTCATGTTGTGTACTGGGAATTAGCAAAATATATATTGGATTTTACGCAAACCAAGACAAAGAATGTGATGACTAAGAAAGATTTGGATTGCGATCACAAGGATGTCAAAATTGAAGAGTTTACATTTCAAACAAGTCTGCTACGGGACAATGAAAAAGTTAGTTTCGAATGAGAACTGTGGTCCAAATCTCAACTGCTGCCTGCAACCTAGAAGCCTATGAAGTTCGCCTAGCGGGTTGATTTACCAAGATGAATCTGTTCGTTAAAGTGCCTTCAAATCCATCGATACACAAAAATGACTTTCATATAAGAATCATCTACCTCCCCACAAAGTGTTTTTGACTGTCATAAATATTGGAAAGAAATATGGATTTCCAAAGCCTCAGCTGGTCCTAACCCATTCAACGGAGAAGCCTGTGGAGTTCGCCAAGTTTTCTCCGGTCACAGAGTGGGTTTATTTACCAAGATGAATCTGTTTGTTAAAGTGCTTTATTAATAATCAAATCCATCGATACACAAAAATGACTGTCATATAGGAATCATCTACCTCCCCTCAGAGTATCTTTGACTGTCATAAACAAAATAAGGAAATATATGGATATTAAAATGTACAACCAAGAAGTGATATGGACAGTGTCAGTGACACTGAGAGCGAACTGGGGAAAATCTACAAGCTACGAACTGCGACTGATTGACAAACATTGTTATTGTGGAATATCAAATCTGAAGGAAGTTATTATCATATGAAACAAATTATCGTCTGTGTGCCCAAGCCTTTTCATCGTTGGAGGATTTAATTTAATTAATTTTGGGCAATTACACCAATCAACTCAGACCGCCACCCCCCCCCCCCTTCCCCGAATGTGACAATTAATCGGAGAGATGACAAAGCAAAAAGTACAGGTTAGTGACAATTCATTACAGATTTATTTGAATGGAACAATTATGATTCATCTTTCAATATATACATTTGTGTATAGATGTAGTACAATAGTATACACATGTTAATGATAGAATATTAGTTAGCAGGCATTTAGAGTTCATTCCTCTGGTAAAGTGATGCCATAGCTTTCAACGGTGTGGAAGATGGTAAAACATCTAGGCAAACATAAATGCACATTGCAACTTGTGCAGCCGTATCTGGTTTGTTTTCTTTTCTCCGATACACCCTTCACACATCTCTGATAACATACTTTACAGTATGATTTCCTCAATAGATCTCCTGGCATGCATCGATTATTCAATCGGTGGGTTATTGGTTTATTCTTGATGGAACGGGGTAGGGTTGACTCAACTTGAGCACTTGCAATAAGCTGCTGAACTAAACTCAGAGAAAATGCATACAGAGGCATTTCTTTTTTTTGCTGAGAATTGAACATAACATAAGAATTTAATTTCATTAGTTCTAGTACGTACCAAAATAATTTCATTGTCCATTTCTTTGATTTTCTCCCAAAACAATAATATTGGTATAGCTGGTCTGCCAAATCAACCCCCCCATATACTGAGTATAATCCTTCACAAGTTCAGGGCAGGCTACCTCTCTCCGAACAAATTTCCCGGTGTCCGTGTCTTTTAACTTTCGTTCACATGTCGACATGAGAGACCCATGAATGGTAGAAATTAAATGTATTATTTTTCTATCTCTCCACAAACACAACAGGACATCTCTAGATTTAGAAAAAATTGTTTGACCACGCTTAGTAAGCTGGGGGTGTTTCTTTACCATAAGAAGTTTTGGTAAATACTTTCTATTCCAACGTATGGTACCACAACAATAAGTCTTGAATCGGTTGGCCAGGTCCTCGAACATTGTCACAGATGAATAATAGTTATCAAAATAAATCCTATGGCACACTCCTAACACGTTGGCATAGCGAAGCAATCTTAAAACAACATCTTCATATATACGGAAAGGAGTCCGATCTTCACGTGAGAAATATGGCAAGGCTTGTACAATGTATCCTGAAAAATACAAATTGTGCATTATTTTAGTTTCTGTTATTGAAATTTAAAGAATTATCACACAAATATACCATCATCAAAATGAATAGAAAATAAATAAGCCCAAGCACATAGAGAGTTGCATACCAGAAGTGAGTTAGATCTTGCAATACTGTATTATTTATATCTATATTTAGACTAGGTCTAGTGTATAAATAATATATATTTTTTCACAGAATATTATAATGATATATGCACATACCAGTTGTACTCTCTGCCAAAACCCACACTTTTAAACCCCATTTAGTGGGTTTTGCGGGCATGTATTGCCGAAATCTTGTTCTGCCTTTGTGTTTTACCATGCTTTCGTCAACTGCCAGTTCTCTTTTGGGTTTGTAGACAGTCTTTGCGATAGAGTTAAGACATTCAAAAAGCCAATTCATTTTTTCGGTGGCGGGTGAAGAGCGGGGGGGTCCTTTTCGTTTTGCACCACTGGATTCCCCATTTTCAGTTGGTGAACTCGCAGCAAAATTGAGATAGCTGGAAAATATAATTTGAATAGAACTTTTAATCTAAATCACAGCTATATGCATGAATTAAGCAAATTCACATATAATTAACATATATTTCAAAGTTTAAACATTGACTAAAAAAGCAGATGAAAGTTGGTTTGGCAGAAACGCCGACTACATTAAATCATAACACCAACAAACGGAATGTCATGAATCGGTCGCGAGACATACTTCGTTGAAGAATGGCGTTCCTATTTCTTCTATTGTGGTCCAATAGTCTTTGATGCGGGATTTTCGTACCAAACCCATGAGAAGTCCAAGACCTAGGAACATTTTCATGTTAGGAATATCCACTGGAACCCACCGCTGTTTATGCTTATCGGGATTTGACGCCCTTGACATGTTGGCATATCGATTGGTGGCTTCAACCAATTTAGCGACGAAATTGAGGGTAAAAAAAAGGGGAAAAAAATCCAAGATAGATTTCACTTTTGTTAGATCAACTGCATCAGTGATTCCACAGTTATCATCTTGAAATTCTTTGAGGGCAGGGCCCTTGCGAATGCCCGAAACCATACGAACCCAACGTCTCTCGTCCGAGTTAGTAGTGACAGCAGGAGAGGTCGGAGGTGTGTCGATTTTTTTTCCATCTGTTTTGCTCACATTGTCTGGTTCGCTATCAGTGTCTGAGTCGCTTTCATTCCCCAATCCTTTATCATAACGATGTAGAATGCGTAATGTACTCAATGGAAGATCTTCCTCCCAATCCGAATCAATATCCGAGGATATAGACATTTTGTTTGCACTGAGGCAGGCGCCTATTGACACCGCCGCACTGACAGTGATGGTATCGGAGGCAGAACGCTTCGAGTAACTCAATTGTGACGTCAATATTGTTGCTTTAGCAACCGTGTTATTTTTTTCCAGTACAAAATTAGAATTATATAACCCATCTCATGATCCATATTTAATATTAGCCTGATATACGTAGTATTTTGGGATTTATCGGCAAAACAATAGAGAACAGTGAAATAATGCCTCAAGGCATCATTCGCCCTATGCTGGGGAATGCCTCAAGGCATCATTCGCCCTACGCTGGGGAATGCCTCAAGGCATCACTCGCCCTGAAAGGGCTAGGGGAGGGGGGGGGGGTGAATATCCGGGTATTTGCCTGGGGGGGGGGGGGGGGCAGTTTATTTTGAGGTATTTCCGAGGGGGGGGGCGGTTTATTTTTGGGTGTTTCCGAAGGGGGGGGGGGGCATTTTATTTTGAGGTACTTCTGAGGGGAGGGGCATTTCATTTGGAGGTATTTCCGAAGGGGGGGGGGGCAATTTATTTTGGAGGATTCACCGAGCAAAACCCACATCCCCCCTGCCATAAATTATGAACGCTCCCTAAGTACTGACTCTTCACCATTGAAAAATGTCAATTTGATTTTTTAGTGTGCAATGGATGGCTAAGCCCTGAATTTTCACCGTGGAAATATGTCAAAGTCTGACATTTTCGCGTGTAATGAAGGCTAAGACCTGACTTTTCACAGACACTTCGCAGATTACAGTAAATCCAGTGGAACAGGCCAATTTCAAAGTCTGACTTCATACCAAGAAAAAAGTCAGCAATTTTTCAGTTTCAAAATCTTCTAACGCCCCTGGTACTTGAGTCTCAAATAAGGCATTCGCATGGGAAAATGTAAGTCAGAGACAATGTACTTTGTGAAAGGGAGCATGTCTGAGACTATGTAGGCCTACTGGGTGTATCCTTCCATATGAATCAGATCTGCCACTTTGTTCTTTCAAGAATAAGAAAGCTCAATTTCCCTATTCTGCTCTGAGATCTTTGGACAGAGGGGAAATTAACAGGGACACCCCGTGGATACGCCGCTGAGACGAGTTCTTGGTCATTTTCGAAAATACGGTCCTGTGAGAGTGCGGTCTACAAATGTAGATATTTAGTTTCCACTTTCGACTATAGGAGGCACTACAGCAGTATCACGTGAAGAGAGACGTTTTAAGTAGGTCGACTCCGCGTACTTCTATCGGTGGCCGGTTAGCTCAGTTGGTTAGAGCGTCGTGCTAATAACGCGAATGTCGTGGGTTCGACCCCCACATTGGCCAGACACCTCTTTTACCAAGTTACTAGAGCTCTGTTTTGTAACAACACCTTCATTAAGTTATTTAGCAATCAAATTGGAATCAATATCAGGTACAGGTGGAATGTGTCGTTGTAGACCTACAAACGGCAAACTCGTCACCAGGTGCTGGCGGTCTCTCCAACAGGTGTGAATATTGAATTTGAAGGCATATTCGTTGAACATCAACCCCACTGTCATTCTCCGATCCGGCCAGGAAGTAGGTGGCACTACGAACCCCCCTGGGAGGCAATTTTGGAGAAGCACCTCCGCAATGCTAAACCTATGGAACCGTTCGGACGTCCATTTATGATACTTTTTTATGTGTTAGGATGTTTTAAGTAATTTTGAAACAATTCCCCAGACAAAATCAGACTTCCCTGGTAATTTCAGATCAAATGACTATCTGGTAGCCCCAGTAAAGGCTATAAACACGATGTCAACAAATCGTCGAAACAACCGGTTTTCTTCGAGTTGGCACGTTTAAATTATGTCTGAATAATGTAAATAATCCCATTTTAACTGTTACATGTACAGAATGCACAGGAGAAGGTCGATTAATACAGTTTTTCGCTATTTTAGACTCTGACAGGGCTTTGTATTCACCAGGCAAGATGGCGGACTGATCCGTTGTCAGGTAAATTTGCGGGTATTTTTGACCGGAAGTGTCCAGTCGGATTGGAGGATTTGCCTGAGAGTTGTAACTTGTAGGCTATACCCGGTATATCATGATCTCTCATGGTGTTTGGGGGAACACATAGGCCTACCTAGCTTAGAAATTGGAGGTAATCGTGTTAGTTTTTTTATTTACAGATTAAAATCATAGCTATTATAGGATATATAAAAGACTATATATATACAAATAGGCCTACTTATGTAGTAAACTATAGACCACCATCTTTGTTTTTTGATATGATTAAAGAAATCATATTTTTTCCAGTAGATTGCCTATGTAAATCAGGAAACTGTAAATACGCCTATTTATATATTGGGTTGGGACAAACTGGACAAAACATATTTCATTCCTTTGGTTTTGAATGCTTTTTGAAATGTGTTTTTTTGCCGATGTTAGTTGACATATAAAGAAATGTCATCACGTGTCTGGGTAGAATTTAGCTATTTTTAGCTATATAATAATAGATATATACATGTATGTATCCCTTATATCCCCCTGAGCTCGATATTGTGATTTATCCTACCCCTAATATAAAATCCCATAGGCTTATCATTGAGTTTCCGTATGCCACGCTGACTGGCATATGGAGTTCTATATGCCACTGGTGGCATACAGAATTGTTATCAAGTAATATTCCAAAATCGAGGAGACGGAGTAGGATAAAATCAAAACCTGATTCGTTTTAACCAGGTTTCGTCCTGGAGTTTTTGCTCCGGACTTCACTCGGTTTCGCCTCATGAAGCCACCCTGTCAAACTCCAGTCTTGGCATACGGCGGCCAAGATTAAAACTCATCCAGTTTTACGATAATATCCAATCAATAGTTTTACTGGGTATTTTTGAGGTTCGAAGATAGTAAGCCAGTTTCCGTATACTAGCAGTATCTAGGCTTACAGCTATGGTATAGTCATTACAGGTCCCTACCACAGTATAGTCATACTTGTCTGGAAATACTTCAAATAACTGCTTGACCTTCATGATATCTATTAGACTACATCGGAAAAATGTAACATCACCAATAGAGAATTTCTATACATAGATATTTTAACATACGGCATGGGTAGGAGCGGGTGCCCCTATTTGATAAGGCAAATAAGACGAAATACTACAGACGGCTATCGCTACGGGCTCAGTAAGTACTTTTTCTCTTATTACGACCATGACAATCCGATGCTCTTGTAGACGACACGGACTTATGATTTACATACGGACTAATGTACATCTGCATCTTTTTAAATCGTCGGTATGCGGACCTCTCTACAACAACCGGGCATCCGGTTTGACATGGCGGGAAGGCCGCCTGAGATAGGGGCAGCGATGGAGTGACTAATCAATAAGGTATACGTGTACTTGCTTTCACACATTCGGTACAGATGTGTATTTATAGCAGACACACACCCTCCCCACACACACGCATAGGTCTACCCGACACCCTGGACATTGAGAGTGGAGGGGGCATGGTTAACACTACCTTATTACTTGTATCATGGAAAATATTTATCTCTACAAAGAGAAAAGGGGATAGACCCCCCAAGTTCAATACCGACATGTCCAAATGCCCAACTATACTAAACTGAAATATTCTACCATTAGCACATTTCGATGTGACTGCGAACTGTGTCGAGGGCAGTTCTATGAGAGGTTGGGAGGTAGATTTTATAGTAAATAGGTTAGGTTTAATATCATTGCGAACCTACACAATCGTTAACCAGTGGCGTCAGAATAGGAGGAGGGGGTGCTAAGCTTTGACTTTTCAGCATGGAAAATGTCAAAGTCTGACTTTTTAGCGTGTATCAATGATGAAGTCTTGACTTCAGTAAGCTTTGTGGAACATGCATTTAAAAATGAATTTTCAGCGTATATTAAAGAAGAAACTAACAAG
Organism: Alentia gelatinosa; assembly: GCA_950022655.1. NCBI lineage: Eukaryota > Metazoa > Annelida > Polychaeta > Phyllodocida > Polynoidae > Alentia > Alentia gelatinosa. The sequence goes on from OX465580.1 coordinate 105,650,824, forward strand.
ATTTGGTCAAAGTCCTGGTTCTTCACAAGTGTGATGCAGAGTGATATGAACGAGGCGACAGATGAGTGAATATCACGTAGCATTCAAACGAGTTGGAGAACGAGCTCTTTGACCAAACGAGTTGATTTCTGTATTTACCTCACCCCTGTCAGGGGCGTCAGAACATATTAAAAGTGTGTGGGGGGGGGGGGGGGGGGGGAGGGCGAACTCAAATATTGCTGACTTTTTTCTCGGTATGAAGTCAGACTTTGACATTGGCCTGTTCTACTGGATTTACGTGAATCTGCGAAAAGTCTGTGAAAAGTCAGGTCTTAGCTTTCATTGCACACTAAAAAGTCAGACTTCAACATTTGTTATGGTCAAATGTCAGAGCTTAGCCATTACCACATGCTAAAATGTCAGACTTTACCATTTGTACATGGTGAAAAGTCAGGGCTTAGCCATCACCACACGCTAAAAAGTCAGACATTTACAATTTTCCACGGTGAAAAGTCAGGGCTTAGCCATCATTGCACGCTAAAAAGTCAGACATTTACAATTTCCATGGTGAAAAGCCAGGGCTTAACCATCATTGCACCCTAAAAAGTCAGACATCTCCAATTTCCCACGGTGAAAAGTTAGGACTTAGCCATCATTGCACGCTAAAATGTCAGACATCTACAATTTCCCACGGTGAAAAGTCAGGGCTTAGCCATCATTGCACACTAAAAAGTCAAACATTTACAATTTTCCAAGGTGAAAAGTCAGGGCTTAGCCATCATTGTATGCTAAGAAATCAGACATTTACAATTTCCCATGGCGAAAAGTCAAGGCTTAGCCATCATTGCACGCTAAGAAGTCAGCCATTTACAATTTTCCTCGCTGGAAAGTCTGGGCTTAGCCATCATTGCACGCTAAAAGGTCAGACATTTACAATTTCCCATGGTGAAAACCCAGGGCTTAACCATCATTGCACGCTAAAAAGTCAGACATCTACAATTTCCCACGGTGAAAAGTTAGGACTTAGCTATCATTGCACGCTAAAAAGTCAGACATTTACAATTTCCCACAGTGAAAAGTTAGGGCTTAGCCATCATTGCACACTAAAAAGTCAAACATTTACAATTTTCCAAGGTGAAAAGTCAGGGCTTAGCCATCATTGTATGCTAAGAAATCAGACATTTACAATTTCCCATGGCGAAAAGTCAAGGCTTAGCCATCATTGCATGCTAAGAAGTCAGCCATTTACAATTTTCCTCGCTGGAAAGTCTGGGCTTAGCCATCATTGCACGCTAAAAGGTCAGACATTTACAATTTCCCATGGTGAAAACCCAGGGCTTAACCATCATTGCACGCTAAAAAGTCAGACATCTACAATTTCCCACGGTGAAAAGTTAGGACTTAGCTATCATTGCACGCTAAAAAGTCAGACATTTACAATTTCCCACAGTGAAAAGTTAGGGCTTAGCCATCATTGCACACTAAAAAGTCAGACATCTACAATTTCCCACGGTGAAAAGTTAGGACTTAGCCATCATTGCACGCTAAAATGTCAGACATCTACAATTTCCCACAATGAAAAGTCAGGGCTTAGCCATCATTGCACACTAAAAAGTCAAACATTTACAATTTTCCAAGGTGAAAAGTCAGGGCTTAGCCATCATTGTATGCTAAGAAGTCAGACATTTACAATTTCCCATGGCGAAAAGTCAGGGCTTAGCCATCATTGCACGCTAAGAAGTCAGCCATTTACAATTTTCCTCGCTGGAAAGTCTGAGCTTAGCCATCATTGCACGCTAAAAAGTCAGACATTTATAATTTCCCATGGTGAAAGTCAGGGCTTTGCCATCATTGCATGCTAAAAAGTCAGACATCTACAATTTCCCATGATGAAAAGCCAGGGCTTAACCATCATTGCACGCTAAAAAGTCAGACATCTACAATTTCCCACGGTGAAAAGTTAGGACTTAGCCATCATTGCACGCTAAAATGTCAGACATTTACAATTTCCCACGGTGAAAAGTTAGGGCTTAGCCATCATTGCACACTAAAAAGTCAGACATTTACAATTTTCCATGGTGAAAAGTCAGGGCTTAGCCATCATTGCACACTAAAAAGTCAGACATTTACAATTTTCCATGGTGAAAAGTCAGGGCTTAGCCATCATTGCACACTAAAAAGTCAAACATTTACAATTTTCCAAGGTGAAAAGTCAGGGCTTAGCCATCATTGCACGCTAAGAAGTCAGCCATTTACAATTTCCCACGATGAAAAGTCAGGGCTTTGCCATCATTGCATGCAAAGAAGTCAGACATTTACAATTTTCCATGGCGAAAAGTCAGGTCTTAGCCATCATTGCATGCTAAAAAGTCAGACATTTACATTTTCCCATTGTGAAAAGTCAGGCCTTAGCTATTGTTGAATGCTCAAAAGTTAGACTTAACATTTTTCTATGCTGAAAAGTCAAGCCGGTTTTTACACTTGGTTGAGTAAAATTTGAAGCTGCTGACTTTTTCGGTCTGGCAAAAAAGTGGGGGGGGGGGGGGCAGTCGCCCCCCCTGCCCCCCCCCCCCTATTCTGACGCCACTGCTTGTACACACTAAAAGAATAGACGGCCCACACACATGATATAAACCATGAAAAACGGACTGCAATAATCCTGGGCTCATGAAGAACGAGTTACCAATATTGGGCCTATGGGACAAAAATACCAGGGGTGAGATAAAGGAGCCTGCTCTACTGTGCCGACGGTATGGCTGCAAACTCCTCCTCATGGCCACCATCCCACGTCAGATGTGGAATGGCCCTGTGGGGTTATAAACATGTTTGGCAAACACCCGACGGCGTGGGATTCACAGTAAGTGAGGTCGAACTGGCCGATATCATGGTATGACTTTTAACAGTGCAACAAGAAGGTCATTTTCTAAATGTTCTGACGCCACTTTTAACACTCTCGTGGCGTGAAGTATCAATTTCAATATTCATTATATCGAATAACCACTTTACCCCACAATATCATGAATATGACTAGACTTATTAGTCAAACCTCGGTCAGTGTATTTCATTTCTATCCTGTCACCCTCATCTCAAAATGCGATGCAAAGAAGGGCAATATCGATTCTAAATGATACTCATAACACATAACTCCTGAAAATATCTAAATGTCAGATATGCTTATATTGGGTGATATCTGATTGAGTCTAGGTCACCAACCAGACACTGAGACAAGCGTGAGTGATGGGGGTCCAGGAGAACGCTCTCCAAACACATCCTCTAAGTACAGACTCTTCTTCCTTGTGGGGAGGTACAATATGCTCGGAGAACTGAGAGAAGATGGCCTGGATGAGACAGGTACCGGCGTGTGCCTGTACTACGGAAAGCGTGACGGCAGGGTACCAACTATCAGCTCTGACTCACGCTGCTGTGGGCGAGGGATATGCGCAGCACAGATGGATTTACACTACCAAAAGTGTCATGAGTTTACCACATGGCTGTTTTCATAGTCAATAAACGATGGTTCTGTGGATAGGCGGCCGTAAATTCCGAGAGATTGACGCGTAGTAATATACGAACGCTAGTGAGTGTATTACAACGTCAACCTCAAGTGGGTTACAGATCCGCCTGTCCACATGACCATCGTTTGTTGTATTATCCATCTTTTCGAATAAATTCAACCCCCAAATTGCCACATTAGAAGGTATAACAATGGGGACTACATGTATTTCTTTGCTCTATAGCAGAAAGGAAGTATTTTCCCGTATACCACAACTATGAGCAGTATACCACAGATATGTATCCGTATACCACAGTTATGGTATCTGACAGGTTTTATACACTGGGTGGTGGCTTACTGAGTCCCCATACATTTTCGATGGGGTCTTTGTATACCATGGATAATAAAGACTTGAGCGTCATGGTCAATGATAGCAAATTTGTAGCTCAATAGGATGGTTGTTATGCGTTGCATTGAATTAGACGGGTTATGAATATTTGGTTTAATGTTCTCCAGCAATTTGCGGTGGAGATAGAAATAACTGTAAGCGCCGTGCATTGTTTATATAAAATAGTTCCTAATTAAGGTGGCAGATAAACCGAACTCTACTCAGTAGAATATGATTCGAATACGGTTTTCCGTACTCTGCTCAGTAGCGATCTCTAGGCTTCATAGGCTCCCAAAACACACATACTCAAGACTCATGCGCACAGAGGCTCATATCCTCAGTCTATCCTATTCTCAACACCTATTACTGCACATAATACCCTGTGAAATTTGGAGGCTATATTGATCAGGATCTATCCTGAAAACTGACATGCTGAATCTCCCCGATGAATTCGTCTGGAATTGGTGACAATCAGTGGCAGTCGCTTCACCAAAGTGATGTTATGACTCACCAACAGCCATCAGTCATTGGGAATTGATGCAAATTTAATCACGTTTGATCTAATTAAGATAATGTGTAACGAATATCAAATCTAGTATCGCCTCTGTCTCCCATACAAGTTGGTAAGTAATATTAGATAGATTCATACCAAAGCTTAATAACCCACTGAGAAGTGGCTACTAGTGTCAATGAAGTGCGAACGTGTATAATATATAAGTGGGTCAGGGTTGGGCATATCGTACATGTGAGTTATTGGTGATTTCCATTTGTGGGTCCTAATACCGCAGTGCTGTACATTGACATCAACTATCGTCCATTGTCGCCGGTGCGTTATGACGAAATAATTTGTGGATATCTACATGTTGATGTCTTATAAGCTTGAGAAGAATAGTGACACTAGAGCACTTGAAATACAATAACAAGTCTGGAATTTCACATCACGTGTACCATGATAATACTGGTTGTACATGAAATCCAGCTTCGTATTCTGCTGATAACTGGCAGTTTAGGTTAAAGTTTTGAAAAAAAAGTATCACGTCAAGTCTGAAGTTAAATGGTAAAAACAAGAGTATAAATACACAATAACGACTGGCTTTGTTAAGGAGTGATCGTTATCTCTCTGTATTGACGTAATATCCGCGAATTCGACGGGCATAGACCAATGCAAACCCATTGAAACGGTGACAGTCTTACAACGTTGATGGTTTAGTTTTTTTCTGCTGCGGTATAGGGACGGACGAGGTTGGCCTGAGTGCCCGCCAAGGACGTTGACGTATTCCACTGCGGAGGCTGAACGGCGCCGTAGGTGCGCCGTGTCAATCACTGCCAGGCAGATATATCATATAGGAATAGGTGCGCTGCGGCCATACGGCTGTTAAACCTGCTAAAAACTGATAAAACAGATTTTGCCTGTTATCCGCCGGCGGCGTTCGTACGGCGCCACCCTCAAATCATCTTCTCTATGAGCATGTTTGGAAGACGCCCGACGAAGTTGAAATCTGGCCTATCCGGTGATTCACACCCCTAATAATTACGTAGGCTTTGGTGATATTGTCGAGTCCCGGCATTTGAAGGCGTAGACGTGGGCTTGATGTGTATGCGACCGCTGTCCATGCGAGTTTGACGATATCCGGACGGGCAGACTGTCATATGTGGACGCCTACATTTTGAAGCCGTGTAGTGGAGGCTGCGTTTTGTAGGTAGAACTGGTATTCATTGGCGCGTGTGCGATACCGCGGACAAATGTTACAAACGTAGTAACACGTATATTATGAACAAAGGGTATGTACATCATTAATGAATGAGCGTGGAATTATAAGAGAATAACAAATAAATGGTTGGCATTCAGTCTAAGTGTGATTTTCTGTAACCCATAAGTACCCAGTCAACTTTCCATTTCTGCTACTGCCTTTCTAGGATACCACTATATCAAACTCCATTGGGTCGATGAGGTATTTTGGTTCTACAGTGATTGGTCATGGTCAACTGGGCACACCTCTAAGACAACGAGACACTGGCCCTCTGCACCTTTACCAATATCACAGAGTTGGCATACAGAGAGTGAAGTGATAGGTTTTGCAGAACGCTGAAAATCTATATAAACTATCCTCAACCTAAGCAGCATATCTGAGCACGCTAAAAAAAGTCATTGGCACGCTCAAAAAAGACATTATGTAGTTCTAGATTACCTCATAACGCTACAGCACTGTCAAGCATGACAGTAATTCGGTGTAGACCTGCGTACCCTGGGCACCCACAGCAAATATTGTAAAGTTTAATCGCCTTTGATCTAATTAATATATCTAGAAACAGGTTTTTAATGTATGATCATTTTTGTAGCTGTGTCCCTTTTTTTTCGGTATATGATGTGTAACTACTTTGGCTGTGCTCCATCAGGCTATAAGTATGACTTTGTTTCGGGGGTGGGCTACACCCTAGAGTACGTGGAGAGATAGTCCTGACCTACCCTTAAATTTTTTATTTTTTTATTCAAGTTATTTGGAGGATACATACAATCGCCTGACAGTGTTTGGCGTTCTTCCTTGCATAATCCGAAGCAAAAAAAACAAATACATAAAGGAAACAATACAGAAGTGAGTATATCGGTACAGATGACAATTACATGTCTGTGTTGTTAAGTTTTATCTGTTCCTCATTATTCGTATATTAAGAATGTCATAAAGGATAATGGTCCATATACATTACAGGACATATGACTCTGTGTAGTAATAGGAGAAAACGCCCTTACTGTGGGCGAACCATGGGTTAGTTCGAGGTCACCTATCGCGGACATTCGTCCCGACGCCGCAGGCGGAGGGACGAATGTCCGCGATAGGTGACCGAGAACTAACCCAATGGTTCTGCCCACAGTCAGGACGTTTTCTTATTATTACATACCTTAATTCGATCAGAAACACGCCATTTATCGAGTTCCTAAGTCACAACCGCTCCATGTTGACACTGTCTGCTACGAACCGGAAGCCAACTTACAGGATGTGCTCGTTGCGCATGTCTCCACTCGCCCAGCGGATGTTTAGCCGCTATTCGGTAAGGGCGCGCTTAGCAGAAAATACGATTGGAGAGCGTTAGGCGTGTATGGAGGCGGAGGCGCCAGGAACCAGCGTAAGCGTGTCTGTGCGTCCCCCGTTGCGGATCGTGTTGTTATTATCGATGAATTTAGCGTATTTGAGCAATTTAAACGGTGTCAGGTCAGAGCCGCACGTTAGTTACCTCGACGATTGGTCATTAGGAACCTGTAGTTGTTACGGGGGACCTGTAAGGCGAGTTTCAAGTCGCGATTCGACGACATTCACCATGTTGTTTTTGATCGCGATGACGTCGAATACGCACGCCTAGCGCGTTGCGGCGAGTTAGTTACATACACGTTAGGATCTTGCAGTACGACGAAGCGCACCATAGTGGGCCGGAGTCGCGATATACTACACCCCCGTGAGCGGGTAGTATTTCACTGACGTTCGGCTACAGGTATGTAATAATATCTTATGTTATAATAATTACGTGTGGTTTTTTTAATTGGTTTTTGGAACTGACATATACCAATACATCAATGACATCACAATGGACAAGTGCACTCACATACAAACAGAGACGAAAAAAGAGAGATACTTCTATTATACATATTCTAACTACACACTCTTGATAGTTGACAATACACATATACATGTACGTTTACTCTCATCGACGTTAAGTTCTTTGGTCATTTGACTCAATAAACTTAAATCAGTCATTTATTTCAAAGTAGATGTTTGGTCTCAATAAATAATTTTTTACTTGTTGCTTAAAAATGTCACTGTTTTCTATATGTTGAATATTAGCTGGGAGTTTATCCCACATAATCATTCCCTGATAAATAGGACTATTTCTGAACCTCTCTGTTCGGGGTCGTTTAAGTTTTGTTCTTATCTTGACCTGTGCTCTAGTAACAATGTTGCTTTCATTGTCTATAGTTACATCAGCCTCCCTTCTTACCCACCAATGTATTAGGCTTAGGATATGACTGGCTCTTCTGTACTTCAGAGGTCTGATTTTAAGTCTTCCATTAAATTAGTAGTGTCATATACCACGTGTCTAGGTACTTTCATGACAGATCTCAGGCAATCATTTATAACAGTTTGTAGTTTTTTCCTTTGCGTTTTAGTATAGAGGTAGTATTGGTAATCAGCATATTCTACCTTTGGCAGTATCATTTGCTTCACAATCAAATTGGAAGTCTCAAAATTGAGATAAGGTCTCATCCTTCTAAATTTAAAGAGTTTCTGTCTTATATCCTTCAATGTTAAGGACAGTTGTTCTTTAAAGTTGAGTTTGGTGTTAAGTGTAACTCCTAAGTAGTTAAACATTTCTACGGTCTCTAATGTTTCATTATAAATCTTACATGGATATAATTTCTGATTCTCCTTATTTACATAAAACCATATTACCTCTGTCTTTGCAATATTAACTGTTAACAGCTTTTTCTTAAACCATTGACTCATTTTGTCAAGATCAGTCTGCATTCTCTGTTGTATTGACAATACGTTTTTACCACTTATACACAAAACCAAATCGTCGGCATACATTATTGCCTCAGTATAACAGAGAACATCAAATAGCTTGTTGATGAAGATGATAAATAACACAGGGCCCAAAACTGAGCCCTGAGGGACACCATACGTTACTTCCATATATTCGGTTATATTATCTGTGGTTCTAGTTCTCTGCTTTCTTTTATGAAGATACGACTTGAATAGATCAACAGTATTTTTATCCAGGCCTAAATTAATTAGGTCAGTCAGGAGTAACATGTGATTTACAGAATCAAACGCCTTAGATAGGTCTATATATACATACAATACAGAATTTTTTTCATCCAAACTCTTGGTTATAAGATACAGTAGGTGAAAAACAGCTTGTGCAGTAGACCTTTTTGGCATAAAGCCATATTGAGATTTGTTAATAATGTTATTAACAATTATAAACTCTATTAATTGTCTATGTATAAGCATTTCCAGTATTTTCGATATACACGGTAGGACGCTTATAGGGCGCCAATTTTTAAACTCTTCTAAGTCCCCCTTTTTAGGAAGGGGAATTACTAAATATACTTTGAGGGTGTCGATATTTTTCCCTCCTGAAATTTGTCAATTCATTTAAATCATCATAGCATTTGAACTATAGATGTGTACAACAAAATTCAAAAATAATGTGGTTCTAGAATTTTCAGGTGGAACAAAACATCCTTGATCCCTTGGATAGCCACTTCCCACCTAAATATGCTCGTGATTAAGTGCTTATAGCGTTGCCTCGTGTGTGAGTAGGGAAATGGGAAGTGTGGTAGCAGCCCACCAATCACAGAGCGCTGCGCATGTCCCTGCTTCCTCTCGCCGTCCTATAAAGCTCGTCCCCGCGCACGGGTGCTCACACACCGAGCTCACTACAAGGGAGGTATCAGCGAGCCAACCTTGATCACATCAACTCTTTGTCTCAGCACTAGCTGCAGCAACCCTTACAATACACAATGGCCGACAAACCAGGTACGTCATATTCAGTGACTATTGCGATTACAAAATATTGATTTTAGAATTCACACTGAGGCATTACATAAATTTCATGTTATTGCATATGCTCTCCTTTGCCATATCAAATTGGGTAGATTTAGGGAGTGCGTGGGGCGGAAGAGCGGTTCTCGACAGGGTGGTCAACCAGGCACTACCGGCACACCCGGCCACAAAGGGCCGTCTAGACAGGCCACTTGTGGCTACCGGGGACCATCCCGCCCGCCGGACAGCTTTTTACAATAAAACCTTTCACACATCACCGGTCTACTACGAACTAGCATCAGGTTATTATATATTATAGCTACTAATTTTGCCAATTTCAGTTGCTGTCTCTATACCGTAAAGGGATTGCATACTTCGGTGGGGAAAGTTGCGCACATCGCAGGAAATTTCAAGTAGTAATTGCGAATCAAGGCAATTTAGGAATTGTCGTGAATTTCGCTAAGGATTTTTTGTCGCGGACTTTCGTCAAAGGATATGGCGGTATAGGTGTTGGGGTATAGTGCCGTCTGGTATCACTGCTCGAAAGACTACTGAGGTAATGGTATGACTTGCTGCATCACACCCATACCGTACATAGGCCTACATAATTCAGAATAGACATTGAGTTCTGGGGAGGGTTAAAGCACCAGACAGGATGCATGAAGTGGGTGGGGAGGTTGGAGATGGGGGTGGTCCACCCATTGCGACAACCAGGATATCACGGGTCGATGGTCGTAGACCTTCTACGTCTGCACGCCAGTCTGTGCAATGCACCATAAAAAACCTCTCCGAACTCGCTATAAATTCTTGGTTATATCAGAGAACCCAGCTCCTTCGATACAGTTCCTACACCTATTATAATATTGATATACTCCTTTGTAGGACGGCAGTAGAGATGGCACCATAGACCTTGGTGATGGGTGGGCGGGTGGTGGGACGAGGTGTGAATGGAAATTAGGAGGGTATGAATCATGGTGTGAGGGGTGCTGGGAGGGGCTGGGAGTTGTGTTAGGTCATGCTGGTGACGGGGCACCCATGACTACCCAGTCTTCTCAGTGCTGCTGACTTCATCGCTGTTGCCGTACGCGAGGTGCTCTCAAGCCCATGGACGTTGGCGACGGTCGTCGGCCTGATATGGGTGTGTCTGCAGCAGTAGGAGAGGCGACAGAGCTACAGGCGCAGCAGCAGCAACAGCAGCAGCTGATGCAGCAGCAGCAGTAGCAGCAGCAGCAGCATCAGCATCCCAACACCGATCCCACAGCTGCTCCCCTTCCCTACCATCCCCCGCCACCCTCCCGGACACACGCCTGGCCCACCAGCTACCCCGGTTCCGGCGCCGACCGCCGGTGCCACGGCACTACTAGACGTGCCCCTCGTCCCCCACCTCCCTCCTCTCTCCACATATAATCCCCAACACGCCCATTGTCCCGTGCCCATTCTAAACCCTCATATGAATTCCAACACAGCATCCATTATTAACAACGATCAAATTTGTTGCGTAAACAAAGGGGTCGTGATGTATTGGCCGTGAGCGCCCAGAGGTACTTGGTCGGGAGAAGGCGAGTGAAGGGTTGTAGTAGTAGTGAAGGGGCGGTGAGGGGATTGGCGGTGAGTATTGGTAGAGAGAGACGGAGAAAGCGTGGGTGGGTAGCACGGTGGGGTGAGACGGAAGAGGAAGCAAGATTTCAAGGTGCAGTCGAGGTACCGATTCGCCTGCCGCCGTCGGCTACTGGCAAGGTATTAGGAGATCAATGCAGATTGCCGGGAACATTAGTCTAATCTAGCCGACCAGTGGCCCTACGATTGGCGGCGGTGTGTATGGAGACGGGGGTGGGGGGTGGGAGGTTTATCGTCTACTGTCTGGCCGCAGGTGTGGGTGTGTGTGCGGGGTGGGAGGGGGTAACGGGTGGTGGGTAATCGAAGGTCTTTCCCCGAACTGGCACTGCGGCTAGAAATAGAAGGGCATAATAGCAATGGAGCTTTCGGCATGCACAGAAACCAGCGAGTCGGTGAATAGGAGGTAATTGGGAGAGGAGGTAATTTCCCACGTATTGCCTTGTTGTCTAATATGCAGACAGAAGCAACTGTCTGCTCCTAGTGGCGTCTCAGCCGACCTAACCAAATGGTGACCAGTGAATTAGCAGATATTTTAGTATCATACAGGGATGGCAGTCTTCCACTTTTCCTTGTTTTTAATTCCAGTAAATGAAATTGATTTTCATGTATAGAAGAAAGATAGTAGATGTACATGTATAAATCGAGCCTCATTCACGCCGATAATACAGTGGTTTGAACCTCCGCACATACTGTTTCTATGTTTATTGAGACAGAAAATTCCACATTAAAAATATTGCCGCCTTTTCCCCTGACACTTTTTTCCCCATATATAGTGATTGCAAATTTCTTGCTGAGATAGTCTCAGACCAAAGAGGCTCTGACTGAGTGGTGTTTGCCACACAGGCAGAGTTTCTCGGACAGGTCCCACAAGGGTCTGTGCTGGACCAACACTTATTAATGTCCAAAATAGATCGCCACCGCAGCTGCAATGATACGAGTGAGGGACACAATAGATGCACGTTTCATAGGGTCATATTGCGCGGTCGGGATTTCCCTGCACGTGACTGACAAAAACCTCTGAGGAAGAAAAAAAATCCGATAAAAGAGAAATTGACTCGAAGGCTGACCTTCGGAGAATATGGGCACCGGTGCATGACGAAGTGAGTCAGTGAGTCTCCAAGCCGAGTTGTGGTCACTCCATATAGGCTCCTCAATGGTATTCATTTCCCCAACACATCTGCTGGGACAATGAGTCAGCTTCGTCAGTTGCCTTCCAGGATGTTCATGGTGAAGTGGGGAGGGGGGATCACGATGGAAATTTTGTCACCAAACAAATTAAGCAAAATTATGAATCTAAAAAGTAAAAAAAAGTAACTAGTTCAGACCCGCAGTTATTGTGCCATCACGCAAGCATGGAAAGATGCGTTGGGTCTACTAATTTTATTCAAATCGTTTTGCCATGATGTCACTCACTCTTTCACGATCATTAAATATACTAGACAGCTGAGAACGATTCATTGGGTAATTACCGATAAATAAAATCGCAGTTTTATAGGCCTCAGGCAACATCGTTGCCAGTAGCAGTAATTCAGGAAAGCCTACAGCAACGATCTCTTTGTCATAGGAGAGTTCCAGGAACAAAGGTCTCCATTCATGAAAAAAAACCTTAATTGATTCATGAATATACATCAAAATTAAAAAAAAAAATCTTAAATGCCCTCTGTGCTCTACATCAACAATGTATGAAAACTGGTGGCACCATCAGATCAACTTAGCAGTGTGTTATAACTTCATGGCCTTTGTTACTAAGCAGAGTAATACAATTAGTAAACTTACCGGCTTTCCGTTCATCATGGTGGTACCATAATGGCGTGTTTAAGGAAACCGGAGGTAACATCCCGCTGAGTGTGTACAGTATTCACACCGGCCTCAGACTCTTCCTGGTCCAGGTCCTGCAACCAGAGACGGACCTGGAGTTGACCCACCTTTATTGACCTCCTGCTATATCAGTTGACGTTTATTTGACCTGACCCGGAAACGGTGTCTGGACGCCGCATCCGTCACCCGAGGGGCGGTTTTCTACGTTTTCCCGACATTCTCCTTGTTTCTGTTTCCGTGTGATACACGTCTTGGTATCAGACCAGAGGCCTGAGATTCTACTTACATCCGCTGTTTTCTCATGGAAATATTTTGTGTATGGAAATATTATTCCGCTGATGAGGATATACTAATAAAGGTATTAGATGGGAATATCTTTTGAAAAAGTTCTTTATTAATGGACGGTTCATACATAAAAGATAGGATATCCAGCCAAAGCCGTCCAAAAAGAAAACGGGATCCGGGCTCATAGGTAAAATGGTTTATACAGATGAAAGGGAAGTTTGAGTTATCATGTGCCACTTCTTTGATCATATATGTACGATCATATCCATCTGATGTAAAAACTTGAGATTTCCATTGATCTCTTGATTCCCCACTGTAATTTGTATATGTAATGCAATGAAAATATTTCATTGTTTTTCTCTTTCCCCAAGTAGCATCCCTGACCTATAGATCTTCTCATTATCATGGGGTATATTCAGTATTTCAAAATGTAACATTTCATCATGCATAGATGGTAATGGGTCTTTACGGTACTCTCAAATATAACACGGACCTTCTTTGTGAAAAGAATAAAGTTCCTCTGAAACAGGGACTGTAGATGTGCGTTCTACATATAAGAGACGCCATCTTAGTTGTAGTTAATCTAACATGTGAAGAACTTGTACTTGAATGATAACATCATCTCAAACAACACATATACCATTTCCTAGTTATCAAAATATTATAGTTGACATCGACCCAGGCGCTGTCACAGATATAAGCAGGGTTGTTTGAACATGGACCCAGACCAAATAAGCGGGAAGATATTATAGAATAAAACGTCAACACTGCGTTCTCATACCGGGGATGTTTTTCATCAATGTCGGTCATATTTTGCAAGCCAGGCTAATTCGCAGCGACAGTTCTCTGGTGGGGATCCTGCTCTTTGTCAGTCTCCTTTCCGAGCCACTCTCCATCTGAGACCATTGTAGGGTGCTCTGCCATGCCACCTAGTGGTGGTATAAGGAAAGACGTTCTCATGAGTGGCAGCGTCTCGGAGCTGGATATTGACTTGTCAGAAATGGACGCAGAGCAGGTCTGAGAGTGTTTCCTTCTTTGTAGTCTGCCACCAGTCGGTAATATTACTCATGACATCCACAGTCTGCTGGGTATGGGACCCCGCATAATGGGTAATTAGGGAATCTGCTGCCTAATTAATTCATTAAGAGCACACAGTCGCTTCCTGCCTATGTGGAATGCATTATATCGGGAGACAACCAGTGGTTGGGAACAGGGTTAAGAGAGTACTTAGCTGCGGCTGGGGATGACATTAACACATTGTGTACAGCGTGTTTGGAGTATAATGCGACTGGTTTTAATTGCAAATGACTAATGTGTGGAGACACAATAAAACAACAAACAAACAAAAGACTTCAATTCTGGGAACAGGATGCTAATTGCGAAAAACAATACATTTTTTATGAGACGAGCTTATGATGAAAAAAATGTTAACTTATTGATGTGTCACCAAATAAACGTTTTAGTCTCTTTTATCTCTTTAGTAGCATTATTTATCTGTAGAAAAAACATTTTTTTCCAAGCTCTACCTAAACCTCGGACTACTACATTTCAAGCAAAAGCCTGCCAAAGCAATAAATCAATAGGGCTGTGTCGCTATAGGGGAATAATAGATCAATATGTTTAGTCATGGTGCTGCCGTTCTGCCAATAGCCACCACAAATAGACAGGGGGTCCGGTGGGGAAAGAGAAATGAGCTTTGAGTCAGACCGACAGCCCCATACTATGACCAGAACGGAGTTGGAGTTAGGAGACGTGGGGGAGGGAGTCCGTCTATCGGCTACGCTCTCATCAGAATAAGATGGCAGTGGGGCATACTCAAGTCATCCAGACACAATTAATTAAAGGAATAGGATATTCTAATCATGTAGAGGAAAGAGTATGGCAGCCTTGCTATTATCATTATAACATAAAGAATACAACCTATGGTACCTAAAATCTGAAGACCTTTCTTTCATGTCTGAGACCCTCCTGTGATGGGGCATACCTACTCTAAATAGGAACATGCAATACTTAAAGATATTAGCCCATTGAACTTCGTTCTTGGCGGTGAAAATGTGAATTTCTTTTGTACATATATTGGATGAAAATTTCTTTCGAAAACGAGACTGGTTGTTACACCTGACATATTTCCAGAAAACTCTTTGTATATTTATATTGAAATTACAACTTTCCCTTAGAAAACACCAGCCTTAGGATTTGAATCCCGAATTCTATCAGGAATATGGGGGCAAACCAGAAAACGTTCTTTAGTTTGTCTGGAGTCAATTGCAATACGTGGGGAGCAAGGGAATTCCCCTGGTGGCAGTTGGGATGGATTCAAGTGTATTGCATTAAGCGATTTTGTCACACCAATCGCATTTGGCCTCACGTCTTTCTATTGATTCAGTGTTAAGTCTTGAATCTTGGATGCATATCTCATCTCGCAGCAGCTAACCTCTATGTTATATGCCAAGTCAAGCTCAAGATTTTACCTGTCTTGTGATGTATTATCTATTCATGTTCTTCTGTGATCCCATTTCTTAATTTTAACGGTGCACTACACAGTATAGGAAAACGACTTGAAAATCTATACTTTAGTGTGCCACGCCCTTTTAATCGTTCCTCTCAAACTATTACTTTGAATTGCTTCATAAATTCACATGGGGGACATAGTAGACATAGATTATTTACAAGTTATACTAGAAAACCCAAAAGCTTTCGTCCCTCAAACAGTACATCATCCATTTTGGATGGAATGATCCGTTGACAGCCGTGGGTGTTATTCAATGCCATTATAAAAACATGCATAGATTTATGGCAAGAGTTCAACCAAAATAAATGATCTAAATGCAAGTAAAAACCACACAACCGAGCGAGTGCAGCCGTTCGAGCGGGGAGACACAGGTAGGACCAGCCACGCCCATACACTCTCCAACCAACGTCACTGCCACATGCTAATAGCGCTTTCTACACCGTGCCATTCAGGTGTCGATTGCGATTATGATTTTGCCGCCGTGTCACACATCCCACAATTCTGTGCAATTAGTTAGAATGTTAACGGTCATTAGTGATCGTTCGCAAAGAAAAGGACGTGTTTTTTTTAATCTTTATTAATTGCCGTTTAATCATCGAAGCTAATGTTTCTGCACGGCCTGACCACAGCAATGATCTGTAGTATTGCGCCTTTTGCATTCCATCTTTTTAGAAGACATGGGCTCTCGGACATTTTCTGATGAATAGCATGTAATTATGCCACAAACCCGCAATTGCAGCAGCTACTACTGTGAAATGTGCGGCGTACCCATCAGGAACCCATTGCTTGTAGCTCTACTAGTTTCTGGCATTACTGTGTTTGATGTGCGTCCTTTGGGATAAGTGATAAGCGATTATCATGGCACACCACGTTAAGCCGCCTCCAGATATCCGCATCGATGTGATGTCGGTAATTCGATCAGCGGCGCATCCCGCAGATATGATGTCCGTAATCCGGTGATAAATAGATAAGGACACTTAAGAATATATTGACACTGGAGCGATTGTACGAGTATCAGGAGACAGGATGATCACCATCCTCTCCAGCAGTCCCTTGACAGGATGTCTGAGTGTGACGTCACAAAGGTCACGGGGTCATTGGTATCCGCCATGTTGACGATCGCAACAGCTGCAAATTACACACACCTGTTCAGGTTTTCATGGCAGAACTTAAGGGATGGCGTTGGCATTGTAATGGACAAATGCACTTCTATTGTTGGCACGTTGGACTACTAATGGAACGAACGAGCCAAGGTCAAGCTGCCTCTGGAATTAAAGGCATGAAATATTGTGCTCCATTGACTATATGAAAATGAGTACAAAGGGGAGTGCAGTGGCATTACCTGTGAGAGAAATCCCCATGGCGTATTCAAATAGATGAAAATGAGCTGATGATTTAATTCCACTACACTCAATCAATCTTCAATAACAGTATGGAGTATGTGTATAAATTGTATACTTGAAGAACCATTTACAATTTACCAGAAAACTTGGACCCTACTGTGCCCATGGTGCATATTGGAACTGTTTCAGTGGTGGTAAATGGTGTCACATCTATTGTTGCGTAAAAGTACCACACATATGGCACAGTTTTGACGAGGTCTCCAGGGTTGACGCTCTCCAAATACTTGCTCTGCTAATGATGATGCACCAAACCAGAGTTTCCACATCAGTTGTATACATAATGGATATATTCCAACTGTAGAGGTCCGGCCCACCCAATGACATCTGTCAGCCTATCGCTATACAGAGATAATTTTTCTATCGGTTAACCAATTGATGAGTGCCCATTCAGGATCTGCCCACCTTCATATACATCTCGTTAAGCTGAAAATGAGTCTGCACTGCTGTATGGTATCCTTGGGATTGTTGACTGCAAGCAGAAAATTAAAGAATAGAATTCACCTTCATCGTGACTTTCCTGTGGAGGTGATGTCTGATGAAAGGTACAAAATTGAGGACAGAAATTGACCATGATTATTTTGTCATGGCCTTAATTATTTTGCTGATTGTAGTTGTTGGTATATTCACAGGGTTATGATTTTACGATTTCTGGTAGCATATAGAACTGGGGTGCAAAACATAGGCACTATAATATCACTCTATATATGATATCGGTGTAGGTATGGAACACCATACATAATGATGGCCTTAGGTGTGATCCTGGGGGATTGTCAGCATTCCTTTAACAGCACAATCTAACAGCTCTACATCGTGTCTTCCTTTGTCTACTAGAGCAGCAAGAGGTCCAGATACAATGTGACAACCGTAATGAGCAAAGAGGGTGTGACTGTGACATGAGCATTAATATATGTACGAGATGAACTTGGGTCTGGCCCAACGTGGGAACAGTGCCTCAGTGCTGGCAGCTCACAGAGAACCACCGAGTCTATTGTTTCTCAGCGTCATTGTTCCACAACGCCGCCGAGTCATTAATATTGGATCGACATAAAAAGGTCAGGGTTTCCCACGAGCTGTGACGTGGCACGATCCAAGGCAGACGCAGAATCGGTTTCCTTTGTGAGATGCAACCTTATAACCTAATTGATCGACTTCCTAAAAACGAAAAGAATGTATCAATCCAACAAGAATTCACAGCTCACATGGATTTATAACTGAAATCTAAGCCATATTTGTCGATCCTTACGCCATATTTATTGCGGAGACAACGTGGAGAAATAACTCTTAGGTCTTCTCCATGAGTCTTCGTCATCGTGCGTCTTTTCAGAGGCATGCGCGGCCATGACTAATATTGGTGGGTAACAGATGCGCATGTCTGGGTCGCGCTGACATGTGGTGGCCTCTTTTTGGATCCACCAAGGCGTGCCTGGTTATGTCGAAGAAGAATACCACACTGAGTAGGTTATGCTGCTGCCTGGCCGCAGCGGAGACCTGGTACTCCTCTCAGAGATTGTCATATCTGAAAGGAAAGATTTTCTGAGTAAAATCTAGAGAATTCATTTTAGGTATTGAAAGGGAATTTCCCCCCGAGAATCTCCTGAATGACCATTAGATTCCATCTTAGTTCACAATGGATTATTGTATACGCGATGTCTGAGCGCATGATAAATCAAAATATGTCCAGGTTAGCCATGTTTCTGATCAGATATCTACAGTACCTATTCAGTAGAATAAAATAGGTGTGACTGAATCGGAATAATTCAATGAAGTGAGATATTGATGTCAAGGATGTTATATTGGGAGAATGCTTAAACCTTATATAACCACCCAATTTAGCTTCCAGACACAGCTGAAAATATATAGTAACGAATTCCCCATCGATGATAATCAAGATAAAACACACAGATTTTGGAGAAAGAACACAGCATGATATACCATGCAATGGTGTCTGACTGGGGAACCATGTATGCAGGGTATTCAGGTCAGAGATTCTCATCCTCGTCTCTGTACTACTCATGCCTTCCAGGAGCTAGGATAACACACCACAAAACCCACCGTCCTTGGTGGGGGGCATACTTTTGAGATGCGATATGCATACCATCAGTTTCTCATCATGCCGCCAGGAGGTAATACGGAGACACAGAGGAACCGGTAGAGGAGGGATGGTAGGTTCGTAGAAGGACATGACCCTGGAGCAACCCCTGACCTCATATGTAGGTCAAAATGGGATGCTGAGATGTAAGTAGGTTAAGGAAGATATCAGGTCTCAGTTGTGGAAACGTCTAGGAAAGTGCCTCCTATTCTAGTCTCCTGAACGTTTTGGCTCTCTTCAAGGAAATACGATTCTAAGAACGTGTGGAATAAAAATTAAACCTGCTATATTTATATGGTTGCATTGTTTCAGTGCATAATTACATATTTTGTAATTTTCATTTCTCGATCCTGAAAGTGTGTCCATCATGCATAATTAAGCCTCCAATTATGCACAGTTGTCCACTCTGATGGTCCCGATGGTAGGATGGCACTTAGTGATTGCCATTAGTGGAGGCCCATCAATGATTTCAAATGACAAGTATAGAAGAGACATTCTCACTGTTTGCATGAATTGACAAGTAGTTGACGGTCAACCTTCAACCATCATCAAGAACCCTTGTGTAACCAAGTCTTTATTTCACGGAGAACACTTTTATCAAATTTTTCCACTAGGACCTGAATGTAATGTGTATTTTGTCCTCTGCCATACAGTACTGTTCTTGTCACACAACTCTGATGGAGTGTTATATACATAGATCATGAGATCTCCCTTGGCTGCCATGATAGACTGTTGGACCATAGCCAGTCCCCTACGACTCCTACCATCACCCCCCCCCCCCCTATGTGTGGGAACGCTATGGGGTAAATGGTGGCGCCTGTGACAGGAGAAGTGTCCCAGACACCCCATCTCATTTATTGATTACGTAAACTGTACACTGACGTTTACTCTATTGATCTCAATTCATCATATGTGGGTGGTGGTCTATTTTACTCTCTACAGTACAACTGTATAAAACAATCTACCATTTATGTTCGACATTTGATAATCATAATGTGCGACGGTGAAATATAAGAGGAAACTTTATTCTGTTTTATGCAAAAGAGGTGTCGGCTTAGTGGGGAGTTTGTATTTTATTAATGCAGCTGTTCAAGTGGAGGTAGGCACAGGAAGGTAGTTACCAAATATGGACGGCTGGTTGGCTGCGTTTTTAGTCGGCCACCTGACATTCCTTTTTTAGCTTTAAAGGTAAGAAACACGAGATGACTAAATGCGTTCATCCACAGGTCCTTCCCCTGTTAGATGGTAAAGCGCAGACAGATTCCCACTCTCTATCCACCACAAACAAACACGTGTACAGCCCCGTCGTGATCATGTAAACTGCACCACCCATCACACAAACTATCCACTACCACAACACCCACTCCAATAACTACTTCAGTAAGACTATTAACTACCACAAAGTTAGTACACACTTATGATTATAAAGTTTACTTTTCATCCAATTGTAGTGATGTTAATGCACATGGAGACTATAATAATCACATTTTAATTGAGAATTGAAAGTGAAATTAAAATAAAAAAAAGAAGAAAATCCACTACAGATCGCTATCAACACCAATAAAAGTACCATTACCGCCATGCATCCGCAGCCCAATAAATTTGTACCATTTTAGCGTGATCAGGAACTAAAGCAGCGCCATAAGCAAAGCTACACCAACAGTACTAGTAACTCCCACCTCCATCATGATACATGTCTGCAAAACACAATTGCGGTGGTATTTTCTCCTCCGCATCATATCTTTAACCTGGCACTAATTCACCAATTCTAAATTGCTATAGCTTTACTGATCGTAAACACCTACCACAACAAAGAGGCAGTCACTGCTTTATCTTAATCAGAATAAAGAAAAGATTTAAAAAAAAGTGGTATAAAAGCGTGGCTCAGTCGGTAGCTGGAATGCTAAACCAGGGGCTCGTGGTTGAGGTATGGTCCTTCTACTGCGTAGAATAGATTCCAAGAATTTTATATTTAGAATGATTTGGAAATCGGCAGCTTACCTGAACCACCACCACCCTCCACCCACCACCACCACCACCCACCACCACCACCCACCACCACCACCCGCCAACGCCGCCATCACCACCACGACTACTTGCATTGAAACCAGCACAATAACTGCAGAATAGAGCTCCTCATCCATCAGCCATTCAATTTCTGCAAACTCCTTTATGACCAAAGACTCTGGCGATGCGTGAATAAGTGGTGCCTTCAATATAAAACAGAAACTACGTCTTGGTTTAAGAAGAGCGCCACGCTAGAAAACCTGTCTCAAGGGTTACAGGCAGACGACATTTTACTTACCAGTTGACTGCATTATGAAACGCAAAGTCGTCATAACAAGTCATTGTTGTCCGGGAGAGTCGTGTTAAATATGCGTAGGATGAGTTTACCTTCAATGTAGCTTAGCAATAAGAATACCTTTGCTTTGTAGGCCTTCCTTAAATGATTCATGACCACAAAGGTCTACCATAGAGACCAGTTTTTCCGACTGTCAACGATGTGAGATTTTGTCAGCCACGAGAACATCCTCAGAAATGACTCAGTCGTCTGGGCAGCTGACTCACCACTGTTTGTGTGTGTGGTGGAGTGTAGGGGGTACCTCCACTACCTCCCCTCACAACCAATTCAACCTGTTCCCTTTACCTCACCTCCCTCATCTTCCCCCTTTAGTACCCCTGTGACCCCCCCTCCAGCTTTACACCCCATACTTTTACCCCCAGTTTCCTAGCACTGGTCTCTCTCATATAATTTGATATGGTCTTCAGGAACCAGACAGCCAGACGGTACCCCTGTCTGGAGTCTAGTAGATCGCCATGAAATCTGCAAACAATACGAAGGAGATGAAGCTTATGAGCCTCTCTACCTGGTGATTTAGTCACCAGTGACCTTTTCCTATTGATCACAATTAACAATACCAACATTGTCCGGTGATTGGCGGTAGGAATCCCTTCAATGCAAGGGCTGTGTACTCGATAACCTCTAGCATTGATTGGCCTTAACCTAGACTTACAGGACCTATATGATTGGAACCCGGAATTAAACTACGGGGTTGATTTTAAGCGAGATAATTTACACCAAGTAATTATCGATTGAGTCTATATTCGAGCGATGGGTGACTGGATTTAACAGACCAGACAATAATTTGAGGGCGTATTTCATTGGGCTTTTCCCCCCAAAATATTATTTAGGTGAGGATATACCAGTAAACGCAGTAAACCAAATTCCTCTTTTCTTCAGAGTCTTTGATATTAAACATTCGTGAAAAAGGAAAATAATATTGAAAAAAAGAAAAGAGAATAATATTGGTAGTAGCTGCCTAGAGTCTTGCTGGTAAACGACTTGGATCTAAAAACGGTCTCTAGCACGCACCGGATCGACTGCTCTATTTTAAGACGGATCCAAATAAGACCAACAGTCAGGTACTTCTGTTATGTCAATGTATGTATACGTTCATTTTTTTAATTTCTTTTCAGCTCAACGTGTTGTACACACGCCATGTGAGCTAGTGCTTTAGGTTAAAATAGGATCTGCCCAAAGGAAAGGAGTGATATTGACCGACTATATATTGACCTTTTG
Organism: Alentia gelatinosa; assembly: GCA_950022655.1. Taxonomy (NCBI): domain Eukaryota; kingdom Metazoa; phylum Annelida; class Polychaeta; order Phyllodocida; family Polynoidae; genus Alentia; species Alentia gelatinosa. The sequence continues at coordinate 105,673,528 of OX465580.1, forward strand.
GATTGAATATGATATAAAATAATTGAATGTCCTAAATAATTCTGACATAGTCGATGCAAGAACAATAATTCCTTTGTATTTACTCTACAGCTAAAATAGCACAATAAATAAAGTGAATTAGGTTGTAATAAGATGAACAGAACATGGGAAGCACACACTAAGATCTGTTAGAACAGGTTATGGAAAAGAGTTAAGAGTTGGGTGAAATCAGGCAAGCACATGCCATGCATTATTTGGATATGGTTCAAGCTATATGTATCTTTCTCCTTTCACCCTCCACCCTATCTCGCCTTATTGTTAACTCATCCATAAACATTCTTGGAGAGGTCCTGACTCAAGGTTTGCAAAATATTAATTTGAATTTGATATGAAAACCTACCCATGTGGTTATTTTTGTTCTCTCTGTTATAAGTAAATTGGGGAACACAAGCGAGGAATAAAAACTGAAGATCCTTGTACACTTAACAGGAAACTGGTCTTAAATTACGCGGTTCTTCGCTGTAGTTAAGCACGGCATACATCCGAAGTACAGAATCTTGCCAATAGCAATTATACGAAAGGTACAGCTCTTGATGGAAATTGTATGAAACGTATCAGCAGCGAGATCTAATGATAGAGCTATGCTTTTACTTGGTTATGAAATAACAGCAATAGAATTAACTGTAAAAGAGACGCGGAGTTAACCTTCGGCCAACACGTTGTGTGGTATTGTGCGTGATGTGTTATTACTCAAGGCCATAAGCACGTATCGATTTACATGGAGAAAAATACATCCGTTTGATAAGAGGAGAAAATGGCAAACGTTATTACCATGCAGTCAGCTCCTTTGGGCTGTCAGTCACACACTGGTTTATTGCAATGTAACTTTCTATAGAGTCGGATATGTTTAAAATGCCCTCCACCGACCCCCACTTTTGATCGTTAAAGTTAGATTTAGAGGAAACTTTTTTTTAGATTAAATGGTACTGAAACGACCCTGATATGACCCCGTCATTAAAATACCTCGTCCGTTTTGGTCTCAGGGAAAGCTCAAGGTATTCCTAATATCACCGTGAGTATGGGTACCAGCAGGGTTTTTCTTAAGTGAAGCAATATGTCACAATTGAGTTGGAGCCCGGCTGCAGTCTCTATACGCTCTTCCCCGAGCAGATAGGTTGCAGGGACTGACTGGAATGCTGCTAAATGACATCACAGTGACGTCACTGAATAACATAACAGAAAAAAATACAGCTGGTCCCGCTTTCTATATTTTACCTGGCCACCCGATTCATCTAGGGGCCCGTTGATTTTATTTTCAGAGATGAATTAATAGCCCAAGTTTTGTTTATAAAGAGGAAGAATTACAATGTATCTACACATGTGATATCGTCCGCCATGAACTACTATTTTTATCTGAGGTAGTTGTGCCTAAAACATGCAGATCCGACCATGATATCCTACATTATTCATTCGGAATTGGTGAGATTAACATGGTGTCTGTTTATCTGATTGGAGATGCCACGCCTGATATACAAAGCTGAACCATGAGATCATACCTGGCCTGAATACACACAACGAGTATAGAACAAACAGACCTCTGGGAAAACGAAGTTAGATTTGTCTTGTTTCAACACTGCCTTATGAATTGTACCTTACTGATTAGCTTCTTAAGGCAACAGTAGACCGGCAAAAATAAAACTAAGTGACTTAAAAATTCATACTCTTGTTGATTCCCATGAAGTAAACGAAAAATAGAAGAAGTAGACTGAACTCAGTCACAATAGAGTATAGTATTGTTTATGGCATACCCTAATTATGCCCGATTATCCTTCAAATCTGCAACTTGTTAAATGTTGTAATATATGAAAAACATATATTTAGTTTTAACTCAATCGAATATCCATCAAATATCTAAACCCTATCTGGGTTAATACTGCACTAATGACTGGCCTTTAGCCTAGACTTGGCACATCTTCGCAATAGCTGCCATTTTGATGTAGTGCCATGCCACCTGGTGGCCAGAGAGTGTCCAGAGGTCAGAGGTCAAATGTCGCAGTGACAACATGCTGTAAGGTCAAGTGACAAATTATCCGCCATGATGGCTAGATCTATTATGGCAACATTTGACCTTTGTGGAGGATCTTTTACTATCGACTGCATACAGTTGATCGTAAAACCCTCACGATTCGGGGGTTGATATTGTTTAAGGAAGAAGGACGAAGTATAGATATTGATCTATCGTGATATTCCTAGCAGTATACATAAATAGGGTTACAACTATGCCTATGCAATGTTGCGTGCCATATTTGATATGTGAAGTATTTCTCGACAGATGGCCGTGTTTTGACGCCGATTTAATTTCAGTAGCTATACTAATACAGTGATCATGCCAGGTATTTAGCCCTGCGGCAGAATGGCACAAGTAATTGGAATGCTCTTCACAACATTTGATTGTTATCATTAAACCCCAATGAAAAACATGTCATGGTATTTCAATGAGGTAACTATTTGGATAGGAAATAAAAAATGTATATGAAAAAGTGTAATAAATTGCTATCAAGTTCTTTGGTACATTATTTGAGCATTACTTTGTACCGGATTAATATCCGTATAAGCAAACATCAGATGTATACTAGGTGGGAGGAACTTAGCATGCCAAATTAGATCAAGTCTGATTCAGAAATAACTCGATATATTTGTCACAATATCCTCTGACAGTACAGAGAGGAAACTTGCTTAGTACCATGGCTAGTGATCATCATATCTTGGTACAGGAACAGTCCCTAGACGCTGGCGTTTGGTGCGTCATAACATTACTGCAAGCTGTATAAGATCCTCTGCCATGGATTTAGTAGAATGCCGTTGCGATGGGGGCAGGTCAGAGAGTGTTACTGGCAGTGATTAAAATCAGTACGTATATGCAGTTCTCCAGTCCTTTGATAATTGTGTACCGTGTTTTTGTGTCTGTACCACAGTGAATTTATATCGCATGCGGTAGGCGATAGGTAAATAAAAATGTTCCGTAGCTATATCATGCACATTGGTGTGATTGTTCATCTCAGAAGCGTTTATAGATGGATCTTAGCGACACATCGACTCTGTTAAGAAGGAAACTTGTATAGCACACAGGTTACACCCCGAGATGGGCATAGTTGCTGCTAGAATAAAATAACCGACCAGGTTTGTACTATTATTACACCCTATTCATCTATGTCGTTAGAAATGGGTGTGTCTTTGTATGTATGTTAAAGAGAAAATATATTCACAACATTGTAAGAACCTTGACAGGTAAAACAATAAAGAATATATAGATATAGTAGTTTGAAACATCATTATACACATATGTATATGAGTGACTTCACATCAAATCGCTAACACAGAGCCATGTCCTATGGTACAGAGGAACGTGCAAAATATACCCGTGGAAAATGAAAAATCCTTTAGCATCAAATTGTTATACAAACCTTTTCTGTCTAAAACGTTGGTAGATGTATGCATCATTCTAGAAGTATTTAATAGTATCGTGATGCCCTACACAGGTTACACAGACACTAATCTTTGCTCCTGTAGGAGGTTATCTCATTCACAGACACACTTAATCAAACACACTTAACCAAATCCCACGTGGGGATGTTTGTCGAGACTTCAATTAAGACTTGGCTCCATTTCCTGTGTTTCCTAGCAACTTCAGAAAACGGAACCGGAAATGGCCAGAATACCACCGCTTTCGATTGACATGGGCCGTGGCGTAAGGGAATGTCCGTTGCGCATGCTCCTATACATAAAACACGCCGCTAGATGGCAGATCGTTACGGTGCTGTTATCGCCCGCTAAAGGATCGGCCATGGCGTTGCGCGATACACGCATGCCTCCGATTTATTTCCGCCTCCGCCTCTTTCACCTCCTCTTTTTTTCCCATGTACTTTCTGTTTTGTTTTGCTCAGGTTCGCCTACCCTTTCCGTTCTCGTTATGTTTTGTATGAACAAAACAGAATTGAGACAATGAATTTCATTTGGGTCAGAAGAGGAAGTTGGGGTTCGGCTGCAACCTTTGTCATGAATACAAAGTATGGGGATCTATGTCCAGGTGATAATATCGTAAATTGCATAAACACCTCTCGGTATGCTTCCACGCCTACAAGAACTCCTCACTTCTGAGGCTCTGTCGATCGGTTGCTAGGTAACCTGTTGCTTAGCAACCATTTTTCTGTGAGTATCCTTAGATTTCCTCAGGTAAACAGACGAAAGGGTGAGTAGGTGGGTGCCAAGGTGTGTATGAAGGGTATGGCGAGGAGGTTACCCTCAAATGACGTCATTGGGAATAGTACGGGGGTCATAGATCACCAAAGCCTTTTTCTCTGTGCCTCTTTACCACTACTCTATTTTTCTGTTATACAGAATAGTAAAATATAGAGTCGAAAATTCAGGTATTTCTCCTTGCCAAGATTTCTACCATAGCGTGTCTATAAACAGTGGATGCTTCTTCTCCCAACCCCATCAGATGTGCGATAGTTGCCCTATTTCCCAATTCTACTCGATGCCTCTGTGGTCGATGTTTTAGCGCGATGGCATTCCACAGTTAACTTGTGCAGTGGGAGCGCCTTAGCATTTCACATCTCGTGCGGAAGTTAGATAAAATTCAGCTTGTTTTTGACTATTATCATCATCTCTCAGGTGAATCACAAGAACTACAACAACAAATACTGCCATTCCATGGTAGAAATAGCTAGCCCTGATCACTGTCTTTGTGAGTAACATTCATCGTACAGAGATGTCAGTTTTCCGTTCATTTCCGGGTGTCTGGGTTTTGATAGGATATAACGTTTTGATCACAATAGAGCTAAAGAGTGGAGATAATCAGGATTCGGATATTTTTCGGGTATTTTTTTCTAGCCCTCACTGGCATATATGTACTACTCATTGGTCAGTGGGGCACATATGTTTAGATATGATATAATGGATGTGTAAGAAGGTGGGTGGCGGGAGTAGGACACAGAAACCACACTGGCGCGGAGTCCAGGGAAGCGGTGTTCTGGAAGCTGCACCCGCAGCTTAGGTTGACAGTAAACGGTCGACTTGGATACCAGGCATAGCAACATGGCGGTCTGGTGGTGCTGACTCAGCAGAAAGCGATTCCGCTGGCAGGTCCCCGGGCGACACACAATAAGCTGGCTGTATGTGTATTCAGCATAGTGAACACATCATGGAAACAATGCCAACACGAGGGCAGTACATATTTCACTGCTGAAATGTCCTTCCCATCGTTGTTAAGTACTATAGATGTAATGTATTTCAAGCAGGAAATATTTTATTTCCTTCCATATCATGCATACACGATTCATGTTCAGTGCTGAATTGTATTCATCCAATTGTGCATACTTTACTACTTAATGTAAAACAATAACAAAACACGATTTAAATGGAAGGGTGAAGGGAGTAGGACACCAAGACTTAATACTTAATACGATGTATGGTTACAAGTTATTGTGTCTATTTACTTATTAGATGTGCCTACCTACAACATAAAATGAATTGAGAATGAATAGACCCAATCATCATTAATATATTTACATTGTATATCAAACATGACCATTGATATAAATGTGGTATTAGTGTTAGTTATGGTAAAGACAGTTGCTCTGTTAGCTATGGCTATGATGGGAATTAAGAAAGGGTATTACACAATCACCACCCGGGCCTGGTAACCCTGTGGTGCTGGTATGAGATCCACTGATCTTTCAGAAATAAATCCCGCTCTACGCCATATAAATAACCGATCAATATATGTTCACTAATGATATAGTTCAGGAAACTTGTATCTTCTTGCCCATCCATGGATCTTACACCTTATCCATACATTCACTAGATTAAACAAAATGAGATCCCATAGGTCTGCCATGTGACATTTTAATAAACTTTGATTATACTCTGATAGATTATTGCCTGCTGTAAAATTGCTTATTACCAGCTACTTACGTATTTATTTCATTGTATACTTCCAGATCTCGCTGAAGTCTCAAAGTTCGACAAGTCGAAGCTCAAGAAAACAGAAACACAAGAAAAGAACACCCTCCCAACTAAAGAAAGTAAGTGACTGAAACTCCGATCATACAATGTCATAGAATAGATTATCTATTATTGTGATTCTGTTTATGCTGCGGTAGTTACAATGTCACATCATACACCGATTGCCATGCCATCTTAGACAATTTTAGCTACCAATAGGATATCTAGAACATCTGTATAACCGTGTCCCATGCTTCTGAATAATTGCTGCCTATGCTCATCTTATCAGGCAGGTCTATCGTAGCGTTTTATAAACTGGTAAAAGATCTATCGTAACGTTTCTATAAACCGGTACAAGGACTGATCCTCACCTTCTTTCTTTACTCTATTTTCTAGCCATCGAACAGGAGAAGTCGAAATAGCTGATCTAGTTGGATCCTGTTGTGAGCTGTCTGTTACTTTGCCAAGATGACATAAAAGTTCCTGAATTCATCCTCGCCGATGACGTCGGAACCTGATGTCAGGGCGACGGCGTCACGACATGGCAGTGACGTAACCAAGATCGACGTCACATGGATGTTGAGTGTGTATGCGTGCGCAGCTTTAACTAAAAATATGAAATGAACAGGCGGCCCTGGTGGCCTATGCCTATATCCTGTCTGGATAAGGTTCGAAATCTCCTGAAATTATATTCACAATACGTTTTACCAGGACTATATGAAATAGCAGAGAAAGAGATCCATCTAGAAGGAGAAATATGAAACAACGAAATCCTGGACATCTTCTGTAATATTTTGAGGTCAGACACAAATCCAGACTAATTTCTGTTTGCACATATTCCTCCCCTTAAATATCAGGCTGGTGATCTTGTTAAAATCAGTATCTTTCTCCACAGTGCTTACACATTGTGACTTCAGATAAGGCTCCTTGATTTCTAGTCGACGTTTTTGTACCCAATGAAAGAGTGGGATCTGACAAGATTTAGTACATGTGATTAGATTATGAATACGGGATGATACTGAATGTCGTTAGTGTAACCACAATTGACTGTCGTCTCGACCTGACTCGCCACATCTGATTTATATGGTTTATATATGATTTATCAAATAAACCTTAAGATTATGAATTGGTCAACCACTAGATTCAGGAGTAGTTTGAATGCATGTAAACAGAAAGTTCGGTGTAGCCACATTCCATTGGTCATCAGTTTTGTTGGGAGACTCCGACTGTCTGTGATTGACAATGGAGGGTAGGTCAGGCAGACAGGCAGATAGACAGCTATGTAGACATCGGACAGAAAGAACAGCTAGAATAAGCATTTTGGCGGGAAAGGACTCTCACACACAAACATGGCTGTACATTGTACCCTTAGCCTCACAGTGGCAGGTACATCTTAAAAGCCATTTGATGAAAGATGAGGAGACTCTATGTAAAACATGGTACAATGCATGACGTCATGGGGCGACCAACTGACCCTGGAGACACTATGCATGCCATGTGGGAAACATCAGACGTGACAATGTACTTCTAAATGTTGTGAGGTTTCATCTGATATTTTTTTTCTCGCAAACGTCGTCATTTTGCAATGCTGTTTGTAAGCGTGTACACTTTTGAATAAACTTTTCAGTAAAGATTAAATCGGTCAGGTGACTTTCTGTTGTTTATGTATACATGGATTTAACGTTTCATAGAATATGATACATATACAGAATGATTATTATTAACCTTTCTCCATCACGGATGCTACGTTTTATAAAAGAACAGGCATTGCAGCTTTCATAGGCTGTTTCGTTGCCGAACAAATGATCTCCCTCATTTAATAGAATTCTGTAGCCACAGAAAATATGAGAAGAACTATTCCTCATCTTATTGAAATTATGTTAGACGCTTAACGTATATTTCCTAGACATATATGAGACTATCCACTAGGAAATCTAATCCTGTATCGCGAAAGAATATTAGTTGTACAATAAACACAGTAAAAGACTCTTTGGAGATCTATGGATCCTTAAATAGGCCTGAAAGTTCTCTTTATGTATCAGCAAGATCTTAAGCCTCAAGTCGTATATTTGATACTCTTCAAGTTGAGTGATTGATTGAAGACCCCTCCCCCGCCAATCATGAAATTTTTCTCCTTAACCAAACGGAGCCATAGATAACTAACCCTTTCACAACAGCATGATGCCCCCAGGTATTCCCGTGGCTACAACAGCGTGATGCCTTTCAGGCTTCATTGGTAATTGTATACAAAGTTCAATAATGAAATATGTGCCAGAATTCCACAAATCCTTGAGAACTTTCAAGGGGCATATGGGTCTTTGGTGTAAGACAATAAGATACGATCGGTTCCCATTGTTAGATACTGAAGTAGCATGACCTTGCTATTTCTAAATCAAAGTTGCCTGTAGTAGGAGTGGTGTTACTGAAGCCCATGCCTGCTGTGGGATGCTCCGTCGGGGGAAATTGGGTGCTGCAGACAAAGGTTTAATAGTTTTTATTATTTTTACACTCGAGAACCATCAATATTTAACCTGACAGATGCAGTAGCTATTTTGAATACATTGGCGGTTAGCTAAAGTCCAATAACATACGGTAAATCTTCTAACATTAACAATTATATCAGAGGAGATCTGGCACAAACGGAACGCTGCTTGTATCCCTTAATAGAACAATTCTATCATAAAGGATTTTTTTGTTTTTGAAAAAAATAACCAGGGGTTGATGGTAAACTACCTGTCTAAATGTTATGTATCGAAAAATAACCAAATTAATAATGACTTGCTCTCTGCGCCCCTTTAACGAAGCTATTATATACATACACTCGTATGAGCTTTTATTGGTAAGGCCTCCCACCATGAAAACAATGATATCCTCGAGGATTTCCCTCTCGCAAAACAATGTCTAGACGTCATGTGACCGTGGCCTCTGCAACGAGGTAACGCCGATGATCAAGCAAGTGCTTCTTTGTGCTTTCCTTCAGCATATATACGCCCCATGTTTATCGGGAGGATCCTCTCAATGTTGATCCCCTGACGCGGGGTTCTACTGGATTTCTCATTTGTGATTTGTCACTTTTTTGTTAGTCCTTCTACATTTGCAATGAACAAACCAATCTAACATGTATACATGTGTCTAGTTTGTGGCAGCTCTTTGTCGTTCAATAAGGCGTAATTGCAATACTCTTGTTTCGTTTAATTCAAAGATAATCATACCCTTTCGGTACATGATTTCAGTGATAAGGGATTTAAAAGTAATCTATTCAAATCGATGAGCAATACCGGATTTTGATTTATAAACCTATTTGATATCCTGTTTATATATAGACTAGCATAGGAGTAGAACAAAAGAAGATATCATTTACATTCCTCATGCATTCTTATACCCTGAGATTCAAGACAGTGGATATGTGGAGAGATCAATGAGCATATTGTAATTATGCTGGAGGAATAGACACCAGGTCACAAAGAAATTAGATGATAGTAATAAGGGGCCTTGATGGATATGCGAAACTGATAATACCTAAAGAAGTTTCTGATAAATGACTGTATGATATCACATATGTACTTATGATGTGTTGGGTCGTATTCTGACAGTTCATTTCAAGGATAGGGCATGTACATTTATATATAAGATGTAGGATGTTTAACCAGTCCTAGTAAGGTTAATCAATTGTCACTGACTGAATAAGGAATACATGCCGTTTAGAGGAGTTATTTGACGTTTTGTGTTTGAGTGAACTTCAAATACTTTTCATGAATGCGTCATTCTCAAACCTATAAGATTGATGGTGGTTGAAAAACGAAATATGCATGTCCGAAATTATTGAAAGCTGGTACTTAAAGATAAATCTTTGAGCGACTGAAATGAACATAGCCATTACCAGTTAGGTTTGTGTTAAAATATTTTCATAGTCATCTTATGTAACATTCTTTGGCGTTTTCACCTGCCGACGAAAACGCCACCGATTATGGGCAACCTGTACGGTGGGTGGTTGTATTTGAGAAATTATTGGTTCGCATAATCTGTGGTGGTCAGCAAAAATGCTATTTTCCGATAGAAACTGAGGGAGTCTCCTACCAACTTTTGAAACTCAAGTTCATTCCCACACTAATGGATTCAATAGAGAAACATTTCGTCGGTGGTAAAAACAAATCAGTCGGTGGTGATAGATAACGTAATGTTGGAGGACAAAAATAGTTGATCCTTTTTGTTTCCACCTGACGATTATCGCACCAAAATGGTCATAATCTGTAGGGGAAATGCCACATGAGGGAAACATATCTAGCTACTATAGGACTCCTCGCATACACCGGGTACCACATGCAGCCGAACGTACTCACAACTGCTCCGCATCAGAAGTGTCTGCTACCGGATAGAAGATTACGAGCGCCACTCCACGTAAGAAATGCAGGACTTCAGGAGAAGAGGGTACCTCAAAAACTCATGAATAAGTGCAAAAGGAAAGTGGACCCCAAAAGGAGGAAAGAACCCCTGAAACCTAAGGAGGTAAAAATGGAAATCATAAGAGGAGGATCTCCTTCTGATAAACACCTATGGTTCGGAACGTTATCTCACCCCGGTATTTTTCTCCATAGGCTTAACGTTAGGCACTCGTACTCCATGGCCGTGAAAGTATTGGACCCAATACTCAATGGCTAATTTGGCGAGTTATTCTTGCAATAAATGATGTTATACGGGGTGAGATAAAATCAGAAACCCACTCGTTGAGAATAACTTGGTCTGCACTCCACCTCGTTTGACTGCTACGTAATTCACTCAGCTTCGCTTCGTGAATTACTCTGCAGTCAAACTCGATGGAGTACGGACCAAGTTATTCTCTTCTCGTGGGTTTCCTTCTAAATACCGAACACTTGAGGTAATAAGACGAAACAGGGATGCATTAGGGTCATCGACAACCAACAAAACGTTGAGGGCTGTACAAGGGCACAGGAGACCTAAAAACCTAAATCATGTATCATTACAATGGGCGGCATGAGAGGTGAACTTAAAAGCGCGACGAGTATAAAAAAAGAGACTGTCACAACTGCAAAATCATAGATAGACGTAGAACAATGCTCAAATATGATCAAACCACATCAAAAGATGCGTTAAACAATATGTGGTGCAGATCAGGAGACGCACAAAGAAAAGTATCTATGAATGAAATTCCAGGAAAACTATACAGTGATGTCCCCCTGCACTTCAACCATAACCAGCGATCTTGAATTGTAGAGAGAAGACTACATATAAACGCTATTCCTGACTCGGAAGAGTCAAATAAATGCATAACATTAAATTGGGTTCAGACATTAAGGTCACAGACACCAGAAAACACTCACATGAGGGAAAACATATCTACAATATGTGACATACTGAAGATACTTAGGGCTTAGCCATCATTGCACGCTAAAAAGTCAGACTTTGACATTTTTCCATGATGAAAAGTCAGAGCTTAGCCATCATTGCATGCTAAAAAGTCAGACTTTGACATTCATCCATGGTGAAAAGTCAGGATTTAGCCATGGTTGCACACTAAAAAGTCAGACTTTGACATTTTCCATGGTGAAAAGTCAGGGTTTAGCCATCATTGAATGCTAAAAAGTCAGAATTCGACTTTATGCACAGTGAAAAGTCAGGGCTTAGCCTTAATTGCACGCTAAAAAGTCAGACTTTGACATTTTTGCACGGCGAAAAGTCAGGGCTTAGCCATCATTGCACACTAACAAGTCAGACTTTGATATTTTTCCATTGTGTAAAGTGAGGGCTTAGCCATCAGTGCATGCTAAAATGTCAGACTTTGACATTTTCTGTGTTGGAAAGTCTAGATCTAGCCATTGATACACACTAAAAAGTCAGACTTTGACGCTTTTCCACAGTGAAAAGTGAAGGCTTAGCCATAGTTGCATGCTAAAAAGTTTTTTGATGTTGAAAAATCAAGACAGTTTTTACACTTGAGTTAAATTTGAAGGTGCTGAGTTTTGGGGGCTGGTAAAAAAGTGTGTGTCTGTGGGGGGGGGGGGGGGGGGGAGGCTGCCCCCCTGTCCCCTCTATTCTGACGCCACTGCTATCTGATTGACTTATGACGAGTTACTACTGATTAATTCATATTCACCTCATCAACATTATTTTCGGTATATTATAGATTACTATCACTATAATCTGTAGACATGCCGTATGACCGAGATCGAATAGTAAGTTTTGTAAAATATCTTGTGAATACAGGGGGTAACGATCATGAAATGCCAAAAGTGAGTTCGTAAAAAGCAATCTTTGCAAAAGCGATTTCAAACATGATTTAAGGAAACTTGAATGTATACCTGAATAGAAATTACCATAGTTAAATTACACGTATATGAAGTCGGCAAATATTTCCAAATTACTATTTTACCATTATTATCTCATTCTGCATATTCACTGTTTGTTGGTGGGAATAATATGAATAATTAATTAAAGTGATTCTCAAAGAGGATAGACATGGCATGGCTTCTGTCGATATTTGAGAGCGATTCTCTTACTATAATGAAAGACTATCTTGTCTGCGTTGTGTGCGTAATGAAAAAAGGAATCTTGAAAGAGATATTGGCGTGGTCAGAGTGATGCATGAACAGATGGGATCAATATCCATGGTAAAATCCCGTTGGTATCCTCATCCTGTTTAATTCCGAGGGGTAGAAGGTGCGTTCTTCTTGGAAGAGCAGCCTAATGGCCATATTTTATTTTTGAATTCATTTTCTTGCGTCAGTAAGAATGGTATAAAGAAGAAATCGCGCTTGAAAGGGAAGCCGACAATCTTACCGAAGCTGTTTGGCTTGGCTTTGGCGATGTTCTTGTTGAGTCTCTTTCTGCTCAATAAACTTGACTGATGAACTTGATTAACCCTTTAATCTGAAGGCAGGACGATGTCATAAGGCATTGCCCTGCTATTGCAGTATGCGTGCCTAAAACATGGACATGTGTTTATAATTTAGACGAGGACTCAAAATTTGTTCATGGAATCTTAATATAGAGAGACATGGCTATTTATTGGCTTTTTAAAACACAAATATATTTTAGAATATAGTCCTTCATCCTATATGGATGTTTTACAATGATATTGTCGCACTACTATTAACATGATTTGATTACATATCTCATATCAATTCTAGTTTTTTCCTCTTCATCTTGTCCGCTGTTTACCGTATCGCATCTTCATTTTGTCATCCTGTCATCTTTGTAAATACTCATCAGAGTAATTTTTTTTATCATCTTCTAGTGTACTTGTATTTCATACACGAGAACATGAACACATAAACTAGCTGCCTCTATATCCGTTTGTAAGATAAGATAAGATAGACAAGACCTAGACAAGACAGACTATACACGACCTGCGATACAAAGTCACGGGAAAGAACTCTAAACAGTTTCTTTTATGGGTGTATCACAGCTGACGTCTCTAGTATACCTTTAACTTGTTTCATGTTTGGATCTTTTTATCAAAGAACACTGGCATTTCAACGAAATGACACATGTGTTTCCATTATCCACACCTATAGACATGATAGTATAGCCTTCTAAGGCCTCTGAGTTGACTTTGTTTTTGACTCTCACACTCCCTATAATGGAATATGCGCATGCCATGCCAGTTCAAAATGCATACATCACAGCAAGGCACTATCAAATAATGAGCAATAGATTTGACAGTTTAAAAACACCGTTATAAAGCATCCCGAGAAATATGTGAAACCGCAATCATGGTACTAATACAGGCTAGCCTTTTGAGTTGTCTCCGAAGAAATCGTTCAGAACGAGCTGTATTGGTACCATGACCATGTTTTCATATAATTATATACCTTAAATCGGTCTTAAATCATCAGAACCTTCCTAATTTGACGTCAAACTAACTTGACACGCCATTCGTGTATTTGGGGTAGACGTGCCGGAAGTAGAATACGCAGGACATTACGTCAAAACAAAAGATATATTGGACAGCATACTAACATCTTCATCTTGTTGCTACATCTTTCAACTTTAATGAGTAGCATTTATACCCTACTCATGTTTGATAACCTTTATAGCAGATTTTGCGGATTACTTATGCAAAATATATTATACCAATGAGGACCTCTTGAGGATCCCCAGTGATATTTTAGTTCTATCTCACCTTATATACTTGATATATCATCTTTGTGGTGTATTTTGTATTTCTAAAGCCGGAGTCACACCTAGCAAGCCAAGGCGGTCATCTCTGGAATCGCCAATGCATAATAGCATATATCTGAGATATTTTCTCATAGTAATATCTCATACCGATAATTTAGTGTGTCAGAAGCAACAATCAAGAGAAATATGAAATAATAGCTCACATACACTTCATTTCGTGTTGGCGCTTCCAGAAATCGCTGCTTTGCCTGTCTCCGGCTTAATGCCATTGTTGAATCATCCTTGTGCAATTACTAAAACAGAAAGCGTAGCTTATATCTTTTCTTAATTTAGTAGGAATGTCTGCATATAGAACGGAGAAAATGCTATAATATACTAAAGTGGGGGACCAAGTTTTCACTATAGAAAGAATTGGTTGGCGTTTGACGAGAGCACGTGATAACTTCCATCGGAAAATACCTTTCTATTGATTGTGGAACACAGCCGACCTGACTTATTGACCAGCCACTGGAAATGTGCATGAGTCACACGAGAGGCCCCTGGGCGACCTCAGAGAAGTCAGCACTGCCTTTCCATAACCTTGTAGAACTAGACAAAATGCATTCAGTCTTAAGACCATTACCCACTGTACGATTCCGGAACATGGATGTTCCTTTGTCTGAGACAAAGGAACAGTCTTAAGTCTCAGGCCAGGCCCCTGGTACAGAATCGCCAAGTGTAGCACCCCCCTCCAGTCCCTGGCCTGCGACTAGTCCTAACCCCCTGTAGAGATGTTCTTTTGTCGCCGACAAAGTAGAAGTCCATGTTCCGAAATCGGCACCAACAGATTTATCAACATGTTGATAAATTTTGTCGCCGACAATGGAGTTTAAGAAATACCCCCCATGGTGTGTTCCAATATCGGCCCAAATTTGTCTTAAGGGTTGCTGATAAGAGTATGCCACACACAGAATTGGTCATTCCCGCCGATTTTTACCCCCAGAGGCTGATTGTTTCTCTTTTTTTCATTGGGAATTGATTCGCTTGTATAAATACAATACGGTCTTCCATCAAACCCTTTTTAAAAAGTGAAATATATATTTGAGACTTTGGGAAAAAAAGGAGAAATTTAGGTATTTTTGAATTATATATCTTATATACATATAAATATAAATATTTTCCAATACATATTAACCTTATAGGATTGTTCCCAAATCGGCAGCCAGTCTTTGAGAAAATAAATCGTATCTCTGTCGTCCAGTGTGTACTGAATTGCTTAGGACAACTCCTGCCACCCCCTCTCCAGTATCATGCTGTGTTTATTGCCGTTTGGTGCGGATTTGCCTGAGTCAACCTTATGATAGGTTTAGGATAAAGGGATTTTGTCCTAAGGAAATGAATCGTACAGTGGGCATTACACTTTAGACAAACACCAGATCTTATGGAGTGAATCAGACGCAAGAATTTGCAGCAAATTGTACCATAACCCATCCTTGCCAGCACTGAGATGAAGCTGTGATTTATCGCATATGAAAAAGAAACTGTATTATTGTAATGGGTGGTTTTGTCTACAGGCAAATGCCACCCAAAAATAAAGAGACAAGATCAGCCAACACATCCTCCCACTACTGTGCCAGTTACAAATACCCTGATCTATAAATGTAAGCACCCATCGCTCAGTCTTCAGCACACGGGGGGCGGGGGGAGGGTTATAAGCTACTGCGGGATCCCTTCTATTGGGATATTTGTGAATGAGGGTGTACTCGTTAACCCAATGGCACACATATGTTGACGGATGCTGATCATTAAACATAATTAAATCGTCTAGTCACGAAGCTTTCGCCCCGATGATCAATGGATAACCAGCACTATTACTATGTTACTTTATGTAAACCGCTTCACATACATGTACACAATGCAATGTGAGGGAAGAAGATAGTAATAGCTACACTATACAATTTGCTCCATATATCTCTATGTGTTGAGAAGAAATATTCATTGCTTATTATTAACTCGGTAATCATTCCTCGGGACCATGCTGGTTTTTAAAGTATGGTGGGGCCAAGAATATAGCCTTTGTGGCTGACATGGTGTAAAATACCATCATTACCTGACTCATAATAGGACTGTTGTACTCTACCACAGATAGTGACAATACTGTGTTAACTTTATGTACTGAATAGATCTACTGTTGACTATACCACCATGTCGCATGGTGATCCGTACGTCTAGCATGATCAAACGAGTCGCCGACGGAAACCCTGCTTCCTATCCTATATATCTTGCCCCTGCTCTAATAACTACCAATAATGGAAGGCGTACAGAAACCCACCATTTAGGGTGAATTGACACGGAGGAAATATCACAAAGAATCCAAAGCATACTTACAAAATCTCACACCTGTGCAGGTCTTGACTTGCATGAACTAAATGTTCGGGGAAGTGTCTACATGGAAATATTTTCTTCCCCTCACCTCCATCTTTCATGTTTTCTCAACTCACGAGAAATCTGACGAAATGCACGTGGGATATGTAGAAAGGAAGGATATAGGAAATAAATGTATACACATGTAAAAGGACAGAATAAAGGACCCCCTCCATGCTGTTCATTTGCTTTGCAAGTATTTCACACTGTGATTCATATTGCGGTTATTCTGTTGCAATAGAATGTTAACACAGTTTCAGGATTCATATGAAAAAGTGATAATCGTAAGGAAAAAAATACGAAAGAATTTTGAATATCAACATATCCTGTATGATTATTGAGTTAAGCAACTCTTAAAGAAGGCCTGCATTGGTGCATACCAAATGTGGTATCCAGGTAGAAAGAGAGAGTGATGTCCTTAGTGACGCAGTGAACCACGAAACAGTCTAAACCAATCCTTATCTATTATCTATGTTCTTCGCCCTTTTTGGAGGAAGGAGGCTCAAACGATGGAAAAAGGACTCGATCATATATTAGTGATTTTGTACACCTATTGACATTGTATATACAAAACTAGAAGAAATAAGGTACATGGGACTTTTATTCTAGTGCATAGTGTGACCCTGGGCTTGAGCCATTTCCTAAATAGCTTTTTAAAAGAGTCTTTATTGCATTCGGCTTATACAGTCGGTCCTCCAAGCAATAGTTCACATATATAACAACATGACATTCTTCACCATCTCCAAAAGCGAACAGTTATGATTTATACAATGTATGATGATTAACAAAAGGAGTGCCACAAAACCGATCTCATCAATACAATATATGCCATTCCATTAATAGCGTACAACAAAGTACATGTTAATGAGATCGTTTCTGATTTTTGTGCTTAGTGATATCAAAAACATGTGTTTCAGGTCGTCTGGTGTGACTAGGAACATATTCATATACATATATGTTGGACACTACAGCTTATCTCATTCCGATAACTTACTCAATATCTATTGTTCAAATATTTGCTTAGAGCCAGTCGTTTGTATTTCTTTAGGTAAAGAGTTCTAGAATATACCTGTAATACACTCAATTTTCTAAATTTCTCTTTCGTGGGTCTTGGTACATATATGGTAGCTTTATCGTGTGTTCTAGTTCTAGGACCCAATTCCTTATCAACATTTTTGAGCTGCATTTCTCAAATTAGATTTAAACGCCTAATAATTTCTTCTAATAGAATTTTTCTCCTAATTGCTGGGTCATCAACCTTGCATCTTGATAGCAATTCAGCAGTACTAGTATATCTGTCGTCTACATATATGACTCCTTACCCAGTGCGGTTCTCAGGCAACGGTAAATCCCTTCATTCAATCTTTCTTTTATACCTCTATTTGACCCTTCTATTAAAAACGAACAGTGATCCACCACTGGCAACAAGCATGTCCTTAATATTCTGATCACAGTTTCTTTGTTCAAAAACGTCCTTAAACGTTTGAAAATACAGTTTTTCTCACTGACCAGCCTGCTCAATTTTTCGGCATGTTTATCAAAGTTCAGCTCACTATCCACTATAGCTCCCAGGTAATTTATATAATCGCAAGCCTCTACCATCATATTGTTTATGACAATTTTGCCCCTTGGCTCTGGTTTTATCCTTGCTTTTGGTACATGGTAGATCACCTTTGTCTTTTTTTTTACATTTATTGTGAGTCTGTTGGCCGTATACCACATGTAGCCTCTTGTATGTCGCTTTCTGCTTCACTAATTGTTTCCCTTTTTCTAGGACTACTAGGTCGTTTGCATACATAAAGTTAAAGTTATTCGTATGACAGTCCTTCCAAGCTTGCGGAAACTTGACTTTTAATATGCTCCGTTTCAGAAGTAGGGTCAGCTGCCCCACACAAAATAGTAGATATCACACTATATCAACTATTAGGATATCTCCTTCCGAGAGATACGAGGATAATGATTATGAAGCAATGTATTTTGCCAATATTTGATTATGTAGACTTTATCTACCTAAGCTGTAACAAAATAGATAGTCAGCGCTTAAATGTATCTTTCCACCATTGTATGCGTACAGCTGTCCGTACTAAAACATAATGGAATTGTCTATAAATGATCTATATCGAAAATGTACACTTAGACCGTTAGGCTACAGAAGAGTAGTACACTTAATAATGATGATGCAATGATGGTCAAATGACCCTATGCATAGAGAAAATTGCGAATTACCGACTAGAAGACAGAAAGAGATCTTAATAAAACTAGATGCCCCCAAAACAGAAAAGTATAAAAAATCATCCTTGTACTTAGGTACTAAGGTATATGGGACCAACTACTCACCGACCTTCAAAAAACAATGGACTCTTCCTACTTTAAAATACAGGTGAAAATATTTCTACTGAATAGACCAGACCTAGTAGACTTATAAAAGAGTAACAATTGTCGGACCACACCAGCAGCAACCTGTTTTGTCCTGTCTGTCATGTATATTGTATGTCTACTTGTTTCTGTTACGACTACAAGGAAGAACGCCCAATGTCGGGTGAATTTGTATGTCTTATCTGAATAAAAAAAAAATCCTTAATGCCAGACGATTTATTTGTATCAATTTGCAAAATGCTCTCGTCAAGTTTTTCACATATAGTGTTTCCCCTATTTCGCAAGAAAAGTTGTTTGCAAATTCAGAACTTTCATCGCTCTTGAACACTACACCCGTATCGTCTTTAAGCTATATAGCCTTCTTGTTACCTGTCGCTCAGCTATTTCAAATCTCTCATTTCCGCTGACCAGAACGAGATCCAACCCTACCCGCGTTTAATTATCTGCCATACATATTCATGATCAAAGCAGTCGTTTACCACCCTAGCAGAGTCTGTAGTCCAGATCTGATACTAGGTGAAATATATTCCTCAAGCAAGCACCCGGTTGGAATATGCTGCGATAACAAGGACCTCAGCAGCACGCAGTACAGAATCAAGATAGGAGTTATGACAAAATAGGAGGAGGAGTTATGACAAAATAGGAGGAGGTGTAGCGTTATGTATGGATAATGAACTTTTGCCATAAGATAAAAGGGTTTAGCGATATACTCTTTCTACCCCATGGCTGGAAGTTTTGACCTGTAGTGTGAGGAGGCTAAAACATAAATTCAATTCAGAAAATGATAAAAGATAGAGCTAAACTAGTGTCACATCGCTTAAATGGAGGAACCCTTGCTGAACGCACAGAGTGTAGATATCTCTCTAGTGAGATAAA
The DNA here is from genome assembly GCA_950022655.1 of Alentia gelatinosa. Classification (NCBI taxonomy): domain Eukaryota; kingdom Metazoa; phylum Annelida; class Polychaeta; order Phyllodocida; family Polynoidae; genus Alentia; species Alentia gelatinosa. The sequence goes on from OX465580.1 coordinate 105,693,307, forward strand.
CCGGAGTATATGTGGCCTAAAATCAACACTGATAAAGCAAGAACTGTCAGGCAACTTTACAGACCCTAAGAAATTCTGGCGGAAAGTCAATTCAGTTTGGAACCCCACCCCTCCTCCCCGTGACTTACTCATAGAAGATGCTGACGGTAATGTAGTTGGTTCTGATGAGCTCCCAGATTTCCTCAACAAGCACTATGCAGATATTGCTAGTTGGATCACAAAACCACCAAACCCAGTTGGTCCTGTCTGTGACTATATGGACCCAGTTGTAGATGCGAGTGTCTTCACTCTAGAGACATTCTAGAAAATTAAAGTAAATAAATCGTCAGGCATCCCAACTCTAAGTAGCAGTGTAATCAAAATGGCTTTCTCTATGAGACCGGATGTCCTTAGAATGATAGTGAATATAGTTTTTGCGACTGGGATTTTCACCGCTCAATGGTGTAAAGGCATAGTAACCCCCATCCCCAAGGTTAATGTACCTAGGATAGCAGCTGATCTAAGGCCTATCTTGGGACTTCCAATATTGTCTAAGATTATTGAATACAAGTTACATCGCTAACTTGTTCCACAACTCATGCGAAATAACTCTCTTCTCTGATATGCAGAATGGCTTCTTGGCAGGAAGATCTACAGGCCAGGCCGTTTTTCGGCTACTCACCTTACCTGGCTCTTTGGACCAAATATAACACAATGCTATGATTATATACAATAAAGACTAGATGATGAAGAATTCAATAATAATGAATAATTGTTGATGGGAGATATGAATGTGAATGGAAAAGCAACTGTCCTAAGTTTCTGGCCATGACGAATTTTCTAATGACCTCAGGATCGACATTGATCAAAACCCTAGATACATTTTTGAAGAGTAAAGGTAAAAGCATTACCGAACATATCTTAACAAATGCGGAATCTATTAATGAGTCAGGAAATATCAACTGCTATCTGTCAGATCACGTAGCTATATTAAGAAAATGAGAACTAGGCTGGGAAAAAGGTTATTAAAATGAGAGATTGGAAACACTATAATGATAACACTGTAAATAAATTGGTAAAAGATATAGAACCAAAAGAGCAAGTTAATGAAGGCATCGAGGCGTGTGAAGCATTTGCAATAGAAATTGAGGATAGTATAAACAATTATTTTCCAATTAAACAAAAAAAGAATTGAATTCAGAAAAGCATTTGATAGTGTTAACCACGAATTACTATATATAAAGAATAAATATGGGATATCGAATGTATTAACTGAAATTATAGAAGTTACCTAAATTCAAGAACACAACAAACATAGGTAAATACATGTATTTCTAAAAGAAATTGAAGTAACCACCGGGGTACCATATGGCTCAGTATTAGGACCATTATTGTTTGTTATTATTGTTAATGATTTATTTAGAGTATTGTTACACACAAATGGGTTGCTTTATGCAGCTGATCTGGTTTTGATGCTGGATGGAGTTAATCAGGATAAAATTATGATAAGACCAGAAAAATGAATTTTTGCTATTCGATAAATGGGTAAGAGAAAATAAACTTGGTATGAATTTAGATAAAACAAAGGTAATGCGGGTTAGTAATAATAGAAATTGTGATAAAACACGGCATGTGAGAATTGGAGGGGAGGAAAGTAAAGCAGTAGAGAGTTACAAATACTTAGGGGTTATAATTGATAACAAATTTACACTTGGGAAGCATTTTGATAAACTAACTTAAAGATTTTTAAACTCAGAAAGTTGTCCTATTTCTTGAATAAGGGTACTAGGAGGAAGGTAGTTTAGCAAATGATTTTGCACACACTTGAGTATGCGGATTTCATGTTCGATGTTATGGAGAAGGGGAAAGAACAAAAATTGCAAACAATGTACAATAGAAGCCTAAAGCCGGAGACACCAAGCGAGAAAGGCAGCGATTTCTGGAATTGCCAACACGAAATGGCGTGTATGTGAGCTATTTTTTCATGTTTCGCTTGATTATTGGTTCTGATACTATGAACAAATATCTCAGATATATGCTATTTTATATTGGCGATTCCAGAGATCGCCACCTTGACTCTCTCGGTGTGTCTCCGGCTTAAGAGTCGGGATTGGGAGAAATATTGCTTGGTTGGCAACCTTCCAGGAACTACATGAGTAAGAAGTAAGAACACTGAATAAAAGAAGGGCCTGTCATTTATTGGACCTTATAAAATGGTGGTCGACAATTCCTGATAACATATATAAAAATATACACTTGAAAACCAGAAGACCAGAAAAGCAACTATATTAAGAATCCGATCACAGAGAAATATAAAACTAGTCCGCTTTATGTAGGAAATAAACTATGGGAAAAACTACCAATGGGGGTCCAAAACTAAAGAAAAGGAAATGAATTCAAGAATAACATCAAAGAAACTGTTATATATATAACTTGAAGGTATAGTTGTACATGTCGCACATGTCCAGTGATGTGTTCGTTACTTGTTATGTGTTAATGTTAGGATTAAGGTCCATTTCATGGAAGACCGCCAGAATTATGGCGAGTGAATGTTGACAATAAAACTTTTAAAAAAGGCTGATGGCAATGGCATTAATCTGAAGAAAAAGTAGCTCACATACCCACAAGGGTGTTATGAGACATGGAAAACCTATGTACCCTCCCCCCCCCCTCCGCATAAAAAACAACCACCAGAAACAAGAGAGTAGATATTAAAATGGATTAGATCAATGGATGGTTAAGTGAATCAGAAATTGGATGAATCTTGAGGTATGTATACATACATTGATCTACGGACGTGTATAGCATCCAGCGATAGTGAAAAGGCAAATTGATTAACATACCACACAATATTTACTCAAACAGATGTTCCCGGTTGTATTTATGAAACTAGTACATGGTCAATATCAAATAGTACTAGCATGGTGTCACATGGAGAGGGCAGAGTGCAGCCAACGACGATGTGAAGGTTGTGTTGGCACAGTAACGTCAACCTAGTTGTGAGGCTCTACCGTGTAATCAGTCGGAATTAACTCCCTGTTATTTACCAGTTTTAAAAAAGATAAAAGTCGTATACTACCAACATTGAATGTTCTAAAAACTGTATTGAAGCTTAGTGTATGATCTAAATGTTTCTGTATCAATCCTAGCTTCAGACACGTTCAACTTATTTTATAGTGATTTTGACGTACTCCCAATTAATTGACCATCCCGTTAAATCAACTACATAATATAGAAAGTATAGCGAGTAGAAAACATTGAAAGTATCCATGTACATAATAAATTATGTAGACTCATGATGCAAACAATAGTGCACTACTGTCAAACTCCCATTGAGTACAAGTTCCAAGCATACTAAATTAAGAGTAGCTCAGAGGTGCTCAGGTATGGCAGGCATATCATGTCTGACCCATCCATCCATTCTATTTCCCCTGACTATTACATGAATATCTATTCTAATCAGCCCCCTGTATCTCAGGCCCAAGAGAGTGTTCATGAAACATGGATCAAAACAAAAAGTGCCTTCGATGTTTCGACAAAAGGAATAGGTCATTGAGTTGAAGTGCTGGACCTCTAAAAAGAGTAAAGTTTTGTGAGCAGTTGTAATGTATTTATACAAAGGAGGTCCAATCTATTAGGAAATGTCACAATTTGATCAATATTGAATGAATGGATAATACATGTACAAGATAAAGTGACATTTACAAAAGCATTTTCCCATGTAAATATCCCGGCTCCGAGACTAATCCATAATGGAGCAGGAAGATGTCTATATCAATAGTTGTTCGGTAAAATTGTGTACACCAGTCGAAATGCTGGGTCATTTATCATTTAACTGATAATACTGAAATATAAATCGGTTGTATGGAGCAAAATGTAGCAAATTCACTAGCTTTGTTGCATACATTTAGAAAGGAGCTGAAGAAGAACTCTAAACAGATATTTGTGGACGGTACTCACTCAGATGGCCAATGTCCAAGGCGACCATTACTGCGCATTCAGAATTGATGCCAAAGACAACATCTATAGCACGCCGTTTACACAATTCAAGACACATCTGGGTTAAATTGTGGGATTCATGGGTATGGGGCTTCACCTAGCTCAATATCCTCACTGATGTATTCATAATTTCAGAAATCGTGTAATCTACCATCTTAGTTACAAGAGGTTATTCCGCCTCTTTTAATGGAAAAACCTTCAAACATTGCAAGGACAATGCCCGATGAATGAATTATAAGTACATGTACATGTACTCACCCTCGGGTGCACTGTGATTTTTAGTTAAGATAAGATTCTGAAACTGGTATTCATTCCCCATGAGAACAGATAGACTTCATAAGAAAATGATAATTTAAAGCATATGCATCTCAGTTAATATCAGTTATCTTCAATAAATTCACCAATACCATGACTTTTATAAAAATTCATATTTAATACATTCGAATACCATCAGGGTATATGATTTATGTTAATAATGTTGCATAGGTTTGAATTTAAGGATATCTTTGATTCTCAAAATAATTCTAAAATGTCTTGCCATACGTATCAGGAGAGGGTTGCCCCCCCCCCCCCCCCACACACACACAGACAGCAGCCAGGCCAGACACCACAGGAGATGGGTAGAGTGCCCACTGGTCAGCTCCATGGGGGAAAGTATGAATATTGTATATGTTGCATGCAGGGTGTGTGTGGAAAGGGTAGCAACTATTTCCAACCGCCAAGAGAGGATGGTAAATTTCCCTGTAGCATAGAGGTGGGGGTTCCTCAGTGATTAGTGCTATTTGAGTTGGTTTGTATAGATAAGGCTGTGAGTTCGAAACCCACTTCCAGCAGAGAATTATTACATGCATATATTGCACACATTTCCTTTTAAGAGGAAAATAGTTAACTTTATGTGATAGTTAATAGCTGTGATGAATTTCCGTCTATCCGTTGGTGTCCAGATTTAATGGCACTAAAATAAAGTAGATGCAATATCCTGATAATACACCCTAACTGTTATGCAGTCTAAAGTGATTTAACACCTATTCGTTTGAATTCCCCAGTTATTCAGCCAGTTCCTCAACAGAGCGGTACGGATGGGACTCTATAATACATGTTACAGTCGAGGTAGTTGTGTTGTAGGGACAGGTTACCAAATTCAAAAATGGAGGCATCAATAATGTAAACCTGGCGGTTACAGCATCCAATCTTCACTGCAGGACGACGCCGTTGGCAGAATGCATGCACTCCTCTGTGCTGGGATGACAATAGCCGGAGCTTATTGTTTATGCCAGCTAGAGTAGATGTATAATGTGTCAACGGCTATAGGCCATATGAGGTTTGGGGTGGGAAAGGGTGATGTAAGGACACAAGTGGTGGTTGTGCCTGGTTGGGTGCTGGAGGGTGGGTCACCATGCGGGGTCCGTGGGTGGGACTCAACAGATGAGTATTACCTCTGTGTCAATACAGCTGCCGTGGTACTTATCCATAATGTAGTGAGTGGAATTATTCGCCTCCCAACATTTCTCGCGCACTCGTTTGGATCTCATCATCACCCGGATATAATTCCCGTATGGGAGATGATATGAGCTCATGCCTGTGGGGTGGATGTTACATAACTCTACCAATACCATATCGTCGGTTAAATTATCAAAGAAGCAGAAGTAGCTTGGAAATATAGGCCATCTCGGAAAATAATAAAAATGGCGGAGAAATATAGCTATGAAGTATAAGTTACTTAAATAAATTAGTCCGAAGGGTTTGTACATTTGCAGCTTCCTCCGATTGCCATTTCCATCCTGGTCGGTGATCCGCTAACCTGTTTCATTATCAATGTGTGTACAGGATCTCAAACTATTTGCTAATTTATTTAGAAGTTATACCCAATGATGTGCATTTCCCATCTATCTAATATGTATTTTTTAAGGAATCGTAAATTTGCAAAAGAACTGGTTCATAGTGAAAAGGCACAGCACAATGCATTTGATAACAATACTAACATACATATTCCCCTCTCCCTTTATGGCACAGGGCTACATTACATGACTATAAAGGGTTATCAATCCTCTCTATTCTGAAAGTAGATCTACTAACTCTTCTAATTTGCTAATTAGAGCCAGGGAACTGGTCTTGTTTCAGAATAAAAGCATAGTCTGTTGAAATGTGTTCCCTTTATATTGCTTATAATCTGCATTTAGATACTCTAACATTTTTGTCTATAATAATGAATTTGTATTATCTTCGATTATTGAGGTATTGGTATCTAATGTAAGGGCACAGGTGTATCAGGTGTCTTATGTCCCTGTCAGGGCTCACCCCTGCCATGGGCTAATATGGGTGGACTTGTGGATGGACATGCCACGGGTGTGTCACATAAAGGTAACATCCATATGCGAGAATCATCATGAACGAGTTTGAGTAAATATGTGCGTCAGGTTTATGTGCAAAATCTATCGCTTTGTAGTGGTATGGATGTTATGAAAAATGTCATCTCAAATTCCACAATTATTTTGGAGACTGGTCCATGAATGGAGACTGGGGTGAGTGTTTATCCTACCCCTAATAAAACACTCCATAGGCTTAACATTGGCCGACTGGGCGAGTATACAGAAAAATGAAATTTATCGCTCTAGTGGGATACATTTGTGAAATGACGTCATGTGAAAAATGACCAATGAGGGAGCAAGACAAGAGCGATATCGAGAGTATCAACAAGCACACATTATGGAGTGCCACGCAATTTTCACTGGATATCGGTGAGTTTTGTGGTATTTCTTAATATTCTGAAGTAATATAGACGGGGTAGGATAAATTCTAAACCAGACTCGAGTTAGTCAAGTCGTTGTTTATCGTACTCCGGCAAGGTCTGCTCCTCACTGCACTCAGCTTTGCCTCGCGCAGTAATACGCTACCTTGCCGTCGTGCGATAAACAACAACTCGACTAACTCTTGTTTGGTTTCTCCTAATCATTTCTGCAGATGAATAAATGAATAGATACATAAATATGTACAAACGTAATAGCTACGTAATTTACAAGGTAGCGTTTAAAACGAGATGGGATTGAGCTCTGGCCGTAAACTTGAATACGTTTTTGAATTTATCTCACCCCTCACATTGACTAATTTGCTAACATTTGTGACATGATACTCCATTGAGTATTTTATCTAAATACTACGTGAGCATTGATCACAAATTCTCAATATTAAGTCTATGGGGAAGAAAATACCAGGGGTGATTATATATATATTGTGGCGGAGATGGGAGGGCGGTGCCCGCCTCCGGAGTACTCCGGTCCTCCGGAGGATGTCTCTCCACCAGACAACTCCGAACGGGAAGGGGAACGTTCACTCCGGTGAAGTGTCCCTCCGGACGGAGGAGCCCTCCGGACGGAGGAGGCCCTCCGATCCTCCGGACGGAGGCGGGCCCTCCGGTCCTCTGGTCCTCCGGTCCTCCGATCCTCCGATCCTCCGATCGGAGGAAGCCTCCGACCCTCCGGCCCTCCGACCCGGCAGGAGCGACCACCCTCCCGTGACGTCGATGGAAGGAATGACATAGGGAGGCCGTGACGTCAGCACCCGAGTATATAAGGAGGAGAGGAGGGGAGGGTCGGCCGTCCGTGCTTGACAGTGGTTGTGCGCACACCTGGAGGAACTAGGTACGAAAGCCTGGAGAGGCAAGACTTAGTCGACGCTACCCAAGTCCAACCTGGCGCTAGGCCAGGCCGATAACTCGCGTTAGCCTTGATGTAAACCGTAGGCTCACTTGAATAAAGCAACCTGCACTGAACAGTATTTCTGTGTCTGAGTCTTCTGTGTTTCCCGTTACATTGGTGGCAGCGGTGGGATCTAAGTTCTCACCGCCTATCGGGAATTCACGGAGACTGGATCAGAGAGCTGGAGCATGGAACCTTCAGCGGAGGCCGCCGCCGCGCTCGGCGCAGGCGTGAAGGGCCCCCTGGTACGCCTGGAGGAGGAGGAGATATGGACCCGGCGGGAGGGGGTCAGCCGGGAAGACGGCGGGTCGCACCCCTGGGCCGAGGGAGAGGCGGCACCCCCTGGGGCGGTAGGGGAACCGAGCCCGGGACACAGCGGCCACCCACGGTCGGCGATAGGAGGGGTACGACCGAAGTGGGAGGGAGCCCCTGAAGAGAAATCCACCCCCGAGAAATGGCCTTGGAGGGGCGACCGGGCGGCTGTGGAGAAGGGCAACGGAGGAAACGAGGTCACAAGGGGAGGACCGTGGGGAGCGGGCCCGAGGGGAAGCGCGGCCGCAGCAGGGGGGGAAGCCCGCCTGTGGTCCGCGGCCCCCCGGCAGGGCTGGCCGTGGGGCCCCCGCGAACTAGAGAAGAAGGAGGAACCAGACGAGTCTCTCCGAGGGTCTAGCGCGGGAAGCGGGGAGGAAAATACCCCCCGGCGGAGCAACGGTAACGTGCCGGGAGGGACCCGGGCCCCCGAGGTGGGCTGGGGCCATGGGGCGGCGATGGCCGTCCGCCCCATCGTCATGCCCGGTAAATACAACGGGAACACCGATTTGGAGGAGTACATGTCCCACTTCCTCTTGTGCAGAGCCGCTAACGGGTGGACGGATGCGCAAGCGTGGACCTTCTTAGGGGTCAGCCTCACCGGGTTAGCCCGGCGGGTACTCTCCGGGATCAACCCCAGTTCCCCGGGGGGATTCTCGCTCCTTCAGGACGCCTTGTTCTGGCGGTTTCAACCCCGGAACCAATGCGAAACTTATAAGGCCCTCCTGCGGAACAGGGGGAGGAGCGAGACAGAGGGGCTACAGGTGTACGGGGAGGAGACCTGGCGCCTTACCCGGTTGGCCTACCCCGAGGCCGATGGCACAACGGTGGACTCGTTGTGCCGTGACCGGTTTATCCAGGGCCTGGGGGACTCCGCCCTGAGGCACTGGATTTTCCAGAGTAAGCCCCGCACCATGGAGGAGGCGGTGTCTACGGCCCTGGAGGCCGAGGCCTACCTCAAGACGGACCGGGAGGGCGCAGGCAAAGTGAGGGCCGCAGGAATGTCGATGGCGGAGGAACTCCGGGGTCTCCGGCAGGAGCTGGCCGCCCTAAAAACGGAAGTGTCCCGCACCGCCACCGTGGCGCCGCGGGGGAGGAGGTGCTTCAGGTGTGGGGAAGAGGGCCACTTCAAAGTGAATTGCCCCCAGCTCCGGCGGCCGTCGGAGACTCCCGGGAGGGACGGGGGAGCTGGTGAACAGGGCGAGGTCTCCCCGGTGCAGGGATACTAGGAGGGACCCCTGGCGGGGGGAAGCCAGGGGTCCGGCTTAGGACGGAGGGGGTCGGAGGGAGGCAGGAAATTGGAGGACCCGGGATGGTAGTAATGGGACGGCTAGGGAGGAGGCCTGTCCAGCTGCTCATTGATACGGGGGCGACCGTTAGCCTGCTCTCAACCAAGTGGTGGGACGAGAACGGAGGAGAGGAGCGGCTGGGAGAGGCCCCTCGCCCTGTCTCCTGCGCGGACGGCCGGCCACTGGTAAGGGGCACCCTCCGGCGGGAGGTGACGATAGGCCGGAGAGCCTTTGCCCTGGAGTGGTTGGTCGCCGATATCTGGAACGAGGCCATCCTGGGGGCCGACTTCCTCCGACAACACCAGGTCTTTGCAACCTGGCGGAAGGGAGGCTTGAGTGGGCCAGCGGAGAGGCGGAGCGTTGCAGGGTGGTGAATGCGCGTACCGCGGTGCTGGCCTGCCACTCCGAGACGGTGCTGGTGGGGGAAGTGCAAGGGGTGCTCCCCGGAGGCGGCGTCGGAGTGCTAGAGGGAGATAACCGAGCGGGGTGGATGGTGGGGCGCGCTCTCGTGGACCCGTCGGGGGGAACGTGCCCTGTACGCCTGCTCAACCCAGGGGCGGAGGCTGTGGTGGTGAGGCGGGGAGCCACTCTGGGCTTCCTGGAGGACGGGCCGCCGGACACAGGGGCCTGCCGGAGGGTGCTGGGCGCGGGGGTCCTTAGCCTCCCACCTGGCCCAGCCGGAGAAGGAGAGGTTACAGCAGATGCTGGGCGCGGAGGCGGAGGCCTTCATGCTAAACCCGCAACAACGGGGGCTCACCACACTGGTTAGGCACGGCATCGACACCGGGGGGGCAGCGCCGGTGAAACAGCCCCCCCGGCGTTTGGCGCCACACCGGAGGGAGACGGTCAGCATGGAGGTCGACAAGATGTTGTCCACCGGAGTTATCGAACCCTCGGTGAGCCCGTGGGCGTCTCCGGTGGTGCTCGTTAAAAAGAAGGACGGGAGCGTTCGATTCTGCGTCGATTATAGGCGGGTGAACGCCATGACGGTAAAGGATGCCTATCCTCTGCCCAGAATAGACGACTCCCTAGATACGCTGGCAGGATCAACCTATTTTAGCACGGCTAAACGGCGTTTTCCACCCACCGGGGTCTCTATCAGTATAGGGTCATGCTCCGGGGACGTTCGAGCGCCTGATGGAGGTGGCCCTGAAGGGGCTCCAGTGGACCGCCTGCCTAGTTTATCTCGACGATATAATTGTGTTTTCGGCCACTTTTGACGAGCACCTGGTGCGGCTACAGCAGGTGCTAGAGCGCATGCGGACGGCCGGCCTACGTATCAAGCCCGGGAAGTGCAGTCTGGCGCAGCGATCGGTAAGGTTCCTCGGACACATTGTCTCCGGAGCGGGCGTCCAGACGGATCCGGAGAAGATTGAGGCGGTAGGGACCTGGCCCTCTCCGCGCACCGTGGGGGAGGTGCGTAGCTTCCTTGGGCTGGCCGGATATTATAGGGCCTTCGTAGAAGGGTTCGCTACCATAGCCAAACCCCTCTCCCAACTGGTGGAGAAGGGCCGGGCCTTTCGGTGGTCTCCGGAGTGCGAGGAGGCTTTTCGGCAGTTGAAGGGGAGCCTGACGTCTGCCCCCATACTCGGCTACCCCCAAGCGGAGGGCCAGCTCATCCTAGATACTGACGCCAGTGACTTCGGGGTCGGGGCTGTCCTCTCCCAGGTGCAGGGGGGGCAGGACCGGGTGTTGTGCTACGCCAGCCGGACCCTCAATAAGCCGGAGAGGGCATATTGTGTGACCCGTAGGGAGTTGCTGGCGGTGATATTCTCCCTCCAAAAGTTCAGGCATTATCTGGTGGGTTGCCCCGTGCTGGTGCGAACGGATCACGCGGCTCTCCGCTGGTTGATGGGGATACGAGATCTGGAGGGTCAGATGGCTCGCTGGTTGCAGATCATCGGCTGCTACGACCTCGAGATACAACACCGAGCGGGGAAGCTGCACGGCAACGCCGACGGGCTCTCCCGGATACCGTGCCGACAATGCGGCCGGGAGGAGCCAGAGCGCTGCGCAGCAATCACGAGGTCGGCAGGGGGGCGTCGGAGGTCCGCACCTCCCCCGAGCGATGTCCAGGATCCCTTGCCGGGAGGGGACGCGGAGGAGTGGGAGGCCGCACAGCGGGGAGACCCCACGCTGAGCAGGGTGAGGGAGTGGCTCGCGAGCCCGGAGGACCCCGCCCGCCCCCCTCAGGAGGAAGAGGGCGGAGAAATACGCACCTGGTGGGCGCAGAGGGAGAGGCTGGTCCTGCTGGGGGGCCTGTTGGGTCGGTGGTGGCACACCCCAGGGGGCCCTAAGTCCTTCCAGATGGCCGTCCCCCCCGAGAGGAGGCCGGGAGTGCTGGCCGATCTCCATGGTATCCCCCTGATGGGACATCTGGGACGGGATCGTACACTCCGCCGCTGCCAGGAGTGGTTCTATTGGCCGGGATTCCGGAGGGATGTGGTGGCTTTTTGCACCAGGTGCGTTGCGTGTCTCCGGAGGAAGCCCCCGCCAGCCCTCACCGGGCCAGGATGGGGCACCTCGGCACGCAGATGCCTTTGGAGAGGGTGGTGTTGGACATCATGGGCCCCCTCCCGCGCACCCCCCGGGGTAACCGGTATATCCTGGTGGTGGTGGACTATTTCACTAAGTGGGCGGAGGGGGTCGCCCTGCCCAACCAGGAGGCGGGGACTGTTGCGAGAGCCTTTGTGGAGACATTTGTTTGCCGGCTCGGTCCTCCGGTGGTTCTGCACTCGGACCAAGGCAGGAATTTCCAGTCGGAGGTGTTCCGGAATGTGGTCTCCCTGCTGGGTATTAAACAGACTCGAACGTGCGCCTTTCGCCCCCAGAGCGATGGCCTCGTGGAGCGGGCGAACCGGACCCTGGAGGGCCTCCTGGCCACCATGGTTGCCGGAGATCAAGGCGACTGGGACCAGAACCTGCCTCTGGCCATGAGTGCATACCGGTCATCGGTCCACTCTTCCACGGGCCTGTCCCCTAACGCGATGATGTTGGGGAGGGAGACGAGCGCCCCCCTGTCGCTTCTTTACCCCCTGAAGGGCTGGGAGGGGGAGACGGGGGAGGATTATGCGGCCCAACTCCAGGAGGGCATGGAGAGGGCCCATACCCTGGCTAGACACGGGAAGGCGGTAGCGCGTCAGAGGAGGAACTATGATCTGCGAGCTAATCAACAGACGATCCGAGAGGGGGAGGAGGTGTACTACTTCCACCCCCTGCGTAAGCTGGGGGTATCTCCCAAATTACAGTCGTATTGGACAGGGCCATGGAGAGTGGTACAGAACATCGGTGGCCCAATTTACGAGATAGCGGAGGGCTCGAAGAGGCGGATAGTACACCATGACGCTCTCAAGGTGGTGCCGGCGTCGGGAACAGCGGAAGGCGGGGGCTGCCACCTGGTGAGGAGGATCGTAATTGACGCTCTGTCAACAACCATGGTCGGTCGGGCGCACAGCTACGGCTATATTTCCCGGCGGGGCCGTTCCCCAGGCCCGTCTTGGACGGGAGACCACCGCCGTTTCCTCGCCCGGGACCAAAGAACTGGTGGCCAGTGGGAGGCGAGGAGGAAGAGGCCAGGAAGGTGGCGGCGGAGACGTCAGCAACAGACCGGACCGCGGACTCCTGTGGCGTCTGCTAGGGGCGCGGGCAGAGACTCCGCTGGGAGAATGCGCTCGATCGTGGTCTCGCGTGGCGTCGGGGAGCGCGAGATTCCCCGAGAAAACAGGAGGGAACATCCGCTTGGCGCAGCAGACGCTAGCACAACCATGGCCACGCCAGAGAGGAAGCACGTCTGCCCAGAGTGTGATATCTCTTTCGCCCGGAGCGACGGCCTCAAAAGGCACATAGAAAACACCCACGAGGAGTGGGGACTCGGGTGGGTGTGCCCGGACTGCGGCATGCGATTTAGAGTATCCCGCAAGAACGACTATATCCGGCACTTGGGCCGCCACAGCCATCGTTGGTCTCAGCACCGGGATGAGATACCCTCGGCCAGCCGCTTGCACTTTAGGGGGTCGGCCGAGGGGGAGGAGGAAGAGAAGCCGGGGAGGACGGTGGGGAGTGAGGAGGCAGGCGTCCACCAGTGCCGAAACTCCTGACAAAAAGAAGAAGTAGAAAAGCCGGAGGACGAGTGACGGAGATAGGCAGGTGGTAGAGAGGAGGACGGAACCGTCTCCCACCAGCAGTGAGGCCTCAGGGGGGACGGTGGACGGGGGGCAGTCCCCGGCCCTGACTGACCCGGGCATCTCGGTGGAGGAGCCCGACCTCCGGGAGGCCGCCGCTACGCTGGCGGAGATGGCGGAGTCCCCCCCGCTACCCAAGAAGAAAAAGGCGTCCAAGGCGTCAAGGTCAAAAAGCCCCCCAGTGAAGCGTAGGAAGAAAGGGGGGGTGGGGGCAATGGACAAGTTCGGGCTGGACTTTGACCCGGCCACCCCTAAGAAGGAGCGGGAGGAGGTGGAAAGGGAGGAGCCGGAGCGGAGGGGGACGGACGGAGGGGACGCGGAGGGCAGCCCTGAAGCGAAGGCTTCGGCGGTATCAACAGCACTGGCCCAGCCGCGTTACATGTCCCCGGCGGGGTGTGCGGCCCTCTCGGCCATTCTAAAAGAACTGCATGCTGCCACGGCGGGCGTCCCGGGCGCCGCTGCGTCCACAACCCGGCGAAAGGAGGAGGGAGACGGAGTGCCTGTCCTGAGCCCGTCCCGGTCCCCCCACTTCTCGAAGTTTATAGAGTGGTTAGACGGCACGGCCGCGGGCCCCGACCCGGTCGCCGCCGGAGCAGGCGGGACAGAGGAGGCCCCGGGGACCAGTGTCAGCGGGCACCCCTTGGCCCCCAGGAAGGGGAGCAAGCTGTTCGGGGGCACCAAGGACCCCGAGGGGGCGGACTCCCCAGGCTCGCCGGCCGCCCCCATGGATAGGAGGACCCTGACCGACCGGCCAGTCTCCCCGGGGGTCGGACCGGGGGGTGACGGAGAGGGAGGGAGAGATGCGACGACCGCTCAGGCCGGCCCGCCCCGCGTACACGCGACCGCCCCCCCTCCGCCCCCGACCGCACCGCAGGTAACTCCCCCGCCCCGGAAGGAGGAGGGCCCCCCGCGCCTGAAGGAGGAAGTACCGGCACCACCCCCGGCGGCGGGACGTGGCGCCCCGGGCGCGCGGCGCGCCGAGGAAGCGAACCGGCGCAGGGAACAACTCATCGCGGCCCCGCGCCCCCTGCTCTCCGGTGTCCTCACCTACGAATCGCTGCGGGCCATTGTGGCCGACTGGGACCGGAGGAGCAACGTCCGGCTGGTGGGAGGCCCCGTCTCCGCCCCCCCGGGGGTCTCGTTGCCGTGGGTGGAGGAGCCGCTGTCGCGTCTGGGCGCGTGGGCCCACCAGATGGACCCCGGGCAGCTGGCGAGTGAGGGATGGCGAGCCGTCCGAGGAGAGCAGGTGTCCCGCTGCATCACGGATGAGGATGGGGTGGTCTCCGTCGGCTTTGAACGGACCACCAGATACCGACGGGTGAGTGTCTTCTTGTACCCTGATTGCTGTGATACGACCCCCCCCCCCTCCCCCCCCCCCCCCCCGGGGGCAGTAAGCTAGACGGAGGCAGGGGAGAGGGCGGGCCTGTACTGGCCTGCCCCAATAGACCGGCGGGACGGGAGTAAAACCAGCGGAGGTCTGGGTACCAGGTGTAGGCTCCGAGGGATGAACGGGCGGGGGTAGGAGACCACCCGGGGGAGAATAAGAGAGACGGCAGCAGGAGGAGGGGGGTCGGGGCGCCGTGAGAACACGGATAGAGGTGAGCTGCGGTGCTAAAGTTGGATCTTTTCCATGTGTTACAGGACCCGCCAGAGGACGAGTGAGGCAGCCGAGGCTCGGGAGCAGAGGTGACGGCAAGGAGGAGCTGGACGTCCCCCGGTAGACCACCACAAGGGGTCACCGGAGGTACTAAGTAGCCCGGAGTACCCCACTAAGGGGTCCCCCGGTGTACGGACCGTAGGTCCCCCTAAGGGGTCACGGTCAGACAGGGAACTCGTTGCGTTATAAGCGTTTGTTTAAGGTAAACCGTTACGAGTTGTGTTTAACAAACCAAGAGGAACAAGTTGTGAACCCCACGGGGACAGTTTTTTATTAGTAATAAAGTTTTCGTACAGTAGCTCTGATGTTTTTTTGATACATATCGCGTAGTTTACCCATTAGTGGGGAGTAAACGTAAAGTTGATGGCACCGGGAGCCCGGTTTCGGCCGTAACTACACTATAAATCTCTAATGAAGAGGAGGAGACGGCGCTAGATGAGGAGGGAGGAGTGTGGCGGAGATGGGAGGGCGGTGCCCGCCTCCGGAGTACTCCGGTCCTCCGGAGGATGTCTCTCCACCAGACAACTCCGAACGGGAAGGGGAACGTTCACTCCGGTGAAGTGTCCCTCCGGACGGAGGAGCCCTCCGGACGGAGGAGGCCCTCCGATCCTCCGGACGGAGGCGGGCCCTCCGGTCCTCCGATCCTCCGATCCTCCGATCGGAGGAAGCCTCCGACCCTCCGGCCCTCCGACCCGCCAGGAGCGACCACCCTCCCGTGACGTCGATGGAAGGAATGACGTAGGGAGGCCGTGACGTCAGCACCCGAGTATATAAGGAGGAGAGGAGGGGAGGGTCGGCAGTCCGTGCTTGACAGTGGTTGTGCGCACACCTGGAGGAACTAGGTACGAAAGCCTGGAGAGGCAAGACTTAGTCGACGCTACCCAAGTCCAACCTGGCGCTAGGCCAGGCCGATAACTCGCGTTAGCCTTGATGTAAACCGTAGGCTCACTTGAATAAAGCAACCTGCACTGAACAGTATTTCTGTGTCTGAGTCTTCTGTGTTTCCCGTTACAATATATATATATATATATATATATATATATATATATATATATATATATATATATACACACATACATCGGTATCAGTATCCAGATATGGTGAAGTGGAAATTTCCATCCGTGTCTGACACATAGAGAACCAAATACCACAATATAAAGCATGCTTTGGCGCAAAGAGGAACATGTATACATGGATTATTCACCGACTGATCCAGCCCCTGCCCTGATGACTATACACACAGGGTACACCTCTAATAGATCATGTGTATTCATGCGCACAATTTTCTCCATTTTTTCCGCAATAATCAAAGCGATCTAAAAACCATGGTGGCAATGAACTGGGATGTGTGCTGGAATAATAACGTATGCATGAATACCATGTACCGATTTCAACCATCGAGCTAACCAGAGTAAAATAATACGGACTGGTGCAGCCCTTGGGGTATGCATACGTGCACATTCGTTCGCGGATGTAGTACATGAACAAGGATTTGGAGATGAGGTTGGGCAGGAAACGCGGATGGTTAGTTGGGTGGGAGGTGGAGGGATGGGAGGGTGAGTGAGTATACAGGGTCATCACGAAGCATTGATACTCACAATTGTCTTTGTATATATAGTGATATTTACTGATGGTATAAAACTGAGATAAGGTAGATCCCCCACTAGATATCCCATTTACAGCATAAGTGGACAGTCGCAGTGTTACCCTTATCACAAGGATAGGAAAATATAAAAGGTTAATACATTAATTCGGAGTAGCCTATACTTTGATATATATGGTATATGATTGCCCACCAGTCTCGGGAATACCCTGCACAATGTCCGTATTCGCACCGGCAATAAATATACAAATTTGCTTCAGTTAAGAAGCACGTGAGTGTGGGTTCCGCTAGCCTACTTCCCATTGTTCATATCACATAGTTCAGCAGACATATGCATGAATACATATCAAAATAGAATTTCAGATAATGTTGATCTACAAAAGCAATGGCTTTCACAATGTACAATACAGATGTAGCTAAATATACTAATGTCACAATACCATCATGGGGAGAGCAGGATGGGGATTACTGCACTGGTCTCCAGTCATTCTAACGGGTCCCTGGTGTCCCATTCAATCCGCTGCCGCATGCTGATTATCCTTTGCACTGTGTGTTGCTGTCAGTGTCGTATTATCATTCCAAAACACAGCAGCCATATGCACAAAACCAATTTCCCTTGTTACAGAACTAGAAAATAAAACACTTATTCATAACCACCATTTCATGGGATAACTTTGTCTGCATATACTTTGGACAAACTCAAGATTCAAAGCAGAATATACAAGATGGCAGTGAAGTCTGACGTCTTTGGTTGAGAGGATAACAGTTACAAAGCTGTCAAAAACAGTAATGAATGAGGAGATATGGAATCTGTGATGGATCGTAATTTTGTTAATACCAATATGTATAAGTGTTGATTACTAGTTTGTACTGTCGCAACTTATTATGAACTATCTTCTGTTTAACTCATTGAGCTATAGAGAAAACAAGATATGTATGTTATCAACATGGGGACAGGCAGGACCATGTAAACCAGCCCTATGTATGGGCTGAGGTCCAGTGCCTCTTTATTGAGAGAAATGTTGGACGCGAAAACTTATGTATGATTAAGAATATATACTCAATAAAGAAATTCTTGAAAAAAAAAAGAGTTCAATTGTATAGGCAGAGAACGTTTAGAATGACCCTTCCACAAGAGCAAGGATAGAGATTAGAGGGAATCATGCTTGATAAAAAGCCTAACAATACAGTTACCCATGTGTATAATGATAGTGGGGCATTTGCCAAAGCTGAGTAAAAATGAGCTCGTCATTTAACCCGTATTTCATAAATCTTCATTTGTAATTTTTGATAATTAGGAGATAATAATTCTAAAAACTGCAAAGTAAAAAACAACAACAAAAGAAACACACACATCAATGTCCTGCCATGCCCGTGGGAATTCTTCGGCCATATGCAATTCACAGATATGCCACTATGTCAGTCCCCTCAATATATATATATATACATATATATATATACATATATATATATATATATATATATATATATATATACATATATATATATATATATATATACATATATATATATATATATGAATGCCATATGGCAGTGCCTTCCATGAAAGGGTTAAGAGCTGGAGAGGGGTACGTAGCGACAGAAACGGGCTGGGTCTATTCACAAGACTGTAAAGCCAGTGATCCACCAAGCGAAATTGGGGCCGGCCGATGTCCGTGCGGGTGGAATATGGACGTCGGCTGCTCCCGCCTCTGGTCGGCTCAAGCCGTTTGAAATAATCGCCTTGGTGGATCAGCAAATAATGTCAAATCGGCTGGGGCCGGCCGCACCCGGCTGAGGCCGGACCTAGTTGCCTCTCCCATATCACCGTCGTCCGTAGCCGTGTGGCCCCCGTGTGGGAGCCTCTGGCCGGCCGGCCCAAAATGAAAATTATTTGCTGGTCCACTGACCCAGCCGTGTGGAGTCAGCTAGAAACTCCCTAGACGACGCTAGCCGACGCAAAACTGATTTATTTGCTTTTTAAAGGAGGCCGGACGGACGATGTCGATGCATTTGAAGAGTACGACACCCGCCCGCGGGCTCTGCCGGGAGTTGCGGCGAGGGAACGCTGCCAACATAGCGCGAGCCATACCGGCGATACCCGAAGCCGCGAACAGACATAGAAAATTCCGACACTATCGTCAGAATTCTAGCACCATAGCGTGCCATACACACTCATAACATTAACCCATTGGCGGCGGGTGATGCCTTAAGGCATCACCAGGTGAGATCGGGTGATGCCTTAAGGCATCACCAGTCCAGATCGGGTGATGCCTTAAGGCATCATTTTCACGAGATTCTGGCGATAAATCTTCAAGTGGCCGTAAAAACGTAAATATTGAAGGAATTGTTCTGATTTTTTTGTAGGAGTTGGGAAAGATATAACTATCAATAAAAATAATCATTGGCAAATTTGAGTCACCATAGCAACCGTATATTCGAACGATTACGAACAGGTTTTGCAGACGTCCGCGCCCACCGATCCAAGATGGCGGACGCGGAGGTTTGGTCGGGCTCCGATAGCGATTGGGAAGATGATTTGCCATTGTCCACGGTATTACTTCTTAATAAATATCAGGCAAAAGATCGACGGAACACAGATGAAGGGACCAATGGCAGATATAGTTCGGAAAACGAACTTGAACCTGACGATATTGACGATAACGGCTCTTCCGATAGCGACTCTGAAAATGATGCCCCCGCCCCCGGACAACCTGACAGCGATAATCTCTGGATTAATATCGAAGAAAATACGGATAAGGATTGTTTGCCTGCTCAATTTGATGATTCCCGAACTGGAATATCCTCAAAACTCGATATGACAACACTTAAATCGCCATTAGACTTCTTCTCGATATTTCTAACTGTGGGATTCGTGGAGAGTCTGGTACGCAGTACCAACGCCTATGCCTCAGCACACCCGGGAAAAGATTCAAGGAAAAAACGAAAATGGGTTCAAGTCACTGCAGGAGATATAAAGCTATTTCTCGGTTTGACATTGTTAATGGGACTGATAAAAAAAATTCGAATACAGGATTATTGGGCAAAGGCAAAGATATTAGCTACTCCATTCTTCAGGGCTGCAATGGTGCGAGATCGATTCCTCGATATTTTGCGGTAAGCTGATACTTCATTATTCTTTTCTGGAAAAAATCGCTAAAAAATTCGATAATCATATCGTTGACTCCTATATGTGCCTGTATCTTGCTTTGCAGTCTATCTGACTTTATATTGCAAAAGATTAATAGCGATTCATTGTCTGACAGGTACTTCAACTTTGGCCCAGAGCCCGTCGGACCGAATCCGCCTGTGGCGATCGACAGGGTCGGGTGGTTACTGGATCATCTGAACGGAATTGCTTCCTCAGTGTATCACCCGAAACGTGAAGTAGCCATTGACGAGACAATGATCAAACACAAGGGAAGATGTTCGCATATTCAATATATGCCAAAAAAAACAAACAAATGGGGCCTCAAGTTCTGGGTTCTGGCCGAGAGCGTATCAGGTAGGCAATCATTATATTAAAAAAAACCGACTTGGCGTTCCCCCCTACCCGCCCCACCACTGAATCGCCAGCCCGGTTTGATGTCAATATCTTTAATTCATATACTATTACTTCCACACGTTCAAACCTGACAATATATATACTGGAATAAACCTCAGAGTCCCAGCTTTGCTCCCACCTACTTCCCTGATCGTTTATCTAACGTTAAAAGTCCATACGAATTGATTTTCAAATCGACATCTAATGCTGTCACTGCCGTGTCAACCACCCTCCGCAGTTGACGCCATGGTGAAGCAAGCCAAAATATGAACCGCGTAAGGCGCAACGGTTATATTCGATCATCATGTTAATTCTCGATCAAAATGTTAAATATTATACGGGAACAAACCTCAGAGTGTGGGGAATATGCTCGTATAAGTCACTTTTCATATATTCAATGTTAAATCCTTGTGCGAAATGATTTGCAAACTGGCCCAGATCCGCTGTCACTTGACAAGCGTTCCTACCCTACCCACCCCACCACTGAGTCGACAGCCCGGTTCGATGTCAATATCTTTAATTTATTTACTATTACTTCCACACGTTTAAACCTGACAATATATATACTGGAATAAACCTCAGAGTCTCGGCTTTGCTCCCATCTACTTCTCTGATCGTATATATAACGTTAAAAGCCTGTACGAATTGATTTTGGTGGTGAATCTGCATGTGTTTTTTTCTAGGCTACGTTGTCCAGGCCCTTCCTGTATTCGCCCGCCGTCATGGCCCAGCTATAAGTATATACGAAGACGTAATCCTGAAGTTATTGAGGAAAGCCAACTTGCTGCACAAGGGTCACCACCTATATGTCGATAATTATTTCTCCACTTCCAAAATGTTCAAGGAACTCGCCGACCTATATAAGACTTTCTGTTGTGGTACATTACGAATGAATCGAAAGGGGTTTCCTCTGAATCTTATGAAAAAAAAAATAAAAGGACTAGAGGAGCGTGGTAAAGCCATTTTCTCCAGGAATGGGAAAATGTTGTTCATATGCTGGAGAGATAGGAAGATTGTCAGGGTTGTATCTACCATACATGGCTCACATATGAATACTTGCCTACGGAGATCAAAAAACAAAGCCAGTGGGAAATTTTCTAAAGGTGATATTGGATGTCCTCAGGCTGTGAAAGATTATTCGAAGTACATGGGAGGGGTTGACCTCTGTGATCAACTTTTCCAATATTATTCTTTTGCCAGAAAATCAACTAAATGGACAAAAAAAGTATTTTGGTTTGTTTTGGAATTGTTTAAATTAAATTCTTATGTCTTATTCAACACTGTTTCGCCCAAGAAGATATCTCTCTACGATTATTCAATTCAGTTAATACAGGCTTTGATCACAGAGGCAAACCCCTCCCCAACTCCCATTCCCACAGGTAACAACTTGGCCAGATTAACAAATAGATGCCTGCCCCACACTTTTAATCATAAATCATGGTGTAAGGTTTGCTATAAGCGCAAAAACAATGGCATTGGTTCTCTTCACCAAACCAAATTCGGATGTAAGGACTGCCTGGCCCATTTGTGTATTCCCCACTGTTTTACTCTTTATCACACCGTAGCCGACTATGGCAAAGCCCCGGTACAGGAGGAATAAGAATTGTAAATACAAATGAACCAATAAACAAAGTGTATATATTGTTGTACTTACGTTTTGACGTCTCTATGTAGGTGATTAATCATTTCTCATAGTGTAGTGCCTTAGGCGAAATTATTAAATCGATGACAGTTGATCGCAGACAACACGCTGGCCCAGCCTCAGTATGAGACGCCATGGCGAAGTCAGTCCGGGTGATGTCCAGATTCATAAATTCATTTTATAATTTCTCCACTCCTCCAAACCAGGAAATATATATATGTAGATGAACCTTACACTCTCTAGTTTGCTCCTATATAATTCCCTCATCGATTATCTAACGTTAAAAGTCCATACGAATTGATTTTCAAATCGACATCTAATGCTGTCACTCCCGTGTCAACCCCCCTACGCAGTTGACGCCATGTTGAAGCAAGCCAAAAAATGAACCGCGTAAGGCGCAACGGTTTAATTCGATCATCAAGTTAATTCTCGATCAAAATGTTAAATATTATACGGGAACAAACCTCAGAGTGTGGGGAATATCCTCGTATATGTCATTATTTGTATATTTAATGTTAAATCCTTGTGCGAAATGATTTCCTAACTCGCCCGGATTTGCTTGTCGTAGTCGGCGTCTCCCCCCACCACTGAATTGCCAGCCCGGTTCGATGTCAATGTCTTTAATTCATTTACTATTACTTCCACACGTTTAAACCTGACAATATATATACTGGAATAAACCTCGGAGTCTTGGCTTTGCTCCCATATAATTCCCTGATCTATTATCTAACGTTAAAAGTCCATACGAATTAATTTTCAAATCGACATCTAATGCTGTCACTCCCGTGTCAACCCCCCTCCGCAGTTGACGCCATGTTGAAGCAAGCCAAAAAATGAACCGTGTAAGGCGCAACGGTTTAATTCGATCATCAAGTTAATTCGCGATCAAAATGTAAAATATCATACGGGAACAAACCTCAGAGTGTGGGGAATATCCTCGTATAAGTCACTGTTCATATATTTAATGTTAAACCCTTGTGCGATATGATTTTCTAACTCGCCCAGATTTGCTTGTCGTAGTCGGCGTCTCCCCCCACCACTGAGTCGACAGCCTGGTTCGATGTCATTATCTTTAATTCATATACTATTACTTCCACACGTTTAAACCTGACAATATATATACTGGAATAAACCTCGGAGTCTTGGCTTTGCTCCCATATAATTCCCTGATCAATTATCTAACGTTAAAAGTCCATACGAATTAATTTTCAAATCGACATCTTCTACTGTCCGTGCCGTGTCAACCCCCCTCCGCAGTTGACGCCATGTTGAAGCAAGCCAAAATATGAACCGCGTAAGGCGCGACGGTTTAATTCGATAATCAAGTTAATTCTCGATCAAAATGTAAAATATCATACGGGAACCAACCTCAGAGTGTGGGGAATATCCTCGTATAAGTCACTGTTCATATATTTAATGTTAAACCCTTGTGCGATATGATTTTCTAACTAACCTACATTGCCAAGTGTTTCCCCACCCATACAGGGTAATGCGTAGTTCGATGTTGGTTATGTTTTATTTATTTTCTATTCATCGAATTGTCTAAATTTTACAAAATTTATATAGGAACAAACCTTAGAGTGTGGTGATTCGTTGTATATATGTCTCCATTAATTTCCTGAAGGTTTAAACCTTGTGCGAGATCATTTTCTACACGTTGTCTTTGCACTGCAGTGAAGGGAGTTGCTGGATTTGAAAGTGCCGACCACAAACACGCCATGCTGGGGCGAAGCCACATATATAACCCCTTGGTGAGATTGACTCCTACAGATCCAGCAAAGAATATAATGCTGTTGATTTCACAGGGGACAGAATCAGCAGGCTTTTCTGTTCCTTCCAGTATAATCCAATAGCGATGTCATAACGTCTTGTAGGGGTAAATCAACCAAATCCTGGGCGAGGTGATGGCTAAACAACTCGGCTTTCGTAGTATTGGCTTCATTCACACCGCACTGCGTAGAATGTCAATAGGTTTTGCGCCTTGGTAAATGTCCATTTTCTCCCGTTATTTAGCGTCTATATGAATAAACCAGACACTGCCAGAATCGTGAAGAATTGTAGAATATTCCCAGGGTGATGATTAATGATGTCAATGCATTTTGTATGGGTGACACACCAGCAAAGTTATAACTCTCCAGAACCACACCTTCGCAGCCTGGCGTTGTCAATATAAACTACTGGCACAGTTATTTTTCGATCGATGTCTCAACTTGTTCCAGGCCGTACGGGTTGATCTGCAGGCTATTTCTCCAAAATAACAACCCACACATGTAGGGAATATATATATATTGCTCCTCTTCCGCTGGCAGATTAATATTCGAATAATCCAATATATAAATCCAGGTTCAAAGACATAAGATGCTTGCCAGCGTCTGTGCCCCTGCGGGCGCCATTTTTTTTTGGTTTGAATCTTGTCCAGTTACCCGTACTTGTTTCTGGATTTTCTCTATTATTCTTTATATATACCATACCAAATTCTCAGAGGAGTTAGAATATAGTCATAGGAAGACAACAGTGTCAACAACTTTTATTGTTATTTACCATCAATTCGATAAAACAAATAGTTCTAACCAGACATCGTGGCGCCGACCCAGATCTGGGCCGGAAGCGTATATATGCCCGCCGCCAAGCGGTAGAATCTAACTGTTACCCGGGCTGACTTCGCGCGCTCTGAAAATGGCCCGCCGCGAATGGGTTAATCCTTATCTTTATTTACCTTCATTGTTCGATTTAACGTGTATTTCCGCGGTTATTTGACAATCTCTGACCGTTCCCGTACAAATCCGGATACGCCGACACACCGCTCCGCTCGATATACGGCTTTCGCAGGTTCAGAGCGTTGAAGTGCAGGGATGTCAGTTGGGGTCAGGAATAAAAGTGGAATTATTTTTCATGTGGAATTATCTGCCTCAGAGAGACTGAGAAAACATGGAAAAACACATCACTATCGCCATGGAATGGGGCTGAGGGGGTGTGTGGGGAGGTTCAAACCACTATTTTATTGGCGTGAATAAAGCTCAATTTACACTTTCCTCATTTTATACAAGGAAAATAAATTCTTAAACTAGAAATGAAAAAGTGGATTTCCGTGGAAAAGTGGAAAACTGTCATCCCTGGAAGTGTATCGCCGCACGCGGTGCCGCCTATCGGGGAACTCGATTACTACGTAAAATACCATGCACGCCGCATATCGGATCAATGGAGAACTCGGCTGGCCCGTCCCCGTGAGCGCCGTGTGGACGTCGGCCAGCTGGAAATAAGTATTTTGGTGACCAGCACAGAGAATTTAGAGAATTCGAGACGGATGGAAGGCCGGCCTAGGCGATTATAGCAGAAATGGCCGTCGTCCAAAGCCGGCTGGACGTCCCCTCTGCAGTTCTTGGTGGATCTAAGCCTTAAATGGGGTTGAGTCGGGGGGGGGGGGGGGGTGTATGGTTGCATGGCAAGCACTCAAAACTACTATATTCAATATGTTAAGCGCCATGCTAGTGCAGCTTTCAGTTAATCATTGATTCATATAAACCATTTGTGACTTGGTTCATGAACATCTTTGTATTTCTCTTTTCTTAAACATTTCCTAAATACGGATTTCGCTATAGTTTTCTAAAACAACTGGGCTTGAACAGGTTTTTTTCTTCTTGCAAATCATAATAGGTGAATTGTAATTCCCTATTTTAAAAGAATAACAGACGACGTTTTATTTCTAATCAATTAAAATGTGTATTCAACCATTTAACAAAGAAAATCAACAATTACAAGATAAGATCTTTAAAAGAATGTGAGCTGAAAAGATGATTGAAACTAAAATATTTCAAAATAAGAACAAGCCGTCCATTTCAGACAACTGCAAAACAAATAACACATGTCACAAAAGAAACAAGAATTAGAATGTGATATTTAAGAGTAATGTTGTAGTTACATTTGGTAGATGAATGAGTTATACCTTATGTAGACAGCATGGCACATAGGAATGTCACATCAGAGGTGATTGGAGATCTCTACGATTACACAAGGGGATATGCCATTGTACATTAATATTTCCAGTCCTTAGCTGAGCTTATTGATGAAGATATTTCACGAGGATCTTATAAACTTATCTTAACATTCGATCGATTTGAATTCGAGATCAATAAAACGAGACCTTTTGTATGCTTATTTCCACCTATTTCTTGTGAAAATGACACCTCCAATTTGTTCCCAACAAGAACAGGAAGATATGTATATAAATCAATAAGGTCTATGAACTGAAAATAATCCCTAATTTTATCCAAATTCTGATAACCTACCATTCACTGTTTTATTAACGTTGTCGGATCTATTTGATGTCGCGGCAACTCTCTGGTATATGAATGATCACAGAACTTTCATATTTGGACGGAGAAATGTGCATCCTTCCTTTCATACAAATGACAAAGATTTACTCAAACGTTGCATAATCACTCAGCTCAATAGGGATGCACTCAAATATCACATGGAAGGCAATCCTATTCACCGCAACGATTGTCATCATTTTTGGACTCCAATTTTACATCAGAAACATACAGAAAATGAATACCGTATAATCAAGGGGAATCGTCCTGCATAGTCAAAATTCAGTATGCATAGTGTCAATGTTTCTTTTGT
The DNA here is from genome assembly GCA_950022655.1 of Alentia gelatinosa. Lineage (NCBI taxonomy): Eukaryota > Metazoa > Annelida > Polychaeta > Phyllodocida > Polynoidae > Alentia > Alentia gelatinosa. Next base: position 105,719,828 of record OX465580.1, read on the forward strand.
ATTTCATCTCATGACTTCTAATGCACTTTTCTTTCATTTCCTTTGAACAATTTGCATAAAGATGTATTATACCTCTACCTCTAATTAGTCTTGGTATCACATGGAAACTGTGAAATGTTTACTGATGGATATAACGGTTGTATTCAGAGATCCTAAAGGAAGTACATTGAAGAAAAAATGCATAAATGAAGTTATGGTACTATACTCCCCATAAAAGGAATGATCAATTTGAAAACAGGATTAAATATCTCGATTGAACCCTCTCTGTCAGAACAACGTAACACCGATAACATTAAATAGGAGCATTCTGCACATTACAGCATGAGGAACTCAAGAAGAACTCAGTCATATAATATCCTAGAAAGTAAAGTTCAGGACTGGCCATATATGATATATGGAGGAGACCTCATTTTTTGAATCAACAAAAATAGAGAATCAATATCAACACCTTTGAAAAACCATACATTAATATACTAATTATTCCATATATTAAGGCGGTAACAACAAACCCAAATAACAACAAGGGATAGTATTAGAAATATGAAAATAAAGTGACGTAAAAATATTACTGTATCGCAGAATTCCATCCTAGCACACTAAGTATTTTTCATATAAAGGCACTTTCAAGGTTACAGTACGCATTTTGCACCAAAGTATCCCGAGGTTAATACGCAGGTTAAAAATAGATTTACCTCTAGGTTTCGAAAACAATAATTTCATACGACACACAATTTGCATCTAATCTGAATTTCAAAGCCTATCATCAACTCCTTACTCCCAAGAGGTAGCGTAACTAATATCCTGTAGAATAATATGTTCTTATTGTAGCCATCAGATTTCAATAATAATTGAATTAAATTTCTCATCGTATTCTCATGATAATGAATTGATAAACCATACTTTAGTATTCTAGAGCAAGTCATTTTACATATTAGACAACTCTGGACTCAAAGCAGAATAATATTTTCTTATTGTAGCCATCAGAATAATATTTTCTTATTGTAGCCATCAGGTTTCAATGATGATTAAATCAAGTTCCTTCTCGTTTTCCCATGATAAGGAATTGATAAACCAAATTTCTAAAGCAAGTCATTTCAAATGTTAGACTTTATCTATTTACTTTTTTTTCTTCTTCTTTTTACATATCAGCCTCCGTTGCACTAGCGACCACAGAATTGCCATCCGGGTCAGTCAAGCGGAACGAGCCGCCGACCAGCTCCGGCGTGTTGACCTTGGTGAGATCCTTGACCTTGACGAGCAGCTGCAGGCGGGGCGAGGTGCTGACGCTGAGGCCGGGCAGGTGAGCCACCATCAACTCGCACCTGGAGGAGAGCGGCAGGAGGACATAGGCACACCCGCCAGGGGCCTTCCCCTGCCGCGACACCACGGCCTCCACGGCGAGCAGCTCCTGGTAGAACTGCGACATGCTCGCCAGCGACTCGGCGCCCTTCACCAGCACCATGACGCGCACCCCGGAGCGGGGGCAACCCGTGTGCACGCCCAGCAGCGGCCCGCCCAGCCCGTTACGGTAGAGGCTCACCCCCGGCCCCAGAGCCCGCCCCACCTCGGGCCGCAGCTCCACGGGCCTCCAGGGCGAAGATCCCAGCTTCTCCAGGGTCCTCAGCGCCAGGGCCTGGTTTCGCCCGTCGAACATCAGAACGAGGCACAGCTGCGGAGTGGTGGCGTCCCCTGGCGGCGCGGACGGGGCGGAGGAGTCGATGGTAATGCGCATGTGCGTGAAAGCGGCGGAGAAAGGCATGATGGGTTCGGCGAGGGACGCGTGGAGTTCATGGCCCTCTTGTGACGTCACATTCACCAGGGCTCTGGGGACGCTGCAGAAGATGGCGGCTGGAACGGAAGTAGAATTATCTCCGTTATTTTTCCCCTATGTTTAATTCTACAAATGTACCGAGTCATTTTGATGAAACGTTGGAGTTACTATGCTATGCAATTGCGGTCAGGGAAAGTAGTGAGAAATATTTTTCATGTGAAATTTACTACCTCAGGGACGTGGAGATGTTCAAACCATTGTTGTGTTGGTATCTATAATGCTCAATCTACACCAGCTCTGTTTCACATAAAGAAAAGTTAGTTTTATGACTGGAAATGGAAAAACAAGTTTTTCATGGAACAGTGATTATGTCACAAAATCGAGAATGATAACAGAATACGAAAAGAACGGGAATTTCCACCACATAAAAACTAGTAATTCATAGGGTTGTTTTGGTAGTAACAAAACATACATGCAAACTCACAGTTGGGAGGTCAGTTGGGCGATGTAAACAAAATTGATTCAATTGTGCAATCTAACTTCCTTGTGGAATTTTCTAATGGGATACTACAGTGACTGACTATTATGATAAACCAGTTTGAGAGCTACATATGTGTTCGTGTATTTCATACATTTCTTTAGGCATTGAAGGATGGTCCCATCCCGTTATGCCTGCGGTATGCCCTGCTTTCCCTTTTTGCTAGTACATGGTGCCAAGCTATAATTTTCCCTGAAGTTATCACATGATCTACCACACTTAAAAGTGTTTAGAATGTGTTTTTAAAAAAGGGAATTTATTTCATTTGGGAATGTTGTTGCATATGCATACAGTCAGGTTGTATACAGCACTTATTTAGACGTTATCCATAAAAACATTACAGAAGCCAAGTATATGTCACTGAAAGGTCTTAGACCAGTTGTAGCTGCCAGTTTTGGAGTAAGGAAAACCTTATTTCTTAAAAAGATAAAGAGATTTTGATAGGAAAACATTTGAAATGGGTATTTTTAACTAGAGAAATTATAATGAGTTGTTGAGGCACATTCATGCATCAAAACATCATAGGTTACAATAGTGTTATGCTGTTTGTAGGTTTTTTTTTTATTGAAGCAGAAGTCACACGGAACTACACTATCAAAAGTGTGGCTTTTCTTAACAATGATGTATGATAATTGCAAGTATGACGTTATCATACTGCATCATTTCGTTGTATTTAAATTTGCTTCCTCGGGCGATTACCTTTTGATTTAGGCTCAGGTAGAGTACCATATATATTCTGCAAATACTTAATTTCATTATTTATTGCAACTCATAAAGTGCCTTAGAAATAGTAACGTGATACATAGCCATGTTCTAGTTGGAAAATGTCTCATCGGATCACTGGGTTTTCACTAGTTGATATCATGGGAAGACATAGTTATGGTGGCTGAATGGAATCTGTTCTATATTGTTTTGTGTTGAAAATACCCATCGAGTTCGACTAAATAAAAACGCCACTTTTTCATTGTTTCAAAAAGTCACGTGGCACGGGGGATGGTATTATTTTATAGTTCGTCACACTGCGACGAACAGAATCCGTAAACCCCTGGTATTTATTCCCCATAAACACTAGGAACCTGTACTCAATGCCCATGGGGTATTTAGAAAAGAATACTCAATGGGGGATCATGTCACAAATGGTAGCCAATTATTCAAGTTTATGATTAGAGCTCGATCCCATCTCGTTTGAATCTCTACGTAATTCACGGGCCTTCGCCTTGTGAATTACTACGCTATTCAAAATTGATGGGATACAAGCTCTGACCATAAACTTTCATAGGTTTCCTCTATAGTAACTTATGAGCAATTTGTAAATTGCACATGCGACATTAAATTGATTTAGCTTTTGTATAATTTTAGAAGGCATATTTGACTACCCAAGGTGATCTAGCACGCCGACCGTTGAAGCAACCAGGAATTGTCTATCAATATAGAAACTAAAATGAGAACTTTTTATCAGGGTAAAATTACATCTTCCGGCATGGAATACTACATGATATGTGGTGTTGACATGAAACCAAAATCGCGAATAGGGACATTGCTGTAAACTGATTAACATTCAGAGATACGCTACATACATAGCCTTTCAGATGTGACCATAAAATATAGCGCGATGGTAGATCACATGTATCTGATTCCTTCACGGAAGATGTGGTGTTATGTCCCTGTCATGAGCTTGTATATACATGTAGTTTATCTCTTTTTTAAGTAAATACTGGTGGCTTGTTCGTCTATATGGTAGCTGGCAGGCCTCCACCTTATCAGCCACCAGTGTCACATGATGTCTCTATTCTTGGCAATCATCTCATGACGGACTCCCAAACCCCTACATTCTGTACTTGGGCTGGGGGAAGGTGATGGGGATGGGGAGTCGCCTGCAAAAAATGCACCTAAAAGAAAAGGTCTTGGGTGTTTTCCTCAAATATACAATCGATGTTCAACACCAATTTTCGGCGATTCAATTGAGTTTGCAGGAATTATGTCTGCACAGATAATTCAGTTAAGCGTGACGAGGTAGTTCGAGGTAGAAGTCAAAGAAATCACTTTCTAGAATTGTATTATCGAAGACTTCATTGTAATTTACGTAACAGAGTATATATAGCCCTGTATCGTTCGAGTTCATTTTATTGTTGCTCTGAAGAAGACCCGTGTGGGGTCGAAACGTTGGCCAGTTCTCAATACAGCAGTCCACAATGGGCGTCTAAACCGTTTTTCAGTCTTCCCTTCTTGATTCTGAGTTTGGGGGTTATTCACCTTTTATAATTTAGAATTGTATTAGTTATTGTAATAAAATGTTATTAAAATAAATTCTCACTAACTCAGTATGTTATACTAAAGATTCACAGTTGATTCTAATTAAGATGCCTGGGTATAGTGTCAAAGACTGTTTTCTAAATCTCTACATGGACCAGACTAAAACTGAAACAAAAATCAATAGATCCTGTACTCCAAAAATTCTGAGTCCTAATCCTAAATAGATGTGTTGTATACATCTCGCAAAGTATCACGGTCACTTTCTGTTTTCCTTTATATCTAAACTACAGCAGGAATCCATGGTCCCCAGTATCAATTTGGTAGATGGATAATGATATGTTACGGAATCGCCAGGGCCCGGATCATGCCAATTTGGCGCCAAATCGTCAATGTACCGGAATTATCGTCTGTTTGGATCAACATTTAGGCAAACAAAATACCTCCATTTGTAGAAAATAATGAGAGAAGCAGCATTCTGTTTACACACTGGGTCATTTTTCAACTGAACAGCTTCATATACCAGGTGTCACAGGAACATTTCTTTTTTCCTTTTTATATATTTACAATGAAATATTTTCGCCTTTCATTTTAATGAGCAGTCACTGCATGCAAGCAATTTTTCGGCGATATATATATCTCGCCATCAATAGGCAAACTGTATATCAGACCATATTAGAAAATGATTCTTTTTACATATTCAACCATTTCTAAACGACTATTTACCCTCTTATTTTGACTCACTTGTTTTTAATAACAATGGATCATTTTAACACTCACCCTGAGATAGGATTCAATGAAATGAAATCAAATCTATTCAAAGTGGATGAGCAGACGACATTTTTGGGACTCATAGTAATATATTTTATGGCACAGTGGAGAAACATACGGAAGCTACCACAAGCCACCAGGGATGACAGTTGGGGTAAGGGGGGAGAGTGGAATTTACTGTCTGAGTGAGACTGAAAAAACAACAACAACATGGAAAACATATCGTATAGACGAGGCGTAGCTTACACTTCTGCACCTAGCGCTTCGCGACCACCGATAGAGAGAAGATTTGAGCGGACCGCGGGAAGTTGCAGCGCTCTCATCTACATACCCAGTTTCTGAGTCGTTGATTGGCCGAGCGCGTCACGTGACGCGTACGGCGTGTTCGGTTGGTCTCCGCGCGGCGTGGGCGGTTTCGTGGGGATCCGCGTGCAGCGGTTTCAAGTTTACCCGACGTCGGCGGAGTGTGGGGCGCTATGTGTAACCGTTTATTACACACAGTACCTGTAGGGATCTGGATTCAAATCCCCAAAATAGGAGTGGAATAACCCCTACACCCAGTCAATGTTTTGACAAGGAGGTAAGCCCAATTTAAACAGTGGTGCTGTGTATATGTTGACACTTTGTTGTTGATTCTAGGAGTGTCATATTGCTGTCACTGTCTGTATCTGCTGTCACTTTGGTTTGTAACGGGAGATATTACTCCCGTCGTGCTCTCGTGGTTTCGATTGTTTATCAATCTCGTCAGGCGAATGTGCGTTAGGTGTTCTTCTGTGGTCTTTCTCCCCGAAATATTTTTTCGGGGAGTGGATATGTAGCTCCGTGTGCATTTTCTGCTTTGCAGACAATGTGATTTTGTTCTCACTACGTTGTGTAGTCTAGTCGACACCTTCCCTTCCCTGTTATGGTAGCATGTTTTGGTGAATTTCTTCGTTCCGCTAGGGTCTATCTCGAGATCCTTGGGTTGGAAATTTTTTTTGACGTGGCATTGTGTAGGGATGGGTTTGTGTGGCGTTGACTGAATTTTTTAGCCATACCTGTTGTCCAGTGTGTTGAGTCCATGAGGAGAGTGTGTTTTTAGTCGGTGAATCCAGTTGAATTCGATTTTGTTTCTGAGTCTTGCCGCTTCTTTCGATTCTGGATGTCTGTATATGTAGTCTAGGATGTACACTTTGACATCTTCTGTTCCGTGGTGTGTGTCTTGGTTGAAGTGTTGTGGCACCTCATTTTTTCCTTCGTTTTTCTTGATGCAATTTAGATGTTCTCGTATTCTGTCTTTTATTTTTCGTTTTGTTTGTCCAACGTACTGTTTTTCGCAAGTCTTGCACTCTATGCAGTAGATTACGTTAGAGCTGTTGCAGGTGACATTCCATTTCGTCTGGTGTTCTCTTTTCGTCGTCTTCGAGGTAATGTATCCGTCCATGTTTATTAGGTCGCAGTATTTGCAGTCTTCTTTTTTGCACTTATTGTTGTTCTCTTTGCCTTCTCTTTTTCTTGTGTCTTCTGGCTCATTTTTGGTTGCTTTTTTCGTGTTGCTGTTTGGCTCGAAGTTTGTTCGTGCCCTCACGAGATGATCACGGAGGTTTTTTGTTGTTATTGACCTTGCTAAGAGGTCCCAATTCTTCTCCACTATCTTCCCGATGTTGTTGTTGTTGGGGTTGTATGTGGTGACCAGCACCACACCTTCGTCTTTGTTCTTGGTGTCGTCTTTTTCTTTTTTCAGGAGGTCGCTTCGTTGTTGGCTGTCCACTTTTTTCTTGCAGGTGTTGATGACGTCGTCTGGGTATCCCTTCTCTTTGAAATGTTGTTTCTTCTTCTCGCAGTGTTTTTCGTAGTCTTCGTCCGATTTGCAAATGCGTCTTATTCGGAGGAATTGCGAGTAGGGTAGGCTTCTCTTTGTCGCTGGTGGGTGTGCTGAGTCGTAATTCAAGTATGTGTTGGCATCTGTTGGTTTCGTGTAGAGGTCTGTATAGAGAAGTCTGGATTTTTCATCTATTTTGACCGTTGTGTCGAGAAATGGTATTTCTTGTTTGGACCATTCCGAGGTGAACTTTATAGTTGGGTGGGCTCTGTTGAGGTCCTCTATCCATTGGTGGAGTTTTTCTTCTCCATGGTGCCAGATCACGAAGATGTCGTCTATATACCGTAGCCATAGCGTTGGTTTTGGGCCTTCTCTTGAGTTTAGCTTGTTTTCCAGGTTCTCCATGAACAGATTCGCATATGATGGTGCAAGTCTTGTACCCATCGCCGTCCCGCTGATTTGTTTGTAGTGGTTTCCATTGAATTGGATGTTGTTGTTCTTGAGGACTAGTTCTAGTAGGTCTACTATGGAGTCGTTGCTTGGGTTTAGTCTCTTGTTACGTGTGTTGTTCAGCTTGGCTCTTATGGCTTCTATACCCTCATCGTTGGGGATATTTGTGTATAGAGAGCCAACATCGAGGGTCGCTAGTATTGTGTCCTTCTTCATCTGTCCCTGTGCTTCAATCTTGTTGATGAAATCGTTGGTGTCTTTCACGTAGGACTTGATTTGTGGTACGAGTGGTTTGATGAAGTTGTCTACAAAGGTCGAGATTTTCTCTGTAGCACAATTGTTCGCCGAGACCACTGGTCGTCCCGGTGGCGGTCGTTGTGGAAAACACATCAATAGTGGCCATGGGTAGGCTCGAACCACGATCATATTATCGTGAATTATGCTCATGGATTTACATTTGAAAGTAGAACCCTGGCATCTCTGAGTCACCGGAATTGGAATTTTAGCACCTCTTTCTCTACCTTGCTGGTCAGGCCATTTAGTGTTAAATTCTGTCGCAACTCCATATAATGGTATCATTTACTGGATGGGATGGGTGGGGGCGGTGGGCTTGTTGGCTGAGATCCGGATACCACCTCATCTGCCACACGAAGTCACCTCGATACGGGTGTCTGTGAAAACACGCACGTCTGTACTACACTAGGCCTTCCGCGATCATATCCCATTCGCTGCCATTCTATACGAGACCAAGGGTATGTTTGTGGGAGTGGATACAAAGCAAACAATGAAATAAAATGATTCAAAAACCCATATAAAGCAACGCTTACACAATTAGTGCTAATCTACCCCATTCATTTTCCCACAATCGTTGAAACGGCGAACGTTTATCAAAGTTTATAATCAATCACAGTCGAATTCATTATCACCAGAAACATGAATAAACATCCCAGGGCCCATGTCTATTCAAAACGTTGTTGTCAACAGGCAATCACATAGATTCGGTTCAATGTAAATGACGGTTATGTATGGTGAGTGGAGACCAAGAGGCTGCATTGCTATATTACCGTTATCTTTATGACATGTTGTAAACCGCCCATGTAACAGAGAGCTATGAATATATAAGATAATGTACACTGCTGGTGGAGTCTCCATCATACATACTAGCAGCATTGCCATGCCGGATTTATTAATAGGATATGACCGGGATGCGACACAGATAAAACAATGTGGTCCCTATGACAATATGTGGTATCTGTCATTCTATTCACATTCATACATGTGTGTATGAGGTACATCCTCTGATTAATATGGTGTATATGAAACTTTAAAAACATAAAGACAGTAAATGTTTAACGGTATGTCGCACTGTGGAAAGCTGTTTTTATAGGGATGCCAGTTGGGGTCACAGAAAACGAAATCGAAATATGTTTCATAGCAATACAGGGTTTACACATTACATACAAATTTCAGCGAGGGGTCAGGGGAAAGCTCAAGTTTTTACATGGCTCAGTTGGGAGATTCAGTTCGGGATCATGGACTGTGGCTGAATTGGGTTATTTGGCAGTTGGTATTTTAATACTGGTACTACACAATGACATTTTTTTCTTTAATTCTGAAAGTGAAAACATGAATTTCAGTGGAAACACTTTATTCAATTTTATACTGGGCATAGTTCAGCCTCTTTTGGTGGCTGGTTCAGAAATCAGCAGGACAAATGGCTGAAATTGAGGAGCGAGTGGAGACTGAATGAGTAAATACAGACCACCGACAGGTATGCGATTGAGCTATCGATTCAGTGGAGATGATTGGCTTGTATGGTGAGGTCAGAGGGTCCATGGCTTGATTGCTTGGCTGGCTTGATTTAAAGTCCAGTTAACCATTACAGGTTCTTAGCAGAATTTCTCAAGGCTCTTTTACACCACAAAGGTGGTGATCGAATCTGTTATGAATTTAGGTAGAAATCTCACCCCTACACATTTACCGAGGTGAGAGCTCTTTTAGTTCGCACACCACATAGACATGGTATGAGAAAGATTGGCCTTTGATATATCAGTAAATCTACCAATGCTGGGAATGTAGGAGAAGAGTGGCTGCAGTGCGACTTGAATCCGCAAAGTCCTACAACCTTGGGATTACAAGTCCAGTGCCTTAACCACTGAGGTACCTCCCCACTCCTGGGTCTATGGTGAAGTAACTTATGGCTGGTAGGACGTGTGGGTGAAAGGGTGTATGTGTAAGCACAGGATATCCTCTCCAGTATTCGAACTAAAATATCTTTCTCTATCAAATGACAACGTTTCTATGCACGGGCAACCCTTGTGTAATAAATCACAGACAAAAATACCTATGCCTAAGAAATTATAGCCAAGCGACAATGAAGTAGACACCGCAAACTTAAACAAATACTTGGGAAAATTGTGGATTTGTATCATCCGCATAATCATTGAAATTTTAACAAAACGAGAACTTAAGTGATTTGAAGGATTCAATATGAAAGGGGGGAAGATAGGGGAAAGGGGGAAAGGGGTGGGGGGGGGATTAAAAAAGAAGAAAAAAAGTAGCTCCCCTGAATAAATGTTTGATATAAGACCAGACACACTATAAGAGTCAGAATCAGTTAAGATTAACATAAGAACAGACTTTGTTCTCCGTTGGATCATGCACATGTCTCTGAGGCATTTGATATATCATCTTAATTATTCAACGCTGCATGGTACACTTGTAGCTATGCGGATATCCGATTGTTCAACGCTGGAGAGATCACATGTACATTTCTGTAAACTGTCTGATTGATAAAAAAGCGAAGCTCGTTTAAAAAAAAACTAGGAACAAATAGCCTGTTCATCATTTAAGAATGAGCGTGCAATTATAAATGACTAACAATTGAAAGTTTCGGGTTACATTCAGTATATGGATTGTTTTCTGTAACCCACTTGAACCCAGTCAACTGTCCACTTCTTCAACAACTTGAGTTTAGGAATCAAATATATCAAGCCCCAGTAGGTCAATCAGGTATTTTGGTCATGGTCACCTGGGCACACCTCTTAGACCTTGAGATACTAGCAGCCTGCTCCTTTCCCAGTATTACAGTGAATAGCAAGCAGATAGTGAAGGATAGTGTTCCTGCAGTACTCTGGGAGCCATTATGTGACCGGTCTAACCTTTAGGCAACGTACATATCGCGTGCAAGAAAAAGAAAAGAAAAGAAGACCCACTCCGTTATAAAAAGAAAAGAAAAGACTCACTCCGTGTCGGAGGCTGAAGAGATATAAATTAAAGCGAGAAAATACTCACGCTCTATGGCGGCCACCTGGTGGTCGGGACCGGCGTTCAGGCGTCCGTCCAGAAGTAGGTTGCCCCAGTTCTCATACGTCTCCGCAGTGTCAAAAGCCACCAACAGATGGCGCACCGACCACCTGCAGATGAAGGGGAATTGCTCAATGAGTGTGAATCGAAAAAAAAAATCAAGACTATTATTATTCAATATTTAGATTCTATACACACAGCTTAGTCATCGACCAGTGGAAAATATATGGTCGTTACCAGTAAATCGGTGGTACATATGAACTTGGTAACCTTGCATACAGATTATTCTTTTTTTTAGATTGGCTCAAGTTTAAAAAAAAATTATTATTATCATATATAAATCGAGAAAATAAATCAGGATAAAACACTTGACAGTATGACAAGCCAAGGAATCAGAAACTTGTCAAAGAGGCACATAACCTGTGTCCTACCAAAGGTGACGCGGGTGGGGGGGGGGGGGGGGGGGTAAGGGGATGGGCAAGGGAAGGGGGAGGAGTAGGACGCAGTAGCTGATGACGGTCTAGTTGTTTACATAACAATTGGAAACTAAATACAACTAACATCTAATTTCTTATTAGGATTTTGAGGAGGGGAAGATAGTTGTTACAGGTTCTCATTTGTAAATAAATATTGTCAGACCCAACTTAGGTATAGATTTAATCATTGATGTTTGACACTATTGCTGTGATGCTCGTCTATGTAAAGCATGCGAGCATTCATTGTGGAAGGAATGAGCGAGTTTTTCGGGGATCCTCTAGGCGTCCGTCCACATTTCTCTCGGCCTGATTGCCACACAGGGTTTAGCCTATCATTGAAACTTTAAGTCTTCTTTTACTCGTTTCGATAGTGAACAAAATAATAAGGAGAATCTAACCAAATCTCGGCTACTGTACCCCCCTGGAAAAAGTAGATGTCAGTTTCATTTAAAGTTTACTTGCTGGTGTGAGGTTGTAGCCTTTATTCACAACAAAAGAAAGTAAATTAAAGTTCAACCTATAATACATGCCTAGTATCACAAGCATGAGTATAACATGTGATAATCATAAATGCATTCTGTCCGGAACCAGATCATTGTTTTGTTTGTATCATCTGATCGTGGAGTGCTAATATTGGCTTACTAGGAATGTGGGAATCACGACTCTCTAAGCGCCAAGTGAAAATTATGTTTCCCATAAACTTCACCGAGAGTCTAGGCACATTTCCGCCTTCGATCGACTGTTAAATAACATATCCCTATGCGTTTTCTGCAAAAAATCAATGATTTATGATATAAACTTTTGGAAATTGATGCTAACTTAGCATGGGTTGAAATATTATATCATTATCAAATTTTATTTCCGTAATTGATATTCATGCCGTTATCAAAGCCCACTCCATGATTTCTTTTTGTCTATACATTAAAACAAATCATATCCTTTCCATACTGATCTGATATTGCATTGTTTTATATTCGAACACTTGAGGTATTCATTACAGTGACCACGCATGCATAGCTATTATCACTGTTAATGTATTCGTATATATTGTCAATATATCAATGTTTTCTGTTGTATACCACCAAATGTTGTTTTCAGTTGGCCTACACGTGGCGGGAATCGTGATACTCGACACTGACCATGTGATAACTATCACAGAGATGCGGGCCTGTCATGTCAGCCCGGGGCCCTATCTCAGAGCTGCCATTACCGGTCTTTACCATCACCCTTATCGGATAAATCAATAAAAAAAAACTTGGACGTCATAAAATGTTAGTGTAGAATTCCCATCAGGGTTCATACATAGACAGCACAATAAAATTCCAGGTTTTTTCCAGGCTTTTCCAGCCTCTAATATTTCTTTTCCAGGCCCATAACAATGTGAATCAATACCATGTTGCTAGTGAATGAAAACTGTCCTTATTTGATTTCTAAAGCATATCATATCTGGTCACTGTTTTTAAAACCATGTCTTATTCATCACCAAATTTAGTTAAAATTTTCTTCATCTTCCTTACTAGATAGATATCTTCAAGATTTTTTTTTTTTGCCACTTCCGAATATGAAGATAAATAATCAAAACCATACTATAGTATTAGCAATTTGCTATGTATGGTCAAATATAGGATTTTTGGAACTGTTTCATCCAAGTCACTGAAATTTCATAGGCAGTCAAGTACCATAGTTAAGGAAAGCTAATAATGACCAGAATTCCACAGATTAAATAAAATCCTTTCATGCAAAACTAGATTTTCAAGGCTTTTCTAGGTTTTTCCAGGCTCTCTGTGAGAATTCCAGGCTTTTCCAGGTTTTCCAGGCTTTGTACAAACCCTGGCACATGGCGTCTGTCCAACATTATATGTAGAATATAATTTCAATCGATTCTGGGTTAATATGATGAAATATAACAAAGAAAATACCCAACATACCTTGTATGTCTAGGTACATGATTCAACCTTCATGATCGAGAGAAAATTATTATTTACTTAATATTGGCGTATATGGGTAATATCTAATGGGCTTTGCACACACATAAATATGATGATATATGACAAGTCTATGATAGGTGAGCATAATATGACATAAGTCAACCTCGGCCTGCATAGGTCCTCCACTGAATATTGCCATATTAATGACTATTTCGTGGACAGATCTTCGCTGATACACTCCATATTAAAATGTCTTCTATATACGTTAGAACCCCATTTTTACATATGCCTGGTCTCCAGCTACAATTCAGTGTATGGCCATGAATATATTACATGAAAAATAAATAAATTTGGTTTCATCTTCTTTTTTTTAATATATGAGGGAATGACCACTTTTCAAACTCTAACATGTATTAGAAGAATGGCAATTACAATACCATATTTGAGAATATTTCGTATTTATAGTCACTATAGTGTATTAATAAGTCCAGGTCCAGCAGATTGATGTCTGTTTTGAAAAAGAGACTGGCTTGAAGTAGTGACGTTTTTTACACTCACTTGTATGACTAATTAATTACACTTGTTTCACAGTACCCTTATTGCACGAGTTCACATATAAAAAAATAACATTGGTGGCGGAGGCGAGGGAGTGAGAAGTAAACAAATGAGGACAGGCTTTGAACACTAGTAACAATACATATATATATATATATATATATATATGCATCTAAAAAATGGAATGACGACAATACGAAATATGTATGTTTGAACCACATTACTCAATGTTGGCATATATAAGAAATATCTAATGGGCTTTGCACAGACACATAAGTATGTTGATATGTGACCTTTTCTCTCACAAACACAGGTTCAAATATACGGGACATATCTATTAATAAACCCATCTGGCTAGTATGCAATGGTAAACATAGAAAATGAATGGGATAAACTGATTATCTGCATATTCAATCAAGAGAACAATTGCACAATTGCCACTGCCTTGATCGGGCGCTACATTCAGTGGATATCTATCTTAAGTGGACGTCATTTACCTACAGTACTCCGAACTCTGTCCGAGTCCCTTTAAAATCGTAATGATTTTCAGCATTACAATGAGGCCTGCATGATGATTCATTTATGGTGATTCACTAAAAACTGGTGTTTCCACTTTACACTGCTGCCATCAATTATAACAATCAAAACATTAATGAGTGACTCACAAAGTTAATTTGATGATTGCAGTATTATCCACGGACCTTGTTATTTATATTCAGGAGGAAACTCAAAAGATGAAGATAGGTTCGCACTCCATCGAGTTTGCGATGTGAAGCTGAGTGAATTACCTTTACGTAGCGGTCAAACTAGGTGGAGTGCGGACTAAGTTATATTCATTGAGTAGGTTCAATATAATCATCATAAATAGTGTTTGGTTATCAACAATAATGAACTTGGATCATTATAATCTAGGCGATCATTGTTCGAGCATCATAAAATATGATATGCAAAATGTGAAAATATCAAAAATAAATATATCTATCACGTGATAATCTGGAAATCTGTCAAATTTTTTTTTGGTAACACAGTTACTAAAATTGAGTTTGTCTCCTCGGCAAAGACCAATTGTAGGCAAAGGCGCATCAGTTTCTCTTTATGTGGTGCTTTCTCCTTAATTATCCTCATTATTGCATTGATAACCTCATGGGTTCCTTCAGGAGAACTCTTATTGGAGGTTGACATGTCATCGAGCATATCTGTTGCAGGGGAGGAAGTCTGCATATTGAGATCCTTTTCTAAGTACTGGAGCACCTTATCCTCTGGGAGGAGTGATATACTTGGTAGAACTTGGTTCAAGTTACTCATAGCGAATAATAGAGTCATTGTGGGTGATGGTAGGTGCATAGGGTGGCATTATCAGGGCCTGTGTTGTTGCACAAGTATTACCCACCTGTTTGACAGGGTGGTCAATGTCAACAATGTTGGGTAAGGAACTGTCATCCGATGTGCTAGAAAAGTCTGTTCTTACAGTTGTTGCCTCCATATTCATTGTTTTATACAGTGCCGCCCAATCGATTGTCATCAGTCCATCCGTAGCCCTACAGGGCTACCTACTTGGCACTTTGGATGTTACTTCCCTCTATACTAACATCCTGAACCTAGAGGGCTATTTGGCCGTGTACCGACTCCTTTGTCGAGACAGACCAATCCCACCAAAAGGGGAGCTCTCTAACGAACAGATCTGCAAACTCTTATGGCTGGTTCTGACAAAAGACAATTTCGACCTCAACGGTAAACACTACCTACAAGTTGGGGGTACTGCTATGGGTACGAGGGTGGCACCCACATATCCCAACCTGTTCATGGCAGACTTCGAAGAACGTTTTGTTTACACACACACCAAACAGCCCTTGCTATGGTTACGTTTCATAGATGACATCTTTTTCATCTGGCCCCATGGCATGGATGAGCTCGATAAATTTGTCTCACATCTAAATAGTGTACACGCTACTATCAAATTCACACAGGAGGTCTCACACACAAGTGTAAACTTCTTAGACACTGTTATCTCGATCAGCAAAGACGGTGAAATCAAGACTGATCTGTATACCAAACCTACAGACAGCCTTAACTACCTCCATTTCAATTCGGCACACCCGCGCCACTGCATACATTGTGAACCCATTGTCTCAGCCTTCAAGCACCCAAAGAACTTGAGGGACCTTCTAGTCAGGGCCAAACTACCACCAGAATCTCCCATCGAGACCTCTGGGAACAACAAACGCTGTCTCAGGCCAAACAGCTGTAGATATTGCCCTAAGCTCAACACCACTGACAGGATCGAATGCCATGCCAGTGGACGCACATACATGAGCAGATACAATGTGAGCTGCTGCAGCTCAAATTTAATCTACTGCATAGAGTGCACCCGCTGTGGGACCCAATATGTTGGGCAGACCAAACAGGAATTGAAGAAGCGCTTTGTCCAGCACTTCACCAATATCCAAGGGGCCAAATTGGAACTTAGTGAAGTAGCCAGGCACTTCACTACCAAAGGCCACCAGAAGGAGAATGACATATCCATTTACGTTGTAGACTTTGTACATGCCCATCCGGACTCTACAAAGGCCACCTACCTTTGTAATCTCTTAGAATTTAATTGGATCCAAAGGCTTCACACCAACGCCCCTCTAGGGCTGAATGTGAGCGAACCCTTAAAACACTAATAGACTCACCCCGGTTACCCACCAATGATACCACATAGCCATGTTCAATTTTTTTTATTGTTAATTGAAGTATCAAAAGTGGGTAAGTTTACCTTATTTATAGTCCAGAGACGTTCCTTTGAATCTCTGGGTACCATGCATTTTTAAAATAATTTTTTCATTACATTTTTGAAAACTTTATTAAACCCCTGCAATGAGTATCATAATCCCTCTTTATCTTAACTCATACTTTGGGAACACATCTAATCCCTAAAACATAACTGCATTCAAGAATAAGATGCATCCTAGATGCTGCCCCCTTGACTGTCAGTCTAAAACCAACTCTCATCGAATTGGTTACCGCATAACAGTTAAGGCTAGACCATAGCCTGACACATATCATGCAGCCTGAAGATTCACATAGATGAAACCGCCACAATCAATTTTCAAACCTTATTGAATTTCATAAACATAGGGCGACAGATTAAGTTGTTGACACTGTTGTCAATCGATGTTCGATGCCCTACGACAACATAAACAAACGCATCGCCGGCCTTAGACTCTAGTACAGCCCGTTGTCGCCAGGGCCAGGGCGCACAGGCTCTCATACTGGGACTGTTTTGCGCTGCCATTTTAAGGTGGAAATTCCTACCTCCGCTGGTACAAAGCTGCCCTGATTGATTTGCCAGTAACCAGTATGCTACTCTTCAAGCAGAGGTCCTAGAGTAGCTTTTACTGGGCATGTACCAAATAAATCAGCTTGGAGAGTTATAATGATTCCCAGAATAGTGCCAGAATCGTGGTATCCTCAGGCTTGGGTTTGCACTAAAATTAGAACAGCCAACCAAGAAATCCTTTTCTCCAATCAGTGCCTAAGGAACTGGCAAATCAGAGCTGTGCTCTGTTAGACCCTTACAGACTTTAAGCAGACTAAGCGCCTGTCGGTATTCCCCCTTGTCAAGCTGATGCTTTAAATAGAACAGCCAACCCCGATATTCCTCTCACTGAAGGTGGCAGGCCAGTCAGAGCCATACTCTGTTAGACCTTCACGTACCGTAACCCTGTGGCACGGTGCGTGAACGGACTACGCCAGCCTATCAGCGTTACGCGTTCTGATTGGCCGAGAGGGGTCACATGGTACAAAACTATAAATAGACGCGCTGTACTGACAGCGCTTCACAATGCGGCTGCTGCTCCTAACGTGCGGATCTACATCTAGCCTCGTCGTATATATATATAAATACATATATATATGTCATAAATTCCCCTAAGGTACACAATATTGTTTGAAATTAAGCTTGTGTTCATAGACAATTTTTTACATTGCTTGTCAGAATAGACCAAAAGAAATGCATTTTGGTTGTGTTAATATTAAGGGGGCCAATATAGGGTATAACAGAATAATGTCCCTTTCAAGAAAGCCATTTATCATGGTCTTAATATATATCATCGGTTTTATTTTAAATTGATCTTTATTCTGGAGGTAACGTAGGCTCAAGTGGTGCCTATTTCCACAGTGATCCAGTCAAGTCCCCATTTACGGACGCAGCCGTTTTACTGAATACCATCAATTCTGTTCCCTATTTTTCAAAGTGTATGAAACATACATGGTAAAAACCATCAAAGGATCAGTAATAATTAGTGTTAACTCCCATCTACCACGATAGGCCACATACCTGTATAGAGGTCCGTGGATAGGACTTATTTAAACGCCTTATATTTCTCAATAAACATCGTCTGCCCATAGAAATAAACAATATAACCACCTTGTTGTTTGTACAGAAAAAAATACATTGAAACTCCTGTAAATCACCAACTATCACCAATAAAGCCAATCTACATCATAAATCGATGAACTTGTCGTTGCTTAGTATCAATCCTAACATAATATCCAAAATAGCTTATATAATTTGGGATAAAAGTACATACACCTAATACACACCCAATTCATTATTTATAAATAAATATGGAAAGATAGGGCATGGACATACAACTACAACTAGAGAATATACTGTCCATGGGTAGGGGATGTAGATCTATAAACCCAGCACACGATGGAGTGAGTCTCACCTCAGTGGCGCTATTCTGTGGTCGACACCAGAACTAGTGAGGAGTTGTTTGCAGACAGAGGGCGCGCAGGTGGCGGTGAGCGGGAGGCCGCGGAGTGTGACCAGACCGAGCTGGCCGCTCTTCTCTATCACCGAGCTCAACGACTGGCCGAACGACTTGGACAACTACAGAAAAGAAATTTATAATTCGTCATCATATTGAAAACTCGGCTAGACTTTCTATTTGAGCTAAAATACTAAGGAATGTGGAAATCCTTATTGGATGTTTGTTTGTTTGGGTAGTTTAATGTCCAATATGTTCTAGCAGACTTTACTTTGGGTTTGACCGAATCTATGAGATGAATTTAGATAGAAATTTCCCTGCTACACATTTCCCAAGGAGAAAGTTATTTTACTTCCCACACCACATAGACATGGTATGAGAAGGATTGGCCTTTGATATAGAAGTAAATCTACCACTGCTAGGGTGTAATAGAAAAGTCGCTGCAGTGGGACTCAAATCCTCTTGGGAATATGCGTGCAGTGCCCTTATTTGATGATCTCATATTTGAACTATGTGGGATTGACATATATAAACTACGAGGGATAGTCACATGTAAACTATGAGGGAAAGTCACACACATATATAACACAATCCTCTGGAAAGTACTGAAAATAAAGAAAACTCAGCTCAAATTAAAAAAAACCCAGTAAATCAATTTTAAACACAAACCTACCATTTCCAGGCCTCTCAGTGCCCAGATTTCCATAATATAGGTTTTATAGGTTTTTCAAGGCCCAACATTTGGGCTTTTATAGGTTTTTAGGGTTAACATATTCGCGTAATAAGAGTCAAAATATAGTGAATCACTTATTTTCAGTTCTTGATTTCTAAAAATATGTACAAAGTACTAAATTGCAGGACGTCAGGATTGTTTGTTTGTTTGATTTAATGTCCACCATTTAATGTTAATCATTGCAGGTTCTCACCAGACTTTCTCAAGATTTTTTTACACCACAAGGGTTGTGATTGACATCAGGATGTCTGGCTTATCAGGTTATACCCAGCAAGCATGTATACGCATGTTGAGTTTCCAACAGGCAAGCCAGCCTGGCATGAAGTCACACCAACTGTTGATTCTTAAAAACTTTTATGATCTATAGGTTTTTATAGGTTATATAGGTTCCTTTGAAACAAATAAAGGCTCAAGAATGAAAATATAGGTTTTCATAAGTTTTACAGGTCTTAAAGGTTTCACTGGGAGGCCTGCATTCCACTTTATAAGTTGATTAGGGCCTCTAAAGATTAGACCAGCATACTCGGATCTAGGTAGACTATTCACCCCTCATCTCCATTAAGGGGAGGACAGCTGCTCTATGCTAATAGGCGAGCCACTGTGCAATTAGGGGACCAGCGAGAAAGAATGAACAAAATGGCTGGACTTGAGAAATAGGGAAGCTCCACTGAAAAAGGCACACAGGCAGGTATATAGATAAATGATTACCATTTACTCTTTTACACCATTTGTATGTCAATCAGTTAATCAATTAATTGATTAGCTCTAATTATTATCACCTCTTGTAATTTACATGTGATTTGGTTATTGACTATATTGACTTTGTAAACAGTCCGGATTTTGTATTATACTTATAATGGAAGACCACCTACTTAAAGGTGAATTATATGTGAAAAAAAAAAAGACAGACGAATACTGGAGAACTCGACCCGTAAAAACTTGAACCATAACAAACTCGATCCCTTTTAAGAACTCAACCCGTAACAAACTAGACCCGTTTTAAATCTTCTCAACTCAAGTGTCTCAACAGTGAATATATACTATAGTGAGTAGTAAGTATGTTATCTTGGCTTCAAATTTGGTCTTCTCTGGGAAAGAAAACAAACAGAAAAATATTCCCCTATCCCTAACCTTTAATAACCCTAACCAAACCCTATCCTTATCCATCTATATGTAAATGTCTTATTCATAAGTATCTGCAATGGGTCGAGTTCTCCAATTGGTTTCTCCAAAACGGGTCAAGTTCTCCTGACAACTACGGGTCGATTTCGTTTCCGGTCGAGCTCTCCAGTGACCTGGGCCCTGTTTCAGTAGTCTCGTGACATTAGGCCTAGACAGACATCAACAGCGGCACCAACAGTGCAAGCAACAGCGGAAAAAGACTAGCAAATATCAGAAGATGGAAGTGGCTAATCTTCTTCATATTTGGAACGATTATAGGTTATATGTATCCCCTACTCATGTTAAAGTGTCATTGCTTAATTCCTACGAGAAGTGAGTGAAACTCTGTGTGTCATCGACTGCAATCTTCTGATCTGTCCGTATGGTGTCACAGACGCCATCTAGACATGTCACGAAACTACTGAAACAGGTCCCTGGAGGACAAACACATACATGTAAACATATACACGACGCAGCCGATTCGGTCTTCTTTGCTCAAGTCATTCGAACACAACATTACCATGATTTGGATCTGTGTGGCCATATTCTCCTTGTAGTTGACACTTATGCAATAGTCCCACTGCACGAAACTTACCACTTTATATATGTATACACCCGGCGTATATAGGTATGCTTTTGCGTATACAAGGTCGTCCTATTCCCCATGTGTATACGCCTTATCTGTAGGTGCCTGATTCATATATACGCCTGATTCATATATACGCCTGATTCTATTGTATTTACACCACCATCAGATAGTTCCAATATTTGCCACTTGGGGACAGTACAGGTAGCATATTTCCAGTAATCATCCAAGTCTGTATTATATGAAAAATACAATCTTACATTACCAATTTATTTCATAAAACCTTTATAAAACGTGATTGAGTATAAATTGATTTATTACACATAATAAACCCTGCATTCTTTGGTTTTTTAAACGGTTTTTTTAATAGATTTTACTTTCAAACACCACTCATCTGTAGAGTTATGGATGTAACCAATAAGCGTTTAAGAAATTGACACTATAAATATTGAAGACCACACCACTACCCTCCCCGCTCGGAGTCGGAGTCGGGATCACAGCAGCCGTGAAGAGAAGCCCTAGTCCCACACTGAGACCACCTATACCTCTCTACCAACACAAGTAGGTGGCGGGTCGCAGGCGGGGGCAGGGTTTCTCACTGAGGCCACCTATCCCTGTACAAACACAAATGGGTGGGAGGCGGCGGGGGTGAATCTTTTTTATTTTCTATCGCGACATGTATGCGCCTGGCGCATACATGTCACGCAGAGGATGTTTTATCTTGGATACGCCAGGTGTAAAATACAGCCAAGTCGCGTGCGTCTACATAAGGAAACAGTCTCGTATAGGCCTACGCCTCATGCGCTGTTGCGAAATATTGATATAGAACGTCCTGACCATGCTGTACAATTCACAGAACGAGATGGTAATTTACGGTTTGTACGGACCGAGGCATTTATGCCGAGTTCCGTACAAACGGTAAGTTATCATCGAGTTCTGTGACTTGTACAAGCATGGTTGGACGTTATATATTTACTATATGCCCGAAATTAAAAAAAAACCCAATTTCATTTGGTTTAACAACCAATTTTTTAATAAACGTGTATGGCAAGGTGGTCTGTATTTTAGTGTACGGACCAGCGGTCCGTACAGTATTTTTTACAGAATTTCTACTGGAACAAATAATCCCTTGCAAAGTGTGAAACACCTGTCAAGACTGACAGTTTCTCCTGCCATGTGAGCAACGCAGCTACTGCAAATTGACAAAGCTACTTCTTTTACTTGCTTCTACAGTACAGCATTTGTATTTACATATTGAATATTAGTGATATATTATAATAAAACGATATTCCTGTAATTCTTTTAAAAATCGTAAGGGAGACATATACACTATGATCGTACCACGGTGGAGTTTGCAGCTAGGCAGGGCCTAAAATATCACAGCAAATCGTCCGCATTCTCCACGCAAAACATCCACTGCTTTTTCACGGGTGGACGATACGATTTTTCATCTCTGTACATCTCAGGTCATAACTCTGGGAATAATTGGCGTAGAAACACCAGGTAAAGACTAATAGATGTCGAAATACATTCAGGAAATGATTGGTATATTTATAGGTTGATTCTCTCATTCTCTTGCGAGCGCAAGATCGCGAGCCACCCGAGGTACCGGTAAACATCTTACATGGGTGAAAAGTGTAACTTGGCAGGAAGATACTGTACTTTTAATAATTCACGTCGTGATATATAGACTATAAAGGTTATTCCCAGGTGTATTTTGCTAAGGAGTATCGGCCACAAGTATTAACAACAGACGAACAGATCCACTGTCCCTACGGAGATTCACCTAAAGTCTGTTAGTGTCTTGCTAACCGGATGTTTTGCTCCCCTGTAGGACTCGGCGCATGCGCGCCACTAGTTCTCGGCGCTGCAGGGTGAGTGGGCTTTCCAAGGGTTCTTTGGTTTCGTGCAGTGTCCTTGCTATCGCTCAGAGTATTATTGATTCCCGGGAGGGGAACGTAAAACCAAAATGAGGCAAACGGTTTTGTCATTTTCGAGTACCCTAGCTTTCTGCTATTATCGCTTGACGCCCGTAACGTAACACGATGTTTAGACTCACATTTCATGATTAGTATGCATAATTAGAAGTCGTTTGATGCTATTCTGACAAGCAATACCAATATGAATAAACTTTGTTGGATAGAAGTATGAATGATTGAATCTGCAGATTTATTTACTTTTGAGTAAGTTTTTACTTTGACAGTTGTAGCAGCCTGTTATCTGCAATTTCGGCAGATTGCTGAAAGAACCCAAATAAAACAATCTTTGCAAAACGAAATGATACAAAATAAACCACCAAACATCTTCCCCTGCTCTTCAGCTACATGCCATTTTTTGTTTGGTACCTCTATGTTAGATATTTACTGAGATATTACCAGAGATGTACAGTGGATTTAACATTGGTTTCAATGGAGTGGAAAGTTGTTTAAACCTTTGAGCGTACGAGAGTACTGCACCGCTTTCGAGAAAATAGACTGCAGAGCGAATAAATCGAGCAATGCAGTGTATCTTCGTGACGTCGGCACCACTCCCGAGAATTGTCAACTATGCAGAGAATATGACTATGCTGATCCAAATCATGGCAATATTGTGTACCATTGTGGGTGTTTGTGTGTAAGATAGTGTCTGTGAGTGTTGTTGTGTCTGTGGGTGTTGGTGTGTGAAGTGTTGGAAAGTTAGTGTTCATCTAAAATTGACCAAAGAAAAAGCCATTGTGAGCCTTATCCTTGGGAATCTTTATTCATGTGTCAGGCACACTGGAGCCTGTGGAAGATAGGGATCATGTTCTCCTAACAGCAACTCCAGTTTAAATAAAAGGCTTAAAAACCAACCTCATCCTAAGACACAAACCCTCACCCTAACCCAAAAGCTCACACCCTCACCTTAATCATTCTTGAAGCAAATGCTCCTATAAATCAAGCTTTTTATGTGAAATTATGTAGCGTCACACAACGTTTTTGTCTGGTTGGTGGAATTCCCACTTTAGCCTTTAAACAAATGGTCCAGCTAGGTTTAGGGTTCAGGTTCGGGTTAGGGTTGGGGATAGGGTTAGGGTTAGGGATAGGGTTAGGGTAAGGGTTAGGGAAAGGGGTAAAGGTAAGGTGTTCTGTTTGTTTTCTTCCCCAGAGAAGACCAGATTTGAGGTCAAAATAATACTTACTACTACTAGTAGGCCTACTAGATATCTAAATAAAGTATTTATTCACAGTTGAGATACTTGAGTAGGGAAGATTTATAACGGGTCAAGTTCTTTACAAGTCTAGTTCTTAAAACGGGTCTAGTTCGTTACGGGTCGAGTTTTTTACGGGTCGACTTCGTTACGGGTCGAGTTCTCCAGTATTCGGCCCTTCGGGCAGTGGAGGGAGACTGAAACAAATCTAATGACTCCCTGTTATCCTAGGGCTACATCATAGCCCTAGGCTCGTAGGAACATCAATTCCCCTTCAGTACTTAGGTAAGTACCTCGGGTAATTATCTAATATTATGTTGGCTATGCTCTGATCATACCGGTAAATAGGAAGTTCAGAGCAATAAGGTCACACAGAGTCAGAGAGGTATGGGATATATATATGCCATTTCATATGATCATCATATGACATGGCATATATATATCCCATGTAGGGATGGGCACGGCGCAGCAGTGCGGCGGCCTCCCGTTCTGTCACTATAGTAAAGTGAGCAACTTTCAAAAATACATTTCGGGTACTTCCACTGCTCGTAATTTTATGATATTATACAGGGTTATGTAGAAAACCCCACAGATTATGCCCCTTGCGTTTTTTTACCTGTGATGACCGGTCAAATAAATATAGCCATATTTCGCACCTGTCGCGTTGCCGTTTTCGCCGAAAATTTCAGAGAAAGCGCTGCGCGGCAAATCTTTTTTTGAGCCCAATTTTCAGCCAATCAGCTTCAAGCAAGTTTTCAAACCCTTGTCAACATGTTCCCCTTCCGGAAACAACAAGAAACAGTGCGAAAATCGAACAGAAAGTGAGATTTCTAGCATTTACAAGATATTATTGGAATTTCTGGAAGTATAACACCGAGCTTACTCCTTTAAACTACTATGGTCTCATAGATAAATTTGTTGTCTACCGGATTCTGATGGCTGTTTTAAGATAGAGAAAAGCGCCGAGTAGCGCAAAGGAGTTTAGTGAGTGCATGTGGATCTGTGTAAAAATAAGCCTAAAAAATAACCCCTACTGCCTCCCCTCGCACACACGCGGTAGACCCGCGGAGCGATGGTGCCCGTGGTCGCTCTCCATGGGGCTAGTGCCTCCAATACACTCCCAAGGAGAGACAGAAACTCAGCTGTCCATTTGTTTTTCAAAAAATTGTAAAAAGTCGGTATTTCATGATAGAGAAGAAATAATTACAGAATTGCATTCGTGTTGATCTTAGTCAGACGAGTCCGACCCTATACGCTGTATTAGGGAACGGGAACGTAGGCCTACTGTTAGGGTCGCCCACGACTATGTTGATCTGAGTTTTCAGAAAATGTATAATTCCATTCTTGTTTATAAAAATAATTTTTTGCTCGCCCATCCCTATATGATGTTCAATATAGCTGTACGATACAGATATTATTAATTCTGATATTCGCCGATCCGGCCGCTGACTTCCGGTTCAAAATACCCTCCAAATTATGCAAATTCACCTGACAACGTATCAATCCGCCATCTTTGCTGGTGAATACAAAGCGCTGTCAGAGTCTAAAATGGTGAAAAACTATACTAATCTACCTTCTCCTGTGCACTCTGTACATGTAATAATTTAAATTTGATTATTTACATTATTTCGACATAATTTAAATGGGCCAACTCGAAGAAAACCGGGTGTTTCGACGATTTGTTGACATCGCATTTATAGCCTTAACTGGGGCTACCAGATAATCATTTGATCTGAAATTACGAGGGAAGTCTGATTTTGTCGTGAGAAATTCTTCAAAAGTACTTAAAACATCCTCACACTTAAAAAAGTAGCATAAATGGACGTCCAAACTGCTCTTAGGCTTAGCACTGCGGAGGTGTGTCTCCAAAATGGCCGCCAAGGCGTTTCGTAGCGCCCCCTACTTCCAGGCCGGATCGGAGAATAGTGGGCGTTGGCAAAACATTGCGGTGGAGTGATCTTGTGTCAATATCGGTGAGCGATAATAAAAGAATTATAAACTTACCAATGCATAACTTTGTGACTTTTCCCTAAATGGCATTCCTGCTCTCAGGAAGAACTTGTCGGGTATTGATGCTCGCTCAATAACAGTAAATACTGCAGCTGAAGCATCAACATCATCAAAGGAATCATCAACAGATTTGAAGATTCCATCTTCTTCGTCGATGTCGATCTCCGCGGATGCCATCTTTTGTACATAGGTGGCACCACGGTAGTGACGTTTCACACTGCACCGCTCCAGTATATCGCAAAACCTGAGTTTTCAGTATGTTGCTCTAGCGGTGCAGTGTGGTGACGTTTGACTAGACTCTAGTACGTCCCGTTGTCGCTAGGTGCCAAGGCGCTCATGCTCCCAAACTGGATTCTTGATTTTCCATGCCTGATTATCTGAAAATGAGGGAATTCTGACCCCAACCAAAGTAACACAAAATCAAGATTTTGAACATAATCCCTTCACACCAACTTCATTGGGAAGTCAGTGGTGAAGGATTATGAAACACCAGTTGTATGTTTAGTACCGGGGTAGGCCTACTTGTATTTAACCCTTTAACAGCAGCATGATGCCTCCAGGCATTCCCCTGGATACATAGGCTACACAATATTACCATGATTTCGATCTGAGTGGCCGTATTCTCCGCGTAGTTGTCGCGTAGTATTGCGTAGCATCAACTACAAGGAGAATACGGCCACTCAGATCGAAATTATGGTAATGTTGTATTTATTACTCACTTATTTTTAGATTTAAGCAATAAATATGATCGTTAGAAAACTTTTCAACGACTTTAAATACGTAATTAAGAAGTTATGTTTGGGACTACTTTCATCTAAAAAATCCGTATCCTCCTAGGAGGGTACGGAGCTCCGTATCCTCCTCAGTAGCGATCTGTAATCTCCATAGTCTTAGTATGGAGACTACGTATCAGGTGGGTAATAAAGCACTGTCAGCAGCATGATGCCTTCAGGCATTCCCCTGGCTACCGCAGCATGATGCCTCCAGGTATCATAGAGGCATCATTGATACTTATATACAAAATTCAATAAATAAAAAAATAATTGTTTGAATTGAAAGAAATTTTGACATAGTAAAAACAGCATATTGACCTTTGATTTGGTATAACAAAATATCATCAGCTACCAAGGTAAATTACTCAAATCACATGACACATCATGTGACATTGTTATTTTCCAAAAAAGGTGCCTGCTGTAGCAGGGTTGTTTATGCAGGCAATGCCTGCTGTACAATTGTGATCAGAGGAATTGGGTGCTGCAGGGAAAGGGTTAACTAATATCATGCTTTAATGTACCGGTACACAGTGAGTTGAGGATTTATGTGGTTCCCGCGCACTGCTCTATAGATCATGTTAGATGCAAGATTCACAAAAACTGTACGGTTATATTGATATAACTGCGGTAAGCGTGTGAGCGCGATCTCTAAAAGATGAACTTATTCTACATCTCCCTTTCTCGAGTCTTGACTCTGACATAATGAGTCATTGAGTTTGATATAATCTCATACAAGTCTTTGAGTTTGATACGATAAGTCTTTTGTTTGATACTATGCTCAAGTATATGAAAATGATGAGACTAGAATATGAAGTCTTTTGACTTAACGATAACTTGGGTTTTAACTGTTAACCAACAAACTGAACTTGTAGGATCATCCACTCACAAACTTTCAGCGTTTGTGCCCCTACTCTAGTTAGTCCTTAAACCTTTCTGGTTTGTGTATCTCTCGGCCTACTCTAGTACGAGTGATCTTAGGTGACTGTAGTTTAGGAGTCACGGCCTTAGCTGGACTTGCAGGTACTGCCTTTGGTGCCGTACTAGGTGTTGGCAGTATTGGTGTAGCTTCCAACGGCCGAAATTCATGCGTAATCGGCCTCAAAACTGGCTGTTGAACTTGGTGTGAAGCTGGCAATTCTTTCATCTGTATCCTATTGCGCACTAGTGTCTTGTTCAGTGTTTGAACAACATATGACCTTTCATGATGAGATTCCTTCACTGTTGCTTTTTCTTTCCGGTCTGGCAACCACACCTTGTCTCCAGGTTTGAGTGGTGTGAGGTCATGTGCTTTATGATGCTGGTCGAAGTTTCCCTTTAATTTCCGTTTATATTCCTCCTCACGTTGTCTAACAATGCTTACATCGGGAGGTTCGATTCCCAATTTGGACGGGTGTATTGGGATTTTGGTGTTCAGGCGACGTCCCATGAGGAGTTGAGCAGGGCTGAACCCATTCCTGATAGGTGCATTTCTGTGATTGAGAAGCGCTACATACGGATCAAGCGCCTTAATAAGGTCTTTCAAAGTGCGTACTGTTCGTTCAGCGTCTCCGTTACCAGAGGGATGACGTGGTGAGCTGGTGATATGGACGAACCCATATTCCCTAGCAAAGTTCCTGAAATCCTGGCTCGCATACTGAGGTCCATTATCAGAACACACTATTTGAGGTATGCCTTGATCAGCGAAGATGGACTTCATTGTCTCGACAATAGTATGCGAAGTTGTAGAGTCAAGTTTCTTATAAAACGGAAATCTGGAGTAAAAATCTACAACAACAATGTAGTGAACATCTCCAAGTTGGAAAGGCAACTTTCTGCCACGGATGGTCCGGTAGAGCAGATGGAACGAGTGGTTCCATGTAGTTCGGATTCTTGACCCGACAGTGGTGACATCTCTGGATTAACTCTTCTACATCTGTGCTACATCCGGGCCACCAAACACTGTCCCGTGCCAGCTGACGACACTTAGTGATGCCTTGATGCCCTTCATGTAACTTATTGAGGATGTCTGGGCGTAGAGATGATGGAATGACAATACGATTACCCATCAGCAACAGATCGTCCACGATATTGAGACCTGCCTGGAAGGGGAGGTATTTCTTCGTGATACCCTTGACCTGTGATCGGTCTGGCCACCCATCACGCACATACATCGCGACTTCACGACATATGTCGTCTTCCCACTGGTGCTGACGAATCTGCTCTAGACGTTGGTCGTAAGCAGGAAGAGATTTGCGGAACAAAGTTCACATCATAGACTGTTGTGTCTTCCTGGAACCTGATGTCGGCTTCTGATGGCCCAGTGCCTGGGGCTCGGGATAAGGCGTCAGCAGTGTAGAGTTCCTTGCCCGGCACATGGATGATGGTATATTCATACCACATAAGACGCATTCTAAACCTCTGGATTCTTGGGGTGAGAAGGTCTAAATCTTTAGACCCAAGAAGAGGTACCAGCGGTTTATGGTCTGTTTCGGGTGTGAACTGTTTTCTGATGAGGTAATCACGAAACTTCTCACATGCCCATGTACTCACGAGAGCTTCCTTTTCTATCTGAGCAAAGCGACGTTCAGTTTCGGAGAGAGATCTGGAAGCGTAGGCAACAGGACGCCAAACGGAGTTGGTTTTCTGCATCAGCACTGCCCCGAGTCCGAATGGTCCCCAGAACCAATCATTCTTAATACTTAGAAGTTCTCGTAGTGGCTGAATCACCGTTGAGAGATCTGGGGTGAACTTCCCCAGATGATTTACCATGCCGATAAAACGGCGGAGTTCCGATACGTCGGAAGGAGCACTCATCTCCTTGATCGCTGCTACCTTCTGTGGGTCGGCCTTGATGCCGTCAGCTGAGATGACATGTCCAAGAAACGTGATGGATGACTGCTTAAAGGCACATTTGTCTTTGTTGAGTGTGATTCCTGCGGCTGCGAGTCTACTAAGTGTTGCATGAAGACGCTGGTCATGCTCGGCTTCGTCTCCGGGAAGTCCAGCGATTATGTTGGTGACCTGCTTCTGGTAGAACTCAGGCACCGATGTGATCCCAAATGGTAGTCGGTTATAGGCAAACCTACCATGGGTAGTGATGAACGTGGTGAGGAGACGTGACTCCTTGTCCACCTGATGATAGCCGCTATTAGCGTCAAGTTTGGAAAATATCTTGGCTTCACCAATTTGTCTGAGGACATAATCAACTGAGGGCAACACGTGCCTAGGTCGTTTTACAGCCTTGTTGAGTCTAGTGAGATCCACACACAATCGAACAACTCCATTTGACTTTGGAACCACCACGACTGGAGCACACCAGTCCGTCGGTTGGTTTACCGGAGTGATAACCCCCAGATCCTGTAGACGAGCTCCTTGCCTACCTTGTCGTGCATAGCGATAGACACTCGTCGAGGAGTCATAACCTCATATGGCTCTGCGTCATCTTTGAGTTGGATCTTGTAGGTCTTTTTGAGTTTACCCAGGCCATTGAACAATATTGGGTACTGCTCCTTGTACTGTGAGACGGAACACGTTAACACTACGAGTCCAAGTGCTGTTGACGATCTGCAGCTGAGCAGATTAGATGCGTTTTCTATAACATAGATCTGCTCTGTGACTTTGTTCTTTCCGTGCTGGATTACACCCTTAAAGAACCCTAGAGCATAGAACTGGCCTTGTTTAGCACCTCGGAACACACAGTCGGAGGCCAGCAGTTTCTCTGAACTGAACTTCTCTGCATAGAGTGTGCTATCGATGAGCGTTGCCTCTGCCCCGGTATCTATGCCCATGAGAGTTGGGATACCATTGATGATAACCTTAGTGACCTTCTTGGACACTGCCCCCTGACGAGCGTCGACTGATCCGAGGAAGGTCTCTTGAGTCTGCAGTATCTCTGAGTGAATGTCATTCTCAACGACCTCATTAACTGATCTCGGTTTCTTACAAACCTTGACAAAATGCCCTTTTATTTGGCAATTGTGACAGACAGAGTTTTTGGCCGGGCAACGATGCCGGTCATGCGGACCACCGCCACAGAACGGGCATTTGCTTGAATGAGTTGATGCGGATGTCTTCTTCTGGGATGATCTTGACGAGCGAGTATCTTGACCTGTTTTCTTCTTATAGTGATGCTTACTCAACGCGAGAGCAGCCGCCTCGCCGTTAGCTGTTCCACTAATCTCCGATGACTCTCTGAGTGCGGACTCATCACTCCAGTCAGGTTTATCGCCCCACGAGTGCGCAAGGTTTTACGCTGGATGCCATCATTATGAGTACAACTGATAAGCTGGGCAATAATAAGAAGTTCCTCGATCTCTTCAACCTTTTTTTCGTAAGGGCAAGCGAATCCATGACATCCCGCATGCGATGGTAGAAATTATCCATAGTCTAGCCCTTTTCCTGCCTAGTGTGATGCAGCTTGTGTAAGAGAGTGAACGAGGTTTTTCCAGGGGAAAAATACTTAGTTAGTGCCTCCTTAGCTAACTTAAAGCTTCTACCTGCCACCCCATTATTGTCCAACTGTTTGAGAATATTCCTAGTAGTGTAAAGATAATAAAACAGTTTGTCAAATTTCTCCTCATCTTTATGGTCATTTGTGAAAGATTGTAGGGCAAACATAGCTTCCAACCCTTTTAGCCAGTCTTCCCATTCCTGAGAAAGATCTGCTGATTTTTCATCAAAAATTGGGTAATATGGAATTTCCCCAGAAGCCTTTTGATCCCCCATGTTTAACTACTAGTTTGAGTTTGAGTCAAAATTTTAGAGAGTGACACTTCAAACTTTTGAACACTGTGGTACTTTTGAGTAAAGCATATGTAGAGTCAATGAGTCCTACATTATAGTTCATATGACAACAATACTGAGTAGTTTTCACTAAACACACAGACACTGATAATACTGAGTTCACAACTTGACCTAGTTGAGTGACTGACAGTGACAGTTTTAAAACATCAGTTTGAGTTGAGTTTCACTTAGCTGCACTTGTCATTGATTTCCACTTGTCTAGTTGCCCACTTGCTGCCACCATGAAGGATTATGAAACACCAGTTGTATGTTTAGTACTTGTATTTAACTAATATTATGCTTTAAAGTACACAGTGAGTTGAGGATTTATGTGGTTCCCGCGCATCGCTCTATAGATCATGTTAGATGCAAGATTCACAAAAACTGTACGGTTATATTGATATAACCGCGGTAAGCGCGTGAGCGCAATCTCTAAAAGATGAACTTATTCTACAAGTGGGATTGGCAGTCAGATATATTTGTAGTCAGGTGGATGGGCAATCAGATGAGTGGGAGGTTAAATCGATGGGCGGTCAGGTGGATAGACAGATAAGTGGTTTAGTCAGATGATCCATAGGCAATCAGATGAGTGGGCAGATAGGTAGATGGGTAGTTGGATGTATAGGCAGTAAAGTGGATGGGCAGTCACATGATTGGGAAGTCAAATATATATGGACAGTCAGATCACAAGAGGCAGTCGGGTAGGTGGGCATTAAGTTGGGTTGGCAATCAGTTTAATGGACAGTAAGATGATTTAGTAGTAAGGTGGATGGGTGTGCCGACAGGCGAATTGGCAGTCACATGGATGGGCAGTCAGATGAATGGGCAGATAGGTGGATGGGCAGTCAGATGTTTGTGTAATAAGATGGATGGGCAGTCTGATGGATAGGCAGTAAGGTGAGTGGGCAGTCAGTTGGATGGGCAGTCAGATGATTGGCTAGTAAGGTGGATGAGCAGTCAGATGGAGTTACAAACAGACAAATGGGCAGTCACATGGATGGGCAGTCACATGAATGGGTAGTAAGGTGGATGGACAGTCAGGTGGATGGGCAGTCAGTTGGATGGGCAGACAGGCAAATGGGCAGTTACACAGAGGGGCACTCAGATGAATGGGAAAATAGGTGGATGGGCAATCAGATGTATGGGTAGTAAGGTGGATTGGCATCCAGATGATGCGCCCCTAAGAAATCAGTCATTTTCACATGGTCAGCCACAGAAAGTAAATATCCAAGACAAACGCACCACCGTACTTGGAGACAGAGTCTTGACCAATACAAAAATAGTCTATATATTGCAACAGGCTTCCACCTCTCTCCCTCCCTCCCTCCCTCCCTCCCTAGCGGGTAGGTATTCATTGAACCGCAACGGGTGTGCTGGTGACCTATTTGACTGGGGCCCGTTTCTTAATCTACTTGGATTTGAAGTTATCAAACTTTAAATTAATTTCTACACCAGCGGCCCGTGGCTCACCCCGGCTCGGCTCCCGGTGGCTCTCTTTGATCTTAACTTTGACCTTAACTCGTAATTTACGAGGTTATAAAAGGAGCAGGTGTCGTCGGGAAGAGTATACATTTCGGTGTCTTATAGGTATAATATATATATATATTTTTTTGATAAAGTAGAGTTTATTGACAATGTAGAATTCATCAAGTACATCGACGATCTTCCATCTATATGTCCTTAAGACTAACAACATAGAACATAGACAATTGGAGAAATAATAAGAAACAAACATAGTGGCCTCAAATATAGTACAGGCACAAACACATGGACATCACATATACGTTAGAGTAGTTTGACAATAGAAAAAACTAAATATGAAACGGGGCCCTGATATCGGCGCCCGCACCCGGTGTCTAGAGCCTTCAGATTGAGGGAGGGAGGGAGGGAGGGAGGGAGGTGGAAGCCTGTTGCAATATAGATAAATACACTGAACCGCAATGGGTGCCTATACAATATATAAAAATACACCGCTGTCGCCGCCCGCGCCTGGTATCGGCGGTATCGAAACTCTAATTATTCAGAATACATTACTTTAATGTATTATAATGTAAGCCGCAAAAACCGTTCCCCGTCTCCCCTAATATATTTCGGTCTTGACCTATAGGTCAAACCGAAATAATAAACTATTTGTTGGTCGATTCCAGCTATGTTCCTACACAGAACAGTTGTTTTGATGGCCCTGGATGGCTGGGAGTTTCTAAACAATTGGCACAAATTGGGTGACTTTAGCTCCCAGCACCACTTAAAAGTAGTTTTTGAAATGTTCAGCAAAGAACAGTGAAATGACTGTCAAAATGTAGTTTTTTTTTCACCAAGACTTGAGAAACCTTTTTTTTATGCCTTTCCAAAGTATATACCAATTATGTCAATAAATAATATTGCACCTTTCAACCAGTTTCCAGTGGTTAAAGATAGAAAACACTCTGCTCCTATGGTGGTGCCGCCCTGGTGGCAAAATCGGGAACTAGAGAAGAATAGCGAGGCATAGAGAGATAAGCCAGCAGCCCTGTGTTGTCAATCCAGGTCAATCAAGTCCCTGTTGTAACATTGTCATGGTTGGTGGACGCCACCCTTTAAGGAGGCAACACAGACACAATACTCTGGCTGCTAGACCTACACTAACTGTGACAGGGGATGGTTGCCAAGTTAAGGCGGGCGTCCACCAACCATGACAAGGCTACGACAATGGCATTCCGACAAGGACCACAACAGGCCTACAATTGGAGGACTTGTCATAGCCTTGTCGTGGTTGGTGAACCCCAGTTCCCGCCAAGGCCATGACAGGCTGCGACTGGGAAGCTTGTCGGGAGCCTACAACAAAATTAAACATGTTCGATTTTTCCTACGACTGAACCTTTCTCATGGAGTGTCATTGAGTGTTGGGAGCATGCCGCAGAGGTCTACGATAGTTAATTTTGGTGGAGCGTGCACTTCCTGACACACCCCGACAACGCTGTCGTGAAGCCCCCCTTCTTACGCTAAAGCTGCGACAAGCACCGATTGGAACTTTCTTGTCGGCGCTTGTCGTTGACTTGTCATGGTTGGTGGACGCCACCCTTTAAGAGAAACCATTGCTCTTTGTAGCCAATGCAACTCGCCAGGATTCGGGACTATAGCAAAGAACTATAGTTCTTTGACTTCAGTCAAAGAGCCAGGGGGACTTATAGATACATATAGGAAATATACTGAAAAATATGATTTTCTTCAATTTTCTAAAAGAAAAACTTAGTGAATTGATGCCTTTTATCAATAGTATTAGATATCCGAACAAATATTTATAATCATATATCTCACACCCCGATAATGATTTTAAAAGTTATGATTATTGAAAACGTTTATCATATCTATTCCTGAATATGTTCATAATGCATATCCCTATATAACAGAGGAGAAAATATTATATATGATATTATAAATACAAGAGTTTATGAAGGCGCGCATGTGTGTGGGTGTGGGTAGGGGTGTGCATAGCTTTTACATAGAACGGAATGCTCCCGACACACTACGACACAAGCCGACCTCTATGATTTTTCAAATATGCTTGAATTTGTCAGAAGGGCTACGACACGGCTACGACACGGGCGCTGTGTCATAGCCATGTCGGAGTGTGTTGCAGTGTGTCGGAAGCCGTGTCGGAACGGTGTGTCCACCGCTACGACAAAAACCCAAAACATTCGAAAGTCAACAATCCTCCACATCAAACACCCAAGTATTCCTGGACTTAAAAAAAAAAAAAAAGAAATTGTTTATTCATCAAATTCTGAGTCAGGCTCAGTTCTTCCATTTGATACTTCGGAAGACACCTGTGCAGATTGTATACTAACTACTTCGATCTCACCAAGTAATACATTATATTTAGTATATAACCATGTAATTATACCACATGGAGATAATGAAATATAACAAAACGAGAAAAAAAAGAAAAGAGACAAGGTATTTAAAAAAAAAAAAATTTTTTTGGGGGGGGGATCAAATTCTTTATTGGCCCATTCTTCGCTTTGTGGCAGGATGTTTAAAGTATTTTACTAATTAGTCTGGGGATATAAAGGAAGTATGTCAACATTTGTCACATTTTAAGTGGGGATTGATTCCAACATGATTTTTTTAGAGAGCGATTTATACATCTTATAGTTTGGCGTGAGTCTAACAAGAGGACTTCATGAGTTCCAATACAAATTACCAAAGTATTCCACACTATTCATATAGATTGTTGAGTTTGGCATTACATGGTAAGTACTGGGGCATCGAGCAGGCGTGTACTAACATTTCTGTGATCGAGATAAATAGGGTTTTGTGCTTTTTTGTACATATAATTGGATAAATGATTTATACTTCTATCCTCTATATATGGCATATAGGCTTCTTTATGCAGTGACATTGTCGAGGCTCTAGGTTCACTTTTCAGGCATATCTGCAGACATTTATTTTGCGCAACCTGGAGTTTATTTAATAAATACATTGGAGGACTTGATGTATAAAATATCCCCAAATGAGGTATGATCATGGATTTATATACTTGTAAGGTAGTTTCTTTGTTAATAAATGGTCTCATTTTTGCGAGTTGATACGTTTTAAATGCTATTTTCTTTAATGATTGTTTTATATGTAAATTATAATTTAGGTTGCTATCCAAGTAAATACCTAAGTACTTGTATGAGAATACTCGTTAAATTAACTGACTGTTTAGTCTAACATTTAAAGGTTCTAGTCTTTTAACTCGCTGATAAGATCCAAAGATTACTAACTTAGTTTTTCCTAAATTAACTGATAATAGATTTTGATTAGCCCAGAGTTCAAATACATCTAGTCCTCTTTGTAACTTCTCTTTCAGTGTATCCGTATCCTTGCCATGTATATAATATAGTATCATCTGCATACAGTTTAATCTTAACATCAGAAACACATGATACTACGTCATTAACATAAAGTAAAAATAGACTGAGTCCTAAATTGGATCCTTGAGGGACACCGCAGACCACCCCATCCTCGTCTGAAAGTAAGCCATTTGCTTTAGTTTTTTTGCGTTCTTCTAGACAGGTAATCTCTTAATAATGCAAATTTTTTATCACAGACTCCATACAAATCTAGTTTTCGTAAAAGGATGGAGTGGTCTACGGTGTCAAAGGTCTTCTTCAGGTCTATGGTCTTCAGTGGCAGCAACATTTCCTATATTCGATGCTCTTTTAACATCATCAGTGAAATCAATGACTGTATTGGTAGTGGATCTCTCTTTTCATAAGCCGGATTTAATTTTTGTTAATATTTGCTGATTTTCCAAGTGTTTTAATAAGTTTTTATTTATGATTTTCTCTACAATTTTGCCCTGTGCTTGAATTATTGAGATTGGTCGATACTGGTGGAGAGTGCAGTGGAATATAAAAAGTTCCCAAGTCGATCACTTCTATTAGGTCCCCCTCACTTTTGATTCGTAAGACCTCGTAATGCCCTTTTGAAGGCATCCATAGAGTCCATAATCTGCAATTCAGCAGGTATCTCTTTCCAGACCTGGACACCCCTGTACATCGGTGACTTTGTGTACCTTGCCATTTTATGGCGACTTTCCTTAAACTTCACTGTTTTCGAGCTGCGTGTCATACGCCTGTCAAAATCTATTAACATGGGGTTCTTGCTTAACTTGTACATTACTTTTGACAATTTTAGTTTTAGTCTATCCTGTAGCATTTCTACCAGTAGTCTTTCATGTAGCTCCGCTATTATTTGTCCTTGCCTGCACTGAACCCCTGTACTATGCGTAGTGCACGGTTTTGAACACGCTGCAATGCAATCTGGCTTTGTGTTAAGAGACCAGTTGATACAGGAGCTATGATTGGAAGACAGCCCTGCCTTCATCAACTTCACGAGGATGCCGCCTGCTATGTTTGATGAAATTGTGAGACGTGTTGAGGCCTTGTACATATCACCAAGCAAATCACCAACTACAGGAGACCACTAGTACCAGGGATGAAAGTGGCCATTACACTCTGACACCTAGCATCTGGGACCAAGTATTTGGATATGCGGTATGGTTGGCGTGTTCCTCACAACACCATCTCCATCTTCGTGCGAGAGGTAATTATATTCATTTAATATTACATATACATTTTGTTATTTGTTCATACTGTTTGTGTTGTAATATTATTATGTTTAGCACTTTTTAAATTATCATGTTGACCACACTTTCTATTCATGAATTGACGAATGCCATATATTTCAATGTTGACTCTAATAATAATTTTTTCCTGTAACTAAATCTTCTTTCATATCTTTGTCTTTACAGGTGTGCCAGGCCATCGTAGATGAATTTCTTGATGAAGTGATGCCCGCGCCAAGTACTCAGGAGTTCTGGTCCAAAATCGCAGATAGCTTCTATGATAGATGGAACCTGCCGCATGTTCTTGGTGCTTTGGATGGAAAGCACATCTCCTGCAAATGTCCACCGCGGTCGGGTTCTACATACTTCAATTACAAGAAGTTCTTCTCTGTAGTTCTTCTTGTACTTGTTGACTCTGAGTACAAGTTCATCTGGGCGGACATAGGTGGGCGTTGTGCAGCATCCAATGAAACCAACACAACGGTCCTTTTCAGGACCCCTCATGTCTTTTTCTTTTTCTATTTCTTTTCTTTTTTTTTGTTTCTTTTTCTATTTCATTTTTTTTTTCTCTCTTTTTTTCCTTTCTTTTTGTTTTTTTTCTTTTTACTTTTCTTCTTTAGAATTTTGTTTTTCGATTACTATTAATGGTACTACTATTGTCTATATCTCCTTCTATATATGTATATGTTCTAGTTAATGTGATAGTAATTTCTATATGCAGTTATCACTTTATACTGAAATAAAGAGTCACATGGAAAATTTCAACGAAAAAAACTTTATTAAAAAGATACCTATATAGCAACGTATATACATAATCACAGAGTCTGAGTCCTATAACAGGGGCCCGTTTCAATAAAAGGCCGTCACTATCCAGTTAGTGACATGTTTAGTGACACTAATAGTGACAGGAATGTAGGGGTCAGGGCAGTTGAGCAGCGTTGTTTCACTTCAAGCTAGGTGGCACGAGTGCTGATCCCTGCTGTGCGGTATGGCCGGCGGACCCGCGGTATGCAAATACTACGGGTTCGCCCGCATTACGTAACTCAGTCACTATATAAGGCTGAGTCCAGAGCGGGTGGAGATGACTTCTCGCGGTGCCTCTTTACGGAGTGAATGTCTGAAGCCTCACGTGTTGGTTAGGTTGTGTTGTAGCACCTTTCAACGTTGAAAAGACCAGTATCTCTTCCCGCGCTAGTTGGTGCCCCGAAGCATCAACGGATTGTCACAACAAGAATACCGTAATAAAAGCTCGGTAAACTGAAACAGTCCGGAGTCTGGTTTCGTCTTCGTAGTTAAGCGGTAGATGGTAGATCCAGCATCTCCCTCCCCTTTCCAGCGGGTAAAACCAAACCCACCTGTACTGGCACGGTAAGTACAGAGTAGCGACTGAAGTCTCGGAGCCTCTGGTCGGCTGTCGATCGCGGAAAGTGGTAATACACTTCCAGCGACTAGAGGGAACATTACATTGGTGCCGTGACCAGGATCTTTGGCTGCTTGCACAGCCGAAGATCCCTGGAGAGGAGCAATGGCGGAGAAACCGGGTGTAAAAACTCGGTCGAAGATCGCCACGCAGAGTCCTGCTGCAGAAGGCGCAGCTGGCCCGGAGAAGACACAAGATGTCTGCACTCCGCAGGAGGCTACAAGCCAACCGCGGAAGAAGGCTGCGAAGAACGTGGCTGAGCAATTGAGCTCAACCGTGTTCCACATGGGGACGCCCAGAGCGGACTCCATGGAAGAAAGGGACCTGGACGGGGTAAGCCGAATAGGCGACTCTGAGGAGGGACCTGACCGTGGGGAGGAAGAAACCCCAGTAAACCGGCACAAGACCGATTCTCGGATCGATCATGATGCCGAGCAACAACAATCACAGCAGCGTCTGCTTGATGAGCAGCGGACCACTAAGTTGGTGTTGCAAGATGTGTATTCTCGTGCAAAGCACACTGCTGAGTCTCTGCGTGTGCAGGAGGAACAGCTTGCTTTAGCCGAGGAGCAGGAAAAGGCAGTGCTGGAACGCACCCAGCGCGCGGAGGCAGACTATACTTTAAAGTATAGGACTCCTTTGCAGGGCTGGCAGAGCGTGACTAAGGACCAGGTATACTCCCCACTAGGGAATGTCAGAGGTTCTCAGATATATACGCCGCCAGGTATAGACCGGAGACCTCCAACGGTGAATTTTGCTTCCCCGATGGACTCTCTAAGAAACTCTACGCACGCTAGGGGAGTGCCGTCCAGTTCTGCAATAGCAGAATTAGGACTAAACCCTGTGCATGCGGAGAGTAATGCAGATCGGGTATTCAATCGATCTCTGCCGCAAGCTAGAGATGTCCCGATCGTGAGACCGGCAGAAACCGCAAGACGCAATGCCATCGTTTCGAAGCCCTTTGGTAAAGGAATGGTGTGGGAGCACTGGTTTGCCGGGTTCTGTGAGGATGTTCAGTGCAATGGGTGGAGTACCGCCGACGCACTGCCGTGCCTCATGAGAGCGTTATGCGATGGACCCGGAGAGGCTGCTTTACGCGCCTTAAGCCGGGTACAGGGTAAGGATGAATCCGCCCGTGCCTATGGGTTAGCCCTTCAACAACTGTTGATGGAGGTTTAGGCCGGTACTAGATTGGACTCGCTGGCACTGCATGAGGATCTACAAACTCAGTTTGTGAAGGCTCTCAGAGACGAGGTCATCCGATCAGAGGTGGTCTCGAGATGGGAACCTGGAATGAGCCTCATACAGGTGCTGAGAATAGTGGACGCCTATGAACAAAGGTGTGCTCTGTTCGGACAGTATGGTAAGCCTGTGGGTAAAACCCGGGTAGCTATGCTGACTCCATCCTGGGAACAGGATGAGTTGGTGATGGATGAAACCAGCGACCCCGAAGTGGAAGATGTACTTTCCGCGGTGCGGTCAATGGTGCTCGGACGTCGTGGTTTCCGCGGTAGGGGCCGTGGCCGGTTGAATCCAGGGAGGCCCAGAAATGGGAATCCCCAGATGACAGAACAGGCTGTGGGGAAAGGTTCCGAGGAATCTCCTACTGTGGCAGAGATGTTGCTGCAGATCAATAAGCGATTAATGTCCCCAGAAGTTGGCTGCTGTAGAGTCTACAGATGGCCCACTAGCTTTACCATCCCCGTATGAGGATCCGGTAAACTAGAAAGGGCTGCGGTAAGTGGCGAAACAGTAGCCCAAACAACTGTAAGCCAGAGTACGCCAACCGCGGAACTCGTGAGCAGTAGGAATCCTGCTCGGACCAGAGAGGAAGAGATCTCGAATCAGATTGCTACAATCTGTTCTCGGTATCTATCTCTGAAGCACCCCTGTCTACAATGGCTACGCCAACGTGGATGGGATCTTGGCACCCTCGATGGTATTTCCCGGTTCATTCAGCAGCCATCTCCTTTAGGTGGGAGACGGTGGTATGTACCTGTAAGAATTCAAGGGTTGAAAGTAGACCTGTTGGTTGATACCGGAGTAAGTCGCTCTGTGTTAAATCACAATCTATATAGTTTGATCCGGAATGTAAAGTTTCGGAAGCAAGTGCACTGGCTGCTAATGGTACTCCGTTAAAATGTTACGGTAAAGTGATTATTCCGATCTCAGTAGGTAACACTGAATTAGTGTGGAGTCCCATACTCAGTGATATCGAGGAGAATGGAATAATAGGTATAGACTTTCAGGTGCTATATGGAGTGTCATTGGACCTTCAGCAAGGCTTGCTCCGGATTAAACACCCAGAACAACTGGAAGTAGAATGTTCCTGTAGACGGATATCTTCAGTGGTCTCTGTCAGGCAAGATGTGAGCATCGCCCCTCAGCAGATAGTCAATGTGCTAATAGCTGGGGAAGGTGACCTGCCGTTGGCAGATTCTATGTTTGAGCCTGATCCAATGTTGTTCCCCGACAAAGGATTACAGGCTTGGGATACCCTTGTGGGTAGTGCTTGGATCAGATCCATACCCGTTAGTAACCATACGACGGGGAGGATAGCGTTGAAAAAAGGCGACATCGTTGGTCAAGTAATATTGGCTAACGTGGTAGATACAGTGGAGGCTTGTCCTCTAGGTGTCGCGCCTATTCCCAATAACAGACCAGGTGACTGGTCAGGTTTGCAGGAAACCAACGAGGACCCGGGAGAAGTGCGGATTGGATGTGTGAACGCAAACTCGGAAAGTGATCCCGGGTCTGTAGTTC
The DNA here is from genome assembly GCA_950022655.1 of Alentia gelatinosa. NCBI lineage: Eukaryota > Metazoa > Annelida > Polychaeta > Phyllodocida > Polynoidae > Alentia > Alentia gelatinosa. The sequence goes on from OX465580.1 coordinate 105,761,901, forward strand.
TGCATGAGACCCTAGAAACTCTGATCACTGCTGCAGACGCGTTAACAACTGCGGAGCAGAGTGAACTACGGAGTATGCTAGGAAGGTGGAGTAAGATCTTTGCACGACCAGGAGACCCTTTGGGTAGAACTGATCGTGCGGAGCACCACATAGACACAGAGGGAAACATTCCATTTAGACTACCCTACCGAAGATTACCGCCCATCAAGTGGGAAGCTTTGGAAGAGGAGTTACGGAAAATGCTTTCCCAAGAAGTAATCGTGCCCAGTGAAAGCCCTTGGGCCAGCCCTGTGGTTATGGTTACAAAGAAGGATGGTACTTGCCGGTTCTGTATTGACTACAGAAAACTGAACGGTATCACCCGGAAGAATGCTTACCCTATACCGCGGATCGATGAGAGTCTCGACTCTTTGGGAGGGAACCAATGTTTTTGTACCTTGGATCTCCAATCCGGGTATTGGCAAGTGAAGATGGCTAGTGAGGATCAGCCAAAAACGGCCTTCACTACCCATGAGGGGCTGTATGAATTTACAGTAATGCCCTTTGGCCTATGCAACGCCCCCGCAACGTTTGAATCCATGATGGATCAGATGTTGATAGGATTGCAATGGAAGAAATGTTTGGTTTATTTAGACGACATCATTGTTTTCGGGAAGACCGTAGAACATTGTCTAAATAACCTTGCTGAGGTATTTGAACGAATAGAGTCTTACGGCTTGAAACTCAAACCTCAGAAGTGTCGATTGTTTAAACGCTCTGTGCAGTACTTAGGTAGGATTAGGTGATGGAATCTGCGCTGACCCATCTAAGTTGGACGTAGTGGCCAAATGGCCTCGACCCCGGAATATAAGTAAGATCTTTCCTCGGATTCTGCTCATACTATCGTGACTTTATCCCGGGTTTTTCCGAAACTGCCCATGCGCTGCACCAGATGGGTAATCCTGATCCCGCGTTCTATCAGTGGATGCTGGAACAGATCCGTGAAGAGTGATCCGGAGATGTCCCGGTTGATTAAACTGGTAAAGAATGGCCTCCACAGACCTAGAGGATCAGAGCTCTCGATTTAAAACCGGGAGTTTCAGACACTCTGTATGTGGACGGAGTTAACTGTAAGGGTTAACGTGTTATATAGGGTGAGAACCACTGTGTGTCCAGTAAGGAAACACTTACAGCTGGTTGTTCCCATTTCACTGCGTCCTGGGCTTTTGACTCTGTGCCATGAGCATAGAAGTTCGGCACATTTTGGAAAACGTAGGACTGCCGCTAAAATAAAACGACACTACTACTGGCCCGGAATGAGCGCAGACATACAACAATGGGTTCTGGAATGCTCAATCTGTTGCAAGGTTAAGCCCCGCGAAGGTCTAGGGAAGATGCCATTACAACAGGAGTCCGGTTTGCACACATTGCTCTCGATATCATCTCTGGTATCGATGAGTCCGATGACGGCAACACGTGTATGATGGTGGTGATGGATTATTACACAAAATATGTGCAGATCTATCCCATGAAAGATCAGAAAGCTGCTACCTGTGCGGAAGCACTTGTGAAGAATTGGGTGCTACCTTTCGGAGCTCCGAGTATTTTACATTCTGACCAGGGACGAGAATTTGAATCTCAAATCTGGCAGGAAATGTGTAGAGTACTGGAGATAAAGAAAACACGCACCAACCCGTACCGCCCACAGTCAGATGGGATGATAGAGCTATTCAATAGAATGTTGATACAGTGCTTGCGCACTATGGTCAATGAGAGTCGCAGTAACTGGGATGAGCTAGCACCATACATAGCGCATGCTTACAATGGGACTATTCATTCTAGTACGGGGTGTTCACCTAATCTACTTGTCTTCGGAGAAGAGATTGTGATGCCTGCAATATTGTATATGGGGTACCCGGGATATCCGCAGAGATACCTTGCCCCATAGGTTTCATGGAAAAACTTCGGGAATGCTTTGTGGAGGCTTACTACCGAGCACGGAGTGGCAGCGGTCTGGACATGATGTCAGACTAAAGCCGAGAAAATTCCAGATTGGCGATAGGGTAATACGATATCACACACCTTTAGTGAACGTAAAACTCGCCCCAAACTGGGATGGTCCATTCATCATAGTTGAAGTACTGTCAGATATGACGGTAATCATCGAAGATGATTGGACACAGAAGCGCTATAAGTCGCATGTTGCTCGCTTGCGAGCATGGCACTGTACGCGCGAAAGAGCTGGCTCCGAAACCGCGGAGTCTCAGCCCCGGCAGGTACCGCTTTCAGCGAAACCCGCTCGCAGGGCAGGGAAGTCCCGAGTCAAGGCCGGTAATAAATGTAAGGGCCCGCCGCCAACACGACTGAAGCCTGGTCGTCCCCGTAAGGTGAAGATACCCCCGTCTGGGTGGAATAGAAGCCCGAAGCGGAGGACTACAAAGGCCCCACTGATCGTTCCATGTACACGAAACATGGGATGTCAGTGAGGAAGAAATTAGAACTGGAATACAATTCCAAAAATCGTCGTAGCGCCCGAATACGAGGCAAGGCTGCGGTCAACTACAAGGAGTAGTGGTGCAGAATTGTTGTCGAAAGAACACAACGAGAAGCCTGCTGACCAAACCTGCGTATCCTAGTGTTGGTTGATTGAACGTGATGATGGTTGAAACTTGATAAAAGACGGACTTATGGTGGCAGTCCCAACGTTGCTCGAAGGGAATCCCCGTAGAGTGCCCTCTAGAGGCTGCGTTACTTGCCATAACATTCTAATTTGATGGTTTTTAATCTCTTTCGATCATCAATCTGTGCCTTCTTGAGACACGTAATGGTGGTCAGATAGAATTGGAAACCCCCACGGGTACAGACTTGGCTTGGCGCAGTGAAGCGTGGCTGGTCTTTGCACCCGCTGGGAGAGTGTGGCGGAGCGAATCAAATGATGCGTAACGGCGTCTTTGATGATTCCGCGGTCGAGGGGCATGGAGTTGCTCGGATGATGAATGTCTCAACACCTCTCATTGGTCGAGGACATGACCTCTTTTGATTAAGGTCGCAGATCAGATCACTCTGGCCAAGTGGCGTCTTCGTGACGCCCCTGGAGTGCGGCGCTGCGTTCAGCCTGGCTGAGCAGTGCGGAGAGTCGCGGGCCCTTCCACCGGGGGAGGAACCCGCCCCGCAGGGCTCGGCTCTGGCTGAGACCCCTGCGGGCTCAGGTTTCCCCCTCGAGGGTAGAGGCCCAGGTTGCTGCATCCTGCCCGGTTACTAACCCCTGCGGGCTCAGGAGACAGCGCGTCTGTCGGCCTGGGCAGTGGTGATTCCCTCGGGGATTGCCACAGTGTCGACTTGGGTTGCTAATCAGGGCCCTGAGTGTGCTACACAGGTGGTTTCCCCCTCTAGGGTAGAGGCCCAGGTTGCTGCACCTCCCGCCCCAGTTACTAACCCTGAAGGAGACTGCTATGGAGGTTGATAAAACCCCCGGCAAGTCCACCACGGAGCTGGTGGAGCCGGCTGCTTCCTCGGAAGCAGCAGAGGCCGCTGAAGGGCGTGCCACGGAGAAGGCGAAACCGGCTGAAAAGCCGGCAAAACCGGATTCACACACTGAAAAGTCTGTGAGTAGCTCCTCAACTCGCGCGGCCAGGGAAGCTGATGCGGCGAAAGCCGTAGCATACAAAGCGGCCCGTAGTGAGCGTTCTGGCTCCAGTTCTTCCACCTCCAAAGGTGGGAAGGGAAAAGGAGTGGGTAAGTCCAGCGCAGGGACGACCGTCGCTAGGGGCAAAAGATCTTCAGATCCTAAACCCAGTAGCAGCGGAGTGGCGAAGGGGGCCGGGTCTTCGGGCTCGGACAAACCCACGTCCATGTCGGCTGGACCACCGCATGGTGATTTATCACAAGAATCAGACCAACAATCTGATTCCGCTGTGGTGGACAATTGTGGTCAGGTCGGAGACTGGGGCGAGATCATGGATCTTGACGATGCAAAGCGTCTTGCCCAGGGATCCGACGCTGATAGTGAGGCCGGTGAATTCGTTCCCTGCCCTAAGCGCGCCCAGAAGCGCAAGGTAGCCCGCAAGCTGCCTAGCTGTCTGGTTGGGCGTAAGGTGAAGTGTCTGGAGGACCTCCGCGTTAAGGACCGCCATTGGCTACCGGAACCAATAGATGATAATGGCGTGTCTGACGACGAGGAGTGGCTGTTGGATGAGGGCTCCACAAACACGTGGTACATCACCCGTGTGAACGGAGTTACATCCACCTCGTACCAAAAGTACGGAATCCTCCAGAGGGAGAAGATTAGCTTTGCCTCCCGGCAGTTTACTGTCAATGGGCATTGTGTCTTTCAGAATTGCCACGGTGGAGATGTGAAAATGTCTCTCACCTACGCAACTAAGAGGTTGTATGCGCGGCATCTTGTAGAGATGCATTTGGCTGAGTTTCCGTGGTTCTGTTGCAACGGGAACAGGTGCTCGGCTGACTCGGGTTCGTCCCGCCGGTCTTGGATGATTCGTCACATGTTGGACGAGCATGGGATCGGTGCGGTTCGTGGCAGGGAGAGGACCATGCGGCTTTTCAATAAGTTTGTAGGGTTAGCTTCCGAGGCCTGAGCCAAGGGTAAAGAACCTGCGCGCAAGGCTGTAGACGGTAAGTACACCGTGTCTTGGAAGCAGAATCGTAACTTCGGTGCGACTCTGCGGATTAGCTCGGCGGACTGGGACCGTATGAAGCAGATGCGACACCGCGCGTGGTGGCAGCGCGAAGCGGGACTGGAGTATAGACTCTGTGAACCGCAAGCCTGCTGCAAAGAAGACCAAGAGCTCGTCTAAGTCCAGCGATTCAGACAACGACTCGAGGTCAAGCCCGTCAGGGCGGAGCCAGACGCCTGGGTCTGTAACTTTGGGAGACGTTCTACGTTCCTCGAAGACAGGCCCGGCTAAGGAGAAGCCTGGCCGGAAGAGGTTGAGTGCACCTAAGGGGGAGAAATCCTCTAAGGGTTCTGCAGAGACAGCGGTCTCGTCTGACGCTCCGGCGTCGACAAGCACTGCTGGTGCTCGACCAAAAGAAAAGAAACTGGACCCCGAGCCTACGGAGGAAAGTGGCGCGACTGGTGGCGTGGAGGAGGAGTTCCCTTCTCTGCCCCCACCTCAACGCCCTGCCCCTAAGGTTGAGTCTCGGCCAAAACCTTCCTCAGCAGGAGAAGTAAAGTCTGGACGCTGCGGGGAACAGATCACTTGTGTATAGGCTCCAAATGGCAAGTCCACGAACGGGCCTAAAAGTCCTCCCAGGCCTACCTCTTTGTCGGCGAAACGTCCGATATCGTCGGGGTAATTCCTCGCTGAAGCGTGATTCAATAAGTAGGCACGGGCCACTGCTCGCCTACAAAGCCAATAGGCCAACTGAACTGTAACAAATCGCATAATTCAACATCGTGAAAAGAGCCTAAACGGCACCTCCACTCGTCCACGTGGAGATCCGAGGACATGGGAACTCGTGCCCCTCCAAAATTGTATGCTCCCTCACTAACAATATTGGTGCTGGGCGAAAAGGAAAACGTGCCACGCCCCCTTCAGCAGGTATCATGTGACTGGACAGGGAGTTGTCCACCTCCCCATCCCAGTCTAGACAATCGTTATCTAGGACCTCTGTACATCCTTCGGATATACACTCCGTTACTGAGACTGTTGGCAGGCGTGTTGCCTACCTTAGCCCCAAAGGGCCGGGGGCCGGACACTCTGGCCGCTGCTGCGTTCTCATGACGCACCCTGATTCTGCAGTCCCGGAAAGCGTGAGGGTGCTGGAGGCTCAGTGCTTCATAACAATAATCACAGAAATGGTCGACCGTTCCCGTGCCGGACACGTGGGGAGCCTGCAGGTTGCATCCTTTTGTGGAGTTATATGCCATACACGGGGCGTGGTTAACGTTTGATTGACCTGTCTTGTTTTTGTGTTTTCCCGCTCCCTGAGGCTCGGGTTCACGTGTAAGCCTGCCGCTCTCTGCTCGCGACATGGCCATACGTAGATGCTGGATCTCACTAGTTGACTCCCAGCCATTCAGAAAATATCCCATCCCACATCTGGGATGGGACTGAAGAATTTGCTGGACCTCTCTATCAAGGCCCTCGTCGTGGTAAGCCACCCCCAAAGCGCGACCATCGCGCGGGATCCATGGGTGTGATACTTGATTGGACAACGTTCCCGCGCTGTAGCTGTCGAGCGCCAAATCCGCGCCCCTGGACGTTTGTGGGACCCTAGCAGCGATGGTGGTCTCCGTGTTTGTTGCAGACGTTCATAGTAATTCTGCTTTCAAAATGAGCGGATCACTCGTTCCAACGTCCGATAAACTGTGTCTAGTAGCCGACTGAGGATGCATATTATTTGTGCAGGCCTATCCCAGGCTAGCTTCGCTCCCACGAGCTGGCCTGGCTGCTACAGACAGAATGGCCTGCCTGAGGCTCTCCAACTGGCTCTGTATCAAATCCATTCGTTTCTCTCCTCTAGCTTTTCCTTCAGCTGGACCTGAATTTTTCTGCGCTTTCGTGGACAGGGCCTTCGGACCTTTCTTAGGCGGCATTTTGAAAGTCAATCCGAGTCGTAAAAACGTAATCCGTGCGAGTAGAAGAGAGAACCGATAAAAAGTTTGTTGAAAGTTCAAACAACGGGAGCAAAGTCATGTGATATGACGTCATACGTTTAGTAGACTCATTGTCCGGTAGGTGTCTCTGAGTGACTTTCCAACGCATAGAATGACAGCTGCTGAAGCCATTACACTTCACACGTTCGTCATAACGATTCTGAATTCTGTACTTCAGCTGAGAGGCTATTCCACAGTGTCATACCCACATACAATGGGTTTCTCTTATAGAACGTGGTACGCGGTCTTTCCAATTTTACCAGTCTCTTTCCCTGCAGTCTAATTTTTGAATTTCCAGTTGTTCTTATGTCCTTAGCAAATCTTCTCATAAGTACAAAAGGTAGGTTCTTCTACAGCTCAATAACTCCACATTACATCGTAGATGAAGGTCCTTAATACAAATTTCTCGTGTTGTTGTTCGAGTACAGATACGTAGTCCTGTATTTTGAACTCTTTTTTCTAATAATACCTTATTTGCACCTGACAAAAAATACCCCAGATGGTCAAATATGGGGGCTATTAGGGGCTTATATATTTTAATGCTGGTCACTTCTGTTATATTTTTCCTTATTTTTGCTAGTTGGAAAAGTTTATGATTTACTTTCTTTAGATTCTCACTAACAGCACGATCCCAGGTTAGTGTATCATCAAGTACTTATATAAAACGTCCTGACCATGCTGTACAAGTCACAGAATGAGATGGTAATTTACGGTTTGTATGGAAAGAGGCATTTATGCCGAGTTCTGTACAAACCGTAAATTACCATTGAGTTCTGTGACTTGTAAAAGCATGGTTGGACGTTATATATTTACTATATACCCAAAATTTAAAAAAAAATCATTAGTTTAATTTTTAACAACCGATATGTTAATAAACGTGTTTGGCAAGGTGGTCCGTATTTTAGTGTACGGACTAGTGGTCCGTACAGAATTTTTACGTTATATGTCAAAACAGTACGTATCTACAGTAAATACGGCATGGGTATATAGTAAAATACCAAGATATTTATAACTTTTACATCTGGGTATATCAGCATTATTAATGTGTACCTTATTTTGGGTAAAAGTTTCTTCATTAAGTTTCAATAGCCTTGAGGAACCGACGAGGCAAATTTTGGTTTTACGGACATTTACTTTCATGTGTTTGATGATACACCATTGTTCTAATAAGTCCATATCATGTTGGAGGCGATTAAGACTGTTAACAGTACTCTTCATTAAGTTTCAATAGCCTTGAGGAACCAACGAGGCAAATTTTGGTTTTACGGACATTTACTTTCATGTGTTTGATGGGTTGCCCATGGCCTTTGGTCAGGGGTGGTCATTGCCCCCCCTGGTGAAACACTTCAGTACTAGCGCACCCCTGCGCCACCTCTGTACTGTCGGCCGCACTAAACATCAAAGTGTGCTAGGTCGACACTGTACTCTGCCTCATATCCTCTTCAGGTCTCATACCCTACACACATACTTTTTCTTCTCCCGTACCTTGGCTATTCCGCCCGTCGTACCTCCGGTCTCCATATTCCCCTGAATATCGGCGACCGTGTACAGGCATACCAGGACAGAGTTGAAATATTTACGGTGAACTATGTTGACCAGAAGCGGTATGGCTGCTGCATCTACGGCTACGGAGACGGACTCGGAAGTCACACTACGGCAACAACAAACGGCTGCAGAGAGCGATCACGTGGATTCGGTCTCTCAGCAAGGCACCAGCGCCAGCGGTCGTTCCCGGGCCTCACGGGTCACTGCCCTAGAGGCCAACCTAGGAGGCGTGAGGACGGACGTGAATGAGGTGAAAACGGACGTTAACGGAGTCAAATCCGACGTTTCAAAGATGTCACGGCAGATGGACGGCATGATGGACGCCATCATGCAGATATCATGGCCGGCATCACGGAGGAGCGGCTCACGGGCGTCGTCGGCGGCCGAACGGACTCGGGACTGGGCCCAAGAACAGACGGAACGCCTGCTACCCCCACCACGCCAGCTGAGAGAGACCTACACCTCGGAGGAACACCTGCAGAGGGAATTCGGCCGTGAGGCCATGCGCCACGACAGGACCACTGGTAAGAACTCGGTATTATCAGACCTTAATGCCCGGAGGCAGACCGCTAAGCCTTACATGTTTATGGACAGGGACGGAGTCTACACGCTTCACAAGAAGCTGGATTTACGGTCGGGCCTCGGGCCTCTTGAGTATATCAGTTGCTTTGTGGCCCTGTTAAGCGATGAGCGCGCTCTGCACCCCGAGGACAGGGCAGACATGTTCCGGCACCTTCACCAGGTTACGGTCGATGCTCAGGCACGGCCGTGGACCGGGGTGAGACGTTGGAGCAACTACGTCTTTAACCAGGTGGAGGCCGGCAGGATGCGGTGGTCAGACCACGGCCGGATACAGGAGGAGCGTGTCCGGCTCGCCATGACTACTACCCACACCCCCAACAGCAGTAACAACAGAGAGGTGGTGCCGCCACCGCAACGACCACACAGAGGGGGGCATCCGGTGGCTGCACGTGTGCACCTTCTGTGACTCAGTCGGCAGGAAGTGCGGTCACTCGGTGCACGCCTGCAACCGGAAACTTACATACGGTCACGGCTATGAAAACACGGCGGCTCCCCCTGTACCCACACCACGGCGGGTACCACAGGCGGGATACCAACTTCAAACGACCGCGAAGCCGGCGGCACCCCGGAGCGTCCTCCAACACCCCCAGCCGACTTAAAAAAACCGGCAGGCCGCGCCCCACGACTAGGCGAGGCGCGAGACGAAGATGAAAGGGGGGCCGGCGGCCCGGTGTGTGATGTAACGAAGCCGGCCCCCACACGTGACGTCATCCCCCACGTGACCGCCCCGGCACGTGGCCGGCGAGTCGAAGTAAACAACAACAAAGGGACGGGGAATACACTCCCACAGGAGAGGATCAGCGCTGTCCCCGCCCCACGCATGTCTTGCAGCGTGGCCGGTGTTAGTGTTACTGCGCCGGCCGGCGACGAGGAGAGTAACACTCCGGATTTCGCGGCACTAAAAGAAGTGTGCGAGACCGGAATTCATCGAGAGGGTGTCCGGACCGACCCGTACGCCTTCCGGGACCACCGCCGGGCGACATGGCCGGAATTCATGGCCGTAGGGTCCGGCACCCAGGCGGACATATACCGGGCCGTGAGGGAAACGGGGCTACCCAACGCCCTCGGCGCCAGGATTCAGGTCCCCTCGGACCTACACCTACCGGCATGGGACAAGTATCTAGGGGGCGTGGCAGGTTCGGAGGAGCTCCTGGGGTTCCTGTACTACGGCTTCCCCCTGGGATACCTCGGCCCCGAGACCGACACGAGGGGGGTGGCCAACCACCCCAGTGCCACCGGCTACCCGGACCAGGTGGAGAGGTTCCTGGAGAAGGAGGCTTCCTTCTCTAACATGATGGGACCTTTTGACGAACCGCCCTTCGCTCCGTGGTGTCACGTGTCGCCTCTCATGACACAGGAGAAGCGGGGCACTGACGATAGGCGGATCATCACAGATATGACTTTCCCGCGGGAGCGCAGCGTGAACTCGTTCGTGATTAAGAACTCTGTCTACGGGCTGGAACGAGATCACGGCCTCCCAACGGTTGACGAGTTTGTGACGAAACTCGTGAAGGGTGGTACCTCGTCATATATGTCATCGATCGACGTATCGCGTGCATACAAGAACTTCAGGTGTGATCCCCTCGATTGGCCCCTGCTGTGTTTCACGTGGGAGGGCGGGCACTACTGTGATACTGCCATGCCGTTCGGTGCCCGTGCCTCATCGTACCACATGCAGTGTGTGGCCGAGGCCATCGTCGGGATCCTCGGGTCAAAAGGAGTCACGGCCGCGATGTACCTCGATGATCTGATTATCCTCTCCGAGGACCGAGGTAAGGCGGCCGTAGACTTCAACATTGCACGCGATCTTTTTGCCGAGCTGGGCCTCCCCGAGGCAAGCGACAAAGCTCAGTCTCCTAGTCAGGTCGTCACGTGGCTAGGTATTGAGATCGATGCCCGTAGGATGTCTCTCTCCATCCCTACGGCAAAGTTGGAGGAGATACGTGCTCACGTGTCGGCCGTCGCTAAACGCCGCATCCTCACGAAGCGACAGCTCCAGTCAGTGTTGGGACGGATACTGTGGCGAGTTGCATCAGGCCGGCACGTGCATTCGTATCCAAACTTCTGGAGGCTCTGCGAGGGATGACGGGGTTCTACCTCAACATCAATTCCGAAATGCGGCAGGACCTCGACTGGTTTGTGAAGTTCGCGGAGGGGTGGAATGGACGAGCCCTGATCCCTCGAGGCCCGCCGACTAGACGCATCACTGTCGATGCCTGCCTCTCGGGCGTAGGAGGGACTGACGGCCGTTTCTCCTATTCCGGGCAGGTGTGCCCTGTCCTCGACCTGGTGGAGTGCATCTCAGAGCTCGAGGCTCTGAACACGATATATGCAATCCACACCTTCATAACTGAGCGTGACCATGGATCGCGCATCGAGGTATTCTACGATAACCTCAGGACTGTGCAGACTCTCAACAGTGGGCGTGCCCTAAACCGGGTCCTGGCGGAGTGTGCCCGCCAGGCATGGATGGTGGAGGCACGCCTACAGGTTGAGTTGGTCTTCACCCACATCCCCGGGGTCCAAAACGTGATCGCAGATGCCTTGAGCAGGGCCCACCTTTCAGCGACTGATTACGATAAAGCGACCTCCCTCACTCGTCTTCATGAACTGTATCCGATTGTGCCATGTACACATGCCTCGTTTGTACCGATACTCCGTCTCTTCTGCAGATCCGGCGCTTCTTTCACTCCAAGCGAAAGCGTCTGCCCGACAGTCAGAGGCGCGTGCCCCAGGCACGCTCGCCAACCAGCGATCCGCAGTGGGCACCTACCTGGCATTCTGCAGAAGGATGGAGATCGACCCCAGGGCACCGACCGTGAGCCTCATTACGAGCTACATGGAGTACGTGGCCTACCACGCCCCCTCCCCGGCGACGGTCGCGAACCATCTATCGCAAATCCGTGCTCATCTGCAACTGACGGGGGGGGACGTGGCCCCGACAGAGGATCACCGAGTGAGGCGGGCACTGGAGGGCATGAAAAGGAACAAGGAGTACGTCCCGAACGTGAAGCCACCAGTGCCGATGGACGTATTCCGGGCCGTCCTCGACGAGCTCGCGGTATCGCCCCTCCACACGGCGATAAGGGCGGGCCTCCTGTTGATATATTACGCGGCCCTACGGCAGGGCGAGGTAGCGCCGCAGTCGGCACGGGCGTTCGACCCGGCACGGCACCTGACACGAGGGGACGTGGTCCTCGGCCAACGGCACGTGACCATCACGATAAAAGCGGCAAAGAACCTACAACACGTGGGGGAACAGAAGGTTATGCGCCTGGAGGCCGCGGACGATGTCAGGATCTGCCCACGACACGCGAATCGGGAGCTGCTACGGGTGGCCCCTACGGCTTCGCTACGGGATCCATTCCTCACGTTGCCCGATGGGACAATCATTACCTCCCGAATGATGACAAGGGAATGGGATCGGCTGCTGCAGGCCACAGGCCAAACGGTGAAAACATTCACCCTCCACAGCCTCAGGAAAGCCGCTGCCACTCAGGCATTCCAGGCAGGCATACCTGAACTCAATATCCAGAGGTATGGAGGGTGGAAATCCCAGGCACATCGTGCCTACATCAAGGTCTCCGACCTTAGGACTGTTAATAACTCCCTTATTCAGTCCCTTTCCTTCAGAAAGTGAACTTTTCTCTTTCCCAACCCACCTCTCCCTATAACTATTGGCTTTTTGGCTATTTTTATTATCTTATTATTACATGTTACTCAAAAACTATGTAATATTACATAATAACTTCATTATGTTCTCATATACTGTTCATAATTGACAAACAATATACATATGTCAATTATACACTTATCCTTATTATTGATATTCACTGTATAACCTTATTAATATCAACAAGAAATATAAAATTTAATAAAATTTTATAAGCCCACTCCGGCTTTACTCTTGTTTCATTTGGGATCTGGGGTAATGGGTTGCCCATGGCCTTTGGTCAGGGGTGGTCATTGCCCCCCCTGGTGAAACACCTCAGTACTAGCGCACCCCTGCGCCACCTCTGTACTGTCGGCCGCACTAAACATCAAAGTGCGCTAGGTCGACACTGTACTCTGCCTCATATCCTCTTCAGGTCTCATACCCTACACATGTACTTTTTCTTCCCACCCACCCTCACCTTTTCTCTTTTCTACTCCTTCTCACTCGTAGGGGCTATTTTTATTATCTTATTATTACATGTTACTCAAAAACTATGTAATATTACATAATAACTTCATTTTGTTCTCATATACTGTTCATAATTGACAAACAATATACATATGTCAATTATACACTTATCCTTATTATTGATATTCACTGTATAACCTTATTAATATCAATAAGAAATATAAAATTTTATAAAATTTTATAAGCCCACTCCGGCTTTACTCTTGTTTCATTTGGGATCTGGGGTAATGATACACCATTGTTCTAATAAGTCCATATCATGTTGGAGGCGATTAAGACTGTTAACAGTACTTACATCACTAGTATATAAAACCAAATCATCTGCGTAAAATACATGTTTGCACACTAAAGGTAGAGACTTAAAATCATCAATAAAACAGTTGAATAACAAAGTGACAAGAAAAGATGATATGGAATATCTTCTATACATAATGAAGAAGACAGATAACCATATTCAGATTTGTATTTATAACATATATTATAACAAAGTATACAATTACATAACAATTTGATCATCAACATATAATCATATTAACTTCTGTTGAGTCCATATGATACAAGTCCTCTTGCTTACAGCAGTACTCACCGTCTACCAGTGTTCCTCATTGTCCTTTCAGTTATTGTCCAATGTCTCCTTGACTTGTGGATATAGATGATCCAAAGCGGTGGGATATGGTGGTAGCGGTCAGCAATCTCTGTTCTGCCAGTGCTGGGGTGATAGTAGCTTGTAGAGAAGCCCAATCCTCAGTAAAGGCCCCTGTAGCCTAGTGTTCTACGGTGTTGCAATATCCTCACTATAGTGGTGGTAATATTCATCAGCTTGGAGATGTTGACACCTCGGTGTCTGGGTTCAAAGTGTGTCCCGAGGGAACATCTGCTGCTTATATACCCTATCTCCCACGGAGAAAATGGTTAGGATGAATTGGGAATAAAAGTTGATGTCTTATTTGTTTATAGTCATTTTGGAGTTCCTAACACATTGAGAGTGGTAGGCTGTGGGGGCACACAGTATTACCATCTGTTACAAAATTACATTGTACAACCTTCAAATGGTACCGGAATACCTTTCACCAAATGACAAAACAAATGCAGAAAAAATCACAAATTTGCATGCATAACGCCTTATGCATACTCGTTTGTGTAATATGATTCTCTCCTCTACTGTATGAATGCGCTATGTATCAGTCCAACTCTATGTCTATGGACCAACGTGGAAGGACGTCACTTTGAGGTGAACGTTTTCTTTTTTGTTTTCTGAAATAACAAAACCAGAAAACTCCTACATGCGGACATACACATAGACATATAGACAGAAACGCTCCTACTCACAGTAATATAATGCTGGAGCCGTTTAGAGATGGGTACCGTATACTCTAGTGAAAAATGTAAGATGAAAAAATAAACAAACAAAATACTAGTGAAAAAAGTAAGAAGAAAAAATAGACAAACAAAAAACCTAGACAGACACTCCTGCAGACATTTATTCACAGGCATACAGAAAGAGAGGATTCTATGCATATAGACATAGACAGTCACACTCTTACACATGTTCATACACACAGACATATAAACTATCGTAAAACTGGATGAGTTTTAATCTTGGCCACTGTTTGTCACGACTGGAGTTTGGCATACTGATTTCACGAAGCGAAGCCGAGTGAAGTCCAGAGCCAAAACTCTCGCAGTCGCATGCCGTGGCCACAATTAAAATGAATCAGGTTTTGATTTTATCCTACCCCGTCTCCACGATTTTGGAATATTACGTGATAACAATTCTGTATTCTGTATTCAATTCTGTATGCCACTAATGGCATATAAAACTCCGTATGCCAGTCAGCGTGGCATAAGGAAACATAATGTTAAGCCTATGGGATGTTATATTGGGGGTAGGATAAAGAGACTGTCTCCACTAAAACCAAAGAACTAGAACTCCTGGAAACTCCACTCAATGTGCAGTCCTGGGAGCTGTTTCAAAACCATAGACTTAACCCATGTTTTGAAACAGCTCCCTGTTAACTAGTGGCGCGCATGCGCCGGTTCCTACAGGGGAGCAAAACATCCGGATTAGGTTTCTAGCATGTCCAACTAGATGTCTGCTGATAGTGTATGCTGGTTCGCGGGGTATCCGCTAGAGGGCTCGGCTGAGATATACCTAATACACTGTGAGGCGGATTGCACTGTCGAATGGGTAACCGGAAGTCCACCTCCCCTGTATCTAGCCTGGAACCCTGGCCTAGTCACATTATAGGCCAGGTAACGGGTTCCATTTTTTGACGCCTCCATTTCTAGTCCGTTCACGCACCGCGCCACCTTCGGGTTACGGTGCGTGAAGGTCTATCAGAGCATGGCTCTGACTGGCCAGCCACCTTTAGTCAGAGGAATTGCAGGGTTGGCTGTTCTATTTATAGGATCAGTTTGACAAGAGGGATACTGTATCATATTGCTGGTTACTGGATCGCAATACACACGAGGTTAGAACCAGCGATCCGCCATTTTCCAGGTGCATGTTGGGAAAAAGGTAGGAATTCCCACCTTAAAATGGCACCGCAAAACAGTCCCAGTATGAGAGCCTGTGCGCCCTGGCCCTGGCGACAACTGGCTGTACTAGAGTCTACTCCATTTCTTGCACTCTCCTAGCAGAGATTCTGTACTCTGCTTTTGCAAAAGATCTGCTGGGAGAGTGCCAGCCTAGACTTGCCTCAGTCCCTGTATCCTACTTTTTATTTCATTTATTTTATCTGGACTTGTAATAAGCCTGCAGGCCTTACAGCCAGTACAACAGGACTGCTATAAAACACTCAGAAGCAGTATTTCTTCAGAATAAAGCACTGAAGGTAGTAAATCGTTATATAGAAGAAAAAAAAGACTTGTGCAAGTCTATGTTGAGCCAAGAGAGGTGGCGTGACTGTCAGTTCAAGGTCTTTCTCTAATAGCTCTCTCTACTCTGTGGTATTACGTAAGAAGTAGTTACCAGTCCCTTATTGAGCGCGGGGAAACGCGCTCATATACGTCATCTAAAGGTTAGAATGCTCACACAGGCTTTCAGCCTTCTGTAAAGAATCTAACCCTTTACTATCCATGCGCAAACTTTAAAGGCCTGGTAAAATGGTCAGGTGTCCAGTATCCCAGTCTGACCATACCCCTGCCCCACTACTTACTTGGTTCCTTTTAATAGATCATTCATGGATGAGTGAATGTGTGAACGTGTGTGTGGTGCAGTGTTGCAAATCAATGGAAATCACATTTTAACAAGGTGTAAAATACTCAAGATGAAAACCAGGATTCTGTGAATAGTTCAAGATCACAGAGAAAGGACAATCAAGGTATTTTGTGTGCGATAAGTGTACAAAAACCATCTTAAACTCAGTACCTCAGTGGAAAAACCTGCAAAACGCTGACACACTGATCTGTGAATGAGTACTAATAGTGAATACGATTTTGATTGACTTCATCTAAAAATATGGCTGATAGTCAACCTGAAGAAAGTATCTTAACAGACCATGATAATAGGGGGAAAACATATGACAAATATGTTAGTAAGAGGACTACCAAGAGCACTAGTAGTACTACAAATGAAGTACTCTCAAGCCAAACAAACATGAGTGCATCAAACGCTAAGGGGCTATCAGAGACTGAACTGAGTGGCATAGCTGACCTATTAGCCAGAGAAGTAGGGCAGTTGACCAAGACCCTCAATGAAATATTCAGTCACAACCGTGATGATTTGATTGGGATCCGTGGTATGCTAGACCAGGCACAAGTCTAGATCAAAAACATAAGCCAACAAATGACAAACACCTCAAAAGAAATATGCCAACGTATTGATAAAGTAATAATACTTGATATACAAGAAAGAAACTTAGTGATGTTCAGCAGAAAAAAACCCATAACACTCTAGGCCTGATGCCACTTTAATTTAAGTCACATATGCCATAATAGCACCACCCTCTCCCCATCCACAACCACTCACTATCTACCTCTGCTGAGCTACTAGGTGCCCTCAAGTGCCTATCAGTTCTGGTTCATTTCTTTGTTACCGCGCTCTTCCATTATAAATGGAAATAACTTTTGTTCCTAGTTTCATTTGGGCAGGGAACCAGTCTGCCCTGTATCCTGAAAACGAGTTTGTCCCATAGGCGCAACGCTGAACGGCCGCGAGTGGGCTTTCTAGGGCTTCTAGTTCTATGACTAAATCATAAATAGACATAGACAGAAATATACACATAGGTTTAGTCATGCACATGTACACATATAGGCAGACACTCCTGTACGCAGTCACACACAAAGAAACACACAGACATATGGACTTATATATCTGGCTTCTCTGAACTTAACCCTCCTGAATCTATGCCTGCACACATTATCTCGAAGGCAACCTCGATTTTTATTATTCCATACAAATTAACAGATGGTCTTCTAAAACTCAACACAAACTCTCTGCTTTGTTTTGACATTTGATTTTGTGTATAAACAAAGTAGACGTCACCAAACTATTCACTAATGTATCTTTCCCTCTGAATGAAAAAGATTCTGTTGCTCTGTTACAACAATCTAATCCAGCCTAAATAACTAAGAGTTCCAGCAATTCCCAGTTTGAGCTCCATACTACGGAGACGAAACCAATATCTGACAAAAATTATATCAAAATCCGTTGTTGGTGGCCGTTGAATTAATCGGGGGCCTAAGGTTGACAGGTGGATACAGGCGTTATAATGTACATCGATAGGGTTCCACTGTCAGCATCGAGTAAATCATACCCACTTGCTGGTCTGTTCGTAGATACTGATGACAACGTTGACTACAAAAATCCATTAATCTAGTCAACAGGTCCATGGTCACTTGAAGCATTCTCATAAATACCGTCCAGTTAAGAATTTATGTCGAACTGCATCGAGAATCGTATAAATACTCCGAGTGACGATTATGGCCTAATCAAACGAGTGGAGATTTTGTTCATTTTACGATTTGAGTGCGGTTCTGGATTCATCTCACCCCTTTCACGTTAGGGATGTTTAAATATCGTCTTACCTTCTCTCTGAAAACCTGCCCGCTGATTGGTCAATCGCCTATGACGGCATCTCGTATTCACTACGCAATGACCATGGCGTAGTATTGTCACTTTACGGAGGTGATCATTGATTTCTTTTTCTAACGTTAATCCTATGTCTAAACTTGTACCAGGGGTGAGATAAACCGGTGTATGTTTTTTTCTCAGCGATGCTCATCGAGAAAATATTGTTACCAATAATCAGTGGGCTGTCAAGTCGTTTAAGCCTTTACATCTATCAATTCTTGCATGCCGAAAGATTTTTTGAAGATTAAAACTCATTCAGGAAACGATTATTTCAAGCCACTTTGATTTTGTCGGTGGCAGCATAAATCGTAAAATGGTGCAAGATTGTATTATGTCGATGAGAGAAATTCTTTGTATGTGTTGTGTACACTTACCGATATCTTAACAGAAACATGAAATAATCTGTCGGTGGTGCTAAATAGGTCAACCATAGTCAAAGAGTATCTGGTGAAAACGCTACCATACACCAACTGGTCGTTGTAATGCGTTCTGCACTTCGCACATCTCGAATGTGATTCTTGACCAGTAAGGTACTAACCATGGTTTTCCTTTTAAGGATTTTATCAAGACAATTCAGCGTGACAAATTGTTCAAAATTTCTAAAGTAACTTAGCCGATATAAAATCATGAAAGGTTGACTGAATGGCTGAAAATCATGTATTTCTTTATATGAAACCAGCAGAAAAACCTTATCTATGGCGTCATTTGAATTAACATATTATTCTCAAGATGTGCCTTTAGTGGTCCCAATAATTGAAAAAGTTGATGGGTTAAGGATACTCCTCTGTCACGGAATGGTTCCCGTTTCCAACCACCAACCTCGTGAGAGCAACCCTGAACTGCTTCATTTTCCACACGTAGATGATAGGATTGACCCACGTATTTGCCCAGAAGATAATCAACGTTAGTTTGTCCACTGCAAGGCGCGTGCTAATTATGTGGCTACGGATCTGTTGACTTATAATTAACTGGGGCATGAGGGACACGATGTACACACCTAGAATCGTACCCAGCATTCGGCTGATCTTTATAGAACTGCGGCTGGCCGATGCTTCGAGTGTGTCATATGGTTGCTGCAGTGCTTCAATGGCTCTGGCCTGCTTATGGGCGATCTTTGCAATAGCTATATGAAATCCAATGGTTAATAACACCACCGCAATAAAGAGTGGGTTTAGATAATATAGGAATGTTTCTGTTCTCAAAAAGAGGACGTACTTACAGGGCATGTCTGTTTGGAAAGAAATGATTCTGCCAAAATGTATGATGAGAGGGGTCGAGATAATGAGCCAAATCCATGTAGAGCAAATCAGACATTTGGTCTTTGTCCGAGTAACAAGGCAATGGTAACGCAGTGGATAGGCGATGTAAATGTACCGGTCGAAGGAAATATACAGGATGTGCAAGAGGTTACCAGATGTAGAGAGTAAGCTGAGGCCCTGCAATGGAAATAGAATGATGTCAATCTCAAAGATATTGCAATGGAGGAATTAGCATAATTTCATAGGGATTCAGGATTGTCTGCAGATATTGAAGGAAATGATATGCGGAGACAGTGTTACTCTAGTTGTATGTAAAAAATACAGAGGGGATTTTTCATTGGAAACTTTACCAAGTATCTTTGACGTACAGCTGCAATCAGCCTGACAGCATGGTTTCGTACTATAACAATTCTTAAAATGTTTAGATTCTACCTTCTATCGATTTCAATTGAATGGTTGTGCTCTATACGTACGTATGGCCATAAACACTACAAGGGTAGGAGCGGGAGCTATACGTATGACAGACGGAAATAGGTATATGATATATACATATATATATATATATATATATATATATATATATATATATATATATATATATATATATAAATAGTGATAAATAGGTCATTACCGTTTCCAACAGGCATACTGGTATGAAGAACCAGCTATCACCAAAGAGATTGTGTACAATCATCGCTGGAACAAGTAAACTGCCCACAATATCAGCGAAGGCCAGGCTACAGATGAGGAGATTGGTATTGGTATGGAGAGATTCGAACTTAGCCACGACAACGATGGTCATGCTGTTACCGACAATGGCTAGTATTGCCCATAGAATACGGATGGAGAAATATAGCCACTTTCCAAGCAGTGTCTCTTGAGTATACGGCACGATCTCCACTGTGGAGTTGTCGATGACTGACGTGTTGTTGATTGTGCCATTGGAGAGAAAGTCAATGGTACTTGTGTCGCTGAAGAGAAGGTCCGCAGTAGTGAGCATGACTGACGCAGTTATCCTCCCATCTACACCTCCTGACAAGTTGCTCATTTTGGAGACGTTAGGTCGCTAGTTGGACAGGTAGCAGAGGTTGCTGGTTCTGTACAGATATATGAAAATGAAGTAGGTTAGACAATTCCACTGGAGCATATTTGGGGCTGAATCAGTAAGATATCGACTGGGGGTTCTGCAACAAATCTTAATTTCTTATTTGACAAAAAGTAAAGGTGTCTGTACCTTTTCCATCCACATTGCAGATGTACACGTCAATAACTCGCCTATTCCACTATACAAGAAGGCGAAAAAGACGTGGACCAACCAGAAGATCCTAGGATTCGTGGTTAAAAGTAAACCGTTGGTAAAATGAAGAGACCTTTTCACAAGAGAAGCTCTCAGTACTATGGCATGATGCTGCGGGATTAATTAATCAAAATTATTCAGGATAGTTAGATAACCCATATGGGATCACCCTCTAGAATGTTCTTGGGATTCTTTATTAATTATTCAATAGTCCTGGTTTGTTTTTCATATATTTTTTAACCCGTTAGGCGCAGCATGATGCCTGGAGGCATTCCCGCACGAACCGCAGTATGATGCCTGGAGGCATTCCCGTGCAAACCGCAGCATGATGCCTTGAGGCATCATAGAGTTGTTGTTTTTATTAAGTCACTTTTTCAGTCGATTTATGCAGGGAATTGTTATGAAACTTTCCATATATCAATAAAACAAAATATATTCAATTAAAAAGTGAGATTTGAGTCTATATAGTACCATAGTGAGGTTGATTTGAGGATAGATTTTGGAGAAAAAAAACAAACTGCACAGATCGAGTCATGCCTGTGGACGTGTTGGCAGCCTGACAGCGAGTAGTAAAATGACTAAAGAGTTTTCACATATTTAAAAGCTTACGAATTGGTTACCTCACTCACACTAGTACAGAATATACATATATATTATTTATTTTGCGAGTTTTGGGGCATTCGTAACCTTCGTTTTTTACTATTTTACGATTTCTCCGCTGATGTTTACATTTTCTTCCACAGATTCTCCGATCCGGGTTGACACTTCCGGTTCAAAATACCCTCCAAATCATGCAAATTCACCTGACAACGGAGCGTTCCGCCATCTTGCCTGGTGAATGCAAAGCGCTGTCAGAGTCAGTGACCTTCTCTTGTGCATTCTGTACATTTATCCTACCCCTAATATAAAATCCCATAGGCTTAACATTGAGTTTCCGTATGCCACGTTGACTGGCATACAGAGTTTTGTATGCCACTAGTGGCATACAGAATTGTTATCACTTAATATTCCAAAATCTAGGAGATGGGGTAGGATAAAATCAAAACCTGATTCATTTTAATCTTAGCTACTGCATGCCACTCCCGGAGTTTTGGCTCCGGACATCACTCGGCTTCGCCTCATGAAGTCACTATGCCAAACTCCAGTCATGGCATACGGTGGCCAAGATTAAAACTCATCCAGTTTTACGATAGTAATAGTTAAAACGGGATTATTTACATTATTCAGACGTGTGCCAATTCGAAGAAAATCGCTTGTTTCGACGACTTGTTGACATCGTGTTTATAGTTTAAACTGGGGTTACCACATAATCATTTGGTCTGAAATTGTGAGGGAAGTCTGATTTTGTCGGGAGAAATTCTTCAGAAGTACTTAAAACATCCTCACACTTTAAAAAGTATCATAAATGGACGTCCAAACGGCCCATAGGCTTAGCACTGCGGAGGTGTGTCTCCAAAATGGCCGCTAAGGCGGTTCGTAGCACCACCTACTTCCAGGCCGGATTGGAGAATGCAGCAGTGGAGAGTTACACTTCCAGTCGCCCTAATTTTACATTCCTGCCCCTACCACAACAAACCTGAGATGAGGAAAGGCACAAAAGCTTGTATAATATTGTTAGATTTAACAAATAAATGATTCATACCTGTGGAATGTAAAAGAATATCGCAATGTGTATTGAATCTGTTCATATTTGAAAATAAAATAACCCAGATCTATCACATTGTATCAGTCACTGCACTTGCAGCAGAAGTGTATGGAGACGAACCCATATCTATTTTTCCCCCTGACAATCAGTACACTGTCAAGGCTGTTCACATATTTATTTTATGAAGT
Source organism: Alentia gelatinosa (assembly GCA_950022655.1). NCBI lineage: Eukaryota > Metazoa > Annelida > Polychaeta > Phyllodocida > Polynoidae > Alentia > Alentia gelatinosa. The sequence goes on from OX465580.1 coordinate 105,784,272, forward strand.
TAAATCGATAATCAGGGGTTAGCGAAAGATCGTCGTGGTCGTCACGACCGTAGGGGTAATAACACGACAGAAAATGTGATAATGAGACTGATGAGGAGTGCTAAACTATTAAACAAAGGTTACCATTAAACAATTATTCCTGGACGATCTATGTACCATCAAGGTTCTCCACATGTATAGTTTGTGAAAATATATGGACCAGAAGTGGTTAAATTGATTATTATAACGGAGACAAAGCCGACCACGTCGAGTGTCAGCTAGACACTGCTAAATTTAAATCACCCTGAAGCTAAGCCAATATAATCACTGCTCGAATCTAATTTTCAAAAATCAATATCCAAGTGCCACCTTGTCCGAAATGCACATTATATATATCAGAAGAAAGCTGAGAATCTCTAATTTACGGATATTGATGTCTCCAATCATATATTTCAAGTTAAATCCTCATAATAAACGATTTTCTAAATCGTATCTTACCCAGTGCACCTCTCCCCTACTGCATCCATAGTAAACCACAGCTAGGTGGCCATTTCTGTCAATTCGATTCTAAATTCTCCACTGGTTCAAAGTTAATGATATTTCGTATAAGAAAACCTCAGACTCCAGTCAGGTCTGTTCCTCACTACGCTCAGCTATCGCTTCGCGTAGTAATACACGACCTGCCTGTCGTGGCATAAACACTAACACTACTAACTCTCGTTCGGTTTCTACTAATTATTGACAAAATACATACAGACACATAGCTATACATCTTCTACTTATCGTTATGGTCATCTTTTATTCATAACTCATCAATTTGTTAAGAAAATGGCAGAATTCTACCACCACCACCTTCAAAAAAGCGAATGCAGACCCCTAACGGCAAAACAGGCCTGCGGTACTCTCATGAAACATCACAAAATTTCATATGATTGTTTATATGGCATGAGTTGTTTTCGCGGCATGATATCACGAAGCAGAGCTGAGTGATATTTGTAGCGGAGGACAATGAATGGCATTTAAACAATTATATGAAATTGAGTGATGTTTAGATTTTATCCTACCCTGTTACATGTTTTTAACTCCATATATGTCACCAGTGGCATATAAATATTTTATGGCACAACCGTGGTATACGGTCACACCATGTTAAGTCTAAGGAGATTTATATGAGGGGTAGGATAATTAGAAGAAACCAAACGAGAGTTAGACTTGACAATGTTTATGCCACTCTGGTCAGGTCTGCTCCTCACTACACTCGGCTATCGCCTCGTGTAGTAATACACGACCTGACCAGAGTGGCATAGACACTGACAAGTCTAACTCGAGTTCGGTTTCGTATTTATCCTACCCCATCTATGCTTTTGTATTACTAAAAGATAAATATTGACTCAACAACCAACAGAACATTTTTTATAGTAGCTGACATCCTGCTCTCTGATTGGTCAATATTGTTATTACTCTAGTGGCATAAAAAACACTTTATGTCACGGCCTGCCACATAAAATTTGCCTATGTTAAGTCTATGGCGGTTTTTTATTAGGGGTAGATTAAAGCGGTATATCTGGTAAAAGCCTGCTGTATTAGTACACAGTAAAACGATAGGTGACGCTGCGGTCGAGTGGCCAACCGGGTAACACCGTGCTGTGGGTAAAGGGTTAAAAGATTGTGAATGATAGACCATATGAGTATTGACATCATTATTGAAAGATCCCTGGTATTTTGGTGCCAAGCATATAAACCTCTTCAAGGCACCACTCTCACAGTGTGGCTTAGCCAGTCTGCTGCTTTCTAATAACAAATGTTTTCAGTATAGCGGGATTCACATGGAGAGAGACTCATGAACTTGAGAGCGAGACTGGTGTATTTAACACTATTGCACTATTACTCCAAGAATTTTCCCTCTGTTGAAAGATACCAGAGCAGGAAACAGAAATTGAGCTTTTCCATTATTGTAAGAAAATGACAGATCTGATTCATATGGAAGGACACACTAAGTACACAGTCTCAGACATGCTCCCTTTCACAAGGGACTTAGTCTCTGACTCGCAGCTTTTGAATGTGAATGCATGCTTTGCTTGAGACTCAAGTATCTTTGGTTAGCACCCAGTGCAAAGACTTCGCATGTGAATGTGCATAAGACCAGACCAGACTAAGTTGTATTCTGTATTCCAGTCCAAATATAGTCACTGGTGCCCCAAGTACACAATATTCCCGCTAGGTGGCATCATTGAGATTATAGAAATCTTTGGGTTGCATTGATGTACGTGTCTAGCACGGGCGTCAGGCCAGTGGATTCTCAAAGCTCTAAGCCTAGTTCCTTAAGAATTCTTCTCCCATAGAGCGTAGTGAGAACCTTGTACAGAATACCACTTAGGGAGTGTGAGGTAAAGGTTCAAACCAATACTACCAACTGAATTGATAAAGATTAAGATTTAACAAGCCAGCTTTTGCCAGATCCTTGCATGTCTTTGTTATTAGATTTGTAGTAGCCATCTTGAATATTTGTTCTTTCTGTGACCATTAGTTGTATTTAATTCCTGATGTTTGGGGATTTTGTTCCACACATCACATGACCCTTGTCATGTAATATTACATACTTTATTCATTTACAGAAAATGGTACAAGCCGGGAAAATGGCATGTCTATTATCACATTTCTGTGGTTCCATGTCAGATATCTTTGTCAAAAATCGACCTGAGGGATATAAAACCATGTCCTAACCCTGAAATGACATCAATACTTGATATAGGGATAAATCTTCATATTATTTGTTGATGAAAAATATAATTTCAAGTCTACATGTGAATGTTCCCAATTTTAAGTAACCTCAGCAATATTACCATATACATATTTATCAACTCACTGCAGTAGCCCTTAGTATATTTATATGATATTAAAGCACACAATATTCTGAATCTGAAGCTTTCTGATCCAATGTTCCAGATAAATTGTGCCTTCAATGATGAGCAATTGAAGTTTCAATTTTTGGTAGATTATTGAAGGACTAACCTCCGAGATGGTTTCTATATAAAAGATATGTTTAAATTCTCTCAAAGCACACCATTAGAAAGCTCTTTAAAATGCAGAATAATCGAGTATAAACCTTTCCTGCTCTTTACATTCTTAAATTTCTAGAAAGCTACAAAGACAAAATTACACCTCCAAGATTTACACCTTCAATACTATTTACACCTCGAAGATGTTAGTTTACTATGATACACTGGGTGGTGGTGGTGACATTTTATGTCATAACTCGGAGAATTGATTAACATAGAAACTCCAAATAAATACATGCGGAAAAAAGTTTTGAATTTTAAATTTTGATTCAACAAAAGTGATATAGGCTTATTTGCCGTTTTCCGCCACGAGCGTAAGAATGTTTTGGTCCAGCTTCCTGGCCCACTCGTGGTATAAAATCTTAAACAACATCATTTATATCATATGATACACATTAATCAATGTGTATCATATATAACTTTTCATCTTCATTTAAGATACTTTCTATATCAATGTCCAGATCTCAGAGGCTGAAAATGTGAAAAGAGCACCAATAATTGATACCTCGCTCAAACAAAGAAGATAACTTTTGATTATAAGACTTGACGTTCTAATTTCCTTTAAAAGAAAGATCATTAAAGAGTTGTAGTTTTGGTAAATGTGGTCACCATATGCAAAGCAGAATTTTTTTTTTTCACAGGATGTAATTGCAAGACTTAACGGAGAATGTACCCAGTTGGCACTATTTTTCCTCATAATTGCTGTTGGTATGTGTAGCAAAGGCCTGTCACTGTGACCAATGTCATCAAATTCATGAATGCCCATGCAATTCCCCTGTTATACTAAATTTAAAACCATCGTAGATTATTACAAAATTTGTTTTTATCACAAGAGGGCCATTAGCTGTCTTACTAATGTAGAAATGCCCATAATTATCACAGAAAATGCGTGTTGCAAAGGTTAGAAAATCACTGGTTCTGATACCAGTGAGTACATTGGCAGAATGCAGGTTTTGCTGTTTTCTGAGAATGTCCTGACAGTTAAGTAATACACTCTCATAGTAAATTATATGTTGAATCTGTGGTAATGAAGGATATCTGCTAGTAAAATGAGGGTCAGAACAATCAATTGATAGTATTATCACTTGTGTAATGTTACTGCGGTGATTTGGGATATTGTCGAGTGAATTTCCTCAAAATATATATGCATCACAGCAACCGTCATTTACCTTACATCTTCTTCAGGCAGCTATTGTTTATTTGTTGAAACACAGGGTTTATTTGTTGAAACACATTCCCTTCTGGTGACATTACAGATTACTCAGGACATAAGTGACAATACAAGGGGCTGCAATAACCCTGGTATAGTCTCTACTGTAATAGGCCAACAGTTTTGCTGCTAACTTTGGGATGATGATTGTTGAAAAACATTGCACTTTTATCTTAGAAAAGCTCTTGCACGGCAGATCACTAGAGGTCTTAATAAGATGGGCCCCCACTCCACAGCCATGGTACTGCCAGGTGTTACAGTACCTCACACAAAATTTTCTCTGCCACATTTGCCACACTATATATATAAAAGTGAATCTAAATTACACAGTTAGAGAACCTCTTATGTAAGTGAATCTCAAAAAAGCTTCAACCTCACATCACATTTCTATCTGCCATACGAGCATTATTGCTGAGATTTGAAGTCATCTTATCATTTAGTGAAATATATACTGGAAAAAAATATAATTTTTTGCTTATTTCAAATTGTTATGCGTTCAGACAAGAGTCTCTGCTGTGGCTGAGGGAAAAGGTGAGACTACCTGTCAGTTCTATTGTAACACACATCTGAAAACCAATCCGTTACTTCAAAGATTTCCTCAGACTATGAAGGTGAATTTGTGAAGCCCTTGGAGCATCGAATGAAACATTAATGAATCTTAAGATTTTATATAAATGACGTCATACAGGGGTGGTGGGGGGGGGGGGGGGATGGGTTCCAGTTTCCATGACCAAGCATGACAAGGGTGATGGGGTCATGTGGTGTATGACCTCATGCCTGAAAACATGCAAAAGGAGATAGGAAAGGAGAGAACCAAGAAAAGGAAAGGTAACAGGGACATTACCTGTGTGCTGAAATCTTGGTGCTAGTGATATCAGTGTTATAGGGATGTGGCAGGTGAAATTACCTGACTGGCCACCACCCTGTCCATCCTTCAAAGACCTACCAACCTACCAACCTACATATTAGCCAACCTGCCCACTGACAACCTCCCCAACTGCCAACCTGTCCACCCATCAATATACTGTACACCCACTGGCCTGCCTACTTTCCAACCTACATATCCAGAAACCTATTTACCCAAGAACCTGTCCGACCTAATCAACTACCAAAACGTCCACCCACACACCAGGCAGCCTACCACCAGCCAGCAAGATGATTTGAATTTTGCACCCACCCACCCTACATCTTTTTAGTGGTTGCCCAGTAAACACAAGAGGTAAATTTACGTGTGTCACAGGTAGATCTTGTATGTATAAAAACGTAGAAATGTTAAAGTCTACTTATGCCTGTAGAACGTTTGGTAATTTTAGGTAGTTTTATGTTAATTCATGTAATTGACATTACGTTTATTTATGTAAATCTACATTTATGTGCATGAATTCAAGTTTATGTGCATGAATTCACAAGAGGCATGGAAGTAGTTTCTATCAATTATTTTTGCTCCTTGGGGATGGTATGTCATGTAAGGTTGGTTTCTTTACCAGATTTACCAAACCAGGAGGTTCAATTATCTTATTCAGGTTATGATTGGCTGATATTTTTGTCACTACAGTTATCCTAATTTAGTTAATTTTGGCAGTTGAGTGGGACCACACCTTTCTGCAGGTGTGTGGTGTTGGCCATAATGTCAGCTTAGATTTATGTAAAATTATGTATTTCTCTGCCGATATATTTACGTAGATTCACGTAGTTTAGAAATGTAAATTTACGTTTCTGAACTGTGAATCTACATAAATATACGTAAAACCTCCCAAACATTCAACAGACGTAAGTAAACCCTAACATTTCTACGTTCCTTCTACGTAAAGATTTACATAGATTCTCCCTAATAAATTCATAAATTTACGTTACAAGAACGTATGATGTGTTTGCTGGGTGGGCTCTGATTTCTTGTTCACTCTTATTTACTATCACGTCCGGTAAATAAACCTTGTTCATTTTTGCTCTAGTCAGGCGTCTGTTTGGCCATCAAGTTTAGGCACAGGTAAGATTTGTGGATCATGTACTCTCGTTCTTGCTATTAACATAAGAAGTCTGTCAACAGACATTTCTCGCTCATAAATGAAGTTCTGTAAATGACAGCCTCTTTGGTCGTCAAGATAGGTAATAGCTATCATTGCATGCAATGTTCCTGTTGGCGTCCTTCGTAGAACTGATAGACAAGTTCTCGTTTATTTTGAAGAATCTGTAGTTTATCAATGTACTTTTTTGTGGCATTCATATAGAGTATATTGCTGCATTTAAAGGAAGGTAATTATCTTAGGTCACATCTTAGTAATTTGATACAGTCTGTGAGATACTGTTTTATGCATCCTTCTTAAATGTGATTCATAGTTCAATGTTGCATTCTAAAGCATACCCAGATGGATATAAACGGTGGGATTTGCTAATTCAGTATTGCCAATATAAAATGCTGATCCTGTCATTTATTTTATCCATAATCTGAGTGAAAAGGCACAACTTTGGTCTTATTTACATTGAAGGCCAGACAATTTTGTTAACACTAGCGATACACATTGTAGATCATTCTTAAACCAGTCCATGTTATTACTCTATATTATTTTTATTAGTTTTTAAGCTGTGTCTCACCTTAGAAGTCAACAGGCATCTTTTTACCTAGTAATCCATCTATATATTGAGCTATAACTACAAACTGTTAACATGGGTCCTTTGATCCATCTATATATTGACCTATAAGTACAAACTATTAACATGGGTCTGAAAATATAAGAACTAAGAAATAAAGAGTTGGAAAGAAGATAGGATAAGTGAAATGACGTACAGGTATTAAAAAACTAGGTAATATGGATAAAAAATCAATATCAAAATTTGATTTTACCCTAAGAGTGCTTTATATAGTAGGTCCAAGAGTAGACTATTGTTAATACAATCAACATACACACTTGATCAGATATGTAAATCAAATAACATATAAAAAAACAACTCTCATGCTAAAACCAATATGTAATAGTGAAAACGAGAGGGAGTATGAAAAGCCATCAGGTTTATAGTTCTGACATCATATAAATCACTCCGAGCTATCATGAAAATATAGGAAAGGTATGTCCACCTTTAGAATATGCCATCTGTATTTACTGCCCTCAGAAATGCGTGCATTCTTGAAATAATACGATCATTTGTATTTAAGCACCACTTTACTAAGATGGATGAACTATTGTAAATCAGTATTGGACTGTGACACATATATAACTAGTGGTGGATGATCACATGCATGACAACTTTGGATGTACAAATGAAATCTCCATATCAAAGAAAGCATAATAAAGAAAGCCATGCTCATACTAAAAAATAATATGAGAAGGTTAACAGTATCGAACGAAGTCTACTTAAACGGTAGCTAATTTGGTGTTCCCATCTACCAATTATGATATTTAACACCGCCGACCGATTATGTGACACTTCTGGTGCAATGATATTCAGGTGGAATAGTCTTTTTCTTCAAAATTACATAATATGCCGCAACTAATCAACTCTCTGTATCACCGACAAAATGTCTCCGTATTGAATTAATCAGTGGCTAAATGAACATGAGTGCCAAAGCCGGTTGGTGACTACCATAATTTTCTGACCGCAATCAATTATGCACACCAATTATTTCCCAATCAGAACCGAATTTTGTACAGGTTGCATATAGTCAGTGGCTTTTGCGTCGGCATTTGGAAACGTGGCTTAACCTGGTCAAATTACACGCGGTAAGGGGAGCAACAACAGTGCATTCATTTCTAAACACGACCATTAAGGCCCGCTCCAAGAGATTCACTCAGAACAAATTATAATAAATGATGCGGTCAATTCTATGAATAATTCGATTCTAAATTGATATTATTAAACAAAGAAACCAAAAACTTGGCCCTAGATTAACTGCCAAGGTTAATTTGAAAAAAGTGCAATACAAACTTCAACGCCTACAAGAAGCTTTATGAAGGGTTTTGTCGAACAACCATCACGCTAGACATCATGGTGGACAGCATGATCAACATTATTTTAAACGTAATGGTGTTCCACTAGAGCCAAGAAAAGCATATGCGTGTTCAATTACATAGGTTGCCAAACTAAATGAAATCATAATCAATGGGATCCCATCCAAGAGGGAAGATCCCCCGGAGACTATCTCAGTAGGGACCACACCCACCTACATTAACCTATGACTGTTTGATGGGGGGCCATCCTTGAGGGGAGACCCCACGGAGAGGTAATTTGTGCATTTAGGAGTCATACTAGTCACGTGGATATGTGGACTAAAGGTGACTCATCAGGATCCTCAAGCATGGCAACAGTGATCCCCCCCAAACTCCAACTCCCATAATTTGTTGTCGTTCGCTTTTTGTATGGATTTCTTGTATGATGTAAATGTCGGGGTTGTCCCTGAGCTGAGGGAATATAGCTTTTCTCTTGACCTTATTTCCTATATCAGTCACGTTCAAACAACAAAATCTCAGGTCCCGGCTGATGCACCCCTCTCGTAAGATCTCACACTCTCTAAGTCGTATTCTGTACTCTCACTACGCTCTATGGAGCCTGCCTGCCCTGCTAAAGACGTACATCAATGCAACCAAAGATTCCTATAATCTCAATGATGCCACAGAGCGGCAATACCCCAAGGCTCTAAGCCTAGTTCGTTAAGAATTATTCTCCCACAGAGCACATTGAGAACCTTGTACAGATTACAACTTAAAGAGTGTGAGATCTTGTGAGAGGGGTGCCTTCTCTTATTCCCAAACCACCTATGCTTACTCATAGTAACCTGTGCTGTTGGATGAATCTAATTCCACTTGATAACCTTCCCACCTCACCCCGAACACTAACATAGCATCGGAAACAACATATGTATACATGTAATCTATATCCGACAGAAAAAAAACCATGATCAGCATTGAGCTGAATGTTATGCCAGATAAACAAAAACATGCTACACTGAACATAAGCACTATTTTTTCAGTACAGCAAACACTAAACATAGACATTCTTTTCCTTCCCACACTGTGTTAGGTGGAATAATGCTTAACTACTATGAAAGGTATCCTGAAATTATCCTGGTACCCCCCCTACCCCCAGCTCCCAGAAAAAAACCAGATGGAAATCAATTCTTTAAAATTTGTAGTTCCTAAGTTCCTAAAGCTATACCCATACAATTTACTCATAAACAACAATGGTTTATCCAGGCATGGTAACGTTAACACAACCGTTCACCCAGACCAGACATTGTGGTTATGCAAACATTTGTACCAAACCTCAATGAAAACCATACATCTTCGCCTAATCCATAGCCTAAACTGGTTCATTTTGCCAGGGTACATCACGCTCAAACCAGATAAGACTTGGATCACACTGTTATACATTTGTTTCCAACCCCTCTGAAAACTGTTCACGCCCACATCACCCATAGCCTAAATTGGTTCATGTAAGCCATCAGCATGGTTTAATTTTCGATCTAGATAACACTTGAAACTTAAAACATTATCATACAACGCAAATATACTGTTGACATGGAACCCTCGAAAAAGGAGGGAGACCGTACTCCTGCCAGAGGACTATCAAACGACCTATCAAAGGGAGAAGAAAGTGTGACAAGGGCTAATATCAAATGACCGCTTTCCGTATCCTGGATCCCATCTCATCTCCAGTAAAAGTGATTTAGTCCGGCCCTGTCTTCACTTAATACAAACACGGAATTCTAAACCTCCATCATTAAAGCCTATAAGACACCGACCCGACGGCTGTGCCCGATTCTACCTTTTCCCAACGGATCCGTCAGGTCGGTGAGAACTGCATCACCCGGGTCGATGTACGCACTTCACCGATCCGATTTTATTGCTTTTCCTGACAGGTCGGGCATTACTACCATGTCAGATATGACCGACTCTCGCCGACCTTAAGATTTCGATGTACGCACTTTCACCGATTGTTACCGATTCTGAGTTTTTTTTTCTTTATTCCTGCCGGTTCTGCCACGAGGGGCAGTTCTTCCACCGGAAGTTCTAGAACAGTATACAGTGTCGGATTCTACAAAGGTGTCATCTTTAGGAGGTTATGGATAAGGATATTTACATACATCATTTCACATGAGATACCAGACCAGCAGAGGTTAAACATAGTAGGTGAGGTAATGAGATGAGATGGCGATGAACTTAGAGCGAGGTTGTTCACCAAATACATGTACCGTTTATATACAGTTATTCACGGTGTGCATTGCACGTTTTACTAGTCAGGTTACCCATTCGTACACCGAGTAATTGTCCTTAATCTGCTTTTTGAACTGTCGCTTGTCAATAGATTTTTGAGTCTGTTCCGGTAATTTGTTCCACAGAAGTACCCCTCTAGCATAGGTTGACCGCTGGTACTTGCTAGTTTTCGGTCTTCGCTGTTTAACTTGACTCTCGCGTCACTGCGTGTCCGACGTGTCCTACTGTCTATTAGGTCCTGGTTATTACTTAGTTTGTACATTACTTCTACAGTCTAAGAAGTCTACTTTCGCCTTCTCATGCAGCTCTATCAAAGTTTGGTTTCTTGTTCTGAAGCCCTGCACAATCCGAAGTCCTCTATTTTGGGCTATTTGTAGTTTGGCTGTCTCCGCTAGTATGGCACCATCTAGAGTTGGCAGTTTGAATAGCGATGCTACCTATCCCCTAGTCCGATTTAGAAAGTTACTCATATGGATTTGTAGGTGAAACAGGGGCGATTACAGTTCTGAAAACCGTTTCCCGATATCTTAATTGGATCCGAAGTTATTAAACTTTGAATTAATTTCTATGAATCCACACCAGCGGCCCGTGGCTCACCCCAGCTCGGCTCCCGTGGGCTCTCTTTGATTTTATCCCGGGTAATTTACGAGGTAATAAAAGTAGGAGTTGTCGTCGGGAAGAGTCTACATGTCGGTGTCTTATAGGTATAAGACACCGAAATTTTATTCCCGACTCTCACCCAGCCGATGGTCGAGATGAATCGGGCACAAATTTCAGTGTCTTATAGGCTTAACTCCCACTTGAACTCCCTCAACTATGTAGAATAAAACCTTGTTCTAAAGGAAAATTCAAATGTGGCATTAATTCAAAACATAAATTAGACAGCCCATCAGACCAGTGTACCCGCAATGCATAAATCCTTCATGATATCTAATTATTCTTCGCACCTTGATTACAGTCTGTTAAGAAGCAGTACGATTTTCACTCCCCAGTCTCTGATCATGGGCAACTTCTGACCGAGATGTATTCCTTGGGAATGGAGCATGTCATAATAGTACTTGACTTTTCCATCATGATGACGATGAATCATGCATTGCAACCACGAAGATGAAACCAAGTTTGTCTGGTTTACCACAGCCAGGCCTTTGTTCATGTCTGTAACTGCCGCATCGATGATTATTGTTAATAAACCACCCCCTGGGATCATTTACATAAATATCGACAGTTATGAAAGTGTAGTTTAGCGATTCCGATGGTTACAAAAAGTATGTTTGGCTACGAATTCTAATGTCATCACATATAATTCGCTTGCTGGCAATCACAAAAAATATCCGCAGCGAGGAAATTTAGCGACTACAACCATTATAAAAAGACATTTTTATCGCTGACTCCATCGCTAGAGGGCCACAGCTACAAAAAAAAAGGTCAGGTCTTGCATTAGCGATTCCCAATACAAGTTTTTTTTTCATATCAGCCTATAATGTTTGTTCCTAAAACTTGTTCATATTTAAACATGTTGTTTCTTATACTAAATGGAAATATAATAAATATAACGTTCAATTGTAATAGAAAAAAATCATAATCGCTAAAAATTTGTATCGGCAACAGTTTGCGATGGTCTTGGCCACAGACTAATGTAACGGGACCCTGCTATACACCACAACAGTATTATACTTTAGATACTGACTGAAGACTACAGTGTTGACTGAAGACTATAGTCTATAATAATTCTTTTCGGCGTCGTAGCCAATGTCAAACTCGTTTTTCATGCACTAAATCCATTCCAAATTAAAAGATATTTTCAACAGAGACTTCTATTCACATGTTATACATTCTATTCATATGTTATACATGTATACATGTTATATATATATATATATATATATATATATATATATATATATATATATATATATATATATATATATACATATATATATATATATATATATATATATATATATATATATACATGTTATATATATACATATATACCAAATTTCATCATTTGTTAACGATTGAATCGTTTTTTTGAGAAATGTTTGATCTTTCGCACAGATATACAGGCACTGCACCACTCGCCCTGCTGGTCTCAGACATACCACTGAATCGCTCGATGGTGTCGGAAGTGTTTCACACAAACAAGTTGATTATTAGCAAATGATTAAATTTGGTATACATGTATCACATAGTAGGTTTATCAGTTGAAATATATCTTAATTTGAATGAGATTAAGTGCATTGGAAGTCGCCACTAAGTATTTAGAAAAATAAAATTACTGAAAAAAATGGGTTAGAACTCTCAACCTTCAGGCTGAGAGACCAACGCCTAACCTGATGGTCCACAGTGTTGGATGCTCTGGTGCCAATAAATACATGGTACGATACCAGAGGGCATGGTACTGCAGTTTGACTGGTACCCGGTTCCCCATTGTGGAGAACTTGTGAGCCATAATGACTTGGCAACAAAATGACTCTCACGCACACAGATACGCCACCTGACGGCTCACAGAAGAATACATGTGTCACACACAGTCCTGCCATCTACCGGGTTTCTCACCACCACACATTCTCGTGACGTCACGACCACGCTGTGTAGTCGCTCATCACAAGACTCGGACTGAACTCGGGAATTTTTTACTTGGTTTATTTTCCTTTTGTTCAACTAAATATCAGGCACCAAGATGCCGGGTACTCTTTCTTCAACGAAACGAGTATCTACTCCAAAGAAAACCAAGACTAAGAGTCCTAAGAAAACAGTGAAATCGAAGAAGATAAATGATTTGCGACAGCAAGTGGCCGAAATCCAAGAGGCCATGGCGAACTTCCTAGCGAGTCAGAGTCAAGTACAACAACCGTCTACAGTTTCCGACGACAATCCAGTTTTGTCGTTCAATCGGGATCATACATTCAGAGAAATTCTACCACAACTTCCAGTCATCAAGTCAATCAGGTGTTACAAGGAAACATTCAACCGGCGGTTTCTGATCCTCTCATCGCCGCCATGTCTCAGTCTTCAAACTCCTGGGACTCCGCTCCGGCACGCCGCTACGGCCCTTCATTTGATAATGAATCTCTGGATGAGCGAGTCCAACGTATCATACAATCTTCAGCTCACGTTCTACGACCCTTTCCGGGTAAGTTCTCTCACCCTCATGATTATGTGAATCGTGGCATAAAGAAAGAGAAGACTACTTTGGGAGTTCTCAATATTCAGGAACATATTTGGGGAATTCTCAGAATGTTCGATGATGTAAGTACTGACTCAAATAAACGCCCGTTCTTGATGCAGCATTTAAGGGAAATCATTGAGGATTCTCTCGAATATGAATTTGAATCTGTTAGACGCTGGAGTGAAGAGGTATTCACCCATATCGCTGAGGGAAGATTTAGATTAAGTTGGCGTAGCGACACCCAAATCCAGCATTTAAGGATTGCCATGTCATGTTCGGAGAGTTCCCGCATCAAGACACCAGATGGCGACTCCAACGCGAAACGTGACATCAAAAAGAAACAAGCCATCCCTCACCACCCTCTGTGCAAGAACTTCAATCTCACAAGAGGCTGTCAACTCCAATCTCCGCACCAATCGGACACAGGCGTTTTGGTGGCACATGTATGTGAATGCTGTTTCAACGCTTTGGGACTCTATCATCCCCATAACATTGTCGACTGCCGCATCAAAGCGAAACATGAATCTCAGGCTATTAGGCCGAGCGCCGCTCCGGCTGCGAGCCAGGGGTTTCGGAAAAATGCCAGCACTCACAACAACGACTTTCCAAGGCAAGCCTAGTCACATAGTGGACTTGGCCAACCCTGTCCAGGACTCGACTGTTTCTGAGTCAAGACTGTTAATTCCTACTCCCAGTTTAGGATTTTTTGGTTTCATACGACCTTCACCTTCATATGAGTATTCACGCTGTTACCCAGAACAATTTGCTGTTTATTCTGAAATTATTTTAGCAGGTACTTAGAATTTCCAAGGCGCCCGTTTGCCGGTGCAGTCGGGTCTGAACCCTCAAGCATGGGAGGACAATCTTGTGAATTATCATGACTCAGCCGTAGTTGATTTCAACAGTACAGTACAGTTGGCCAATAGGTTATATGTCGACGACATCCCCGATCTCGACATTTGAGAATCACGCAAGCGCTCGTTGTCACCAAAGAACCCTCGAGAAATTTGTGAACACTGAACTATCACATAAGGCGCTTTTGGGCCCTTTTATTTCTCCCCCTTTTGGGCCAGGAACTCAGGTTTCACCTTTGATGTCATGCTCGAAGAAGGATTCAGCTGATAGAAAAGTCATAATGGATTTGTCTTTTCCTGAAGGCAGTTCAGTTAATGACGGAATTCCGGAGCAGATGTATCTCCCATTGTGTACGTCACGCCCGTCGTTTCTTGGCAGCTTTGTTTGCCAATATGAGGGTTTCAAACGTTGCCAGTTCTGTCAGAATTTCGGCTGCTAGTCGTCGGGATTTGGCATGGTTCATCGTGTACGCATCTACGGCGAATGGAGTCCATCTACTGGGAGACACCAGAGATTGTGTCCACCTCTGCATAGACTTGTCGGACACCAGTTTTGTGGCCCGCACAAAACAGTGCTCCATCATCTGCGAGTGCAGCGCTGACTTTGATGTTTTCACAAAAGATCAGGACAAGAGGGCAGCTCTGGCTGTTCTTCTTGCTTCCCATATTCTGGTGTCAACCACTCTATCCGCTGTTGTCGTTGATTTCTCTAGCGACTCCTCGGATGTTGCCGGTTTCATACAGGCACGCACCCATAAGGATCTCCATCTGTCAAAATGCGCTCGTCAGTTTTGGCATCTAATCGCGATCAGGGATTGCGAAGTAAATGTCACGTGTCCAACTCTTCCACTTGTCTCGCCACTTCCTGTACATGTGAACTGCCCTGCTTTCTCTGAAGTTTTTAGTGTAGACTCTGTCTTACTTTACAGAGACAGATTTGGGGCTGCATGCGGAGATGATCCAATCTTGGAGAGCAGCGAGGGCTCCATCGACCATCAAGAATAAAGACGTACAAGCAAAGAAGTACATCAACTTTGCCTAGGCGAACATAGCGATACCCACAAGACCAACTACATTGGAAGCTTGCTTATTCGTCCAGTTTCTAGCATCTTCACTCAGTTCGCCAGGAGCTGTGAAGAACTACATAGTGGGCCCGCGTGACTGGATTTTGGACCACGGAGGTTCTTCCCTACCTTTCAACTCGCCTCAAGCTCTCGCTGTCGAGAAGGGTGCCGCAATTTGTTCTGGTCACGTCACTCGTCCAGCACGTCCGATCACTCAACCTTTGCTGGATAAGCTTTGTGCCGCTTCCTTGGATATTACCGATGGTTCCCTGTTTCGCGCACCGGCTCTGCTTGCTTTTAACACTCTCCTACGTTCATCGAACTTATTCTTCTCGGGACACTCATCACCCATGTCCTCACCAGACAAGACGTCCGACACGACATTGTTCATCCAAGTGCGCTCGACCAAGACAAGGAGTCTTCTCGCTCCGCCCACGGTGATTACGGTCGCCTCCACTAAGGGTGCCTGGTGCCCTGTCAAGGAATGGGGATCTTATATAGCAAGTTACCCTGGTAACGAGCTGGACCCCATTTTCCTAACACGATTCGGTGTGCCCATGACACCTCACCAGTTTACGGCTATTCTACGCCTATTGCTTACACGTGTTGGAGTTTCTGACCCCATGTCTTACTCCATACACTCGTTTCGTAGGGGGGGGGGGACGCACTCAGCTCTGGCCTCTGGAAAGTCTCTAGAACAGGTTCAACAACTCGGAACTTGGTCTTCCATCCAAGCCATGCGTCCCTACTTACCCTATCCATGAATTTCATTTCAAGGTTTGCCCTTTGCCTTTGAATTTCAATGTTTTTCATGTCTTTTCATATAATGTCAACAATATAATGTCCATCTAATATTGTTTTTCATACCAACTGGTATTTTAATAACTCATGTCTAACATATCATTTTTAACATACCTACAGGTATGCTATTTGTTTTTCATAACTTCATATATCAACAAAGGTTTATCAAATATTTGTTTTCTTTTAACACAAACAAAACACAGAATTGTGTCTTATAAAACTCAACTTGTGTATTCAACACAATTTTAACCACTGTGTAAAACAACAAGGTTTTATTTTAGACAATTTATATTAAACAAATTGTTTTCTCTATCACTCAATTAACATGTCATGTTTTTCTCACTCAATTTTCATAACTCAAATCAGAGTTCTCTACCTATGTACTTCGTATTAACTCATGTTATGAATCTATCTTTAACGTTCAACATTTACCATGTCAAAATACACTTACAAATGCAATTTAGTGTATTTTTCAAATTTGTCGTATTTTCGTAGTAAAAATACTCCATCTCAATTTGTGGTCATGAATCATTATACATGTTTTGTGGTCCCCGTGGATATAGGTCAATTATACGATCATTCTACGATAATTGAACGATATTAGGCACGGACGACAGTGCTAACATGGATGGACGAGCAGTTTTATGCTACACTGAAAATAAATTGTTGTTTATTTCTTTCCATACTTCAATATATCTTATCGTCCAGCCTCACGGACGATAGTTTTTTATTCAACGGGGCCCAGGTCCATGATCTGTAGATTTGTCTAATTCTTATGTTTGTCTTTTCCTATGGGCAGCTACTTGTGTTGTCACGAAACTAGACAACCCCTTGGACTGTATGGTATCACAGACATGTCACGAAACTAGTGAAACAGGTCCCTGGTTATACTGCACACACAGGTTCGATCGCTCCTGGAACGAAAATTCTGATGATCCCAAATCCCCGATAGGTAGGGGTTTACAGACAATGGTGAACAATCCTGAGACATGGTGGGATATAGACATCTAAACCCTAGTTAAAAAACCTAGAGTTACAACAAAAACTGCATGAATGTTGTATAGACCACATGGGACAAACCTTAACGAAACTTATAGTATTCTCACAAAGATCATTGACCAAGTATATGATGTAGAAGTCAAAGAAATCTTTATCTTGGGTGATTTCAACCTTTAGGTGCACACAAGGAATCAAATAAACAAACTAGCCAAAGATTTGATCAATCTGATGCCCCAATATGGGATGTACCAATATATAAAACATGTTACTCGGTTTACCGTTACAAATTCCATGATTGATCTCGTTTTTACCAACACGCAATTACAATGGCATAAAATTCCTGAACTACCTCCACCGAACAAATTGGGACCCACTTTATAACACCACCAACACTCATTATCAATACAATCATGCGACTAATACAATAACAAAATATCTTGATAATGCCCAAAACGGGCATACAGAGTAAAACCAAAAACGAATCATGGATTACCGGAGAGATTTTCGGACTTATCATACCCACTAATCATATATAAATTATTCTATAAAGCAAAAATACATTATACCAAGCACAATAGAGAAAATGCCAGCTAAATAGAAATGAGGTAGAATTTATATTTAAACAAACACGCCAGGAATATAATATATAAAGGGAAATATAGAGAAAGCTTAAGGGAGATCATAAGAAATTTGGCAAAACACTAAGGGAATTTTATCGAGACATCACAATTCTTTTTTTTAATGGGTTACCCATGGCCTATGGTCTGGGGTGGTCATTGCCCCCCCTGGTGAAACACCTCTGCACTAGCGCACCCCTACGCCACCTCTCCACTATCGGCCGCACTAAACATCAAAGTGCGCTAGGTCGACACTGTACTCTGCCTCATAGGCTTCTCAGGTCTCATACCCTCTACACATACTTTTTCTACTCCGCTCCTTGGCAATTCCGCCGTCGTACCTCCGGTCCCCATATTCCCTGAATATCTGTGACCGCGTACTGGGCGATACCGTGGATAAGTTAATTTATCGTGTAAAACATGTTGACCAGAAGTGCTATGGCTGCTCCTCCAGCAACAGAGACAGATTCTGAAATCACTGTGCGGTAGCAGGAGCCGTCGGCCGAGATCGATCACGTGGATTTGGTCTCGCAACAAGGCACGAGCGCCAGTGCACGGTCTCGGTCTTCAAGAATCACTGCCCTAGAGACCGGTCTGGGAGGAGTGAGAACCAACGTTAACGACGTGAAGACCGACGTGACTAAGATCTCACGGCAGATCGACGGGGTAATGGACGCAATAATGCACATCTCGCAGCCTGCCTCCAGGAGGAGCGGCTCATGGGCGTCGTCGGCGGCCGCACAGACTCGGGATTGGGCAAACGACCAGACTGAACGGCTTCTGCCTCCCCCACGGCAACTACGGGAAGCCTACACGACAGAGGAACATCTACAACGGGAGTTCGGCCGTGAATCCATGCGGCACGATCGCACCACCGGTAAGAGCTCCCTATTGTCTGATATCAATGCCTGTAGGCTCACATCAAAGCCGTATATGTTCATGGACAGGGACAGCGTGTACACGCTATACCAGAAGTTGGACTGATGGTCGAGCCTCGGGCCACTCGAATACATCAGTTGTTTTGTTGCCCTGTTGAGCGATGACCGTGCCTTGCACCCGGACAAGGACCACATGTTTCGCCATTTGTACCAAGTTGCCGTTGACGCGCAGGCAAGGCCGTGGGCCGGTGTCAGGCGATGGAGTAACTACGTGTTTGACCAGGTGGAGGCTGGCAGGATGCTGTGGTCCGACCACGGCCGGATACAGGAAGAGCGTGTCCGGCTCGCCATGACCACTACAAACACGACGACCGCCGCTAACGGCAATGACACCGGACGCTGGCTCCACTCGGTGGGTCGCAAGTGTGGTCACTCAGTCCACGCATGTAACCGGAAACTCACGTACGGCCACGGTTACGACAACACAGCGGCTCCCCCTGTACCCACACCCCCGCGGGTACCCCAGGCGGGGTACCAACTTCAAAGAACCATGAGGCCGGCGGCAGCGCAGAGCGTGCACCAACACCAGCCGACTAAAAAAATGGGCAGGCTGCGCCCCGCGAGTAGGCGAGGCGCGACACGTGGATCAAAGGGGGTCCGGCGGCCAGATGGTGATGTAACGAGGCCGGCCCCCACACGTGACGTCAGGACTCACGTGATCCCCCCCGCACGTGGTCAAGGGGATAACATAAACAACAACAAAGCCGCGGGGAATACACTCCCAGAGGATGCGCCTATCGTTTCCCCGGCCCCGGCTCCCTCCTGCAGCGTGGCAGGTGTTGAGGGTAATTGGGAAATTGGACAGTAATTATAAGAGGCGGATTGGTGGCTCCACCTCTCACCGGACACATCAGCACCTCTCAGATGTCCGCTACCTCACAGAGGGCGCCACCAGCAGCCTTCTCGCAAGGCCCTCAAGTTTGGAACCCGCCCACCCACACCATATTTCAAGTGACTATGAACTTGGGCATCTTGCCCCTTGCCCGTTGGCATCTTTCTCAGAATTAAGAATTTTTCTCCTTTTCAGGAAGAGTAATTATCCTATATCAAATGTATTGGACATTTGCAATTTTTCAGTACATGGAAATTGGTTACTCATGGCCTTTGGTCAGGGGTGGTCATTGCTCCCCCTGTCCGGTACGTGCTATACGTCAGATGTTGGTGGCGGCCCCTACGGCCAACCCCGAGGACCCGTTCCTCCAGCACGAACACGGAGCGAACGTCACGACCAGAATCCTGACTAAAGAATGGAAGGACATCCTACGAGCCGTTCACCAGCCGCATACCTTTACGCTGCATGGCCTCCGCAAGGCTGCAGCAAGAGGCATACCAGGCCGGTATGCCAGAACTATCCATCCAAAGGTATGGCGGCTGGAAATCCAACGCTCATAGGACATACATAAAGAACAATGACTCAGTCAACCGTGCATTGGTCCAATCCTTACTCAACAAAAACTCTTAATTACTCCCTCCCACCCTCTCCTTTATTAATGGCTTCTTGGCTTTTTTATTTACCATATACAAATTACCATGTATTGTATCACGTACAATTAACATTTATATTGTATATCATATTTTCTTATCATAATTGACCGTTACTCTATTTGTCAATTACCTTTACCTTATTACTTATCCTCATATTAATATCATATTCATATGTCGTCCAATAAGGTCGGCATAAAATTTTACCATATACTACCATATAAAATTCAATAAAATTTTATGTTCCCAAGCCCCTGCTTCTCTCCTTTTATCCAGGGTAGGGGTAATGGGTTACTCATGGCCTTTGGTCAGGGGTGGTCATTGCTCCCCCTGGTGTTCCCCCCTCTCGCGCGACACGAGCGCCCCTCCTGCCCCCTAGCGGCTTTCACACGTACTGCGCAGTCACGAGCGCGGCCACGCCATCGGTCCCGGTCTCACTTCTTCTCCAGCCCCACTGCAGTACACACGTATTCCAGTCTTTCTCGTCTTTTTGGCCACGTGCTCGCTGCCTTTCACTCCACGAGTAAAGGCCGGCACGTCCATTCTACCACGAGGAACACGCATCACGAGTGAGAAGGAGAGAACACCATGGGTCCACCGAACACCCGCAGCAACCCCGTCGCTGGACCATCCCAAGGACCAGACACAGAAGGTACGGTCACGGACTCGAGGCAAACGGGTACGGAGCACGTGGCGTCGGTCTCCGACAACGGCTCGACCGTTAAGTCCTCGAGGATGACCGCGCTGGAGAACAAGATGGATACCATGATGGAGGCCATCAACAGAATGTCTCGCCAACGATCCTCGTCCCGGGCTTCGAGGTCGAGGCCGCCGACGGAACCGACAGCCGTGGAGGCCCGGACCAGGGAATGGGCGAACGAGCAGATCGTGCCGGAGGATTTTCTACAGAGGGAGCTCGACCGTGAACGGCTGGTAAGTTGGCCTCAGATTTGACCACTTCTCATTTAATTTCCAAGCCGTTCATGTTTGTGGACCGTGAGGGGATATATACCCTCAGTCAGAAACTCGAGGTCAGGGGTACGCTGGGCCCCCTCGAGTACATCAGTGCTTTCCTGGCTCTCATAGAGGACGAGCGGGCTACCCACGAGGCCGACCGTAAGGATATGTATTGGCACCTCCACCAGGTCTCCGTGGACGCGCAGTCACGGCCGTGGGCCGGCGTGCGCCGTTGGTCTAACTTCATTTTTGACCAGGTGGAGGCAGGACGTATTTATTGGTCGGATCATGTACGAATCCAGGATGAACGGGTTCGTCTGGCCATGACCCCTACGGGTGGGAACGGTTCTGGTCAAGGTGGAGACAAGTCCGGCGGGCACGAGCTGCCATGCCGGGCTTACAAAGAGGGGGTGCCGCCAGCGCAACGGCCACCAGGAGCGGGGAATTAAGTGGTTACACGTGTGCTCCTTCTGCGACTCGGTCGGCAGGATGTGCACACACTCCATCCACGCCTGTAACCGCAAGCTGTCGTACGGCGTGGGGTACTACAGTACTCTGCCTACACCGACACCCGCACCACGCCGGACACACCAAGCCGGACACTCGGTTCGCGCCGCCGACACCAAAGCGCTCCCACAACAGAGTTAAAAAAACGGACCGGACGCGCCCCGCGAGTGAGCGAGGCGTGTCGCTCGCCCCCCCCGCCCAGTACGTCCCCACCACAGCGGAAGGGGGGCTCAACGATCAAAGGGTGCATCAGGGGTGACGCAACCCCCCACGTGTCAACAACACCTCCCGCAGGACACGGTGCGAGCACAAAGGACGCTTACGACACGCCCACTGAATCCACTCCCAGTATTATCAGTGACAGCGTGGACAGCGAGCAATTGCCTCGGCAATTGCCCCGGGGAGAAATGGACACTGCCGCTCCGCCAGACTTCTCGGCCATTAGGGAGGTCTGTGAGACTGGTGTCCCCTCCCCCGGCATCCGGACGGACCCCGGGGCGTTTGCAGACCACAGGCGGGCCCACTGGTAGGACTTCGCCGGGCCCGGGCCGCCGGGACACGCATACATCTACTCGGAGGTGCGGCAAACAGGGCTGCCCAACGCACTGGGGGCACGGATCGAGCTCCCCTCCGACCTCAACGTGCCGGCCTGGGTACGCTACCTCGGGGAGGCACCGGAGAGGAGGGAGCTATTGGACTTTGTGCGCTACGGGTTCCCTCTGGGGTACATCGGACCCACCAGCGACACCTGTGGGGTACCCAATCATCCCAGCGCCACGGGGTACCCAGAGCACATCAGAGAGTTTATCAGAAAGGAGCGCGGACACAGTAATATCCTGGGACCATTCCAGGAACCTCCGTTCTCACCCTGGTGCCACGTGTCGCCAATAATGACACGGGAAAAGCGAGCTTCCAACGACTGGCGTGTCATTACAGATATGACCTACCCGAGGGAGCAAAGTGTAAACGGGTATATCATCAAAAACTCGGTCTATGGGCAGGAGCGCGACCACTGCCTCCCGACCGTCGACAGCTTGGTCGGCCACCTGGTGGCCTCCGGGCCCAGTAGCTATATGTCCACCATCGACATCGCCAGGGCCTATAAGAATTTTAGGTGCGACCCCCTCGACTGGCCGTTGTTATGCTTTGCATGGGAGGACGGGTACTTCTGTGATACGGCCATGCCGTTTGGTGCCCGGGCCTCCTCGTACCACATGCAGTGCGTGGCAGACTGCATCGTGGGTATCCTCGGCCAGAAGGGGGTCGAGGCATGTATGTATCTGGACGACCTGATCATCCTGTCCCCGAGCCGGGCCAAGGCGACCGTCGATTTTAACATCGCCCGTGAGCTTTTCAACAAACTCGGGCTCCCGGAAGCACGAGAGAAGGCACAGACCCCGGTGCCGGTCCCTACCTGGCTGGGCATTGTCATCAATGCCCCGGAGATGTCTCTCACCATCCCCGAGGACAAGCTGCTGGACGTACGGGCGCATGTGAGGGCGGTATCAGCTAAACAATCACTCACGAAGCGCCAACTCCAATTGGTCCTCGGCAAAATACTTCACGTGTCGAAGTGCATACGGCCGGCCCGGCCGTTCGTGAGTAAATTGCTCGAGGCCCTACGGAGGATGTCCGGCTTCCTCAATATCGTCCGGCTTCGGCTTCGTCAATATCAAAGCCGAGATGCGGCAAGACTTGCAATGGTTCCTCCGCTTCGCTGAGGGCTGGAACGGCCACCCCCTCATTCCTCGCGGCCCGCCTACAAAGTGTATCATCGTCGATGCGTGCCTCTCGGGCATCGGAGGTACAGACGGGAAGTACTCGTACTCCGGGCAGGTGTGCCCTGTCAGCGACCCCGTTGACTGTATCGCCGAGCTCGAGGCACTTAACACCATATTCGCGATGAATACGTTCCTCACCGACCGGGATCGAGGCACGCGGGTAGAAGTCTTCTGTGATAACCTGGCCACCGTCCAGGCACTCACATCCGGACGGGCGAGGAACTCAGTCCTTGCGGAGTGTGCCCGGCAAGCCTGGATGGTCCAGGCGAAATTACAGATCGACTTCATCTAGACGCACGTTCCGGGGGCACTCAACACCGTCGCGGATGCCCTCAGCCATGCTCACCTGACCTCAAGGGAATTTGACAAAGCGGCCACGTTCACCAAATTCCATTCCCTAACTGAAATTATGCCATGTACTCACGCGGCATTTATTCCTGTTCTACGTCTCACATGCAGATCCGGCGCTACGCTGTCTCAAGACGAGGGCATCTGCTCGACAATCAGAGGCACGTGCCCCCGGAACGGTCGCGAACCAGCGGAGTGCCGTCGCGACCTACCTCGCATTCTGCCGGATGGGGGCGGACCCGCAGAGGCCCACGGTGAGCTTTACCACGGCGTACCTGGAATACGTCGCGGACCACGCCCCCTCGCCGGCCACAGTCGCGAATCACCTCTCACACGTGCGGTCGCATCTGCGACTGACGGGAGGGGATGTCGCACCCATGGAGGACTTCCGGATCAAGCGGGCCCTCGAGGCGATGCGGCGAAACAAGACCTATCAGCCCAACGTGAAACCACCAGTGCCGTTGGCCGTGATCCGGGCCGTCCTCGCGGCCCTTACGGACTCTCCAATTCACCTCGCTCTACGGGCCGCCATCCTGATAATTTATTACGTGGCACTCAGACAAAGCGAAGTGGCGCCCCCAACGGCCTCGAGGTACGACGCGGCGCGACACCTATCGCACCGGGATGTGGTGGTCGGCCGTCGACGCGTGACCGTCCGTATCAAAGCCGCCAAAAACATGCAGCACGTGGGGGAGGAGAAAACGGTCACGCTGCAGGAATCACCCGAACCGCGGTTCTGTCCGGTACGTGCTATACGTCAGATGTTGGTGGCGGCCCCTACGGCCAACCCCGAGGACCCGTTCCTCCAGCACGAACACGGAGCGACCGTCAGGACCAGAATCCTGACTAAAGAATGGAAGGACATCCTACGAGCCATTCACCAGCCGCATACCTTTACGCTGCATGGCCTTCGCAAGGCTGCAGCAACAGAGGCATACCAGGCCGGTATGCCAGAACTATCCATCCAAAGGTATGGCGGCTGGAAATCCAACGCTCATAGGACATACATAAAGAACAATGACGCCGACTCAGTCAACCGTGCATTGGTCCAATCCTTACTCAACAAAAACTCTTAATTACTCCCTCCCACCCTCTCCTTTATTAATGGCTCCTTGGCTTTTTTATTTACCATATACAATTTACCATGTATTGTATCACGTACAATTAACATTTATATCGTATATCATATTTTCTTATCATAATTGACCGTTACTCTATTTGTCAATTACCTTTACCTTATTACTTATCCTCATATTAATATCATATTCATATGTCGTCCAATAAGGTCGGCATAAAATTTTACCATATACTACCATATAATATTCAATAAAATTTTATGTTCCCAAGCCCCTGCTTCTCTCCTTTTATCCAGGGTAGGGGTAATGGGTTACTCATGGCCTTTGGTCAGGGGTGGTCATTGCTCCCCCTGGTGCTCCCCCCTCTCGCGCGACACGAGCGCCCCTCCTGCCCCCTAGTGGCTTTCACACGTACTGCGCAGTCACGAGCGCGGCCACGCCATCGGTCCCGGTCTCACTTCTTCTCCAGCCCCACTGCAGTACACACGTACTCCAGTCTTTCTCGTCCCACCCACCCTCAACCTCACTCCTTTTTCCTACTCACGTAGGCCTTTTTTTATCCTTTTTCCTACTCATGTAGGCCTTTTTCATTTACCATATACAATTTACCATGTATAGTATCACGTACAATTAACATTTATATTGTATATCATATTTTCTTATCATAATTGACCATTACTCTATTTGTCAATTACCTTTACCTTATTACTTATCCTCATATCAATAACATATTCATATGTCGTCCAATAAGGTCGGCATAAAATTTTACCATATACTACCATATAAAATTCAATAAAATTTTATGTTCCCAAGCCCCTGCTTCTCTCCTTTTATCCAGGGTAGGGGTAATGACAACTAAACATTCATCATCATAATGACTTGATGTTTCAATTTTCAGACATGAAAATTAATTGTTTAAATTGAATAAACAATTTAAGTCCAATTCCGCCTCAATTATAATTAGTGTTAGTGCGTTAGCCAGCCACACGGAATCTAACACCCCGGATTTTGATGCACTAAAAGAAGTGTGTGAAACCGGAATTCACCGGGAGGGAGTGAGGACGGACCTGTTTGCCTTCCGAGATCATCGCCGGAACACCTGGTTGGAGTTCACAGCCGTAGGGCCCGCGAGGCATGCGGCGATATACAAGGCCGTGCGGCAGACCGGGCTCCCCAACGCTCTCGGCGCGAGGATACAGGTGCCGTCCGATCTAAACCTGCCGGCCTGGGATCGATACTTAGGGGGCATCGAGGATGCCAAGGAGCTCCTGGGATTCCTCCACTACGGCTTCCCCCTGGGCTACCTCGGGCCGGAAAGCGACACGAGGGGCGTGGCCAACCACCCTAGTGCGACCGGCTACCCGGCACAGGTGGAGAGGTTCATTGCAAAGGAGGCATCATTTACCAATATGATGAGACCATTCGACGAACCGCCTTTCAGCCCGTGGTGTCACGTGTTGCTCCTCATGACACGGGAAAAACGGGGCACGGACGATAGGCGGATCATAACGGACATGACTTACCCGCAGGAGCGCAGCGTGAACTCGTTCGTCATTAAGAACTCAGTTTACAGGCTTGAACGAGATCACGGCCTCCCAATGGTGGACGAGTTCGTCGCCAAACTCGTGAAAGCAGGTACCTCGTCATTTATGTCATCGATCGATGTATCACGTGCCCACAAAAACTTCAGATGCGACCCGCTCGACTGGCCACTCTTATGTTTCACGTGGGAGGGCGGGCACTACTGCGATACCGCCATGCCGTTCGGTGCCCGTGCCTCCTCCTATCATATGCAGTGTGAGGCCGAGGCGATCGTGAGCATACTGATATCAAAAGGAGTCACGGCCACGATGTACCTGGCATTTCTCCCTGTTGAGTTGAAAATCTGGCCAGTAGTCCCGTGTCCCAAGTGGAAATAAACTGTTTAGAAAAGTGTGAGGGAACTGCAAATGTCCCAGGTAGCTGTCGGGTTATCCAATTATCTAGCCAGTTATCCAACATTTTCTCATTGTTCCGACGTGCCACGGCAACTTCAGGTTCTTCATCGGTCAATTAGATATTTTTTCATAGGCTGGTTTCGCACCTTACCTGCCTAGGTACGCAATACCTGCAGTGAAACAAACACCTGGCAACGTTTACATTAGCATAGGAACAATGAGTGTATATATGCGTAATACATTCATAACACCAATGTACATTATTTTCAGACAAATAGTAACGTTTACATTGTATTCTATGGTATACCACCTCAAATGGGATGTGTCATGCATGCATATCGCCTAAATAATACTTTAGATACAGCTTCGATGACTCGAGATAAAAACTAAAACTGGATACACAATAATCCATTGACAGGGCTAGCTTAGATACTATGCTTTTTCCCAAGTTAAAACCAAGACAATTATCAACTATGAATTTAGACAGCCCAGGGGGGTGTTGCTCCAAGTTTTTGCGGATCCCAGAATAGCGACCCGAGGCTGAAACCATTGCTATCATAACTATTTCTCCATCTTTATTCAATTAAGAATGTGATGAACCTTTCACCTATGTCACTTAAAATGTGGTGTTGTAAAATGTAGCGATACGACGTGAAAATAAGATATATACATATGCCACGATCCGATATTACTGGAGCAACAATTCCCAATTATCTAGGAGCAACCAACCCAAGACTCGTTGATACAATGCCCTTCATTGTACCAGCAGTCTACTCTGTAAAACAGACAAGACTCTTGCAATTCTATAAGAAGAAAGCTTGGTGCCTTGCTGAATTACCGAAAAGTTACAATTTGACTACAATTACACCTCCCTTTCAAATTCTAGGTGTGATTGCTGGGTTTCTGTGATTGCTGGGATGCCGGACTCGGCCACGTTTGTCCGAGCGACGGCCCAAAATTGAGAACTCACCGTAATGAGGTGGCATTGAATGGAGACATATGTCAATACCATTATCCACGGATACGTGGCATCAAGATTCCATTGTTAGATAATGAGAGATGTTTAAATCAGCACCTGACGCCGTGTCTCAACTACACTAATGATGATAGTGGGTATTCAATGATCCTATTTTAGTAATTCTCCAAGTAAAATCTGTCTCCCCCCTGCTGTGCTTTGTCGGAAACTATTACCACAATCTGCCACCTTCAGCCGTTTTGAACCATCAACCGTCCCTCTCTACATATAATAAGGCCTAAGTGAACCAGATATTATCTTAATTATTGATAATAGTTCAAATTAGGTTCTTCGATGTCAGGCACTAACGTCCAGTTATAAAGTCCTTCCTTGTTTGCGTTAATCATCAATATTACTTAATTCAGCGCGGTCCTCATATTCATATATTATAATGCATACGCTCAGTATGTGAATAGTGTTTCTGCAAGTTGAAGAGCTTTGCTCTTTTATTTCCATAATCTGCATTATCTCAATATCATAGATCTATTGTTTCCAAACATTTATTTATCCTTGGATCGTACTAAGTCTCACGACTGGTTCTAATACACGCCCAGTTTAAAATGAAGTGCATATCCTGTTTTTCAGGTCTAATTTTATGATCGCAACACAGGTGCGATGCGATTGGCGCACACGTTTTAAGACCCCATGAATGCCCCCTCGACCAATTTTATTACCCCTAATGCGATTGACTCGTTGAACTCAATCGCAGGAAAAGTATAGCGTATGCCCGACGGGTGCGATTGAATCTTCGCAATGCTTGTGGCATCACGGTATATATTACATTATATATATATATATATATATATATATATATATATATATATATATATATATATATATATATATATATATATATATATTTATATATATATATATATATATATATATATATATATATATATATATATATATATATTTATATATATATATATATATACATGCATGTTAATCTATACATATTAGATTTCATAGAAATGCTGTGGCATTGGTGACTGAGTGCAGTGTTCTCACACCCTGTCCCACTTCCACTGAGGTGCAAGGAATCAGATGTGATAAGCAAATAAAACTGTGAAAAACTCTGACTGAATATAAACTCCAACCTTATATGCTACATATATCTGATACAGAATACATGGACGAATCAATCGCACATCTTGAACATTTCAAGATGTGCAATGCGACGGATCCGTCGCATAGCACACAATCTCACACACGCGTATCCTCGGCCCCACAGGAGCGATTGTGTACGATGCGATGGGCGGCGCCCTTTTTATGACCCTTTATTTACGTAAATTCACATATTTGATATTACATTTATTTACGTTTACAAATTTGCGTTTATGTGCATGAATTCACATTTGTGTGTATGAACTCACTAGATGGCATGGCAGTAGTTTCTGTGAATTTTTTTGTGTATTTCTTGTGGAGGGTATAGCCTGTAAAGTTGGTTTATTTACCAAATTTACCAAACCAGCTGTTTCAATTACTGTTAATGTTATTCAGGCTATGATTGGCTGATCTGTTTATCACTACAGTTATCCTAATTTTGGTAATTTTGGCACTTTGGTTGGACCACACCTTTCTGCAGGTGTGTGGTGATACTAACGTATGTTAACACATGAAAAATATGATTTTCTTCAATTCTTTCAAAACAAGGACGGTGACCAATGGTTTTTAAGTCCTAAATAGGTAGTGTTATTTATGCACTATATTCTGCGAAAATATGACGAAAATGACATGGGGTTTACCATGTGAAAAAAACCTTTTTAGAATTTCTATATATTCTAATATAAAATTATCATAATATGGATATATAAATCAAAACCTAGCACGATGACCCCTAATTTTTAAGTTAGATTTGTGTTCCAAAACACTTGGAGATCATCTTATTAAATTGTCACGAACTTGACATGAGTTTTGATTGTCAAGCCATATTGTCCGATGTGCCTTTAACGACTCTGAAATGGGTGGATGGGAGAGCACGATGATAGTTGTACTTGCGAACCCACTTGAATAAAAGGAAGGAAGCAAAAAGGGACTATTCCTTTGCTCTCCAGCACAAGGGGACTATTTTCTCGTAATCAATGGCTTTGAGGCAATAATCAATGGTAAGGCCCGGCGTCCACCTACTACGATATGGCACCGATATGGTCTACGATGCACCTCCCGATAAAAAAAAATCGCGTCGGACGGTTACCTGATATCGCGGCAGTTGACCACGTTTCTGCGATTAGACACCAATAAAAACCCCATACAAGCATGGTGGATTGGCTTGTTTAGACATATGTCTACGATTTTGCACCTTCCCGATATGGCACCGATTTTGACATTTTGTATCGGTGCCATATCGGGAGGTCTACGATTTTATCGTAGTAGGTGGACGCCGGGCCTTATGGTTTAGGTCATCATAGAAGCACTGTTTGTTGAATTACTCTCTTTCCATACATTTTCAATGGAAACTTTGTAATCGATGGATAATAAAATACAAGTCACTACAGTACAAACACATCGGTTATCATACCGTAGAATCTCAAGAGTTAGATGAGTGTGATACGGAGTTTCTAGACTAGAGACCAGAGAAAAATAAGTCTTTACTGAATACAAGAAGCTCTCTCAGAAATTTTAAAAATCTGAAGACAAATGGATTAATCACAGCGGAAAGCCCCCCAAATAGTTCTTTAAGCTTTTTGAACAAAATTACGATAACAGACATGCCTAAAGGATGATTCCTATTCTCCAGACCCTAACACACTTAACGATAATATCCTAAATGACTATAAAAACTGTACACAAAAAGTGAAGGAGGCAATCTACTATCAAACATAGAAACATTAACAAAAAAGGAAATATACCCACACTTACTGAATCTGATATCTAAGCCCTAATCTGACCTGGTCAAAGACCTGTCTAAAGGTAAGCATTGAAGAAGCTAAATAACAATACAGTAGAACCCCAAGTAAGGCTCCATCCTCCGTTAAGAGCGACTCGAGGTAAAATGTCTCACTGATAATCGTTACCAATATTTTATCAGCGGCAGTACCGACCTACCTTTATCTTCCTCCTATCTTATTAGTGCATTTTTCATCGGCAGGTGTGAAGTGGGACTTAGGGTAAGAACAACATCTCTGCCATCTCCGTCGACCGATGGAAACGAGGTTTATAGACCATTTTACACTGGCCAATTATTCGTCACCATTCTTCAGTCGGGAACAACGTGACCCGATGACGCAATATCGTTAAATGGGACCAGCCTCTCATTTGAAATAGTCATCGATTAATTTGGCGAACATAATGCAATAAGGATCATAATGCTTTGATTTCTTTGGTGAGACTCAAGGTTTCAGCATAAACATTAAATCGGTAGCCACCTCTAAAATATACAGGATAAATGAGGTATCCATAGCACACCATCACCGACTATTTGATACCGATATGCAGTTGATGGCACCAACGATAGACTTGTAGAGGGACTCGAATGATCGATGCCGTTTTTATCGGCCAATGGATAATGACTTGATCATTCATTCACCACCCCCTGAAGATTACTTCCAGATGCTTCGACTCTCACTGGTTGTCTCATCACCATGGTACCAGAACTTTGCAAGTTTGGCTTTTATATTTCTCCTACTATCGTGTTCACTAAAGTTTGCACATATTCACAGCAGTTTACACTTGATCAAATCCATAAATTGTATTCTCTCCATTCTGACATCTCGATGACCTTTTGGAGAACTGGGTGAGAATTAACATCAGACTGTACTTCTGAATCTGCCACAAAATCTGACGTTTTTTGCTTCACATATCCTTTACCCCACTCCCTCGGCGTTTTCTCATATTTTGTTGGTGTATTTTCCAGGTGTAAAATAGGACTTCGGGTAAGAAAAACACCTCTGTCATCTCCTTCGGCCAATGGAAACGAAGTTTTATAGACGACTAAAACTAGCCAATAGTCGTCAGGTGGTGCTCGATTGTGCAAAATCGACCGCAGTAGTCATCAACACAAGAATTTCCTTACGCGTTTACATTTTAAATACGTTCCAATATCTACCCAATGACAGCTGAAAGTCGGCAGGTGGTGCAAAATTCAAGAATCGCTGCCTATCCTGATTTAGTATAAACGCCGGGTTAGCGGCCTCCCCGGACCTATAA
Source organism: Alentia gelatinosa (assembly GCA_950022655.1). NCBI lineage: Eukaryota > Metazoa > Annelida > Polychaeta > Phyllodocida > Polynoidae > Alentia > Alentia gelatinosa. Next base: position 105,816,423 of record OX465580.1, read on the forward strand.
CTAATTACTCCATTACTAGTAAATTCTGGTAATTCAAAATAGGTTTCCTCAAAATTGAACTTACCTGAAAGACTTCTCAACCCGATAAAGTACCATACGTTAACCCGTTAAGGACGGGTGCTGGCGGCCCAACTGACGATGTTTTGGATATTGTCAGCTCATGCTGTGGCGCTGCAGCCGCGCGAAAAAAACAGGTAGCGCCGTTCTTATGTAACAATTCACAACTGTCTGAGAACCATCAGTATTACAGCACTCCCAGCGAGGCGTATTCCGTCAAAGTAGCAGTACACCGCCATTTGTTTTTACCATCTTTCAAAGGGTGCTATACACCCCTTTCTCACTCGTACCACATATAATGACTAACACAGACGAGAGAAGTACTATAGAAATATGGTCTATTGAGAAGTTTTACTGTAGAGAATGAGCGAGATAGATTTCGGAGTAATTACGAGTTATTAAAATAATGTCACGTGTCATATGACCCAAGGGGGCCCGTCGTCTGAGGGTGTACGTGACCCAGGGGTGCACATGACCCGGGGTCACGCAAGATGGCATCCTTTAAGGAGGGTTAACAGAAGAAAGAGACTGAGTAACTAATAGTTACTCAGTCTCTTTCTTCTGTTCTTGGCTGGATTCGTCGCACAGGTACAGAGTATGTCCTTTATATTTATATAGAAACTGTATACTGCATCGATCCATGTAGCTACACAGGCCACTGGTACCTGGGGCCTACTACAGTCAATTACTGCCACATCTGACAGCAATCATTTGGGTGCCAGGTCTCAGGAGGTGTGAAAGCTGTGAAAACAGCAGGCTGTGGCTCTAGCCTAGGTTTTTTTTTTATTCTGTTACCTTTTAAAGTGTGAGGTTGAGAACTGATATGATTGTGCTGGATTGAAGAATCCAGAGGTAATTCTGACGAGGCGGGCGCCTGCCACGCCACCTGCCGACAACTACGCGACCCCTACGCCATCTGACGGGACCGCTACGCACCAGCAGCCGCCTTGAGTCTTCAAAGGACTTCAAACGCTGTTCGCTTCGCTCCCATACAACTCCGTCAAAAACATGGGGAAGGACAAGCCCAGAAAGGCCGAAAAGGCCAAGAAGGCTGCCGCTGAGGCCCAGGAAGATCACGACCTAATAATGGAGAGGCGCCTCGATGCTCTCGATACAAAATTCGACGAAATACAGCACGCCCTTCAGGACATAGCGGCAGGTTCAAAGATGGCGGCCCACCTTCAAAGCCCGCCGGCCCAGGGGCCACCGCCAGATAGTCCAGAGGAAGGCCTATTGCAGGCGATGCGCCAGTCGGCCAATGCATCGGCAGATGCACGAGCAGCAGGCTACCAGGATGCCGGGACCGGATCGCCTCAGGCCGTCGATAATGGATTACTTAACGCCATCACGGGCTCCGCGCCTACAAGAGGATCTGCGACCCCTCCCGCCCTGGCGACCTACGCTGGCCTCGGCGCCCAGGGCGCAATGACGCAAGCGGTGATCGGCGACGCGCAGGCGGCTACGCACGTGACCGCGGCGATCCAGGCACTCAGAGCCCCGGGACGGGCGCTCGATTACCCGCCAACAGTGCGCGCCACCCCCTCGGATGCCGAGATTGAGACTACTGTACGACAGATCCTCGAGTCGACGACCGCAAGGGTCCACGAAGCAGGTAGCCCTCCTTTCTTTGTGCATAAATATGTTTTTCGCGGCCCCGAAAGGGCCAAGACCAAGCTAAATGACTTGAATCTTGCTGAATACTCATGGGGCCTATTTCGTATGTTGGAGGACCCCGCCTTCCCCCCCGCATTCATCCCCCCCCTCTACCACCACTTTAACGAAGTAATAGAGGATGCCAGAGATTATGATTTTACGCAGGTTCGTAGGTGGTCCGAGCAGGTTTTTGCCGCCATCGCGGAGGGCCGCCTACGACAGGCCTGGTTGGACGAGTCAAAAATCCAGTTAATGAGGGTGGCGGTCACTCAGGTCTACGTAGGCCGCATAACGGCCGTTGACGGCCATGAACGGTCAAAGGCAAAAAGAAAAGACCGAGAGGTAAGCCTGGCATCAGGCTCCCCGTGCCCAGCCTACAACAGATCAGTAGGCTGCGATCAGCCTAAGGGCCACGTAGAAGGTTCAACCAAGATGCTCCACGTATGCGCCTACTGCGCAGCCTACGTAGGCTCCGCCTACCCCCACCCCGAGTGCGCCTGCAGAACCAAGCAGAGAAATGAATTAAGGGATGCTCCCGGTCAGGCCAAAGGCCAACGTCACGCCGTGCCTGCCCAGGCCCAGTATTTTCGCCAATAGGCCGGTCCGACCGGCCGTGACACCCCATTCCCCCCCCCGAGGTGGGAAGATGTAAATAGAGACACTGGCGGCTCCCGTAGCCCTTTGGTGAGTGGCCCTTTGGCCTGTCGGAGCCGTGCCAGGAGCCCCCGGGGCCCGTTGGCCGAGGGGGCCAGTCGATATTTACCCGTTAGCCCGTTGGCGAATATTTGTTTATCGTTCTGTGATGAGATTGTTCAGGATCGGGAACTCTGCACAACCCCCCCCCGCGGCAGCAGGTTGCGTACTCGGCCCTTCGCGAGGTGGCGCCACCACCGCCCAACGCGCATGTCGTACTACAGAGGGCGCCGCCAGTCGCGGGACCTTCGCGGGCGTCAGCCAGGGAGCCACATCCTCCCCCCCCGCGCAGGCCACCGCCCCCCTGTCAGCCCGGCCCCCCCCCGCCGGGGATACGGCCCCCCCCTCACGGGGCGCTGAAGATATATGTGGTGTTGAAAATGTATTTAGCGTGGCCGCCTGCCGCGATGGAGCAGGCCACACCGGCTCGGATCTCAGCGGCCGTTCTACGGGTGGCGCCACCGCCGCCGCCTGCCTACACGACCCCTCACCGGGAGCCGCTCTTCGCTCCCCGCCTCTCAGATGCGGCACAGACGCCTACGCTCTGGTGGTACGGGCCCTTTGGCCGGCCCCGGCCGGCGAGGCCTGGGGCCACCACGAATATTATAAAGAGGCTTACACCCGGATCGTCGCTACGGGCCTCCCCAACTACAAAGGGGCTCGCGTACCAGTCCCCTCGCAAGGGCATATCGCCAGCTCAGGGTGGACCCTCGCGACCTCCCCCTCCAGTCCATACAGGCCAGGGGCCGCTATTATCTCGACGTGTGCTGCCCCTTCGGGGCTCGCCTCTCAGCCTCAGCCTGCCAGCGCACCACCACGGCGGTAACCTACCTACTCGGTGAACGGGGCCACGCCTCCTTGGCGTATATAGACGATTTTGCCGGGGTTGAGGCGTCGTACCATGCAGCCTGCGCAGCCTACGCCGCCTTTCACGAGGTGGTCGCAGGCCACACCGGCTCGGATCTCAGCGGCCGTTCTACGGGTGGCGCCACCGCCGCCGCCTGCCTACACGACCCCTCACCGGGAGCCGCTCTTCGCTCCCCGCCTCTCAGATGCGGCACAGACGCCTACGCTCTGGTGGTACGGGCCCTTTGGCCGGCCCCGGCCGGCGAGGCCCGGGGCCACCACGAATATTATAAAGAGGCTTACACCCGGATCGTCGCTACGGGCCTCCCCAACTACAAAGGGGCTCGCGTACCAGTCCCCTCGGGCCTCCGCATTCCCGAATGGCGTCGACGCCTGGAGGGGTATCACGACGCGACCCTTGTCGATATGCTCGAGTACGGCTGGCCGGTAGGCTACACGGGCCTTGGCCCCCCGGCAGCCACTGCAACCAACCACGCCTCGGCAACAAACTACATGGCTCATGTGGATCGTTACATCGAGAAAGAATGTGGCCTGGGGGCTCTCCTCGGCCCCTTCGACGGCCCCCCCTTCAGCCCCTGGTGCGCCACTTCCCCTCTCATGAGCCGGCCGAAACGAGGGACCAGCCAGCGTCGCATCATAGTCGACATGTCTTACCCACCTGCAGCTAGCGTCAACGACGGCGTTGTGGTAGGTTCTCACCTCGACTACGCAACCGCCTGCACCCTCCCTACAGTTACTGACCTCGCTGCACGTATCAAGGACGTGGGGTCGGACGCATGGCTCTGGAAGGCCGACCTCGCAAGGGCATATCGCCAGCTCAGGGTGGACCCTCGCGACCTCCCCCTCCAGTCCATACAGGCCAGGGGCCGCTATTATCTCGACGTGTGCTGCCCCTTCGGGGCTCGCCTCTCAGCCTCAGCCTGCCAGCGCACCACCACGGCGGTAACCTACCTACTCGGTGAACGGGGCCACGCCTCCTTGGCGTATATAGACGATTTTGCCGGGGTTGAGGCGTCGTACCATGCAGCCTGCGCAGCCTACGCCGCCTTTCACGAGGTGGTCGCGGCCCTCGGCCTACAGCTGGCCCCGGAAAAGTGCCAGCCCCCCACCCAGTTCATGGAGTGGCTAGGCATCGACTTCGACTGCGTGGCCCTCACCCTCAGTATTCCACGCGACTGCCTCGAGGACATCGTGGAGGACTGCCGCGCGTGGGGGGTCCGCCACGCAATCGACCGCCCCAGCCTCCGCTCACTCGTGGGCCGCCTCCTATACGTTACCCGCTGCGTCTCACAGAGCCGCCGCTTCCTCGGAAGGACCCTGGCTTTCCTCGCGGCGGTCCCAGAGACGGGCGCGGCGGTCATACTGGCGGCGGTCAAAAAGGACCTCCACTGGTTTGAGAGATACGCGACTGCGGCGAACGGCGTGGTCCTCCTGGACCCCCCCCGGACCGTCTACGAGATCCACTGCGGCCATCGCGGCGCCGCGATCTACGCGCAGGCTGGCGGAGGGACATATACTCAGGACGTGGCCGACGTGGCCTACCTCGGCCGCGCCTCCGGCCGCCTCCACGCTGCGGCTATACTCCAGCCGGTCGCCACCCTCGGCCCCGCGGCCCCCCCGGCGCTCGCATACTGGTCTGCTCGGACCCTGCGGGCCCTGTTGGGGACATCGCCACGGGGAGGACCAGGAACCCGTTCTACGCGGCTGTCGCACGCCACATCTGGCTGGTGGCGGCCCTCATCGGTGCAGATGTCCAGTTCGTCGGAGCGGCCCCGGCTGACGCCTCACGTGGTGTTGCGGTAGGCTGCCCCCCTACAGCCCCTGTTATCAACTTGTCTGAATTCATCGATCATCATTGCAGGGACTGGCTCTCTCCTCCACGCCCAGATGCTGGCCTCCCTGGCGGCGGCTGAGGCCCCATCTACCCGCAAGAATCGCCAACGCCAGGCTGCAGCCTACCTACGCTACTCAGTACGCGCAGGCGCCACCTACCTACGCCCGACGGTCGCCCACGCGGCTATGTTCATACAGTATCTGGCCAACGCTTTCTCCAGCCCAGCGACAGTCGCCAACTACGTCGCCGGGGCTCGGTCCTGGATTCGGTCCCATGGTGGGGACCCTTCGTCCCTGGACTCCCCGGAGGCCCAGGCGGTCCTTCGTGGCGTCAGACGCCTCTCCACCCACGTTCCGGCCCCGGCTCCACCAATACGGCTACCGCAGATACGCCTCATTAACACGTATCTCCTACGCGCAGGCCCCCACGCGAGGGTCCTGCGAGCGGCGATATTGATGTCATACTTCACTTTCTTAAGGGGATCGAATATACTCTCCCCCCCGGCCTCCCTCTGGGGCGGCCCTCACACCCTCAGGGATGCCGACATCCACCTCACCTCGTCTACGATGTTCATCTACGCCCGGTCGACCAAGACCCGTCACGCCTCCGGACCACCTCTCCGGTTTGTCATTCTCCGCCTCGTGGACCCGGAACTCTGCCCGGTACGCGCATACGAGGACTACGCGACGACTCGTCCCTACATCTCCAACGCGCCGGCCTTCCGCCTCCCCGACGGCCGCCCCCTCACGCCTCGAGCGCTTGCCGCGGCGATGCGCCAGGCCCTCGCCCCTCACGCTCCCGAGGGCTCCAGGGCGACCCTTCACGGCATAAGACGGGGGGCCGTGCATGACGCACTGGCTCTAGGAGCCCCCCAGGGGTTGGTTCAGTCACACGGGTCATGGTCAACCATTAATGGCATGACTCCGTACCTTCCCTCTCGAGAGGGACGTCGTCCCCCTCTCGGGAAGCCACGTTCTGGCATATAAAGTCGGTCATGCCATACGGCATAATTCCTCTGGAATTCTAATGAACGACTATAAATTTATCTTTCAGAGTATGAACTATACCAAACCTGTTATACTTGTATATCATACTTCCACTATTAATTACACGTTTACTCAACACGTTTATAACATGTTAAACCTCATAAACTCATAAACTTTTCACGAGACTTGTGAAATAAAGATTTCTCAATTCCAGCACGCCTCTTATTCATAATTGTGCTGGATTGAAGAATCCAGAGGTAATTCTGACGAGGCGGGCGCCTGCCACGCCACCTGCCGACAACTACGCGACCCCTACGCCATCTGACAGGACCGCTACGCACCAGCAGCCGCCTTGAGTCTTCAAAGGACTTCAAACCCACCCACCCACAACCATGTACTTTCAAGTCCATATAAAGTCGGTCATGCCATACGGCATAATTCCTCTGGAATTCTAATGAACGACTATAAATTTATCTTTCAGAGTATGAACTATACCAAACCTGTTATACTTGTATATCATACTTCCACTATTAATTACACATTTACTCAACACGTTTATAACATGTTAAACCTCATAAACTCATAAACTTTTCACGAGACTTGTGAAATAAAGATTTCTCAATTCCAGCACGCCTCTTATTCATAATTATAATCATAATAGATATTTGAAATTAAGTTATACACCTGAGATGCTTATTATACATACGTGGTGCCAGAAGTGATGCGACCTACACGCGATCCGGGCAATGCTACGGGCGGCCCCTACGGCCGCACTACGGGATCCGTTCCTGACACTACCAGATGGGACTATCATCACATCCCGTGTAATGGTAAACCCATGGGCATTGCTCAGGGGTAATCATTGCCTCCCCGGTGTCCCCCTCTACCGCGCCTCACGGGCGCCCCTCCTGCCCCCTCGCGGCACTCACACACACCACGAGGTCACGTGGTACAGCCCGGTCCAGGCCCCGGCCTCACTTCTTCTCCACCCGCTCTGCAGTACGCACGTACTACAAGCACTAATTTCGTCTTCTTGGCCACGTGCTCGCAGCCTATTACTCCACGAGTATAGGCCAGCACACCATACTACGATAAAGTGCGATAGAACGATAGAGGAGAGTGTACCATGCCGAACACGAGGAATACGCCCGTGGCGAGCACGTCTCAGGAACCTCAGGCGGCCGCAGGCTCCGAGGCCACGGCCAGAGGTACCACACAGGCGTCGAACGACCACGTGGACTCAGTGTCGGAAAACGGATCGACGGTCAAGACGTCGAGAATAACGGCCCTGGAGGGGAACGTCGCCTTGATACTCGAGGCGATAAAAGGTCTACAACGGGCTAAATCTCCGTCTAGGGCATCGCAGCCGGCGACCGTTAGGGAGGCCACCGTCGCGGAGGACCGGACCAGGGAATGGGCAAACGACCAAACATCACGTCTCCCGGCCCCCCGTCAGCTTCGCGACCGATACCTCCCAGACGAGCTGCTACAGAAAGAACTCGACCGTGAGGGACTACGACACGACCGCACGGCCGGTAGGTTTACTTCAGATCTTCACACCGTTAAATTGCTGTCGAAACCATATATGTATGTGGAACGCGAGGGCCTCTTCACCGTGAATCAGAGGCTCGAGGTCAGAGGCACGCTCGGTCCGATGGAGTATGTAAGCGCCTTTCTGGTCATGATGGAGGACCACCGGGCCGTCCCGGAGGAGGACAGGAGGGACATGTATCGCCACCTGTCCCAGGTATCGATAGATGCCCAGACCCGGCCGTGGGCCGCAGTGAGGCGTTGGTCTCAGTACGTGTTCGACCAGGTCGAGGCCGGTAGGATCTACTGGTCCGACCACGTGCGAATACAGGACGAGCGTGTCCGCCTCGCCATGACGGCAACCACGACGGCGCACGACGGCCAAGACGCGGGAAAGACCGGAGGACGGGAGCTGCCGTGCCGGGCATTTAATTCGGAGAGGGGCTGCCGCCAGCGGAACGGCCACCAAGATGGCGGAATTAAATGGGTGCACGTGTGCTCATTTTGTGATTCCGTTGGCAGGATGTGCACGCACTCCATACACGCGTGCAACAGGAAGCTGCTGTACGGTGGCGGGTATGAGAGTGCTGCACCAACACCTGCACCTGCCCCACGCCGGATGCCCCAGGCCGGACACACCATGCGCACCACCGACCTCTCAGGAGTGCAGAAACAACACCCAACGGCTTCAAAAAACGGACCGGACGCGCCCCGCGAGTGAGTGTGGCGCGTGTAACACCCCTCGCTCCCGGTACGAGTGCACTCAGCGAGGGCGACCCGGTCAAGGAGTGCACCACCCGTGTCGTAACACCCCACGTGACCACAACACCGCGTGCCGAGCACGTGGGGGACGCACACAAGCAAACAACCCCGCCCCCTCAGGAATACACTCCCGTGTATAGGGGCGACGGCGGGGATGTGGAGCAATTGGCTCGGCAATTGCCCCGGGAGGACGGCGACGAAAACCCACGAATCGACTTCGCTGCCGTTAGGGAATTCTGCGAGACCGGAATACCCGCTCCCGGGGTACGGACCGACCCCGGCACGTTCGCCGGACATAGGCGGGCCCTCTGGCCCCACTTCTCCGCCCCCGGGCCGCCGGGGCACGCCGACATCTACGACCGGGTGCGGCGCACGGGAATGCCTAACGCCCTCGGGGCCCGGATCGAGATCCCCACTGATCTCAACATACCAGCCTGGACCCGCTACCTCGCGACTATACCCGGGAAGGAGGAACTCACGGATTTCATTAGATTCGGGTTTCCCCTCGGGTACGCCGGCCCGGTTACCGACACGCGGGGGGTGCCCAACCACCCCAGTGCTTCAGGGTACCCGGACCAGATAGCCAGGTTCATCGACAAGGAGAAGGGGTATTCAAACCTTATGGGTCCGTTCGAGGACCCGCCCTTTCAGTCTTGGTGTCACGTGTCGCCGTTAATGACACGGGAAAAGAGGGGTACGTCTGATAGGCGCGTGATCACCGACATGACGTACCCCAAGGAATCCAGCGTTAACGGCTATATCGTCAAAAACTCTGTCTACGGTGAGGAGAGGGAACACGGCCTCCCGACCGTGGATGGATTCGTCGGCCGCCTGGTGGCCTCGGGGCCGGGGAGTTATATGTCCACCATCGACATCGCACGGGCATATAAGAACTTCCGGTGCGACCCCCTCGACTGGCCGCTGCTCTGCTTCGCGTGGGGGGAGGGGTACTACTGTGATACGGCCATGCCGTTTGGTGCCCGGGCCTCCTCCTACCACATGCAGTGCGTAGCAGATGCCATCGTCAAGATACTTGACCGCAAGGGGGTCGATGCCGCGATGTACCTGGACGATCTTATAATCCTCTCCCCGACGGCCGAGAAGGCGGCCGCCGACTTCGACACAGCGCGGGAGCTCTTCAGAGAACTGGGCCTCCCCGAGGCCAGGGAAAAGGCACAGCCCCCGAGCCGCGCTGTAACGTGGCTAGGGATACTCATAAACTCAGTGGACATGTCCCTCAGTATCCCACGGGACAAACTACGGGACGTGCGAGAACACGTCAGGGCCGTCTCAACCAAACGTTCGCTGACGAAACGCCAACTACAGTCGGTCCTCGGTCGGGTCCTCCACGTGGCGAAGTGTATACGCCCGGCCCGACCGTTCGTCAGCAAGCTGCTCGAGGCCCTCCGGGGCATGGCCGGATACTATATCAACGTCAACTCGGAGATGCGGCAGGACCTACAGTGGTTCCTGCGGTTCGCCGAGGGATGGAACGGCCATGCCCTGATACCTCGAGGGCCTCCCACCAAGTGCATCATAGTGGACGCGTGCCTGAGTGGAGTGGGGGGCACGGACGGGAGATACTACTATTGCGGTAGGGTCTGCCCCGTCGAGGACCCCGTGGACTGTATCGCCGAGCTCGAGGCCCTCAATACCGTCTACGCCATGTGTACCTTCCTCACGGATCGCGACCGAGGGACTCGTGTGGAAGTGTACTGCGATAACATGGGTACAGTCCAGGCACTGAGGTCGGGGCGTGCCAGGAATCCGGTCCTCGCCGAGTGTGCCCGCCAGGCATGGACAGTACAAGCAAGACTCCAGGTGGAGTTCGTGTACACTCACGTGCCGGGGGTGCTTAACACCGTGGCAGACGCCCTCAGCCGTGCCCACCTGACCTCGAGGGACTTTGTCACGGCCGTTAACTACATAAATTATCATTCTCTGGTTGAAGTAATGCCTTGTACACACACCTCTTTCTACCCCGTTCTCCGTCTCGCCTGCAGATCCGGCGCTACGATCACTCCAGACGAGGGCATCTGCGCGGCAGTGCGAGGCGCGTGCCCCCGGAACGGTCGCGAACCAGCGGAGTGCCGTCGCGACCTACCTAGCCTTCTGCCGGAGAATGGGAACCGACCCCCAGAAACCCACAGTGTCCTTCACCACGGCGTACCTAGAGTACGTCGCGGGCCACGCCCCCTCGCCGGCGACGGTCGCGAACCAGCTGTCCCACGTACGGTCGCACCTCCGGCTGACGGGCGGCGATGTCGCGGCAACCGAGGATTTCCGGGTGAAGCGGGCACTGGATGCCATGAAACGAAACAAGGAGTACCTCCCCAACGTCAAGCCTCCGGTCCCGATGGACGTCTTCAGGGCGGCCCTCGCGGCCCTAACCGACTCCCCGATGCATGTCGGCCTGAGGGCCGCGGTTCTAATCATCTACTTTGCCGCGCTGCGGCAAAGCGAGGTGGCGCCACCGTCCACGGGGAAGTACGACTCGGCGCGACACCTGTCGCGCCGAGACGTGGTCGTCACGCCCGGACAAGCATCGATCAGGGTAAAGGCGGCGAAAAACATGCAGAGAGCGGGGGAGGAAAAGACAGTGGTCATACGAGCCTCCCCCGAACCGTCCTCCTGCCCCGTCCGGGCGATACGGACCATGCTCGCGGCCGCACCTACGGCCGACCCTACGGCTCCGTTCCTCAGCCTAGCGAGCGGAGAGATTCTCACGACCAGGACACTGTCGAGGGAATGGAAATCACTCCTCCAGAGGGCAGGCCAGCCCCCCACATACACACTGCACAGCCTCCGGAAGGCTGCCGCGACGCAGGCATTCCAGGCCGGTATGCCGGAACTCGCCATACAGCGGTATGGGGGCTGGAGGTCTAACGCCCATCGGACCTACATCAAAGACACTGATGCCTCCGCAGTGAACCATGCCTTGATCAGGTCCCTAAATACTTCTTAATATTTTCTTTTATCCCACCCCCCCCCCCTCCTTATATTGGCTCTTGGCTATTTTATTTTCATATACAATTACCTACGTATTTTTCATACTACTGTATTGTATATCATATTTTATACTTATATTAATTGACCTTATTATACATGTCAATTACCATTATGTAATATTACTTACCATTCATATCCATATTACATATTAATATGATCGTCCAGTAAGGTCGACATAATCTTATTTCATAGAATTCAATAAAATTCTGTACTCCCAGCTACTGCTTCTCTACTTTAATCCGGGGATAGGGTAATGGTAAACCCATGGGCATTGCTCAGGGGTAATCATTGCCTCCCCGGTGTCCCCCTCTACCGCGCCTCACGGGCGCCCCTCCTGCCCCCTCGCGGCACTCACACACACCACGAGGTCACGTGGTACAGCCCGGTCCAGGCCCCGGCCTCACTTCTTCTCCACCCGCTCTGCAGTACGCACGTACTACAAGCACTAATTTCGTCCCACCCACCCTCAACCTTCTCTTTATCTTCCTACTCACGTAGGGCTATTTTATTTTCATATACAATTACCTACGTATTTTTCATACTACTGTATTGTATATCATATTTTATACTTATATTAATTGACCTTATTATACATGTCAATTACCATTATGTAATATTACTTACCATTCATATCCATATTACATATTAATATGATCGTCCAGTAAGGTCGACATAATCTTATTTCATAGAATTCAATAAAATTCTGTACTCCCAGCTACTGCTTCTCTACTTTAATCCGGGGATAGGGTAATGACAAAGGAATGGGAACGCCTGCTGGAGGCCACAGGCCAGCCCAGGAAGGCCTTCACCCTCCACAGCCTCAGGAAAGCAGCTGCTACACAAGCCTTCCAGGCTGGTATACCTGAACTGGACATTCAGCGCTATGGAGGGTGGAAATCGGATGCACACCGTCCATATATCCATGTCCATAATAATTTCACTTGTTATGTCATAAACTATTCATAATTGACATCAAAATACATCTGTCAATTATACATTTATTATTATTATTGATATTCATTGTATACCTACTTATTCATATCAATAAGACCTATAAAATTAAATAAAATTGTATTAGCCCACTCCGGCTCTCATCTTGCTTCATTCAGGGATATGGGGTAATGACTACATTTGTATTAAAAACTTGAGGTTGTATACACATACATACATAATGCCAAATTAGTCAAAATCATTTACGTTATGCATGTAATTGTTTTAAGAGACTCAAAACAAAGAAGTAGCGGTAGTGAACAATTTTTCCATGTAACCCCAAGAAACCTCTTCATATACCTTATCTAGGAAAAGGAATAAAAATAAACAGAATTGTTAGAGTCAACACTACAGGGGTGGCAACCATGTATTAAGTACAGGACACTCATGAGATGGAAGGTTTAGTTCCAGAATAGCCTAAATGATGTTCAGGTAGTTCTTGTTTTATATAGTTAACTGGTATTAAAAAAAGGGAGCAATGGAAATGACCACAAGGTAACAATGAATGTACGGAGAATTGTTTGGCAAAGCTGAAAGTTGTAAGCTGTATGATAATGTCCAGAGATAAATAAAAGACTTGCTAAAAAAAAAAATCATTTACGCCACGTGACGTAAACATACATGAAAACAATTTCTTCACGCAGTGCAAAGGAGTATGCATGGGCAAAAATCAAATCCCTTTTGCCAATGAATTGTGCTGGTTAGTTGAAGATTCTAAGTCTAGATATTCTTAGAATCTTAAATGTACTCGCTGGACTAAAGATTAAAGTCCAGAAATATATGCACAGACACACTAACACACAAACATGCTAGTACAAAGAGAAGAATACTCTGAGATTTGAGGAATTAAGTTCCATAAGCCCAGAGAAAATCATGAATTTAATCTTATATGACAAATTTGGAAAATGTAAACCAATATGCAACCAATAGGTTCACAATAAGGTGTCACCCAAGGGGATGAGTTATCAGTCGTCAGGTTAAACATCTGATTATCGATATAAAACCCATTTCCATTTCCCGTTAGAGATCTGTAGTCAGCAACCAATGACAGACTTTTGGAACAGCCGACGCAGAATTAGTCGCAGGCCTACGATCGCACAGCCGATCTACGACCTTTTTGGACGGCAAAAGATGACCGGTGTTTTATAGACACGATCGTAGTGCGGCACGGACGATCGCCGCGAAAAATGTCGGCCGCTACGACAAGTATAGAACTGTCTTAGGTTCTATAACACATCACTGTGCGTATATAGAGGATTTTTCCTGACGGAATTAAGCAATGAAATTTTAACATGAGTAAGGGGTACATATAACCTATAAACGTAATAAATATGAAGTAGAACGGCCCTACGGTTCGTAAAATATCGGCGTTTGAATTTGAAACATCGGGCTATCGATCGGATATCGCACAAGCATTCTCCTAGCAGATCTTTCGTTGTATAGAGCGCGTAATCTCTGCTGGGAGAGTGAAGTAAGCGCCGTTGATGTCAAGGTCTACACTGGCCACCAGAGCAGTATGACAAAATTCAAACTCCGATATCTTCGGGACGGAGCATCCGATTTTCTTAATATTTGGTACGATTATAGGTTATATGTATACCTTACTCATGTTACAATTTCATCGCTTAATTCCAACGGGTAGTGAAGTTGCGCACTCGGTACGACATGTCCAGAGGTGTCTTAGATATCCGACATGTATGTCCACTTTTTCCGGTCCACTCGCCACCGTCTGTCGTGACTATAGCACACCTTTTTCCTCCCTACGAGTCGTATCTCATGTAATGGTCATGACCTGTCTACGATCTTAGCTCTATAGGACACTGACAGCTAAAACATGTCGTAAGTTACGAATGTCGTGACTAAAAAACAGGGCCCTGGTTGTGAAATGACTTGTTATTGCTCAGATTATGCAATGTGGCACCACCAATGAAGTTCTTTCACGACTGAGAGAACCAAAGCCCATTAATTCCGTCGGGTCACTGAGCGAAAAATACTGCCATCTCCAATTACATGAACATGTATTTGACATTGACGCCGGTGGCGTCACTAACAAACTCTTAGGAGAATTAAAAATGGAAACGGGCTTATATTCTGACTTTTCTCTTCCCGATGACATTTTCCGTCAGCTGGTGTTAACTCGGCCAGACTCGAAACCAGGACTTGCAGTCCGCATGTTATCCTAGAAGCCATCGACTGTGCAACGTTGCAGCAGCCGATTGGCGTTTGTCACGAGACAAACTGTAGATTTGATGAAAACATAATAAAGAAGCTAATAACGCATCCCCATTGGAAAGCACAGCACGTCTAGAAACCCTTAAAAATCAATCTATCAAATCCTTACAAAACCACGAAATCGCTATTCTACTTCTAGTAAAAGATATCAATGTATCAGGAAAGTCCATATGAAATCAACGAACGTAGATGATTCATAGGCAATCCGTAAAGAGAACCCAGATTCATGCGCGGATGCTCATAAGAGGTTAGTGTTGCGTCATCTATTCCAATTTGAGCCTTCATCAAAAATATGCAATCGAAGTAATGGTATGCGGTTTCCAAATATGTCTAGTAAGTTAGCTCTGGGGGTCTTAGTTGTGGTGTCCAACTAACGCAATCTTCCTTCAATAACACCTACCTTAAGTGCACTCAGCACCTGTTTGACGACTGTTCTCGGTTAAGGCGTGCGGCGGAGTGTGCTGCTCTCCATTCTCCATGAGCAGCTTATTGTCATCATCATAATATCCCAGTACTCCTAGCGGCACGGACTAAGTCAACTCAGTCAAAAACAGGGCATCAGCCAAATAGGAATTCCCAGGAGGCTTTTGAAATGTTGGATTTGCATTATATTAAATAAGACACATCATCATAGATTATGTCATCATAGATAATTCAATAATATTAAATTACGTGGGTTTACAATTAAAGCTTTAATGAAAACGCATATTTTTCATTTGACCAAGGTTATTCCAGCTTTGTGTAAATCTATTTTACATGGTTTATTAGATTCATTAGTAGAGAGATTTTTAGATGTCGACACATCGTACCTGCACATTTAATTTCTTTTTAATTCAGGGAAATTATAAAAGACAGGTGTGCATTCGCCACGACAGATCGCGACAGGGCGCTCGGAATTTATTACAGGGGTAAACAAAATAAGCACGGGGAAAATGGTGATTTTGAGTTCATCACTGATTTAAAGTCAGATGTTCCATACAGGTCATATGACACTGTGTCGTCTGTGCTCATGATGTGTGAAAATAAATGCTCCTGTGTTTATGACCAATTCAATATACAAATGATTCCACATAGGGGCCTACACCTTTATTCTGCCTTCCAGGTGATTACAAAAACGCAACACTGCCATCATTATGATAAGATATGCATAGTGGAAAATTAGTTTTTACAATAAAAGGCTGGAATTTATTGGTCAGTCGATAACTTCGATGTGGAAGATCGCTCATCAGAATGAATATCATTGTCGTAAAATGTGTACTGAATGAAAGATACTGTTGAACAATTACATGCAGTCTGCAAAGTATATCTATTCAAACGTCATAGGGATCAGCTACTTCTTACCTATATTAGACTAGGAGCTAATGTTATTTCCATTTACAATGGAAGAGCATGGTATACCTAAATTACTTCATGAAATAAAAGTAAGAGAATATCATAAGAAATTATGTTTTTGAGCCATCTGTATTTGATCCAAAATTAAGTATCAAGAATGTTTCAATAAACCTAGAGAATTAATTTGATAGTCATTCTCAAGTGTGATGAACAGGATTACTTAATGAAACTAATTTCTGGTATTAAAATCAGTGTATTCATCCTAATGCATTAGAAATATCTCTAAATCAAGTCCTATATGGGTCTGAGCATAACAGGTTCAATAACCTGGTAAGTGGATGAACGTAAGGAGTGTGTATGTGAGAGTTATGTAGAGGTGCTAATATGGAGTGACTGGGTTGAGATAGAATCATATGCCTACCCTTCCACCAACCTCATACCTTGTTACTGGGTCTGTGTTTCTTTAAAGAGCATATAGTCCCGTCAAAATAAGCCAAAAAAGGGCCTAACCAGCCACAAAAAGCAATAGATTCAATTCCAGTGCCATTCACCTCAGAATGCCCTATATAATGGCAGAATGAAAATCGAAATTAATCCAAGTGGTGGAAATAGGTCAAATTAGCATAAATCCAATATGGCCACTCCAAATATATGATATGCCATAATTCTGCTACTCATTATTGAGGTATTTTACCTAATAATTGATGATTAGTGATTTCAGTAGTAACACAGCGATTATAATTATAAATTGAGACAATGATTAGCGTAAAGACCAACAGATACGTGACTTATGAGACAAATGACAATTCATTTGTCGACAGTTCTGGAAATATCTGATACACGTGATACGTGCTCTAGAAATGAGCAAAACTGATATAACAAGACAGGCCCTACTTGCAAAGTAGGGTGGATGGGTGGCAACTTCTAAAAAGCATGTTGACAGGAGGGGAGGTTTTCGCTGGCTTTGTAGAATAGATTATGGGGTTAGCCGTGTTCTACTCAGTACAATAAAGGTTGTCTAAATTCTTAAGCGCTTGGATTTCTTCACAGCCATGCATCGCCAAATTTCATTATATTTCATAGTCACCATGGTAACCGCAGCTTGCACAAATATATCAAACTAACTTTTACTGCTTTATTTCATACCTCTGAGAGAATATGCTTGGTCAGAAGACGTCCTTACTGTAGGCAAAACTTTAATTGACCGAGAACAATAACAGTTTCTCCTGCAGTTAGGATGTTTACTTTAACCACTTACAAAGTCGTCCACCAACAGCCTATCCAATGTCCATGCTAGCGTTCAAACCTTACGACCCGCTGTCTCTAACAATGTTCCCTGGTCAATCGCTGGGAGGGATGCCGATTGATGTAGATTGAATGTATCATAGTCACTCATGCCCCAGTCATACGGGCGTAAAAAACGGCGTTTTTCCGTGTACACACGTCTACGTTCTTCTACGCATTTTGAAATCTACAAATGCGCGGCGATGCGCGGAAAAAAGGCGGAGATGCGTAAAGGAAAGTCGGAATGCGCCGAAAAACGCCACAATGCGTACAGATGCGTAGATAAGCGTTGATGAACGTTGAGAAGCGTACTAAACCGTTAAAGAAACGCAAAGAGATACGTTCCAAATCCGTAGCTAATACGTGGTCCCCAACAATTCAAATACGTAGAAGAAACGCCAAATTTTACGCCAGTGTGACTGGGGCATTAAGTGGGACACGCACTGTACGATTTCGTTCCCACCGATTAACTCCCTTAATCGTAAGCTAGTCTCAGGTGAAATTGCGCAGGGCGTCGACCATCACAGCTGGACTTATGCATGGGCGTGGTGGTAATTTGCGGGAGTTAATCGGGAGTAAATTCTGTCCACAGTGGACGACTGACTTACGATTTTCTCAGAGATTTGAGGCCACTGATAAAGGAATAAGTACAGAATCGTGGTATATGGGGGCTAGATCAGTGATTTCTAGGCCTCACCTCAGCTTAAGATTAAGTAATAATTGCAAATTGTTTTATAATTCAAAGTCAACCGTTTCGACATTACCTGTACACAGGTTTTACACAGGTCTCTTTCCATGATTGAGATATTATATGTTCTCTAAAAGAAGTATTCAGGAGGTCCGTTGTTATATCCGGAATTTCAAGAAAAGTGTCCTTTGAGTTGACGCCTTCTATCATAGATTGCTTGCTTGTATTTATCTCTTTTGCTAATTTAAGTACCTCTTCTGAGCTGGTTCTAAAATTCTCCATTGCATGTTCATTTCGGTTATCATGGTGCCTAAAAGGTGCATACATTGATTCGGAGAGTTTTGAGACTTATTCCAGAAAACAAATTGTTAATAAAATCCGGGATTTCTTCCTTTTTTAGTGCTTTACCTGTTTCATCGTTTAACAAAATTTCATTTTCAGGGGCTGCATTCGTACCCGGTAAAATGTTCCCTACCGTTCTCCAGAACCTTCTATGGTCCTCCTGGCTAGTGTTGATTTGATTCAGAATATACAACTGTCTAGAGGATTAATGAATTGGTTAGTTCGGTTTCTATTTTCTCTGGCTATATTGCAGTCCACCCTTTTACCTGACTTACGTGCCTTCTTTAGTAGTTTGCTTTTAGCGTTTATCATCTTGAGGACTTCTCGTAATCCAAGGTTCTTGTTTTTCCCTTATCAAGAATTCCTTGTATGGGCATTTTATTCATTATCCTACCCCTCATATAAATCTCCATAGACTTAACATGGAGTGACTGTATGGCACGGTTATGCCATATAATATCTATATGCCACAGGTGACATATGAAGTTAAAAACATGTGACAGGGTAGGATAAAATCTAAACTTTTAATTTCATACAATTATTTACATGGCATTCGTTGTCTTCTGCTACAGATATCACTCAGCTCCGCTTCGTGATATAATTCCGCGAAAACAACTCATATAAACAATTGTATGAAATTAACAACTCATATAAACAATTGTATGAAATTTCGTGACGTTTCTTGATAATATTGATTTGATTCTATCAATTATATACTGCCATTTTTCTTCAGTTTAGGTTAGTCTAAAATAATCCTCCCAGTTTAATTCCTGTAGTTGCTTAATATTGTTTGCATTGTTGTATCTCTGATATGTTCGTCCATAAATCTTTTTCATACTATTGGGTGAGCTAGACCTTTTCTTAATACAAAATATACATTGGTGATCACTCAGGGCTATTGGCAGTACCCCTGCTGTTCTCAGGTTCTTAACATCAGTAAATATTAAGTCCAAAATAGAACTATTTCCAGAATAACGTGTAATATCTTTTACATATTGAAATAGATTAAGTGATGTCATTGTATCAAGAAAATTGGCGATATTATCGTCTTCTGCATTTATGATGTTTATGTTCATGTCCCCCATTATTACAAGTTCACAACCATGGGATTTCCGTATCGCCTGTATAACATACATTAGATAGTCAAGGCACAGATTTTGGTTACTCTGCCAGGTCTATATACATTCAGGAAAGCCATGTCTTTTTCATGTGTCTTTTTTAATCAAGATACACTGTAATTCCAGGTCTTTTGTGCTAGTAGTGTAGCATTTCAATGTTACAGGCAACATTTTTGTTGACATACACACAAAGCCACCCGCCTTTTTTTCGGTTCTTTGTCATTTGGGTTTTGTATCCATTCACGATCTAGTCTCTGGCACCTATAGCCAGCCAGTTGATAATTAGAAATATCATCATATTTGGTACACCAGGTTTCTGAGACCGATATTAATTCACAGGTAATATTCCAAAGATATGCAGTGAAAGAATCGAAGTTTGATTTTATTCTTCTAAGGTTTGAGTGAGTACATAGTGAGCCTTTAATCTGTCTTATGTCAGCAAGGCTATACATATTATTCATTTTTATTAATAACTTTATCCCATATCCAAGGAAGTCTTCTATGACTCCAGACTCTGGTTCTCGCATAATTAGCTGCTGGTTTCACATGAGGTTCACTTTCATTGTTAAATAAGTTTTCAGTTAGAGAGCATAGTTGAGCACATGACGATGGCTCCTTAAAAGTAGTAGTCAAACAAAAAATAAGCAAATTTAACAATAAAACATAGAAGAAGTCAAAAGAGACTCCAAGGAGAGCAAACACTGCAACATTGGCAAATGCTCTCCTAATCAGAATTCTAGTAGGTATATGTACCATGAACTTTCGTTCTCACCACCTCTGTGTTCAGTATAAAAGAGTGCGTTGGGTTTAAAAGTAATTGGTTTAACTAAATTTAGAACTTGATTCCAGTGAGACGGTGTAAGTAACAACCATCTCAAATGGAAACAACGTAGAAGACCTTCATAAATTTTGTCTAAATAAATGAGTTATTAGCTAGGAAGTTGAGACGCAGCTTTGTCTCCAAGGGAGGGGGGTAACCTGTTTTTTTTCAGTCAGAGAAAAGATGTAAGTAACAATCTTCTCTGTAACTTGCAACACCAGGTATAGGTTATTTACAGGTTAATTTGATCAAGTTACCACTCAAATTGGTGTGGGTCAAGATTTCTTTCAAATGCACGAATAAAATCTCTAGCCCACAAGTCTATGAGCTGGTGGGTGAGATGTATTCCGTCCCTGTCTGTCATATAATCAGGGTTAAAGTAGAACTTGTTCTTCCGCCAGCGATGGGAGTGGTTGGCGATCCATGGGAATACCAGGTGTTGTTGAGCATTAATTTCAGTAAGAAATTTGTTATAGTTGGCCCCTGGATAAGCCAATCGTGACCCACATCAGTGTAGGCAATTAAATTTGTCGCCAACTGGTTCGCTGTATCCCATGACATGGATATTTTGCGAGTGTAAGGATTCTTAGTTGTCACATTGCCAAAAATATACACAATTGATTGAGGTTTATGAGATATAAAAGCGCTCATTCCAGTTTGCCTAAATCTGTGTCTAATTTAGATGAATATGTAACTCCTCTTCTTGAAAAGTCTACGCTTTACTGGGAAACTGTTATTAGTGTGCGTAACTCCTGTAGCAACTCACCGTGTTTGTTGTCAGCTTTTATTTTGTGCTCAGGATATCGCCGAGTGCTACGATTGAAAACCATAGTGGAACCAGGGGCCTGTTTTTCAGTTGAGATCATTTGAGGTGATCTCAAGTTAAGACTAAGATAAGACCGTTTGGGGTGCTTTGGGTGTTTTTCAGTTGAGATGATCTCAGGGATCTCAAGTGAAAGGATCTCAACTTCGGTCTCAACTTGAGATCAGTTGATACTTGTCTCAACTTTTTTATCCAGTGCTAAAACTTATCAAAATTAAAAGATATTTAGAGCAAAGTGTATTGATAACCTGGCAAATGTATATTCCAAATTCCATAGTTTTATTGTAGTTATTATGACCATGAGAGACAATTGATAAGCAACGACATACAGACCCCCATAAACACCGAAAACTGTGACACAGTCCTATATGCTGACGACACTGTCATTACTACTAAAACCAGACAACAAATGGAAATTACCATCCCCCTTGTTACCTCCTGGTGTAGACAAAATTTATTAACTCTAAACGAGAAAAAGACACAGTGGATGAGCTATAATCGTAATAAAAATATTCATACCCCTATGTTAAGAATAAACGACCAGCCTTTGGAGCAGGTCAAAAAATTCAAATACCTAGGCTTAACAATCGACTCCAAACTCAAGTTTATTGATCATAGAGCTTGTATGTTAATAAAAGTTAAACATAAAACTTACCTCTTATCCAAGATTAGAAAATATATTGACCAATATACTGCATTACAAATATATAAAACCACCATATTGCAGTACTTAGACTATGCAGATTATATCTACGATAATAATACACAGGCGATGGAAGAGGAGATACAACGAACACAAAACAAAATTTATAGAATAATCTATAAAGTAAAGCTGGAACCTAATCCCACCCTAACTACCCAGCAAATGCATAATAAGGCAAAATTATTCTACCTTAAACAACGAAGAGATATACACCTTTTAAACTATGCCTTTCAACTAGCGAAGAACCCTACAATAGTTGATTACAGAAACTTGCCTCTCAGAAGGAAACATGGTATTAGATTAATGCAACCCCCACTCAAAGACGCTGTGTATAACTCCTCTTTCTATTGCCGTAGTATCTCAGCCTGGAATAACTTAAAAGAATTATATACCACAATCTTGAACAAAAATAAGTTTAAAATATTAATCAAAAAGGACTACCCAAAATGTTATATGGACTAGTCAGTTTGTGTTGCAACTGATTAAAATACATATGCTTGATTTAAATAGTGTGCACCTAACCCCCTTATACCCCCACCTTAAAATGATTCTTAATGTAAACATAAGGACGGAATATGACGGTAGATTGTGTTACAACTACCGTACTTAGACAGATAGTTTGTGTTGCAACTATCACAGGTACCCGCTGTATAAAACATAGTGGTTTGTGTTTCAACCACTGAGGTTCTTTGCTGTAATGATTCTATCTAAAGGCTACCTGCCCTTATTTGATAGACCATATAACGACATATAAGATAACCAATGACTTTAAGAAATATGGTTCATCTATTTAATCTATTATGGGACATAGAGATAACCCACTTGACCAAGACATTTATGTAACTGTCTCATTTCATCCCATCTCATTATCACCCATTTTTGAGTACACAGCGAAAAAGACACAACTTGTCGCATACTTCTCATACCACGGTCTACTTTTGTATTGATGGTCAACTGCTCAGTCAATAATTATGACTATATTGATTGTTCCTTCTGAACTTGAGGGACCGAGCGGAAGAACAGTTCTACCGAGCTCGGACATCCTTACCACTGTATGAGATGAAACCCTAATAAACATGATAAAAAAACCCAACAAAAAAACATAAAAACAAGGCACTGCACCACTCAGCTAGTTTGTGCTGAACCTACTGTAATGCTCAAAGTCAGTTTCAACTTGAGATCGGTCTCAACTTGAGATCGGTCTCAACTTGAGATCGGTCTCAACTTGAGATCGGTCTCAACTTGACATTGGTTCACAAAAGGTATTGCAAAGGACTTGACATAACACCTTGGGGCGACAATAGGCAATTTAGAGGCTCTGGTTTGCTTAAACCACAGGAAGATCAGTATAGAACCTGAGATAGCTCTACACTGAGGGCTAGGGATCTCAACTTGAGATCCTTGGAGTTGAGATCCCCTAAGATCGGCTGTGTAGACTTGAGACAACGTCTGAAAAACACTTTCCGCCATTGATCTCAAAGTTGGTCTCAGGATCTTGGATTGATCTTAGCGGATCTCAAGTTGAGATCCTCTCGACTGAAAAACACCCCCCAGGCTTCCGACACAGTTCATGATAGCATTCCGATTTTCGGCCCGCAAAAAAGCAATTGCCCTGGGAGCGTCCCTAGACAATTGCTCGGTTACTGCATTTTGGTCAATTGCGGACATCAAACTCGCTTTGATGGAGTTATAAGGGCCGGATCCACCAGAGCCGTGTCGGAAGGTTCTGTCGCAGGCATGTCAGCGCTGCTGTGCGACACTACTGGTTACTCAAAAAGTAGCGATCATAGGTACCGACACACTACGACACAAGACCCGCGGAAACCAGTAAGTCGGTGCCTAATTGTAGAGTATTCTGCCTGGAAAATCACTCTCATGTGAGAGATACTGAACAGAAAATCATGAAATTTTGGAATTAGATATCAGATACAAAGAGCCCTATGCTTTGTAAATATGGTGATTTTTGATAAGGTCTAAAACTTATAAGCAATAACTCCCCATACAAGACAATAATCGATGGTTTTGTGGTTGACGCTAGCGAGTGTATTATGACGTCAACCTCAAGTGGTTTACAGAGCTGCCTGTCCATAAAATCATCGTTTGTTGCATTTATTATCCATCTTTTCGAATACATTATACCTTGTAATTACCATGTTAAAGGGTATGACAAAATGGACTATTTCTTTGCTATATAGCAAAAGGGACTATTTTTCCCGTATACCATGGTTTTGAGGCCGTATACCACAGGTTAGAATCCGTATACCACAGTTATGGTATCTGACAGGTTTTATACAATGGGTCGTTGTTTATTGAGTCCCCATACATTTTCAATGGGGGCTTTGTATACGATGGATAATAAATGCCATAGATACTCCAACCGCCTTGCAAACCTCAGAATTAATTTTTATTATTCAAGTGAAGTTTTACGACAATACCATTCACCGGAACCCTGGCGATCTTCCATGAGCAAGTCACAAGTATGTACATAAATATACAGAACACTGCAAGACAAAACAAGCACTGCACGAAAACCACCATTTTACATATATATATACGCTATCGTGATAACGCACGTATCGGCTGTATAGTGCCTTGTTTACATTTGTATACACCTCTTATCCGCGTCTGCGTTTCGGGCGTCTACGAGACAGTTTCCATATGTAGACGCGCGCGACTTGGCTGTATTTCACGCCTGGCATATCCAGGATAAAACATGCTCTGCGCGATATATATGCGCCAGGCGTATGTGTATGTGTATGTGTATTGAAAATTAAAAAAGTCTGCTACCTCTACCATGCCCGTTGTTGTTTTTAGATCCGCCGACCCCCGTCTCGTGCCACCCCCCGTCACCCCCCGACTCCCCCCCACCACCCCACGCCACCCCCAGCCAGCCTCAGTGAGAAGCCCCCCGCTGCCCGCCGTCCACCGCCCAGCGCCCACCACCCACTGCCAGCCGCGTTTGTACAGGTTGACTCAGTGGGAAACCCTCCCCCACCCCCCACCGCCAGCCCATGCCCGCCGCTGCCCGCCTCGAGGTGTTATGGTGTCGGGTGGGGGCTGGGTACACATGTACAGCCGCATTAACACGTGTGCGGCCGCATTCACACCTGTGCAGCCGCATTCACACGGGGGTAAGATGATTTCAGGATTCAACCTCAAGTCTGAAGAGGGTCATTATATAGTAAGCCTGACTGTCCACACATTGAAATGGTGTTTGAAAGAAAGATCTATTAGAAAAACAATTAAAAAAACAACATAATGCAACATATTGCAGCATAATTAAGTTTTTATAAAATAAATTGGTAATATAAGATTGCAATTTTCATATAATACAGACTTGGATGGTTAATGGTTTTCGTGCAGTGAAGACATCACAAGACAAGACATACAGGACAATACATTCAATCATAAGATACATATACACTATTGACTGGTTTCAAATACAATCGGTTCTATGCTCTGAGGAGTTGATGCATAGTCATATCCAAGCATATGTGAGGATATTGCATTGAGTTAACTTCAAGGAGCATACAACCACTTTTATCTGAAACTAGTCTATATTGTATTTATGTGCTGGGACCTGGACAGATAATATCCAGCACATATTGGGGAGGTGGTGGGTTTGATTTAAATTATCAGACCTACTGCGGCCATTTTAGTTACAAACAACACAAATATTCATAGAGACATATTAATAAAGAATTTGGGGGGCGTTCCTGTTTAGGGAAATATGAAGGTATATAGTATATATAAAGGTGTAAATGAAAGATGAGAGAGGGCACAGCGGTCGACCCTCTGTGGTCAAACCCCTACCCTCATGCAACTAACCAGGGGAGACCGGCCACATCCCTGCAGGGGCATGCGTGCAGCACACGCTTTGACCTACTACTCACTATCATGGTGGACAAAAGCAATGAAGATTCCTAGGAACCAGGGCGAGATTTTGAGTTCACCACATAGGCAAAATCAAAAGGCCTCAAACGAAAGCCCACAGAGGTGCTATCCAGCGAAGAATATGCAGACTTTGACATATTAATCATTATGACTGCTGGCGATGTTAAGGAGCTGGATATATCACATGGACAAGCCAGGCGGCTGCAGCAAGGTTTAGCCAAGCTGGGTAACCCTAACTTCACGGAGATGCCTGAAAGAAGGAGAATCAAGTCAGAGGACAGTGAGGAAGACAATGACACCCTCTCGACAGCTGATAAAACTGAGAACAATATGGCCTTACTCAATGCAGGCTTTGGGTGAGAAAAGGTGATAGAGGCCTTAACCCTTTAAGGATGCATGATGCCTGGATGCATCACCGCACTAAAGACGCCTGATGTCTGGAGGCATCACCGCACTAAAGATGCATGATGCCTTGAGGCATCATTGTCCCAATATTAACAAAAAGAATTTTAACAAAGAAATAATAGAGCAATATTCATGAAATCTTCAGAAAATGTAGATATAACATCACATTTAGTATTTCTATTAAAAAGAAATAGAATATCTATGATTAGGTATCATACTGCATGATTACAGATTTGGATATCAGTTTTAACTATTATGTGCCCGTCCTCTAGCAAGACACACTGCCACCAGCACCCATCCTTATAGGAGTAGCTAGGCCCCAGGCAGCCGTCCTTAAAGGGTTAAGGGCAGGTGAAGGCAACGCCAGGACCAAGCAAGGTAGCAGAGCGGAGGGCTACGCAGGAGCACCAACCAGCGGCAAGGCAAACAGCTACCACCTCGCTGTGCTCCTAGCGATTAAGGCAGGTGGGAAGAAGGCCCTCAAAGTATCAGACTATGTGCCTGAACATGTAAAACTGTGCATAGCGAAGAAGTAGAAAGACACCATCAGATTCACTGAAGCAGAGGACGGGATGAAGGTACTAAGCCTGGACGAAACAACACCGGTCTACATCACCATAGCGGAGTGGGGCGCGGCCAACATTCGGGTGATGTACCAGCTGATGAAGGATGGCAACCGGGCCAGAGCCAACCTGGAGGACTACCTGGCATACCCGGTGTACATCTTGGAGCTGGCATGTAAATTCGAGTGGACGTCTGTGGTAGGGCTTGATGCACGCTACCGGGAACTCCAGGTGGGGAGACAAAGTGTCCTCGATTGAAGCCCTTGCCCTGGTGCTACTGAAGCAGTCCCTGCCACAATCGAGACCGATGCCTGCAATGAGGAATACCAGCAAACCACACAGGAAGAGAGGACAACATGGACTGACCAAGCAGGAGAGAGGGCACGACCCTGAAGAGGTGTGTAGACTCTTGGCAAACAGCGGTGAGTGCCCATACGGAGAAAATGCAAATTCCAACACAAGTCTACCTAGGATTGTGACACCCAGGCCCGTATAATAGATGGAGCACTGATACCTGGGGCTTGGGAGCAAGTGGTACCAGTCAGCGATAGTGACAGAGACTTTATTATGACTGGTGTCAAACATAGATTTTGAATCTCTAACTTGTGCACAGAAGGGGCGGGAGCGGAACAACCTAACACAGGTCGGCAACACAGGGGGAGGTTAAAGGATAAGTCCAGAGACAAATCAAAATCGAGATCGACAATGGACAGTATGTGACCTGCCAGAATAAGCTGCGTATTGTTTCGGCCCTAGCGGCTATCGCAAAGCCTGGTGGCAGTATTAGGCTCATTCATAATGGGAGCAGGCCTATAGGCTCTGCACTCAACACCTATGCTGTTAATGAAGGCTTCCGATATCAGTCGCTAGAAGAGGCAGCAGGCTTTATTTCTTAACCCTTTAAGGACGGCTGCCTATGGCTGAACTACACACTTGGGGACGGCTCCTAGTGACTATGCATAGTTCTAGGGGACGGGGCCATTGTCCTCTGAACACTAAATTTGAAGGTTTATCCCATGGTATAATATGCTATCATTAATATTTTTATTTCTATTATCTAGAATCCAAAAATATGATGGTACAGCTACATTCTGTGAAAATTTCAAGTTGATTGTTAGAATATTTCCTTTTGAAAAACAATTATATGAATATCAAGAAAATGATGCCTTAAGGCATCATCCGCCCCCGGCCGGTTGATGCCTTAAAGCATCATCCGCCCCCGGCCGGTTGATGCCTTAAAGCATCATCCGCCCTTAATGGGTTAAGGGGATTTAAAAAAAAAATTGACCTGTCTAGTGCTTACCGCAGCATTAACCCTATCAGTCCAAGTAATGCCTTGAGGCATTCCCAGGCAGGGGACGAAGAATGCCTTGAGGCATTCCCATGCAGGGGACAAGGAATGCCTCCAGGCATCTCTTAGCAAAAAACGGTATTCTATTTGACAAAATTCATAGACTTTCTTAATTTTTCAAAATAATTGAAAACCACTATATACATCATTATTCAATGTAAGTGTTCTATATGCAACTAAGACAACCCATATCAAATGCACCTGTTGGATAACTTCCGGTGCCACTGCCTTAAGAGTATCATCCCCTGGGGGTATATTGCTACATATCTAGGGGGTCGGACCGAATCACTAGTTAAAATTCATCCAGATGACATCCCCTTAGCGGGACTACAATTGGATTTTAGTGAAGGCGAACCAACTTATTTCTATGATACATGCCTCATGTTTGGGGAATCCCAGAGTGCATCCATATTCAATTGCTTGACCCAATGAGTTTGCCTGATTATGCAGTCACTGGGCTACCAGGATGAGTGCGCTTATTTACATGACTTTTTGGTAAGGAGCAAGACCAAGGAAGAATGTCTCTATGTGCTCAATACACTCCACAAACTCCTAAGGAATTTAGGCTTCGCATTGAACTATAATAAAGTGGTGATTCCTACCAAGTGCCTCATCTACTTAGGAGTGGAGTTGGACACCATAAAGCATGTGTATAGGCTCTCTGAGGAAAAAGTACAGACTCTGCAAATCAGTGTTAACGATATGCTTGAGAGCAGAACAGTTTCCCACAAGGCATTAGAGTCCCTGGTGGGGAAGCTAAGCTGGGCATCGCACATTGTTTATGGGGGCAGGTTGTTCACAAGATGAATAATAGACAGGGTGGTGGCATTAGGAGCCCCCTCCCGTCACACACATATTACTGCGTATGTATGCGTGCCAACCTGAAGTGGTGGTCAGATTTCCTTTGCCAACCGATGGAGAAACAGACATGTTTACTCAGATAACCAAGCAGCAGTGGCGATCATCAACAAAGGAGGATCCAAGCACTACCTGGTGATGGAGAGCTTGGGACAAATTTTCTGGTTATCAGCAGTTTATAACTTCTGGCTGAAAGCCAGTTACTACCCGGGATGCTACAATATCTTAGCTGACGTAGCCAGCCGCATCCAGGAAGATGGACTAGAGCCGCTTTACACAGCCATGGCTAGTGCATTATTATAAATGGTAGGAAACAGTTGGAACATAGGGCAAAGACCCTAGTGGACAATGACTTTGCCCACAATACCAACAAAGCCTATGCATCGCACAGTACCTAGACTTCCACAGAGTATTTTCTCTTGAGCCTTTCCCAGAGACTAATCAAACTTTAAGTAGATATGTGGCTTATCTGTCAATGTGCCTAAAGTTTTCCTCCCTTAAACAGTATTTGGGGGCAATCTCTCACTTACACAAAGAGAGACTGTTGCGTGACCGTCTCAAAGACAACTATCAACTTCACCTTATACTGCAGGAGGCAAGGAGGACGATGGGAGCTGATGACACTGGGCTTGCTATTAACCATATTAAATAGCTGAGATATATCAACACCAAGGATGGCGGCCATCTAGGCAGCGGCTCTAATGATGTTGGTCCTGAGATGGTCAAATATGCTCCCGACATCAGATAAGTCCTTTGACCCGGCCCGCCACTTATGACCAGATGCCCCTCCAGATAGCCAGGCGTTGGTCATTAATGGGGTGCCACCCCTGGCCCCCCTCATAGCCACTGCCTTTATGACTGCGGTCTTTGCAGCGCTCCGTGGGAATGGGGCCGATACCTCCCCCTTCAGCCCTCACAGCTTCAGGAGAGGAGGAGCCAGTTTCCTGTGGGGGGCAGGGGTACCAGAAGTGCGCATCAGGCACCTCGGTGACTGCGCGTCCAACTCCTCAACCCTTTACGCCATATCACCTGCCCTGGTGCTCGGTCAGCTAACCATTCATATGGCAGAGGCCATGCCCACTTTTGAGCAGTTTCTGTTGTGACTACACTGCACCATAGACAGGGTGTTAATTATGTCCCTTAATTAGTCTTTTGGGATGCTAGATCATATTCTTATAATCATGGATCTTTTACTTAGTTGCGTGATAGGTGGGGTAGATTTACTTGCTTAGCGTGGTCACAGGGACAGGGTGACCTCACATTCCAGTGACTGGAAAGGAGGAAATATGAACAATG
The DNA here is from genome assembly GCA_950022655.1 of Alentia gelatinosa. Lineage (NCBI taxonomy): Eukaryota > Metazoa > Annelida > Polychaeta > Phyllodocida > Polynoidae > Alentia > Alentia gelatinosa. The sequence goes on from OX465580.1 coordinate 105,846,513, forward strand.
TAAATAAAGTTTATAAGTTTTAATCTCCTGAGAGCAATCCTTGGTTTACAAACATAGTGAATACACTGTAATCATTGATATCGAATTCGTAGAATTCTCACAATTCTTGTTTTACCAAACTCCACTCCTAGACAATTATCATTGACAGTAATCAAGGCATGTTATGCACATCAGTACAAAACGTTTAGCTAGTCTTTCTAGGTAGTGTGTCCATAATCGTCCAATAATAAATTTCAGCATTATTCGCTCACAAGATTGGTCTTTCCAATTGTTCAATCATGAATCCTAATACACTCCTTTCTTGCTTCAGTTCATGATGTAATTTGTTCCGTGTTCAGATCTTATAAGTCTGTGTACTCCCCAATGAGAGCCAGTTACTCACACATCGATCTGTAAGCAACTCACAGAGGTGATGCTTCACACGATGAATGTTCATAGTACACGACTCCACTCCACACAGGGTGAAGCCTCCTGCACCTAATCCCAAACCATACTCCAGCGGGGAGCTGGTCTGCTCAGCTCTCTTCTAGATCTTAAAACTCGTACCCAAGGGCTGCTTCTCTGCAGCGGCAGCAGAGGTATACTCCTCAGATGCTTACATCAGCAGGTCACATGACCATTCACTTCCTTATACAGACGATTGCTCTAAGAGCAACTTCCTGCTAACGCCATGTTGCTTTGTATCCATCTATTTTACTCATACCTTTATTGCTTATATCTTATATCTTGAGCATCAACTCTTATGGTTTAATAATCGTAACATAATCTCGGACGAGTGCGTAGTGCAACACTACTACTACTACTACCCACGTGGGGAGTTTGGGGATGTCACCCAGTGGAGCAGAGCGATGGATTATGCTCATATGGACTAATTAGCTTATTCGTGTTAGTTATCTTTTATAGGTCTAATTAACCTCATTATACTTTGACCATGTACTTATTCAACCTTTTTTATGTTTTATCATTCAATGATGTAATGTTTGTCTATCATTAAATCTATCTATCATCAGTTATAACTAGTTGTTCATGAATAATTGTAACAACTTGCGCAGTGCGACTGCTTAGTGTAATAAACCTTTTCTTCCAATGACATCTCATCAATTAAGGAGGGATATAGTATATATAAAGGTTTAAATGAAAGACGAGAGAGGGCGCAGCGGTCAACCCTCTGTGGTCAAACCCTTCCACTACCCAGGGGAGACAGCGTACATCCCTGCAGGGGGATGCTCACAGCACATGCTTCCAACCACCCTCCCCTCCACCAAGGGACTTTATCACATAGTGTTGGGGGGGGGGGGGGGGGGGGGGGGTGTCACTGCAGTGGAGCAGAGCGACAGATTATGCTTCATATGGACTAATTAGCTTATTCGTGTTAGTTATCTTTTTATAGGACTAATTAACCTTATTATACTTTGACCTTGGACTTATTCAACCTGGTTATGTTTTATCATTTAATGACGTTGTTTGTTTATCATTAAAATGACATGTGCGGATCAGGTTACATAACCTCATTAGTTGATCATGTTAAATGTTTCAAGTGCTTACCAGGTTATATATAATTTCATTGTTAAACCAGTTATAACTAGTTGTTCATAATTGAACTCATAAATATATTACGCCTTATGCATGGTTGAATATGATATATGATATAGCAATAAAGGTGATTTTATAACATGTTTATATATATATAGTAGGAGAATAATATGAATATGCAAGAAGACTGTTGGTTTTCGGCCCGCAAATTAGCAATTGCCCCAGGAGCGTCCCAAGACAATTGCTCAGTCACCGCTCCGACAAAGCCATCGTGATAGCTCTACGATTGGAAAATTTCTTATCATAGCCCAATCGCAGCACTTTTCGTAGTGTGTCGGGACAGTGGGAGCCCGGCTCAAGGCTTCACAACATGATCACAATCAATGATTATGATAAAAACCGGACTGCCTTAAAATGATGTTTGATAAAATGAAACGTTTGAGGGAACCTGTCACATGGTGGTATTTTTGGGGAACTAATTTCATCATTTATGAATAGATATGAATCCAACTAAATACTTCAAGTATTTCCCTCTAGAACTTCCAGGTTGAATTTGAGTCCATCACAAACACAATTTCATTAGTTTAAGATGATGAATAAAGCTGTTCTTGTTAATTTGATTCACCCACAACAACCCGGGATGCGTCGCCCGCTTGGAGAGGTAAAGGAGATCATGGACGAGGTATCCGGGCCCGATGATACATAACAAAACGTAAATGGACGTGGATCGTCGGCTACAGATGTCATTCCCTACGATAAATCGGCTAATCGAACTCAAACCCTCGTACGACCTCTCCATGGGCCATAGACACTCATTGGCGAAGAATATGACAGGTCTCTCAGGAGATGTGCATAATGTTTTCCATAAGTTATGAATAATGTTGAACCGCATCATTCTTGGGTCTCTATGGCATACTTATATAGAACTGCATTGAGAATCGTATAAATAGACAATACTGCACGAGTTTGGATGTGCCCGAACCGTCAGTAGGCCTTGCATGGATGATCATTCGGGCACATCCAAACAAGTGGAATATTGTTTATCTTACGATTCGAGTGCGGTTCTGGATTTCTATGACATTAGATAAACATCAGAGAATCAGAATAGTTCGAATATACTTAGCAAATCTATATAACGTCATCTCACATTTACTACGCCTCGGCCGTTGCGTAGTATTGTCACTTAAGGCCCGGCGTCCACCTACTACGATATGGCACCGATATGCCTTACGATGCACCTCCCGATAAAAAATCAAAATCGCGTCGGAAGGCCACCTAATATCGGGGCAGTCGACCACGTTTCTGCGATTAGACAACGATAAAACTCCTATACATTGCGTGGTGGATTGGCATGTCTAGACCTATGTCTACGATTTTGCACCTTCCCGATATGGCACCGATTTTGACATTTTGTATCGGTGCCATATCGGGAGGTCTACGATTCTATCGTAGTAGGTGGACGCCGGGCCTTACAGGGGTGATCGTTGAGAATATTTTCCTAATGCTATTTCTATGGCTAAGCTTGTACCAGGGGTGAGATAAAGAAGAGGGTTTATAGGTACGATCCTAGATTATTTAATGGGCACCAGAGCTGCTTCTCCAGCCGCAAACTACAGGTAGAACGATGACAGTCGAGCGAATTTCTTGAGAAGCCGGTAGTCACATATCACCATAGGATTCTCCTAAACATCCATGACGCACAAACTACAGGTAAAACAATGACAGTCGGGCGATACAGTCTGCAGGGACACACGACAGAGATAAAGTTACTTGGAATATCATTTGTGGGCCTTCTACCAGTCTTGCCAGAGTTGACATTACTTTCCAACGCTGTAGGACAGTCGGGAAATTAGTCACCGCTTTTCTGATAGCAAACAGGAAATTAATTCACCGTTCTCTTCTCAACCAAAAAGAGAAACCTGGCACAAGTGCTTGTTGAAGAAAATAAGCGAGTCTAGAACAAATTTATTGAGGAATGCAAAAGGGATGCCCAATCTCACCGCTCTGCTTTTTTTTTTTATCAGAATGCGAAACCGGACATATATGGTGCCATAAGGTTGAAGCAAGAATATCATTAAGAGTAGTTGCTTTGTAAGTGGTGCCATCAGTCAAGGTAGTGATGCCATGGGCCTAGCGAAAATGTTGCCATCAATCCGAAGAGCTGCCATCAGTCCAGGTGCCATCGGTCCGTGGTGCCATTGGTCTAGTAATCAATTTGCACAGTTTGATAACGGTGAATTCCCTACCGCTACGAGTTCGGTAATATTAAACTGATTCCGCTATCCGCACACTTTTAAACATTAAGAGCTGAGTGACTGGAATAAACCATCGCAAGCTATATATTATATATATCCTCTCCTGCAGCAGACCAAAGCACTACCGTTTAGGTAAATAAATTGGGTGCAAAACACTGAACAGTGTGAATCGGAACTTGCTCCGACAATAACGAGTAGCAAATAGATATCCTGCCTGCATTTAAGGTTAGTTGATGAGTATGTAATTATATTTCAGTTACTGCAAAAGTGTAGAGAGGGGTAGGATAAAATCAAAACCGGATTTGTCTTAATCTGCATGGGAACCCGTTTATGTGACTCCTAGAGTTTTGGCTATGGATTTTACTTGGCTTTGCCTCGTGAAATCATTACGGCAAACTCAGTCATCACATACGGGAACCCAGATTAAAACTCATCCAGTTTTACGATATTATCCTATCCCTGATATAAATCTCCATAGGAATAACATTAGTGGTCTGTATCTCACTCTGGGTTCAATATAGTGGATTATATCCAATCCTGGTTAGATACGGATTCAGTGCTGAGGACAGCCAATGAACGTGCGGCAAATTAGGTTGAAATAGTTCCGGCGTCATTGACAATTCCGGGCAAGTCCGGAGTCAACATGGAGGAACCTATAACACAGGCACCACTATGGGCGATAATCAAACCCTGTATCAACAAGTTACTAACCGATATTGCGAAGGAGGTGATCGCGGAATCGGAGGCAGAACGAGAAGACGCTGAAGCTTGATTTGCACTTATTAATGCCGAATATATGTCTGTCCCTGAGTGTTTTTTCCTGGATGATGAGTGGAGCGAAGTGGCCGAAATATCGTATGCTGCTGCCTGTTCAAGCACTGTGGTGGATGAAAAAGTATGGCAGAACGAGTTAAAAGAGAACGAAAATGAGCCTCTCAGCGATAAACAACTACTACAATTAGTTAAGGAGAAAAGAAATAAGAAAGGAAAATCTATCGCGATGACCTCCAATTTTAATAACTACAATGAAATTTAAAAACTGATTAAAATTTTACTTATTTGAATATCAATTTTCAGGTGGTAAAACGATTCCACGCCTACTTGGAATCTGAGATGGGAGAAACAAATGAAATGAGCTCGATTCCTGCTATAAAACTAAACAACTCCATAGCTAATTTCATGTTGTGCGTGAGGAAGCCTGATGGCAGTCAATTTGAGCCTGACACACTGACAGCCTACCAAGGAGCGCTTGACAGGTAACGATTTAATAAAAAATGAGCTTAAAATGAATAAAATTGTACATACAGTTGATCTTTCGGTTTTAAGGTTCTCACCGTTTAGATTTTTAACCGTTTTATCGTCCAAAAACGGTAAAAATTACGATTTATCGGAGATATTCTCCAAGCGCCCGCACTCGAGTGCCGACTCGACACTGACAGAGCTTTCGTTAGAGGATTAAGCACTCGCTAACTGTGCGTAGTACCAATTAAATTATGATGTTTTGTTGTTATTATCTAAATTGCGAATAAAACAAACAATATATAACTTATGTAATACATTTCCTTAACAGGCTGTTAATATATTGTGTTTTTATTTACATTTCCAGACACCTTCGCGATAAGGGATACAAATATAACTTGCTAAAATCGGATGAATTCAAGTCAGCTAGAAGTGTGATCAGCTCAAAAAAAAAAGAACTAAAAGAATCGGGTTTGGGAAATCGACCAAATGCTTCTCTAGCTTTAACCGAAGAAGACAAGGAACTTTTTTGGTCAAATAAATTGCTAGGTCCGTCGTCACCCCGCGCTTTTTTCACGAAATCATTCGGTTGGCGGGGGTGCGACGAGGCTAAAGAGTGCCGATTTGGCGATGTGGAATTAAAGATTGAAAACGGAATCGAATACCTGGAGTGGAGCGAAAGAACAAGTAAAACAAGAGCAGGAGCGGAAGGTGGACATGTACGTTCATTCAAACCTAAACTATATATGCGATAGGGGGAGAAAGGTGCCCTGTAACATTGTACAAACTGTACGTTTCGAAAAGACCAGCTGCTACTTGTTGTGAGGAATTTGGGTTTTTTTAACCCCGAAACAGAAGATTTCTTTAAATGATGCGATTTGTTATATTTCCTATGAAATGGACGTGAACTATTTGGGAAAGGTAGCTGCCCAGGCTGGTTTAATCGGACGATACACAAATCATAGTCTCCGGACGACTACATGTCAAACACTACTGTCAAAAAATGTGCCACCCATAATGGTCTGTCAGTTGACAGGCCACAAAAATATAAACTCGCTAAATAGATACTCGGTGGCTACAAAAGAACAACAGAAAAAAATGTCTGACCTTTTAAATTGTCCAGATAGAAGGTGTGTCTCCATTGAAGAACGAGTTGATCATCCCCAAATAAGCACTGGTGCGAGTTCGGGGACCCACAGCGAAAACATGATTGAAACTCCAGCAGCCAAAGTCCAATCCCGACGAGCTGGTAAGCTCGGGTGTGTCAAAGGCATTGGGAATGCTTCAAAATGCAACAATCCAGGGAAATGTAACGATAAACATAAACTATAACGTCCAATCAAACTCGTCTCAAAATGTGAATGTTTCTCCACAGTTTCGTATCGATAAATCAGTAATATAATCCAATTCGTACAACGTTGAATTCACCGTAGTGCTAACATGTGATCTAACTTTGTAAGTAGGCCACTGCGGTTAGAGTGGCGCCAGTCTGTCTGTTTAGCGTTGAGGTCACGCTAAATATAAACAATAAAGATAAGCTTGTTTCAACTTTGTCTTGTTGTACTATTTAATATTTATTAATGATTTTTAGCCTAAATACAGCAAACGAACTCGTGATGTGATTATAAATATATTGTATGCAGTGAAAGTTTATCGGACTATATCGCCTGTATGAATGAGACCGCTTCACGAACTTTTACGCTTACGCCAGAAACAACGGTTTGTTTTGACGAACGCAGTAACAACAAGACACTAAATTAGCGGATTTAACGATCAATTCGGGTCAAAATGAAGGTAAGTTGATAAGATTTATATATAATAGGAACTCGCTAATATATATTTTTTCGTTTAGGGGTAGGATAAATTCTGAAACAGACTCAAGTTGACCGAAGTGACTCGCATCTAATCTCGGGCGAACTCGCTTCGGCCTACTCACTCGGCTAACGCCTCGTTCGTATTCCTGCGCGAGTTCGCCCTCGATTAGATACGAGTCACTTCGGTCAACTTTCGTCAGTTTCCTCTCTAATACAAGATGATTATGATCATAAAACCCGTTGTCCAGGCTCTATTTTGACGTCGCTAAACGTGTTGCCATGGTACTCAGAAGGCGGCCACGAATCTAACGTCATCCAAACTGTCACCGAATTACTTTGCCTGCCATTCAAGTTTGACAATGCTATGTCAAGAAGCAAAACGTCTGGACTATTCCATTTAAACCGCCACGCCTATTAATGTAACCTTCCTCTGAATGGGAGGAGACAGTCACACCTTATTACTGGTATTAAGTGATCACTGCTATAGCGGTATTTGGGTTGATACAACGGCGCCGACGTCACGGAACGTAGTAACGGTCACGAGCAGCTGCACGAAGGTACACTGCATTGCTCGGGTGTGTTTCTCTGCAGCCTTTTTTCCGAAAGTTGCTTGAGCGGCACAGTGCACTCTGGTAACCTACGAAGGGTTTAGCGACTTATCACGCCATTGAAACTACCGTTAGACCCACTGTACATATCCTGTAATGTCTCAGGTATTATCTCACCCCAGATATTTTTTCCCCATAGACTTAACATTGGGAACTTGTATCTAACGCCCAGTAGATGGGTCATTCCACCAGAAAATGTACTTTTGGTAAAAAAGGGGTAAAAAAAATAAATTTGCCCAAACCAAATTTTCTTTTACTTGTGTGCAAAATATACACTTTCAAGTTTTAGGAAAACATGATTCAACTGGGATGTTAGTGGGGGGTCAGTTTTTGTGAGGCTGCAAAAATTGTAAATATTATTGCCGTCACGTCCGACATATAAAAAAACACTCATACAAAAGTTGATGATAGAGAAATATATTTTATTTTTTGTAAGACATCAAGTTTGTACCCAGTATGTCAAGCATAGTCTGATATCATAGACAAGTGGAAATAATGAACTACTTATGCAATCTTTTTCTGTGCTGCCTCAAAGATGCACATACAGAAGGTGTTCTCCAAGGCATTACAAAATGATTTTTTTTCCCTCTCACTATCTGAATACAAAAGTGTCACGTTTTTAAATAACAGAAATACTTTTATAGGTTATATACCTTATTTATGTCTAATTACAACATGTACCATGCATTATTTCTTCACCTAATAGCTTCTAGGAAAAAGGTTTAAAAATCTCTTGGACATGATTTTTTTAATAACGGACGTGATAGAAGAGTGACTTCCACTTTCTTCCTCACAAATCACAAATCTGTACAAACTTGTTGAAAGTTATTGTTTCTTTTTCAATATACATACCTTAGCTTCAATTTAAGCACATATGACACTACCTTAAATGCCAATGACCTTCTTTTTTCCAAGAAAAACTACCAAAAATGTACAACTATTGTTTCTTATGCCACTCAGAACACGGCAAAGAATATGGTTTTCTTACACATTGTGCTAAAAAGTGTCTGCACACCTTTTCTCTTTGCTTTTAAATGTAAAAAAACATTAACTTGAACCTTAATATTCCTCGAAATACCACATTTCGTGTGCACATCATAGATCTGTTGGACGTGATTTTTTTTATAATGGACGTCATAGAAGAGTGACTTCCACTTTCTTCCTCAAAAATCACAAATCTGTACAAACTTGTTGAAAGTTGTTACAAGTTTCTTTTTCAATATACATACCTTAGCTTCAACTTAAGCACATATGACACTTCCTTAAATGCCAATGACCTTCTTTTTTCCAAGAAAAACTACCAAAAATGTACAACTATTGTTTCTTATGCCACTCAGAACACGGCAAAGAATATGGTTTTCTTACACATTGTGCTAAAAAGTGTCTGCACACCTTTTCTCTATGCTTTTAAATGTAAAAAACATTAACTTGAACCTTAATATTCCTCGAAATACCACATTTCGTGTGCACATCATAGATCTGTTGGACGTGATTTTTTTTATAATGGACGTGATAGAAGAGTGACTTCCACTTTCTTCCTCACAAATCACAAATCTGTACAAACTTGTTGAAAGTTGTTGTTTCTTTTTCAATATACATACCTTAGCTTCAATTTAAGCACATATGACACTACCTTAAATGCCAATGACCTTCTTTTTTCCAAGAAAAACTACCAAAAATGTACAACTATTGTTTCTTATGCCACTCAGAACACGGCAAAGAATATGGTTTTCTTACACATTGTGCTAAAAAGTGTCTGCACACCTTTTCTCTTTGCTTTTAAATGTAAAAAACATTAACTTGAACCTTAATATTCCTCGAAATACCACATTTCTTGTGCACATCATAGATCTGTTGGACGTGATTTTTTTTATAATGGACGTCATAGAAGAGTGACTTCCACTTTCTTCATCACAAATCCCAAATCGGTACAAACTTGTTGAAAGTTGTTGTTTCTTTTTCAATATACATACCTTAGCTTCAATTTAAGCACATATGACACTACCTTAAATACCAATCACCTTCTTTAGAGCTGAAAAAACTTCCAAGAACGTCAAATTACTGCTTTTGATCTATAAAAGAATATAGCAAAGGACCTTATATTTGGACATTTCCTTCTCTGAACCTTCTGCAAACCTTTTCTCCATCCTTTCACATGAAAAAATAAACAACTTTCACCTGAATATTCCTAGGAATACCACATTTCGTGTCCACATGATAAATCTCTTGGACGTGATTTTTTTAATAATGAACGTGATATAAGAGTCACTTCCACTGTCTTCATGACAATTAAGAAATATGGAGCTTTTTAAAAAAAATATTAGTTGTTTTGGAGAAAACAGACCTGAGCTTCAATTCAAGAACATATTAGAGTACCTTATATGCTTATAACTTGCTTTTTCTTTTTTTTTCTGGAAAACTAAAAGAAATGGTGAAGTCTTCCTTCTAATGCCACTCATAATAGAGTAAACAACCTTTTTTTCTCATATTTATTTCTTAAAAACGTCTCCAAACCTTTTCTCTATACTTTTAAATGCAAAAAAAACTAATTTCACCCTTATTATTCATTGAAATACGACATTCTTGGTTTACATCATAGATATATAGGACGTGATATTTTTTAATAACGGACGTTATTGTGCTAAAAAAACTTTGACAATATATGAAGTAATACTTTGTGACATGTTAATGTATAACAAACTTTTAAAACAGCATTATAAACTTCCCATGGAAGCTCACTGCTTAATACTTATTCAAATTCTGACACTTTAAAAATACAATTTTTACATTTTACTAATGCAGCAATGCCCCTCAAGAGAGTAAATACTGCACCTCAAGTACCTTCTAATACTATGTATATACCTGCTGATCCTGCACTTAAAATATAATAATCCTGCACTGCCTCTATTTATTTTATAATAAACTACTTATGAGTTATGGGATTTGATAAAGCAGTCAATCTACCACTGCTGGCTAAAAAAGAGCTATGCAGAGAGAGTATGTTTTACTTCCCACACCACATAGACATGGTGTGAGAAGGATTGGAATTTGATTAAGCAGTCAATCTACCACTGCTGGCCAAAAAAGAGCTATGCAGAGAGAGTATGTTTTACTTCCCACACCACATAGACATGGTGTGAGAAGGATTGGAATTTGATAAAGCAGTCAATCTACCACTGCTGGCCAAAAAAGAGCTATGCAGAGAGAGTATGTTTTACTTCCCACACCACATAGACATGGTGTGAGAAGGATTGGGATTTGATAAAGCAGTCAATCTACCACTGCTGGCCAAAAAAGAGCTATGCAGCGAGAGTATGTTTTACTTCCCACACCACATAGACATGGTGTGAGAAGGATTGGGATTTGATAAAGCAGTCAATCTACCACTGCTGGCCAAAAAAGAGCTATGCAGAGAGAGTATGTTTTACTTCCCACACCACATAGACATGGTGTGAGAAGGATTGGGTTTTGATAAAGCAGTCAATCTACCACTGCTGGCCAAAAAAGAGCTTGTCAAAGTAGCAGAAAAAACGATAGTTAAGAGGAGATAATAGGCCCTTTTAAGTGGGCTAGGGAAGTCCCAAAAAAAAGTTCTGAAGAATAGATCTATCACCTTTGTATAGAACTAGATGATAATGACCAGCAAACTTTAGTGAAAGTTCGGAAAAGTGAAGCATGGCTGTGCGAAATATGTATTGCCTGTGATGATGAGCATGCTCGGATGCCCCATCCTTTGTTCGATGCAAGAGGTCGTGAGCAACAAATTTCTGGAAGAACGAAAGTAATACCAAGAAAGAGCTATGATCATCTTTTGACTGGACAAAATTAGTGAATGCAGTGATCGAATACAACTTGTCTAAGTAGCAGAAAAAAACGATAGTTAAGAGGAGATAATAGGCCCTTTTAAGTGGGCTAGGGAAGCCCCAAAAAAAAGTTCTGAAGAATAGTTCTATCACCTTCGTATAGAACTAGATGATAATGACCAGCAAACTTTAGTGAAAGTCCGGAAAAGTGAAGCATGGCTGTGCGAAATATGTATTGCCTGTGATGATGAGCATGCTCGGATGCCCCATCCTTTGTTCGATGCAAGAGGTTGTGAGCAACAAATTTCTGGAAGAACTAAAGTAATACCAAGAAAGAGCTATGATCATCTTTTGACTGGACAAAATTAGTGAATGCAGTGATCGAATGCAACATGTCAAAGTAGCAGAAAAAACGATAGTTAAGAGGAGATAATAGACCCTTTTAAGTGGGCTAGGGAAGCCCCTTTGTTTGATGCTTCATTGTGTGCGGTGTGCTATGAAGATACATGCCTCTTTGGATGTACTTGCCGCTCGGGTGGCTGGACCAAATACTGCTCAGTGTGCACAAACTGTGGAGAAATGTTCATCTGTGATTAATAACTCACACTGTAAGAGGTCGTACTGCTACGGTTGCGTCCGGGATCTCGTGAGTAACAAATTTCTGGAAGAACTAAAGGCTGCCAGTGACGTTGACAGATGGCAGTGTTTTTTGTGTTCCGACTATGATGAGTCGACGCATGGGTTGCTGAGACCGCGCACACCAAGCGAAATTAAAAATAAGCTGAGGTCAATGCACTTTGGAAAACCATATCCCAAAACTTCCTGAAGTGTGCAAAAGAGGGAAATATTTAAATTAAAATGCATGCACTTCTCCATTTCACATAGAAAAAGAGTTCATATCTGAGTGGATAGGAAAGAGGAGATAATAGACCCTTTCAAGTGGGCTAGGGAAGCCCCCCAAAAAAAGGTCTGAAGAATAGTTCATGATTTCCTCTCTTTGGGAAGTAAGGGTTTACGCCCCATACTTTCAACATAGGGTGATATCTAAGGGGCTAGGGAACACAAAAAAAAACAGTTCTGAAGAATAGTTTAAAACAAAAAAATGGAAACTTGAGTGCCCTCAACACGCTTGCGTTTTGCCTCACGCTTGCAGAAACTGGCTTTTCTCATCTCCTTGTTCCTCCAGTCCTTAGATGAGTCCTTAGGAGATTTCCTCTCATCCAGAGGTAACGGTTTTCACCCCATTCATAGACATGGTATGAGAAGGATTGGAGTTTGATGAAGCAGTAAATCTACCACTGCTATGGGGCAAGGAGAAAAGACATACTGAAACTTCTAAATACATGGCTCACTGTATGGAGTGGTAATTTAATCTGAATACTTAGAAAAAGCTGCTTCAATAGCTGCATAGTCATTGGTAGTTAACTGGAAGTAAATCTTCCTGCGAGTGCTTCCTTCGCAAGTTGGTGGAGATATCTGAACAAGGACACTCTCACAGTCATACCATTCAAGGTCTTTCCTGGCTGGCCACTTAAACTTTGGTGGAGAAGAGGTTGTTTGTTCCATACAGTTCACCTCATACTGTAGGACTCCATCTAGCATACGGCTTTGTTCCACCTGGCCTAGGTACCATTCATTGTCGTAAACGACAGCCAACCAGCTTTCTTTTTCGTAAGTGATTTCGGTGTCGCTAACTGTAGGAGAAACAGTTGCCTCATTTGACTCAGCATGCGAGACATCCTCATCATTCAAAGACACATCGTCAGATGCATCACCATCCGGAAGACTTGGCGTTGGCGAAGAAAAACGGAGAACCCTCCTCTGCCAACCAGGACATGTGAATTTCCACACGCCAGATCAAAGCAGCATGCTTTGTAGCACGAAATGTCTCTAATACAAAGAACACCTTCCTCTGCACAAACAACAGCATGTGTTTGCATAGTGCGTGGGATAGGAGCAACGCATGTAAGAGAAGACAGTTCTTCACGAGCAGAATTCAGTGTCGCTGGCAGTACGCATATGTACTGAACAGATGTCCCCTCTTGCTTATTCCCTGCCTCGGCAAACTGGTTTGCATTTTCAATTTTGTTGTCTTTCTTGACCTCATTGTCGGCCATTCTCTTTGCTGCTGCACCAATGCCATCGCAGGCACCCTTGCCGTGACCAGACTCAAAATAGCACCAGGTGGCTTCTCTCTCAAAGAGTTTCTTGTGCTTGCAAATGACACTGAACATCTTTCTATTACGGTATTGAGAAGAGGGACTGTCGGTCAGGTAATGTACCCAAGATACGAAAGGAAGCTGGTTGGTAATAACCTGATTTATCACCTTAAGAAAGGCAAATACAGCACCGGCATCATGACATCGGTCGTCAGTAACCAAAGCAAGAGTGAGGAGCTTTGTGACATTGTCATCCTTGTAGTGAATCACTACGGGATGAACAGTAACAGGATCTTTAGAATAATAAGCTGGCTGTGGCTCATAGGGATAACTTATTTTCCAATTTTCTGCAAAATCCATGTGTATGGAACAGTGGGTATGTGGAAGCTCAAACCGTACAAAGTGTGCGGCCCCATGTTGGGCATACACTTTCTCTACATGCTGTGAAATAACAGTATGGTCGCTAAGAAGCTGTGTGGTGAAATTGTCCCTGTCGGACTCCTCGTCAACAAGTTTCAACTTTTTGCACACCTGCTGATCACCGTAGGTGACCTCAACATGCTTCCACTGCTGGTACTTAATGACTTCAGGGGCAGCAAGGAGTTTTTCACAGATGACATTTACTGACTGCTTCACAAAAGTATCAGGAAGTGTTGGCAGTCCAAGTGTTCTAACAGAATAAAGTTTGTTTAACACACAAGCAGACATTGCAATTGCGGCATGACACAGGAAGGATGTACTTGGCAGACCTGCGGATACTATAAAAGTAAGATCTGCTGACTTTTGCATTAGGAAATTCAGTGTTGTACTGTTTATGAAGAATGTACATGAACTCAGTTAGTTGTACTTTTTGTACCTTTCTCTTGTTTACTTTGACAACATCTTTTTTGCCTGGAAGAGTAATGGAGTGCTCACATCTAGTGAGGAAGTCAATGACATTTTTCTTTACACCACTATACTTTCTATGTTTAAGAGTAGGTGCACGAGGACCAGATAAAACTGTTCGTCGGTCAATATCAATATCTGCTGCAAGCTGCTTCTGGGCACGAAGAGACTTCACTTCCTCAGGGGAGGACAAAGAAGAAAGCAATGATTTTTTTTTACCGACACTGGATTGTTTTTTCATGTTGGAACAAAAAGTTTCATAAAGTCCAACCTTGCGCCAAACACAGGGAGCTTTACTTGGGGAGATCCCCTCCTTTCTAAGTTCCCTACTTGCAATCTCGGCCGCATCAAAAATGGTTGCCTCAGGGACTGCGACATTATCACCTGTGGCATTTACCTCTTGTAAATCTACAATACCTGGGTGTATCTCAACCACATCATTTTCAGGAACATTGCCTGGAGCTAAAACAACCACACCCTCTTGAGGGACATTGCCTGGAGCTAAAACAACCACATCATTTTCAGGAACATTGCCTGGAGCTAAAACAACCACACCCTCTTGAGGGACATTGCCTGGAGCTAAAACAACCACATCATTTTCAGGAACATTGCCTGGAGCTGAAACAACCACATCCTCTTGAGGGACATTACCTGGAGCTAAAACAACCACATCATTTTCATGAACATTGCCTGGAGCTAAAACAACCACACCCTCTTGAGGGACATTGCCTGGAGCTAAAACATCCACATCATTTTCAGGGACATTGCCTGGAACTAAACGAACCACATCCTCTTGAGGAACATTGACTGGAGCTACCTCGTTCTCTGCATCCTCTTCAGGAAGATTGCCTGGAGCTACCTCGTTGTGTGCATCTGTAGAGATGTCCTCGGCCGCATCCAAACTGGAGACATCACTATCGCCATCTTGTGCCTCTACAGCCTCAGGAGTAGTGCCTGGAAAAAGGGAAAAATGCAATAGCTAAGGAAAAATTCTATGTCTGTTTAAAATGCAGTATTTCCATGTGCGGAGATGTGCCTGGAAAAAAGGAAGAATGCAATAGCCAATAAAAGATTCAATGTCAGCATTTCCAAGTGAGGAGATGTGCCTTGAAAAAAAAGGAAAATGCAATAGCCAAGACAACATTCAATGTGAGGATTTCCAAGTCAGGAGATGTCCCTGGAAAAGAGAAAAATTGAATAACCAAAAAGAATATTCACTGACAATTTGTATTGCATATTTTCACGTGTGGTAAAGAAAAGAACTACTTACCCAGCCCAGCAAGGAAGTCCTCATATGACACCTCAACAGGTTCTTTCTGCGACTCCAGTCGTCGAAGCCACTTACGTAGGGCCTCAACCTCCCGTTCTGCTACATGACGGGCCTCCCTCTCCAGCCGTAGTTTGTAGTAGAGGTGGTTCTTCCGGGGAGTACGCTGGCTGCTTGACCCTTCAACAGAGGATGGCGTCCTGAAGTGTGCAAATGAGGGAAATATTGTTCAAGAAATCTTGCAGAACTCTTGTAAAGTTCAGGGGGATAAAGTAAGTGAAATTTAGTTAGGGTGAATATTAAAAATAGAGTAGTTACTGCCATTTACTCTGCAAGTATTGGTAAAAATTCATTTGGATGGTTTGGATTTGAGAAAAAAGAGTATTCAATATTTTAATAAAAGAGCCATTTTAAAAGGTCACTATAAAAAGGCATAGCACAATTATGAATTTCCAATATAGTAGTTTGACTTTTACTTTCCTGTTAGTAGTAGTTCAGTAGTGAAAGAGAAATTTACCTAGCATGACCATGCTATATTATAACCTTCAGCCAGTCTTTTCTCCCGCGGAGCACTTCTCCATTTCACGTAGAAAAACACTTCTGAAGAATAGTTAAAAGAGAAGAAACAATGGAATTAAATAACTTCAAACAATGTAAACAACAACAACAACGATGACGGCAAGAATGACGACGACGACAACAACAACAATAAAAAATAATGCATATTATTTACCTTATGTCGTGAAGAAGTCGCTGACTCTGGGGTTGGAGTCGATGCTACTGGCACTGAAGTCAGAGATGACTGCGAACTTTGAGATGGCTGTGAAGCAAGAGATGACTGAGACGGCTGTGAAGTCGGAGATGACTGACACGGCTGTGAAGCAAGAGATGACTGACACGGCTGTGAGGCAAGAGATGACTGACACGGCTGTGAAGTGAGAGATGACTGTGAGGCCAGAGACAGAGATGACTGTGAGGCCAGAGAAACTCCACTGCATCGTGTCTCTTCAGACGTAGCCCTCCGGAGGCTCTTAGGCCTACTCCCGGATGTGCCCGCCTGTTGTGCTTGGGACACACGACTGCGTAGAAAAAAACCACCATCCTCACTCTCATCGGATGAAGAAGGCAGCTTGGGAAGTGGTGTTACAAGCCGAAATGAAGGTACAGGAATAGAAGGTACTTGAGGCCGTACAGGAACAGCAGGTACAAGAGGTGGTGCAGGAACAGCAGGTAGTTGAGGCGGGGCAGGATCAGCAGGTAGTTGAGGCAGTGCAGGATCAGCAGGTACTTGAGGCGGTGCAGGATCAGCAGGTACTTGAGGCAGCGCAGGACCAGCAGGCTCAGGTACACCATTGTCGGAATCACTGGTGTCAGTGTCCTCCAGTGCAGCAGCAGCTTTCCTTTTTCTGTAGCGTAATGCACGTGCAGCATCTAATTTTCGGCGGCAAACCTTTTCCTTGTCCGTCAAGTTGGTTTTATTTTTCTTCCTCTCTAGACGCTTGCGTTTCGCCTCCCGCTTGCGGAAACTGGCTTTTCTCATCTCCTTGTTCCTCCAGTCCTTAGATGAGTCCTTATGAGATTTCCTCTCTTCGGGAGGTAAGGGTTTACGCCCCATACTTTCAACTTAGGGTGATATGTAGGGGGCCATCCATGAAGTATGTACGCACTGAGGGGGGTTGGTTGGGGGGAGGGGGGTTAAAATTTTGTGCATACGCTACTTCTGTATATCATTGTGAAAAAAATAAGGTAGGGGGGGGCTGGTGGGGTCGAAAATTTTGGAAATTGTGCCTACATACTTCATGGATGGCACTAAAAACTGAAAAAAGAGAAAATACAAAAATTAGCAAACTACCTATAAAATAATATTAAAAAGGTACATTTCTTTTGAAAAATTGTCTTCTTTGTATCACTATTGTTCATACTTATATTTAGAATAGATAATTTGCCCATGAACTTAATATGATGGCTGTCAGAACAAAAATATTACCAAAATCAGATTTTTGCCAAAAATGTGAAATTTTTTTTCCTCAAAACCATTTTTTTTTTCATCATACCACAGAATATAACTCTGTTCAATATTCCAGGTGATTTTTTCCAAGGTTTGTTCAAGTCTTATACTTCAAATATGGTTTTGAAAAATCATGCATCACATCCGACATGAAAATGAACCACTATAGATCGTAAAAGAATCTGATAATCATTTCAATTTTTCATTACATATGGAGTACAATAGGCAAATATTGAGAAAAAACAAAAGAGATAATGCTTCCACTCATTTTCATACTTCATATGAGACAAAATCTAACTGGGCGTCACGTCCGACATATATATATCGGACGTGACAGCGGCTACACAAATGTATGAAAAAAATATATTTACACGTAGACTTCCATCAATTTTCCTCCCTAGACTCATGAAATGATACTTGGTGCACATAATGAACAACTTTCATAACTGTATTATTGTAATTTAAACTCATTCTAACATAGTTCATAGTCAATTCCATCAAAATATTTTACCCATATCACGTCCTCGATGGCTATTACCACGTGATAGGCGTACCACCGGTGCACAAAAAATATGCAGTCTTTTAAACATACATTTTGTCATTGGTAATACATCGGAATATATATAAATTCTCAACCTCTTTGCACATTTTCTCATAGATCAATCGAAAGAAGAATTTCCATGTCGGACGTGATGTGGCCAAACAAATTTTTTCGAAAAATTCACTAACACATTGAAAATACCCCAAACGCTTCCAGAAGCAGCCATCTTGGGAAGGCATCAATCTGCTCTTTTTTTCAAACCACAAAATTTTGGTAAATACTTGTCAACTTTTCAAGAAAATGGATTCTACAGAATCACGAAGTCCAATTTATCACTGTTAACACAGAAAATCATGTCCGGAATGGAAAAATAATGCTAGCAGAGAAGAAATGTGGAGTACTCACACTAGCTGGATGTCTCCTCTTCCCGCTGAAGTGCCGGAGTGAGGGCGCATGCGCAGTTAAGAGGGATCCGGTTCTTGTGATCGGCTTTCCCGCCTTCGATCCTCCGGATGTGATAAATATCACGGACATGATTCCTCCAAAATTACTTTCCCTGTTCTCGCATAGTGAAGGCACTTAGGAAGCATTTTATTACTCCTACACTTCAGACCCTATGGGCACATTATTCAGTAAGTTTTGTACCAAGTTAGCACCAATATGGAGAACTGGAGAGTGCTAAATGCAACTCATCACGTCCATGATATCAATTGTGTAAAATTGATTTTTTTTCGTAATTCGGCTGGAAAAAAAATCCTGTTGCAGTTGGACGAAAATCATATACATATGTCAAAAATTGATGTATGTCCAGAGTTTTAAGTGCATGTTTGGGAAGTATACCATTAAAATATATTGTCATCAGGCTATGCCAAATATAACCTATTGCATTTGCTGAAAAAGCACACTTTTTATTGAAATTCACCTAAAAATTTTGTGGAGCCTGAGAAATAAGGGAAAATACTACTAAACAAGAGCCAATATACATAAGTTCAGGAATTAAATCAATTAGGGAATATATCTTTATAGTTTCCACCCAAGAAATAGTGCTAAACTTAAAAAATATTAAAAGGACATGCACTTTTTTACTAATTTCTGACTTTGAAAGGCCACAGATTAAAAAAAAAATGTAGATAGACCAATAAAGGTAATGATTTTCTGAAAGGGCAGGGTGTTTTCTGTCTACATGAAAAAAAAAATTTCAAAAAAATTCATTTATATTGAAATGATAGCCCATCAACCCCCAAGAAGTGTGATTTTCACCAAAAGTACATTTTCTGGTGGAATGACCCAGATATATAGGAAAAATATCCAATGGGGGATAATGTCACAAATGTTAGCCCATTAGTCAATATTAAGGGTGAGATAAATTCAGAAACCCATTCAAGTGTAGGGTCAAAGCTCGATCCCATCTCATTTGAATCACATAGTAATTCACGCGGCTTCGCCTTGTGAATTACTATGTGATTCAAACTCGATGGGATACAAGCTCAGACCCTAAACTTTCGTGGGTTTCCTCTATAATATCCAACATAGAGAAATATGATACCCCGGGAACCAGCGTATGGTCAGGACGCCTACGTTGGTTGTAAGTCGGCCTGTTATTGGTTGAGACCTCACTGTGTGGTGTTGTCTCTTGTACCCTCCCATGAATCTATGCTGTGTAGAGCCTGTTGAGTTGATACTTCAAGTGTTAGTCTCAAGTAAAGGCATAGAAAATATAAGTTAATTGATTTTCCGCTTTAGAAGCAACCATCAGACTTTTCATACTCATTCACGACATACCCCCTCCTCATCTCCTGGATTAATTGCAGGGAAAAAATACTTATCATAGGAACATGAAACCCTACCATTCAGATGAGGAGGCTGCGTTTAGTACAGAATCTCAGCAGGATTTGTCTCAGACAACACTGCATGAAACTTACTGCTTTATTATGTATGCGAAACGTGTCTAACAGTAGGATTTTGCGTCTAGAAGTTTTTAGACGCCTCGTAGACGCCTTATCTAGTGGCGTATATACATGTCCATGGTGCGGTCTCATATATGTCATATATACGCCTGATTCTGTTTTATACACACCAACATCCAATAGTTCCGATCTTTGCAACTTGGGGACACTACTGGTAGCATATTCATGCTAAATAAGTCTGTATTATATGAAAAATACAATCTTATATTACCAATTCATTTTATAAAACCTTTATAAAACCTGATTAAATATAAATTGATTAATAACATATATTAAACCCTGCACTCTTTGGATTTTTTACCGTTTTTCTAATAGATTTTCCCTTGAAAACACCATTCTTCTGTCGTATTCTGGGTATTCCCATATATAAGCCTATAAGAAGTTAACACTACAGTCCCTAAGAATTGGCGGCAGGCAGCGGCGGGCATGGGCGGGTGGTGGGGGCTGGGGGAGGGTTTCCCACTGAGTCAACCTGTACAAACGCGGTTTGCGGCGGGCGGTGGGCGGTGGACGGCGGGCAGCTGGGGGCTTCTCACTGAGGCTGGCTGGGGGTGGCGTGGGGTGGTGGGGGGGGGGGGGGGGGGGGGCATCTTACAAACGCCGAGCGGCCGCTAATCTGTCTACGCACAGTGCAGGGAGGCGGGGGTTGTGTACCAGGGCTTCACTGTGGGTAGATTGAGTGTAGGGTGGTGGGGTGGTGGGGTGTGCATCCTCTACCAATTTTTTTTTTTTTGGTATCATATATACGCCTGGCGTATATATATTGCACAGAGTATGTTTTATCTTCAATACGCCAGGCGTGAAAGACAGCCAAGTCGCGCGCGTCTACATATGGAAACTGTCTCGTAGAAGCCCAGTATAAACAAGCCACGATACGGCCGATACGTGGGTTATCGCGATGGCGTATATATATATGTAAAATGGTGGTTTTCGTGCAGTGCAAAAACCCTGTGAGGCATATGAATCCCACCATGTGAATTCCACTTTAGATGAAGATGACGATGCTATACCGAAGTTTATGGGAGTCTTTTTGCTTGCTTTATCTTGGTTCTGACTATTCCTAAACGATAGATATTAATGTACATATTTTCTCAGTTTTCACTATACTGTGGTAAAACAGAAATGGTCTATTGATGTCAAAGCATTTTTTCTAGGAAATATGTATAAGTAAAGCTCTATCCAATTGCCAAGTAAGATATATTTAACTTTGAATGGTAACGTGTTTATATGATCCGAAACATCGAGGTTTTGTTCTATTCACAAGATGGTCAAACACTCTCGATAAGTTGGATCTCGAGCAACATGAATAAGTATTTCAGGAATTGCAAATTGGATGGTCATTTTTTTTTAATTGCAGTATTTATTCAAATTTCTTCCACCATATACATCAATTGGTGACAGCATAATCATATAATCTTGGCCTTATTTCAGTCATAATTTTCAAAATCTTTCGAAGGGACATCTTTACATCTTAGATGCTTCTACTGGAACACCAACTCAAACAATAGTAACTCAAACAATCAAATTTCTTCTGACATTTACCAAAACACACAATGGAGTACAGGTAACATAATAACAGGACGTACAAAGACAGGACCACAACACTTTGGTATGAGCAAACTGATCCCAATCGAAGGGAACTGAATTCTCTGCTAATAACATGGCAGGCCTCCTGAGCACTCTGGAGAAACACACAGATTACTGGCATGGGCATTAAGCAATGTTGTGGGCTACGCTTTCCCATTTCCTGAACTTGTCTGGAGAATTTTCCACATAACATAAATATTTTTCCATGCGCAATTTCTCTCTGAATTCCAGTGTCCAAGCATATAAGGAGAGATTGTTCTCGTGGAATAACCTCTGTCTATAAATATGAAATTTGAGTTACTTATATAGTTCAACCTTGGGCTGTGATACCTGAGCCAGGAAAGCCCATTAAAATATTAGTCCAATCAAAATTCTGAATATACCCCTTTTGGATTTGAGCACGACAATATGACGATAAACTTACTGTTTCTCCTTGGGCATACACTGCTTCGTCTGAATAATTTGTAATTTGTTTGTTCCTATCATTTCCTTATCAACGTGACTGAGAGAAGCTAAATGATGGCACCATAAGGCACTCATTACCTTGTCTTTCCATTCCTTAGCCATCTTAGGATGCGCTGGTAAAAACTCTGACCCAGTTTTCCTTCCATCGAAACCTATGTAGGTGATTCCATGGACCTGTGACGTCAGAAGCCCTGTCACATATACGTCATCTATGTCAAATACTGGCGTGGTCATGGCGACCTGGTACATGGTCTGCATTAAATCAGAGGATAATACATAGATCCAGCCATGGTAGTAAGGTGGGTAGGTCTTTGTTTTTGGAAATACTTGTCTCCTGACATACCACTTGGAATTGTGGGTTCTGATAATACCACTATGCGGGTAGATGGACCCAACGATGAACTTCCCCAAGGAGGAGGTCGCTCTGAGAACTTTCGCGACTTGGAAGATGTCAACATACAGATCATCGTCTGCTTTAACAATGTATTTGACGTTTTTACAGAAGTCTTTCAGCCATTGAAGCATGGTGATACCTTTCAATGATAGGTTTCTGTAAGAATCTATAAAATCAGTTTGTACAATATCGCCATATAACTTGCTTTCTGCTTCTATTTTCTCCTGAATTTCTCGGCTTGATCCTTTACCGAGTAGAAAAACCGTTGCGGAAGGAAGCCTGGAAAGTAGAAATAAAAATGGATCAGTTGTACTAAAAGACTTTAATCATCACTATTCAGAATTGTGATGTTGTTCTCTCTGTATTGTGAATGAAACCCAAACATCGACATTCTATGTTAGTCATCTTTTTGATCATTGGCAAATAGATCAGAATTATTCATTAACCATAGATGAAATTGTACGATACTATTTATGAGTCACTGTATAATTAATCGAATATCTTTAGATGATAGCATCATAATAATGCATAAATACGCAACACATGAACTGTGAGTGATGTTCGATCATATAGGAATTGTAGTATCATGTGGTCGGCATTGCCATCTGTAATGTCCTCGTTCATTGAAACGGTGCACTATCGAACGCACCCCCGCTCACGGGAAACATCGAACTCACCACTTCAGATCCGAAGACGCCATGGACCTATACGGACGCCTCGCATACACTCAGAAATTACCAAATAAATTATTAAAATAATCGCATTTGGTCGACATATCAATTCTTTTGGTTTGTTTGTTTTTTACCCATCATCACGGAAGAGTTTGTAGGCAGGATTTGTCTTGTCCACTCTGTTTCCCATGTCTTAGAACATTTTTGGGGATTTTCTGGCAAAGTCTTTTTCACCAATTAAAGGTAGGGGCCTAGATGTCTGTTTTTACAGTTAAAAAAATCCCTGTATATCAGTCTACAAAACGAGAAGTACAAACTGCACACTAGAAATATATTATCGGCATCTAGAATGCCTCACTGCGACACTGCCTGCCTCACCGCGACACCGTTCATGGCCAGGCCAAGATACTGTCACTACACATGAACACTCACCTGACCAAAGACGCTTCTCCTCTTATGACGATTTTTTCTTACCATGATTAACTTCAGGTTGTGTAAGAAATGTGGTGTCCGCCATAGTTCCCCCACAGGGGAAAGTGCAGGACTACGGCCACAGACAGAGAGATCCCGCAGGTTAGGGACGTAGATTTCGCGGAATCACCAGGGGGTAGTTTCATAATCTGGGATCGTACATGAAGAACCTTTTCTGTACCTCGTACAAGGGTTATCGTCTAATAATACCTAAGTCTGTTGGCTAAGACAATATTGACCGTCCATAAGGTCGTCCATAAGTGTTGAATGAAATTGAACCGCATTGTCCCTTGGTCTCTATGGCGTACAGTAAAGGGTCTACATGCACGATCCTGGATTATGAAACGGCCCCCAGGTCTCCAAAACACAGTGGACCATTCCGCGATTCGTGAAAAGGTGGGAAAGCAATCGCCATGGGAGGTAAAGTTGCACCATGCATCGGAAGCAAGCGAGGATAAGGCCCGGTGTCCGCCTACTACGATAAAAATTTAGACCTACCGATATGGCTCCGATACAAAAAGTCAATATCGGAGACACATCGGGAAGGTGCAAAATCGTAGACATATGTCTAGACATGCCAATCCTCAACGCATTGTATGGGTTTTTTATCGGTGTCTTATCGCAGAAACGTGGTCAACTGCCCCGATATTAGGTGAGCTTCCGACGTGATTTTAATTTTGTATCGGGAGGTGCCATATCGTAGTAGGTGGACGCCGGGCCTAAGGGGGTGCGTCCACCAACCACGACAGGGCTGCGACAACGGCTTTCCGACAGGGTCCACGACAGCTCTACGATTGGAAGCCTTGTCCTAGCCTTGTCGTGGTTGGTGGACCACAGTTCCCGACAAAAGGCTACGACAAGGTCACGACAGGCTGCGACATGAAGCTTGTCGGGGGCCTGTCGGGGGCCTTCCGACAAGGTTACGACAAAATTGAACATGTTCGATTTTGGATCGGTGTCGTGGCGTGTCGTGGCGTGTCGGAAGGTTGTCGCAGAGATCTAGGATAGAATATTTAGGTGGAGCGTGCACTTCCCGACAGGCTGCGACAAGGGGTCACGACAGCCCCCCTTCTCACGACAAGGCTGCGACAAGGCTGCGATTGGAACTTTCTTGTCAGCGTGTGTCGCAGCCCTGTCGTGGTTGGTGGACGCACCCCCTAACTCACCTAATGACGGGTCATCTGACGGTTTTCATGGCAGCAATTGGTCTTTAGGAACGAAGAAACCCAGTAAGAGTAAAACCTGCCTTTCCAAATTGTCCACTCTAAAGGGTGAAGTCCAACATGGCAGCCATGTGTGATTCCTTCCGGGATCTGTCCAACGAAGTAGTGGAGACCAGAGACAAGCTAGCTAATATCGAGAACTTGCTTTTGAACTCGTTGGCGGGTTCAAAAAACGATTGCAGATCGTTTCGTTAATCTTCATCGTCTGAAATTCGTGGTTGTCGCTCATCACCTGTGAAGCGTGGTTCCAGTTCCCCGGCCCGCCAAGGGAAACGGGTCAAGATGCCGGGGGTTCGTTACAAGTCATCAGAGGCAGGCGATACATCCACAGAATCAGCCTCTATGTCATCTAGTTCAGACTCCAGTAGCTCCTCACTTCATCGACATTTATAATGTCATCACAAGAAAGCTGGGAAAGGTAGGAGGAAAACCTATAGGTTAAAGCGGTTCCTTCCAATTAAGTGAAGAACGAGCAAAGCCTATGACGATGGAACAACTATGGTTTTGTCATGTACAAAAAAGGGGAAAACATCAAAGGTCTTCTTGAACATAATTGTTTTGTTAGTAAGAAGGTTGGTCAAGAGCATACTAAACCTCAGGCCTTCTAAAATAAGACGAGGCTGTGAGAGACATGGCAAAAAGCCAGGGCAGTCAAAGCATACACTGCAGGTGATATGAGTATTGTCATGCGTTTTAAGCACATAATTTGCCCGAGACCCAAAGCAAACCCCAAACAAATAAACCTACAATAGAAGAAGCGGTCAACGTGAGTCCAAACTCCCCGGGAATTGCCCAGTCTGTTTAGCGTTTAACGCTGAAGGCTGTCATTATATCCTTTGCAGATACCCTCATATTTGTGCGAAGTGCTTCGTATCTGGCCACTCCCAACACACCTGCAGAATCACTGGACAACCGGTGACCACGACGACATCTACCACCTGATGGGATGTTGAGAGTAACTTATCTTGTGCTGATGTATGTGCTTCTGAGGATGTATTCTCCGATCCGGCCTGGAAGTAGATGGCGCTACGAACCCCCTGGGCGGCCATTTTGTAGAAGCCCCTACATAATGCTAAGCCTATTGAACCATTCGGACGTCCATTTATGACACTATTTGATGTGTGAGGATGTTTGAAGCAGTCTCTTGGTCAAAATGAGACTTCCCTGGCAATTTCAGACCAAATGATTATGTGGTAACCTCAGTTTAGACTATAAACGCGATGTCAACAAATCGTCGAAACAACCGATTTTCTTCGAGTTGACACAATTAAATTATGTCTGAATCATGTAAATAATCCTATTTCAACTATCACATGTACAGAATGCGCAGAAGAAGGTAAATTAGTATCGTTTTTCGCCATTTTAGACTCTGACAGCGCTTTGTATTCACCAGCAAATCGGGAAAAGTCGCACAGTGTACATTAGGCTTTACATTGTATAGATTGCTCAAAGTTATCATGAAAACATAGGAAAGGTATATCCACCTTTAGAATAAGTCATCTGCATATGCTGCCCACAGAAATTAGTGCATTCTTGAAATAATATGATCATTTGTCATAGAGCCAAGAAAACCATATACGTGTTTAATCACATAGGTTGCCAAACTAAATGAAATCATAATCTGATCCTCATGATGTCCCATCCCAGAGGGAAGGTCCCCAAGAGAATATCTCAGTGGGGACCACGCTCACCTACATTAACCTGTAACTATTTAATGTGGGCCACCCTTGAGGAGAGACCCCCCAGAAAGGTAATTTCTGTGTCATAGTAGTGCAAAGTGCTAAGTTTAGGTAATGGTTCTGTCGTCTCACTCCATAGATCTAATTGATTAATGGATGTTGCCAACGAAAGTATGTACATTATATTTGCTCTTGTGGGTAACCCACTCCTATTGCCTCAATGTAACTCAGAAATTGACATATGTACCCCAGAGGAACCCAAGTGGCAGATGGGCTTTTGCCGAACCTAGCAAGTCTTTCATGTAAGCTATGACCCTAATAAACTAATCAAAAAAAGGTCAGGTGTACATGTGTCACTGCAGCTAAGTAATAATTACCAGACTCAGAACTCAAACTCTATACTCTAAATACATTATATTGTTATAACTCTTTCATTGTAACTAGGAACTACTATGTTATCAGTCCTCATTAATGTAATGTCTTAACTGATTGTAAGACGTATTAGTCGTCCAAATTATTACCCTGCTCTATCACTGCACGAAACTTACCACTTTACATATGTATTCGAAACGCGTCTAACAGTAGGATTTTGCGTCTAGAAGTTCGACCTATTAGACGTCTCGTAGACGCCTTATCTAGTGGCGTATATACGTGTCCATGGTGCGGTCTTATATACGTCATATATACGCCTGATTCTATTTATTTACGCCACTATCCAATAATTCCGACCTCTGCCACTTGGGGACATCAGTGGTAGCATATTCCATTTGCCATTAACCATCCAAGTCTGTATTATATGAAAATTGCAATCTTATATTACCAATTTATTTAACTTTCATAAAACTTTCATAAAACCTGATAGAGTATAAATCGATTAATTACACATAATAAACCCTGCATTATGTGTATTTTTTAAACCATTTTTCAAATATATTTTACTTTCAAACACCACTCTTCTGTATGATAATGGATGTAAGCCTTTATAAGTGTTTGGGAACACTACAGACATTGAGCCCGCCGCCCGCCGCCCGCCGCCCGCCGCCCGCCGCCCGCCGCCCGCCGCCCGCCGCCCGCCGCCCGCCGCCCTGGCGTATATATACATCGCACAGAAAATGTTTTATCTTGGATACGCCAGGCGTGAAAGACAGCCAAGTCGCGCGCGTCTTCATATGGAAACTACCTCGTAGACGCCCGAAACGCAGGCGTGGATAAGAGGCGTATATAAATATAAACCAGGCACGATACAGCCGATACGTGCGTTATCGCGATGGCGTATATATATATATATATATATATATATATATATATATATATATATATATATATATATATATGTAAAATGGTGGTTTTCGTGCAGTGTATCTACTTGCTCCTAGTCTCTGCAGAAGACAATGTTCTAGTTGCACATGCATATGCCATTTATTCTCTGGCTTAACGCAGCATTAAATCCATATGTAGATGCATCCCATGTAACATATAAAACTTCAGCTGACATCAAAGTGTACTGAACAAGAGCTTCTTCAATATTCACGATTTCAGATTCGTTCATGATTATGCTAACTGACACTGACCGCAGGGCTCAAGAACTTCAAAGGCATTAATGACTCATTACATTTTCGTAATATGATTGAACATGGGGCCAACGCCCAGACACAGCTATCAGTTTCTGGTCATTTTCATCTTGATTTCTCTCATACACAAATTCGATAAAGGCCATCGTGAGTGATAGATGCAGTTAACCCCCTAGAATCTGCATGCAACTCTATATGTAAACGAGAAAACACTTTGCCATCCTGCAGCACGCATGTTTTTACAACTCTTAGATTGGTGGAATAGGAAACACAACAGGGATAACAGCCTTGTTAGTCATTTAAAGATGTGGATACAAACGTATGTCCACACGATCTTCAAACTCTTGTAATTTTTCAGTTCGGATCCTATAATAGTTGGCAACTTGGTTTTTTTAAGCAGCTTTTATTTCCGTGAATAAAATCAACTCAGGTACAATATGCATTCTTCCAAATGTTTTCTTCGAAGTACAAAATAGTAACAAGTTATTGAAAATTACACAGCAAACATTGGACTTGCTCAAGTCTTTGATTATGAGCTTTCATTAAATGATTAAACACAATGAAAATAAAGGTCATTATAGTATGTATCCTTCTCTGACTGGCCCATGAATCAAAGACTTGTCCACTCTGACCAGAATCTCCTGTTTATGACCCCAATCCACTCCCTGTAACCCTATACTTCCTCATACCCCTCCCTCTCCCTTCCTCCAGTTCTTTGGCCGCCTGTGTTGTCATAGCAATAAATTTCGCCTGCTGCTGACTGACCCAATCGAGATCAAAGTGATAGGGTATCAATCTCCAAGGAGATATCCTGACCAGTAGCCAGGATATCTGTATTGAGAGTGTTGGGAATACTGGTGCTAAACAGCGCCAGAAAGCGGACCCCATTACCGATTTGACCAGTCCCTGTATCGTGGAGAGGAGGGGTGGGGTAGGCGGAGGGAAACAGGGACTGGGGCCAGTCTAAGCAAAAATGTACATACAGACAGACCTAAGGGAATGTTGCTTGGATTCATTTTTTTGGATGGAAACCTAGTTCCTTTTATGATAAAAATGGTCCTCCTCAATGCCTATACTGTTTCGTTTTTAGTAAAAATTAGTTTCCAGTCTTGTGACATGAGAGAAATTATAAGGACCTTATAAAAACAACAATACATTAATCGCCAGACGCACCTGACAGTAAATGGTGACAATATCTTTGACATTAATGGGAACAATACAAAACGTTCACATACGAAAGATACACTCGTAGATTCTTGAAACCGTGAAGACAAGGTGTTCCAAGCAATGCAGAAGTTGTTGCAACCTTCCACAGCATCCAAGTCAAAGAAGAATGTATTTGAGGACATTACATTAAACTTGGCAAACATTTGGCGAACAAATAATGGAGAGGTGAAAGCCAATCCCTGAATATCCTATCTATCATTATACATTTAACAGACATTGTGAGGCTTAATGCAGATCTATCACCCAGGACTGAAGTGATTCCGACAGACCCTTATTACTGTCAACTTACATCATGGCTTGCAAAATATTTTTCCACTTCACAAAACATTCTTTTTTGCAAAAAGACCACAAATGTATCTTTCCAAACATAGACTGAATTTTCCCCAAAAAGGAACCCAACCAGGGAACCCAGAGGTGAAAAAATTAATACAATAGACTGAATTTTCATCTCCCTTGTGGCCCGGCAGGCGCTTTTATATATGAACTCCCAGTCCCAGAGACATTTCTTTGTTTGGTATTTTCTTTCCAGATTGGAAGTGCATGTATCGGCTGTAAATCGACTTGTCTTCATATATATATGTCTATATTTTGCGCCAGCATATGAGGCGTATACAAGACTGTTTCCTCTTATATACGGACACGTCTTGGCTGTATTTCCTGCCAGGCGTATACGTGAGGAAATATACTCTGCGTGATATATATACGCTGGGCGTATATGTGTACCGATAGAATATAAAAAAAGGTTCGGCCCCCAGACGCCTACTGCTCGTCTGTGTTGGTAGAGTGGTCTCAGTAGGAAACCCTAACCCCCGCCTAACTCGTGGGTGCTTGTGGCAGGCGATGGGCGGGGGCCGGGCGGCCGCATTCACACTGCGTAGGGAGAGGACTTCAGTGTAGGTTGAGTGAGGTTTGGTTGGGTTCCGCCTGTGTTCGCCGCTGGCTTCTTACAGGCAGGTAGTACCGTGCGGGTTGACCACTGACAGTGGTTGAATGCTGGTGTTTGATTGCATCATAGGAAGCGGGTGACAGACTGGGGAACCAGCTCAATTTTCGAATACCAACGGACATCGCAATAGTTGCGATGTGATTATCACAAGCAATAAACTTAAATTTGGTATTAAACTGATACAATTCAATAAGAGGATGTAAATACAACTTATGATATAGTATTATAACTGAGTCATTTGTAAAAAACGAACTTTGCTGACCTTGACAGGTCCTTGAGTGATAATAGGGGCCGCAGTCACGGGGGTGAGGCTGAGGTAAAATGATTTTAGGAGTCAACTATAACTTTGAACAGGGCCACTATATAGTACACCCCGAGTGATTTGTTTTAAAGTTCATGTGATTTGGAGTATTTATATACTAAATACGAGTACATGACTTAATTGTCAACATAACCTGAAAGTTATGTTTAAAGAGTTCTGTGGAAAAGTTTACATAATCATTGTGATGTTATGTGAAGTTGTAACAACATGAAATTGAGTCAACATGATAGTTGAATTAAAATAACCTTGTGAATGAAATTAGAGTTGTAATACCGTAGTATTAATTACCAGCTTGGTAATAAAACGTATAGTTTTGTGTAATACCTGAGTATGAAATTACCATCTTGGTAATGAATATGGTTATATAATTGTTATACCATATTAGATAGACATGATATAATAAAACATGAGATAACATTTCAACAACAGTTACCAGAGACCTGAGAATTAAATTTTTTTTTTATTTAAATTTTTTTTTATTTTATCTATTCCCGTGGGGTGGTAGGGAGGTCTAAAAATTTGGCACACGTTTAAATCTTCGAGGCGTCGCGTGCACAAGGTGTTCGTGACGTCATTTGAAAGTATGTAGTTTTGGTTAACTGCAGGTGGCGCCAGTGTGCTTGGTATTGTTGTTAGGTTGGCAGTAGGTGGCGTGTCAGTCATAGACCTGTCCTCGTCTTGTCATTAAAACTCACGTGTTCGCCATAATAACAAACAAACGAGTTCATGTGATTTGGAGTATTCATATACTAAATACGAGTACATGACTTAATTGTCAACATAACCTGAAAGTTATGTTTAAAGAGTTCTGTGGAAAAGTTTACATAATCATTGTGATGTTATGTGAAGTTGTAACAACATGAAATTGAGTCAACATGATAGTTGAATTAAAATAACCTTGTGAATGAAATTAGAGTTGTAATACCGTAGTATTAATTACCAGCTTGGTAATGAAACGTATAGTTTTGTGTAATACCTGAGTATTAAATTACCATCTTGGTAATGAATATGGTTATACAATTGTTATACCATATTAGATAGACATGATATAATAAAACATGAGATAACATTTCAACAACAGGCCAAAGGGCCAAACCTTGAATGTAAGTTCATGGCAAATATGGGGCCATGGATTTTCTCGAAGCCCAAGTACCCAGTTGTCGTACTTGGTCGAGAGTGCAGCCAGACTCAAGGGCTGAGTGTGTTCCACCTCGCAGGAACGAGTGGATGGAGAAAGCTTGTGTTTGGAGTTCCCCTGCTCGTGAGAGGAGAAGCCTGAGTATGGCTGTGAATTGAAGTGTGGATAAAGGAACACCCGAGCGGTTCAGGAATATGGGATCTAGCTGCATACCGGGGTATGCAGCTCTATGAGATGCCCATTCACGGACCGGGCACCAGGGTCCTGGAACAGCTGAGACTGTTATGATGTTGGGTGTAGATAATACTGTGTGGGTCTTGGACGAGCGTAGAGTGATTATGAGAGCGTTAGGTAGGACTTTGACATCAGCTCTGGAGACAGAGTGGTTCGGACGTCTTGATGTACCGTCTTGGGCGAAGAGATTCGAGGCCCGCATGAGCGAATAGAACGCCATCAAAGCAGCTGCTCTGAAGAGAAGACCGTCAGAGAGCTGCCTCAATAAATCGCAGATGCTGTCAAGAAGACCTTTAGACATGGGACGTGCTTGCCTCGTGATGTGTCCTGAGTGTACTGCTGCCCCCTTAACCACCGCCAGGGCCTGTGGAGACAGAAAAGGAGAGAAGCCCCCGCCGTGATCTGAGATCCTCGACCTAGCACCCACTAGGTAGTTTTTAACTGCCCCTGGCGAAGAGAGGTTGGATGCCAGAAACTGTATAAACAAACATGCTTGTAGTACCGAAGGTTGCGTAGGGTTTGGTATGCACTTTGCAGCGAACTCGATATATTTCTTAGCTTGTGTCGACTTGTTTCTGATGGTGGTCGACGCCTGTGCCGCTTGCAGGGAGCGCCACATCTCTGCGTGTAGTGCCATGTCCGTGTCTAGAAATGAGGAAAGCATCAACTGTGAAAAGCCCGTCGGAGTGCGGGCACCTGACCTCACAAGGGATTGCATCATTGACAACAAGTTCACAGTTATAAACAGCCGCTATGTACCAGAGCTGACGGGCACACTTTGCGACAAAAATGTCTTTGTGTACACGATCATGGAAGAAAGCGTGCATGGACACAGAGGGGCTGAGAATGAGGACCCGAACACCCCGATGAACTGTGGACAACATGACGTGACATGCGATTAGAGCTGCCAGAGCGGCCTCCCTGTGTGAGTCCAATCCTTCTCTGAGAAGGGAAAGATCCCAGGCCCACGTGATGGCACTATTGCCGATGTTGGCACTCGCTCCATGTTGTTTGATGTGTATGCCTAGTTGGACTGTGTCGCGTTGTGCTCCAATGATGTGGACCCCGTTAGCACACGACGGGTAAGCCACGAACCAAGCTAGATCGCGTCTGGCCCCTTGCGAGATGTGGACCACAGGTGAAATGTTTGTAGCCCTCAATGCCGCGAACAAGCTCGCCATGAACTTTTTGGCATGGGCAACACAGTGTGCAAGATGTACTAGATGGCCAATAATGGACTGTAACTCGCATCGCGTAGCATTGGCTTTACCGATCCAGTTGTTGCAGATTTCTACTACTTCCGTCAACTTGTCTGTAGGTATAGTGATGGTCATATTTACAGAGTTTATGGGAAAAAGACGAGCGATCCGCTTAAGCGACTGCTAGTATGTGACGGCGTTCTCTCGGCCGGCGGGCAGCGAGTGAGTTAATTTATTCCGGTCACCTTCAAAGCACGGCTTCCACTGGCTGTGGTCAGTCACATGTTGTTACATGCTGACCCTAATTGGTGCAGATTGAGACAAAGAGCGGCGGGAACCTGTCTCAGCCTATGATTAGGCCTGTTGTTTATGTGACAGGGTCTCTGTGTGTGGGGTGGGGACCAGAACGTATTGTTCTGGTGGCGCCGTCTGTCTGTAACTGATCTGATTATGGGAAGGGGATCAGAGTTTTGTTCTGTTGTCTTCCCATTTGTTTTCCAGTGTTGTGCAATGTTTCTCCCAGGTGGAAATGTCCTGGGCTATACTAGCAGTTTCAATTGCGTTCAATATCATCAGGCTATGATTGGCCGATCGCCATTAATATTTTAATGTATTTTTGGTGCGTGTGGGTGGTTTTGGGGAATGTTTGTTTTCTCGACGCCGTCACATTTCAGTCGCCTCGTGGTGATAGAGTTGAATGTAATTCATGGTATCAAAAATCTTTCTGCGTAACGTATTGGTCTCGCTATCCCGGGCGTGGGTGTGTTCGACCGTACGATATTTAGAAAAAATTTTGGACGTGGCATTGTGTAGCTCTATCATCCGTATCTACTGTCCATTGTGTTGAGGCCTTGTGGCGCCTGTGTTTTCATCCGGTGTATCCAATTGTACTCAATTTTTAGCCGGAGTTCTTTTGCTGACTTGCTGTCCGGGTGTCGATGTATGTAGTCCATGATCGTGAACTCCATGTCATCTGCCCCGTTGTGACCAGGTTTGTTGAAATGTTTGGGTACGTCACTGATTTTGCTTTTCGTGACGGTTGATCTGAAGTGCTCTCGCATGCGGTCTTTGATTTTCCGTTTTGTTTGACCTATGTATTGTGCGTTGCACATCTTGCAGCTGATACAATAGATCACATTGGAGCTGTTGCATGTGGCTACATGTTTGGATTGATGTCGTTTGTTTGTGATGTTGCTCACTGTGTGTCCGGTTGTGCTTATCTGCTTGCAGTATTTGCAAGATTCTTTTGTGCACTCATTCCGGTCTTTTAGCTTGGTTTTGCCCTTGGTGCTCGGTCCGTAGCATGTCTTTGCTCGGACCAGATAGTCTTTCAGGTTTTTCGGTCTACGGTAGCCTTTTACCAGTTTGCTCTTGTAGATTGGTTTGGTCGTTTTCGATTTCCCTAGTATTTCCCAGTTTGAGTCGACTATTTTGGGCAGGACATTCTCCTTCTCATGGTACGTGCTGATTAGGAATGTTTTTTCCTCCCCGTTCTTTTCGTCTCTTGGCCTCTTTGGTTTGCTCAAGAGATTCGTGCGGTCTATGCCGTCTGCCTTTGTTTTGCAATCTCTGAGTACCTTCTCTGGATAGCCTCTTTGTCTGAACTCTTTCAGTTTTTGTTGGGCATGCTTCTCGTAGTCCGTCTCGTTTGTGCATATTCTCTTTACTCGTAGCAGTTGTGAGTACGGTATGCTTTTCTTTTGGGCTGGAGGATGTGCAGAGTCATAGCGCAGATATGTGTTACGGTCTGTCTGCTTCACGTATAGGTCACTTTTCAGTTGTCCCGTGTCCGTTTTGATGATCCTCGTGTCCAGAAACATGTTGTCCCGTGAGTTTTCCGTGGTGAACTTTATCGTACTGTGATATGTGTTCATCCAGCTTTGCCACTTTTCTAGTTCCGTCTCCCCATGGTCCCAGATGAAGAAGATGTCATCGATATATCTCCACCAGACCATCGGTTTAAGTGGGTATTCGTGCAACATCTTCTCCTCTAGTTGTTCCATGAAGAGGTTGGCGTATGATGGGGCTAGTTTGGTCCCCATCGCCGTACCTCCTATTTGGAGGTAGTTCTCGCCGTTGAACTGTATGTTGTTCTTCTTGAGTACCATCTCTAGTAAGGCGACGATACTCTCAGTTTTGGGCAGGTCATTTTTGCCTCGGGTTCTGTCCAGTTTCTGACGGATGGTTTCTATACCTTCGTCGTTTGGTATATTCGTGTACAATGCACTGACGTCCATTGTACCCAATATACTACCACTTTTTATCGTGCCCACTTCCTGGATTTTTGTCAGGAAATGGTTCGTGTCCTTTATATAGGATTTTATTTTCGGGACTTCTTCCTTCAGGAAGTTGTCGACAAATGACGAAATTTTCTCAGTGGGGCAGCCATTGGCTGAGACCACTGGTCTGCCTGGTGGTGGGATTTGTCCTTTATGGATTTTTGGTAGGAAGTATACCTGAGGGGCCCTTGGTGTGTTTGTCTTGAGCGCCCTCCCCATGCGTTCGGTGATTTCTTTTCTCTCTACCATCCCTTCGATAAAGCTGTCTACCTCCGTGTTGTGTTTGGGTGTCAAGTCGGTGTCGACTTTAACGTATGTCGATGTGTCCCTTAGTTGTCTAAGGGCTTCATCGACATAATCGGTGGTGTTGAGGACGACTACTCCCCCTCCCTTGTCTGCTGGCTTGATCGTGATTTCTCGATCTTTGGCCAGTTCCCTCAGTGACCTTTTCTCCCCCTTGTCTAGGTTATTTTTATGATACCCCTTGTTCAGATTCCTTTTAGACAGAGAAATCTCGTTCACTGCTATGAAGCCCTCTAGATTGCTTGACCCCTGTGGGGCCGTCCAGTTGGACTTGTCTCCCAACTTTCTCATGAGGTCTAGGTTCTGGAAAGGGGCCCCCGGGTAAGTTACAGGACCGCTAGAAGGTTCTGTTGTTTTACCTTCAATTTTGGATTTGGAAAAGAACTGTTTAATCCGTAAATTTCGGTGGAACGTGTCTAGTTCGAGTTTCACGTCCCCTTCCTCGATTCTAGTTTCAGTGGGACAGAAGTTAAGTCCTTTGTTGAGGAGTGAAAGGTCTGAGTTTGACAGCTTTTTGTTTGACAGATTGATTACCGTATTGTTATCATCGTTTAGGGACAAACGTTGTTTGTTTTCGTCATTTACGATAGGTGGTTCTGGTTTAGTACTGGACTTATTAACAGGATCGCTAGTTGAACTTATCGAACTATTTTCTGTTAACAAAGAAGAATACAACACAGGATAACAAGTCAAAGTTTTACTCTCGTTATCGGTGGACAAAGCATTGGTCAGGGTTTCGGTTTCATTAGAGTGAACAGTCTTTACAGGCTGGTGCTCTTGGTTGCCGACTGGAGGCGAGGGTCGCGTTTTTCCTGTTGGTCCGGTTTCCTTGGTCCCTTGCCTCTCCTTCCCCCGCGTCCCTTGCCCCTGCCTCGCTGGAAGGTGCACTGCTGTGGAGCGGGGGGGGGCCGGAAAAACCGGCTTAGTGGACGGAGCCTGGTTCTCAGTGTTCTCGATGTTCATGGCCTTGGGTGCAGTAAAGGTACCGTGGGCCTTGAACGGGTCTTGCAGTTGGGCAGTCGTGGGTGTTCTTGTTGCCCTTTTGCTGATGCGATCAGTAAAAATGTCAGTTTCCTTTTTATGATCGCGCTTGGCAGTGATATCAGAATGGGCTCGGGTGTGGTTGAGCATTCGCTGTGCTTCGTCCCGGTCTGTCCCGTTCATCCTTATCATGTTGAAAATCATTCCGCTCAACTGCTCTCGGCGGGCCCGTTCCACACGCTGCTGGTTACGGAGGGCCTTGGTGGTGAGAGCAGTTATGCGGAGTGCCGACTCTCTGCACTCGTTCTCGATGGCTTCGAGAAGTTTCGCATCGATGTAAGGTGGTGTGGGTGCGAGGCCTGCAGTCCACGGTTCCACCAGGTCGTAGTGGCTGCAGGCATCGTAGAACCCCGCCCTGGCCTCGCTCTTGTGGTAGCGGGAATTCGCATCCCGCATGTTGCGCCATGCCAGGTGGGCCACCTCTGGGAGTAGGTTGTCGATGATCTGATGGGAAGAGAAATCATGTGTTTTAGTTTTTTCGGTATTTTCATTGTCCCAGTTAGACACATCAACATTGTCAATTTTCATGAAATCGATATTGGATTTTAGATTGTTGACTTGACCTAAGTTGGTGGATTCCATGGAATCACTATTGGGTTGTTTAGACACAGCACCCCCTCCAGCCTCATCGTGCTTGGGGTGTGCTGTCAACCTGCAACCATTTACTGTATTGTCAATAAAACGGTTATCTACTAGTCCTGTATCGAGATCGTACAGGTCTTGTAGCGTGGTGGAGTTCGAACTGATGTCCAGTCTCCCTATAGCTTGGTTGGCAGTGGTGCTGTCACTGTCAGTGTGGGCAGATATGTCTGCACCTGTGTTGTGATGTATGTGTCTCACAGTGTTGGGCAAACCCTGAGATACAGTGTTATTGGCACTGTACTCATTGGTTTGTATGCCTTGAGTGTGCTTTACACTCAGAGGTCTAGTTAACTCAGGTTCATATGTCCTAAGTCTAGTGTTGACAGTGTGACTGACAGGGTCAGCACTGTCTAACCCATACTTTGTGATGGGTTTTAGTGGGTGCTTGGGGGTGCGATTGCTTCCCCCATGCTTCATCGTATCATCCGGTTTGTTGGCTGGAGTCGATTTAAAATAGTCCGTTATCCGTGAGGATGTACGGACGCGTTTACGAGTGTCGCCGGGTGTACTGCCGTGGCGTGTCGTACCGCGGCCGACACCCGGCGTATACCCGCGGTGTTGGCGGCAGTGCCCGGCGGGGGACGCCGCCCGCGGTGAATTCACCGCAGCGGTCTCTCCCGTCGGAGCCGGCCCGCCGGGCGCTGCCGTCCGCGGAGAACGGATCACGGCGGCGTTTGCCGCCGGGAGTGCTCCGCGGGCCGCGATCTCTCCCGTCGGGGCCGGCCCGCCGGGCGCTGCCGTCCGCGGAGAACGGATCACGGCGGCGTTTGCCGCCGGGAGTGCTCCGCGGGCCGCGATCGGGTTGTCGGCGAGTGATATGTCCGCCTCTCCCGATCTATCAAGGTTGAAACAAACGTATCTACACGGATATACTACATGGTTATCAGTGAATACGGTTTTAGCACAATCGGAGGTAGGGGAAGCATCTGAAAGTCTCACCTCGTCCTCAGTCTGTTGTTTTGGCACGTTGCCAGGCCGGATGTACGCGCCGTAGTCCGAAACTGGGTCACTGGGTGAGCTTTCAGTCGGCGTGTCAACCTCGTCAGTGGTGCGTCTACGTTTGTTGGTGGTGGTCACGAACGATCCGCTGGAGGTAGGTGTTGTCTCTTGTACGTTCGTATCTGGTCTACCCACGTCCACGACTTGGAACAGGTTCCTTGTAGGTGGTGGGGTTTTCCTGGGAGTAGTCATTGCAAAACGCTCAGTGGTGCTGGTGTAGCTTGCTGAGAGCTATGCGGAGGGTAGATACTGTGTGTATGTATGGGAAAAAGACGAGTGATCCGCTTAAGCGACTGCTAGTATGTGACGGCGTTCTCTCGGCCGGCGGGCGGCGAGTGAGTTAATTTATTCCGGTCACCTTCAAAGCACGGCTTCCACTGGCTGTGGTCAGTCACATGTTGTTACATGCTGACCCTAATTGGTGCAGATTGAGACAAAGAGCGGCGGGAACCTGTCTCAGCCTATGATTAGGCCTGTTGTTTATGTGACAGGGTCTCTGTGTGTGGGGTGGGGACCAGAACGTATTGTTCTGGTGGCGCCGTCTGTCTGTAACTGATCTGATTATGGGAAGGAGATCAGAGTTTTGTTCTGTTGTCTTCCCATTTGTTTTCCAGTGTTGTGCAATGTTTCTCCCAGGTGGAAATGTCCTGGGCCATACTAGCAGTTTCAATTGCGTTCAATATCATCAGGCTATGATTGGCCGATCGCCATTAATATTTTAATGTATTTTTGGTGCGTGTGGGTGGTTTTGGGGAATGTTTGTTTTCTCGACGCCGTCACATTTCAGTCGCCTCATGGTGATAGAGTTGAATGTAATTCATGGTATCAAAAATCTTTCTGCGTAACGTATTGGTCTCGCTATCCCGGGCGTGGGTGTGTTCGACCGTACGGTATTTAGAAAAATTTACAGAGTTTATGTTGAACCCGAGCCAGGTAATGTCGGTTGCAGGGGGTTCGCACTTGTGTACGGCTAACTCCAGACCGAGATCCTCTGCCAGTGCGATGAAGTTTTCGTAGGTGTCGTTCGCCTCCGAGTGAGCGGCGGCTACTCCTGCAAAATCATCTAAGTAAGCCAAAGCGACAAAGCCTAGCTCACGAAAGATTTAAATGAGTGCGTTAGATGTTCTTTGACATGCCACAGAGGAGGTGTGACACCCAAAGGGGGGGGGCAAAGATCGATGAAAAAATGTTCATCCACCTGGAAACACATGAAAGAAGTGTCAGCTGGGTCAAAGCGTAGCTGACGATACGCCCTACTGAGATCAACCTTCCACATGAAAGCCCCTTCTCCGGCTTGTACGACTAGGTTGACCAGGTCCCTGATCCTCGGTAGAGTGTAGGATGATTCCCTACCTAAGTACACACGCTCCGGTATCCCATCATTGACAGCCTTTCCATCTGGAAATGATAAGTCCATTATAACTCTGCGGTCGTAGGAGTCTTTCTTTGCCCTTGACATCAAAGGTGATACCTGTGTCGTCGGCCCAAATGGGAGTGACACGAAAGGCCCGAGTAAGGCGTCATGTGACAGCTCCGTTTGTACGAACTTGTCCAAACATATTGGGTGGGAGCTTGCACTAGCGTGGTTTACATAAGTGGGAGTCGGAGGGATGATTGAAGCGTAGCCTATCGGCCAGCTGAAGTTCAGAAAATCAACCACTTGTTTATCATGATAATCAGTCAAACATTGTTCCCAGCACTCCACCCGTAGCGCCGAAGGTACCGGTATGCGTGCTGACTTGAAATTGTAGTCTGTAGACTTGACTACCGCGGTGTAGCGAGTAGCCTGTACTGGATAACGTGCGATGAACTCTGGTGAAGGGAATGGGCGAATGATGGTATGCTCGCCTGATACGATGCCGGTGGCTACTGGCTCCGTGCTGTGGCCGCCCGGATTTACAAACAACTTAGGCTCGCTTGGCGTGATCGGCAGGCCCTGTGCCTGCCTGACGGTGAAAGGGCTGACTAGCTGAAGGAGCTAACCTGTTAGTATTAGTCGACGCTTCATGCTTAGCTTTGATACGGCACTCTGCAACTGTATGAGGGTGATAAAGACTGAGTGCCGAGAAACAGTAGTCGCAGACGTGTGCGACCATACCCCCAGTCTCAGCGGAGTGTGGAGCTTGCAGATTGCAACCGCGAGAAGTGTTGAAAGACTTGCAGGGTGGGTGGTGGTAGGCCTGAGTCTTCTTCTTACCGTCCTTCTTAGAGAATGTGTCGTCCTCTGATGTTTTAAGGCGTGCACTTTCTGACCTAGATATTGCGGTGCGAAGATGCTGGATCTGAGGCTGGCTACGCCAGCCTAAGCGGAACCTACCTTCCGTGATTCTGGCAAAAACCTCTTCACTCCAGCGTCTTACAGCGGAGAAGTCATACTCTAAAGCATCTTCAATAACTTCTCTGAGATGTTGAATCAGATAAGGCCTTGAATCAAGTGGGGTACGAACATCGTCAAACATTCTCAAAATGCCCCATAGATGTTCCTGTATAGTAAGTGAGCCTAAGGTGGTC
Source organism: Alentia gelatinosa (assembly GCA_950022655.1). Lineage (NCBI taxonomy): Eukaryota > Metazoa > Annelida > Polychaeta > Phyllodocida > Polynoidae > Alentia > Alentia gelatinosa. Next base: position 105,887,494 of record OX465580.1, read on the forward strand.
TTCTCTTTCTTTACGCCTCTAGTAACATAGTGGTGTGGCTGTGTGAACTTACCCGACTGAGGTCGGAGGACGTGACTTGATGATTGAATAATACGCTGTACCCTCTCATCAAGCGACTCGTTGTCGAAACTGGGGCTGTACTGACGAGATAATGCCGAGTCCCAGGCTGCTGCTGAAGCTGTCATGGCGGCGACGACCGGGTCTGTCACGTCTAACTGTCGCGAAGCCTCAAAAACTGCATTCGGAAGTGGTGTCACCGAAGTAGAAGTAAGTTGGGGTAGTCGAGTAGACGTATGTGTACTCCCGTTTGAAGCATCTGGAATTTGAGTGTTTTTAGCCTGCTGAGGATAAAAGTCCGGGGCAGACTGTGTGATACGTGTCTGTGCTGCGATGAAAGACGCCATGGCCACTGCTCTAAAAATTTGGCACACGTTTAAATCTTTGAGGCGTCGCGTGCACAAGGTGTTCGTGACATTATTTGAAAGTGTGTAGTTTTGGTTAACTGCAGATGGCGCCAGTGTGCTTGGTATTGTTGTTAGGTTGGCAGTAGGCGGCGTGTCAGTCATAGACCTGTCCTCGTCTTGTCATTAAAATTCACATGTTCGCCATAATGCAGGGTTTATTTATACTCACTCAGGTTTTTATAAAGGTTTTATGAAATAAGCTGGTAATATAAGATTGTATTTTTCATATAATACAGATTTGGATAGTTAATGAAAAATTAAATATGCTACCAGTGGTGTCCCCAAGTGGCAGAGATCGGAACTATTGGATAGTGGTGTAAATACAACAGAATCAGGCGTATATATGAATCAGGCATATATATGAATCAGGTGCCTACAGATGAGGTGTATACACACAGGGAATAGGACGACTTTCTATACGCAAAAGCATACCTATATACGCCAGGCTCATTCATATGTAAAATGGTGGTGTTCATGCAGTGTTAAGATCTAACATTTTCAGTCCACCCCATTCTATTGGTTGTCTGAAAACCTTGAAAGAAACCTTATCATGTTTGCCCTGCATTCAAAAGGCATTGGCAATCTTCCTGAATTCTGTAAAAACTTTTTTTGGGGTATACAACACGGGTGACCAGTATGGAAGTTGTTGGATCAAGAGAGTATTAACCACTGTGATCTTGCCCTTCAGAGACAAATTCCTGTGTGACCATAATTTCCTTATAACCTTACATTTGTCCAATTTTCAGTTGAGAAACAGTTCTCAGGGGAAGGTGTAAAGGACCTATCCCACTGTGTGTACTGACTGGTAACATCAAGCTGGCTGTCCCTGGACATTTATTATTATAAAGACTCTTGAGAGCACTCTGCATTTCCCCCAGCCTTAATTGTTCATCTAATTTTGCAGCTTCCAGCTCTGATATTGTGGAGATAAACCTTTTTTCCACTGCTCTATGTATGTTGTCAAGTGGAGATAAGCCTTTATTCCACTGCTCTATGAATGTTGTCAAGTCACCCCCCACATGGCTCGAATATAAATTCTTATAAAATGAAAAGAGTTCGTAGGTGATGCTATTTGGGTTGGACGTGATGTCCCCGTCATCCAATCTAACCTGAGATGTCAATTTGTTGTGGTAATTTTGTTTTATAATAATCAGAAAATATCTTTTAGGATTCTCATCGTATTGGGGCCAGTTAGACCTAGATTTTAACATTAGGTTACCCTCATATTCAAGATTGGACTTAATGCTAAGGAACTCTTCCTGATCATCTTCATCTAGTGATGTGTCCAGGGCTGTTCTCTAGTTCTGAGAGTCTCTTAAGGTTATAACATGTTCCCTTTCTTTAGTATCCCTCCTCCGTTTCTCTTTCGCATACATGATGATTAAGTCCCTTATCTTAGATTTAATAAAATCCCACCTAACCTCCGGGCTTAGGTCTGTGAAAGCAGCCTCCCATTGTAGAATAAGATGCGAAAGCTGTGCAGTATATTCCTTGTTACCTAACATGAAGTTGTCAAATTTCCAGTAGCCTGGGCCTCTGAAGTGGGATGGGCGTTGTATTTGAAGCAGAAGTAGGGAGTGGCCCGTATGAAGTGCAGTAATGATCTCAGGAGACCTTATTATGTTCTGAAAGTAATCAGAGACAAACCAGGGCCCTGTTTTTTAGTGACGACCATCGTTATGGGCGACATGTTTTTGCTGTCAGTGTGCTATAGTCGCGATAGTTTAGGGGGTCGGGTAACTATCACTGCTCTAAGAGACTTTGGGTGGTCTGAGGTGTGCTATAGTCACGAGACATGTAAGGTCACTGGGTAAATTTGTCTCCAAAACTGTCTTAGACCTAAGACATTTATGGACATGTTGTACAGAATGGGCAACTTCACTTCCTTTCGGAATTAAGCGTTGAAGTTTTAACACGAGTAAGGTATACACATAACCTATAATCGTCCTAAATATGAGGAAAATCGGTCCTACCGTTCCGAAGATATCGGCGTTTGAATTTCGTCATAGCAATCTCTACTCTGGTGGCCAGTGTACCCCTACGCTTACGTGACTCTAATTTATGCAGTGACCTCGACGTTCACTGGAGGTGGGAGGGTGAAATGTCCAGAGCAGACGTTTGCTATCACGAAATTCAAACGCCGATCGTCTTCATATTTGGGACGATTATAGGTTGCATGTATACCTTACTTGTGTTAAGATTTCATCGCTTAATTCCAACGGGAAGTGGAAAGATCCTCTATATATGCACAGTGACTTAGACATTTACTGTCTAACTATGACACTTTTAGCGGCGATATCCCGTGGCGCACTACGTCACCGTCTATAGCACACCAGCCATCTTTTGTCGTCAAAACTGTTGTGAAATCGCTGGCCTCACAATGGTCGTGACTAAAAATCAAGGCCCAGTAGTCCAACCTGGAACGTTGTAGGGCTCTCCGGAAAGTATATCTCCTGCAGAGTGAGTTGGCCTCCCTCAAAAACATCTGTGAGATCGAGGGCCCCAAGAAAACCTACTAATTCTAGTCTGTATTTGCTAAGCTGTGGCCGTCTGTTTGATTTGAGAAAATCATTCTCCCTCCCCACTTCATCTCCCACAACTTGTTGCTAAGCTCTTCGATGTGAGTTTCTTGTAAAATACATATATCTGACTTTGTTTTGTTTCCTAAACCATTTAAATTCAAACAAGCAATCCTGAGGTCCTGGTTCCCTTTCCCTCCATATCTCTTGACAATATCACATACAACTAATACAATTAACATACTGGAAAGCATCTCCTGTCCCCCTCTTAGTGCCTATGCACCATTTGAGTTTCCTTAGAATGTACCAGGAAAAGGTACTCCCCCCACCAACTCCTAGACAAACCACAACAACTATGCGCTATTTATACTCTGACGTCCCCAGGATTGGTCTGCGGAACCAATATCCCTGAGTAGTATACGTATATACTTGAGCACAGGAATGTGTAGAGTATTGCACCCCGTTGGCAACTTGTTTCTGTTTATACCACACTAGATGTAATATTCATAGCTGCTATAAACAAATTTAGTTTTTCTATGGCATCTAAACTTAGCAAACATCTACCTGCTTCACAATTCTGAGCTTCACCACTGCTTTACGTTCTTTGAAGCATACTTCTCCTGAGTATGTTCCCACTACTGCGTATATATATTTGCGTAAATATAACTCCATCTGGCCAAGTGTAGAATCAGGCGTATATACGGCGCCAAACAGGATGACCTCATTACGCCTACGGAGACATACACAAAAATTGAACATACGTAAACTGAAATTTTAATGCTGTGTAAGAAGCAGCGTTATAATAATGATAGCTCCTTTACACAATTATGAGTACAAGCAAATACTTGTGACACACTTTGATACATATGAATACAAGATTTTATCCAGCAATTGATTCACTGCCAGTGTTAAACGAGATCCACTGAATATAGGAAATCCATATTTACCAAAACAATTTCCTGATGTATTGGCCTCTTCTGATGGCAAATATATGGTATAGCAGATTGCGATATCTTACCGTACCACCCTATGCTATGTAGGGTACCGAACAATCCCCTGAAAATATTTATATGGTTAGGGCATCCCCATATATGCCAATGGTGCGTCAAATATTTCTTTGCCCATCTTAATCGTTCATTATGAAAGATAAGAACATACCATTCGTGGTGTATACTAATATCCATCTCAATTCAGAAGGAATTACAACTAAGATACAATAAGACAATTAGAAATGATTAAAAATAGACTATTCAAGATATTTACAAATATTTTACTAAACATGGATAACCAATCCCATAAATCACCCGGATAAAATCCATATCCGAATTCATAAAGACTTCCTGTTGTTCATCCATTCCCAACACAAATACACGTAAAAGCCATGTATTATTACACTAATTCTATAATTACGTTATACTTTACTTACATCGGAAACAGATTTGGTTGGGCCCAAGATCTGCGCAGAGCTGTTCTCACATCATGATGTCCTGGAGCGGTATAGATACAGAGGACAAACTCCTTTTGACGGCAAATAGTCTCATTATTGAGGATGTAAGTGTATATCTTCGGCTGGAATTCGCTTGTGGTCTTTGATCGTATTTCTGGGTCTGCAGACTTGAAGTCTTTAGACTTCTGGTCACCAATAATCATAGATGTCATTTCATGGTTGCTGTATGTTCTATGGCCGTGTGCATACAACCTGAAAGTATCAGTTATAATGGGTAAGGTTACCTGTTTACTAATGGTTGTGTTTTCGGACAATATCCCACCATAGCTTACTGTTGTTACAGTAGTTTTTTCCAAGATGTTTCGCACACTTCCTATAGAAAGATGACCTCTCATCTTTTCCCACAATGATGGGAAAACCTTGAACTTTGGGTCCATGTTGACTTTTCTTATGGTGAGACCAGTAGCGAAAAATAGCAATACCACTGTTATGATGATTGGCCAAAGATGTTGTCTTACCACCCGCATGGCTAGCTATATGAGAAATATATATCCTTATAATCTTGAGACTATGACGTCGGGTTCTATGAAAGCCGATTCCAAAGAGGACAGTCTAATTGCTTTCCCACCCATGGAAAGTAGACGTCCAAATGAACCGCACCCATACGTATCCTCCTAAAATGCAGCTGGTGCACCATGTTCAATATAATTGACCCGTTAGCCGTTGGGCACATGAACACATCTCCCATAGCGCAGCAGTAACCTGCTGTGTCACCACCTATGGTACAATTGATCCCTCATAATACAATACGTTGGAATTGATTGCGGCAAATACATCGTGGGATAAAGGAAAGAGAAAACAGAGTGAATATTGTAAATATTTGAATGTTTCTGCTGGTTTCTTTATTGTTAATATTTGTTCCATGTACACTAATAACGATGGTTTCCACACTGGCGTAAGATATGTTTGTTGTAGCCTGCAAGCTGTTAAGTGGCATCTTAAACAATGAAGGGATTTTTTTGTGGTGGCTATTTGTTCTCAAATATACATAAACATTTTCAGGGGATTAATCTTAATGTGCTAATATAAGGAGGACTTTGAATTACAAATGTTGTATTATGATGATGCACCAACCGCCCTTGTTTCCACATATGAACTCCACGGTAATCCTTATTAATCACGTGGAGCGTTGCATAATCGTTCCTAGTCCTTAATATGCTTGATACAAATACATATCTCAGTGCGCATTCAATATACCTTTGGTTTTGTATTGATTGGGTACGGCGTGTTGGGTGATGTGACTTGGAGCGTTCACGGAATGCAGATGATCATAGCTTAAACAAATGAAGAAACAACCTGGAGTCTTTAATAAGTAGCAATATCAGTTACCTATTACCAAGGCAATTCTTTCTCTCCTGCGTTTTGCATTGTCTGAAATGCAATGCAAGGTAAACGGATCAAACTAATTATATTCTTCTCAGCAGGCACATTAATTCTGACCCTTCTGACTGTACAAGTTCTTGGTAGGTTACCTGGACTTTGGCGGACCATCAACTACCCAACATTTCCTAAGGACCTGCAAGCCTTCGGAAACGTTACATGGTTCATGCGACGTTATGATGGAGATACTAGGAGAAATGGTCAGATTGCGAAGCCAGTGCAGCTTCCAATCATCACAGATAGTTTCAGACTAGAAAAGCATGAGCATACTGTCTATAACAACACAGAAATGACAAGATTGATTCTGGGTGCAGATAAAGCAATTAACTTTACAGCAACACCTCATCGAGGAAGAACAGCAGGACCCCCAAATCTTTTCCCAAGAAGATTTGACTACACCATAAACAATGTCACCATATGTGACAGGAAAAGGGATCTTTTTTATATTCTGTGTATATACAGTGCCCCAGACCACTTCTCTCAGCGACTACAAATAAGGAAACATTGGGGACAGGTCAATTTGTTCCCGAGGTAAGGCCTAGATCATCTACAATAAAATGTTATTACTTCTCCTCAGTTTTATATAATAGTCCGAGGAATAAATAATACGGCAAACCTGACCACACAGAGCTAATGTTTTAGATACAACATAGAAAAGGTGGAAATAAAGTGATTGGCAATTTCTCGGAAACTTAATATACGATAAAATCAAGAAAATACAATATCGTATGATGCTTTTAATTTGAAGCAGAGAAATTGCACTTTGAACAATAATACAGGGACATAGTTTATTTGCAAAGGTGATATCTAAGTTTTTTTCTTGAATTGATATGAATCGATCGGAAGAGATAAAAATAGTTGTATTTTTCTGTATGCCATAACGCAAAACTGCGATTATATATGACAATGAGTCTCATTTGTTTCCAGGTTTTCGTCGGTAACTGTCTTCCTCCTCGGTAAAACCGAAAATCCCTCCCTGCAGGTTGATATAGCCGAAGAAAGCAAATCATATGGAGACATTATTCAAGCTAGCTTCATAGATTCTAATAGGAATCGTTCTTTGAAAGGAATCGCGATGTTGCATTGGGTAGAAGACTATTGCAATAACAGCAGGTACGTCATTAAGTCGGATGATAATGTCTATGTTGATATGTTCCTAATGATGAAGGTCCTCACAGCAATCCAACATACCAGCATGAAGAGGTACATTATAGGCAGCATTGTTGAGCGTTCTGTTATTATTCGTCATTTATACTTAGAGGAGAAACTCTTTGTAAAGAAGGAGTTATTTCCTAACCAGCTAACTTATCCTTTGTATTTTAATGACTGGGTATACATTCTCTCCTCTGATATTATTTCTGACATGTGCAAGGCATCCATGACGTCACCAATGTTTCACATCGATGACGTGTACATGACAGGAATACTTACCTCACAGGTGTCAGACATCACTTACATTAACTTCGAGGCGAGGATTCCATGGAATGGATTTGTGCCGACTCACCCACGGCTTGCCAAGGAATGGGTTCATAACCGAGTTATCTCTCTCTGGTGTAAACAACTGTCTAGTCTTCGTAGAGACGATAGGGTTATTATGGGAGATAATAGAATAAATCAACTGTACACTAAGCAATGCTTATGAGACACATTTATATTTAGAACGGTATCTCAAAGGACATTACATATAGTATTGTTATCATCTAGCCTATGTTATAGTACCTGTAGCATTGTAAAGAAAATGTGTCTCTGTTCAACTAAATCAATCTTTTAATTCAAATGGTTCACAGACTAGTTTGGAATTTCTGTCCCGTTTCTTGTTTCCTTTTCACATAGATTGCTAATATTCCCATGATGGTTATCCAGACAACCCTTAAGTTCTGGTAGCAGTTCAAACCTAAATGTACTTTTTGTTTATATTTGTGATGTCACTCAGAATTTCATTGAAATGTTTGATAAGGTGTATCGAGGTTTAAACTAAAAGTATACATCGAGTTGAAAACAGTTGAATAACTGTACAATCTGAGATCATTAGTACAATTATCCAAACGTTCTACTTTACAAGTAATGTAAAGTACAGATGAATCATACATGTTTTCATTGTCATTAAAACTTCATACACCGAATTATCTCAGAATTAAAAATGACTCCCTATATGGTGTTTTGTTCTTTTTTTTTTATCTTTTCAAAATAACTCTATTGAGTTGGCAGGTGTTGGGATTGGCTATAATACTTAACTTACAAATGGTTGTTCATTGCCCTAGGTGCCCAATCATGCTAACTAGGTGCATTTTAGAGAGATCCTTCCTAGGAAAGCAGATGCATATATTTCTAGATATTCTTCTGGGTTCGATTGCCTGATACTTAGTAACTTCTATTGTGTTGAAATGCACCCCGAGTTACTCAGAGCACAAAATCACAGTGCCGCCACCTAGTGCTAGTGCCTGGAGATTTCGGTTGGGGACCTTCAATATCCTCAATCTTTCTACCTTGCTATTGCTATCCTAGGTTCGAGCTCAAGAACTAGGATTTCTATGCTTGTCAGTTTTGCAAATACGGGTGTTAATTCTACAAGGTGCTTGATCAAGTCAGAAGGGTGACTGAAGTATACCCTGGCCAACCTCGTACGAGAAAGATCATCATATACCTACCACAGATGCTAGCTTCCATTACGCGTTGCAGCCATGAAAAAAGAAACCTGGGTCTTAGGGAATGTATTACATAAGGGGTTACAGTACTTAACTTAAAATAGTTACAATCATACGTCTACATTATACGTTATAGTCTACGTATAAGATTGGTAGTGATGTACCATGTACACACGCTTGGTTAGTTCAAAGATGTCCCGGTAGATGGTAGCATTGTCTGATTCACTGCACGTAGTGCCTGGTGGCTGGGGCAATGAAAGCTTGGAAAGAAAATATAGGAGCGGTCGCAAATTAGAAGTAATAGGTACAGCTTTCAATGGCGTCTGCATGTGCATTTCTATGGAGGAAAAGAGTTGCATTCACCGGTGCAAGGTTACTTTCTGAACTACTATAGCACATTTCGGAAAGGAGAGAATAGAAAGTAAAGTATTTAAAAGAGAATTAGTGGTGGATTGAATAGATTAAGTTTGAGGGAATGGAAAGAGACTGAGAAGAGGAAGGGAGAGGGAGAGATGGTACTGTGAACTATAATGGACATAGATCAGTGGAGGGGACACGCATAAGAGGAAGAGAAGAGAAAGTAACAAGGCAGTGAATGTGAGAAGAAATGGAGCTGGGGAGCACAGATATATACCGAAGAGAACTGAGAAAAGGAAATTGAAACCGCGAAACGTAGTGCGGAAGGGAAGCAGGAAAGAACGCGACCAGAGGGAAGCGGAGTAACCGAGAATAGGAGAGTAAATGGAAGGAAACGAGCGAGGTAGAGTTCCAGGCAGGAATGTGGGAGCATGCCAGCTGGTATGGGGACACTGATGATGCCACTGTCCACTAAAGCCACCCCTTTAGCTAGACCATCTCCTCCCTAGTCTTTTTTCCTCCCAACCTTTCATTTGTGCACGCGGCTGACATTTGCCCAGAGGGCAGAGGACATCAACAGGGGTTACTGATGGGGGCTGTTAGGCACAGGCCAGCCCTGCTAGTCCTGAACACTATACGGGTGATCAGAGCAGTATAAAACACAAGCAACGACACAGGAAGGATGCCAGGCTGGTGTTCTTGGGAAAGGTTATACGGTCACACACACCGCCCTCTTCTCTAGGTCTCTGTGTGTATACATGATGCATTTAACTGCTTATTCTGCGTCACCTATTGGCTATTGGACCCGTATCACTCGTGGCGTTGTCCATCAAACAAAATTGATCAAATATAGTCAACCAATAACATTTGCGAGCCAGATAATATCTGGGATGGGAGGTTTGTTTCTTGCTGTTAACAAGCAGTTTTTAATCATATAACATCCTGGGCTAATTTGATGAAATGTTGACATCATTACAACTTACAAAAAAACAACGTCAAAAGGCGATAGGGAATTTCTTTTACCTTTCTGCTCTAAGGTGAAATAAGAAAGAATCTTTATAAATGGTACTGATAGACACTAAAAATGCTCTAAAAGTGGGACGTACGACCGGGACGAGAAGCGCGTACCATAAAACATTCACTGAGCCTCAGACAGTATTCTCCTAATATGCAATGCGATTACAACATTATAGACGATCGATGGCAGGTGGTCCATTACAGTATTAGCCGACGCCCGGCATGTGGTACAGACGAGGTAGACCTTTCTTTGTACCTGACTACCTGGTCCAGTAGTTAGCACCTACCTGTAAGTAGGTATAGAACACAAACTAAGCTATACACATCGTGAATCGTGCCAAAGTTTGGAGTACATTCAAAGAAAGATTAAGAAAAACAAAATAAGGGAAAAATGTTACGCTACTAAATAAGATCCGTCTTAAATTATCAGGTCACTGAACATCAACGTCAGCATCTCCGTCGCCATTTCCTCCAGTTGGAGCGGACTGTACTGATTCTATTGTTCTGGATATCAAAAGATACCGGAACCAGCCCGACATTAAAAACAGAATAACAGTGGACAAGGCTGAGGTCTTAAGGTATCTATTTGAAGTAAAACAAAGCGAGTGGCTTCCCATTATCAGAAGCCAAGAAGTAAATTACTTACAGCTCACTAGCCCTCAATTAACTCACCTTCTCCATGTGACACTTGATCCCCAAAATAAAACTTTTAGTTACCAAGGCCAAAGACCTATGGAATCGTCGACTTGAATTGGTAAACAGAGCACCAAATGAAATGCCTCAGGGCAGATTCGGGAAGTTCGGAACCCTGTATAAATATGTACGGTTTTTTTTTCAAGCAATGGGAGATATATTCTACGAGAGGCGGAGACATGGGTCTCTGTTTCATTTTGGAGGGAAATGGTTTGACCCACGCATGAAAGTGCCACGGTTTCACTCATATTACTTAACCTTTTCTGCTTATAACGAGAGGACTATGGCAAAAGCACACACCCTGCTGGGAAATCTCCTTGGTCTTGCACTTGAGTCCGAACTACTTTTCTGCCATGGAGGACTGACAAGCCTGTACAGACAGCTGTGACAGAGATCCCATACGTGTATGTGAATCAACCAGGAGTAGTCTCAGCTTTCTCATGGAAGTCATTATTGCTGATGGTGGTGTAGTTAGATACTCTGGTTGAGCAAAGATACCAGAGTAAGCTTAGGCCTGGGGTCCACCTACTGCGATAGAAATTTAGACCTACCGATATGGCACCGATACAAAAAGCGAATATCGGAGACATATATCGGGAGGGTGCAAAATCGTAGACATACGTCGAGACATGCCAATCAACCATGCATCTGAATGGGCTTTTTTCGGTGCCTAATCGCAGAAACGTGGTCAACTGCCCCGATTTTAGGTGACCTTCCGACGCGATTTTGTTTTGTAATCGGGAAGTGCATCGTAGACCATATCGGAGCCATATCTTAGTAGGTGGACACCAGGCCTTACTGCGATAAAGCGGAACGGCCACATTCATAAATCTTTTTTCAAAACTAAAATAATCATTTCTGTGCGAACGAGAACATAAGGAAACATATTTGGGTAGTTTTGGTTGAACCAATCTTCAGGTCTTAAAAATCCAGCTTTCAAGTACAATACCATTCAGAGCTTGACGAAAGCGGGTTCCGCTACAAATATACTCTCTTCCTAGCCGAGCAGTAGAAGATGACGAGATGATAAGATTTACTTGAACTGGTACTACAACTAAGGAGACACATGACTATATGTACAAATAGTAGAAATATAATCATTATGTAATCAGAGTAGTGTGAGAAACAGAAGAATATATAAAAGTAAAACACATGGTTGGCAATAAAAACGTAGACATTGTACAACGTCTACACTAGATTTACAAATGCAGTTACAACTGATCAGTATTATGGCAACCATCATTATCAATTGCACGAGTCTCACTTTGCATACTTCATCTTCAACGCAACGCAGCAGTTTTAACCCCCCCCCCCGGATCTGTTATTGCCTGAAGCAAGAGTTTAAAAAGATATATCTATATAACAATAACAATAAAGGTCAAATAAAATCAGTTACAGTGATAGAAAGTGTATAGCAATCACTTGGTCTTACCAAGCAATAGAAATAAATAAAGAGGAAGAAATGAACAAATAAAGCCAATACATATTGTTAGTAAGATAAGAAAGGTAAGCCGGGGAATAAGGAGGGATTATAACCACCTGGGCATTTCCATTACATAATTTCATTTGATAAACTCAATAAATTGTATTTTGCAGTTGTACATAAAACAAATACGCGCTCTCGATCCGTAATATTCTAGTGAATAAATTGCATGAAATAAGTCATGAAGAGTTCATGAATAAAATAATCATGCAATAACAAGGGGCATGTTTGATATTTTAGGAGCGATAATACAAATGATATTAAGAATATCCTAAGGGCCATCCATAATGTATATATGCAGAATTTCTGAAATTTCTCACCCCACCCAACTCCCAATCTCCCAATCCCCACTCCCCCCCTCAGTGCGTATATACTTAATGAAAACCCCCCAAACCAGGAATCATTTAATAAGGTGGGGTGAGACAATCCATTGTAGTCACTTATGCATACTTGTAAAGTATTTAAAGAAGATGGATGGTGTTATACCTTTTTGGACAGGAGACCCAGGTGCGATATTTACTCGCCAATCATAGAATGAATATGTTCTTTTAACGGCTATTTTGGTTATTAAACACACCCGAGGGTATAAGATTTCATGAAAATTGGTTTGCTGAAGCTTTAGCCCAATTAATAATGTTTTAATATAAACAAACACAAGAAATTATGCGCGTTGAAATGAGCTAATTTAAAAATCAAATGAAACGCTACTCTATAAAGGTTAATAATGAGGAACTGCCTTAAGGTTTCATTTGTGCGCAGAGCACTCATACATTGGAGTTGAGGATCTTTGTTGAGGGGATAATCAATCATATACAAAAGGAAGGGTTATCATATATAAAAGATGGCTGGAAGCGGCATATTACATTCGTGTTATTGTACATGCAAAGGTTAAAGCATAGATGATAATCGCTTATTTGAATTCTTCTTATTAAGTTCATTTTGAATTTGCTCTTCTTCTGAACCTAGTTTTGTGGAAGACATACACTCACTCTCATTTTCGGGGAGAGTTCGCTACGAGTTTTGACCAGCAGGGCTATGCAATATTTCAAAGTAAACTCTTCAACTGAAATTCTCTCTGAATCCTATGGAAACACAGTATCCCCGTTTGGAGCAGTATATGGACAGAAAATGCTCTCGTTCAATACGTTGCCTATATATATGTAAACTTGTAGTATAATCCGTTGCCACTTGACACGACGATCCGAATGGCATTATATTTGGCGTTATCAACGAAACATATTCTTCGAATTCTCATATAAAGATTATGTGGGTGTGCTATCCGACATGGTAACAAAGACAGAATAGATCATGGCGGTACTACCTTCATGTCATGTTACTACAAGAAGAACCTCGTCTTCATGGCCACTGCTTGACCTGATACCGAACAGAAACGCAGTCGCCTCCAAAAAGGGAAGGAATTCAATTGGATTGGCGGCAGTTGGCGTCATCGGAGGCGGCAAAGCTGACGTTGAAAGTAGAAATACTAGCCGCAAGACGTAATGGCATTTGATGTTTCTGAGCTACTCTCTGGAGAAACTGATGCTATTTATAGAACAAAGACATGCTACTGAATAGGTTGACGTAGGCTGACGCAAAACACTTCTAGAAAATTCCATTTCCTATTGACGAGACAGGTTGAAATGAAAAATATACATCTCCTGCAACCCAAGAGTCATCAGATATCTGCATTATTTGCAATCACTTGTCAAAGTAATTTGATTACTCTTTCTACACAAATTGCCCTTTTAAACACTCGGGATAGATATCTTTCTTTTTTATACTTATTTGCTCATCAAAAATAACAAAGGATAAGCCGATCCCTGTAGACATTTCAAGGTAATCGCGATAATCCTTTAAGTCAGAGGATATCTATCTATCTATCTGTCCATCTGTCTATCTATCTATACATCTATCTATCTATCTATACATTATTTAACCGTGATTATATAAATATGAATCGATAACTCACAATTATTCACTGTGGTCCATATTTTGTTGTTGGCGTCACACCCACTCTTCCAGGTTACCCGGTTACTGATGCGGTAACCGCTGGTTACTTGGTGACGCTCACATGTTTAAATGCTCATTCCGCTTTGATCTGCTCACCTGAGCACATAGTTATTAATCTTACTTGTGTTTTTCAAGCTTTCAAGCTTTAGTTTACCTGTATATCTAGATGTTTAGGCAGGGGGAGGTCCCCAATACTACTTTCTATAACAAAGTTTTGATCAAGTGAGCCGTCAGAGGGAGCCGCCGATTGGGGTGAAATGTGACATGGGGGATCCAAGCAGTGCACCGGGCCGCACTCACCGCTTCTCTTCAGGACAGGCCACATGTTTGCTGACCACTCTACACACACTCAATACCTGGATTTTCTTTTAATGATTGATGATAAGGAGAGTTTTTCAGTAGTATAACCTTTCTCTCTGGGAAAATGAACATACATTAAAAATATCGCTAAAAACATTTATGCTTGTTTCTTATGTTTTATTAAGACAGAACAGTGAATACTTTATATATATATATATTTATCATGTATATGCTCCTCCCCATGGTGAGAAAACACACCCGTGCTCTACCATCTACGTCATCACCCACACACCATCAAACTTCATCCAATTCACCTTTCACACCCTTCCCTACCATGTCCTTTCATCCAAACCCTTCTCACCCCACATTGCTCATTTGTAATTCAATATAATGCTTTCATATCACTGTATTTTCATATTCTGTGTGATCTTTTAATGGTGGCATAACTTATTTGCTATTTTCCTTTTTTTCTTATTCATATCTATCATCAAATACCAAATTCAAATACTTTTTATTTCATCCCCAGCCTGCTTCGCTTGTTTTACACCCCTAAGGGTTGTAGTCAATGACCTCTTTGTGTAAGACAGCAGAGCTGAACAGCGAACCGGCCGGTCGTCAGCTGTCTAACGGACCTCCATACTATAATCTGTTTAGGACTTTATGGCAGGACATTTCCCAGGGGATGTTGCATTTTATGTGACAATGTAAATCGTACTGACCAGTCCGTGAGTAGTTTTATCACTCGTTTCTTATCATGTATAGGGTTCATGATATGACAGGAAATTATAACAAAAGTAACGCAGGACCTCATAAGAATGAATTCTTATGATGAAGTATTTACGTAGAGGACCCTCCATATTGTGAGTGGGCAGTGGCAGGGTAGGCAGGTGCTGATGCCGCCATCTTTATACTAAGTTATGTGCGGTCGTAAAACTCGCACCGGCACACACCTCTTGATGGATGCTCTTGTTACTGACCATGCTGGTGAAATGCAGCGAAGCTTATAGATAAGACATCTACCATGTTATCTATTTATCAGAATGATGGGTCAGTCATTCTCCTTCAGTGTATCCCTTTCATCCCGAATGGCACATGACTGTCCTGCTCTAATGGAAGATGTGATTCGTAAGATGAGACCTGTGCAAGTAAGGTTACTGATCTGTGTTTGCTTCCATTAGCAACACTGCACGAAACTTACCACTTTACATATGTATGCGAAACGCGTCTATCAGTACGATTTTGCGTCTACAAGTTTGACCTTTTATCCGTCTCATAGACGCCTTATCTAGTGGTGTATATATGTGTCCATGGTGCGGTTATATACGTCATATATACGCCTGATTCTGTTGTATATAAACCACCATCTAATAATTCCGATCTTTGCAACTTGGGGACACTACTGGTAGCATATTTCATTTTCCATTAACCATCCAAGTCTGTATTATATGAAAAATACAATCTTATATTACCAATTTATTTTATAAAACCTTTTTAAAAACCTGATTGAATATAAATTGATTAATTACATATAATAAACCCTGCATTCTTTGGGTTCTTTACCGTTTTTCTAATAGATTTTTCCTCGAAAACACCATTCTTCTGTAGTATTCTGGGTATTCCCATATATAAGCCTTTAAGAAGTTAATACTACAGATATTGAGTCTATACCACAGCCGCCTAACGGGCGGAAAACCTAAGAACGGGCGGCGGGCGGCGGGCTGTGGGGGGTGGGGGAGGGTTTCTCCCTGAGGCAACCTGTACAAACGCGGCGGAGGGCGGCGGGCGGGTGGTGGGCGGCGGGCGGGGAGGGCTTCTCACTGAGGGTGGCGTGGGGTGGCGTTGGGTGGCGTTGGGTGGCAGGAGACGGGGGTCGGCGGGTCTACAACAACAACAGGCATGGGAGAGGTAGAGGACTTCATTTAATTTTGATACACATACACATACGCTGGGCTTATTTATAACGCGCAGAGTATGTTTTATCTTGGATACGCCAGGTGTGAAATACAGCCAAGTTGCGTGCGTATACATAAAAAAACTGTCTCTTAGACGCCTCATACGCTGGTGGGGATAAGAAAGGTATACAAATGAAAACAAGTGTATATTAAGCCAATATGTGCGCTTCCGCGATGGCGCATGTATGAGTAAAGTGGTAAGTTTCGTGCAGTGCAAAGTCCTTCTATGTCCAATGTAGCATCCAAGGAGGTTCTTTATAAGGCCCGTTTCCATTGGCCAATGAAAAGAGTGAGATTTATTGTGTTATCCTAATAGCTTATTTCAATTGGCCATCACCAAAAAATACACACCGTTTTTGTCGGTCAATGGAAAAGGGCCTTATAGAAAGAGGAATTACTTGGGGTATCTAGCATCATAATAAACGAACCTCTAGAATAAGAGGATGGTCGCTTGTATATCTGCAAATTAAAGTGGTCAAGACACACACTTCTGTCTTGATTAATTGCAGAGCCTTTGCACATCCCTAAGGTGAAAATGATATTAGTATATATGCTAAAATCTATTAGTCAGTAATATCATACTTCTGTCTTAATTAATTGCAGAGCCTTTGCACATCCCTATAGGTGAAAATGATATTAGTATTTATGCGATAGACTGCATTCAAGAAAATATAAAGTATGCTATACCTGTGGAATCGGATCCCTTGAAAGGTATATCGAGGCAAGGCAATGGTGTTAGTGGTTGTTATTTATGGCTTTTATATAGATTGACTCTTTTCTGACGTGAAGGGTTCATGAGAAGAATATATACTGCCCTGATAGGGTCTTACTGAGATGGCAAACTATTTACACGGGTACAACCAGGATTTCGCTTCAAAGATAGTGGGTGGGGTCATCTGGAACTACCTGGGAAGATCGGCGGGAGTCCAGCAGGTAGGCCTCTATTGGGGGTTTAGTGGGTGCAGCCCCAGGAGCACTTGGATCCTATAAATCATACAAACGGTATCCAAGGGGCAAATCCTCCGAAAAAAGGCTGGGTTCCACTGCACGAAACTAACCACTTTATGTATGAATGCACCCGGCGTATATAGGTACGCTTTTGCGTATACAAAGTCGTCCTATCCCCCTTGTGTATACGCCTTATCTATGGGGTGCCTGATTCATATATACGCCTGATTCATATATACACCTGATTCTGTTGTATTTACACCTCTATCCAATAGTTCCAATCTCTGCCACTTGGAGACACCACTGTATCATATTTTATATGCCATTAGTTATTAAGTTCTTGGTACAATGTTATATTATCAATTTTGATTACAAAATTGTTCTAAAACCTTATTCATTATCTTTTCATTAAATACATATAATAAATCCAGCTTTTTGCGTTTTTTTTAACGTTTTCTAAAAATAGATTGTACTTTTTAAACACCACTCTTCTGAAGTCATACGTCAGGTACTGTATATATCAAGGTCTGATCAAACACCAACTTACCACAGCCTCAAAGCCTCCAATTCCTACCCCCCTCCTACCCACCCACCCCCCACCCCCCGTGAAGTCCTCGTTCACAATGCCTGCCGCACCCTATACCTCTACCAACACATAAACGGGCGGCGGGCGGCGGCGGCGGGCGGCGGGTGGCGGTAGCAGGGGCGAGGGTTTCCCACTGAGACCACCTGTACCAACACACACAGGCCTTGGTGGGAGTTGGAGGCGGAGGCGGAGATGGAGGCGGAGGCGGAGGGGGGAGGGGGACCGGGCTTCCTTTTTTATTTTCTATCGGTACAAGCAGGTGCATTTACAGCCGATACATACACTTCCGCGATGGCGTATATAGGAACAAACTGGTGGGTTTCGTGCAGTGTTCTATACATTGTTTGATGACACAGAAACGAGGGCATATCTCTGCAAATGGTCTGTTATTGTATTTTTTCATACACGTGTTCTGAACTATCAAGGGCAGAAACATAATTTTCCGAAAGTGTTTTTACAGAATTCCCAGTTGGAACTGACCACCGTAGGGAAAATTTCGCTCAACCACCCCCCATCACCCAGACTCTTTACAGCTAAACCGTTCCAGTCCATCCAATTTCGTCAAAATTTTCATTTAGTTAGAAATTAATATACTCACATTGAATTACGCGGGACTCGTTCTTTGCCACTATATTAGAGAATCAAATGAGATGGTAAAATTATGTAGTGCATTCCTATTTATAATGTGAAATGAATGTCCTGTATGTAACATTACACAGAGAGTCGACCAAAAAAGATAAAGGATTTACAAGCATTACCTACAGTAATCACCTGGAGTAGCAGGGCCAATATTGTCCTGACTTAAGGAGGCCTACTGTGAGAAAAGGGTATCTTATCATGCTGAAGGAAAAAATGGCTCAAAAAGAGAATCTTTGAAGTTTGCGGGTAAAGAGATGAGGAGGGGATGCATCGGCAAAAACACAGCTCCCCGCGCATGGGCGACATAAGCGTTCGTCGCTAAAGGCATGTCCACCACGAAGCTACAGACGCCGAACCACTGCGCACCCAGACTACGCAGCTTCCGGCCGGAGATGACGGCAGGTCACGTGACCTGCGGAAGACGCCACCTGGTGAGAGAAAGACGTGACGGGAAGTTGGGGAGCCTGGGATCTGAGGCAGCAGACAACGAGAAGAAACGATTCCAACAAAAGAAAAACCACAGTGCATACAGTGCGACGGCCAAAAGTCTCTCTCACGAGTTTGAATGGGGTGTGAGAAGCTGCAAAATCCATACCACAGCATCAGTGAAATTTGCCATGTGGGTCTATCTAAAAGACAATGTAAAAGGTTAGAACAGAGTACATAATTACAGAAGTAGATCATAGATTCGTCCAAGCACCTTTGCATAGGGACGTGCATTCCCATACTTATATAGTACCACGGACATAGATGTACCGTGAAAGTACTATTTCGACTTTGTACTCATTTGAAATAAATTCCTTAATAAATACACCACCTAACACTTGACTTTCCTTCTGTCCCACTTATTTCATGAAGTCGGTCTCGATTTAATATGGTCATGACTTATGCTGCAAACTGAAACCTTTGTCAACTATATTGCACTTATTATCACCAATTATGACAATAATGTCCTGCGTTGACCTCCTGCGATGTCAGATAAAGGAAGCCTTAGGGTGAAGGAGAGAATACCAGGTTGCTTGCATAACATGCTTTTGTCCTCATTTGAATGAAAAAGCTTACAACGATTGTGAGTTTTCTTATACTGCGTTTTCCTTTGGATGAGCTTCAGGACAAAAGGGCACCCCAAAGTAGGCAACCTGCTGCTATTACCCTTCCAGATTCATGATATTAGGCATTTTGAATAAAATATATATTTTACTCCTGAATTCTTAATGTTCGCGGCGGGCCCTTAATTCCAGGGGTAGCAATGATCTAATTCCAGAGAGAAATAAGTCGCCACATTGCCATGGGCGTTGAGCTAGGAATGAACCCTTTGTAACGTGAACTCACGTCGCTTCCGAATCATATTTGGCATGTCGTCAATAACGAGATTTCGCGTGAGCATCGTGCCTGTAGGACAGAAGTTGTTTCTGAGTTTTAGACGTGGGACGGTTAGGAAAGGCCTTTGTGACTTTTATACGATGTGTCCTTTTGTCCAGAGGGTAAAAGCAGTCACTGTTGAAGTGGAATTCACAGGTTAGATTCATGTACCTCACAGCGCTCAAAATCCTATGAGATTCTGTTTCTTTTTAAAGATAAATGTCGCCAATCATGGCCAGTGCAGGGGGAAAACATGTCTCAGGGAAATAGAACCCGGCAATTTAGACGAAGAGATTGTGTTCGAACCAACGCACCTTGAAGACCTTGCACTTCAGTGCTGGCTGAATGTTATAAAATCCGTGCAGGGAAAAAAGCGAGTTGAGGTTCCAATCTAATTGGCGCACACATATATTCCTTTTTTTATTATCGTTATTGCTGTCCACAAGTAGTACATATCTGCTTCCAGTTAAGTAGTTGAAATTACAGTACAATTCTATCTCAGTAGTTCTCGTTACCATCTCTTATCTTTTCGAAACAAAGGTGGGGTGAAGTATTTAGTTGTAACAATGGAAATCAACCGTAATATCCTGTATTGTAATGGAACTACCACATGTGTGAATTGTACCATCCTAGTATTTGTGTGTTGATGCGCAACTGATGTGTTAGCTGGCAGAGCAAGCCTGTGATAGAGGAGACAAAGACTGGACACTCAGAACAATCAAGATAACAGAATCAGATGACCAACTATACTATCAGCCACTTTTTTTCTCTTCAAATCAACATAATTCCCTATCATCCAAGAATCCATCAGAATGTATAAATTTAATTTCTTACTGTTCCTGGGGCACTTGGTTGTAAGAACTCCTCTACAAAGAACCAAATGCACAACGTTCATTTTCTTCTCTGAAAGAAACCCCAACAACACAAAGAAAAGAGTAGAACTTAACTTTTGAATTCAGTGCGAGCATTGGTGCGGAAAATATAAGACGCCATAGGCTTAAAATTGGCTGACTGTATTCTGGCGAGCGTGCAGTAAAGTGTTAATTTCATGAGGCCAACAAAGAAGCGACGTCACACTTTCATGCGGTCTATGAATTGCTGACGACTTGGCACTGCAGAACGCGCCTGAAGTTGTTATCGATTGTTTTGGCATATTTGAACTATTTAAACTGTCTCAGGTGAATGCCCCACGTTATGTAGCTGAATATTTGGCTCGATAAGTCATGGAGACGTGGTAGGATAAATACTAAACTGAACTTGAGTAAGTAGTTTTTGAGTTTATCGCACTCCGGTCAGGTCGGCTTCTCACTGTGCTGGGGCAACGTCTCGCGCAGTAATGCGACCGGCCAAACACTAACATTAAGTACTTACTCTCGTTCAGTTTCTACTAATTATGGCAAGGTTTCTTTTTTCCAGCAGTAACTTTACAGTTCCATGTCATTGAGGATAATTGGAAATTATCTATAATTTATCTGATCGAACTTGCACTGCCACCTGGTGTATAAGAACCAGAATCCTCGATGCAATACCGCACTATGGACCAACTTAGATAGAGTTTACGCCTGCCGATGGAAAACGTACCAATATCATATCGCGTACTGAAAAATTGGTCGGAGCTCAAGAAAATATCGCTGTCAAGTACATTGTTGCGACCCGTGCGAGTGAACCAACAAAGTGACTTCTTGTACATGTGTAAACCATTGTAGAGAACTGGAAAATACCACGTTGAAAATACAGCACAGGTGGCACCTTGACAATAACCAGTTCACTAAAAAATCTTATTGAAACTCTAGTCATAATATAACTACTCATGGCTTTGTCACTAATAATACTCATATATGGTAGAATAAACCAAACAGATTCATTTACTCAGTAGGGTGAAATAATATTCACATATAGATTTTACATGTTTATACACCCTTTTACATACTTGAACATACTTGAAACCTTAAATAGTATTAAATAGCCTCATTTGGGCTCATAATCTACTCCATATAGGATAATATACACTCATGTCTCAACTCAATATACCTTTAGAGGGGACCCCCACCTACCACGATTCTGGTCCCGATAGGCCTTACGACTGCCTTCCCGACACCATACCGATTCTATTGTGAGGTAAGCAAAAATCGTGGTAGGTGGAACAGGTTTCTGCGATGCCGTCTCCGATACCTCACGATAGGCTGCGATAGAAAACGTCAATCGTAGAGGTCCCGATTAAATCCAACATGTTGGAATTTTCGTAGCCTGTCGTAGGGTATTGTGTGTGATTTATCGGGAAAATATCTCTTTCGGGTGAAATACTTAACGGAAAATTATGAAATTCTGGTATTAGGTAGGGCGCATATAGATGTATAATCGCTGTAAATATGATATTATTTGAGGAAGTCTAAGTGTCTGAAAATAATAATTTCATAACAGAATTATGATTCTATCACAGTTATATTCTTCAATTTGATTGTTTTAGTGTCTGGAAAATAATATCATAATATGTTGTAAATACCTCTAAAAGAATATTCAGATTCATTAAATATTTCTAAAATTATAAAATATTTCAATATTAAAACTCTGCCTGAGATCTAAATTGGTACACCGATTGAATCATGAGGCAATCGTGACCATGGTTTATGTTTTTGGTCCTCCAAAGGCATTTCTACGCTCTACGATTTCAAACCATGTCCACGATTTTAAACTATCGGGGACCTCCCGATAGGTCACGATTTGGCCATTTCAAATCGTAGCTATCGGGAAGTATGTCATAGACCATCGTGGTAGGTGGGGGCCGGCTTTTAGGCTGACATCAAGGAACAAGCATATTTCAAGTAATAACATGTTTAAACAAATTTGCCTAATATGGGTCATAAACACATAATTATGCAGATTGACGTGGCTGACAGCTTCAGCGACTGCTGGTAAGTGACCGGGTATTTTCCGTCACTTGGCTTGGCAGGTGGGAAAGCCTTGTCTGCCTATATTCTGCCCCCCTACCAGCAGTATCAATAATCTCATCAGGCTATGATTGGCTGTGTCTTTCCGGATTAAAAGGGTGAAAACAACACTGATGTTGTGGCTTTCACTTGGCGCTAACCCTTATGGTCGGTGTCCTGGTCACTTACATTGTTTGGATACCCCCTATAGTGATCATGTAGATAAATTCTTTCCGCTTTGTGTGTACGGCGGTCTGGCGGGACTTGTGTACCACATATTGTGGAAAATCTTTTCGACTTGGCATTTGGTAAGGGAGTTTATCCATATCTACTATCCATCGTGCTCATCCCATAGGGAGCCTGACTTCCGAGTCTGCAGGTCCAGTTATACTCGATCTTCCGCCTCAGTTGTTTAGCTGCCTTACTGTCTGGGTGAACAAAGTCTAAGACATTGAACTGTATGTCATCCCCGCTCATGTGTTCTCCTTTGTTGAATTGTTTCGGAAGATCGCTGATTTTACTCTTGTGCTTCACCGAATATAGGTGTTCCCTCATCCTTTCTTTGATCTTTCTTTTTGTTTGTCCCACGTACTGGGTCTTGCATCTTGTGCATGTGATGCAATACACTAGGCTAGAGCTGTTGCACGTTATATTGTGCTTTATGGTGTGTTCTCTACCCTTGGTGTGGCTTTTGATCTTTTCTGATCTGTCTATCATGCTGCAGTAATTGCAGTTTCTCGTTTTGCACTTGTTTGAGTTGCTCTTTTTGGTGTGTGGGGTTGTATGTTGTTCTGGCCCGCACCAAGTTGTCACGTAGGTTTTTCGGTTGCTTGTATCCCCGTGTGAGTTTGCTTTCGTATAGGAGCTTAGTTGTGGTGGATTTGCCCAGTATTGGCCAATATTCTGTACATATTTGTGTAGAGCGTTTCTACCTTGTTGGTAGGTGCTGATCAGGAAGGTCCTGTCTTCCTTTTGTGCGGTGCTATTGCTGTATTTCTTTCTCATCGCGGTTGCTCGGTTGATCTGGTCAACCTTCGGCTTACAGAGTTTGAGGATGAATCATTTTTCTTTGAACTGTTCTATTTTGGTCCGGGCCTGTTTCTCATAGTCCTTTGGGTGTGAGCATGTCCTTTTTACTCTCAGAAGTTGTGAGTAGAGGATGCTCTTTTACTGAGTCGCTGGGTGGGCGGAGTCTTACCCGAGATAGCTGTTCCTATCTGTCAGTTTGGTGTATAGATCACTCCCCCTGCCTGCTTCTCGATTTTCGGGTCTAGGAAGGCGACGGAGGTGGTCGAGGTCTCTTTCGTGAATTTAATGGTCCCGTGATAGCTGTTAAGCCACCGGTACCATTTTTCCAGTTCATTCTATCCATGTTCCCAGATGAAGAATATATCGTCGATATATCTCCACCATATTTTGGGTTTCTGATGGTATGCTGCTAGCATGTCCTCCTCTATTTTCTCCATGAAAATGTTGGCATACAAAGGTGCCAGTCTATTGCCCATGGCTGTTCCTCTGACTTTTTTTTGTCCATGATACGTGGTACATAGGTCCCGCCAGACCGCTGTTCACACAAAGTAGAAAGAATTTTACCTATATAAACACATAATTATCAAAAATACTTCTATTACAAACAATCTATGATAGAACACTTTTGTAATACATACCTCTGTGGCACCTCAAAGTCCTTGTTAGTTACAAAACAGGAGAAATTTGATTCATATTGCGAAGTTTTACAGCTTTCCACAACTTTGGTTTGGATCCTCTAACATCACGGGGTGTGATTCTCCCTTTTTGTAGAGGCCAGCCTCCACCTACCACGATTCTGGTCCCGATAGGCCCTACGACTGCCTTCCCGACACCATATCGATTCTATCGTGAGGTCAGCAAAAATCGTGGTAGGTGGAACAGGTTTCTGTGATTCCGTCTACAATACCTCCCGTTAGGCTGCGATTGAAAACACAAATCGTAGAGGTCCTGATAAGATCCTACATGTGGGATTTCTTTGTAGCCTGTTGTAGCCTATTGGAGGTGATTTAACAGGAAAATATCTCTTGTGGGTGGGATGATTGGCGGAAATCATACCTGCGATTTACACTGAATCACCGATTGAATTGTGAGCCAATCGTGACCATGGTTTATGTTTTTGGTCCTCCCAAGGCGTTTCTACGCTCTATGATTTCAAACCATGTGCAATATCTGGAACTATCGGGGACTTCCCGATAGGCCACGATTTGGGCATTTGAAATCGTAGCCATCGGGAAGTATGTCGTAGACCATCGTGGTAGGTGGGGCTGGCCTTTACAATAACCAAATATAAATAAAACTCCGTAGTCATAACTCACAAAAATATGAATATTTAGATAAAAATACATGTAATATACATATATCATGATAAATATTACACCGGGGAGCAAACTCTCAACATTGCTCCTCAGAGCTAACAGGTCAAAGGTGGGGAAACTAACAAACCCTATTTGAGCAGATTACAAGGAAATACATCAACGAAGTCTGTCCTGTCCCAACGATGGACGTGGGTATATATAAGGTTAGAGACAAGCATTACCAGCAGTGCAATGACCACAACATGAAAATATAGTATGTTTGGTTTCTCCATAGATGTTCCACAAAGAAGTTATGGAATGCAACATATATGCTCAAAGGCCGAAGTGTTTATCTAACTCCTGTATTGACACACAATACATTCCATAATCAAGCTAAACGAATGGAAAGTGGTACACTGATCGATTCATGATAAAAAAGATACAAAGGTAATCCAAAGGAAATCTTGGTGGGGCATCAGAGTAATTATTCTCAAAGTGGATATTCAACCTATATAAATGAATGACCTAACCATCACAAGTATAAGCGCCACGCCAAAAGTTGATGTAATCCGAGGGCTGGCGTAAGACCTAAGATATTGCACGCCCCGACAGGCATGAGGCAAACGGAAAAAACATTGAAATGACATGGGCTGATTCATTTAGATAGTTCAGGACCGAGGCAAGCACACTGAACAAGATTTACAGCTAGATAGCTTAACGAGAAACGTGTTCTGCCGTTTGCCTGCCATATCCTTACACCAGTCACTGATGAGGCCTATGATATCCACCCAAATCTAGTCTCACTACTGCAGTTATATGAATCATTAGTCAGGAGAGGTACCCACTGTCAGCTGCCCGCGCTCTCCGTGAGCCTTGTGCCAGTTCTTGTCATATCACCTGGTGTGTCACAATAAGATTAAATTGATGGAGGGGTTGTAACTTAAGCCGCTTCATCTGCATTATGCATACAATCCCCCGGAAAAAAACACGCAGGCCCGTTTATCCAAATCTGGAAATCTTTAGAAATATATTTACAAATACGACGGCAGCTTAACATCTATGTGTTTCTATCGGGTTTGTTCCCTGATTTCTCACACATTCCTTGTGCATCTCCCCTATTGGACTGTAGTTCTTAAGGTTAAATCTGTTACAAGAATCTTTAATAATCATGCCGATCTAGAACAGTGAATTTGATGTAAAGGTTACATTGAGATAGGAAGATGTGCATTGAAATGCACGATTGATTATAATTAAAGATTAATTATTACAAAGTTAGGAAAAAATCTAAGTTGACAATGTACTCCATTGCGATAAGGATAGCATGACATAAGTGGTATATGTAACTGGGAATAACATACAGAAAAATGGGTAGACGTATTTGTCGGTAGACAGCTACAATGCTTCTTCAGCTATGTTATTGGTGTAAAGCATTTATTGCCAGTATTCCTACGTTAAAACAGACGTCTGATCGATCTCCTATACATATACGAGTGTGGATCGTATTGTTTTTCTTCAAGGAATCTCCCCTCCTGACCTCTATTCCGGTTGAGTACCTAAAAGCATGTTTGGTTTCTCAATAGATGTCCCGCAAAGAAGTAGATAAGAGACTGCAGGAGGAAGCATTGGTTGCTTAAACCATCAGGATCCATATACACAACGATGATGGATCTCATCGGTTGGAGACGATCCCAGGTTGAAGGCTTAGTTGTCCTCATATCAGCCTATGTTCAGGCTCGGAATGTTTTTTTTGAAAGATATTACAGAGAAAAGCTATGGAAGTTTACGGTCAGCACTTGTATCCAAACAAGTTTGAACAGAGCAGTCAATCAGAGCATAAACCTGAATAGGTTTCTAAATTCATTTCACCCCTCACATTGAGTAATTTTCTAACATTTGTGACATAATCCCCCATTGAGTATATTTTTGTAGGTATATCCTGTATAATATTTTAGGAGGACAAGGAAATAAACAAGTAAAATCTAATACAGTTCACAACGGATGATACTATCTTTTTAAAATACAAACATATATCCAATGAGATTTTGATTCAGATATTTATATTCTCGGTGTATTTAATGTGGTGTGAGTATATAAAGGGGTCTTCTTCCCAACCTTATGCGCTCTGTATCGAGATCCCTTCAAGACCACCCCAACGTTAGAGTACGCCTCAGGGACTTGTAGTGGGTGTTATTGGCCTCTACCGTCCATCTTATGGAAAATCCTGCTGGCAGATCTGGAGTGACGAATGACTAGGGTTGCCGCATTTTTGTTTATCAGAAGAGCAAAGTATCCGCTGGGCATCTATTGTTTAAGAGTTAGGTGGGTCAATATTCTCCAGGAGGCAAATATACAGGATTACTACATTTGTTTTCTTTTGAAGGGAGTGGGTACGTGGGATTCTGCTGAATGTGGTCTATCAATTCATAGTCTCTTTGTTTTAGGAGGCAGAACTGTATCCAGTTCTTCTCTGGCTATTTTTTAATTTCAGTTTCAAGGCAAACGTTCACCCTAAGAGGGCGTTTTTACATGCTGTAATGATAACAAACAAAATTACGAATAGCACAAAACAATAGCAAATGGGCTATATAGTAGAGGTAGGCAGAAAGTGGTTTAGAACACAGGACTTAAATATTAGAGTAGACAACACAGATAGAAAAAGTATAAATAATGAGTAAATTTTTTGGTAACGGACTCTCAGAAAAACTATATCTGCAAAAATTAGTCCCATATTTGCCGGTTCTCAAGTAGGTGTGTATTTACATAGATCTTATAAATGAGCTGTCTTTAGTTTCCTGAATATTTATTGGTTAATTATCCTAAAATATGTACACCCGGATATAATGGGCTCTGCCTATACCTTTCGGTTTTGGGGAATTCAGTTATTAAGCATCTTTTATCCTGATATCTGGTATTTCTTATAGGGTTTTTACAATGAGCGGGGTCATATGACCACCACCAAATTTATAATCATTAGTAGGTGGAGTTGTCTAAACACTTATAGGTACGAGTATGATATATCATATGCATATTAATACACACGACATGACCTATTGTACCATGCGAGAAGATTAGATGCTATACAATAGATGTAAATGCATCTCAGGTCAAAGGTTATAAGATATATGGGAGGGTATTGAACATGCTGGTGATCTATGTGACATTTCCACCTATCGACGAAAAGGGCCACCGATTTTATGCAACCTGAAGAAAGTCAGTCGATGCTGCTATTTGAGAAATTATCAGTGTGCATAATCGGTGTAGTTTAGCAAAATGCTGATTTCGGAAGAAAACTGAGGTAGTCGCAGAACGATTTTGAACACTGAAGTCCATTGTGCATAATCGGTGGCGTTCAGCAAATGCTGTTTTCCGATGTAATGGAAATAGTGGCCGACCGATCTTTAGCACTAAAGTCAACTCTGCCACCGACAGAATTCGGTCGGTAGTGCTGTGTGCTATGAAATGTTTGAAAATGACATTGTTGACCCTTTTTGTTTCCGACTGACGATTAATGCACCATGCGTGTCACATAAAAAGCTATAACGCTCAACCGAGGGATCCTTTTGGACAGATTAGCAATATGATAGGAAGAGTGAGATGGATAAAAAAATGAACCCGGAGACCCGGGGCAGGATCTCGGAAAATATTTATGAAATATCAAAGCTCTGTCAATTCAGAATAGAGTGTGACTATTACACGTAATGACTGCTTGGCTAAATTGAAAATAGAAGATTCACAGGAATGCAACTATACTGTACGCAGAAAGATGATATCGTACATTTTCTTGTTGAATGTAGAATAGCCAAATCCTTTTGAGCCGTGCTTTGGCTATGGCTCAGAAATACTTCCAAAAGAGACAGATTTCTCGGATGTAACAACAGAAGATAATGTATTGGATTTAACGGAACACTGAAGGAGCAAAAGAATTATGGTTGAGTGACATGTATGTACTTTGAGTATGCGTTCCATGAATTTAACTTCCTGGAGAAACCATGGAAAGTCTTCTGAAGAAAGAAGGAAAAAAAGAGAGACTCGAATATATATGATACCAACTAGACCCAATGGTAAGCACCAAAACGACTAGAATTTGTCAAGCGCGTCTCTTACTGTCTGCCACTTTCAGATGGAAGGGTCACTTCTTTTTCAGATGAGTGCCTCACCGTCAAGTCAAACTACTTTGTAGTTTGTTAGTCGCAAATTTATCCTCGCTTCAGGTAACCAAATTTAATGTTGCAAGAGGAATGAAATCAATAGGCGAAAACATTTAAATTAGTAAACACCTCACATCCTCGGTGACAATATCTATTAAAGCTCTTCTAGGAAATGTAAATTTCCGAATCTGATGTAAAATAGCCATTAAATATATTAAGAACTTTGACTGCAATGAATATTGGTAAAACATTAGAAGCAGAAGATAGAAAATAGAAAATATATTGATATTTTGAAATGATCCATAATTGATATAATTGAATCTAATTTTCAGCACCCTGAGAACTCTTCATATATGCTCAAATGCAAGACGGGGGCGTGTGGTGTATCCACTCCTTACCGCTATGCGACCACGAATAAAGAAAACGGAATTCGGGAGTCGGGCCCCTCGTCATCCCTCTTCATATATATGATTTTATAAAAGACTATATATCCGACATGAAAAGATTAGGAGTGGACTCATGGAAGATACTGTAAGCTTGAACAGTTAAAAACGGTGGCAATCATCTCTAAGGCTATAAGAAAACATTCAGTTAGATACTTGAATTGATCTCGTCACTGGCCTAAATAATTGGTCGGTGGCTCCATATTACGCTCTCTTTACTTGCGAAATCGTCGAGCATGTAGGGTCGGAATTTTGCGGTCTTCACCTACGGCTATTCTAACGGGAATATATGACAATTGGTCGGTAATGTCAGATTCTATAATCGGTGGTCAAAATCTGTAGGTGTAAACTGGGCTAGTTTAGATTAATCCTACAAAAATAATTCTACTGAAGGATATTTCATGGTAATGTGAACATCTTCTCGTTCCTATTCCATGAGCGAAGCCTCCCCTTTAGATTAAGCTATTCATTCAAATTCTAGTGGATAGCCAGGGCCATGAAATAGGGAAAAGATCAGTTATTGAATACTGATTTTTATGGAGTTCCTCTTGACACTTCATTTTAACGTGCAAATGAAGCCCCTTTCTCATACAGAAGGTCTCAGGCGGTCATTCTGGAACCAAGGTCATATCTCATTTTAGGTTGAATGGCTTTAGAAGTACCGAGGAAAATAAAGTTATCGAAACTAATACCATAACTCTTGTCTTCTTGAATAGGGTTCAGGGAATGCGTCCCAATCATGGTGAATAGTAACCTATCGAGAAAGATTAGGTCTCAGACAATGAGACAATAAATTGTAGTAGTGGAATTACCGAATAAAAAGTTCTGCGCCGTGAGAACGCTTTAAAATATTTAAACTTATTTGAGTATGAAGAATGTTGTAACCTCCAAAAAGAACTGATCAATCTTTGCTCTCCTAGATCATTCTACTCTTCCTGCATACTTACTTTGTCACACTCCAATTTCTCTATTGAGAAATGTTTGAGCACAATGGGAAAATCGTATAGGATATATCATTTATGAGTAATTACAAATAAGAAATGCATTCATGAAAAGCGACTTAGATGTATGAGCTGACTGCATGTAGAAATGTAACACCATTGTGTTAACAACAATCCGGTACCTTCAAAATTAAAGGAGTAGCTAATTTTCGCTCCAGCAAAGACTGGCACTACCTCAAAAATCATTCGTAAAAGTAACCAGGATAAATACGTTCGGCGCCCGTATTTCGAATGATTTTAATCATTATGGATTCACAGAACTCTGGTAGAATGCAATGAAACAAGGATGATAATCTTGAATTCTAAATATTTCCCTAAATAATTGATAAGATCCTCATTAGCCAATTGAATATAGAGGAAAGAAGGCAAGTAAATAATATTCAATTACATTTTCTACTGCTAGTTGTAGAATTTATCAAGACTACTGTGTAGTTTGTGCTTGACTGGAAAAAAATCCATACCATGATCTTTTGACCTTTCCCCTAGTGCCCAGTGCTGTAGGTGGGGCTTTCTTGTCGATCTAAAGTGTATAAATCTTAAACTAATTAATGTATTAGCGCCTGCATAGTGAAACACACATTTATTCTCTTATTCAGAGCGGCCACACGGCCGTTTACCGTCCAATGAACTATACCACCTGCAGGCTGAATACGACCCTAGGGACATGTCTAAACCAATATCCCTACAGAGGAACGGTGCCCGGGACTCATCGTCCTCAAGGCCGGCCAGTGACATCCACGCCCGGAGGACATTGTCCCGTCCCCTAAGGCAGATTCACTTTCCTGTTTCCCTTTTCCGTTACCTCCCAGAAGGGAATTTTGGAGTAGCCAAGCCGAGTACCACATTGACGCACGACCACACTATCCACTGTCCATTTGTCACCAGGTGGCACCGTGGCTATCCCGGGGTCATTTGAATAGATGTTGTGAGGTTCATCAGCGATATAGCCTGGTGGTCAAAGTGGTATATATATAGCTAATATGTTATTAGTAAACGCACATAAGGGATGATCTCGTATTGCCATTCAGCTTTAACGAACATTCATGGGTTTTGGTTTTGGGAATTGTAGATGGTTATGAATAATAATAATGTCTATTGACTCAGACTGTGTTACAAACAGCTTGAAGAATAGTAATTTTAATCTATAGATAAAATACAGACGGATGATGGACCAACGTGGATTATAGAGAATAATGCTTCTCTTTTAGGCAATGTGCTATTAGAAACTGTACTTGGTTGAATGTTACGCTGTTTACGGATCAGAAAAATACTTCTTGTTCACTGGTGAAATGATGCTGATAACAATATTGGAATTGGTCATGGCAGACGGCCTCACAGTAATTTGACTTTACGTCAAACAATGTTATATCTAGAAATCATGTGACGGGGTGTGTAGAGAGTCGGATTATGGCTGGATACACTGGAATCAGATCTTTATCTGATACCAGATCAATATATCAACATGTAGAAAAAACATTTGTGTACCTATTTGTATTTCCCCACGTCGTATAGGATTTTAGTATCTATAACTATGTGCTTTGTCTTCGAACACAAACGGTATATCTGGTCAAAGATTACAATGTCCCAATTGTCAGTACCTCTCAATGTAAATCAAGTTTTTCAGGAACGTCATAGGTTATCTTTCCAAACCAATGCTATTTACCATCAACCTTATATCAACAGTACAATGTAATTTATGAAAAAAACAGTGAGAAGGAAAGACAATAGTGAGTTGAAAGTTTATGCACAAAAGCCTTCAAACAAGTCATACTAATATTATTCATTTTCACCCTCTAAATGTTTCTTGAAACTTGTAGAGTCTGTCAAATTATGGATGTATGTTTACTTAGATGAAATAATCTTCCTGATAATATGTACATTCCACCTGCCGACCATCCTAGGTCAATTTACAATAGAGAAAAACGGTGAAGTGAGGGATGACAGGAAAAAGACGGGAAAGTACGAAGTCTATAGTACTAGTAACTTTGTAGGAATTATTTAGCTCGCGGTAGCAGTACCATTAGGGCTAACCAATGCAATTACCCTAAGGCGCTTAAATATAGTAATTCTCTAATTTCATTATTGAATAGTAGAACTAAAGGCGCCGAGACAGAAATGCACAAAGAGAAAAAGATGTAAAATCTCCAGCCCTAATGGCTTATACCCTTCGAGAATACTACAAAAGGCCCACAGCCGACGAATGCATTGCATATTTCATATATACTAGCTATTCTATTCCGTTTCTATTATCTTATAGCAAAAACGTATTAGTGGGATCCCTTGCCACAGGGTTGTTAGTTCCCATATCTGACGCTCGAGGGAACTTCCCCGGAGATGTGTGAAGTTGCTAGGCAAGGGGTGGACTGAGATTCTCTCATGAGGGGCCTGAGGGGGGATGAGGATGGTGGATGGGAAGCAAAGACCAAAGTCAAACACAGAAGTGTCGACTCCTAAAGGTTAACACATCATTGGTGGCCAACCAGGGGAGTAGTATCTAGGCATCGTTCCAATCAGCTGGATGGGCCAGGCCAATGGGCCGCCGACTTCAGTAGACTGAAACGTGTCAAGACAGTTGTATGGGCAGTTGCTTCCTCGTTTATATTTTCTACACTATAGCCCTCGTGA
Organism: Alentia gelatinosa; assembly: GCA_950022655.1. Classification (NCBI taxonomy): domain Eukaryota; kingdom Metazoa; phylum Annelida; class Polychaeta; order Phyllodocida; family Polynoidae; genus Alentia; species Alentia gelatinosa. The sequence goes on from OX465580.1 coordinate 105,920,824, forward strand.
TGTACATGACAAATTAAATCGTAAACAGCAGACTTATTGCATTTCTATTTCTGTGGCAAAAATTAAAGGACGGTTAGGCCTACGTTGCCTAATCATTTGGATAAAACCTTCGGGTTTGGGGGATAAAGGACATAGGAATCTTCGTTCCTTTAAATCAATAGTATGTTAGGAAGAATAGCTTTATATGCAAATGTCTAGCATCTCTTTCTGAAAGAGACGCATTATAAGGTTTTGATGAAGAGCAAGGGAAGAATGTGAGAGATTTGAGACAGAGAAGACACATACAAATTGGACTAAAAGACTTGAGACATGGTTGGTAAATATCCTAGGGCAGCAGCGGAAGCTAGTGGATAATTCAAATCCACATTTTATCATTTGGAGGAATGCTGCGGACGACTGAACTAGGCATATGTTATCATTAAAAAATATGCAGATAATCTATGCACGACTGTTTGTTAATAACGAGGGATGTGCCACCAAAATAATGAAAAATATCACATGATAACTTTTAGTAACAACGCAACAGCTAGTATTCGAATGAACTGTACGTGAAGCTGACGTGAACGCCGAAGTAGCAGGAGAAGACAAGAGAAACTTAAGATAAAAAAAAAACAAACCTTATAACCTAAAGAGACCAAACACAGAACTCCACATGAAATTACCATGCCATAAAAGCAATCGGAGAAACAGAAAACCTGCCCTTCTAAATATGGTTTGTTTGTTTGTTTATTAGGAGTATCTCTCATGGAAATACATATAGAACAAGCAGACAGAATACATTGGAATAACAGGCATAAGTACATCCAGATCAAAGAGATTAAATAGTAATAGGAGTAATAATTCAAGTGTGAATTGCTGATGTTTAATGAGATATCATTCGTTTAAAAACCACCTGGGAATTCCCAGATAACAAAGTGTCTTACAAGAGAACACCCGGCCTTGAAACGTGACAATATTTTATTTGTCATACTGGACCAGACTGCCATAGGTGATGGTTATAGAGAATGCAATATTGATTTTACAATAGAAGTGATGTCTAAGTATGACAACAACTGTATAACTAAAAAAGACGTAATCTCATCATCTTTAACTGTTTATCTCACACTGTTTTCCATTGTTCTCACCTCATCAATTATTTGTTTAGATACTATATACCAATATCGGTAGTCACCGACAACACCAGATATTTCAATTGTTATTTATCATTGTTTTGGTCACAATTTAAGACCAAGTGAATTGTGGAAATGTGCATCAGAACAGAGTAATCCAACGGGTTTTTCTAGATTTTCGAAACTTATTTTTTGGCGAATGTGCCTACTTTACTTCTGTTCAATTTAATTGAGCATAGGAAATTCACATATATAACGCCTCAATGATGCCCTGTTAAAGGGTGTGAGCATGGCCATTTGAGGTGAGAAATTGTATTGTCTATTGGCAATGTTGGAGCAGGTGGGAAAAGTATATGTGTTCTGTGGATACAAAGAAATGCCAGGGAAAGGATTTTGCTAAACAATCATGACTCATAAGCATATATACAATTGTCTGCCCGGATGATCTCACATTCATTCAAGCTCATGTCCTTATCCTACCATCAATCATTTAGCTTCCCATTTGGTTGAAGACATACACGATCTGTACAGGCAGGGGGGGGGGGGGGGTAGGTATTGCGTTTCATGGAGCGTATGTTCATTGGTGATCTATATATGTATAGATGTGGTGATTCTGCAAGAATAGTTTTGTATATCCTGGAATATCATATCCTTTTCCCATGAATACTCAATCAGTGCCTTATAATCTAGATCACAATGGAAGAGATACATATGAAACCTTATCAACCTTTGGGACAAGTCTATGGCTATTACACTTAACAACCCGCGGAAGAGATCAGTTTTGGCGAAGGTATTGACTATAGAAGAGGGCAGGGATGAAGGAAAACTACCCCAAACTGAGGCAACTGGATGAGAGGGCAACGATGAAGAGCAAGACCAATGGTAGAAATAGGCAAAAGGGGCTTATGGAGGAATAGAATAAAACCAACTGTTCAGATGGGATATGATCATAAATTCATGGTTCTGGACAAGCAGGCTTTTGCCGCAATAAGGCAAGGGGCAGAACGGCGCCCCAACGTGCCCCACTGCCACATAGCTAATCGTCCAAAGCCATCTCTCTAGAAGAGAGGGGACGAGGATCAAGCTGTAAAATAAGATTGACGAGAGCCTGCGCAATAAAATGGCAGTGTGCTTATAATACGATGCAAATAGATTGAATGGAAAGGATACAGGGAAAAGTAAGGTATGTGTTTGTCGGATGGAGTTGTGGAGTGAAAATAAACCAATATCATCAGTGTATTCTGTTTTGTATATGGTATGATAGAGACGATACAATTTTCTCACGCTTTTTGTATCTACTCCATCAGGACTACAGACTATCATATTGCTATCCAGCGAAAGGCAGAGCAACAGCTTTATGAAGAGTCATACATCTGCACAGGGAGGGCGTTAGTTGGACGATGAATTGCGAATTTAGATACCTAAACTTATAACAGTGAATATAAAGCGTCGCTCACTTTCCAAATCTGCGTACAGGTAGAGATCTGGGTTCTGGCTTCACGCTAGATACAGAGGCTGCGATAAGGAGAGTGACGCTCACTTACATATTTTTGCGCATGCGCAACGATCACATCCGGCCGCGTTGTCACCAAGACACCTTGGTTCGTAGCATCTCACTTCTCGAGTTTCGAGGCATCTGACAAAGCGCCCCGGAACTAGTTTACATGCGTGCTAAGTAAATATCAAGGTATCTTACGTGTGGAATGAACACAATATCGTTTAAGTAGCTTAAGTTTGTGAGATTGAACGATAACAACACTAGCCGCGAAGTTCCGCTGAAGCTGCCGATGACGTCATTATTGGGATTTCTCAGAGCATAGGGAAACCCTGATAATGACGTTGAAATATTTTGTTGACATCTGTGAGTCACCAGCTTGGCATGGGTCTGTGTTGATATCGGTCGATTCCGCATATTTAAGTTATTTAAATGGTATTGTGTGCAAGCCACATGTTAGATTTTTCGATATTTGGAAAATTTGCACATTAATTAACACGTTCCGAGGCATTTACTAGACGCATCGGAACACGCGAAGTGAAGGGGTCTGCCATTTCCAAATTTTCCGCCCGGATCAGTGCTTCCGGCCTCTCGGCCAATCAGAATGTTATTTGTTCAAAACACGCCGTAGTAAGCTCAAAGCATGCCGTAGTTAGCTCAAAGCACGCAATCTGTATCGGAAGTACAAAGCTACACAACGTATCATGCAATATGTTCGTTACTAATGAACCCCCCAGCACCAGTCAGTATGGTAAATGACTTCATGCATAGGTATATGATAATATAGACTAACCACATCCTTAAAGAGATGGATGAAAACTATATCTTTCAGACCATATCCTATATAAGACAAGTAAATGTAAATACGTGTTTTACGTAAAGAGTGAAGACAAACTTGGCACATGTTTTACTCTTGCTCACGTGCCAATAGAATAAGGCACATGGATCTAGTTGGAAAGGATAAGGTAATTAATTCGACAGAATCATCCAGGTGGGCGCGACTGCAAATCTAAAGCTAAATACTTCTAAACAGAAAATAACCCATCAAAGCCAATGATGTGCTGTCCATAGAATATTAGAATGTTTCCAACTTTATCTTTAATCGAAGTTTCCGATTCCTATTCCACGAAATATAATGTACAAAAAGTGTCTGTATTAGATTAGAGTCTTTTTTCATCAAATATGTAGGGCTGAAGGTTTGTGTGTGGTGTGGTGGGGGCGGGGTGTGTGAGAGGACAGAGGGTACGTAGGTAGTGATTGGAGTGGGGGGGGGGGGGGGGGGCAATGATCCCCCATAGTATATCATGAATGCAGATTGTATAGCATTTAGAATAATTCTCAAAATCGTTTTCAACATGTGTACTGGTACATATGTATCACCTGACCTCCCCCTTCCCCCAGTAACAGGGCAGGGTGAACGCCAACACCCCGTGACTGCAAGCAGCACTCACGCTTCCAAGGCTGACTAAGAAAAATTGTCATTAGCAACCAATGACAGACCAATAAATACACAAGTCTGGACAAAGGCGAGAGGGCACACGGGGAGCGCCAAACCCGAGCGAAATCTCATCCTCAGAAGGTCACTTGTGGTACGGTTACCGAAGGGTAAACGTCTCCGTCTTGCACATAGCATTGAGAATAAGCTTGGGTTGGACTTTTGTATGGAATTATTCCTGGAGCATGAGATAATACTACCGTATCTGATTAAACATAGTTCCTATATCTGATTAGACATAGTTCCAGTGTTGGAGCCTCTACGTATGTCAAATCCATGCTATTTTATTTCTGCAATGTGGTATTTTCATATCATATCTACCACATCAACGAATCTATTACATATTATTTCCAGGTTCATGATATTTTGAATCTAATGAAAACACAACTGTATTACTTGAATATTCAGTTGTCAATAAGTACGTACGCATGTTTACATTATAAATGTATGAACCATCGTTTGTTAAAACACCAAAGAGAAGTACCCATGGTGCCAGTTTCTGAAACAATATAAAAATGAGACTCCAGTATTACAGCAGTTGTTTTAAACGTAGTTTCTGAAATAATTCATGAAATTTCTCTTCACTGCCTCTCAGACTATGAAATTCTGAAATGATAGGTACGATGTTAAGCACACTATCAGGTTTCCGACCAGATACTATTTAACATTGGCTGTAATACTAATTGTAACTTGGATCACTAATTTTCTCAGGACATTCTCGATGCCTCTTTAAAGAACCGTCGCAATATTGCTCCAGCCGATTAGCACCTTAAAATATTCGGCGTTACATGACACGGTTCGCTTAAACCTTCCGACGCCAGGTTTCTTTTTGGTCTCAAGGCTACAGAGATTCGAATGACAGTGTGTCGATAATTGAAGCGATAAAATGTCGTCTGCTGAGCGGAATTTAAATTTCCCACTTTTGCCGATTGAACATGGAAAGACAAAGTTGCAACAAGGAAAATTAGTTAGTTTGTTGTAGGAAATCCTATTCGGGATGTCCGCAGCCCCTTTATAGGTGAAATAGGATTAGATAGATATTCTTCCTCTATTAAGAATTGAATAAAATAACATAATGAAGCTTAGTCTCTTTAGCAACGTTCAATGTAATTAGCGGCCAATTGATGGTGTTAAATTTGTCTAATTGGATTCTAACTTGCACCTGTGGCCTGGTAATATGAAATCCTCACGCTGTCACAGAGTTCATAAGAATTCGGCGAAAATTTGAAACTTTAATGTTTGGAATTGAAGTAAACGATTCCAACATCTATATATCCTTCAATGTCAGTTAAATACTGTGATCATAGGACACCATCTACGATACTCACATGACAATAATTCAAGAAGAATGGGGAATAGTATTGAAAGCAAGGCTTCCGATTTATAAGAACTACATATCACCTTCCTCCACTTTGCATTTTTCTCTTTTCATACCTTATTGTCAAAACTCTCTACCGCAATTGCACATCCAAATTATATTCTGACTTCAGCGGACGTATATTAAAGTTGGTGACATGCCACACTGATGAGTGTTATCAATGTCACCACCTACTTTACTCTGCTTAATACTTGTGAAAGCAATGCAAGAACCCGACAGCTTGGCATTTGAATGCATTAGAGCTATAATAGTGTTTAAGAAAAGGGCTTGGAGATCCCAACAATAAAGGTATTTCCTTTCCTTTGATAGCAAAGACAGCAGATTCTTCAACCCTCTTAATATATGAAGTGGACTCAGTTTATGATTGATAGATATAGATCTGCAGCTGAGTGGTGTATTCCATTTCTATTCAATGGAGACCCTCCCCTATGTAAAGCCTCCAATCTCTCATCTCTCCAAATGATGCGCCGCCCGACATCCAGCCTACGATTGTCTTTTGGCGTTCGGATTCCACCGAAGAAGCTCACTCAATTTACTTGTCCTTCATAAAGAGCCGTGTGCCCGTGACGTTTTAATTATGTTCCCTGCACTAATACCATCAACCGGTCTGTCATATCCCGTCTCGCCGACGTCCGGCCTGTTTGCACGGGCCACGCCGGCTTCCCTGGTCGCATTTCCCGTGTACGGGACTCGGGCGGCATCCAGGCGGAATACTAATGAAAACTGCATCTATTATCGCCCACTTCTTCTGATCAGCCGTTCGCGCATGCGCAATGCTTGTAAAGGATAGTCGGTTGGTAATCGCTCTTCAAACAGTCGAGGCGCATGCGTAATCTTTCTCTGTGGGGAGGAACTAGAGAAGCTGTTTGATCCTTGCCTCATGCTGTAGCTCAGTCCCTTGTTTCAGAGCGAGATAGCGGTTCAAAGTAAAGGTTCCTGGTAGTAGGCCTATTCTAAATTTGATTTAATGAATAGGAATACTTTCTTTATTTACTTTTTTTGTTGGTTTTGGTAGCAAGCGTATATTTCAGTTTCCATCAGACATTTCAGATTTCACTTCTTATAAACACTTCTGGGAATCACCACGAAAACGATTGCATTAGCTTGGTGTCTGTTTCTTTTCTTTTTAAATAAGGTAAGTATTAATTTTACTCAACATTTTTTCATTAATCAATTTCTGGTATACCATTTCTTTCATTTGACAACATGAGACTCCCTGTACATTTGTAAGCTGACTACCACCTTCTAATTGGCAAGAAAAAGAAAGAAAAAGAAAAAAAGGATTTGGTGCATCCGACAAACATGTAATTAAACGCCATTCACAACATCGCGGTCCCAACCACTCAGACATGGTGTCTACCTCACTGTAACAATTTGCTTTAAAACTCACTTAAATGCCAATGTGGTTTGGAGTTGTTCCTGATCTAAGTTATCCAATATCTTGATCCTCTGATACATTGGAGATTTGGCATAGCTAGTTGCCTTGTGTTGATGCATTCTAATGGTTTTCTTCTTAGCACTCCTTATTCTACGCAGTCAGTGATCTATAAGGTCCTCAAAGTGAGACAGTTTATACATGATTTTAGCCAACCTTACATATCAATGTCGTTCTAAGTCCTCGACAGCTAGGGATTCCTGTAGCTCGTCTATAAATTGCTTACACTGGAAATATCCCTGAACAACTCGTAACCCCCTGTTCTGCGCTCTTTGGAGATATTCCAGATCGCTTTTCCTTGCCCCACCAAAGAAAAAAACTACCGTATTCGAATCTTGGGTGAATACAGGTGCAGTAGATTTGACGGGCTACTTCCCTTCTAACCAACTTTCTGATGTTTGATAGACGACATTTTCTACTGTGAACTGACCTCAACGTTTCTTTAACGTGTGAGCTAAAATCCAGATTTCGGTCTATATAGTGATCCTTAGATAACGATATTGTGGTTTAGTTCACAGCTTACTACTTCAACAAACTATATTCAAGTCTGGTAGGAATTTCCGTGCATTTTATGCAAACCAGCACATACTCATTTTCTTGGCATTCAAGCATAGTCAGTTCACATCGCACCATTGATTTATTAGGGCAGTCGCTGCCTCTAGTCTATCACATGCCAGTCTCGGAGTGGGATCGCTCATGTATACCACAAGGTCATCAGCATATTGCAATTTACCCATAACGTTAATACAGTCACATATATGTCGCTGACAAATCCAAGTAAGAGCGAGGGACCAAACACGGAACCCTGGGGAACACCAGTGGTGACTTTCATCCTCTCCGATAGAACTCCATTAGCCAGTGTCATCTGTTGTCTGTTGTTTTACTATCTATCTATCTATCTATCTATCTATCTATCTATCTATCTATCTATCTATCTATCTATCTATCTATCATCTATCATCTATTTAGGTGCCTCCTCTTCTTTTTAAAAAAGTTTCATTTTTCTGTGAACATTCTTAGATTCAGTCCTCTCTATTGACAGCTAATAATTGTATTCTAATGAGCAGTCCTTACTTTCTCTATCTACAGCCCCTTTGGCGGCTAAACCAATTATACCTGAGGCTGCACCGAATAGAATAAAAGCAAGAAGATTACACGTGGCAATTTATCAAAGGTTTGTTCCCGATAAAAGTGATATTTCTGTCAAGGAAAAATTATACAAAGGAATTTTAGAATCAGTTTACAAGGCTGCATCAGGCTTGCATTATCATAGCGATGGCAAGCTCAAAATGTCGACAAGATGTCAACAGTGAGCCATCGGATTAGCATAAGGAAAGAAAGTAGAATCTGTTTGGCATAAGTAAAGCTAATACGACTTAAGCTGCACAGTTATGGTTGAATGATCAAAGGAGACACAGCATTACAAGACCTGTTGTGCTTTGGTCTCCTTATGAATATGTGCAAAACATTGTAGGCAGCAAATGCTCCTTCAGAGGGGATCCTAACGAAAATTATCTTTTGATTTGATATTACCATGAGTGCTCGACATTGCTCGACATACATTTGCTTTACAATATATAACTTCACAGAATTATACATCTCTCTTACCAACCAGGCAAGTAATAGGAAAGAATGGTTTCGTCATTCGCTCTTGACATAACATATATAGTTTAGATAGTGTCTCCCCTTTAAAGGAATATACATCGATGGATATATGTGTGTATATACGATGAAGATATATTAATCAAGAAACCAACAAGTTTTAGTCAAAGTTTGGTCACGGGTTTGATGAGAAAATTATATTTTTTCAATCAGGTGCCATCTTAAAACTAATGAAACCATTATATGGAGGGTATACATCACTAAGATATACATGCATATATATACCGACGTCCCTGCTCTGAAAAGAAAATCAGCCGAATCACATTAAGAAGCCCGACGCCTGAATGGAGAACACTTAGCCTGCGTTCGCACTGTGAAGATACACAGCTACTGCGAATTCCAAAGTCTTGATCAAAGAGGTCAAACCCACCTAGCCCAACTCCTTCAACACGATTGGAGAAAGGTGTGTCCTGAAGGTAGGCGAAGGCAAAGCCTTTCATCATACTACAAATGCTTCTTTTATCTCTGTCCCTCGCCGTCGGTGGAAACAACCCCATTACCTCTTAGGTTGCTACCCGTTCTCTTATACAAACGCTAGATCTTTATATCGACCCTCTTATCCACTGCAGTCACCTGGGACACCTTAGGCTTACCATCGTCCGCAACTTCTTATTTTCCTGCGACTCTGCTTCCCGTTTCTTGTATATGTTATCAACCCTTGCCACCAAAGGCATGATACTCACTATGAATCTCACTTTCCTAATTTCTAGTTACCCGAACCGCCTGTAGACCTATCCTTATATACTGCCAACACCTACTTCTGCTCATCACTTGATCCTCGATTAAATCTTGGTCTTAAAATGTTCTGATAAATCTTGACTCCACGACTAATTGTGGAAATTGGCAGAGATGCGTGACATACATATGATTTTCATCTTATGCTCCCTCACTCAACATACTTGATACACCCCATATACAACAACAAAACAACATATGGAATATTGTAGTGCAGCGTGCAATATTTCTTTGGCCCACCTAGGAATAGCAGTAGTTGAAAGTATGGGTTTATTCGTTAATATCAATGTGAAATAGTTATATGGGACATATATTGTAAAGATATAGCAACAAGCCTGTATCTAACTATACACCTTGTGGCGCCACCAAACGGATCTTCTGGGATTAATTAGCGCCACAAGCACCACCGTCCCGCAGATTGTTTATCAGCACGACCCAACTCGTCACTTCTCCCTCAACTTTTTTCTCGGACGGACTCATCTAGTATACCGCGATGTTACGCTATGCCGCTATACTGCGATGGCCGAATATCGACTGCAGACGAGAAGTGCAATCCTTGAAAGACGAAGTGTTTAATTTAATGAATCTTATGGCTCAAATGAAGGTTTTGGTCTTGGGTCACGATGACCACCAATCGACTACTGATAGCGCTGTCAACATCAACCCCCCTACGCCATTATATATATATATATATATATATATATATATATATATATATATATATATATATATATATATACATGTATATATATATATACACTGTGTAACGTCTCCACCAGTGTACCTTGTAGTGTCCTTATGCATATCCAAAAATGTATTACAATTGACAAGTGATTGTAAATCAACCTTAATTTTACTGCCGGATGGGCTACGTTTCTTACTAGATTTTAAAGTATTGCGGTGAGACCTGTGCATATATTAACTTGTCACGTGACCAAGCGGTCCTTTTGCTTTTATTAACTTATCTCTTACTTTATCAATATTAGCCAATAGGTCGTGGCGTTATTGCTGTGAAGGTATAACCTTCTATCTACCTGTACGATTGTACCATTCCAGCGTTAAACTCCCAATAGTATTTTAACATTTAACACAAACACAATACCAACGACATTTTACCTTCGTAATATCTGTCCATAGGTGTATACACACACATTTGGGCTACCTGAGGAATTCATTTAAAGTTCATGCATGTCAATTTGTCAGTCCCCATAGAAAATTACGAAACAAATATGTGAAGGTGAAGAGAGAAATGGAAAATAAAGCCAATTTAACCACATTGCCAGTCGCTTCAATTTAGCCGTTGCCCTCTCTTGAGGCTTTTGTAGGTGGCGATGCATGAGATGCTCCAAGGGTATCAAATCTAACCTTTTTTCAGAGCACAGTGCCAATCTTCCGGATAACTAGAAGCAGACATGACTTTACTCAGACAACGAAGCTAATTTCTCTATCATTCACCCCCACCTTTCTAGGTAAAAGCCAATATAGAGAGGACCTATAGGTCTGTCGCTGGCAATTCTGCGTTTATAGTCTCTATGACTGATATTCTGATGGTCGGTCTGTATATTCTCCCAGCGGATAATAAGACATAAGATGTTGTTTCCAGAACTAGCGATTCTTTTGGTTCATATATCACAATGACACAGTGAATTCTGAAGCACAAATATATCTACATCTGGACATTCACAGAACATCATCAACAATTGAATATCTTGGTGCAGAATATAATTTAGGTGAAAAGAAGGAACTGCATCGAGATCCATAGATACTGAAAACATGCCACGAATATGCCACCTAAATACTTGATAAAAGCTGAAATCAGATTCTCCTCTCAGATTTTACCGCATATTGTACATGTACGGAGACAGTAAGCATGTTTCTATATATATATATATTATAGGTTGTTCAAATACTCCATGGGTGATGAGTACAAACTCTCAATGTTAGGTCTATGGGGAAAAATACCAGGGGTGAGATACAGAGAGATTTATTTAAGTGAAGAACTCCCTGAAGCGGATATATAAGTAATTGCAGCAATATAATATAGGCACTTTAGGAATATAATTCGTTTGAAATACAATTGATCCATTAATGGACGATGATGCAATTAGCTGTATGCTATGATCAACTTGACCTGCTTCAAGCTGAACAGCTACCGTAACGTAAACCAAGCCATAACTTTCACACTTGGAGAACTCAGTCGGATATCACGTGCACTTGAATTGCCACGTGAAGGTTCCATCCAAATTCTAACCATCATTGGCTGAATCCGATATCGCTGAAATTGTGCCCAGGGAACCATTAAATGTACTTTATTCTGAGGCGTAGGTAAATCTTACTGGGGTCTGAATGGATAAAGTTTTCACCCGAGGGGTACTTATGGGACATTTAATGCCGTCGGGCCTTGCCCTTAGAATCGGTGTTTGACCCTGACAAGAGAAACTAACTGCGGGGAGAGATCCGATTTCATTGAAAAGCGAATTCAATTTGGTTTACAGGATTTCTGGCATCTATCGTTTTGATCGGTCACAATTTGTCAATTTTCGTTTACTAGGCAAAATTACAGTAAAGGTTTTTTTTCTTCTTATTTTTACGACGGGCAACCTCATAAAAATGATTCAATTTCTTTTAATGAATACCATGTATATTCAAAGTTCTAAAAATAACAGTTCTGCACCTTTTATCTTATCTATAGGGATAACGACGATGGATGGTCACATATCTGTTTTGGATGAGCGCACGTTCACGGAACTGGATGTTTCAGTAGAGACAATAAAAGAGAGTTAATTTGGTAGTATCAAACTCGGAGCATGTGGTATGTTCATCACTGATGATTGGGGAATAATTGTCAAATTGTTTTTAATTTACCAGAACTCAATTATGTATGTTTTACCCTATCAGAATCAACCTCTACATTTACTGCGGGGCCGGCGGAAGGAGCAAACCGAGCACTAGCGGCATCCTACCGGGCACTAGCGGCAATACACCGAGAACTAGCGGCAACACGCGCCGGTCACCAGCGGGATCCAACTATATATACCCGGCGCTTTTCTTACCACGTCCTCACTCATCTCCGCTGCAGCTGCGACGTTTCAACATGGGCAGAAGGAAGCAAACCACGTCACGTGCGGCAACTCGCCATCCGTCAGACTCAGACATAGACGATCAACATGATAGGAGAGCGCAGGTAAATGCTTTTAAGAAACCCACAGTAGCGGCAAATGCATTGGTAATAGCGGAGATGGGTGAGAAAATTCAGACTTTAACAACCCTCATGCATAACTTAGTGGAGAAATTACCGGCAAGTAAAAGCAGAGAAGACACAGATTCGGCCATGAGCGATAACAAAGTATTTTTCAAGTCACCAACGAAAGCTCGACAGGTTAGCGGGAATAGGGACACCTCGGCCCCGGCCGACTTACCGGCTGGCCTGACGGCCGCCGGTGACCGTTCTGCTCAGGCATGGACCGCAAGGCGTACAGCCGCCTGCGATGATCCAAACCCAGACGAACTCTCGGACAGGGTAGCGGATGTATTAAGGGATTCACTGAAAAGCAAGCGCAAAGGTAACTTTCCGCACCATCATATAGTACGGGGCGAAAAGAGAGAAAAAGCAGCCATGGGCGAACTTAGCATTCCAGAGTATGTCTGGGCTATGCTACAGATCGCTGCGGCAACCAGAGAGGGAGAACAGAGAAAAGCACTAGAGTCACACATTGAGAGGGTTTTGGATATAGCAAGACACTACGAGTGGAGTAGGATAAGGACGTGGTCCGAGGAACTCTTTTCCCGGGTGGAAGAGGGCAGACTCCGGTGGACAGACCAATACAGAATCGACAGACTCGAAACAGAAATAGCGCATTCATGGGGTAGGATTTCAGAGACCACCAACGGTAAGGAAGGCGGGAAGTTTGAAGTTCAAAATATGAAGTTGCCCAACAACATATTCAAGGCAAAACCTGGACCCCCCTGTAAGTTGTTTAATAAGGGGGCTTGTTCCCAGTCCGGGCACCATGTACAGAACTCTTATAGGCAGCTCCACATATGTAGTTATTGTCTCGCTAACAAATGCATGCTTCTAAGCCACGCAGAAACCGATTGTACCTCCAAGTCGGCGGGCGCAAAGGAAAAATCGGGGTTTGGGACCAACCAGCAACCGGCGAGCAACCAGCCACAGGCATAGACGCCCTACACACACCAGTAAGTAAAGAACCAGTTTCTACTACAACTTATAACCCTCAGGGTATGCTATTACAAACTGTGGACATGCCTGTTTCCTCACCCTCATCACACGGCCTCCCAACCCTTGCCGCAGACAACGCTGCTATATATATCACGGTCAATTACAATCACCAGAGCGGTCAGACTGGATCCAGTTCTAGTTTGCCCCCTTTGCACTTACAGAACTTGCCCAGACCCTTTCACACGCCACAGGCACTTGCGGCAGCTCCGACCCTCATGGACATTTATAGGCGAGTCGCCGCTACCGGTCTGCCTAATTTTAGACTAGCGAAAATTAGAGTTCCTTCTAAAATAAATTGCGAGGCATGGGAGTCGGCACTTGCAGGTTACGAGGACCCCTTACTCATTGACTATTTGCGCTACGGCTGGCCCATTGGGTATGAAAAGAACTCCCCACCAGTCGCAACGCTGAGGAACCATGCTTCGGCTAGAGCGAATTCAGATCAAGTTCGGAAATTTCTAAACAAGGAAATCGCTTATGGGGCAATGATGGGCCCCTTTGGTGATTGTCCATTTAACCCTTGGACTCAGATCTCCCCGCTATTAACAAGACCGAAGAAAGGCACCCCCGAACAACGTGTAATAGTCGACCTCAGCTTTCCCCTAGGCAATTCAGTTAACGACGGAATTGCCCCGGCAGCAGGAGGCCCAGGTTCCTACCGCCTCCCCACGGTGTGGGACATGGCGGAGAGGTTGGTAAAACTCGGCCCCACAGCATGGCTATGGAAGGCGGATCTCAAACACGCCTATAGGCAGCTTCGGGTATGCCCCCGTGATTACCCATTCCTGGGAATTGCTTTTGAAGGCGAGTTCTATGTAGATATATGCCCTTCATTTGGTTGCCGCACGTCGGGCTCAATCCAGCAGAAGGTATCGGACACTCTTGTGTTTCTCGCCGCCAAGGAAAACGGCTCAGAGGTTCTAGCATATGTCGATGATTTCTGCGCGCTAGCGCACAGCGAGCAGCAGGCTCGTATTGACTCTGATCATTTTCATTCCTTATGTTATAGGTTGGGGATGGAGCTCGCCATCGAGAAATCTGAGGGGCCATGCAAGTCGCTCGACTGGCTTGGAATGAACATTGACGCTGGGAATATGGTCATCACGATTCCACCTGAAAAGATGACTGAACTCGAGGCGGAATGCGAGGTATGGCTAGCGAAGAAACGGGCAACGCGTAGAGAGATTCAGTCTCTTTGCGGCAAGGTAAATTTTATGGTACAATGCATCGCTCCTGCGAGACGATTCCTGCAGCGAATATTGGTTGTTCTGCGGAGTACCCCAGCGGGAGGGACTGCTCTATTGACGGATGACTTTAGGAGGGATGTACTCTGGCTGAGGGATTGTGCTCGTAAGATGAACGGCAGGCGCCTCATCACCCCTCAGAGGCAGGGGGTGGACATAGAGTGTGATGCGTGCCTGGAGGGCGGCGGAGGTTATTCAACTACCACCGGGCGCGCTTATAGCTTTGTTTTCCCTGACCTTTTGCTGACTATCATATCTCTCAGTTGGAATGTTTGAATGTGATCATAGCGATTAAGTCGCTTATTCCTGCCGACGCCGGCCCCTTACACGTGCACGTCACTATGGACAATTCAGCGACTGCATTCGCTCTTAATTCGGGAAAGGTGAAAGACCCCGTGATGGCCGGCTGCTCGAGGGAACTGGTTCTTCTTGAGGCCGCGTATCAATGGGAGTTCACGGTCGCCCACGCCCCCGGGAGAAGCATGATCCTCAGCGACGCCTTGTCTAGCGAGAGCAAAAGCGAGCAATTCGTTAATCTGTCTTCTACCTTGATGAAGGAAAAATCTCTTAAACGAGTTCGCCCTGTCTCACCTGCATACATTCTTTCTCCTGTGTAATTTCAGAACTCGGACAAGGCCCCTTGGCGGACCAGGTTATGTCGACACTGCATGCATCTCGGACGCTGTCCACGCGCGGCAACCTGGCCAGGCAGGCCGACGCTTATATCCGACATATGCTCTCAATGCGGGCTGATCCGCTCGCTCCTAAGGTCGATGATGTGCTTCTCTTCGCTCAGTACCTATCTAACTCCATGAAGAATGTAGCCTTGGTACGCAATTATGTCTCGGGGGCCAGAACTTTCGTATCGGAATCATTTGGCGACGCCTCTGCATTCTCTTCACCGCTAGTATCGGTTTTATTCAAGGGCCTTGGTAGATTATCTACGCATGAGCAGCGGCAAGCGCCTCCAATTCCGGCGGACCTCCTAGCCAGAGTCCTTGCCGGGATCCGACTTGCCTCCGACCGCTTGACGGGGGAATACGCTGCTTTGGTAGTGATGTTCTGCTCCTTACTGCGGCAAGGACATATTGTTCACACATCGAACTCTTCCCACCTCCTTCGCAGGGCAGACATTAAAGATGAGGGGTATCGGTTGCTTTTACTGGTCAGATCGTCAAAAACGATTTACTCACCGTCCGCCTCTTTTTCGATTCCTTTACTTTATACATGTGCTCCAAATTGTCCAGTCGAGGCGTGGCGCCGACACGTCGATCGGGTCCCCGCATTGGGATCGGCTCCGGCCTTCATGGACGATGATGCGGCACCCCTCCGCATCCGGCAGCTGACGGATCTTCTCCGAGCAGGACTGAGGGCGGCAGGTTTTCCGCACGCGGCGACGGTCACGCTCCACTCGCTTCGACGCTCGGGCGCGCAGACGGCAGCAGCAAGCGGCGCGGACATCAACGACATCCGGCAACTGGGGACCTGGACTTCAAACGCCATTTTTTCTTATGTGCCAAAAATCATCTCAACAAAGACCCAATCGCTTATTGTCTCCTCTCTGGCTAAAAAATCATGTAAATAATTTTATACACAGAACGCAAAAAATTACCTCGTTCTTTTAATTGCAATGATTTTACAATTACGAAGTAGAAATTAGGAATTCATACTGTAATAAATCCTATTTTATCTCCAATTGTGTCTGAGTCAATTGGGGAATAATTGTCAAATTGTTTTTAATTTACCAGAACTCAATTATGTATGTTTTACCCTATCAGAATCAACCTCTACATTTACTGCGGGGCCGGCGGAAGGAGCAAACCCAGCACTAGCGGCATCCTACCGGGCACTAGCGGCAATACACCGAGAACTAGCGGCAACACGCGCCGGTCACCAGCGGGATCCAACTATATATACCCGGCGCTTTTCTTACCACGTCCTCACTCATCTCCGCTGCAGCTGCGATGTTTCTCCCACCCGCCGACCCCAGCATCTCCTTCTTATTCTAATTTTTAATTAAAAAATAGCCATTGTAGGCTAAAAAATCATGTAAATAATTTTATACACAGAACGCAAAAAATTACCTCGTTCTTTTAATTGCAATGATTTTACAATTACGAAGTAGAAATTAGGAATTCATACTGTAATAAATCCAATTTTATCTCCAATTGTGTCTGAGTCAATTAAATGTTGAATTATAAATGAATAACAATTGAAAGGCTTTGGATATATATTCAATCTATGGATTCAATTTCAGGATCCAAACATATCAGAGATGCAAGCAAGCTCTAATATGGAAAATATGCAATAAGAAATAAATCAGGATTACATGTGGAGGGTGAGTGGGTGAGCACTGCTACGCATACCAGCAATATGAAATTAATAAAGTGGAGGCAGGATAGATTTTTACGTGATAATAAAATTTGATAAGATGTAATTACTTAATGTAGATTTGATTACTACATATAACATGAGGTAGTTTAAACAATATGATAAGGAAAGTACCCCTATAAATCGATAGAACTAAAAATAAAATATTCAAAATAGAGGTGTGGGTGGGCGGGTATATCGGTGCTGATGGCAGGAAAATGGCGAATGGAATGGAAAAGACGGATGTGACGTGTGTAGCTGAAAATGCGTGAAGGTGTGTGTGCAAGTGAGTGTGGGAATGTGACGCTAGGTGGGAGCAGTGAGAAGGCCTAACCAAATGTGAAGAATTGGGGATGATGCGTGTGTAACAGAGTGCCTTTCATAGATGACGTGGTGGTATAACTAGTATCTTTTTTACACGCGGACTCTATCAAAAATTCATATTCCAGGCTTCACCAATGACTTAACCCATTACCCCATCCCTGGATAAAAGAAGAGAAGGCCGGAGTAGGCAAATAACATTTTATTGAATTTTATAGGACATAAGGAATTTTGTTTGTCCTTATAAGTATTGATTATTAATTAGTGAAATTAATATTTAATAAAGTATGAAATAATAATTGACTAATAAAGTATGGAGTCAATTATATTGAATATATAATATAAGAAAATATAAGAAAAGGCCTACGAGGTGTGGGTGGGTGAAAAAATGAAGCGTGTGTGTGGTGTGGAAGCTGGAGCGGGAATGAGGGGTAGAGCTCGGAAGCAGGAAGTGAGCTAAGGGAAGAGGTTCCTGGCTAAGACACCAAGGGGGGGGGGGGGGGGGCGCACATGGGTTGCGCAGTGTAGAGGGGAGACACGGGGGGGGGGGGGGGGGGGGCAATGACCACCTCTGACCATAGGCCATGAGAAACCATTTCGATCTATCATAAAGCGTGTGCACACACAATTAGGGGCAAAGGGCTCTTGCTACTATGATGTGGTTACATTGCCAATGGTTACATAGGCCTACTCGGGTAGCCCACGCATAGTTATATACAAAAATACTAGTTAATTAGTTAGTTAATGCAGTTTAATGCACATGCTCCACGAGATATATCTATGCGTTTGTGGTGTAGGATATATGTGACCTAATGCAACAAAGGCTGCGTGATTCATATTAATGGATCAATACAAGGGATTCGCGATAATTACAGAGGATTATTACAATAAGAGGTATTAGGCCTAAGGCCAGCCTGCTGAAATATTGACTTAGAGAAACCTATTAAGCCAATGCTCACATTGTATGAAACTCCTATAAATGTCTGTTCCCCATATATCACTTTGCTACACATACTGGACCTGATGAGAAGTGGAACGGATGCATTCATGCTCAGTCAGAAGTTCTCCTGTATGAGCATATATCACATACACAATGCAGACACCTTATCCTGGGGAAGAAATCGCAGGACATTTCATAACATATACAGTAGTCTGCCCCTGCAAAAAATACTTCCTTGCTCCCTGTGTTTGCACGGCTTTTGAAATGCAGAATGTGTTCTATATGCGATTGTACTTGTGCTAGCTGATCCTATCTTGTCGCACAATGTAGGTAATAATCCATGAATTCTAGCCCCTGGAGCAATGGTAACAGGTTCATAACTTTAGAATCACGCTTGGTCTATTCTCAGGAACATCTACTTTGAGAATATTAAAAGAAACCATTGTTACATTGAGATACAATTTTTCAAATGACTCACATACATCTTTTTGTAATATATCTCAAAGTTAGTGTTCCCCTTTATGAAAACTGATATAAAACTTGGAGAGCATGCGAAATAAATTGGTAATATCAAACCCATGACATGGAAAACGCCCTATAATAGCAATTTGGGGTGATTCTGTCAGAGATCAGATAAAACAGAATTGCACAAAATATATATATATTCCGGAATATATTATGAATATAATTCGTTTTATTACCCACCCAATACGGAGTCTCCATACTAAGCCTATGGAGCCTACAGATCGCTACTGAGTACAATATGGAAAGCCGTAGGAGAATACGGCTTTTTCGGTCCCTGACGGGCATTATGGGAACTATTTCATATAAACAGTGCATAGCCCTTGCGTCGCATTTCTAATTATTTGCAAGATTCTTTCCTAATAATAACTTGAAAGGTGAGTAATAAATACAACATTACCATGATTTGGATCTGTGTGGACGTATTCTCCTACACAATACTACAAGGAGAATTCGACCACGCAGATCCAAATCATGGTAATATTGTGCATTAATTTCAAGGCTGGTGAATTTAGTTACAAAGCTGGTGAGTATGTGTGAGAATTATGTTTTGTAATTCGATACATCAATATCATAACATATGCATGGGCGTATACCAGTTGAGACACGAGCTGGGTACCCTACTAAGCAATAACAAAGGACAACGACCATGGTCTACTGTTCTTGTATCAAGCAGGGCTCAGCCCCATATCGAAATTACAGTCAATCACAATTTGATCATCTTCCACATATATATTTTGTTCATTGAATGATTTGGCTGAGTTTTCAAACCAGATTATGAAGATATGATACACTGAGAGGTAAGTTCAATCTTGCCTTTTATTTTTAATATCACAGAGCAGGACCAGAATATTCCTTTTGATCTGATTTTAGATCCTAGAAATTTCAGTCGATGGATTCTCAGTGTAAAGAAACATCATTCTCTGTCATCCAATCCAGATTCGGAACAAGGGTTCAAAAGTTAATTTAGCCCTTTTAAGCCTGAGCCAACAGCTCACAGGAAGCTGACTAATTCATGAATATTCACTCAATTATGTATTACATGGGTGGCTTAAAGCATCATTTATTGTAATTCGTGTTATCCTTGTTGTCCTCTCCTAACTTATAATGCGATATGGTCAGATTTGGTAAGGATTAATCTTGCCATTTAGTGAAAGCTACTAGTTATTTCACTAATTCTAGATATCCGGGCTACGGTATTTAGTATTTTGCATTGAAATGTCGGAGGTAACAAATAGGGTATTACATGCCCCTGGTACTTGGATGCAATTAGCTGAGGCTTATCAATGACTCCATTATCGTCAACGTCATTATTTGTTTTAGAGCAGTTCAACTTCAAGTTCTGAGCATATCATAGTAGGATCTTTATGTTAGTTACTATAAAAGTTTCTTTATACATGTCCATACATTTTAAAGAAATCCTGTGCAATGGGTTATGGTACCATTCTCTCATTTGATTTGGAATCTCAGGAGCATTCAAACGAAAGAGCAGGACAGAAATCTGATAACAAGATCAAAGTGGAATTTCTCTTTCTTAGAATACAATGAACAGATCGTGAAAGAAGGTGTGTATCACTGTAGTACAAAGTAAAGTGCTGAATTCACCAGAATCTCACAATTAACTGTTAGACATGGGACAAATCAGGGATTTCCGGGATAATATGCGAAGTATCTTACCACAAATGATGCCCTCCTCCACCCAACAATTTGATCCCGAATTAACCCTTTTTAACCCTTTAACCCTTTCGTGCCGGGTGATGCCTTATGGCATCAACCGCGCGTGGCCGGGTGATGCCTCTTGGCATCATCCGCGCGTGATGCCTTAAAGCATCATTTCTCCGAGATTTACGAAAACATTGTTTTTCTCGAGAAATATTGGAAGAATAGACCTGACCTTTTCACACGATGTAGGCAAAACATAATTATATATATACATGTTCGCAAAAAAAAAAAAACCCCGATCACGTGACCTTTCAATTGAACAAACACACAAAATTATCGACCAGACGACTCCCGCACCAACTGCCACTCCCGTAGGCATCATGGATGATCATGTATGGTCGGGGGATGATGAGGAATGGGAGGACGAGCTCCCTTTGGCTACTCAAAAACTGCTGGAAACAACGGATAGCGAACCGGAAATAGTGAAAAAAACCAAAGAAAACCAAGCAAAATGAAAGAAATGTGGATTTGACAGCTCGCACCTGGATAAAGATGTGTCGGGGCATCCCCAAGAACCCGCCCCTCCCAGCTTTCGCCGATGAAGATGCTGGCCTCACTGATGCCGGGAAGAAAGCTGAAAACACTCCTTTAGGATTCTATTTCCTTTTTTGTACCCTAGAATTTCTGTTGAGGATAGTAAAATGTACAAACGAATATGCTAGAGAGACCACGACCGCTGGGAGAGGTCGTAAGATGAAGAAATGGAATGCCCTAACAGTCCCTGTTTTGCGAAAGTTTGTAGCGCTGACGATGCTGATGGGATTGGTGAGAAAGATGCGGATAAAAGATTACTGGACAAAGATAGCTGAAATGTCAACACCATTCTTTGCGAATACAATGACAAAAGATCTATTCGCCAACATTCTACGGAAAGAATATAAAATTGAATGTTCTCCCCTCTCCCTCAGCTAAAAAACAACAACAATGTAAAGTATAGGTGTCAACTGCCAAACTAACTGTCACAAACCTACTGTCATGATCAAAGCAAGGCATATGTATAAGTGTCAGTGTCAACGTCAATATATAGTCTGTTGCTGAGTGTAGATAAGATAAACTGTAATATCATATCATGATTTTGCCTATGTATTGTGAAGGCTATTGGTTATCTTTTCCCAGGTTCGTAAATTTCTGGAGTCCAGAAGATGACGCATCGAAGCCGCATGGCAAAGCGGGCCTAACATAGGTTTCTTCCCCCGCTCAGCAAAACGCAAGGTGGAATGGCTGTTCTCTGTTCTAAACAAATCTGCTGCTTCCGTATATATAGACCCAAGAAAGAACTTTGTATCGATGAATCCATAGTTGCCCATAAAGGACGATGTATACACAAGCAGTACATGCCGGCCAAACCTACGAAGTGGGGAGTGAAGGTGTGGGTATTGGCGGAGAGTGTGACAGGTAAGATGTCAAAATCTTTAATTCAATTAATGATACTTCCACACATTTAAACCTGACAATATATATACTGAAATAATCTTTAGACACTTGGGTTCACTCCCATCTACCTCCGCTCTCCGCAGTTGACGCCATGTTGAAGCAAGCCAAAAAATGAACCGCGTAAGGCGCAACAGTTAAATTCGATCATCAAGTTAATACTTGTTCAAAATGTAAAATATTATACAGGAACAAACCTCAGAGTGTGGGGAATATTCTCGTATAAGTCATTATTCGTATATTTAATGTTAAACCCTTGTGTGAATTGATTTCCTAACTCGCACAGATTTGCTTGTTGTAGTCGGCGTCTCCCACCACCACTGAATCGACTGCCCGGTTCGATGTCAATATCTATAATTCATTTGATAATACTTCCATACATTTAAACCTGAATATATACACTGGAATAAACCTTAGGGTCTCGGCTTTGCTCCCATGTACCTCCCTGATCGTTTATCTAACATTAAAAGCCCGTACGAAATAATTTTCAAATCGACATCTACTGCTGTCAGTGCCGTGTAAACCGCTCTCCGCAGTTGACGACATGCTGAAGCAAGCCAAAAAATGTACTGCGTAAGGCGCAACAGTTAAATTTGATCATCAAGTTAATACTTGTTCAAAATGTAAAATATTATAAGGGAACAAACCTCAGAGTGTGGGGAATATTCTCGTATAAGTCATTGTTTGTATGTTTAATGTTAAACCCTTGTGCGAATTGATTTTCTAACTTGCCTACATAGCCAAGTCTTTCCCCACCCACATAGCTTAGTGCGTAGTTCAATGTGGTTTATGTTTTATTTATTTTCTATCTATCTAACAGTTTAAAATTTTAAAAATTTATATAGAAACAAACCTTAGAGTGTGAAGATTCATCATATATATGTCTCCATTAATTTCCTGATGGTTTAAACCTTGTAGGGTATCATTTTCTACATGTTGTCTTCGCACTGCGGTTAAGGGAGTTGCTGAATTTGAAAGTGCCTACCACAAACACGCCATGCTGGGGCGAAGCCACATATCTAACTCCTTGGTGAGATCGGCTCGTACAGAACCACCACAAAATATAATCATGTTAATATCACTGGGGAAAGATTTAGCAGGCTTTGTTGTTTCTTCCAGTATAATCCAATAGCGATGTCATAATGTGTGAATTCTCTCTGTCTGGGATGGGTTTCCTCCCTTCAACTCTCTGCGAGTCTAATGGGGGTGGGGTCATTCCCTGACAATGTGCCAACGGTATCGAACCAAACCCTTCACATGCCAAAACCCAATGAGAAAATAGATAGTAACGAAATAGTCACTATGAAGTACTCAAAAACAGGCACAGTAGTAAATCTATCTGATAAAAATCTAAACGAATCAGAACTCTCTCTATTAGACAAAGGTCTTAAATTCTGCCCTACAGTCAAAACAGTGGAAGAAGGCGAGCTGAAAATAGATTTAGATAAATTTCATCGTAATCTCAGACTAAAACAGTTCTTCCACAAAAAAACAAACACGATTTCAAGGCCAGCCAGCCACCGAGACGGGACCACAACCGACACCGCAAGCTCGGTAAGTAGTGTACCACCTAGAGTCCAGCCTACCACACCAAAGGAACGTACGGCCGACCCAACAGGTAAGCCACCTTTCGGTGACCCCACCTTGATTAAGGAACTCAAAGAGTCGAAATCTTTCTCTGCCCCACAAGGCTCTTCCAATCTAGAAGGCTTTATAGCGGTTAACGAACTCAGTCTTTCCTTAGCCAACACGCATAAAACCCGCACTAGGCAAAATGTAACACAATCTGAACGGAAATCTCTGAAGTCACTGTCGAAGGACAGGGACATCACAATAAAACCGGCAGATAAAGGTGGAGCGACTGTAGTCATGAACACCTCAGACTATGTCAGGGAAGCCCACCGACAATTGGGGGACACAAAAGTGTACCGCAAAATAGAGGAGGATCCAACGAAAAAGCTCAACAACTTGATCAACACCAAAATAGAAAATATGGTAGAACAGGGGGAACTCACAGAAAAATTGGGAGAGTCTCTCAAAACCAAAGAGGCCAGAGCACCCCAAGTGTACTGTCTACCGAAAATACACAAGGGGGTGCTTCCCCCTCCCGGGAGACCAGTAGTCTCTGCAAATGGCTGTGCTACAGAAAAAATCTCAAAGTTTGTAGACCACTTCCTGAAACCGGAAGTCCCAAAAATCCAGTCCTTTATTAAGGACACGACCCATTTCCTGGAAAAAATCCGGGGAATAGGGAAAATAGAGAGAGGAGATATACTGGGCACACTAGATGTAAGTGCCCTATACACCAATATACCAAACAACGAGGGTATAGCGGTAGTCAGAGAAAAATTATCACAGGAAAGAAAACATGGGGAACAACCAAGCACAGAAAGTCTGATAGACCTACTGCGCATGGTACTGGAAAACAACAATATCCAGTTCAATGGTACAAACTATATACAGATTAGCGGTACGGCTATGGGAACCAGGTTGGCCCCATCGTACGCTAATCTGTTTATGGAGGCCCTAGAAGGCAAGCTCCTAGAGGGACATATTCTGAAGCCAAAAGTATGGTGGAGATATATTGACGATATCTTCTTCATATGGCAACACGGAGATGAGGAACTATCCAATTGGGTAAATTACCTCAACAAATCGCATCATAGCATCAAATTCACAAAAGAAACGTCTACGGAGTCAGTGAATTTCCTCGACACGACAGTGAAAGTAGACCAAACTGGGATACTCTACACTGATCTCTACATCAAACCAACAGATGAGAACACATATTTAAGATATGACTCAGCTCACCCACCATCACAAAAGAACAGTATCCCATACTCACAACTACTGAGGGTAAAGAGGATCTGTACAGATGAGAGGGACTACGAGCTGAACGCGAAACAGAAAATTCAGGACTTCATAGAGAGAGGGTATCCCCGGTCACTCCTGAATAAATGTAAAGCACGAGTGGATGAAATAGACAGAGAAGATGCTCTAAGAAAGAGCAGAAAGAAGGAAATTGAGGAGGACAAAGTCTTCCTCATCAGCACCTTCAGACAAGGACACAAAACCCTACCATCAATTATACAGAAGAATTGGGAAATACTCGGAAAATCGAGTACCACCAAAAACATGTATAATTCGAAACTGATCAAAGGATACAGGAGGCCCAAGAACCTAAGGGATCACCTGGTGAGGGCGCGCACAGTGTACCAGACAGAGAACACTGAACGCAAAAAGAAGTCTTGGGACAATGAATGCAAGCAAAAAGATTGCAAATATTGTCCCTACATCAAAAGAAGCAGAACAATAAAGTCCAAAACCAAAGGCACTACTCATCAATGCAAAGATGAAGCTTCATGCAACAGCTCAAACATCATCTACTGCATAGAGTTAAAAAAATGTGGGGCCCAATACGTGGGGCAAACAAAACGCAAGCTCAAAGAGAGGCTGGCAGAACACCTGAGGTCGATCAGAAAAAAGGCAGGGACAAGCGATGTCCCAAAACACTTCAACATGACAGATCATGATGGAGAGAAGGATGTACAAATATATGTGGTAGACTACATATATGAACATCCAGAGAGCAAACATGCAAGAACCCTGAGAGACAAAATTGAATACAACTGGATTCATCGTCTAAAGTGCCAAGTTGAGGGGAGGAAACCCATCCCAGACAGAAAGAATTCACACATAATTTCCCAATCCAGTTCTAATACATCCATAGCCGACTACCAGTGACCACAGAATGCGGTAGAACCAAACTAGAATGAGACAAAACAATAAAGATATCTTTTGTCTAAAAAGGGTGGACAAAAACAGTAAAACACTGAAAGTCCATCACAGAGACCACCAATAGGTTGCTATAGAGACGCCTGATGAGACATATTATTGTCGAAACTAACGAGTAAGGAAGGGGATCGCCACAAGAGTTGATCTCCTAACATTCTAAGATAAACAGAACAACTCCACACATTCCCCCTAGAGGGCAGGAGCAGCAGCAAGCTTTAGTTCCAGTTATAACCCACAGAGGACTGCACCTCCCCACAAGCTGAGAAAGGGCGCCACATACTCTGTTGACAACATGGGTAAACAACAGCTGCAAGGATTGGTTAACACACAGTTTTAAGTGTCTTTGTCTGGAACCACAGCCAAAGAAAACACTGGATCGAGGTCATCTGACCACAATTAACCAACCACGGTCGGGTTCTGTAAATCACAAGCAAAAATTCGCGTGAAGATCGCCGAAAACCGCATCCAAATCGGTCACTTACTCGCTAGTCGCGTAGCAGCCCTGTCAAACATAACGATGTCATAATGTCTTGTAGGGGTAAATCGACCAAATCCTGAGCGAGGTGATGACTAAACAACTCGGCTTTCGTAGTATTGGCTTCATTGACAATGCACTTAGTAGAATATCAATCAGTTCGGTGCCTTGGAAAATATCCATTTTCTCCCGTTATTTAGCGTCTATATGAATAAGCCAGACACTGCCAGAATTGTGAAGACTTGTAGAATATTCCCAGGGTGATGATTAATGATGTCAATGCATTATGTATGGGTATGACAGCAGCAAAGTTATAACTCTGAAGAACTGGAACTTCGCAGCCTGGCATTGTCAATATAAACCACTGTCACAGTTATTTTTCGATCGATGTCTCAACTTGTTCCAGGCCGTACGCGTTGATCTGCAGCCTATTTCTCCATAACAACCACCAACAGATGTAGGAAATACATATATTTTGCTCGTCCTCAACTGGTAGATTGATATTTGAATGATTGATAAAGTAGTGGCAGTTTTTCCCGTTGCAATATCCAATTCGACTGAAGGGCCAGAACCGCCATTTTATGGGACGCCACTGTTCACCCGCCTAAACTTATGAAGAAGGAGGAACTAAAATGGCGATATCTTTTTATTGGTTTCGATAGAAATCTCTCATATTTCGTACACTTAATCTATATAACAAGGCGGTCATTGTGATACCAAACTTTATTGCTTTGGTTTGGGGAAACATATTTATTTTAATCGATTCCGTGCCTGGACTGCTCTCAGCTGGCAGATCAGGGCGCCACCACCCGGCCCACAGGGGTATCGCTGACCGAGTTACCCGGCGTGTAGCCATTTCCCGCCCCAGGGGGCCCCGGCGCGATAGGGTTAAAGCCACAACGTGTGTCATCCTCTATGATTTATGAAAATTATAACTATATTTGACATCTATTATTGCCTGTATGAGTCGGCTCTTATTCTACCTCAATAAATATTGCTAAAAATCTTTTATTCTCCAATTTGCGTTCGACAGAACAAACCTTTTTAAAGACAGACCTGTTTCAATTGCAACTTATTTTAAAATATAAGATCATTTAAATAATCACCTAATTTTAGCCTTTGGGAACGGGAAATGCACGGGATACCGGGATATGGGACTGCCACACACGAGTCGAAGATCGAGCATTGCAGTAGGTTAAAATGACAGTCACGTTCACAAAGGAAATGATAGGGAAATTTGGAATAAAAAGTATTTCAAATCATTTGATAGTTAAAACATTTCTTGATACCGAATCTGTGCTTTTACAGCGTTCTTGAAAATGGCTGTTGGCTTTGGAAAATATGTTATCACATGCAGGATATCGGTTAGAGTTTGGCGGAAAATTTAGATTTCAAACTTTTGGTTGAAGGAACCGCAAGAAAACATACCATAGGAAGTTGCAAGCATATACAATCCATCAAAAATCGGAAGAAATCGAACACCTTAATCCCTCTTCCACCAGCTAAAATGAGTTAGCGATTCGCACCGACGTGGCCAGTTGGCTCTTGCCTGAGAGCACATGCGAACCAGCACGTTCAACACTGATATTATCAAACCTAATTTGAGATGCTCCCCAACCAGAAAAATACGTACCTTCAATGTTTTACTAATTTGCACAATTTCCTCAACCGCTTATTTCCGGTTGTTTTGGATGGAATCTGGTCTCAGGTGGATTTAGCGCTTATACTGTCGCCACCCAACAAATGCAATAAAAAAAGACATTCTAATGTCACGTTAACCAACAAATAAACCTAAAGAATTTAGACTTAAGAATATATATATATATCTTGTTATGAATGAATATACTATTTGAATAACATACAGATGCGTGCTAGTAATCTCTCAGTATACATACATACATGTATACATGTATACATACATACATACATGTATACATGTATACATGTATACATACATACATACATACATACATACATACATACATACATACATACATACATATTTATACATGGCGACATTTATTTCCATGTTTATTCAGAATGTGTGGTAATGCTGGTAGCATGTTTGAACCAGAGATACTAAGCCGGGGAAGAACAGTTGTAGTGGTTCCTATAAATCCATTGCTATAAAGAAAGGATTTATCCCAAAATACAATTGTGCTATGAACCAGGAGGCACATTGGCGTTTGAACTCAAAATACAGGAAGACATCACGTTGCACTAATACGGCGCTATATGCAGCCCCATACCGTATTCATGAAAACATGATCCATACAGTTTTATGTTCCTAGATCAAAGTGTGATAAACACATTGTGTGCCCTTAGGCTACAACTGGAAATCCCTGCATGGGATTCACATTTAATGGCATAGGAATACACGTCTGTGATGATAGTCTCATATCGTATTCTACCATCATCACTACTAAAACGCTTTGCAATTGCACTCAATAAGGGGGGAATGAAAACAAGAGTGATGACTCAACGCAAAGGCGGGGTGATTCTTGGATATCAGTTCCGCATATAAAGTCAGCAATAATTCTTTTTGTATGAAACTTAGTTATAAAACAGGAATACTAGTTAGAATGTCAATTTGAATTGATATACTGTAGAGGAGGAGGGGGTACCAGTCAACTTATTATGTTTGTTGTTCGTGCGAATATTACACGGTTCAGATTAGTCAAACTGCATGGTCCACACCAAATCCCAAACCGCAGATCAATATAGATATAGAAAGCTGGACAGTTGTGATCGGAATGGGATTCCACTTTGGAGTTTGCTAGTTACTCCCAGCCATCAATTCTGGTCGAAAACTCCTCTAATCCTTTCACTATCTATTTAAAACAAATACACCAGTTCTTGTGGTCTTGGATTTGGCTATTCCGACTTCACAGTGCCATATCGGGAGGTCTACGATTCTATCGTAGTAGGTTGACGCCGGGCCTAACATTACTTTATCAGGCACATATTTCATTCGTTCTTTTACTTTTGTTTTAAAACCATCTCCTGGTGGTAATTTTTGTACATCCCCATTCAATCTGTCCCAGTATTTATCACCAATATAGATGGGTAAATGTACACACTTTTCAATCATTTCAAATTGAATTTTTTTCCTGTCATCCTCAAACACATTTTTTTTATCCAAAGTCCGCCATTTTATGAAAGTGAGTAGGTGTTTCGCCCTTCTGAGATAGAAAATCCCCACCTAATCTGTGAAACATCCCTCCTGGTCTTTGGGTTTTCCACTCACTGTGCATTCAGATCAGTGAGTGTGTGTCGGTGTTCACTACTATCGTAAAAACGAATAAGGTCTTGATTTTATCCTACCCACTGTGAACGATATTTTTATGTGAGGATAATGACAAAAAAACACGATAAAAACGTTCTGAAGTCCTCCATATATCTCTCCTTGCTGCTCTTAAGGCGCTTGGAACTACTTTCAGCTGATCTCTGATTGGGCCATTTTTTGTACGCTCCTAGGAGCGATTTTTTATCCGTATGCGACATACGGGCGCATACGGAAAGTCAATGTTAAGCCTATGGGATTTTATATTAGGGGTAGGATAACATGCTGGTCGCATCCCGTGGTCCACAGATCCTGACCCACTTGTACGGCTACTGGTACTTGTCAAGCCGGATAATTCTGTGCCAAGGTCTGGCAAATCACCGACCTGGAAGACAAAGAAAGGAACGTGCAAATAAATATAAACAGGTATAATGGCAGAACAACACCGACAAATGGAAAACAACGAATAGTTAGGCTATATTTGCTTCATTCATAAAGTATGCGTCATTTGTAAATGACCCTGTATTTCTACTTACCTGCAGACTAACCAATCTCATTCAGAGGCAGAAAAGCAACCCACTCACAGACGCCAGTATGGCTTTATAAGAAAGGATCTGGCGAATCATCATATCACAGGAATTGGCAGTGACATGAACTACACTGCAAAGTTGAGAAATGAGGAAGGCACGTAAACTAAAAATAACGTCAAACGTGCATGTACATGGAGGTTTGGACATTACTTGGGTATAATGCAATACCAATGATGCTATATCGGGAAATATATTTTTGGGAGATTACACTTTTGAAATATCATTACAAAAAACAAAATATCGATGCTTTTGTTTGTAGATAAGCTTAGCTCTTTTATTTTCAGAATGTAGACACCTATGTGCACCTTCATTGCCGATGCAAATCGAATTAAAAGAGTATCCATGCTTGATGTGTTGTTTCAATTTTGAATGCAGGGCATTACTGTTCAATGCCCTATCTCTTCTATTCCATTTAAAGGTCTTTTGTTATTTTCAACCAACAATTAGACTTCGGTTCAGGATTTATGTTCCGAACCCACGAATACTCTTTGAGTAAAGACATTTGATATTCTCCTAGCATTATTTTTTCAAAATGCAATCTTTTCTAACTGTATTTGAGCAACAGTTTAAATTATTTCTCCATGTATCCAGGATTCAAGAAGAATCAGGATATCGCAAGCGTCATACCTTTGTCAGATGGAATCACACGCCAAATGATACTTGGATAATTGCACAGGATGCCTTAGCTTACAATGGATTGAACCATTTCCAAGTCATACGAGAGAGGAACAACTTCAAGATTCATATTTGTTGGTCACATTGCACCTCCTGTTTATTTCTTTCTGATACGGTACTGTTTCACGTTGATTCCGCTGACGAATTCTACCCAGCATAACATATCATGTTAACAAACTTTAGTACAAATGTATCGTATATCGAAAACTTCCCGCCTGATGTGATGTGGGTAAACTTTCTTCAACACTTCTGGACGAGCTTGGGGCAGGAAAGACGGTCTTAGCAAATGAGCTTGAACAGTGTTTTATCATCCATAGTATACAAAGCCCCCATTGAAAATGTATGGGGACTCAGTAAACCACTACCCATTGTATAAAACCTGTCAGATACCATAACTGTGGTATACGGATTCAAACCTATGGTATACGGCCTCAAAACCATGGTATACGGGTGAAATAGTCCCTTTTGCTATAGAGCAAAGAAATAGTTCCTAATGTTATACCCGTTAATATGGCAATTACTGGGTTTAATTTATTCGAAAAGATGGTTAATAAATGCAACAAGCGATGATTTTGTGGACAGGCAGCTCTGTAAACCAGTCACTGTTGACCTCGTAATACACTCGCTAGCGCTCGTGTATTACTACGCGTCAACCACTCGTGGTTTACGGCCGCCTGTCCACAAAACCATCGATTATTGTTTATGTCCCCCACGTGAACATGCAGCCCGCGTTACATCATCCCCACGTGGTTGTGTTGCAGACCATAAAAACAGCAAGGGGAAGCGGACACACACAGTCTGCCCTTGTGGACAGTGTTACTGTGCCCAGACCTACTCGTACTGTCTGCGTAGAAAGTATTATGTGAAACCATAGTTATGGTGACAGTACGGGGTAGATTTATGAGTTGTTTCGGAGAAATTCGTTCTGAACGAGCCGGCACGGCGAGTTCAGAACGAATTTCTCCGAAACAACGAGTAAATCTACCCCGTACTGTCACCATCACTATGGTTTCATATTATTATATACCTTAATTCGGTCTTAATTCGCTAAAACTGACCGTAATTTGACGTAGAAGTCACTTGGCACAACTCGCAAAGACGATGCGTACACTAGCAGACACGCCGGATGTTGATAACAGGAAGTGATCACCGCGCAGGCGCGAATACATTATCCCACCGCATAAATTAACGCAGGGTCACCCTGCTACGCTTGATCGTCCCGTCGGACATCTCCACTCGAGCGGTGCAGTGTCTCCGCTATTTGTTGACATCGACGAGTCGCCCGCTCGGCCCGTGAACGTATCGAAATTGATATTTCTCGCTTATTTAAGCTATCTAAAGTGTATCACGTAATTCATTATCGTATTCCACCTTGATGTTTGATGTATTTTCGCACGAACTCGCTCCGTGGTTACTGTACGACGACACAGAACTCGCGAAGTGAAGCGATCAGCCATTTTTGAATCTTGCACCTAGAATTCTGTTGTCCGCCTCTCGGCCAATCAGATTGCGTTATTTCGTCAAAGGGTGCAGTCTGTCACCCAAAGCGTGCCGGTGAGGGTCAAAGGATGCAGTCTGTCATCCAAAGGATGCAGTCTGTCACTATCCAAAGGCACCAGTACAACGATTCACGGCGTACAGTGCATTCTGTGTACGATAACTATACCCCTAGCAGCAGTACGTATTTACACTGAGTTAGTGCATAGGTATATAATAATATCTCAGCCTGGTATAAACGTCCATAGGCTAAGCATTACCAACTCGTTCTCAACAGGCTCGCGAGAACGGTAACTCGTTCTCAACGGGTGATAAAGAGATAAATATTTCCAGTCTAAAACGGGATTCACACGGTGGGATTCATGTACCTCACAGGCCGTTTGTCTGAGACAAATCCTGTTGAGATTCGGTACTGGAACACAATCTCCTCGTGAGAATGACAGGCATTCATTTTGCTGAGACAACTTTTTTCTCTTGCAATTGTCGGCGATAATCGCCCCTAACAAGGAACAGAATCTCATGAGATTTTGACTTTAAACAGGTTTAAAATTTAGAGGGACATTTTGGTGAGACAAATGTATTTCACACGTTCTCCCCCAATCTGTGAGTCTCAGCGGTCTCAAATAACACCTATTCACACGGGGAAGTACCTTGAGTCGGCGACTGTGTACCCTGTGTACCCTGTGTACCCTGTGTACCCTGTGTAGGGGTGTAGGGTTGAGACAATGTACCTGTTAAATCTTCTCATGTGAATTGAATCCGCCATGTTCCCCTGAGACTGTAGAACACCCCAATCTGTGAAACTTTGTTCCCAGTTGGAAATAGTAGCCGACTGGTGCAAAGATGTGAAGTACACCAGTCTCAGGTCCATTTGTCCCACCGTGTGAATCCCATTTTAGATAAAATCAGAAACATATTCGTGCTTGGTCTGTGTCCCTGTTCACCATCTCGTTTGGTGCGCTTCAGAATATACACTCGGCTATCACCTCGTTCATATTACTGAGCACTCCAAACTCGATGGGGAACGAGGACACAGACCAAACACTCATCAATTTCCTTAGTTATACTCCCGCCGTTGACACCATCCGATTGATCTGTAGATCTTGAATTCCAGACCCTGAGGTATGTATGAACCAGGAGGCCTTTGCGACAAACAGGCAAGGCACATGGCCCCGTATCTCAACTACTGGTGGTCACTGACCATGCCTTCATCTACAGCAGTCAGGGCCACCAGCCTCCCAAATGCTCTAGGGGTGAAGGTCACACTCCCAATGGACTTTAACCTCAAGGCATGGACCTTGGTAAAGGGGAGTTGCTTGGCTTCATACACTACGGGTTCCCCCTTGGGTACCTCGGCCCAGTCGAGCACAGTCAGTCTTTACTCACGAGGAGCTCAAACCTGTTTAGTCCCTTCAGTGACACACCCTTTGAACTGTGGTGCCATGTCTTACCACTTATGTCTCCAGAGAAATGGAGCTCCGATTCCAAGTGCGTCATTACTGACATGGTGTATCCACGAGACTGGAGTGTTGCCTCTTTCATTATCAAAAACTCAGTCTACTGCTCAAAGCAAGACTACAAGCAAACCCACCATTGATGAATTTGTATCTTGCCTCGTCGCGGCAGGATCCTCCTCTTTACCGTCCTCTATAGACATCTTTTTTTGCTTATAAGAACTCCCTGTGCGACCCGTTGTACTGGCAATTGCAGTGCTTCATATGACGGGATGGGTTATACTGTGATATGACCATTCTGTTAGGTGCCTGTGCGTTGTCATACCACATGCAGTGCATCGTCCAGATCCTCACCAACAAGGGCATCACAGCTGCCATGAACTTGGATGATCTTATTTATACTCCACCCAGCTTAGGCCATGGCGGCTGCCAACTCTGCAACAGCCTGTAGGGTCTGCTGGGAACTCGGCCTCCTCCAGGCATGCGAAAAAGCCCAGGCATCCAGTCAGGACATGATCTGGATGGGCATCGAGATTGATGAGGCTAACACGGTCCTCGGTAAACACTGGCTCAGGTATTTGTGAGCAGGCTGCTTGAGGCCCTCTGGTCCATGAAGGTTTTTTTTATATCAATATTAACTCAGATGTTGCAGGACCTTACCTAGTTCTTCAACTTTGCTGATGGTTGGAATGGCCACAGCCTCATTCCCTGAGGCCCCCCACTAGGTGCATAACCGTCAATGCCTGCCTCTCCGTGGTGGGTGAGACAGACAGACACTACGCCTATGCCAGTCAGGTCTGCCTCATGGAGAACCCTGTGGACTTTATTTCTGAACTTGATGCACTTAACACCATCTATGCCCTTCACATGTGCCTGGGTAAGGGGGACCGAGGCACCAGGGCCGATGTCTTCTGTGACAGCATGGGTACTGTCCAAGTGGAGTTCGCGCATGCACATAATGATTAGTAGAATGTGACTTCTGGCCTTCCAGGATATTTTGAACATTGTCAAGTTTTGGTGAATATCTAATAAATTATTGATAATTCTAGGCATAGAAAACAACATTGTTTGTTTACTAGTAGGGGAGCAAAGTGTCAAAAAGAGCCTTAAAAAGGGGTCACAATGACACCCGAGAGTCTCCTGGCTGAAACTTGCCATGTTGGTCAATTATGACCTCAGGAATCTGAATCTGATGCTCGTTTGTTCCAAAAAGTGTAGCATCATGCTCGTTTCCATGGTAACAGAAGGAAAACATATTTTAATAATTACTGATATATATTAAATACTTTGATATAAAGAGATAAAGATATGCAATTTTTCTGTGAAGAAAATCATTGATTCTTTTGTCAAAAGTATACACTATGAAAATATGCCCTTTTCCATTCTCATGGAAGATTTGTTGCCATGGTAACGTTCCAATATCTAGGAGAACCCTTATTTTCGTTTTTCTTATGGTACTTTATGGTACTTGATGTTGAATAAAAAGAGTTATTTTATGAATAACACATAAAAATTGATGAATATAGCAAAAATACAAAGCAATAATGGGCAGCGCCATTTTTTTAAGTCATTAGATTGTTCCCATGGCAACCATCACAAGGTAGTTTCTATGACCGTATCTGTCAAATAATGATAATTTAACTGGACATTTGTTTGGTGAGTCCTAATGACATGGCAACTAGTAGAGGAGTATAGTATAAAAATGGTCATTAGAGAGTCTCCTGCATGAAATCTGCCATATTTGTCAATTATAACATGGGGAATCTGATTCTGCCACTCTCTTGGCCAAAAGAATGTAGCATCACTTCTGTTTCCATGACAACATACATGCATAATGATTTACTCAGAAATCCCTATTTTCCTATACATATGAATAGTAAATGTAAGAAAAACAACAAAACATCTGCTCACAAGCTTTCATTTTCATTTTTATATGTGTACCTTTGGAACATAATGGAGGATTGTTATTTATATTCCCTTAGAATTTTATTGCCATGGCAACCAATGCAGACCAGAACATCCACTGCAGGAAGCAACTCTGAATGTATGTGAAACTAACTGCTGTACATTTTTAGTCGCTGAAGATGAGTCTCCTGCATGAAACATGGCATGTTTGTCAATTATTACATGGGGATTATGATTCTGCCACTCTTTTGGCCAAAAGAATGTAGCATTACTTCTGTTTCCATGACAACATAAAAGCATGATAATGTACTCAGAAACCACTATTTCCCTATACATATGAATAGTAAGTGTAAGAAAAACAGTGAAGCATCTGCTTATGAGATTACATTTGCAATTTTTAAAGCATGAGATTACACTTGCATTCTTTAAAGCATACATTTGGGACATATTGAGGGATTATTATTTCCATGTCCTTAGAATTTGGTTGCCATAGCAACCAATGCAGAATAAAATATCTGTCATCTAAAGAAATTGCTATAACTTTGTAGCCCCTGAAGATAGAGACCTAATGGAAGTAGCTATTCTGGTAAATTAAAGCATGCAGAATCCATAAATATATGATACTTATGGTCTAACACTATTTGGTAGAATGGATATCATAATTAGATATATAGCTCAGAATGTCAGAATGCTCTTACTAAGGAGAAAATGGGGTACCATATGGTGTCATCCATGCACTTGCTGGTGATATAACCCTCCGAGACTCCCAGAGGCACTGCCACCATTCCAGAGCTTTTGTCCTCTGTGGTTCCCCTCACAACACTCCCCACACCTTGAAGTCCTGTTAACCCTTTCCTTGCCGGGCCTAGAGCGCGTAAACGTTGTTAACCGCAGCCCCCCCCCCCCTATGGGAATCTCTGTTGTAACGCTGCACACCTGACGTCATCTGACCTCTCATACGCCGGCCCATTCTGAAAGCATTAAAGAATGGCTAAACCCGCAGAGGGGTGCGTTACTAATTATCAAATTTAAATAACTTAGAGAAATAATTAGACAATTTAAATGATACCGTAAAAAAAAGAAGAGTCTTCAGGCTTTATGTCCATACCATGAATTATTGATTAGATCGATATTCAATAATTATATTAATATTTCCAAGTGCAGGAAGACTTTTTTTTCCCTCCATTGACACAGCACTGTGCCACTTAGGAAGATCTGTATCTTTTTTTCATCGCGATGACATAATGGCTTTTTTTATGTTAATGATAATAAAAAGGTATGGAGAAAACGATTCTGGAATTATTTTTTGTGTAAAAACATTATTGCTGAAGATAGAAGACTTTCTAACATATTTACGAAAAATAATACTTTTTGGCACCACCGGCACACGCTAGGGGAATGCCTTAAGGCATTACAAGCATATAGTAGGGGAATGCCTTAAGGCATCACGGGCATGCGCTAGGGTAATGCCCTAAGGCATTACCTGCATAGAAAGGGTTAAGAAAGGTGTCCTACTAATTACCTGAGGATTATCCCATTTGAGGTGGTCCTGTAGGACTGGTAATAACAAGAAGAAAACCTCTCTTCAGAAGGTTATGGTACAAATGTGACTTACTGATCACCTTGGGATAATGCACCCTTCCCTGCCTGGGGCCTAACAGAAGGGCAATTCAAGAATGTGAAGATGGCTAGGACTGAGAACCTAGAGATAAGTAATTATACATGGCTCAAAATGAGAACCTGACTAAATGTTGAGTCTCTTTAATTTCTATATACATCTATAAATGCCCATTTAAGGATATCCTACAAGACAGGGGAATCTAGCAGGGTTCTACTGATTCCACCTTACTATATCATATTATAGTATACCTGTTTAATGCACTGACATCTCCCAACTATGATTATCCATGGTATACAGGTGGTTCTGTAAACCACTCAAAGTTGACGTCGTAATACACTTGCTAGTGCTTGTGTAATACTATGCATCAACCTCTCATGGTTTACAGTCTTGCACCCTCCATTCTGGCTACTGCTGCTCCTCAGTTATCCTCATGCATGAAAGAACAAACTGTTCAATACAGTCTGACCATCAGGGCATATTCCAGCAATATGAGTCACTAAGGTCCACTTTCCCTTCAACTATAACCACTCCAGATCACTACCTTCATCAAGGGTAGCTCTGTTGATTTCTAGCACCAGTCATGGGCTGTCTCCTACTGAGACTACTGCCACTGCTAATCCCATAACACCTAAAGTGTACCATTCTTAAGGGAGAGAGTTGCAATGTTTCAACTCCTGCCCCTTCCTTTTTCGCCTGTATTGGGCACAGGGCCATATTGGGCTTCTGATGAAACAGAAAATAAAGTTGTAATTATTCCACATAGCTCACCGGGCCTATACCTGACCTCCTGGGAGTGTAAAGGGGCTGATTTATGGACCCTGGCCACCCTCATTCTGGCAAAAGTTATCTAACCCGGGTATAAATAGCACTCCCCCAGCATAAACCCAGCAAAAACCCACCAAATCCCCATAGCCTTGCCTCCCAATTTGTTTCACCCAGCAGGCCTGGTAAAATAAAAACATTTAAAGATTTAAAATGGTGTGTCTAGAGGTGAGGCACCCTGGTGCTATCCAAGGCACACTTGAACCTATTCATGCTGTCCTAGATACACTGCCACCCTGACCTGGGGGGAGGTAAGGGGGCTGGGGGGCGAGGCTGCGGATGGTATTTGGGAGTGCTGGATAGGCCCGGGTGTATGGAGCATACCTCCCAGGTGTATGGAAGATGCCTCCCAACAAATTCTGGGTGTATATCGGCCTGGATAGCAGTCAGATCAGGAAAGCGGATTAAATGGAGGTCAGCACTTGCAATAATACATCTGGTTGTCTCCTGTATTGCCTTTCAGATATGCTCTCTGGGGCTGAAGCTGCCTCTGGGGCATTCTCCAGGGATGTTTCCCCCATGGCCTTGTCAGGCAGAGTCAGCACATGTTAAGGCTTACCAGGACATATTTTATTCCTGTCTGCGCTGTATGTAGATATTGGAAGGGTTCCTTCTTTAGAGAGTCAATCATTTCCACTCTAAAACTACACATGTACATTTTGCTTTGTAGAGAGTATACTATCCTGCCCGAAATTTGTAAATGGTCTGAAAAATTCCTTAACCTATGGGGACCCAGTTAAGAACAATAATTGTCAACATTATTATATTTTTCTACTAATGCTGACTGTACATTCATGCTATCATGAAAAAACACCATGTTTTGGGTAGTTTGGGCCTTCTAGCTCTGTTATTTATGATCCCACATAGGCAAAACTATGGTTCCCCTGTAAGATCTGACTGAGCCTGACCAGAATACTAAATAAAATCATAGATCTCTATTAAATTGAGCATTTTATTGAATGGAAAAGCAATAATGGTCATTTGATGACGATCTGTGACATCTGGCCATATAAAAACCTGTACTAAATGGCGTCATACCCTATGTATATATACATATCTATTTGAAAGTACTCAGATTTAAAATGGCAACCTAAATATTGCATTCTGGGATTGTGGCTGCATTCCATTGGATTCTACCTGCTTTAATGTACCAGAATAGATACTTCCATTAGGTCTCTTCAGTGGCTATGAAGTTATAGCAATTTATTTAGATGACAGTCAGAGATTGTTACTTAAATGGATGTTTTATTCTGCATTGGTTGCCATAGCAACCAAATTCTAAGGACATGGAAATAATAATCCCTCATTATGTCCCAAATGTATGCTTTAAAGAATGCAAGTGTAATCTCATGCTTTAAAAATTGCAAATGTAATCTCATAAGCAGATGCTTCACCGTTTTTCTTACACTTACTATTCATATGTATAGGGAAATAGTGGTTTCTGAGTACATTATCATGCTTTTATGTTGTCATGGAAACAGAAGTAATGCTACATTCTTTTGGCCAAAAGAGTGGCAGAATCATAATCCCCATGTAATAATTGACAAACATGCCATGTTTCATGCAGGAGACTCATCTTCAGCAACTAAAAATGTACAGCAGTTAGTTTCACATACATTCAGAGTTGCTTCCTGCAGTGGATGTTCTGGTCTGCATTGGTTGCCATGGCAATAAAATTCTAAGGGAATGTAAATAACAATCCTCCATTATGTTCCAAAGGTACACATATAAAAATGAAAATGAAAGCTTGTGAGCAGATGTTTTGTTGTTTTTCTTACATTTACTATTCATATGTATAGGAAAATAGGGATTTCTGAGTAAATCATTATGCATGTATGTTGTCATGGAAACAGAAGTGATGCTACATTCTTTTGGCCAAGAGAGTGGCAGAATCAGATTCCCCATGTAATAATTGACAAATATGGCAGATTTCATGTAGGAGACTCTCTAATGACCATTTTTATACTATACTCCTCTACTAGTTGCCATGTCATTAGGACTCACCAAACAAATGTCCAGTTAAATTATCATTATTTGGCAGATATGGTCATAGAAACTACCTTGCGATGGTTGCCATGGGAACAATCTAATGACTTAAAAAAATGGCGCTGCCCGTTATTGCTTTGTATTTTTGCTATATTCATCAATTTTTATGTGTTGTTCATAAAAAAACTCTTTTTATTCAACATCAAGTACCATAAAGTACCATAAGAAAAACGAAAATAAGGGTTCTCCTAGATATTGGAACGTTACCATGGCAACAAATCTTCCATGAGAATGGAAAAGGGCATATTTTCATAGTGTATACTTTTGACAAAAGAATCAATGATTTTTTTCACAGAAAAATTGCATATTTTTATCTTTTTATATCAAAGTATTCAATATATATCAGTAATTATTAAAATATGTTTTCCTTCTGTTACCATGGAAACGAGCATGATGCTACACTTTTTGGAACAAATGAGCATCAGATTCAGATTCCTGAGGTCATAATTGACCAACATGGCAAGTTTCAGCCAGGAGACTCTCGGGTGTCATTGTGACCCATTTTTTAGGTCATTTGCTCCTCTACTATACCTTATAGGGATGGCCTTTCATACCATGTGTCTTTCGATAAAAATATTCCACCTGCTCTACAAGCTTAAAAAATATCTTTTATCGAAAGATAAATATGGTCCGAGTGGCTGTCCCAATAAAGTAAACACAATTATCAACGATAAACCTCATACAAGCTCTCATTTTACCTCATACATTCGCATGCATAAGATATTCAACATGACCCAGATCATATGTGACAGAGGCGATCACCAGAAGTCGTTTCAAGGTCTTAAGGTTCTAAGGACCATTTGATTTTAATAGATTCTTAACTCCAGACCATATATATATTGTATAATAAAACATGGCTACAAACGTCGCTAGTGAAACAAACACTGTATCATGTCCGCCTTTAAGCAGCCACTATGTGGATGTATGTTTTTGGTCTCCTTCTACAAGGTAGCATATCAATTGAATAAACTAGTAATTTCCGGAATCCGAGGCACCACCTCGACCGCGCACACCTGAATGACAATCTATAGAGAAGCTAACAGGATCCTAGATGGCTGGCCAGAGTGGAATGCCTCCTAGAAGCAGATTCCATAGGAGATTCAGGAAGCCAACTCGACTGGCGGCGACTGTGAGAGATGTGTCAGAGAGTAAAAGTAGTGGTCCATAAAGGCTGGCGCCTTGAACGGTCTAGCGCAAGGATAAGTGTTGGCAGCCTGTCTGCCCAGAAGCAGCGCTGATCCCACAGGGAGTCATCATTATCCTTAATACCACCAGACTCAAGTAATAGCAATGCGTGTCAAAGCAGTAATCACACAAGAAGGATGTCTCATGAATGTGATACAGAGACGAGTCTATTGACTTATTTTGTTTATTATCAATTATGTCTTTTAATTGCTTAGTTTTCCCGGTGATTGGATATTATATGTTAATTTTCAGAGTAATATGTTCACATTGTTGTAATGTTTCCTCGAAAATTTTTGATCAGACAAAAGGAAAGTTACATCCGCAAAGTCAGCATTGCTTTCAATATCTGATGGGTCATATTTTATAGGGAACATTTTAGCATTCTGCTATAATGTCCGAATGTGACGGTTTTTCAATGATAATCGTTTTTCATAGGCTCTAGTATTCTAAACGCTGGTTCTTATTTCAAAGGATACGAATAAGATATTTCCCTGTGGTAATACAAATTGTCTATTTTGATCGATAATACACAACACAACTAATTCACGGGTAAAGGCTGTCCCTCACTCTGAAAGTATCTGCCTCTTTCCAATTCTATCAACTTCTCTCACATAGAAATCGATCCAATCAGGATTACAAAAAGTCTCACCACTATTTTTTCCCTAAATCATATTGCCCGGAGACAGGTTGTATTACCAGGGACGTAATGAGGAACAAAAAAACATAGAAATAGTCACCTGGACCCTTTGGCAACAGACAATTGTCAACTTGTCACCTTGTGCATGCACGGCCAGAGCGTTTGAGAGCTGCGTATTTCTATTGCCTGATTCCTGGAATGCTCTAGCATTGTCAGAGGGGATCATGGTAGCGTTCTCCATCAGCGAAATCCAATATGGCCACCGACCGGAGTCGTATGCCAGTGAAAGCCTCTGTGGTCAGTGCACGAGATTTAGGCCGAAGAAAAGGCCCCACCGGATATGAGATTCTGTTTGAATTGGATAGTCTTTTTTCTCGGATATTGCAGGCTGAGGAAAGCGTCTTTTGTTGCACTTTATCTGTTTCTCGAGGGGAGACAAATGATGTATCATTATGTCATGATTTGAAGCCAAGAGAACTCCCATGAGGCAACCATGACTTTCAAAAGTATTACTTTGCTTTGTGAAGTTTATGATCTTAGACAAATATGAATACTTTTTTTTATATCTGTAAACAACACTAAAGAGTTGTTTTGAAAGATTCAAGTGAACACCTTTGTCCAGTTTCTCACAGAGTGTATAATGACGAGAGCCACATTCCTAAGGCCTAAGCTTTACTCAGTATGTATTAGAATATTTATGCATCAACCTAAAAATATATAATGTTTACAATTTGTACAAGGGATAAGGTTTATCTAGTGCCTTAATAGATCGCCCCTTCTCCTGATTCCGGGGTGACGTTATGGAGTTAGTCACAACTGATGGTTCTTTTAGAATCCCTAGTTACAACGTGTCTTCCAAGTTATTTACTATTTCCCCATCAGAATAGTCGACCTGCCATATTCGCAATAGAGTGATAATGCAATTCATATTGGTGATGTTCACAAACAGAAATTCTTCATTTAACCCTTTCCCAGCCGAGAATGCCTCAAGGCATTCCCGCGGCTACGGCCGGAGAATGCCTTGAGGCATTCCCATGGCTACGGCCGGAGAATGCCTCAAGGCATTCCCGTGGCTACGGCCGGAGAATGCCTTG
This sequence comes from Alentia gelatinosa, assembly GCA_950022655.1. Lineage (NCBI taxonomy): Eukaryota > Metazoa > Annelida > Polychaeta > Phyllodocida > Polynoidae > Alentia > Alentia gelatinosa. The sequence goes on from OX465580.1 coordinate 105,964,002, forward strand.
AGGCATTTTTTCGTCATCTGTTACTAATGTGTATATTTAATCAAGAAATATTTGATGGATTTTCGTAATTTTTTCAGTGGTGGTAGAAACTTGAATAAATATGAGGAATATATAATATTTTTGGCCAATGCCTCCTTGATTATGTTGATATAGAGCTATAAATACCATGCGCTTAGTCTCAGCAGCGCGATATCGGAGAGTTACACTTCCGGTCGCCCAAGTTTTCCTTTCCCGCCCGAACCATCACCATTTTTTTGTATCTAATCTACGTTATCATCTGAAACAAAGTAAACCTCGACGATCTATGTATCATCAGGCTTCTCCACATGTACATTTTGTTAAAATATATCGATCAGAAATGGTTAAATTGATTATTATATCGGCAATAAGGCCCCCACATTTGACCACGTCGAGTGCCAGACAGACTGAGACACTGATCAAATCGTATCACGATGTCAATGCAATCATATGAAAACAAAGCAAAGCGCCCTAGCAGCCTCACTCGTCTCATCGTTTGCCAGTGTCAAATTCTTCTTTCAGATCGTATTTTAATTGCAATATATCATTCATACCTGTGTAAATCCATATCTAGCACGTAATGCTATTCTATGATTCAACTGAGAAGTGTACGACCACGAACAATATTTTGGTTTTGTATCTAATCCACGTTATCAATCTGAAACAAAGTAAACCTCGATGATCTATGTATCATCAAGGTTCTCCACATGTACATTTTGTGAAAATATATATCGATCAGAAGTGGTTAAATTGATTATTATATCGGCGATAAAGCCCCCACCTCCGACCATGTCAAGTGCCAGCTAGACACCGATAAATTTAAATATCAACCTGAAACATCCCTGCCTATGTAAACTAGCACGTAATGCTATTCTATCATTCAACTGTGAAGTCTATGGACACAAACGATATGGTTTTGTAGCTAATCTACTGTATGAATCTGAAACAAAGTAATCCTGGGTGATCTATGAACCATCACGGTTCTCTACATGTATATTTTGTGAAAATATATCGATCAGAAGTGATTAAACTGATTATTAGATCGGAGAAAAAGCCTCCAGGTCCGACCACGTCAAGTGCCAGACAGACACTGATCATATTTATATCTTGTCGACTATTTCAATCTGAAACAAAAATCATTCCTGCCTGTGTAATATATATATATAGCGTTGATTCAGTCTCAGATCAACCTCAGAACTGTAGAAATTGATCATATACCTTGTTGAATCTGAAATAAAACATGCCTATCTGTGTATAGCCAACACTAATCTATGTACATATTGTGAATACGATGACGACTGCTGCACCTGGAAATGTATCAAGCCTTGTCAACCTGTGTATATATATATATTGAACAATATTGCTGAATAATTGATCTGAAAAAAAATACAACACATTATTGAAATATATTTTAAATCTTACTTCACCTACCTTGTCTTCTTTTCTCACTTCCAGAAGTATTCGTATGTAGATATAGTGAATCATTGTCCAGCAATCGATTTAAAGGTTAACTCCTCCTGGAGATGTCAATGCTGATTAGGCACAAGTCGAATTTTCCGAATTCAATATATCAGCCTGGACATTAAATCTATATGTAGATCATCCTTAGAGTGTGGGAAATAACCACATGTAGACTTGTAATGATCAAACTCCATTAGAATCTTTAGGCGAGTCCATAGTATAAGCAATGGCGAAATAAGCCAATATAGTCACTGCTCGAATCTAATTTTCAAAAATCAATATCTAAGTCCCAACTTCTCCGAAATGGTCGAGATATATATCAAATGAAAGCTGAGAGTATCTAATTTATGAATATTAATGTCTCCAATCATATATTTCAAGTTAAATCATGAAAATAAATGATTTTCTAAATCGTGTCTTGCCCAGCGCCTAACTCCCCTACCGCACCCATAGTAAAGGCTTAGCTTAGATGACTGTTTTCGTTAATTAAATTCTAAATTCTCCCGTGGTTCAAATTGAATGATATTTCATATAAACAAACCTCAGACAGTGTAGTTTACCCTAATCCAAGTCCCCATCCATAGATTCAATGTTAAAAGCCTAGAAAAATACATTTTGAAACAGCTGTCTTAGAACCTAGCTATGGCGAAATAAGCCATTTTATTCACTGGGTACTTTTAATCTTCTAAATTCGATAACTGAATCCCACTATGTCCGAATTGCACATTATATATATCAGGAGAAAGCTAAGGACCCGTAGTCTACGAATATTAATGTCTCCAGTAATAGAATTCAAGTTAAATCCTCATAATAAATGAATTTCTGAATCATATCTCGACCAGCGCACCACTCCCCTACAAATCCTATAGTAAAACTTTTAATACATTAAATTCGATAACTATGTCCCAAATCGTCTGAAATACACAAATTATATATCAGAAGAAAGCTGAGAATCTGTAGTTTACGAATATTAATGTCTCCAGTAATAGAATCCAAGTTAAATCCTTATGATAAATGAATTTCTGAATCGTGTTTGGCCCAGATCCACACTCCCATACTGAACCTATAGTAAAGTATAGAAAGTGTGTATGGCGCATCTTAATACTTCGATTACTTGGTCTCGAATCGACCAAAATGGACAATATTATATCATCATGAAGCTGAGAGTGTGTAGTTCACGTTAGAATATACGAAAATTCATTTATCTAATATTTAAACCCTGAAGTATATGATTTAGTTAGCCAAACCACAAAACTGCGTAATGCTGACTTTCTTTGTTTGATTATTAATTCTAACCTGATATAACCTGGACATTATTCAGATAGAAACAAACCTTACAGTATGTAGATTATCAATATACGTATGATTAATCATGAATCTAAAGTTTAAACCCGGTGCGAGGTGATTTCTTATGACAGCTCGACCACCCTGACTACACAGTATAAGCAATGGCGGATCAAGCTAGGCCAGAATTCAATGTGCGTAATGCGCATCTTAATATTCTAATATCTTGGTCTCTTCTCGTCCAAATCTGATAAAATACATACTGGAACAAACCTTGGAGTCTATAGAATGTGAAAATACACTTCCCTGTGGTTAATTCTAAAGTTTAAACCCTATCTGAGCTGATTTTGTGATCATCGTATGAAATTCGACTGAACCAGCAAGCCGACTGCGTAATGCCCAAGGCTAAATTTGAATGATTAAATCTTAACCTGATCTAACCTGGACATTATTTAGATAGAAACAAACCTTACAGTATGTAGATTATGAATATACGTATCATTAATCATTTATCTAAAGTTTAAACCCGGTGCGAGCTGATTTCTAATGACAGCTCGACCAGCCTAACTACACAGTATGAAAAATGGCGGATCAAGCTAGGCCAGAATTCAACGTGCGTAACTCGCATCGTAATATTTCAATATCTTGGTCTCTTCTAGTCTAAATATGATAAATTACATACTGGAACAAACCTTGAAGTCTATAGAATGTGAAAATACACTTCCCTGTGGTTAATTCTAAAGTTTAAACCCTATCTGAGCTGATTTTGTAAACCTCGTCTAAGTTTCGACTGAACCAGCAAGCCGAGTGCGTAATACCCAATGTTAAATTTGAATTATTAAATCTAAAGATGTCAAAGCTGGACATTATTCAGATAGAAACAAACCTTACAGTATGTAGATTATCAATATACGTATCATTCATCATTAATCTAAAGTTTAAACCCGGTGCGAGCTGATTTATAATGACAGCTCGACCACCCTAACTACACAGTATGGAAAATGGTGGATCAAGCTAGGCCAGAATTCAACGTGCGTAACTCGCATCTTAATTTACTAATATCTTGGTCTCTTCTCGTCTAAATCTGATAAAATACATACTGGAACAAACCTTGGAGTCTAAAGAATGTGAAAATACACTTCCCTGTGGTTAATTATATTGTTTAAACCCTATCTGAGCTGATTTTCTTAACCTCGTCTAAGATTCGACTGAACCAGCAAGCCGACTGCGTAATACCCAAGGCTAAATTTGAAATATTAAATCTGAACTCATCAAACCTGTACAATATTTACATAGAAAGGTAGCTTAGAGTGTGTAGAATATCAATATATATATGATTAATGATGAATCTAAAGTTTAAACCCGGTACGAGCTGATTTCTAATGACAGCTCGACCACCTTAACTACACAGTATAAGCAATGGCGGATCAAGCTAGGCCAGAATTCAACGTGCGTAACTCGCATCGTAATATTCTAATATCTTGGTCTCTACTTGTCTTAATTTGCTAAAATACATACTGGAATAAACCTTGAAGTCTATAGAATGTGAAAATACACTTCCCTGTGGTTAATTCTAATGTTTAAACCCTATCTGAGCTGATTTTGTGATCATCGTATGAAATTCGACTGAACCAGCAAGCCGACTGCGTAATGCCCAAGGCTAAATTTGAATTATTAAATCTAAAGACGTCAAAGCTGGACATTATTCAGATAGAAACAAACCTTACAGTATGTAGATTATCAATATACGTATCATTCATCATTAATCTAAAGTTTAAACCCGGTGCGAGCTGATTTCTAATGACAGCTCGACCACCTTAACTACACAGTATGAAAAATGGCGGATCAAGCTAGGCAAGAATTCAACGTGCGTAACTCGCATCGTAATATTTTAATATCTTGGTCTCTGCACGTCTTAATTTGATAAAATACATACTGGAACAAACCTTGGAGTCTATAGAATAAGAAAATACACTTCCCTGTGGTTAATTATATTGTTTAAACCCTATCTGAGCTGATCTTGTGATCATCGTATGAAATTCGACTGAACCAGCAAGCCGACTGCGTAATACCCAAGGCTAAATTTGAATGATTAAATATAAACTCGTCAAACCTGGACATTATTTACATAGAAAGGTAGCTTAGAGTGTGTAGAATATCAATATATATATGATTTATCATGAATCTAAAGTTTAAACCCGGTGCGAGCTCATTTCGTATTATAACTTGACAACCCTACTGCTCGAGCAGTGACACGGCTTCCCATAGACTCAACCTTATAATCTAGACAGCACTCTATAGAGGCTTTGCCGATATTAGTTACAAAGCGTTAGGTTAATTCCACCGTGTCAAGTCTGACACCTTCGTATAGCTGCTGATCAGATGAACATAATGCTGGTCTCAGTTTACACTGTTGACGCCATAGGATGATATAAATGGCAATTCTGTGGGTTTTCGCATTGACTTGTAGCAGACAGCTTAGCAGACATGGCGCTGTCACTGGACTTGACACCTATACTCCCAGCCTCAGATCCGAAGTTATCACCGTATTAACCACACTTTCGATGGTTTTTCTGCCATAATATTTATATCCTTTTGTAGGCACAAGCCTTATAATGAACGTGCTGGGCTTCATTTCTGTTGTTAATCCGCTATTTGACGAGGGGAAATGATTTTACACAGCGTTCATTGCGTAGAGGAATCAGCTTAGCCTTCCATGTTTACACTGACACTCCCGCCCCCGCCAACCGCTTTGCACTGTGTCAAGTTTGAATTTTCGATATTGCTTAGATCACCTTAGGAGTCGTTTTATTTCATAATACTTTAGAATCCTGTAGGTAGGGTTCATATTTGAATATCAATGTGGGTTTCATCGACTTTAACGATTAAATATATTGATGCGAAGAAATCTGCTATCGTAGTGTGTAAGGCCTTAGATAGGCGGACGCCATGGACGGTTAATTTTTACATAGGCGCGTATTTTAGGCCAACTTCAGTTCGAGATTACATATATTCAACCGTTAATTTTATTCACAAAATACATATACACACCAAGATACAGGTCTCCTGTTTACCGTAATGGTCATCTTTTATTAAAACATCATCAATTTACGGAGAAAATGGAGAAATTCTGCCACTACCACCCTCAAAACAAGAGACGCGCACCGTTCACGGCAAAAGTGGCCGGCCGTTGAAACGTCCACATTGAAACCTGCTGCTGCCGTAGTATAGGTGAACGTCGCTGGTGGCGCTGCCGTAGGATTGCCGCCCGGGTGAGGCGTGCGGCCGGCAAAGGGTTAAAGATGGTGAAGTTTTTCAGGTTTTGGGTATATTCACAAGTCGACTGAATGTAGACGAAACGTCGCAAATAATTAATTCAACCCCCCCCCCCCTATGTCGATGTAGAATTACCCCCAAATAAATTCACTTTTAACATAATCAGATTGTCTGGTTTCCTGTGGATGACATTACATCTTTTAACAATTTACATTAGGAATTCCACTCTCATTTATCAAAGATGAACATACCACTTGTTTCTAGCCTGTCTGCTCACGGGTACGGACTATCTTTATGACTTAATGTAGCAATGGCCCGTCTCTATGTTAATATCTGAATGCTATGTTTATGTATTGACAAAATAATCGCATTGAGTTAGGAGGTATAGAGCATCCCCATATATTTGAAAATATCAGCAGTACATAGTAAACCATAGAAAACATTTAATTTCTACATTCGGGATCAATGTATGGGTGGGGAGGGGGGACACTGAAAAAGCTTATGCTATACACTTCTTCCAACTTTATTGGCTGCTACACTGAACTGCTCTTTTTTTCAAAGTCTGTAAATTTCGATTATTTCCTTTGGAAACAGCAACATCCTGTAAAATTATTGCATGATTTAGTTCAGTCACCAATGAAAACCTATAAACAATGTGGCAATTTGATGATATATGTTTAGCATTCTTCGCAAGAAAATAGTGTTGAACTGTAGATTCTCGTGCAGCTCTGTGATGGCCTTACATTTTTAGTAAAACCTCTCGACGGATTCTAGCCCTCGATGTTGAGTATTTTGAAGCATAACTAGGGCTCTAAAAGAATCATCAGCTAGAAGGAAGCTATCATAATTATCTTTGGGATTGATTCGCGTGTACATTGAAATACATTTCGACCAACACTTCAAACTTTAATATTGTAAAACCTAATGTATGCTGGTTAACCAGGTATTTCAAAATGTGTATGGCTCTGGCTAGATAGCCTTTTTGACGTACACATTTGGAGGGCGCCTTCCTTTCAAACAATCTTTGCATCAGGTTTCATAATCCATGATAGGGCATAATCAAGGGGCCGTTAGATAAATTACGCTCGTACGTGAGGGCAGTAGCGGCAACATCTCAAACGAGGGACGATAGTATGGACGAAGATAGAGCCATAGCATGGGATAATACTGTTGCCCTAAAGGTAGAGATATCCTGTGATTGAAATCTCATTCAATTGACAGCTTCGTGATCAATCCTGAATCTGTCCCAAATGACCTATGGCATTCTTCTAATTTCAATATTGTAGTAAGTGCTATCGGATATAGAAAGATATATATATTCGTTACATTCTTAAAAGGAATCCTTCACCATCTTTTTTTCTGCAAAGCACACGAGACGCTTGGGTCTAAGGCCCCTGACGCAAATCACGTGAGGCGTGTGATGTCACTATTTAGATGGATCTGTAGACGACTTATCCTTCTCTGTGTTTGATTTATTACACCGTCTTAGACACCAAACAACACTCTCCAGGCAGGTTCTGGTCTGTACTTTCCCATATTTGGTACCAAATCCCTGCTTGGAAAAGGTTCTATAGGGAATGACCAATCACCTGCATCAGTCTCTGGCGTCTGGCATTGAGCTGGAGGAGTTGGAGGAAAGTTATTCATTCCGCGAGCACATAGCGATGGAATCGATATTCCTGAGAGCGATATGTGACTGGAGAGATTGTGGAGGATTTAATTTCCTAGTTTGAGAACTGTAGTAGCTTTACCAGGAAACCATAATATAATAAAAACAGTGGTTCAATTGTTTGTCAGACAAAAACAGAAGAAATATCCAATAACACCAAAGGTGATCTACATACTCAAACATAAGCTAACATGTATGTGAAGTTCATCGTGAACCTTACGCATCTGTGCATATGAATCATTATATATTTTGCCTACATTTTTCATGTTTCGGGCTGCGCTATCGGCTTACCGCTCTGGGCAATATGTATATATATAGAACGTCCTGATCATGCTGTACAAGCTACAAAACGCGATGATAATTCACATTTCGTAAGGAACGAGGTGTTTACGCCGAGTTGCAGACAAACCATGAATTATTATTGAGTTTTGTGGCTTGTGCAAGCATGGTAGGTCGTTCTATATTTACGATATACCCGAAATATTAATTTCATTTGGGTTAACAACCAATATTTTAATAAACGTGTATGGGAAGGTAATCCATATTTTCCCGTAAGAACCAGTGGTCCATACAACTGGTATTTTTACGTTATATGGCGAAACGGTGCGCATTTACAGTATATACGGCATGGGTATATAGAGATTTTCAATATGCACACGCGTTACATAGACAACCTACATTAAGGATCTACGTTTAAAGTGTTAGTTATATCAGAAAATCACCGATATACCACAGTCTTGAATTATGGAATCGATTGGGAGATAATGAACAAAGACTAGGAACTAAAACGATAACTGAAAGCAATATCAAATGTCATAGTCAGCTGGCCAGAATTTCTCTTGACTTGTGTTCTTTTTAAATCCAAAAACTTAAGATATATATATTACAATATATTGTTAATATATTTATATAAATGACGAATGACATAACCCCCTATATTAACTGCGATACTCCTCTCCAGCGTATCCACGGTTATCACCACGCATGATGCGGTAACTAGGGTGATCTTCTATCGTTTTCGTCACCTCGGTTGGATTAACGGATATCAATCACTCTTCCCTACTCCACCCAACTGTTCACAAGGCTCACCGGTGTTGGTTGAGTTTTATTTTTACTTGGCGAGTTTTGGATGGTTTCAAAACTATAATGGGTAGGAGGACGAAGGCCAAGACGGCCTCTAAGGAGGTCGAGGATGAATTTTTGGATTATTCCGAAAATATGAGGGAAGAGATAGGACTTTCCGGATTGGAGTTAGCTAGTGGGAGGCGGCAGCAGTCACCTCCGCCCCATTCACGCTCGGGGTTCGTCTCTAGTATATCCAATTCTGACGATAGGATCACCGATAACAAGATTGAAGAAATGGCGAAGAGAATGGACAAGCTTGAAACAACTATATTTGCCGCTTTACAGATTGTTCAGGCCCGTGATAATCCCCAAGATACGTCAACCGTTGCCGCTGATCGAGTCAAGACACAAGATGAGCCTATAGCCTCAACCACGCCTGGATCAAAGCCTTCGAGTTCTTCAAGCAACAAGGGGCCTAATCTTGTGGACGATTCTGGATCAAAGAAAATCAGTAAATACCTATCTAAAAGTTATCTTGACGATAGTGAAAAACTCCAAACTGTTGAAAAACTGTCTGTTGTTAATATGATGATATTGAAAAAGATGTTATCAGACAATGATGATGTAACTGGTTTTGTTAACCATATCTCACTCTTGGCCGAGAAAGCTGAAACCAGAGTTTTCACTCACTCTGCTCTTATTAAGTACGATACTGCAGTGAAGGACAGGGTTGAAAAGAATGGTATTGAGGAATTTGATAAAATAGATCCCTCAGAAATAGTTAGATACCTATCTTATGATGGAACCGTTAACGCAGCAAGAACAGTTAGAACGAACCAGCCTAAAAAGTCAGACTCAATGGGTATTTGCAAACTCTTTAACAGTGGTGAGAACTTATGCCGGTTTTCCAATTGCAAATATAAGCATATCTGTTCTGAATGTAATTCAAATAGGCACGGCGCCTATGATTGCAAATCGAGTTCAAAAATTAACGGAAACAAATGAAGTCTAAACCCCGACGCGCCAGAGTTTATAAATAGCCCATGCTTGCGCGACAATGTATCAAATGAGGAATGCGTAGCGTTGGGCCAGGGTTTTAAACCTAGCGTGTCGGACTTGTATTTGGACTCGGATTTATCTAATCCTGGTGAGTTAATTACAAATGCAAGTGATACAATGGTAAACGATTTCTCTACCTGTGGTAGTACATGCTGTAATTCACCCTGTAATTGTGTTCATTACATAGGCGAAAATATAAGTCAGCTTAAGCCATGTCAGTTTTCAAAATACATATACAGCCCTAGCGATAATTCAGCCTTATCGGAGGTTGACAGGAATTTTATCTGGAATGGGGTTATAAATGGTTTCGATATCGTTGATGAAGGTTGTTGTACTTCATACGAGTGCAACAATTACCAAAGTATTCTTTCGTCGGAGTTTAAAGAAGAAATGGATAGTTTAGTACGGAAAGAGTTATCCGAGGGTAAGATATCGAAAGTTGCCTATAAACCAAGTTGTATCCATGCACTTGGAGCTGTGGAAAAATCAGATGGAAAATTAAGACCGATAACAGACTGTTCTATGCCCGATAATATTTCCATAAACAATTACATGTCTTCTACCTACAAAGAATTCACTTATAATTCTGTTAGCACTGCTGCAAACATACTGGAAAAAGGCCAGTTTATGAGTCTGGTTGATTTGAAATCCGCATACAGGTCGGTAAATGTATCTTACAACAATTGTGATTTCCAAGGATTCAAATGGAACTTAGGTGATGGGGACGAGTATTACAGGGATAATAGGCTTTGCTTCGGCCTTAGGTGCGCCCCCAATATATTCAGCAGTATTTCGAATTTCCTGGTTGATGTTGCTAGACAGGAGGGTATTTGCGGTATAGTAAATTATCTTGACGATTTTTTGATAATGGCTGATGATTATGATACTTGTCTAACAAATCGTAACAAATTTATCGACTTGGTACAGTCTCTGGGGTTTGAAATCTCAGAAAAGAAAGTAACTGAACCATCCACTGAGTGTGTTTTTCTTGGCATAACTATCAATAGTGCTGATATGTCTCTATCCTTACCGGGGAAAAAAGTGGAAAATCTTGAAAATGCAATTAAAAAGGCTATGGATAAAGGTATTGTTTCTAAGAAAGACTTGGAAAAAATTGGAGGCCTTATGTCTTTTAACAGTCAGGTTGTACGGGGGGGGGGGGGGGGGGGGTAGGACCTTCAGCCGCCGACTTTTTGATCAATCGGCACGTATGTCACGTCATGAATTTAAACTTAAACCTGAAGATAATCTTTTTGTATTACCTTCTATTTCGGGTATGATACCAATGCCATATAACTATTTCAATGGAAGATTGAAGGAAGAAGCCCGCAAAATAGGGTTACTCCACGAAAATGTCAGCTCACACTCCCTGAGGCACGGGGGAGCTACATTCATGGAGTCTATGGGCCTCTCAGTGGAGTCCATTAAAGTTAGGGGTAATTGGAAATCAGGTGCAGTTTCCAGGTATCTCCACCTTAATGTGGGAAATCAACTCGAGACAGATACTCGTCTCAATTGTGTTTTAAGATAGTTATGTGTTTGGCGGGTGTTTTGGTCTGTTGTTTGTATTATTACCGCCAAACCCATTGTCTCTCCTTTATTATATAATGAGATAAATATTATATTACAATATATTGTTAATATATTTATATAAATGACGAATGACATAACCCCCTATATTAACTGCGATACTCCTCTCCAGCGTATCCACGGTTATCACCACGCATGATGCGGTAACTAGGGTTATCTTCTATCGTTTTCGTCACCTCGGTTGGATTAACGGATATCAATCACTCTTCCCTACTCCACCCAACTGTTCACAAGGCTCACCGGTGTTGGTTGAGTTTTATTTTTAAATTTTAAGGGATTTAGCCCATATCGTTGTACTACTATTGTGGCAATATATATATATATATATTCTTTTAATAATTGGATATCGCATGATATAATTGCTTATCAATTTTTGACTAGATTTAAAGCATTATATTTATGTTTATAACTCATCCTGTGCTGTTTTGATAACCAATTTGGGGAAATTCCAGTTTTCGCACCATACTCATGTGTGCCCTCCATTTTTTCTTTGTTTAAATGAGAGATATATTCAGGTAAAATACTCTTTTGTACAACAAGAATCTTTTTATGAAGATCTAGCTAAAATACTACAAGCTGCAAGTTGTAATTATACGTTTTGAGCGTTAAATCTATGCAATAAAGTGGATGCTAAGTTGATTATTGTGTATAGCCATAATTCCTCCCCCCCCCCCCCCGGATAGGATGAGACACGAGGCAGGAGTGAAATTAGATATTTACTAAGAATTATTTCTTGGTAAATATTATTAGTGATGGTATAAATAAATAGCATAAAAGTCTGAGGATGAAGATTAGAAGGTTTTAGATGGGATGATGGGTGGAAAATAATAATTTCGTGTGTGTAGTTTGGAATGGTGATCTGTAATGACGGATTATGGTGAGGGCGAGTACGTGGAGAGATGGTAGATGGTGGCAGTGCGGTGTAGTGTAGTGTTTCGCCTAGCGGGAAGAATGAGATCCCCTCCCCATACAGTACATGAGAGACCAATGATCGTCCATGATTGACAGTGATGTATTATCTACTCTCTTTTTGTTGTCTATTTTGTATGTTAAACTAGGAAACAGTATACACAACCGAACATGACAAAACGTTTGACTATACATAGACAGGACAGTGATGGAGTTAAGGCTTGTTTTTTTGTCATCAATAAAATAAAATACACAAGGATCTCTATGATTTCAAATAGAGAGGAAAGTCTCTGCACCCCTTCTGTACAACACAATAACTATGGCTATACATTGGAAGCCATATATTAAAAAAACCGTCTTCCTTAGTGTTCTGTTCAGAATAATGAGACAGTAGACCCTATAACATAGCTGGAATAGAAACCGAGAGGTATTAAAACAACTGCCTGAAGGCTGTGGAAGTTAAAGTAACTGCCAAAACCTCTTAGTATCGATTTATGCGTTTTGCGTTCTCTATAACGTGTTAGGCTTCTGACACCTTTCTAAGGGCTCTCTTCCACTTGTCAAATTTGCAAGGTGTGTTCGTTATCTCACACAGATGTTTTTCCATATTAATTAAATATCTAAATTTGATACTCCATGAATACACATCCAAGACCTGAATAATCTTTGCTTGTTTATAAAGAACTTCACCAAGATAAGTATGACGTTGTTGACTCTGGCTTATGCCCCTTCTGATATGCCACCTAGCATTATAGTTATCTTGTCAACAGGAACGTTCCAGTGAGTTATACTTTGGAACCAAGTTTGAGCATACATCAGTTGAAATCATTCATTATGAAATTTGTACTGGAAAGAGTGATATTTTGTCAATCTAGTTGCTTTGAAAATAACTTTGTAGGTTTTACTCCAGCCAAATTGCTCTAGGGGATTGCCAGGTCATCATACCTTTCATGAGTTATACTCTTCCACTTTGACAGAATTTGTGTTGTTTATGAAAGAAAAAATATAGCCTTACTAGGGGCATTAGTAATATTGATGGCACCTCCGTATATCATGAATAAGAACAGTCATTTTTATCTTGTGGAATTAGATTCATGGATAAGGCCCATGCAATGGCCTTCTTGGGCATTGCAACATCAAAGAAGTTACCTCGCACATGGTGTAGTTCTTTTATCTGACCAATAGACATAGTGATGTTGCTTTCTTTGATATCCCTCAATTTATGTTCCTTCCTGGTTGGGAAACATATGTTTTTCTTCCTATATGTGATAAATGTATTTCCCAAAAAGCAGTCGTTACCGTTCTCCCTATTTGATTGGGAAGGTACACCATACCAAATGTTCATTGAGTCTTTATAAAATGACATGGAAGAAAACCCTGAAAAACATTGTCAATGATATACAATCATTTTTACAAAGTCGTTTTACCACCTAATCCATCTACTGACGTGCATGTTATACATAAATCCATTGCTCCTGATTCACACCTGACGCCATTTAAGTCCAAGTTCAGGACCCTTGGCACTACGAGGAATAAGTCAACTGGAACCAGCGGAGGATAGGCATAAATGATGCGAAGCTGTTCTACTCCAGTATAAATAAAAACCTTTAGTATATTTCTTTTCTAGTTTCAGTGATTTCAGCTCTCCTTCAGCAAACTCCTTACAAAGACTGTTGTAAGTTATAAGCTGTTATAAACATAGTTGGGATGGAATAGATCTCACAATACTTCATGTTCTCGCACAAAGCAACGAATGTATCAAAATTAGTAAAATAAGATGAACAGGAGACAATATAAGATGAATGGTAGATGAACACTAATTGAAATTTCTTTTCAGAATGATATAAATTCAGGCAACATTTTAAAAGGATACTAAGGAATTAAAAGAGTGGCCTGAGGTAGGCAACGGCTTCTATTCTCTGAAACCGTGCAAGTAAGGGTTGGTCTGGACAGTTTTACTACTCGGACTCAGAGTCACAAAATTGGTCTTGCCAGCACATCTGGTCCGTCGCGGACGGTCATCGACCCAGTACAAGTTATTTCCGTTTTTACACATGCGAATCAATACTCTTCTTCTTCTTCTATTCCTCTTCTTTTTCCGGAGGTATTCAATCTCACAATGACCGTATAAGGCATTCTGGTTGAAAATCCAGGGCAGTCCTCAGTCCTCAGTTTTGCCGTTTATTTAAATTTCAATATACGGACTCAATTTATGTACGGCCCATACAAGCGCCCCAAATGAGAAACAGAGTATGAAAGATATAAGATTATGAAGAGCCGAGAGAAGAGGAATATTGATAAAACAGATTGAGAACTCACAACGCCTCGGAAACTGGCTAGGACTTGTGAAGGAACTTCACAATTACCCTATTATCAAAGTAATAAATAAAAGGACAAAAAAGTTGTTTATAGGGATGTGAAGCGGCAGCACCTGAGCATTGGGACGAAAGCAGAAAGGTACAAAGGGCTAGAATACATCTGTATTTCATATTCCACCTAATACACAAAAACCATGTTAAAACACAATGCACAATCTAACGTGCCAAGAGAACGTCATTGACTGAGCTATAGACTAGAAGATTATAAGCGGCTTTTCCTGAATTCAGCACCACCTGACAACCTTCAGCCATATAAAGCTGGAAATCACCTAATATAATGATATATATTTTCATGTATATTGATGACGTCATAGTTAATTTGCATATTAGTAGGGAAATCGTCGTCTAGTATAGAGCCGAAGACACGCCAAGAGAGTCAAGGTGACGATCCCTAGAATCGCCGATACAAAACAGCATGTATGTCAGATATTATATCATAATAACATCTCCCACTAATAATGTAGCGTCTTTGAAACATAAACCAGGTAAAATATAAAATAATAGCCTTCATACTCGCCATTTTGTGTTGGCGATTCCAGAACTCGCTTCATTTTTCGCTTGGTGTATCTCCGGCTTAGATGTCAGTATGGAGAAAGAGAGAAAGAGAGAGAGAGAGAGAGAGAGAGAGAGAGAGATAGAGAGATAGATAGAGAGAGAGAGAGGGGGAGAGCACATCATGCGCATACTGTTCCTGGGGAACCTCCGTGGCTGTCCTGGGCTTCGGAAGCAGTAAATCAATGCATCCACCTTATCTTGCCATTAGTGGACCTCCATCCCCATTGCACAGGTGGTCAAGCTTTAATCCTCTCTGGATCGGCTAAGTAACCTTGCCGAATGGTCTTATAACATACATTATTAATTGATTACTGATTTCGTCGGGTTTGTGTATTCAAAGGGACCATGTAAATGCGCCCAGCAAAGGTATATGCGTTTTGGAGATTTATTCCTGAATGAAAAAGACACCTTTTAATCAGTCTATATACCTCTTACCTACATTTAACTTGAGTGTACTAATCCTCCAACCTAGTATATCTCAAACTATATGGAGGTATTTTATACATTGTCTTCCTTGAACTTTATTTTCTTGTTCGTTTCAGACTTCTGTTCATTTAAAATATACTAGTTATCGAGTGTCATAGAGAGTAAATACATTTGAATTAATGACTGTAGACGCACTGGAACAACATCATACTTGAATGTGGCTGTATAACAAGATTAGAAAGATAGTATGCTACTTCTCAGAACAAGAAATACATATTTAAATCTTGTGTCAGGTTTGCCAGGATGGAGCATCACATGTACAAAAATGGCATGCTTGATTCATAGGCATGATACAAACTACCTGCCCTGTATAGTCCCTGGGCCAATCTGAAAAGGGGTTTATTTAAGGAGCTGGCTGTCCCCCGCTGGAAACATTTGTTTTATTGTTTCATCTTGTAGATCCATCCTTTTAGTTAAAATTTCCACTTGTTGTCGCTCTGGCAAGTGGTCTTATTACTATGACAACAGCTGTTGAAGAGACCTACTGTTAAAATACCTGAACGCCTATAATTCTGAGTGCTGAAAATCATTACTTTGTTCTGTGTTCTTTTAACTATTACAATGACTCATTAGATTAAACTTTGGTATTTTGCTCCGTATTCTGGTCCTTTGTGGTCTTCAATTATGTAATCTCGGCCATGGTATTTGTCGACCAGAGAGTTTCCTTGAGAGTTTACACCAGACACCTTATTTTAGAAATGCACCTCGGTGATTGATAGCCCCCTGTGTAGACCACTAATTCAAGTCGGCAAGCCGCGTTTAATGGATTCAGATTACAGTCACAGTAGGTTAATCCCACGCAGCAATCTGAGACGATATGTGGTGGTTAATTCCTTGAGCTCCTCTACAGAGCATGGGGGTGGGATATATAGAGTGGGGCATGTGGCTATTTATAAAGGATTTCCATGGGATTTCAATGAGATCAGATAATTCATCACTATATATGGAAGAGGCTTGTATACCATATATAAAGTTACATCAGTTTCTACAAATATACGTATACACGATAGTTTAGAGGCCAATTTATATCCTCACTTACAATGCAAATAGAAATGCATGGGGCATTGCTCTTATTTGCTTGGGTCTTTCAATTTTAGGGATAATGCAAAATCGAAAAGGCCCTTAAGGTAATTACTCGGTGTTTGTATGGAACTGCATCGAGAACCGTATAAATAAACAATACTCTCCAATTTTGGATGCGCTGTGTAATCGTCAATCAGTTGTGTATCATTTTAAACAACATTTGGTTTCGAACCGACAAAGTATTTTCAACATCGAATGGCCCAGTCACTGAGGTTTTGTTTATAAATTGTTCATATATAAGCTGTCTTAGATTTTAATATGTACTTTATTCTAAGGTTTATACTGCCATAAGAATGGATGCTTCTATAAGGGTTAAGGTCAACACAGGAGCACAGCTCCCTTATAAAGCACAGATGATGCCCTCCCAACTGAGAATAGTTCATGTATGAATTCAGTGAGGGATGCCTTTTAATGAGTAAGGAAAAGCGTGATCCAGAAAATGCTGGCGATGGTCAATTATCGTACTAATTTATATAGATGACTATCTCGGTGAATCATTGACTTGATCATTATCCAGTGTGAAATACGGGGTGCTAGATTATGGGGTGTCCGGTGGCTGCTTTATTGGTACACTGTCGTATTTGTCATTAATGCAAGTTTGATAATCGGACTCGGCACCAATTCATCTTTGTTAAAGTGGCCATAACAAGGAGACCTCATCAATATAGGACGTCAATGTGTTGGTGTGTTGCCTTTGCCTTTGGAAGGATTGAGTGAGATGTATTTAAAAGATTGCTCATCATGATTCACAGCAAAAAAAGAATTGTTCTTTATTAATATTTCGACATTGATGATTCATCAGGCTTAGTTTAGATTACGTGAAACGAATTTCATTACAAGTATTGAATACTAGCTGCTGAAGGTTATGCATGAAAATAAATCCCAGAGGTAGTCCGAATCGAACACAACTAGAATCAATCTTGCAGATAGAAATTTCAAGGAGACTATAATACCTGTTTACAAATAGGGATAGTCAAATAATTATCAATATTTTGATATTCAACCCAAATTTTAACTTGAAAGAAACATATATAACACAAAATTATGTCATATGTGTAGAAAAGGCCTATTTCGAAATAGATAGCTTCGATAAAAATGTTTGGTAGAAATCATTTTTAAAGAAGAAAAGGCATGTTTAAGAAGTAGGTCTAGGGAAATCTTAATGCCCGAATATAACATACACAACACAAGATCTTTTCATCAATAGTCTCTAGTTATTGATAGTGCAATGCAATGGATGATATCCTTCATTTTTTCCTAAAATGTCCTAAACCTGGGGCTCATTTGGACAAGTGTTCTGAATTATATATAAAGAGTCAGTCATATAAATTGACCTTAGATCTCCAGATTTTGTATCTCTATTTGGGAATCCTTTGAAAACTGCCAAAGCTCAAATTCAGGATCTGCGTCTTGGCCATCTAAAGTTTTATATTTATAGACAAAGATAATATCACAAAAACCACCTTTCCCTTTATGACTGGAGTATTGAACCGAGAAGAACTCTAAAAAAATGAGTAATAACTTTGAGTACTAGAAAATAGAGAAACCAAGTTCCGGAAGTGGTAAAACGTTCATCAAATCTTACAATAATGCCTTTTCCCCATTAGACTTCTATTACTTAAATCCAAACTTTGTCTTCTCTGTATAAAGAGGGTCTCCCCTTGAATACTGAAGGGAAACCTTAAGACATTCATAAGAACTGTGTCACTTATTTCTGAATTTGTTGAATGCTATATGCCTTTTATTTCTTAGATGTGAGACCGGTTGTCCTATGTCACAATTATGGTTAGAACGTTCTATAAGAATTATGAAATATCCATAGTTATATTGAATAATAATGTAGATGATGAAATTAGTTCTAAAATATCACTATTTGGCATTACCCGCACTGATAATTAATCTTTTTGAATACAGTCCACCAGCCATTCTTAGGATGTATTTTGTCCTAACCTCCCAAGAATGGGGTCACTTAATCAATTGAAAATACAAGAGACTTCACATGTTTGCAAGGACTTAGTTTTACACGACGAGAATCACCTTTCATCATCCACAACATCGTCCCTTTCCCGGGTGGTCGATGCTATTCTCGCACTCTATGAGCAAATGTTATTAAACATTGAATATCTTATGCCAACGAGTGTATATGCTCTTAAGAGACCTTGTACGCGGTCTACCGTTTAACAGTATTCAAGGTCGTTAACTCTCCCCCCCCCCCGCCATATGGCAGACTTTCAGTTCTGTCATTTATATGAAAATGGAAAGCCCTCAGTATAATGCCCGGCGTCCACCTACTACGATATGGTTCCAATATGGTCTACGATGCACCAACGATAAAAAATCTACATCGCGTCGGAAGTTCACCTAATATCGGGGCAGTTGACCACGTGTCTGCGATTAGGCAGCGATAAAAACCCCATACAATGCGTTGTGGATTGGCATGTCTAGACATATGTCTACGATTTTGCACCTTCCCGATATGTCTCCGATATTTGGTTTTTGTATCGGTGCCATATCGGGAGGTCTAAATTTCTATCGTAGTAGGTGGACGCCAGGCCTTATACTTTAACTTCTTTTGTATATTTACACATTGGCTGCTACAATTCAGCTATGTAAAAATGTATTTCTGCTACTTATAAACACGGCTTTCCTTACATGGATGGAATTCCTTTGCTCCCGAAAACAGCTGCCTTAGTTATTTCAAATCGGAATGAAGACTGCATCTATAATTGATAGATGAATGATTAAAATGCCTCGTTTATTTATCTATCATGACAGACACGTCACCCAGAATTATGAAAGTTTATTCACTCTCACACCTCACTTCATGAAAGGCTGTCATAGTGAATTATCTCTATTTTCAACTTGGGAACTGTATAAAACCGGTTGCTGGCTTATATGATACAATGCTGCCAGTATTTTATCATCCTGTGGTAATCTCTTGTCAGTTATTAATGAAATGCCTCCGCTCATACAATGTAGGTAAACTGATTTTGTGTGCAGCTATATACCAGGTCGGTAATTAAATATTGGTTGTTGATTTGCAGATTTCTCGAGGCTGAATAATCGTTCCTATATAAGGGTATATTTGATATATATTACTCATCTTAGATACTGAAAACGAGGTCTTACAATAAAGATGTTCCATAGGTATTCCCTTACCTGTTCCACAGGTATTGCAAGACCTGTTATATTTTTCTTGTGGAATCATTTCTTTTAAGGAATCCTTTTGGAAATATGGGTTGGGTCATTTGGTGCTATTGTAAATCGTAGTTCATATTACCTCCATTGACTGATTGACCGCCCTTTGAATCAACCACGTAGAAGGGACCTTAAAGAAACCAGTTGACGCCACATCTCTATGTTTCCCACTAAGGCAGATTTTATTTCTCATTTTAGGATACATTTTGCTGAAAGGCGTTTGGAAACAAGACTTAACCAAGGGACATTTGGACGTGATGCTGATGACACTTCATGCCCTGAATGTAACCCGCCTTCACAGAATAACCCTCTATAACACGTTACCGTATTTTTATGATTATAAGAGCTGCACATCTGATATTCTTCGAACATATTTGCCATACAATTCAAATTTTGTGAACATCTACTATAATGCCAGAACAGGAACAAATAGTCACAGAGATTCCATGGGAGGGAACTATCAGTATTTATACAGTTATTATACCTGAAAGAAAGATATGTTTGTGTCTGTAAACCATGAGTATTTTTGTTTATCACCTGAGGGGCTGAGGGTTCTGGCGCTTCACACCAACTCATAGAAGTACCAAATTAGCAAACATCAGGGAAATGTGTGATTACCACAATTTTATGAAGACCCCATCGCTCCTCTAGTATAACAAAGCTTATCAAGCCATGTATACTGCCAGACCCTGAAATAGGAAGCGTCGCAAGTCAGCATTAGAGGCTAAGGACTCGGAATATAAAGAAAATGAATATGTGGAGGGAAAAATTATGTTAGAATGTTGACACATGTCTCTATTACAGGGCGATCTGAGACGTGAGTCGGAACTTCTCGTCTAATTGCTAATTACTGTAGTTACCGGGAACCACGTAATTATCGAAAACAAAAATAAATATGAGTCGAATCATTTCGCTTTTATGATCAATTCGTAGACCCTCTGACCAAGCTTTCAAGCTGATACGCAAAGAATGCCGCTTCGAGATAGTTTTCCCCTTTAAAGATGTTTTCAGAAAGTAATAACACTAACTATTGTATAAGAAGGTAGAGATACTTTATGGCGCATGGAGTCTTTCTAGTTTTATTTTCACAATATTGCTATTGTAGAATCAGAACGTTTGGCAAGCAACAGATTGTCACTGTGCCATTTGAACCTCAAGGCGATTGCTACATGGATGATTGCTTTTGGGACGGGCTCCGGAAAGATGATTGCGATCGAAGTGATTGCTACCCAATTAGAGCTTATTATCTTTTATTCACATATAAGAGAAGCATTAAAAGGAGCTAAATCCACCTTAAACCATCCATAAACGTAATTTCAAGTAGAACTAACTGATCTCACATATAGTTTGGCACACTGAAAATCTAGATTGATATTTTCTAAATGATTAGATCGATGTCAGATGTACCCCAAAATAGATAGCGAATGTGAGAGGCATGAATGCGAGGGTGGCTTACAAGAAATAATAATAATACATAAATGGGGAAGTGTAGAAGCACCCTTCCTCCAAATATTCTCATATAATGTGGAGAGAGGTTTGGAGAATAGTTTGTTATTCATTGAAAACTATTAAAACTATGAAGTGAATAGTTGATTTGTTAATGAGAAAGCCACGAAAGAAGATATGAAATAGTATTTGTAGGGTGGGTAGGTGGTAACTTCTTTTAAGAGTCCGTTGGAGGAGTGGAGAGTGGCTCACACAGTCCGGGTGGTCATGTGACTCCCAGAGTATTCTCCTGCTCAAGTGACCACAAGTCGGTGACAATGATATTATTATATACCTGTGGTAGTATATCCTACACATACGGCCCGTTCTTTCCCATGTCGCATTTATAATATCCGTACAATACCTAGGTGACGTTCGGGGTATGTATGTTGTATACGGGGCATGTACAGTGGCAAAATACAAAAACAGGAATACTGTGTCTGTACGTGATAAATACTTGGTAAAATTGACGATAAAACGAACATCTGCCTTTGGCATCGGTTTCTTTTATCGTCAATTTTACCGCGTATCTATCACGTACAGACACAGTAACCCTGCTTCCGTATATTACCCTACACCTGTGACTGGACATCTACGAAATTCTACCCGCTGCTAGGGGTGTAGTATAAATAATGTTCGCACCCGCCGTGACCAACGTTTGGCTCAGTAACGAAATTTCTTGCATTACCCGTGAAACCAGTATAGGCATCATAAAAAAACCAAAATGACACTTCTCTTAACCATTCGCGAGGTCTCCAAGCATATCCTCTGTTAAATGCAGGCTAAGGTCTGGCGTCCACCTACTACGATAGAAATTTAGACCTACCGATATGGCACCGATACAAAAAGCAAATATCGGAGACATATCGGGAAGGTGCAAAACTGTAGACATATGTCTAGACATGCCAATCTACCACGCATTGTATGGGGTTTCTAATAGCAGAAACGTGGTCAACTGCCCCGATATTAGGTGACCTTCTGACGCGATTTTGATTTTGTATCGGGAGGTGCATCGTAGACCATATCGGTGCCATATCGTAGTAGGCGGACGCTGGGCCTTGCATCGAATAGAAGATACTAAGATTTGACGAGTGTAGGCCTAATTAAAACATATCGGCGCATGCGCATTGGGCCTTGAGCGTTGCACTTCCGGTTTAGCTTTCTCTTCTATTCGGACTTTCAGAGTCCTGTTAAAATATCCACGAGCGGCTAGAAGTGAGCAGTGGCCAAATATCGAGGTATCTAGTGCAGGAAGGTCATCTAATACCGTTTCAATAGCTTATATATGCGAAACCATTCGATGATAACACGTTGGTGAGTGGAAGCGGGCGACGCAAGCAAAGTTTACGTAGACAAACCCGTCAATAATTCATAGACAACATTGCGTTACCTGTTGCGGGTGCTTTCAACTAGCGGGTAGTGGTTTTGTGCGGGAATAGGGTGTCAATCGTGTAGGAGAAGGGTTAATAAAACGGCATTTTAAGTGAGTAGGAAGCGTATTGTAATAAGAAAACGTAGTGACTGAGCCCGTACGCGCTCAGTAACCACGTTTTCTGATATTACTTTCTTCTCATCGAAACTAATATTACTTAGCAACAGAGATGCATAGGTCTGAACTTTACAATATGATTAAGATTTCAAAGACATGTGAACTACCCCTACCACTTCCAGTTATCACCATTACAAATGGTACTTAGTATGCCTAACAGGAAACCCCAGACGCCCTTGCATTGCAATTGTATCCAAAGATGCAAATGTCGGCCATAAATGGATGGAAACATGCACGGATATGGGGCTTACAATGACCTCTGCGCGATCACTAAATCAATTATGACCCAGGAGTAAGTGTCCTGCAGCACTGTGCTGACTGCCATAGCCTCGTTCGCCATGTCTTGATGGCCAAGTTGTCTTCCTTATAAAATTCTGAAGGATCTTGTCTTCTGCTTAACGAAATAAGCGTGCAGAGAATCACTCCACATAAAGAATAATAGCACCATGAAGTAACCTTATTTTTTATTTGAATATTTCGGGAGTCCAAGCTCGATTTAGTGAAACCTTAGCTTTCTATTACAATAATTTGAAAGATTTCTTGTACGTCGGAGATAAAGTTATGGGTGAAAACTTATTGTGTGTTCTTATATTGTTTTCCATGTATTACAGGTATCTTGCATTTAAGATTTAGTCCGTGTTGAATGATGACATCAAGGTGTGATTATTTCCAATCTCTGGCCGTTCTTTAGAAGCACACATAATTGGTATCTAATATTCTAGGCCGTTTTCGCCGGCCAACTGCAGGGAGATTATACTATCACTGCACGAAACTTACCACTTTACATATATGTATGCGAAACGCGTCTATCAGTACAATTTTGCGTTTACAAGTTCGACCTATTAGACGTCTCGTAGACGCCTTATCTAGTGGCTTATATACGTGTCCATGGTACGATCTTATATATACGTCATATATACGCCTGATTCTATTTATTTACGCCACTATCCAATAATTCCGACCTCTGCCACTTGGGGACATCAGTGGTAGCATATTTCATTCCATTAACCAACCAAGTCTGTATTATATGAAAATTGCAATTTTATATTACCAATTTATTTTATAAAAATCCTAATTAAGTATAAATTGATTAATTACACATAGTAAACCTTGCATTATGTTGTTTTTTTAATTGTTTTTCTAATAGATCTTACTTCCAAACACCATTTCAATGTGTGGACAATCAGGCTTACTATATAATGACCCTCTTCAGACTTGAGGTTGAATCATGAAATCATCTTACACCCTGTGGATGCGGCCGCAGAGGTGTGAAAGCGGCCGCACAAGTGTGAATACGGCTGCACATGTATACCCGGCCCCCACCCGACACCATAACACCTCGCGGCGGGCAGCGGCGGGCAAGGGCGGGCGTGGGGGGTGAGGGAGGGTTTCCCACTGAGTCAACCTGTACAAACGCGGCTGCCGGCGGGCGGTGGGCGGTGGGCGGCGGGCAGCGGGGGGCTTCTCACTGAGGCTGGCTGGGGGTTGCGTGGGGTGGTGGTGGGGGGGGGGGGGGGGGGGGGCGGTAGGGGGGGGGGGGGTTGGGAGGTCGCGGGTGGCGGGTCAGTGTTGGTGCATACTCTACCAACACCCACAGGACGGGGCGGGCCGCGGGTTGCAATTTTTTTTTGTTGGTATCATATATACGCCAGGCGTATATATATGATACAACAGAAACCCAAAACGCAGACGCGTATAAGAGGTGTATACAAGTATAAACAAGCCACAATACAGCCGATACGTGCGTTATCGCGATGGCGTATATATATGTAAAATAGTGGTTTTCGTGCAGTGTATATATCTACGTGAAAGAGAAGGAGAGTAAGTTTTTTTTATCAAACATACATAGCTCGGATTATCCGACTTTTTTTAGTTGTGAGTAAATAAAATATACCTATGGCCAAACATTTACAAAATAGTTCCCGCTGCTTGGTTGGAAGATTAGGAATATATATGTGCCCGATATCTTACATGTTTGGCCCTCGAATGAAATTTAACTCACTATTGTGATATCTACGTGCATCCTATTAAACAAATAAACAAAAATGGCGGCCGCCCTTGCCTCACTATAAAACGTCTTCCATAAATGGAGCCTAGCGAGAACCCTCAAAGGGTAATGTCAAAGGCCTGTCACTTACCGGACTGGAATTAGCTCTCAGCAGCTTGTGAATAAATGTCTTATCAAGAATTTAGGATTATATTTATAAATAAGTGAAGTATTGAAGTAATGGTGGGCTGTGATTTGCCGAGAGTTTGATATCTCAGGGAATCACAGTGCTTCTATTGGAGTGGAAAGGCACGTAACCACGGGCCGTGGTGAGTGGACGAGATGTGGTGAGCTTTGAATCGACGACACGTTTTAGCATCGATTTGAAGTCACAAAGAAAACATAGTGTCTGAGCCCGTAGGGCTGCTGTTCTCGATCTTTTGGAGCAGGGCGTATTTTTGAATCAAAAGACCTGGAACGGACATACCTACAAGCTCAATAACTATGTTTTCTCATATTGTTGTATTTTGTAAATAAATTCTATATCAATGAAAATCATGGTCATTCATTAAGTAAAGTGCATTGTCCTGTTATCAAGTTATTGTCCTGTTATCAAGCCTCGGAAACAAAAAAGAAAATGTTGTTGATGTAATGAACACCACTGGGTGTGCATTGAAACCAGTCGCCAGATTGAGCACAACCCAGGATAAATAAATGTTTAAAAAAAGTGTCTCCCTATAATATTCGCCCCGTTACACATGTAACGTTAAAATGTAAAGGGAGCCGGTTATGAAGTAAGGTTTACATGTACAGAGAGCAGGTTCAAGAATAATGTCTCTTCATAGGCTGAGGAGAATCACAACCATATATTAGGAAGTGTTATCTAGGATCTCAAATTGATGTGTAAAGAAATAGGTTAAAAAGCCTACTTTATGGATTTAGGTGATCATGAAAATGAACGGTGATCCAGATAGAACCAGACATCTACTGTACTACAATATGCTTATAATACAATATGTTTATTTCATTTCAGCACTCCTACGAGGTAGTATACATTTTTTTCTTTTATAAATTTTATTTTCGACAATCACTTCCACCTACTTCCAGGTGTTTTACCAAAGGATAGTCGTACGACTCTAATACAATATCCTTCGAAAAATTATCAACGTTCATTAATTGATTCGTCTACAGGTAACTAATAACCAATATCCGTCATTAGACCGTATCCTAAAATATTTCAACAGTACAGGTTAACATTTTATCTAATTTTTGATCAATGAGAATTTGCTCAATTAGAATTCGGTCGTACGACCGCACTTAGCATTGTCCAACCATTACTTGCGACATCTAATATTCCTTTAAGAGAAGAGAGGTCCATCGACTATTTAAATTACTTTTTCTCTTTTTGTACTCTCTCGATCTTTTTCTCATAATCCTTTTCATCTTTTTAGGTGGTTCACACATAACAGTATATTATATTATTTATCCAATATGTTACTAAGATAAGATAATTAATAATGAATAACTCGAAGGCGGGATTGGCGGAATAATATATAAAACCAGGCTTTATTAACAAATAACAGTGAGACTTACCCCGACCTACACATCAAAATGTACAGGAAGCTAAGATCAAATACACCAAAGGTAAGACTAAAACGTGTCCGATACCGGTGAGATATTGAAGCAGAGTAACCGTTAAGGAGCCTGGTAACCAGGTAACCAGCATCTGCGACTGGTAACCAGGTAACTAGGGAAGAAAATACGTGACGATTAATAAACAATTATAGTCACGGATTGAATAAATTGATTAATACAATTGGATATAACTTATATACATATAACAGAGTTGATATTCAGATATAATATTATTTATCCAATATGTTAATAAGATAAGATAATTCGAAAACGGGATTGGCGAAATAATATATAAAACCAGGCCAAATACCCGCCAAACACAATTGAAAGTCAATTCATAGTTGATAAATACTGAGATACCAGAGTATCTGTATTGGATAATGATTGAGGTGTATCGTGAATGTATCGGA
The DNA here is from genome assembly GCA_950022655.1 of Alentia gelatinosa. Taxonomy (NCBI): domain Eukaryota; kingdom Metazoa; phylum Annelida; class Polychaeta; order Phyllodocida; family Polynoidae; genus Alentia; species Alentia gelatinosa. Next base: position 105,991,099 of record OX465580.1, read on the forward strand.
ATACTGCTGAGAAATTCCAATTACCCTTGGATTTTATCGAGTCCAGGTCCATACCCAAGGCCCTGAGGAGAGAGGTGCCATCATGCCTTAAAGAGTGACATGACACCTTCCCCCCCCCCCATCACATTTTATGGCCAATGAATTAAGGCGATTTTTCACCCATTGATAATTTAGAGGAATGTAAATAGAACCACACCTCAATCTGATGAGAAAATCTTTTGGTTCCGGAGATTGGTTATTAAAAACCCATGTAAGGAATGGGAAAAACCTTCAATTTTGTCAAATCTAAGAAATTTAGGTTTTACACCAAGTTGATCCACTTTGGAAGTAGAGATCTTTAAAGTCATGTGATCTTGTGACAAAGTAATAGACTCCCCTAAGAGGGTATGATTTGATAATGTTAAATGCGACTTGCGCAAAAGGCCTCTAAAGCCCAAAAGTAGTGATATCCAGAAGACTATATCTTCCTCTTTAGATTTATCCAGCATACGATAAGTAGATTTCATATTATCACAGGTTATAGGGTAATGAGTAGAAGGAGGGAATACAGACTCAAACTGAATACCTTTTATTGTCATTTTAACCATGAAATTGTTAGACATATCATTGAAACCTCTTAAATTGTTCTGGAAGCTCACAACCGATAAATAATTTTGTTAGTAATGTAAATGTAGTAGTAGGAAAAGGATTCTAAGACCTTTTATCACAACATTTTAAATAGCATTTTAGCTGTTGGTCCCTAGTTTTCCTAGTGTTATCAGAAACAGCAGTATAAATGAAGGATCTTTGTTTCGACATTAGTGACTCCAACACGAGGTCTGAAATTAAAAGCAACACATTTTCATATTTTTTAGAGTACCAATTGTTTTACCTAGAAAACCTTTATTGTTTAAACGAAACAATTGATCAGCTAGGGTGTTGTCCTCTGATCTGATATATGTAGCATGGAGATAAATATGATACAGGAAACATGTCCAGAATAATACTCGAATCCATTTCATACAGTTTTTATTCTTACTCCTTCCCGTGTTTACCATGGCCAGAACTTGCATGTTAACAGTTACAATATTTATCTCTGTATTTTTATAGGCCTTACCCCATCTTTTTACGCCCATTAACACAGGCCATAGCTTATAGAGATTTATATTCCTTTCCAGATTTTCAACATTTGGACATGCCATGTAGTGGTGATCATTGATAAATTCGCATCTCGAATTATCCCAAGATCCATAAATATAATCCCTCCCTGCCCATGCACCGAAACCAAGAGGAGATGAGTCTGAGGTTATTGGGCAATATATGCATTCCTTCTGTATTATTTCTGTTCCATTAAACAACTGACAAAATTTCTTCCACCATTTAAGGTTTTCAAGTAGATCATGTTTTTTTAGGAGTTTCCACAACACTATCAAAAATTCTTTTGCTGAAAGTTCTCCCTCCTCTAACCCCCTGAGAACAAAAAGAGACTAGGCCTCCGAGGCTTTCCAATTCCTTCTTTGAAACTGTATCAACCTGAATGATATTATCTATCAATTTAGATAATTTATTCACTTAAGTCGTTGGTAATGACAAAGACATATCCTCTGAATTAATTTCTATACCTAAAAATACTGTCTTAGTTGATGGGTCTGTCACTTTATTAGGTGATACCTCAAATACGAAGTTTTCCAGAATTGATATCAATTCATCCATTTTTAAGAGAAAATCACAATAATCTGTACCGATTATTAAGAAATCATCTAGATAATTGGTTATCCTTGTGATAGTTTCTTGAGCTGCAATGTCCACCACAAAATTGGATATGTGAGTGGAAATTTCTGGGGCCATTTGAGGCCGAAACACAGCCTGGCATCTTCATAAAATGATACTTGACCGCCAAAATCTCATTTCAGACCTTGAAACTTTGTTTGGCCTGCTCTTGTATTTACAGACCTGTAAGCCGATCTGATATCAACAACGCTCATGTATTCAAATTTGTTTAAATTCTCTACTGCAGAATAGACAGTGTTATAAGCCAAATATTCATAAGTACTTTCCATGTAGTTATTTATGCTCATTCCCTCAGGTAATGAGCAATCGGTAATCGGACGTAATTTACCATTACTTTTATAAACAGCTCCTATGGAGTGTACGCATTGTGATTTGGTTTCTACAAGTTTAACTTTACCTGATTTAAACTCGTCTTTTAGTATACTACTCATTTCCTCGTGTGCTCTAGGCTTTAGGATACCGGTGAGATATTAAAGCAAAGTAAACGTTAAGAAGCCTGGTAACCAGGTAACCAGCATCTGCGACAGGTTACCACGTAACTAGGGAAGAAAACATGTGACGATTAGTAAACAATTATAGTCACGGATTGAAAAAATTGATTGATACAATTGGATATGATATATATACATATAACATAGTTGATATTCAGATATATATACACACATAAAGCAGGTTACAGAAAACAATACATTGACATAGAAAACAAATCATGACAAAGATGAAATCAAATAGCAGAACCTCGGCGCAAATACGACTGAGATTCATCAACTCTGTGCAAATATGAGTATCAACTATTAATGAAAGCGATCGATATTGTATACGATCTGTAAGAAAAATAGGAGTGGGTGGATATGCAATCTTGTAAAAGAAACTTTGTTTATGTTGGGGTGGGCTTACCCCATCTTTTTACGCCCATTAACACAGGCCATAGCTCATAGAGATTTATATTATTTTCCAGATTTTCAACATTTGGACATGCCACGTAGTGGTGATCATTGATAAATTCGCATCTCGGATTATCCCAAGATCCATAAATATAATCCCATTTCTTCTGTATTATTTCTGTTCCATTAAACAACTGACAAAATGTCTTCCACCATTTAAGGTATGCAAGGTGGGTGGATATGCAATCTTGTAAAAGAAACTTTGTTTATGTTGGGGTGGGGATGTGGGCAGAAGAAGGAGGAAGTAGGTGTGGGGTATTCTGGAGACTCAGTTAGGGAACTGTACGGTAGGTGGAAGGTTAAAGGTTATAGAAAAAGACTTAAAGTGGGAGGAGGGAACAATGATCTTCTTTCTTTTACTTTCTTAAAGGAATAACACATTGTGGCTTTATGATGAGAAAAGTGAAGAGGGTACAGCAGTAATGATATCATATGTTTTATATATCACTTCTATAGAGAATGAGAAACAATTACCTAGTCACGTGTAGACTTGAAACCTAGAGGTTCGCTCTTCACGATAGTCGCTTGTGCACTAGATGGACTCTTAGCAGTTGGACATCGGAATCCCGCAGGTTTTCTTAGTATGATAGACACGCCATCTGGTGATGGGGCTGGCTATATATTACTTACGTTCTGTGCTGGCTTCCTCAGCTGATGCCAGGCCCAGTCCATTCACCTCGTCGGGATGCTGCTAAGTGCAACGGTGCAAATACAAACGCACGCCATTCTCTCACCGTAGCCGTTGTGGCTTCCGATATGGTCTATGTAGATCTATGCATTGCAAATATCTGCAACAGACACAATTATGGTGATCCAGATCTCGTTAAAGACTAAAACACCCCTAGTGAGGCATGACAGCGATCTCTGGAGGCGCCAGGAAAATATGGCGAGCGTATATGAACTGGTATTTCATGATGATATCTCCCATCGATAATTTAGCATCTGTGAAGCAATGTTAGTCTGTGAAATATAAAATAATAGCTCACCATCTTTTAATCGCTGCCATGCCTTGCTTGGTGTCTTTTTCCTTAACCCAAATATGCAACAGTCCTGCATTTCCAACTCTATACATTATTTCTTTTCGATATTACACCCAGACGGTTTCCAGTTGTTTTGTATTATATAGAGACTTCGATGGGACCAGTGCAACCAGGAATCAGGCATGTATTTCGGAGCACTTTAATAAAAAAAAATTATCAATATTCATTATCACCAAAATTACTGCATTAAAACAGTCCCCATTTGGTAGCAGCTCCTCCCTGTCTTGATGTCGTCAGTGTGTGTCCCTCCTGGCATGTGTTACAGACTGGAATGAGACTGGGTCGATCCTCATTGGCTGTTGCTTCAACAACCAAGGGCAAAGCTTGCAAGCTCAGCTTGGAGCAAGATGCCACTGACTGTCTGTATATATGCTAAAGAATCTGTCATTAAAAGCAGTTAAGTTCTTGACTCATAGCAGTAAAGAAGCCGGTACCTAGTGGAGTTTCTTTCTCCCTTACTTTTAAGGTCCACACCTAACTAGTCTAGGCCGCTAGACTTTACAGACGGTTAATTATCTAAAACGCGGTGAGTACAGGGACAGCTTTGTTGATGTTTTGCTTTCACACTTTCGGTTTAACCAATCTTTGGCTATCAATGCTTTGTGATGGTCGTTAGAAAATATCTTTTGTGTATGAATATATGACCCTGGATGTCTGTTTGTTTACTTTACGGTGGTCTCGGGTGTGTGCATAATGCTGGGTCTTCATGCTGTGTAGATTAACCTCTGAATCAGGGAAACGTCCGCCATTACGTTTATTCATTTTCTGATACGAGAATGAGGGTGGTCTTGTTGTACGGAGGGACCCAAGGGTAAACTTCGTGTCAAATGGAATTTGTCTTCTTGGTTAGTAATAGATAGACATTCGTTTATAGGTATATAAAAAAGATGGACATGTATATTGTTGATGCCTATCAGCGTGCCATTAGTTATTGCTACATGAAATATGATGTATCTATCAACCTAATCATATATCAACCTCATTAACCACGTCATACTTATAGCCGTACGTCAGCAGGTGATATAAAGGTACATCCGATCGTTATCAATATAAGGTAAATGTTTACCATACTAAGGTTATAACAATTCGAGAAGAGGACGCCTTTACGCTGTACGTCAAAAATTGAAATTGTCAATTGCATTATAATATCATACTGCCTTCGGCATCGTGATAATCGAATTTTACATTGTATTTTTGGCGTACAACTACAGTAAACATGTTTCCGTATATCATTATAAAACGGGCGGTTTTCAGAAAATAAGTTTTCTTGAAATAACTTTCTAGTAAGTGATATTTTAGCGGTTTTTCATCTGACATCCTTCTCATCCCTCTGTCCCTGTACATGTACTCTATGGACACATCAGTTCAATTAGAGCAGGTTCTGCGATGTATAGCAACGCCCTTCACTCCTGATTCTAACCGAAGAGCCTTGCATATATATTCGACCCAAGAGGTCATTGGTTGGTGTAGGAATCCAACTGTCTGGCACGAAGGGGCGAGGATGGTGGTAGGAGATCCTGACAGCAGCATTCCTGAGGTCTCAGGTCAAGGCTATTTAAGCATCGACTGAATGTGATAAAATCTACCCTGCACGTTGTCGCACTGCCCACATACCTGATCCGTGACTTCCAAAATTCCACTCTAATTGTAAATGTGAACGGTCTTCCAGTCAGATCGTCTTTATTACACCCCTCGGTTGTCTGGCACAGCTAGTAGGAATGTTGTTAGCTATGATTACTATAGGCACCGAACATTTGCAACATTATGTTCATTTATACTTCTTGTCCTTCGGCTGGATATTCCAAATTTCTATGGAGATGTGAAAACACATCTAGATTTGTTCCTGATCTATCATAGAACTTAGTTAAAAGCATAAAGATTATTGTTTAACAAGTGCCCGTATCGATATAGTAAAAGGGAACTTATCAGTAAGGCCTGGCGTCTATAAACTCCCGTGACCCTATGATAGACCTTACAATGCGTGCATCGGGGTACTATCGTAAAACTGGATGAGGTTTAATCTTGGCCACCGTATTCCACGACTGGAGTTTGGCAAAGTGACTTCATGAGTGGAATGCGGTGGCCAAGATTAAAACGAATCAGGTTTTGATTTTATCCTACCCTATCTCCTCGATTTTGGAATATTACGTGATAACAATGCTGTATGCCACTAGTAGCATATAAAACTGCGTATGTCAATCAGCGTGGCATACGGAAACCCAATGTTAAGCCTATGGGATTTTATATTAGGGGTAGGATAAATCCTCAGGTGAATCGGCTCCGGATTAAAGCTGACTCCCCAACGCTATCGATTGTACGAAGTTAGCAACGAATGCAGTAAAAAAGGTTGGCTTGCAGCGTATAGGTGAAAAAGCAGTGTTCTGTAAGAGGAATTCTTTATTAGGTAAACAGTGTCATCTCACCTAGGTGAGTTTTGCAGAACATGTGATGGTCACGTGATGTCAAGGTAGCATACTTATTGGTGGTTGCTGGAGTATATATGATATAGAGGCGAGAGTCTGTGGAACGAGTTGCCCGAGCATATAAAGAGGCTAGACAGCAAGTCAGGTTTCAAGAAAGTTATTAAGGCAGGAAGGAATATCTTATTCATAACAAAATAGGGTAATATCAATCCCAGACCAAAGTTGACTCTGTAATAATATATCTATATCTGAAAATATCTTCAGCTCATTCTGCTTCACTAATCTCATTCCCATAAAAGCATCTCACACTTGTTCCATTTGTAAAAGCATATTTTCTATGTAGTTAATGCAAAGAAATCAGCATAGACTTGAGAACTATACATGCTTGCGAGCCGACGAGTGTATTGCCATAATGTAAAACCGTCCCAAGGGGTGAATTGTGTGCATCAATAAACAACAACAACAGCAACAAAAGGTATATTGGAACTTAACGCGCTAGGCGCGTGGTAGTAAGAAAGTACCATCTGGCTGAGAATCAGCTCTGTGAGTGATAATCGTGCAGGAGCAGCACTTTTGCTCCTGCACGTGTGCCAGAGGCTTTATTCTACCTGGAGTGTGGTCACCCAATCGAACTTATGTGTGTGGAGTATTTGCTATCTCCGTGAGTCTAGGAGAACTGACAGTTTGAGGACTGAATCCTCATAGCGATGACACACGGAGCAGCAAAGGCTACCAACGAATGAACCCTGGAGTACACTAAGGAACTAAACATGGTGACTTTTTTGAGCAAAGGAAAGTGACTGAAACACCAATAGATTAAGATATCAAAATGCGGAGTATTCATTGAGACCAGAAGTTTTGTGACAATTGAACTTAGAAGGCTTGAAATTTCAAATAAGGTTGATAATGTGAATGTCATTGCTTGTGAAATGAAACAATTTGATATTAAACGAATTTGATACTGCTCATTGTTTGTGGTTCTGATGGCCTGAAGATACATTGTGAACTTGTTAAAATAAGCTTATTAAAGATTTAACAAGGTTCATTGTCTTATGTTTTACTTATGGTTGGATGGAGTCTGAGTTTACCGTGCCTGTTCATCCGTAATATTCCTAGTGATGCTCTAATAAGTTTAATGAATGACTAAGCAGCGATAAGACAATTATCCCGCTCGGATAGAATGAAAGAGATCCTTAATCAACTTCCTGCTTCGAGTTATTCACATCTAAAGCTAGCGACCTAAAATGTTCATCGAGGGTTAACCTTAAAGTAACAATTAGTAATAGTCTAATGAAGATCAAAGACACAACAACAATACACAACATTTGACAAGGCAAGGTGTACATGACTACCCATGGCTGCTTAATGTGTTCTCAGTGACTTTGAAAGGTCACAGGAAAAACCCTAATCTGCCCATACAACAAACCGTTTAGATGATCTCAATGCATGGCCTCCCAATTTCTCTGAATAATAGAATCTTAGGAACTTCTTTAAGCTAAGAAAAGCAATCGAAGTCAATCAAGTAACATCTAGAATTGAATGTAAGCTTTCCCAGGACATAGTTATCCCTACATCAAATATGCACTTTTATACTACAACTATTGTTTACCCACCAACCTTCCACCACTGGCCAATGGAGTTCCGGAGGAACTTATATGTTATTAACCACCGATTATAGAGTCTCCTTAGGAGTAGCATTGGGTATGAGTAATTTGCCACCAGGAGATTACTGGGGCCCGGAACCTCCTGATTCTAGATTTAGGAGATTACTGGAAATAGTTCCAAAACGTCATTGGGCCCCTAGCGAGCAAAACACGAACTAATAAATGCACGCCATCTGTCGCGATATCGGCGAACGTCTCGGTAAAATGTCAACAGAGTCGGCAGCAGACGATACTACGATCATAACATCACAGTGTACGTGAACTACAGAATTAAAAGATCAAGTTTGGCATATCCTATACTCCATAATCGGGTAGATTACCTGTTGTTATCTCAGAGGTCTTACCCTGTGTTGTCAGTATTACAATGTGCATTTCATCCTCTGAAGAACATCTAAATCTAAAAGCAACGAAAATATTAGCGATGAACGGTGGTTAATAAGTACAATATGAACTGGTTTCAGATAAAATCGACCGCAATCTCCTCGGACCAGACTCTATGTAATCACCTCGCTATCGCTATCAAAAACCTAGATTATTCAATGGGCCCCAGGATTGACAAAAAATACGTGTTATCTGCCTCAGCCTATACCCTCAACTTCCACTGATGATTTGCCCCATCTAGTATCTCTTCTGACAACATTATTCACCCTCTCTTCATGCCTAAAATGGCCTGATGCGCATGCTAATTTAAAGTCTAGAGGCTCGTTTCTCAGTGAGCACATCCTCAAAAGCATAACCATGCAGGCAAGTTAACTCAGAATGATCTCTTTCACTTGTGATTCGGCATATGACTTGTAATTGTCTCATAAGATTCTTGGAAGTTATATACTTCAACGAAATCAACTTTATTTGATTTTCAAATGAACAGGTTCCATGGAAGGGTAACGATAAGAATGTGAATTGTTCACAGCCAGACGAGGTTACCTCCAGATGTTTGCTGGCACATTTGGATCCCTAGGCGACTCTCAGATTCCCCTGGAGGAGACCATAGGACTTCTTCCGCCAAAGTAACCTTCGGCTAAGACTTTGACAGGTGGTGGTAACCTGAGAGAGCCAAATGCACGCAGGTATCCTCCCCAGCTCCATCTGGTGTATGTGTATGGTACTACGACCGCTCCCACGTGGTCCACAGCGGCAGGCCTGAGCCCTTGCATGGCAAGTGTGTCCAGGCAAGCCTTATTAACCTTTCCCTCATAGCTCAACATTCACCTTCATTCGGTCCACTCGCTAAGCCTATGAAGGGCGATTTACAGCTTGCAAACCTGATTAGTTGGAGCTAATCTGGGTCTCATCTGTCCAGCTCAGGTTTCTGCTTAATGGGTCCTCTGGTGACAGCAGGTGGGGGGGGGGGGGGGGGGGGGGATCAAATCGGCCAAATCCTTGACCCGAACCTCCACTGGACCTTACTTCGATTTCATAAGTTTCAGTCAGCATCAACATTGAAGACAAATAAATAGCATAAAACAGTCTTAGTTCCTAAATTCTGCCATTCTGGATGAAGTTAACCATAAACAGGAATGCAAGTTTGCTGGAAAAAATGATGGAAATGTTAGAAATATATAGGATACTCAAATTCCTTTTTTTTCGTCCTGACTATCATCCCCATGTTAACATTGTTAATTCTTGAGGAGAAGAAGAGGGATGTATTGAATAACTCATGTTCAAAGAAGATGACTGAAGTGTGAGGGACACTGGTTGGTTGTACCCTAGTCCTTGCTGAAAGGTGAAATCTCTCCTACTTTTGATCATTCAAGAGACCTTGATCATTGTTAGGATAAAACACACATCAAAACTTGCTGGGGGACACTAAACAGGAATTTCTAATCCACAGTTGGCATCACATAGTGGTATTTTTGTTAACACGATTTATCATTTGGAATCATAAATGAATCTTATGAAATAAAAAAAGTAATGGCCAATTATGGAGACTTCACCATGTGACCTGACATGTGGTACTTGATATCATTTATCATCTTTTTTACACATTCTAAATGTCATGTCATACTTACATTCTGTGAAGGTTTTATCTATGTTAATCAATCATTTCCCATTCAATTACCAAAATCCTAATGATTTCCTATGTCTTAAAAAATGATGCCTCTTGGCACCATCTGACCACCTAGACTGTATGCTAATGCATAAAGGCATCACCTGTCACAAATAGTTTGATATATTACAGAGAGGATGGAGAGTGGGGTAGGTCGGTTAAATTTCCCAGGAAATTCACATTTAATCTTTAATAATGGCCCCTATAACAGGGCAGTTTTATTTCAGACTCAACCAAACAAAGCAAAAGCTTGTGGCTTCATGTTGTTTATTTGGTGAAATGTCATGATCTGTCATCTCCATGAAAGAGTTGATCCCTTTTCACTTGAGTCACCAGACTTGGAACAAGTGTCAAATTAGCCTATGTGAAAGTAATAAAACGATGCTTATTTGTTTGTTAGGTAGTTTAACATAACAGGGTGTGCTGTCTGGTTGATCCAGCCAGCTTTTCTTTTCGATTATATCTACATTTCCAGGAGGCTTAGTCACAAGAGCCTTCCACAAGAACTATATTGTAAAAAATGTGATCTGGATGAGACAATGTTGTAAAAAATGTATTCTGGATAGGACAAAAGGGCTGCCACATGAAAAGTTATACCCTAATACCAGTTTGAGAAAGCATACCTTCTGCCTGTTTAACAACAACCCTCTGGTTCAGACATAGAAACACTCAACTAAAGGCCCGGCCCCACTGGTGTGATGCGATTGACTGTGCGAATCACATGCGATAATATTCAATATATTAGATATTGTCGCAAGGCATTCGCATGTCCATGTGAACGTCTGCGAACGTCTGCGAACCCAAATTCGCATGGAAAATCGCCTTAGTGGATCTGGCGCTTAAGATACAAACTATTAGAATGATCAGGTAAAGAGTAACCTCTACTCACTCTTACCTTGCCAACTTCCCTTCACTTCTTAATTTTCTCATTCTTTTTCTTATCTGCTTTCATTTTACCTTTACTTCCTTCTGCAGTTTCAAGCATAGTTTCAGTGATATCAGGACTAACAATGACCTTGTTAATATGTTCCTCACCCTTTCGGGGTTTGCAGGCAAAAAATCTTTCTCGCACAACAACAACTGAAACCCGAAATATGGTGGAGATATATTGACAATGTTTTCTTCACCGGGGAACATGGAGAAGATGAGCTAGAAACATGGGTAACAAATCTGAACAGTAGCCATCACTTCATAAAATTCACGATGGAATGGTCAAGAAATGCTATTGCATTCCTAGACACCAGGGTCATAGTAGACAGGAACGAGATATACACGGACCTGTACACCAAACCCACAGACGTGATCACATATCTCAGATACGATTCCGCAGATCCACCAGCAACAAAGCTGATATACAGTAAAAGCATGCTCAAGAATAAATAAACCAGTTCATTGACAAAGGATACATGAAAAGGATCCTCAAAGAATGCAAACAAAAAGTGGAAAAACAGGAGAGGATAACCCTCTTGAATGAGGACAACACAAAAAACGATAAATACTCACGGGAGAAGGCATTCTTAATCTCAACATACAGACCAAGAGGGACCAGCAGGGAGATTTGGTGGATAAAAACTGGGTAAATTGATAACCCCAAAGCAGATCTACAAACGCAGGCTCGTGAAGGGCTACAAACGCCAGAAGAACCTGAGAGAACTCCTGGTGAGGACCAAACTTAGTGTAGACAGTGGACTTGGCAAAAAGACAAAGCCTGAAAAGAATAGCTCCTCAAACAATGAATGCACCAAAAAAGATTGAAAATACTGTAAAATGATAGACACAAAGGGTGAGATGCTACACCCAAGGAACATCAAGAAGGGTAGCACCCAGAATGATGTCCCAACACACTTTAACGAGTGTGATCACAAAGGGGCGACGACATGAAGGTCTACATCTTAGACTTCATCTTCAGCCACCTGAGCCGCAAACGAGCAGGATCCCAAGGGAACAAAATTGAGTTCAATTGAATCCACCGGCTCAAAGGCCAGTCCCCATGGAGATAAGTAAGTGAGACACCTCGGGAACGTTCCGCCAATAAAACATTCCAAAACATAAAATGACAGCGCCCATAACTACCTCACAACACCTGAAGATGATTCAGTATAAATTTGAAACCACAAGTCTAGTGCTAGCGTGTTGGGACAGCGAAAAAAGCTGTTAAAATCGATTTTAAGGTTTTTAGGATTAACATTTTTGATGGGAATTCTACGGAAAACCTCGTCTGCGAGATTACTGGTCTACCCTTGTCACCATTGCCACACCATACTTTAAATCTAGTATGGTAAGAGATTGATTCCAGTAAATACTTCGGTGAGTGTCACTGTCACTGTCATTGAATCTGTATAGGAGTCACTATTGTCGAACTGTCACTGTCACTGTATTCATATTTGTATTTATATCACTCGTATCACTTGTAGATGTACCTGCTGAAAAATATATTTCTAATGCGAATATGTATTCCCGCAGACCGATCATGACGTTCCATCTAAGCTCAGGAATGCTAACGTCGCCATCTCCGCATTGTGCATAAATTTGTTTCTTGTTACTTGCTATAGAGTGACATTTAGGCCAAGGGGCTGGCATACGTGGACTGAATAGAATTTATAAAAGGCTACATAGCCAACCGGTATAGTGTCAGCACCGCGTCGGCCATGAGGCAGGTGGCCCTTGGGAACCGGCAGCGAAGAACTCTATCGGCCCATAGGGAAATCAATCAGGAATCGATACACGACGAAACACACAGAACGGGGCACACCGGAAGTGACATAATCCGCCCGCCCTGACGACGCAGTGTCGCGTGTATTCCTGTATCACTGTCGGTGTCTCAAATCCCTGGTTTTACGTCATTGACCGCTAGAACAACGTCGTTAGCCAACCTCAACTGGTGACGCCACATGGTGGGGTCAGGCAAATCAAAATAATGCTACCTTTTGGTGCGCAGTTGGCATGACCTCCATGGTTTGCACCTATGAGACGTCCTACTGGGTGATACGATGAAATTCTTGATATATTTTTTTATTGTCAGGATTCAGTATTTTGTTAATGTTTTATCCGTATAATGGGAAGCCAAATTATTGTAGAAAATAGCTCTCTGATTATAGAGTATAAGTTTTGTTGTAGATATGTACACTGCACGAAACCTACCGCTTTACATATGTATCCGAAACGCGTCTAACAGTAGGATTTTATGTCTAGAAGTTCGACCTGTTATCCATCTCGTAGACGCCTTATCTAGTGGCGTATATACATGTCCATGGTGCGGTCTTATACACGTCATATATACGCCTGATTCCGTTGTATACACACCACCCTCCAATAGTTCCGATCTTTGCAACATGGGGACACTACTGGTAGCATATTTCATTATCCATTAACCATCCAAGTCTGTATTATATGAAAAAATACAATCTTGTATTACCAATTTATTTTATAAAACATTTATAAAACCGGATTGAGTATAAATTGATTAATTACAACTAATAAACCCTGTATTAATTTTTTTTACCCTTTTTCTGATAGATTTGACTTTAAAACACCATGCCTATGTGTGATCAGTCTTGGCCTAGCATATAAGGACCCTCTTCAAGGTTATAGCTGACTACTGAAATCATCTTACCCCCGTGTGAATGCAGCCGCACACGTGTGAATGCAGCCGCACACGTGTGAATGCGGCCGCACACGTGTGAATGCGGCCACACACGTGTGAATGCGGCTGCACATGTGTACCCGGCCCCCATCCAACACCATAAAACCTCGCGGCTGGCAGCAGCGGGCATGGGCGGGCGGTTGGGGTTGGGGGAGGGTTTCCCACTGAGTCAACCTGTACAAACACGGCGGGCGGTGGGCGGTGGGCGGCGGGCAGCAGGGGGCTTCTCACTGAGGCTGGCTGGGGGTGGCGTGGGCTGGTGGGGGGGAGTCGGGGGGTGACAGGGGGGGGGCAGGAGACGGGGGTCGGCGGGTTTAAAAACAACAACGGGCATGGTAGAGGTAGCAGACTTTTTAAATTTTCGGTACACATACACATACACATACACATACGCCTGACATATATATATTGCGCAGAGCATGTTTTATCTTGGATACGCCAGGCGTGAAATACAGCCAAGTCACGCGCGTCTACATATGGAAACTGTTTCGTAGACACCCGAAACGCAGACGCGGATAAAAGGTGTATACAAATGTAAACAAGCCACTTTACAGCCGATACGTGCGTTATCGCGATGGCGTACATATATGTAAAATGTTGGTTTTCGTTCAGTGATATTGCTCTAAAAGCCCGTTTCCATTGGCCGATTATGCTGCACGGATCTGCAGTTGGGAACCACCGGTTGATTTCTTTGGTACACTGACGCCAGATTGGCGATGGAAACGAGACCTGCAGAGAATGCCCACGGATTTGTATATAACAAGACCACCAGCGACGGATTCTATCACAGAAAATCTGTGTGTATCTGGTAAATACAGTAAAAACAATGCATGCACTACATCCTCCCAGATCTTTTTTATACCGACTACAAGCTTGTCTCGATTGAATGACGAAAATGAAAGAGATTTTTTTCAAGAGTTACCCTTAAAGACTGTCAGTATTAGCATTGAGTGTATTGGGTATCTAAGAATCGTCCAGGATGATTTCTATTCGCTGTTTTTGTCGGTCAATGGAAATGAGCTTATAGTCAGTTTCCATTGTCGGTGTGATTGCTGCGTGTCCCTATAGCCATGAGGCCGTACTCGGCCGTGTTTATCCAGCGACGGTCTAACTAACCTGCCGGTTAGATGACCCGGACCTGCAACCCATCAGTCCCCGAGACAAGGAGGTCACAAATTCAATCGTCTAGGGTAAATGCCGGATCTGATTGAATTGTTTCAAAGCATTTTGATTTTATTTATTAATCAACAAAAAAGATGAATAAGATGCATACAGATACGTAGGTATCAGATACACCCATATATATATATATATATATATATATATATATATATATATATATATATATATATATATATATATATATATATATATATATATATATATACTGGAAAGAAATCGTTTAAATCCATTTCTTTATACAAGATGAAAAAATGGATTATATAACAATTTTCTTCTAGGCATAATGATTTCGTGAAGCATCCTGAGTTATAAAGATTACAGAATTGATTGATAGCATCCTAGACAGAGCCAGCTTTCCAAGTACACTATCAATTCGCCATGATCAGGTGATCAATGAAATATCTCACGCCTCAAGTGATCCTCTTCGTCCACATTCTCCCGACTGCCCTCTTCAGACACATTCTGCGTTGACGATTGGAGTTATCCAAACTGGGTACTTATATAAAACTGCATCGAGAATCGTATAAATTCGCCTCGATGTGACGTTTACGGCCCATCCAAACCAGTGGAATGTTGTTTATTTTATGATTCGAGTGAAGTTCTGGATTTATCTCACCAATGTCGCTGTTAGGGACGCTTAAATCTCTTGTCTTGTCCTCTCTATGAAATCCTGGCCAGCGGAATCATCGTTAGAGGAGGCGTGAGTCACCATGTAAACAAGGGTGTCCGCATGTAAATACGGGTTATGCAGTGAATAAACGGGAGTACACTATTGGATATAATTTATATAACAGGCATATATATCGGTCTTTCTTCCTCCTTGAGAATAATCGTTGATCCAAAAGTAGACAAAGCTACTGAAACCTTTCGAGCATCAGTAAGATTCAAACATGATTTTAAGGGCTTTTGTGAACGCATTGTTTTCTATGATGGCACATAGATATGCCCTTAACATAAATAACTACGCTGAAGGTTCAAAGAGATAATGCTATCTATTTAAGTGTATAAAAACCCTCCCGAACTCAAAACGTCTATCGCTGACAGCGAGAGGAAGAACACCTATCTTAAAGGCTGTGTTATCATATACTCAAGGGCTTAGCATAATGTTCTACGTTTTGTATCTTCAGTGTAAAATAGAAAGGAAGTCACACAAGAAGTCAGAATAAAAAGCGTATCTCTTGCAAAGAGAACTGAGGCATCTTTAGGATGTTGTCGTCAAAGGAGGCTGCGTTTCTACGCTAATGCTCCCCTAGGAAATGAAAAAGCGAGTTACAATACATGTGTTATTTAGGTTTACTGACGAGACCATAAAAGGCGTTGTGGCAGGTCTAACGCATCCAGGCACAGTATAATTATTAAATCCTGCTTAAAGACAAACGGTGGTACTTGGGTGATTTCTAAATTCTGTTGATATTTGCAAATAACTCTGGATAATATAAGTTTCATATAGCAGCAAATAGAAAGTGCAATAAAAAAAGGCATGTCACCATGCTAACTTCTATGGGAAGGCCATCTGAAAAGATGAGTGCTTAACTATTAATGTCTATGGGAAACAGCAATATTTTGACTTCGTAGCTAGATGACACTGATGGTCTATTGCTATCTTCAAATAATTCTGGATTCTGATTGTTGGGAAAATATACAAATGAGAAATGCTAAGAAAATGCTATGTCACCATGCTAACTTCTATGGGAAGGCCATCTGGAGAAGCTAAATGCTTAAGTATTAGTGTCTATGAGACACTGGAATACTTTTATGAAATCAGATGGCAGCACCTGTTCAAAATTCAGTTCTGAGTATGGATATGGCGGGCATTGCGATACCTACCCGCATTTGTCTTTAAAGATGATGAAAAGCAAATATGCTCAGTTAATGAAACCAAAAGAGAAAGCCCCGCCTACCATGCATGTGAGCATGCGTATGGAAGGGCAAGCAGGTACAATTATCACCTTGGAGCAGCGTGGGGCTCTGTGTACGGGCCGCCTACATGGCCTTTAATTTTTATAACACTGGCGACCTTTGCGACCTTGCGTCGTGTATGAGTGCGATGTGTAATGCTACAGAACATGCTAGCTTGTCTCAAACTTGAGGCGTCCTCAACGCCCTGAGCACCCGCATATTATAAGGCCAGAGCCTTCTAATGAATTTACAAGGCCAGGTGAGAGAAAGGGTTCAGTGTAGTGAGCCATAGCAGGTGGGTCAAGGTTGTACTGGTGGGTGGGAGGAGGGATATATAGACTTTGTGCATCATGTTACTTTTTTGTGTATCTGTCTGTGTATCCCTCTGTGTCAGTGTTGTATATCTGTGTATGTGAGTGTCTGTCTGTGTGTGATTCTGTGTGTCTGTATAGATGTATCTCTGTCAATCTCAGTGACTGTTTATCTATGTGTCTTTGTAATTGTGATATTATATATATATATATATATATATATATATATATATATATATATATATATATATATATACATAAATATACACACTCTGGGAATTCATTCTATATGAGATTTACCTTCCATGGCCCACCTGTGAGTTAAAGGGTCCCATACCCTGAAATGACCACCATTGCCTGGCTGGCTGGCTGGCTCATATATACCCCGCACAGCGCTGACAGCGATATGGGGACAGGGTGAGCGGCGTGAGCCAGGTACACGCTACATTTATTAGGGTATACACCTTTATAGCCGATCTGCCATCAGGGACCTGTTTCACTAGTTTCGTGACATGCCTGTGCCACCATACGGACATTGGGGTTGTCTAGTTTCGTGAGAACACAAGTAGCTGCCCTTGGGAAAAGACAGACCCCAAACATAAGAATTAGACAAATCTACACATCATGGACCTGTTTCACTAGTTTCAGACATGAAAAGCAGCACCAACAGTGCAAGCAAGAACGGACAAAACGAAGTCTAATGTCTAGTTCTTATGAAACTGTTCACACCATCTAGGCACCATCTAGACATGTCACGAATCTAGTGAAACAGGTCCCTGGTCCCTCTGGGGTTACCAGGGTTAACATCATTTCAGTATGTACATGCGGAGATCGAATCACATGATTTACATGAATCGAGTTATAACCACAGATTGTTTTATATGTTCGAATCACCAACTGATCATCAGAGCCATTTCTCAACCATAAATTGCGTAATATGGCAAAACCTTCCGATTTTGGCATCCACAGAAAAAGATCAAAACGGGTCAAATTAATCGGTGATATCAAGAAATAGTCCGTCGGTAAGCACCTCTACTTTTCATAGAGATTTCAGCAAACAGATTAAGCGATGTCTAAGGATTATATTTTTACCTATGAAATAGATTTCTACCTAGATAGTGGAATGGGCGCTCTTCTATAATTTACATGGAACGAATTCTGATGGACAATGATGGAACTAAATTCCGATTGGTATGTGGCACCAACTAAGGTGAATACCAGGACCTGTATTATGAATTATAGAGGAGGCTTATGATTTCAAGTGTATGGTCAGAGCTCGTATCCCATCGAGTTCGAATCACGAAGTAATTCACAAGGCGAAGCCACATGCATTACGTAGCCATTCAAACGAAATGGGATCGAGCTCTGACCCTAAACCTGAATAGCTTTGTGAATTTATCTCACTCATCACATTGACTATTGGGCTAACCTTGGTGACATAATCCCCTATTGATCATATTTCTGAATGATCAATGGGTGTTTGATACCAGTTTCTAATCTTAAGTCTATGGGGAAATACCAGCGGTGAGACAATGAACAATAGGTATGCATTTAATGTTTGAGTCTTGTAACAATGCAGGTTTGGAAAATACAGGTTATGTCGCCTATCATCTTTTCCATGATATGTAACCAGTATGTTTGAAAATATCCTTTCTGCCTCCAGAAGTCTATCCTTGTCAACGTTATTGTATGTGCAAATCTCTATGTTTACATTTTGTTTAAATCAAGCTCTACCGGCACTTGTTTCTAACATCCAGGTTATAAATACACGTAAAAGAAAAAGTTCCCAATAATAACCAATATTTTGTGAGGAAAACACGGTAGAAACAGTAATACATATAATGCATATATCGACCCTTTTTAGATATATTATATGGAAAAACGATATACAAACTTCAAAAGTATTTCTCGATGCAAAATGAATAGCTGAATAAACTGCTTCACATATTTCCTCTTTTTATTTGCAATATCGGAATAATTAGAATTACTTAGGAAATCCATATGACGTCATCTCATATTCACTCCGCCACAGCCTTGGCAGAGTATTGTTACTTTAAGGCCTTGATCGTTGAGTATTTCTTCTAATATCATTCCTATGGCCAAACCTATACCAGGGGTGAGATTAAAAAAAACCCGGTTCTGATCGTCCATATTTTATTACATTATGCATTCTAGTGCATGAGATGGTCTTAGGTGTCTATCGTAATAGATGGATGCCGGGCCTCAGCTCTGATTCGATGCTTTGTAGTCGGCCTACTACAGCGTTTGGTTTGACGGATGGTAAAATTGTGAGAAATAACCTTCAATTTTCAGGATGAATAAGATAAAATTTGCCTTTGGGTTTATTAAAGCAGACTCCGCTCACTCATGGAGTGTGCACGTTCCCTGAGTCGGCGGCAAACCCCTTTGGTCTGCCATCTCTCTGCTCACACCTTCAATAGTCGAAAGACTTTATGGATTAATCCCACCCCAAAAAAAAGCCTTGTCAACGCTCACAGAACTTTTAAGTGAACCTTCCATTAACTGGAGTCGTGCCTTGAGGGAATGCTTTGTGTTGTAAATGTAGCCGTCATTTTCATCATGAGACAACCTTCAGTTAGGAAATATAATCCTCATGTAGGTGTGAGTGTAAGGGCTACCCAGTGCGATTCCAATACGTATAAAGGAGCAGCTATTAAGTACTGTACTGATTATATAGACAGGGGGCCAACCTCTGATAAAGTGGCAATTCTTTCCATAGAGGTATAGCAGCAATTTCATTGTATCAAATGAAAACGAAGACTTTGACAATTCCAGATGGTATAGCCATCTTACTGTGAATAGGTTCATTTAAGTTCAAAAATTTAGGAGGGTTTTGAAATTGAGACATATTTTTCTATTTCACTAAAAGTATTAAGTGGGTTTCTTGTATATATGGCGATGGTACCTGCTCATCTCATCTCATCAGAACATAACGGATGTTGATCTAATTTTGATCTAATACATTGTGTACACTGTTGTATAAAACCCAATCATGTTGATATAGTGTAACTATGGTATTGATACTTGTACATAAGAGAGACCAGGTGACAGATCGGCCGTTGCCGAACCTGGCAAGACTTCTTTTAAGGTTATGACCCCAATGAATACAATAGAAGAGAGAAGAAGATATTTGGCAAAAGGATGAAGACACAACAGAATCACCAGCCACTGTCACTGTCTCGAATATCTCCAAGATCAAGGTCAGTAAATAGAATATTTCCACCCAGAATTTCACCAAAAGTCATATGGGCATTCACACTAATTTCTAACTCATTCTATATACTTGTATTTTAAATTAAGTAACTCATTTAGAAACCTAACACCATACCCCAGTACAGCCCTATAGATAGTCTTCAAGTTTTTGAATCTATTATAAGTTCTTATAATATTGTGAAATCCTGGAGGAAAATTCCATCTAATGACCTTGACCTTGATAGAAATCAAGATGGTGACGCAGGCAAATAGTTCTATGGTCTCTCAATAGTTCTATCAAATATCTGAGAGGTCCACTAAACAACTTTTGGGGACCTTGACCTTGATAAAATTCAAGATGGTGACAGTGGCGGACGATTCCTTGTTGTCTTAATGCGTTTGCTAAATATATAAGAAATCTACTTAATATCTTTGGAGAAAATGACAAAACTTCTCTCAATTTCGAAACTCTCTGAGATTTGATTACAATAGAACTGTGATCTTTATTAAAGGTCAAATGGATACCTTTACAGAGAAATGGCTACTGGATTTAAAATGGCTAAAATTGTAGCTTTCATTTGATACAATGAAATTCCTGCTATACTTCCATGGAAGGAAGCTCCTTAAATAACAGGATTCCGAGGATTTGGCCCTTAATATGATTTATGATTATCAAACGAAGCAAAAGCACTGAAATTACCAATGTTGCTATAGAAACTCATTCAAAGACTGTAGGCTCCTGACCGCCATCCTCAATAAATGGATGGTCTTGTCTGCCAGAATAGGAAATATACCCACCACAACGCCCAGTCTGGAACAGAATTCCTTTTTTAAATACAATTTGTTTCCGTCCCTGAAACCATCATGTCCTGTCTCGGTCTCAGCAAAGCGATACAGGTCATTTCACTCAATCAGCTTAATCCAAACAAATGCACAAACATAGCGAGTAGAAATGAGACCAATACGTACTTCATTCCCCATTCAATTTGGTTCTAAATCTGTTTCCATTTAGTTTTTAGTCTACAATTCTACAAAATGAATCCTCGACGAAAATGATTCCTCTGGTCCGAAAACGAGCCAATCGTTCTTGAAACTGTTCTGAAACACTATACGTAGATTAACGTCTATGTCCTTAACGTATGGAATCTGTTGCTAGACGAAACTCGATTTATCATGTTGAATTGAAATAATATCTGATGGCGTTAGGAGTCGATTCAAGCGCGGGAAGTGACCGTTTCGCCCTCGGGCGGTCGATTCACAATATCCAGTCAAATCACGTGACCCGCACTTCGAGTCGTCGCCTCAACGCTTTCACGGGAAAAGTTTTCCTCCCACCCACCCCGCATGGGTTAACAAAAAAAACTTACCCTTTCAGGGCTTATTTGTATGAACTTTATAATTGTGTTGTTATATTGTAATTTTATCCTCAATTTATAATCCAGTATAACTCTAAGACCTGGCGTCCACCTACTACGATATAAATTTAGACCTACCGATATGGCACCGATTCAAAAAACAAATATCGGAGACATATCGGGAAGGTGCAAAATCGTAGACATATATCTAGACATGCCAATCCACCACGCATTGTATGGGGTTTTATCGGTGTCTAATCGCAGAAACGTGGTCAACTGCCCCAATATTAGGTGACCTTCCTACGCGATTTTGATTTTTGATCGGGAAGTGCATCGTAGACCATATCGGTGCCATATCGTAGTAGGTAGACACCGGGCCTAACTGAACTCGAGTTAGTAGTATAAGTAGTATGAGTGTTTATCACTCTCCGGGCAGGTCGGCTACTCACTGTGTTCGGTTAACGCCTCGCGCAGTAACGCGACCTGCCCGTGGTATTTACACTAACGCTACTAACTCTCAGGAATCTAAAACCTTTCCGTCAAACTCTAACCAACATGCTGCATCTGAGTTCATATCTTTCAAAAGAAGAAATCTATTTGAATGCTGTAAAAAGCACATAATCGGTATTAAAATATATTTTTAGCCATAAAATCATTGAGATACTTATTTCATTCGTTAAAACCTACCCTACTGCAATGGTCAATCTCCAGGTGTGGCAGCCTCTTTTGCTAGGAAACAGCTCATTTCTCATTCTTGTAGATCGAAATTTCGTGATTATTTGATTTTAATGATTACATTTCCTAAAATAAGTCTTGTTTGAAACGAGTTTGTCTTTAGAAATGCTATATTTATAGAAATATCGCTGTAAAATGAGAGCCGACTCATATTAGCAATAATAAGTGCAAATTGCCAATTACAAATCAAAGAGGGTGCCACATTTTGCCATTTGGAAGGGTTAAAATCGGATTTTAATGGGGGTTGATTTGTTGCATTTTTGGTGGAGGACCGCTACTTTTTTGGTAGGTTTTATGATTTGGTCAGGAAATCTCCGATTTGTCCCATCCCTGCCAGTTGATTAAGCGATTCTGTTGGCTTTATGACTTATTGAACGCTGAGCTTCATGCACTACTTTGAACGAAAAAGACTTTCTCCATTCTGTGTTCGGCAGGGATAATGGGTGACCCATGGCCTTTGGTCAGGGGTGGTCATTGCCCCCCCCCCCTGGTGACACTCCTCCACACTTCAGCGCACCTGCATGCATCCTATCGCTTCCCCTCTGCACCACTCATATTCGTGCGTCCGCAGCGCACTCACCTACCCCTCAGACTTCGCTCAGCACTCGCACCGTACATACATACCTTTTTCTACCCACCCGACCTCACCTCTTTTTTCCTACTAACTACCCTCGTAGGGCTATTATATTATTACCTTATCACATTATTATGTAATAACTCATAACTATACTTATTATATCATATTACTTATAATTGACATCAATCATACTTCTGTAAATTATCTCTTATCTTCTTATTATTAATATTCATAGTAATACTATTATCACTTATTCACATTAATAAGTGCACATAAATTCAATAAAATGTTATTAGCCCACTTCGGCTTCAATCTTCGTTCATCCAGGGATATGGGGTTATGACAATCCATAATCTCTGCCTGGTGAATTACACACTCCCTATAGGTTTTCTATGGAGGCTTCGTATTAGGTGAGTAAAACATTTGATTGACGATCACGTCAAGGGCAAGTGACACACCCCTATGCTGTTTTATAGGCCAATTCATACCCTGATTCATAGCTATGTTCGAACTGTGCTCGTTCGAGTTCTTATTTTCAAGCCTATACACCACCTGTAGGCTTTACGTGGCCTCTATGATTGATTGATGACACTGATGAGCAAATGGACACATTGCTTGTAATAAAAGATTGTCAATATTTTTGCTGCAGACATTTGATGCCACTTGGTGGCTCCTGCATTGGCAACCAGGTTAAATAAGTGGCCGCTTTGACCCAATAGCGGGACCTGTTTGAAACTCTCCTACCAGATCTTTCATACTGCTTGGAGTATGTGATATCAAACTGATAGGCCTGTGTCATTGGTGACCCATGGCCGTTGGTCAGGGGTGGTCATTGCTCCCCCTGGTGTTCCCCCCTCTCGCGCGACACGAGCGCCCCTCCTGCCCCCTAGCGGCTCTCACACGTACTGCGCAGTCACGAGCGCGGCCACGCCATCGGTCCCGGTCTCACTTCTTCTCCAGCTGTACTGCAGTACACACCTACTCCAGTCTTTCTCGTCTTTTTGGCCACGTGCTCGCAGCCTCATACTCCACGAGTACGGGCCGGCACGTCCATTCTATCACGAGGAACACGCATCACGAGTGAGGAGAAGAGATCAACATGGGTCCACCGAATACGCGCAGTAATCCCGTCGCTGGACCATCCCAAGGACCAGACACCGAAGGTACGGTCTCAGACTCGAGACAAACGGGCACGGACCACGTGGCGTCGGTCTCCGACAACGGGTCGACCGTTAAGTCCTCGAGGATGACCGCCCTGGAGAACAAGATGGATACCATGATGGAGGCAATCAACAGAATGTCTCGCCAACGATCCTCGTCCCGGGCTTCGAGGTCGAGGCCGCCGACGGAACCGACAGCCGTGGAGGCCCGGACCAGGGAATGGGCGCACGAGCAGACCGCACGGCTACCACCACCGAGGCAGCTGCGGGAGCAGTACATGCCGGAGGATTTGCTACAAAGGGAGCTCGACCGTGAGGCCCTACGACATGAGAGAACGGCTGGTAAGTTGGCCTCAGATTTGACCACCTCTCGTTTAATTTCCAAGCCGTTCATGTTTGTGGACCGTGAGGGCATATATACCCTCAGTCAGAAACTCGAGGTCAGGGGTACGCTGGGCCCCCTCGGGTACATCAGTGGTTTCCTGGCCCTCATGGAGGACGACCGTGCTACCCAGGAGTGTGACCGTAAGGACATGTATCGTCACCTCCACCAGGTCTCCGTGGACGCGCAGGCACGGCCGTGGGCCGGCGTGCGCCGTTGGTCCAACTTCATTTTTGACCAGGTGGAGGCGGGACGTATTTATTGGTCGGATCATGTACGAATCCAGGATGAACGGGTTCGTCTGGCCATGACCCCTACGGCTGGGAACGGTGCGAGTCAAGGAGGAGAAAAGTCCGGAGGGCACGAGCTGCCATGCCGGGCATATAACTCGGAGAGGGGGTGTCGGCAGCGAAACGGTCACCAGGAGCGGGGAATTAAATGGTTACATGTGTGCTCCTTCTGCGACTCGGTCGGCAGGATGTGCACACACTCCATCCACGCCTGTTACCGCAAGCTGTCGTACGGTGTGGGGTACGACAGTACTCTGCCCACACCGACACCCACACCACACCGGATGCACCACGCCGGACACTCGGCTCGCGCCGCCGACACCAAAGCACTCCCACAACAGAGTTCAAAAAACGGACCGGACGCGCCCCGCGAGTGAGCGAGGCGCGTCGCTCGCCCCCCCCGCCCAGTACGTGCGCACCACAGCGGAAGGGGGGCTTAACGATCAAAGGGTGCAGCAGGGGTGACGCAACACCCCACGTGTCAACAACACCTCCCGCCGGACACGTGGCCAACACAAAGGATGCTTACGACACGCCCACTGAATCCACTCCCAGTATTATCGGTGATAGCGTGTACAGCGAGCAATTGCCTCGGCAATTGCCCCGGGAGGAAATGGACACAGCCGCTCCACCAGACTTCTCGGCCATCAGGGAGGTCTGTGAGACCGGTGTCCCCTCCCCCGGCCTCCGGACGGACCCCGGGGCGTTCGCGGACCACAGGCGGGCCCACTGGCCGGACTTAGCCGGGCCCGGGCCGCCGGGACACGCCTACATCTACTCAGAGGTGCGGCAAACCGGGCTGCCAAACGCGCTGGGGGCACGGATCGAGCTCCCTTCCGATCTCAACGTACCGGCCTGGGTACGTTACCTCGGGGAGGCACCGGAGGGGAGGGAGCTACTGGACTTCGTGCGCTACGGGTTCCCTCTGGGGTACATCGGGCCGACCAGCAACACCCGAGGGGTACCCAACCACCCCAGTGCCACGGGGTACCCAGAGCAGATCAGAAAGTTCATCAAGAAAGAACGCGGGCACAGTAACCTACTGGGGCCATTCCAGGAACCCCCGTTCTCACCCTGGTGCCACGTGTCGCCGTTAATGACACGCGAAAAACGGGCCTCCAACGACCGTCGTGTCATTACGGATATGACGTACCCTAAGGAGCAAAGTGTCAATGGGTACATCATAAAAAACTCAGTCTACGGGCAGGAGCGCGACCACTGCCTCCCGACCGTCGACAGCTTCGTCGGCCACCTGGTGGCCTCCGGGCCCGGTAGCTATATGTCCACCATCGACATCGCCAGGGCATATAAGAATTTCAGGTGCGACCCCCTCGACTGGCCGTTGTTATGCTTTGCATGGGAGGACGGGTACTTCTGTGACACGGCCATGCCGTTTGGTGCCCGTGCCTCCTCGTACCACATGCAGTGCGTGGCAGACTGCATCGTGGGTATCCTCGGCCAGAAGGGGGTCGAGGCATGTATGTACCTGGACGACCTGATCATCCTGTCCCCGAGCCGGGCCAAGGCGACCGCCGACTTTAACATCGCCCGTGAGCTTTTCAAAGAACTCGGGCTCCCGGAGGCACGAGAGAAGGCACAGACCCCGGCGCCGGTCGTTACGTGGCTGGGCATCGTCATCAATGCCCCGGAGATGTCCCTCACCATCCCCGAGGACAAGCTGCTGGACGTACGGGCGCACGTAAGGGCGGTCGCCGCTAAACGATCACTGACGAAACGCCAACTCCAGTCGGTCCTCGGCAAAATACTTCACGTGTCGAAGTGCATACGGCCGGCCCGGCCGTTCGTGAGTAAATTGCTCGAGGCCCTACGGAGGATGTCTGGCTTCTACGTCAATATCAACGCCGAGATGCGGCAGGACTTGCAATGGTTCCTCCGCTTCGCTGAGGGCTGGAACGGCCACGCCCTCATACCTCGCGGCCCGCCTACCAAGTGTATCATCGTCGATGCGTGCCTCTCGGGCATCGGAGGTACAGACGGGAAGTACTCGTACTCCGGGCAGGTGTGCCCTGTCAGCGACCCCGTCGACTGTATCGCCGAGCTCGAGGCACTTAACACCATATTCGCGATGAATACGTTCCTCACCGACCGGGATCGAGGCACGCGGGTAGAAGTCTTCTGTGATAACCTGGGCACCGTCCAGGCACTCACATCCGGACGGGCCAGGAACTCAGTCCTTGCCGAGTGTGCCCGTCAGGCCTGGATGGTCCAGGCAAAATTGCAGATCGACTTCATCTACACGCACGTGCCGGGGGTACTCAACACCGTGGCGGATGCCCTCAGCCGTGCTCACCTGACCTCGAGGGAATTTGACAAAGCGGCCACCTTCACCAAATTTCATTCCCTCACTGAAGTTACCCCCTGTACTCACGCGGCTTTTATTCCTGTATTACGTCTCATGTGCAGATCCGGCGCTACGCTGTCTCCAGACGAGGGCATCTGCTCGCCAATCAGAGGCACGTGCCCCCGGAACGGTCGCGAACCAGCGGAGCGCCGTCGCGACCTACCTCGCGTTCTGCCGGCGGATGGGGGCCGACCCGCAGAGGCCCACGGTGAGCTTTACCACGGCGTACCTCGAATACGTCGCGGACCACGCCCCCTCGCCGGCCACGGTCGCGAATCACCTCTCACACGTGCGGTCGCACCTGCGACTGACGGGAGGGGATGTCGCACCCACGGAGGACTTCCGGATCAGGCGGGCCCTCGAGGCGATGCGGCGAAACAAGACGTATCAGCCCAACGTGAAACCTCCAGTGCCGTTGGCCGTGATCCGAGCCGTCCTCGCGGCCCTTACGGACTCACCAATTCACCTCGCTCTACGGGCCGCTATCTTGATCATTTACTACGCGGCTCTGAGGCAGAGCGAAGTAGCGCCCCCGACGGCCTCGAGGTATGACGCGGCACGACACCTGTCGCGCCGGGATGTGGTGGTCGGCCGTCGACACGTGACCGTCCGGGTGAAAGCCGCCAAAAACATGCAGCACGTGGGGGAGGAGAAAACGGTCACGCTGCAGGAGTCACCCGATCCACGGTTCTGCCCGGTACGTGCTACACGCCAGATGCTGGTGGCGTCCCCTACGGCCAGCCCCGAGGACCTGTTCCTCCAGCACGTGCACGGAGCGACCGTTACGACCAGGATCCTCACTAAAGAGTGGAAAGCCCTCCTACATGTAGCCCAACAGCCGCCTACCTTTACGCTGCATGGACTTCGCAAGGCCGCAGCGACCCAGGCATACCAGGCCGGTATGCCGGAACTCTCCATCCAGAGGTATGGCGGCTGGAGGTCCAACGCCCATAGGACGTACATTACGAACAATGACGCCGACTCTGTCAACCGGGCGTTGGTACAGTCACTACTCAACAAAAACTCTTAAATTACTCCCTCCCACCCTCTCCTTGTTTAATGGATCTTTGGCATTTTTATTTACAATATACAATTTGTCATGTATTGTATCACGTACAATTTACATTTATATTGTATATCATATTTTCTTATCATAATTGACTATTACTCCATTTGTCAATTACATTTACCTTATTACTCATATTAATATCATATTCATATGTCGTCCAATAAGGTCGGCATAAAATTTTACACATATAAAATTCAATAAAATTTTATGTTCCCAAGCCCATGCTTCTCTCCTTTTATCCAGGGTAGGGGTAATGGGTGACCCATGGCCGTTGGTCAGGGGTGGTCATTGCTCCCCCTGGTGTTCCCCCCTCTCGCGCAACACGAGCGCCCCTCCTGCCCCCTAGCGGCTCTCACACGTACTGCGCAGTCACGAGCGCGGCCACGCCATCGGTCCCGGTCTCACTTCTTCTCCAGCTGTACTGCAGTACACACCTACTCCAGTCTTTCTCGTCCCACCCACCCTCAACCTCACTACTTTTTCCTACTCACGTAGGCCCCCCCTCTCATCCTTTTCCTACTCACGTAGGCCATTTTTATTTACAATATACAATTTGTCATGTATTGTATCACGTACAATTTACATTTATATTGTATATCATATTTTCTTATCATAATTGACTATTACTCCATTTGTCAATTACATTTACCTTATTACTCATATTAATATCATATTCATATGTCGTCCAATAAGGTCGGCATAAAATTTTACACATATAAAATTCAATAAAATTTTATGTTCCCAAGCCCATGCTTCTCTCCTTTTATCCAGGGTAGGGGTAATGATCTCGAAGTCAATTTTCCATTTCCATATTTCCTTCTACTGTACATTTCCCCCCGAAATATAATGAACATAAATCTTGGTTTCTTTATCGATTTGTTATCTAGGAATATTTCTTAGTAGGTATGTCAGCTTTTAGAGCCTACATAGAACAAAACTACTTGGTTTGAGGCGCACTCCGAGTGATCCTGTGTGAGATTTAACCCGACCAACCTCCATATTGTAGATCAGCGCAGACAGGGGTTGGTTGCCAAACAAGGCGGCTCCCGTCTCTCCCTCTTCACAAGAACGTTTCAAAAAGGGAGCCACCAGCTTATTGGGGACTCTCTAAGCCAGTTTTGATCATGCCTCACTTAGCTCCTCCAGAAAACTCTGAAAAATATCGGGTCCACAAAAGACCCTACACCAAAATGTCGAATAAGTAAGGCCAACAGGATATCCCAAGGGCATGGGTTACTGACTGCCCTCCAGGAATGAGTGAATTATTCTTTAGAATGGGCACTAGCGGAGGTTGTGGCCCTTCTTCCAGGCACCTCAGATGGCGTGGGGGTATCGAACATGACCTTCCGTGTCCGAAGCAAAGCACCTGCAATTTCAGGAAATGCAAGATGAAAGTCAAGTGTTGAGCCTCCTTTAGTGTCTCCTCTGGCAGGTCTGCACAAGATCTGGAGCCACTAATCACTACAATATGTCATCCCCGCAGCACCGCCACCTCAACAGTAGCTCCAGCATGCATTTTTGTTTTGCTGTTGAAAATGATATTGCTTCTTATGTGTCCTTAATTAATTATGGAAGAAGGGCACAATTTTTGGAATACCGAATTATAAAAAAGAAAGTTGCCCCCATGGGAATACCGAAAAAAATTGCCTCCCCTCGGAATACTGTAAAAAGTAGTAGCCCCAACCTTGGAATGCCCCCCCCCCCCCTGAAGTCCCCCCCCCCCATAGGAATGAGGTAAAAGCACAGGGGAGGGTAAAATAATGTGGCATTTTTTCGATAAGGCTTTCCTTCTTTACCTTAGAACAAACTCAATTATATCCAATAATTGTCAATGTATATGGTAGTGGTCACACTTCCGATGGTATGTGTAATAATAGTATGCAGCTCTTGGTATGTCCTTTGCGCACCTTCATTATAGAATCGAAGACCACTGTAAATTTGTAGATGTGTTTAACAATAGGTACCGAAGTGCCTTGACAACAACACACTGTCATCAACATACAACAAACATAATAGTGGTGGTTTCTTAAACTTGTATTTAAGTCATTGATATGGGACACAATAGGTAATCGGTACGAGGTCCGACTTGACATAGTTTGCTAATATTGGCTGAGATCTGTCTTTTAAAGATATTTGTGTATCAACTTAGAATGTTATTTCCGACTCCGAAACAAATTCTTCTTAAATTAGAATTCAACAGTCTATTGTGTTGAAGGCCTCTTTCTTTTTAGGTCTATGAAGGCTTATATAGGAATCAACTATGACATCACTACAGTGTTATCAAAATACGACCGCTGACACCTGTGAAGCTGGCACTCATGATGGAAATAATGCACTTGTAAATTGCTTCTTTTCTGCTTGCGGGAAGAGATTGTTCCACATTTACAAGAAGTATTGGTGAAAAACGTAGGTTGCATTTTCTCTTGCTCTGAAAATAGGTACGATAATAAGATAAAATGTATATACCATATGGTACGTCCTCGCATACCGCATTTCTTTGGCTAGAAATGTTCCACGAGCTCGCAGAGCGAGTTGAATATTTTTAGCCAAAGAAACAAGGTATGCGAGGATGCACCAGCAAGGTAATACATTTTTATTTTATTATATACCTTCAAATATATGTATTTGATTAATTGCACAAGGAAATAAGACAACATCCGAGCCGGATTCAAAGTGTACTGGTATATCTGTTGACATCTTAGTGAAAGTCAAGCACAGAAAGTGCATTTTTTACTTTTTGTCCCCCTTCAACTCCTGTGATCCTTTGCACGCAAAAATTAGTGGTGTGCTGCAAGTCACTGCCAGCACTTCATAAGTAGGTCAGTGCAATTTTTTTCAGGCAATCAGAATTTGTATTCAAAGTAGGGTGTTAAATAATTTTATACCACCATACTGTGCCGGTATATATTTAATACTAATACTCTAGGAGAGGTTGGTATTTGTGTAACCAAATGACCAAAATGTACTGAAAGCCTCTCTATCCCTATTGTGCATCGGGATTCTACAAATAGCACCCCATGCACCTGATGATCCGATCACGATTGAAAGTTCCGTTCATTATCGAGCAGTGGACACCGTTGATGAAGGACGCCCACTGCATGCATTTCGAGGTTGTAATGCAATCCTTGCCTGCAGTCTGCCAAATCGTGGGGATAAGGCCTTGGGATCTGTCAGTTGGAGAACATCACAGGAGTGCGTACCACGGGAACACCACAGCTGCCGCCACAGTGCATGGTCGAGGCTTTGGAGGACTCAAGTGGTTTAGTGTCCTCTCTCTTCCAGAACTGAACCAAACATATATGGCACTAACGGTGCTCAGCCATGATGTGAAACTTCTGGTCTGGTCTCATCTTGAGAAGGGTTTGGTGAAGGGATCCTCATGACCTAATTTAGTCAATCATTTAAGATTTTAAGTACATCTAATGCACGGCTGTTACAATGCCAACTGCATTAAGGTGGCATCTGAAGGTAATTGAACATAATGATCAAATCGGAAGGTTCCAGGGTCTAGGTTGTCTTTATACGGGACCTACTTGACATATTTGACATCTGAGTGCATCAAATAAGAGGCACTTATCAATGTGGCATACGATTATCTATACATTACAGTTTAGGAATAAAATTGTACAGATACGAAAGGTGTAGTAAAGGAGCACGAGTAAGTGTATGATTAAATGAGTTGAGCGTAAATATACACGGACTCATCGGCCTAGGGTACAGATTTTGTACAAGGGAGGCGGATGTTCATACGGCTGCGGAAGCAAATATGGCGTCTTTAGTGGTAGGATTTCCCGCCAGGACGTGCTATATAATTATTATACAGCTGTGGCCGAACTTCAATGAAATACTACCCGCTGCTAGCGGTGCAGTATGAATAATGTTCGGGCTCACTGAATAGTAGTGAATGAGCTATGAATCGATGATTTATAAATGGTTGAATAAAATGACGTTATTTGTGTTTGCTTTTTTAAATATATACTAATAGACAAAGGTTAGAGTGACGGAACCATAAGGGGGCCGTTCGCAGCCCTTTCTTTAGCTGTTTATAGTCTGATGTGTTTTTACTATTATAGTTGGTGTTGAAGTCTCCAAGAATAATTGTTTCAGCATTGTGGTTAATCTGTGTGTATGTAGTTATTTCTATGAGTTCGTCAACAAATAAAGTTTGGTTGGCTTTTCTTGGCTTATAGATAGTACCTATGACTATGTCTTTTTGTTGCTCTTGGAGGAGTTTAAACCAAATACACTCAAGATTTTTGGAGCTTCTATTGTGAATAGACAGATTCTCATTATCAATTATTAGTTTATTTTTGATGTATGCTCCTACCCCCCCACCAGTTTTTACCTGCCCTGTTTTTTCATCGATCCAGGTTCTATCGTTACGGATACAATAGTATCCCGGTACGTTGATAAAGCTTGTGGGTATTTTGCTGTTTAACCAGGATTCAGAGAATGTAAGGATGTCAAAATCTTCAGTGTGGTGAGGTGGTATTTTAATAGGTCATATTTGCTTGTTAGGCTTTGGACGTTTAAGTGTGCTATATAAAGACCCTTGCCTAGCCCGTTCTTTTGTCTATTTACAGTCATGATGGTGGTTCAGTAAGTCCTCCGAAGCCCTAGATAATCCTGTTTTGGATCCCACACCTACTGCAGATTTTACTATACATGATTGACATTTTTGACAGTATTTACAAATACAAATGTGGTGTAGACTATGTACATTGACCTCCCTTGCACGTACTGCGTGGGTCATTTTTCCGGCTATTGCCCATCCACCACTCACACTAAATATAAAAGACTGTTCACAGCCTTTTTTTATATTACTTAGTCGTATTACTTACATCAATGTCATTATCAATGGTTGCCTATGGCTGCATACTCAGGGGCGCTCATTGCACCATCTAGTGACTAACAAAAAATAAATAGCTTTGCCTATTTACCCTCTAAACATTCCATGCCCTCGTTTCCGTCTCCACCAACAGCCCTCCTTCTTCAACTCGCCTTCAAACAAACCACACATAACAACCCTACTCTTAATGAATTTTTTTCTATATAGGTAATTCATATCTCTTAATATCACAGAATAAAATCTTAGCAACCAATAGATAAAATTCTATTATTCCCAAGCATGCCTTCCATCTAACTTATTTTACCAGGCAGTATAATAATCATTATACTAGGAGCTAATGTTATTTCCATTTATAATGGAAGAGCGCGGTACACCAGAATTACTTCATGATATAAAAATAAGAGAATATCATATGAAATTATATATTGAGCCACCTGTATTTGATCCAGAATCAATCATCAAGAATGTTTCAATAAAACTAAAAAAATCTAATTCATTCTTGTTCTCAAATATCATTAAGCCCATAGCTGAGAAGCATCCAGTAGGACGGATACTGGTGTCCATATATTTCACTAGGGGACGAGGACATTGTTGCTTGAGCTCATGATTTCGCTGATTAATCATGTGATATGATGCACTGTATTTGATTTCATTATATTTCTGCTTATTTTATGAAATACAATGTTAGGCCTATGGTGTCAGAGATTTTATGTTTATTGATCAGTTATTTCTTTGTTAAAAGTAACCTTATCAGGAATATTAATCAAGATATAAATCTATATGTTTAAACAAATGTAAACTGATTATTTAATGAAACTAATTTCTGGTATTAAAATCAGAGTATCCTTAAGCATCAACAACTGTTCTTAATCAAGTCCAATATGGGTCTAAGCATGGTAGGTTCAATAACCTGGTCAGTGGAGGAAGGTAAGAAGTGTGTCTGTGGGGAGGTTGGGGAGGTGCTGATATGGAGTGACTGGTTTGAGATAGACTGAAGTCATATATGCCTACCCTTCCACCAACCCCATACCTCCTTACTGTGTCTGTGTTTGCTTGCCTGTCCCATCAGATATAACAATATACATAGCATAGTAAATAGTCTGTCCCATCAGGTTCCAATTCTATACAGTCAGGTCTGATCCATCAGATTTGAAATGTACATGCATTGTAAAGTGGTAGGAGAGCAGTGAGCCAGAACAAACAGGCTCTTGGGTGCAGCTAGCTGGTCAGTAAAGTAGGTAGGGAATGGTTTATTATTTTAATTTTTTTTTTCCCAGAACAGTTCTACACGCAGGTAGATCTTCCACTGTCTTTTGATGTAGACAGGTTCATACCACAAAATAATTGTAGAAACAACAATATATACAATTTGGTGATGAAATTCGATGATGATTGACAAACCAACACTGCATACCGACATAGGACAACAAAATTACTTCCAGTCATTCTCAGAAAACCTTCTCTTTACACTGATTTTGAACTCTTTAACAGTGGCCAGGTGTTGCACTGTTTCATCTAGCACATTCCACAATTGTGTTCCACGATACCACGGGGATCTTTGATATAGACAAGTTTTGGGAAATGGCGTTTTGAGCTTAATTTTGTTAGCACTACGAGTATGGCGCCTGACAGAAACTACATTTTCAACCTTCAGAGACTGTTTTTACATATTAGTCAGTAGTTGAATCTTACGACGAGTTGCAACCAAGTCTATTCCCATTCGTTTATGCAAGTCTGTAGTCCTCAGTCGTAACATCCGTTTGTTTTGCACCACCCTGAGGGCTCTCTATTGTGGGAGGGAAGGGGGTGAGGGCTACTATAATGTGACTGTAAGGTAGAGTGGCTTCAGGCCCAAAGTGTTATTCCTAAACCGTTATCTGTCCCTGTCTGTTAGTATATATGTCTATTTCCCTTTGCTTATGTCTGTCTTCTGTCTCCAGCTGTCTGCCTCTGTGTCTGTCTCCCTCGCACTATCCTATTTCCTGTATACTGTATGTCTGACTCTCTCTGTTTATATCTCTGTCTCTGTCCCTGTCTGTTCATATGTATGTCTTACTATATCTTTGTCTCTGTCCATATTGATTGGCATGTTTGTCTGACTATTTCTCTTTCTATATGCCTTTCTGCAGCTCGGTCTTTCTCTGCATCTCTGTCTGTCTGTGTCCCTGTCTACACATGTGTGACTCTCTGTCTTTTTAACTGTTCCTATGTGAGTCTCCCTTCTTTCTCTGTCATCATCTGCATCACTATCTGTTTCTCTTTGTCTTTCTCCCTCTCTCCATGAAGGTCAATGTTTAAGGGTTTCAACAAGTCTATGGTCAAGTCTCAGGTGCGAGGCTTGGTGACAGGGTTGAAGGGAGTAAAACTGGTTTGTCAGGTCTGTACAAAGCGTGTCTTAATACTGTATATTCAAGTCTGTACCATCAGAATGAGGTGTATTTAGATCTGTGCCATCAGATTTGAAAATGTAAAGACCACATGTAGCCATTATAATCATCTAATAGTTTCCGTTCTAGCAGCAGCTTAAAGTAGCCATAAGTGTTCGTTATTTAATGGTAGGATTGATATATTGAATACTTTGTCTCCCAAAAGATTATAAAATAAAAGTTCTATTTTTAGGAACCAAATCAGTATTGGGGCAGGGGTATGGTCACACTGGGATACTGGCCACCTGACCATTTTACCAGGCCTTTATAGTTTGTGCATGGATATTGAAGGGTTAGGTTCTGTGCAGTACACTGAAAGCCTGTATGAGCATTCTATCTTCCAGGTGACGTTTATGTGAGCGTTTTCCCGCGCTCAATAATATGTGCTTATCACTGTCGCAGCCAGATTTCCACCACACTTACTCTGTTTGTACCCAAACGAAGATAAATGTCGTATTAATACGTTTCCTTCGTCTGTTAATGCGTTTTAGATACATCAAGCATACACAGTTCTCCTTAAATATGACAGGATCTTCCGTTAACATCGTTTTTTACTTAACTTTCAAATGTC
Source organism: Alentia gelatinosa (assembly GCA_950022655.1). Taxonomy (NCBI): domain Eukaryota; kingdom Metazoa; phylum Annelida; class Polychaeta; order Phyllodocida; family Polynoidae; genus Alentia; species Alentia gelatinosa. Next base: position 106,027,011 of record OX465580.1, read on the forward strand.
GGTAAGGTTTCTGTGAGATAAAGGCTTTATTTCCAATACTCTTAAAGTTCTTCCTAGATGTGCAGAATCCAGTCAAATTGTAATGTTATTATGAGTATTTGATTTTACTTGTGCTGATTGAATTTAAAACATGGCTTAGCCTTTCAAAAACGTTTCAAATTTATTCCATTCTGTTCAGTTTTTGAGAGCCAATTCCATCCGCATCCTTAGATTCTTGGCATCCCTTTGTAATTTATATGACGTCTTCAGATTTTTGATGATAAGGTTATAATTAAAATGTTTAAAGACGTCATGTTGAGAGATTCAAGTCTCATAGAATAAAATTATTGATCACAGTTACAATACATTGTTTATTTCATAGAAATGACATGAAAGAACCATATTCTTGGACGATTGACTGGATAGTTTCCGATCTGAAGTCATTACCTTATTTTATTTACCGCAGCACGATTCGACCACGCATTCCCATGCCCATACCTAAGGAATGTTTGCTCCAAGCATTCCCAATACCGGGGCTACTACAGGATGATAATAATTGTACACAATTTCATGTAATTTTCATGTATATCCATTTCATGAGCTTGGTGTCTCCCTCGGCACTGCCTATGGTAGGTGATGTGTAAAAGGAAAATGATGCAAGTATTACTAGGATATGCATGACGCATTCCAAGAAAAGCAGGAAGGAAATGAAAGAATCCTAGGGCCCGTTGAATAATCTGGAGTCGTACATGAAGACCCTCTCTGTATGTCAAGAGATCCAATGGCGATGTGGGTCAACTGGATTTAACTGACGGCGACCTAATGGACGGCTAAGACTATTTTAGCGAATGAACTTAAATATCATTAAACGATTAACCTTGCACAAGGTATAAAAAGTGGCAGTCCATAAAGTATGTACGCACTGAGGTGGGGTAGAGGGGGTTGAACTTCCGGAAATTCTTCATGGGCCCTTTCTCTCTTATATATTGCTTTAAAAACTTTCGGAAATTCTGCGTACATGTATACTTTATGGATGGCCCCCAAAGGGTCTTTGTCTACGACCCTAGTTTAATAATCTAGGCTCGTATATGAAGACCCCTTTCTGTACCTTGTACAAGAGTTATCGTTTAATGATATTTAAGTCTGTTATGAGCCGTCCATAAGGTCGTCCATCAGTGTTGAATAACGTTGACCCACATCGTCCCTTGGTCTCTATGGCCTTCAGAAAAGGGCCTCCATGTACGATCCTAGATTATTAAACAGGCATATTCACAAGGTCATAACACCCTAAATATCATTCATATAATATATGGACCATGATTGAAACCAGCTCCTTACATGTTAAGGGAGGTATGCCCGCTTTCTTGTCACATATTTATTGCTATGAGTTTCGTCGCTACACTGTGTCATCTGGAGTATGTGATTTAACGGGAAATGGATCTAATTAAACAAAAATTAGTCTAGGAATAATTCAACGACCAGACAGATATTTTGGATTTTAAAGGGTTCTTGTGTTCGTCTTTAAATGAAAATTCAAAGCTTCGTAATGAGCAAATCAGCCTTCCCAACTGAAGTGACTTCTCTTCTCATAGTAATATTTCACTTCAGTCGGGAAGGCAACGATATACTTTTGGAAATTACAGGATATCCATTTGTATAGCAGTTTGTCCTTTCATAAATGACTAAGGAATAGCAAACTGAATCATAGGCGTTTGCACCACTGCGTTTGCAAAAGCGAAGGCGGTAGAAAAGAAAATATAATCTAACCTCTTAAAAAAGTTAAACTTTATCCTTAACGTAATTTTAACTTTCATTAATACAGAGTCGTTATTATTAATTTCTTTTTTTATCTTCAGTCCTAGGGGTAAGCCGCCCGTCGTCCGATGAGAGATGAAAACTGCTCTGTACTGTTTCAAATCCTGTCAGTTTCTGTAGTTTTTCATTTCGACCAATATTTTACTGAAGCACCTCTTATCCAATTATTTTGTCCCTAATGTCTGCATTCCGACCCCCACTGTTTCGATCGACGGATTTATGTTCTAGCCTAAAGCTTGCCCATAAGCTATGCTAGAGGCGTTCTAAAAGGGGAATAATACCTTCAAAGATCAAAAACCACCCCCTTGCCAGAGATCTTTAGTGAACATCAGAAAGTCGGTGAAGCTATCGATTCACACTTCTCAATCTTTGAAAGGTCCCCTGGGCTCACAGGAAGCATGACAGGAGGTCCCTCTGACTCCCACACACCAGGAATCAGCGACGAGTTAGGCGGAGTCACCCTAAGGGGTCTGTGCTTGAAGAGTGAGAGACTGTGAGCTTCCATGAAGAGCGAGTAACCAGGCGTTCAAACTAGACGATTCTGGTTTGCGACTCTGGGGGCAGTTTCATAATCTAGGATCGTACATGAAGAACCTTTTCTGTACCTCGTACAAGGGTTATCGTCTATAATATTTAAGTCTGGTGGCTAAGACAAAATTGGCCGTCCATAAGGTCGTCCATAAGTGTTGAATGAAATTGACCCTCATCGTCCCTGGGTCTCTATGGCGTACAGAAAAGGGTCTACGTGTACGATCATGGATTATGAAACGGCCCCCTGGTATTTTGCAGCTCCTAACGACTTTCAGCAGTAAAATGATAGAAATCGTTTAAAGTAAACGCCAAGCATGTGCCGACTCCAGATCGTCTGATTACGTCAGATTATTCAATTCGGCACTACCCGACGTCTATTGGCCATGCTCTGACGCCCGCGACTATTTCAAGTGGGCTGGGAATTAGTCATCTAGATAGGCGGCGATTCTGTGAAAACTTATAGTCGTCAGCGTAAACGCTCGGATACATTCTAAGATCGACGACTTTTACGGGGACAGTGCCACCAACTGACGACCATTGGCTTGACGATCCCTAGCAGTCGTTACGTTTTCAGTCATTCAATGTAAACGCCGGGTGAGGGGTCTCTCCGGCGGTTCTCGGCACGGATGGTAGGTGGCGCCTTAGGCAGCAACTGTCCGCGGACGTGATGCATGATGGGATCATATAACGTGAGTTGGTTTCCTGGCAATTCCCCCTTCCTTTGCCTACAGGCATCATCCTTACAAGCAACTTCCAAGGCGTTTTTATATACAGCTACCCTTCTTGTTTGATTTTTTGTCTTTAGACGATGAATCCGCTTTTAGCTCAACTAATTAGGATAATAGAATCTAGTAATGAATGATAAAGAAATTTGGAAACGCGAGACGTCCTATTTCACTGTCCATTTAAATGCTTATATCTTTTTCATTATATGACGCACTTTGCCTTTCAATTCAATGATGTTTAATATTGCGATAATATCATAATGATAAGGCAGCAATTAATCATGATGGGCATTGCTATATGGCCTGAATTGAATACACATAAATTGCTGTATTTCAATTTCCATGAATCTATAAGTTTTTTAAGGCCGCAATGACGCAGCTTTATCAAGTTATCGAAAAACGTTTATTATTGGTCAGGGATCCACACCAGAAAAGATATCAAGATTAAAATTTAAAATCTGTCAAAGCAGTAAAGACGTAGGGCCGACTCTTCACAAAGTCAGCTACTTTAAAAGATTCATTTCTCATGGATGGGAAAGGCATACAGATATATTGCTACAAAAGGATCGCTGTGTCGCCTCGGATATCATTCAAAAACCTTGAAGTGCAGGCGTGTGCATATAGAATATAGAATATAATATTATGTATGAAGAAGGTAATTAATCTTTGGTTATTCCAAAACTATACATATCAAATCTCAAGTTGTAGGCGAATGGGCCATGCAAAGTTCCTAAAAGAGAAAATATACATATTACCGAAACAACTATACCCGTCTCCGATGGGCCCCACCTAATATAGGCAATATCTTCCTAGTGGTATGGGTATGATTTGGAACAATAGGCTTAGAAATAAATCCATCCACAAAAACGTAGCTGATATGCATATACGAGCGCTATTCCTGGGTCTCCATATACAGCTTCACCGCAGCAGCCATTAGATGCATGGTCATACTGTATATGAGCATTCATCCACAACCTGTACAGCGGCCATTTACGAACCAATTCACCTAACAATTGATGTATCTGTGCACCTTCCCTGGACACTCATTCTGTCATGCAGCTACTCCGCGACTTGTCAGCCTTATCTGGACTACAAATTGATCTACACGGCTATCTACCCTCTCTGGCCCTTCCTGTGGAGACGGGTCGACTATGGTCCTATTGCTGTTGACTGCCCTGGGAACTGATCAAATATATTCTTCTTTCCACACTTTCACATGGTGGCGGAGCAATATTCAGGTAGTATTTGATTACAATAGATTTAATATGCGAGAATGTATAGTGCGGGTATCGAAGCCAATATCCTCAGGGAATAATAGTCCAAGAGGTAGGCTAGAGCTGATATAATTTCCGTGGGTGTAATGTACGTCATTTGTTGTTATTTTGAGAACCATTTCAGCGACGACAACCAGATATGACAACAGGACATATGTCCTCGTGGTTGAAATTTGATTACTAGATTTCTGATTTGTGTAAAGTCATATCATATCATAGAAATTCGGGTTATGATCTCCTAGGCCAAACCATAACAATTTTGCTACTTTCTCTGTTGCTGGACCTCCCATATATTGTGTACAACATGTAGAACTAAATTTTATAAATGAAATAATGTTCCTCCATATCCCCATGTCTTTTAATCATCAAAGGTTCCGCTTTTATAGGAAAATAATCTTGCAACCTACCCAATTTGTTTTATACAAATGCAGGTTTGGAACTCTATGTTACACAGATATGTCTATAAATTTACCAAAACTAGAACGCTTGGAGTACCGGCGATTTGAGAATATCTTAAATGAAGCCCTTTGATATATAATACCCAACATCTAAATTACAATCAGATATAAATTGAGGGAAACGTACAGAAAATGACAAGGCCTGAAGGGATGACGGAATGTGATCAATACACACGGTGCAAGGCGTCAACCTCGATTTTAAGAGGTTAATGCCGGCTCCAGAGGTCCAAACTAGCGGAGCTGAACTTGAAAACCCAATTATCAAGTACTTAAATGGACTCTCCTTCATTTTCCAGTCAAATCCTTGGATATCCTCGTCCTTTGTTTCAAGCACTGACCTTGGATGGGTGTGTAAACTGCATCGTATTATCCGAAATTATGTCATTAATAATTGAACCCCTCCTTGTTGAAAGAGTTAAACTTTCCACGTAAAACAAAAAACAACTCCAAAACACTTTATTATATATGTATCATATACCGATGACATTTTACATATGATTGATAGCATTTTTTATCCTTTCAGTATATCAACGAGAATATTTTCCCAGTCCAACATACACCCCTTATATAAGACCCCTTGGAATGAGTCAGCTCGAGAAGGCGTCTGTTTGACTTAGTTATTTTCACCTTCATCACTATATCCTGGATAATACTCCAATTCCAATTTGTTCCACCAATGTCGTGAATTTAGAACTGCATATATATAGGACCTGAATAATAAAATGACATACGTTCTTTCACAGATGTACACCAAAACATACCAATTTATCTTTACAATCTAAAATAACTACTACGGATTTTAAATTTATGTCGTATATGCATGGACACAAATTATACAATTATATAAACATCAAATCGGGAGACTTTCGCGTATTGTATATCCTTTTACAATCATACTCAAATGTATTTTTTTAGTGAATTGATTAAGAAAAGAGAAAAGAAACTTGACTCTATTAGTTACTGCGTCTTGGCAGTTATTTTGACATAATTAGTTACACTAGCAGTTATCTTATTCTATTATCGACCTAATAGGAATTGTCCATAGTAAACCGGCGCATACACATATGCTGTATCTTCTAGGTTGCAAAAACCGGCACATACGGAGAAATGTTGCGTATGAAAAAAATAGTTCATGACTAAAGTGAACCTAAATCGGCGTGCAACCAGTTGGATAAAGGTGGATAATAAAAACAATATACACTGGTTTAAGATAAAAACGGTTGTATGCTCCCCGGAGTTGACCCTGCGCACTATATGCCTGCGTACGTTCGGATATTACTACACGACAACTCGCTGGAGCATACAGTTGCTTTCATATGAAAATAGTCAATATGGCTGTTTAGTGATAGCCGCCACGTGTTGTCGGAGGGTCCAAATTGTGGAAGAAAAGGAACATATCATAGATAAAAAAATTAAAAGGTATAGCATACGTCGAACACCCTGCGTCTGCCACTGTATAATGCCACTATCTTAGGACAGTTGATGCAATAATCACAGCCTTTTTCTGTATTTGGATGCAGATAAAAACGAGACAACCCATTTTGTAGACTTCAATAGGTGGATCGATGCATGTGCACCAGATACTCTTCGGGATACCTTGCAGAAAAGAACATAGAGAATGCATTATTTCAATAGATCTTGGAAATGCTATTAACCGGTTTGTATTCTGTAAAAAGGTTCTATGTTTAGTATTTGTACACCTGCCTCACAGAGGCTTCTGAAGTACCTCAAAACAAAGGTTTAAGGTTTGCAAAATGTGCTGAAATGTTATTTCAATTAAAAATCTGAAAACGATCCAAATGTTGGAACGTTGTATCAAAATTCAAAAATCTATTTCTGTTTAATGTAAAATAAGAGAGAAATCTATCTTTATACTTGGCCAATATTTATATTCCATGAATAAATAGAAGAACCTGATGGTAGTCAGCCATAGTTAACGGACACCAGTACGCAACTGCTCAGCAGATACTGGTTAAACAAACAATGGTCGTCCTAGCAAAGACATCTGAGGTAACAGGGAGATTTACTGGAAGTAGACACGAAACGCAAGCGATGAGGAGATCGATAGGGGAGGAGGCCATAGAAACTAGCGAGGTCTCTCATGTTTCTTGGGTAAGTAAGCAGAGACTCAGTGTGCAGGTTTCCGAGCTCCAACTGAACCTCACTTCAATTCCGCATCATAGAACCTGGAGGGTTTCCTCGCGCTAAATTCCCCCAGGCAATTCCCGATGACATCCTCCATGATGTCCTCGGGGATTTCCCCACTGACATCTGCCATTCTCCCTGAAAAATGTTCCCTTCCTTTGTTTAAGCCTAGGGTGCTATTTCGGAATTAGACTCCAATAGGTATTCCACATCAGTTGGTTTTCATTCCATGGCGGCATTTCATGCCCGTAGCTTAGGTGATGAAAGGATTAGGATCAATAGGAATGACCTCAAGTGTAAAAATGTGAAGAAAATTAAATTATGGGAGAGTTCTTTATCTTTCCCCGCAGCGGGAGATGCCACAGGTAAATGAAATTGCACCGAACAGTACACACTAAGAATAAATCGTCTTTCTAGAAATTACAATTTATATGAATATGCAGGTACACAGTTTACTAATAAGACGAAAATGAAAAACAAAATTTTATAAAAGGTGATTTCACAAGTAGTAGGTTTTGTATTCATTCAGATGACCGCCTTTCAATTATCTCCTTACATCTTTAAGTGAGGAAGATATTGTAGTTGCTAGCGTGGTGTCAGAAGTTTTGAACAAATTCATATCGAAATATAGATTTCGCACGTAAATGTAAATTAAGAAAAAGTGTTTATTCTTTATTTTTTTTCTCAGATCACGCCTTTCTAGATAAAGTACAAGGCAGAAGTTTATGTCTGACGATGGTGCTAAACCTATACGTCTATGATCTGTCAATAAGTTTCACAAGGACAGATCTGGATGCACACACTATTCCCACCCCTACCGGTAACCTCAGAGTAGGTATGTCTACAGAAATAGAAGGATATGAAAAGTAGGCAAAGAGGAGGCTCAAAGGTTTAAAGGTAGGGTGTAAGTAGACGCCGTTTCATGTCTCGCCAGATCTCGCCAGACGCGATACCACGTGACACACCCTAGGCCACGTGACCAGACTCAAGGTCCATTGAAGGTGCAAGCTGCCGCGCATGCGTGTCCCAAGGGGAGCAGCATTGAGCTTGTTTGGTCTTTTTCCGGGGAGGTTCCCCCTGCGGAGGTTGCCATAGCAACGCCACGAGATCGTCCCCGCACTCTACAGTCTCGCGATATATCGCGAGATGGTGGTGTGGGTGAGAGTGGCTTTGAGGGTGATGCTAAGTGACTCCAGTGTAGACTTTTTTGGCCTCATCTACATACTCTTTTTTATGGTAAAGCCTTAGAGCCGTGGTTAGAACCCGGATGGATAACAATACCTATCCTCTACCTTAAATGCCTCTACATCATCTGTTTTTTCCTTTTCAATAGAATTTTCTATTGTTGCAACATAACAGGGTATCTTGAGAGATTAATTTTGATTTGTATTGGATCCCCATTTAAACGAGTAATTATTTCTCTGCAATTTGTTGAACAAACTTGTACACCTTTTCGAAGCTATAGTTATTGCTAACATATTGTTAACATGAAACATCAATTGCAGAAGAGCCTTTTGCAATTCGTATACTTAAAAGGTTGCTATTGGAATTATTATAATATGTTATTTTGTTGAAATATCTGGTGAGGGATGTTGGAATGTCTAATTGGTATAAACTGCAACCACCAGCAAATTGTAAGGAGCTAGATTAGGTTTACTGGAATCTATCATTCATCAAGTCACAACTTTTAACAAAGTTTGGGAGCATATCATCTCAGAATGATTTACTGAATGGGATCAATACAATGGCCATATCCCCTAGGACTTTAAAGAAGCTATATAAATTTTAAGGTACCATAAATCAAGCTACCTGGTCGGACGATTACGAACCATACGGTACACAATGGCAGTATAAATCTCACACGGTTATACGATCACAGAATAAACCGTTTTAATGCTGGGTACACATATACGTTTACTTAAAACAAATGGTGGTGTTACTTACAGCTGAGGGAGCGATTTTGGAACGGACAGCCAGGGTCATACTCATCAACGGCGTTAATTCTTATCACAATGCACATATTTTTCATCAAGTAGAAATAATATCCCCCTGACAATGATAGGATAATAGTACATTTGTTTTTAATTTGTGTTTCTGAAAATACTGAATCGTTTCTAAAATATACATTATACATACTGTGAAAAAATGTCATTCTCGCTTTTTTTATGAGTATGTTTACCCTTCCTTGTACCAAATTACACCAGAAAAGAACTCTTACATTGTAGACTTACAGCACATTAAGTCAAAACGAAGAAAAATGAGCTCAGGAAGAATTAGCACTCGACCATGAAATAAACTAGGAAATGAGGGACTGCCCGGTAACTAGACAATATAAAGGGTATGACCGTAGCGTGAGAGAGGTCCATGTATCAGTGTTTGTCGGAAGTTCACACCGTGTTAATAGACAACAGTCTGCGGCCTCAATGCCATAGTCACACCATCAGTCACCGACAACTAGCAGGGAAACACGTGGTTCACAGGTGTCCTATTGAATTCCCACATGCAAATTACCGAAGAGAGGTTCTGTGGTGCTGTTAGGAGGGTTTTATATGTTATGTTCCCCAGTCGCGGTAGACTCATTATATCTTTTGTGCGTGTCCAGTGGAGCAAATAGCATTTACCCGTTAAAGAGTAATGATGATGACTGAATATCTCTGCAATATTTCTTCCACCATGTTTCGTGAGGATATGTTTAATATGGTGTCACACTTAACCCCTTCACCTTTACTAATGTGACTTTTATGAAGCAATGTACCACGTGGCTCTAGATGTCATGCCAGATGGTTTGATACCAACTTCACATTCCCTTAATGTTTGTCTGTACATAAGAAATAGGTAGACCTACAGTAGGCTTGTGATGCATATTGCGTATACACTATACAAAAGAGTGTCGGGAATGCTTAAAAGGAGACGGTCATCCTACCGTAAAGGGCTGCTACCTATCGGATAAATTCAAAGAATATTTTAATGGTTTTCTGCAATATATATCAAGTATTGCTAGAATTACTATCATTAATGGGATTGTAGAAGCTGCTCCTTCCTTACAGTCATTTCTGTAAAGAACACTGGAAACACTGGTGATTGCGTTCTTGTTAAAACTGAGAACACGGCACATACATATACAAACAAGCAAGGGTTACAAATAAGGAGAATACAAAATTAGAAACATTTGAAGAAAAAAGAAAATTATAAAATAGGTGAGTGAACTGTGGCCCCCAGGTGTTTTTCTGTTGTAGAATATACGCCAAAGGCACGGGGGCTGGTCTTTAGGCTACCCGCAAACGGCCTGTGAATTACTGCATGATCAAGTCAAAGAATATGCAGATGTTATGGGTGTGGGAAATCTCAAGTGTGCATTCTTGACCGGGATGTAGCATATATCATATATGACTGCACTTTAATATCGTGCCGTACATGAAAACACAGGGCTTTGATAGGTGTTGTCATAGAAATATGTACCAAGACAAGGGAAAGCCATTTAGGATATTATGGAACAGACCTCACATTCACACAGAAAATTGTTGACTTTGAAGAGTAATACAAACAACTAAAGCTGTACGCCTCGTCTCCTAATACAAACATCTTTCCCAACACGCCTCCTCTTTGGTGGAAAGGTATCCACATATCTGTCACGTCATTTAAATTTTGTATTTGATTACTAAAGTTGGATTCACACGATGGGATCGATGTACCCCACGAAGTGTTTGCGTTAGACAACTCCTGCTGAGATTCTGTACTAGAACACAATCTCTTTATCTAGATTGTAGGGTACCTTTTCTCTAAGACATGTTTTGTTCACCTGTAATTATTGGCGACATTCAATAATAAACTCCGCTCTATTACAATTGTGTCCATATACCCGTTGTATTATGTTTTACACTTACATGTCTGTCGCTTGAGTTGAAATTGTCATAATTGAGAAAACAACTCTCTACTTAGGGAGATCCTTTGTCTAGAGGCAGACCTACCTGGAGAATTCTGCATAGAATAGATAAATACAATTCCCAAAGCATGAGCGATTATAATTCAAATGTTGCTCCATGGGAGATGAAAAATTATGTCAAAATGTCGTGGGCTCGAAACACTTTACGGCAGCCCATTTTACAATCTCACCAGGGCGACAAAGTCACAACTACGTCTAATCTGTAGTGCCTCACAATAGCTTTCATCCAGTGAAAGGGCGAGGAAAAAGGAATAATGAAGTAACTAGTCTTCGGGAAGTTTAATTTTGCCAAGTTACAAATGATGAAGTAGCCCGGAGAGTTCGTAATGTGAAAAGTTATTGAATTGAGATGACATTAATTACAACAGGGAACAGTGATAGTTTGAGAAATTCAAAGATGATTGCTAACACGAAGAATGTTTTGTTTTTGCAAATATCCTACTCTTGAACACTTAACACTTGTAAAACCTGATTTTCATATGTATCATACTGGTATATTCATATTATTATTCTTCAATTTTACAATCAATATAACAAAACATACAGGGGTTTCCCATTATATAAAATTCTACAAAGAACTACTCTGCAAGCTTATATTTTTCCAAATGGATTGGTTGTGCGCGATAACAGTTGTTGCATATTATTGTAAAACTGGATGAGGTTTAATCTTGGCCACCGTATTCCACGACTGGAGTTTGGCAAAGTGACTTCATGAGGCGAAGCCGAGTGAAGTCCGGAGCCAAAACTTCAGGAGTGGAATGCGGTGGCCAAGATTAAAACGAATCAGGTTTTAATTTTATCCTACCCTATCTCCTCTATTTTGGAATATTACGTGATAACAATGCTGTATGCCACTAGTGGCATATAAAACTATGTATGCCAGTCAGCGTGGCATACGGAAACCCAATGTTAAGCCTATGGGATTTTATATTAGGGGTAGGATAAAAAGTATATTCCTCCAAATTGGGAAAGATATTAGCGGTTTGTTTTGTAAATATCCGAAATATTCGGATCTCATTGTAGGTGAGAAGCTGAACTTGAGCTTGTGGGAAACGTGAATGAAAGGAGGTTCTAATGTAACATCCTTTAGTACTAAGAAAACAATTGATGAGGGTTTGGTCTGTGTCCCAGCTCCTCATCGAGTTTGGAGTGCATGATAATATGAACAAGACGATAGCCAAGTGAATATTCCGAAGCATTCCAAACGAAACGGCGGACAGGGACTCAGACCAAACAGGAACATGATTCTGATGTTATGTTAGCCTGGAAACATTTATCTCTTTATCACCCATTGAATATGAATTAACCGTACCCCTAGGCCTTTGGAGTACGAGTTCCCAATGCTATTAACCAAATCAAAGGTCAATATGCCCATTATGAATTGTCAAAATTTCTTTTAAATCAAACAATTATCTTTTTATCTATTGAAGTTTGTATATAAGTATCAATGATTCCTCTAAGATGCCTTGAGGCATCTTCCTGCCGTAGCCAGGGGAATGCCTGGAGGCATCTTCCTGCTGTTAAAGGGTTAATACCAGGGAGCCGTTTGATATCTGGAAGTGTTCTCCTAGAACTGTCAAATGATAGTCCTAGGCCTGTCATAGGACAGCCCACGTTTATTGAACATGGATTGTCCTTTCAAAGGAGAGGGAGAAGGACGGAGACTTGGAATGTCCTTCCAGACTGTTTATTAAATCTGTCATTGTCCTGACCTTGACCCTGAAAGCCATCCTCGTGGAAGGACATCTCAATAGGTCTCCTTTCTAATGCTGGTGGCATAACTAATCAAAATATTATCAACGTTCACATTTGAATGATATCCACCAGTGTTTCTAACAATTATAGGTAAATTAAAGATTCATTCTCTTTTGAATAATAAGATATTTTCTTAGATATAAAAAGACCAAGGAATATTAGGATTGACCAGGGTTTGAAACAAGGGTCTTCTGATAACCATTGATTTTAACTCAGCACCCCAAACAGCACATAGGGCACGTAGGAGAACTAATCTTAGGGTGGCTGGCATCATGAACTGTAGAGAAGTAGAATAACATATGGGAGGTGTTTTAAAAACTAAGAACGATAAAAGAATTGTTCTTATAGTGGTCTTTGTTGCATTCTCGTTACCTCAAGTGATCCCTCTTTATAGAGGACAGTTTAACAAGACGATCAGTGAAAATATCTTTATTCTAATTTTTGAAAAGGTCACACATTTTACCCTTATTTAGGTCCGATTCTAGTTGGGTTTGATCCTTTATAACAAAACATCTTCCACTAAGAAAGGGAAAAAAAGCAAACAATATAAATTGCAAAATATATCCTGGAATTATGCAGACCACGTTTAAAAACGGACTGACACTCCGATCATGGTCACTGTCGTTTGAGGTTAGTCCTAATCGTACTCTTTCAGTCAATATCATTCTTAGTTTTAAAAACAGCCCCATGGACACCCTTTAACATGATCACTCTCCCATCCTTATCATTGTCCTCTAACAAATTCTCCTATAATTGTCCTTATCCTTCTTGCTGTCCTAAAATATTAAACGGCCCCAGGCTAAGATAAAGCATAGTTCTCACTAATAGGTGCCTTCAAGGCATATCCTGCAATCAATGGTGGCCCCACCTGGTGATTTGAATAATGTCAATTATCAGTAAAAACTGGTCCTTTTGGGACTTATTCTACTTCCAAATAAGTAAATATACGGTTGTGTCCAGTTTATCCAATCCTAAGGTGTAAGTTAATCCAATTCACATATTACTTACATAGGAAATGTATTGAAAAGTATGGTTCTTTCAATTCTCTAAAAAAACAAGGACCACATCCTATAGTTTTTAAAACTGAAATAAGTATTATTATGCATCTACTATGTTCTCTGGATGTTTTACGAAAATCACATGGGTTTTACTATGTGAAAAAGTAACTTTTAAGAATTTAAGAATATTCTTTTATGATGTCATTATTATCTAGCGCAGTAACCCCGGATATTTAATTTAAGTATATGTTTTACAAAACTTTGAGCTCATCATATTCAACTTTTGAGAAAGAACTGATATGGGTTGTGAGTTTTAAGGCAACTTGTCCGATATGCCTTTAAGCTGAGAAAATGACCTGTAATGGTGGCCCAAGCCGTTGGCAGATTTGATATACTTTTATTTGTATTGGAGTTCTTTCTATTGTGGTGGTCGCCGCCTGTCTAGCAGGTTGGATGACACCAATCCGGAACACTAGTTCCAGGCAGGATCCCACCCTACGGGCTCTACGTAGGTTGGTTCGGTTTTCGGTTAGTTTGCACAGACCTAGTCACACATAACACAACAACGTCTTTTAATAAACAGAGATGTTTATTATTCACTACAAGTACAGTACCCCAGCACGTAGGTGCCAGGGAACGCTGGAGAGGCTAATCTGAAAGACTCGCCTAACCACCAGGAAGGTTACAAGAACCCGCCTTCAAAGTGAGGGCCCAAGGGTCTGTTCCGTAGAAGAGACGCGCGAGGACGGCCTGTCGACCTACTGTGAACGCTGAGTATATATTCCCAGCGTTACGTAATCCCGGCCTCCGCCGCGCCACTCTCGTGTGCGACGTTGTCCGGAATCACTACACAGTAAGGATCGGCTCACGCGCCACCTTCCGTGAAACAAACGAACACTGCTGGATTCCCACCCCACTACATTACCCCTCCCAGTTTTTACTATGGGGGGGACCAAGGCAGCCATTATGCTGCTAGGGGACAACCCAATTAAAAATCATAACTTAAATCCAGCAGTTCTTGGTCTACTCTCTAGCTTCCTGGTGTTCACAAGAATTCACTGATACCAATGTATAAGTGAAAAAGGTGGAATTGTAAGACGGAGAAGTTATATTAAAAATATGGAAGATACAACATTTAGGAAAGAAGAAACGACATTTGAAGTATGAAGGACTAGCCTCGCTAGCACCTTGAATAAATGTGATATTCACCCATCTTGAGCCGGGGAGCGTATTCTTGAGCGTTGGGCAGGGAAGACTCGACAGTTGCGGACCTACAGGTGGTCAGCCCGGCCTGTCGAGCACCCTGCCTCCAGCCGTTCCGGATCTTGTTGAAGTCCATTGTAGGCTCCCGGCGGGTGAGTTGTCGTACTCTTTCTCTTCTTGGAGTATCGAGCCCAGCTGGGCCACCGGCGTAGCACAGACCTACTACATTCAGCCCGATACCGGGGGGTGCTGGGCTTCCCACTGTTCTTCAGTTTGGAAGACATCCATATGTAGAAGAAGGGTCAGCCTCGCTCGACACCTTCTTAGTTGGTAAGTTTCCGAATACGGAAATAACGGCCAAAGAGGCAAAAACAATTCTCCATCCACCTGGTAAGAGTGTGGTATCAGTGTTCTTGTATTTGGCTCCAGCTATACTGGCATATTTTCCTTCGGCTTAAATCGAGTACCAATTAAGGCCCCAATTTTTAGCCGGATTCAGAACTTACGATCATCGACCAGGGTTGTGCCTTGGGGAAGTCGTTTTACTGACTTTCCTCAGCCCCAACCCAGGATCACTTATCATAGGTCGCTCCTAACTTTTCCTTTACCCCTCCCAGCAATCCTTGCGGTTCGCTGAGAAAGTGCAGAATTCCGGTTAGGAGGCCACACGACGATCTATCGAGATTAAGTAATTATTCTCGAGAGACCCTCCTGGAAGTAGCTAGGTCGGAAAAAAATTTTCTTCCCCTGGACTTCCCGTACCCGTCTGACTTCGGATCCAGGAGAGTTGTTGACTCTGCCAGTTCCGAGTTTAGACGGCGTCTCCCCGGCCTTTCAGGCACCAATCGGTCCTCGTCAGAGGATATCTTGAGGTCGAGAATTTCCGACTGACTGGGCGTGGTAGTCGTCGGTGGAACCGACGTTGCCGGGGCGGTCCTCTCTGGTCGCAGTGGACTCAGTGCAGACGTAGGCTGGAACTGAGACATCAACTGCTGCAGAGAGGTCGGTCCGGTATCTAAAAAGATTCCGGACTCTAGCGGGATGATGTTGGCATTCACCCCCATTGCCTCACCCTGTTCCTCCGGTTGATCCACCGGCTTAGACTGGGAGGGCCTCGCCGATGTTTCAGCCTGCGTCACGGCGGGAGGCATCCTCTGCTGTAGGACTAGAGTGTCTACACGGACATCCATAGACTAGGCCGTACTGGATGTAGTGTCCTAATGGGAAGTTTCTCCCACGGACTACCACCCCAACATGCCGGCGAGTTGCCGACGTGTCGGATCTGATTCTTCCGTGGTGAACTGAAGAAATCTTCCCCTGCTCCTTTGTCGGGCCAACCACGCTTCCTCAAGGGCTTGCGGGTCATCACCGATGTCATAGAGCGACATCCCCAAGTGCCGAAGGCAACGTTCATCTTGGCGATGGGTCTTGGCTTCCGCCCGGGCAAACCTCGATTGAGCCGTGGTTTTCGCAATACGCGCGTCCTCTAGGTCCGACGCATACTGTTTAGCCAGGCCCTTCGTGGCTTCCTTAACCTCGAACCGGGCTAGGTTGACTAGCTCCTGAACGAGGCTCTCATGGAGAGACTGAGCGCCCCTTCGGACGCGGCCTTCCAACGTGCTACCTATGTGCGACTCTAGTTGATCAGCCCGTTGGACATATTCAACCGATATCGCACAGGGAGAAGAAGTTACCTTCCACGCAACAGGTGGATGTGTCGTCGGTTTCTTCTTCACCTCAACAACCGGGTTGGCTGGTGGTGGGAGTGCCGGAAAGGCCTCCTCATCCACAACTTTCCTGGGTGCTTGGGTAGCACCTTTACTGATCGGGGTACTTCCCGGGAGACTTGAGCTGGGACGAGTCTCAGCTGGTTTTTCCACGGGTCCGCCTACTTTAGAAGCAGTTGGAACGTTCCCTTCACTCTTGGCTGAGAGGAGTTTTAGTCCCTCAGTCAAACTTGGCGTAGCCTGGTAAGCAGCTACCACCACGTCAGCGATGGTGTGCTTACTAGGAGCCAACTTCTTCTTAGGTTTCCGACTGGATCGCCCAGAAGTATCATCCTTGCTGGACGAGGCAATGACAACTTCTTGACCTGTCATCTAACCTTCGAGGAACCCCTAGACGGTTCCCGGCTATGGGACCGTTTGTTCCTCGACTCCTTTGACATCCGGATAGCATCAGACTCCCGAACCAGCCAGGATTCTTCTTCCATCCGATCTTAAACAATCGACCGTCTGTCACACAAGTTTCGGGTTCCAGCTTGAATCTCTGCCACAGATTCATGACCCATTCCCGAGCTGCAGCTCCAGCAGTCCGGTGTTCCCTGGCAATGTGTCGGACGAGACACGATCGCCGCGAACTGGCACACCCGGCCTGGCAAGAACCACCTTTCTTACTGTAGCCACGGTCGCTCAGCTAAGTGTACCTCTACGAGGTGCCTAGTGTAACGACCCGCAGTTGCATAGGTTGGTGACAATTTTTGTCCCTTCCATGGCAACTCAAAAAAACCCACAATGATCGCCGTTACGGAACTTGTGCCCTGCATACGCAATCCGGTCTTTGACCTGATCTTCGTACTTAAGCCGGCTGACTCTGGACACTTTCACGGGGTCGATGTACCAGGTGTGAGAGCCCTCGTCAACCAACCATTCCTCGTCGTCAGACGTTCCATTTAAACCGACACCATCTGGGATGTAATGTCGGCAAGTGTAAGTCTTGCCCAGCAAAGAGGGTAGCTGTCGAGCCACCGTTCTCTTCCCAGCCTGCTTTACGCCAGGCTGGAAATCACCACCATCACTGTCCTGGTTAGATTTGGTCAGGGGTTTAGCCCTATCCATCTCCGTTCCCCAACACTTGACTTCTTGGCCACCCGTGGCACCCGTGGAGGTGCTCGGTGTAGCGACAGCCGCACTCGGTCCAGCTTGCGCCACGGGTTTGTCTGAGCCTTTCGACCCAGCCCCCTTCAACTTCTCTTGCTTCCCGGGTTTAGGTTTCCCTTTACCCAAGTCACACGATTCCAGCCGACCTTCTTTCTTTGCCAACTCCGCCTCAGCCCGTTCCCGGGTTTAGGTTTCCCTTTACCCGAGTCACGCGATTCCAGCCGACCTTCTTTCTTTGCCAACTCCGCCTCAGCCCGTTCCCGGGCTGCACGATGGAGTCGCTTCCTCTGCTGCTTTGACAGCTGCAGTTCAGTCCTGGAAGCATCCTGAGGTTTTGACACCTCAGTGTTACTCACGGACTTCCCCGGCGCGGGTTTAGCCGGCTGTGACACCGGTTTATCACCTTTGCTGGATGGCTCCGTTACTACAGAGTCGTCCCCAACTGACGAATCAGTCTCCATGGCTGCCTCTGCACCAACCTCGGTCCTCTCAGGCTTAGCCACCGGACCCGGGGCCAAAAAGGTCCCGGTTTCCGCCTGCTTCACCGTAGGAGGAGTCCAATGCTGATACATTGACTGAACCATGTTATGTGTCTTGGGATCTGGGATCCCAGCCAACATCTCTTCCAGGCTCTGAGTTGTAAACTCAGGCCCGGACTCAAGCCACTTGGAAAACTTCCTCGGAGAGTGGCGACGCGGGCTGGCTCGGCCTCGCCTCGGCGTCTCACGCTCTGATTCGGAACCCCTGGCTTCCATCATGATCACATCCGAATCAGAGGCTTCGGTTTTCACTGAGCTTGTCTTCGGACGGGCACCTGAAGAACCCTTAGCGGCCTGGGCCGCCTCGGACTTCTTCCCTTTGTGACCTTTTCCCTGTCCAGGTCGTTCATGTCGGGTTTCCCCAAGAAGAACCTCAGACTCCTCAGACTCGTCCCCTTCCAGGTCAAAATCACCATCATCTGACCCGATGAGCAAAGCATCATCGTCCAGATCTGCCCCCCGCTCGGCCAAGGCCGAGGATCTGGGCGGTGGTGAGGGGAGCTCCCGCTCACCCTCTGTAGACGGGGCACGGTCAGCCATGCTGCTACCGCCCGACTCCTGTGGTGCTAGGCACCACTCCGAACACAGAGTGAAGACTACTGAAAAAAAACAGGGTCTTATATACTCCTAGTTGACCCAGATTCGCAGTCGCAAACCAATCAACCGTTTCGAGACACCGTATGCGTGAAGAAACCAAAGGTCAGCGTTACACTCGACTTGATTCGTTCACACCTTCAATCGCCCAGCACAGGTTCCGAAACCCAGGGAAGCCCCTTTCTGAGCTCCACCCCGAGTTCTCTACCGCGTGGGGGTTTCTTATTGCCATCGTGCATCACATCGATAGTATGGGAGACTATGTACAACTTTCATATAAATGGATCAGACCTTACAGAGCGTTCGGCAATTCTGCAGCCTCTAGAGGGTCCTCGACAGGGTCCCTAAGAGCAACGTCTGGGCTGCGGCACACAACGACTGGTTATAAGGTAACTATTTGATCAACATTCACGTATAATTGACACGCCGCTGACTATCAATGATCTACATTCCCTACCATTGCTTCTCGTGTTTTCGACAACCCCGGCACCACTACTCTTTGTAGCTAGCCACAGCCTTCAATTTTAGTCGAGAGCTGCGGCGGGGTTTAGAGTCTATTTTAGACTCCATTCTACATTTTGAACCATGTTTATTATACACAGCTCGATTTGTAGCAAATTCGGACTTATCCGTATTTGGTTTTTCATCTACCCACACCTCCCTTTAATGGGTTAGCGCAAGTAGGAATCACCTTCCGCGGACGTCCCGGTTTCCGTCGTGTTGACGGGCACCCATTCAGAACCCCGGTAACCTTTGACCGGGACTTCCCTGTCGGGGGTCTGCCTCCGCCGTGTTGACGGGGGTTTGACACCCGGCTTCCGGGCTCTTTGAACCCGGGACCTCTCTGGTATCCCAGTCGGACCCGTGGTCAGTGACACATCCCGCGTTGTAGCAGGGTGTGAAACTTCAAAGCCGGAACTTTCGCGCTTCCCTTCCCATAGTTGTAAACGAGCTACATGGGATTTGTAACGCCTTCTAGACCATTCATCCTCTATCACTACCGTCATTTCTGACAATATTTGAACAATTCTGAATGGTCCGTCCCAACGGAGTGTGGTATCGTACAACGCGGTCTCCTACTCGGAACTTACGAGGTTTAAGATTGACATCATGGCCAGTCTTTTGCCACTCGGCAGCTTTTGTCAGGTTCCGTCTCGCAAGGTAATATCCCTCTATAAAACGTTCCCTGAGCTTTTCGACAAAACCTATAGGACAAGGATCATCCGTAGACATTCCGGGAACCCCATAGACTATGTCAGCGGGCATTACTATTTCCTCGCCAAAGCGAGTAAATTAGGTGAACACCCCGTACTTGAATGAATGGTCCCATTGTAAGCGTGAGCTATAAATGGTGCCAATTCATCCCAATTCTTCCGGTTTTCATCTACCAGGGTCCGCAGACACTGGATCAATGTCCGGTTGAATCGTTCCACCATACAATCTGATTGTGGACGATATGGATTAGTATGCGTCTTTTTAATCTCGAGTATCCTACACATTTCTTTCCAGATCTGGGATTCAAATTCCCATCCCTGGTCGGAATGTAACACGCTCGGAGTTCCAAAAGGCAGCATTCAGTTTTTCACTAAAGCTTCCGCACAAGTGGCAGCTTTGTGATTCTTCATGGGATAGATCTGCACATATTTTGTGTAGTAATCCATCACCACCATCATACAGGTATTTCGTTCCTCAGACTCGTCGATACCAGATATGATATCTAGAGCGATTCTGGCAAACCTGACACCAAATAGCTCCTGTTGTAGTGGCATCTTTCTGAGTCCTATGATTTGGGGAGACCTAGGCTGTAAATCTTTCCCCTACCGCTATCACGACCACAATGTAGGGAGTCTGGCCAGGCGCGTTTTTGAGTCCCGCGCTGTAGCCTATCGACCCTGTTTCGTCGATTCCTATTGGTTCATGTCCGTTTGTTCTAGAGAGCGAGCTTATGATTGGTCCATGTCGGTGCGTTTTTGGCGCCGGTTCTGGTGCCTGTATTCTGAGTTATGTGGCTCCAAGTGTTTTGTCCATTTCTATGGGGTGTTTTATTCCTGGGATTCATTCCTGAGTTGTTAACCCTTTAAGGACGAATGATGCCTTGAGGCATCAACCAGCCCAGGCCGAATGATGCCTTGAGGCATCAACCGGCCCAGGCCGAATGATGCCTCAAGGCATCATTTCACTGAAACCTATAAAATCGTTTTTGACAAGGAAATAATTTATCAATTTACATGAAATCTTCAGAAAATGTAGGTATTATATCAAAAGTGATATTAGTAAGCGAAAATAAGTGAAATATTATTGATTACCAATAATATCACGTGATGGAATATCAAATTAGGACTTTATGCAAAATGTGTTCATCCTTTAGGGATATACACAGTCACTAGGACCCGTCCTTATGGTGAAAGCTCTGCCATAGGTGGCCGTCCTTAAAGGGTTAATAGTAGTTTTGGTGGGAATGAAGTTATCTTTAATTGTTTGGTATCCTATATTCTTCTGTAGTTGTTACACGAATGGATTGCATCCATTCTATGTGTTAATTTGGTGATATTTCTTTGATTTTTGAGATGAAATTGAAATAATTTTTTAATTATAGCCGTTTAGTTTGGTAAATTTTAGTATGGGTTTTTTTTGAGGGCCGGATGTCATCCAGTGGTCCTCACCCTTTAATTATTTTTTGTAAATTATATTGTTAATTCTAGACAATTAGATTATTTTGAGAGGAAATATTTTTATTTTAATCGTGGATTCTGTTGCGTGTGGTTAGGTTGTAGTTGTTGTCCATTTGTTGTTATTGTCTAATTTGACAAAAAAAAAATTTCCAATGCTGATACCTAAGCGGGAGAGCAGACGAAAAGTTTTTTTCAAATCTTTCCGAGTCCTACCCCGGGTTTGACTTTGCTACAGACGGAACACCCAGAAATCCATCTTCGAATATCTGCACCCATTCCAGGCCAGTAGTAACGACGCCTTATTCTGGCTACCGTCCTTTTCCATCCTAGATGAGCTGCACTCCTATGTTCATGACATAGAGTCATTAGTCCGGAACGTAATTCTCGAGGGACTACTAATTGCAGAGCACGTTTAAGTGGTTGGAATGTAGTTCTCCATCGATATAATACTCCATCTTGGACCTCTAGCTCTTTCCATTGACCGCACAGATTCCGAAATTCTTGGTTTTCAGGCGAGATCTCCGGCCCTGTAGGTCTATGGAGCCCGTTTGCTACCAGTTTAGTTAACCGGAACAGATCTGGGTCAGCCTGTTGACTTTTCTTAATCTGTTCTAGTGTCCACTGATAGTTCTGGGGCAGTTTTACTTTCTGGGAGCATAGGGTAGCTATTACAGCTCTTTGCTCACCACAATCCCGGCAATCTGGGCGCCCACATTTCCGCACTGGTCTCCTTGAGAGACAATCCGCATTAATGTGAGACTTTTCAGCCCGGTGCTCAATCTGGCAGTTAGTTAATCCGAATTCGGAAAGAGCTGCCAGCCATCTTCCAATCATTCCTTCGGCATCTTTAAAGTTAAAGAGCCATTTGAGAGAAGAATGGTCGGTACGCAAGATAAAATCTCCACCCGCTAGGAAGTGTCGATATTTTCTCACATACACCACAACCGCTAAGAGTTCCCTCTTAGTGGTACAGTAGTTCCGCTGGCTTTTACTTAAGCTGTTGCTGGCAAAAGCTATTGGAACCTCCACACCATTCTGAATCTGAGACAACGCCGCTCCAATACTCTCATTACTAGCGTCAGTATCAAGAATGAACCGACCCTGGGGCATAGGGTACTTCAACACGGGAGTCTCCGTAAACTTTCTTTTAAGTCCCAGAAAAGCATGTTCAGCTTCCGGAGTTCACTGGATCTCTTTTGGCTTCCCTGGCTTATCTAGTACCACATACTGTTGCATGGGATGTGCAATTTCAGAAAAACCCGGAACAAAGTCGCGGTAGTACGAACAAAATCCTAGGAAAGACCTTATGTCTTTTATATTCTGGGGGCGTGGCCAATTAGCTACTACCTCCAACTTGGAAGGATCTGCCCAGATTCCATTTCCAGAAACTATCCGTCCCAAGTATTCCACAGATCTGCGAAACAGTTTGCATTTCTGGGGTTTGAGCTTCAACCCATAAGATTTAATCCGCTCAAATACCTCTCTCAGGTTTTCTAGACATTCAACATAATTCTTTCCGAAGATGATTATGTCATCCAGATAAACCAAACACTTTTTCCACTGTAAGCCACGCAACATCTGATCCATCATGGATTCAAAAGTCGCTGGAGCGTTACAGAGGCCAAATGGCATTACGGTAAACTCGTAAAGCCCTTGATGAGTGGTGAACGCCGTTTTAGGTTGATCGCCACTGTTCATCTTTACCTGCCAATATCCAGATTGGAGATCCAGAGTACAAAACCACTGGTTCCCTCCTAGAGAGTCGAGACTCTCATCGATCCGTGGTATTGGATAGGCATTTTTCCGGGTGATACTATTCAGAATCGGCAAGTACCATCCTTCTTAGTAACCATTACCACAGGGCTAGCCCAAGGACTTGCACTGGGGATAATTACTTTCTGGCTCATCATTTTTTCTACTTCCTCTTCTAAAGCTTCCCGTTTTACCGGTGGTAGCCGTCGATGAGGAAGACGGAAAGGTTGATGTCCCTCGGTGTCAATCGTGTGTTCTGCTCGATCCGTTCTCCCCAGAGGATCTCCGGGTTGAGCAAAGATTGACTCCATTTTCTTCAGAAGCATTCTTAGTTCATGTCGTTCCCCACTGTTTAGTGTGTCTGTCGTCTGAACTAAGGTTTCTAGAGTTTCATGCAACTGACTCGGAACTGGAATGTATCCTGTTCCTGTATCAATAGCACTAACTCATACTTCTTCATAATCAATTCCTTCGAAGTCCAGTTCTCCCAGTTCGGATTTTTCATCTTCCCCGTTAATTTCGGAAACTGGAACAGGTGTGATTCCCTGTGAACCGGAGTCTACTAGGCCATCTACATGAGCTAGGGTTGCCCAGCCCAATGTATCACCTTTCTTCAATTTAATCAACCCGGAGGTGTGATTACTTATAGGAATTGATCCTTCTCTAGCACTTCCGATCAAATTATCCCAGGCCTGTATTCCTTTGTGGGAAAACAGTTCCGGGTTTGGCTCGAAGAGTGCATCTCCACGTGGTAAATCTCCTTCCCCAGCTATCAGGACATTAACCATCTGTTGAGGTGGGATGCCCACATCTTGTCGAACAGAAATCAAAGAAGAAATCCGTCGACAACTACATTCCACTTCCATTAACTCAGGAAATTTGAGTCGGAGAGTGCCATCTTGTAGATCCACAGAGCTTCCATAGAGGGTGAGAAAATCTACGCCTAATTCCACTCTCTTCAATATCACTGAGTATGGGACCCCATACAAATTCAGTGTTACCTATTGAGACTGGAATGATCACACTACCATAGCATCTCATGTGAGTGCCATTAGCAGCTTTTGCCGAAGCTCCAGGAACATGACATTCCTGTGCGAATCCGAGAGACTGATAGAGTCCATTGTTTAACATAGAGCGACTAGCGCCAGTATCCAATAATAGATCTATCTTTCTTCCCTGAATTCTAGCTGGCACATACCAACGTCGCCCACCTAAGGGAGACGGTTGTCGTATAAACCAGGTTCCAAGATCCCATCCACGTTGACAAAGCCATTGCAGACAGGGGTGCCAGGGTGAAAGATAATTACTACAGATCGTTGGGACCATACTTCGTATCTTTCCCTTTTCTGGTAAGTGGGGAATACATCCCTTCTTATTGATTTCACAGGTTTGGGTTTCCTGGCACATCTCTTCCCGGACCGCAGTGTTGACACACGCTACAGTCCTTCTTTGTTTTCCGGTTCACTTCTAGAGGCAACCATCAACGCAGGCAGACTATGAGGTGTTTCCACTGTAATAACGTTCCGGGCTTCTGGACAATCTGGAGAGATATGTCCCATTTTGTTGCACTGCCAACAACGTCGAACATCCAGCTGGCTTTTCTCCACCTGATTCAGTCTTTTGTTGATTTTGGCCAACAACTTCATTACCTCAGAAGGATTTCCTTCTGGCTCAGTGGTTTTAGGTTTTGCTTCTGCCACAGAAGGTACATCACTGTTCCTTCCAAAGCTAGGGGTTCGACCTCTCCCATGTCCCCGTCTATGGAAACCTCCCCTTCCAAGTACCATCGAGCGGACATTAGAGAGTATATCCTCTATTTCCACTTCCTGACACTCGTAGGTATCTTCTTCTTCTACTTGTGACCAAGTAGAACCTACTACGTTAACCCGGGAAGTTTTTCCTGGATTAGCATATTTTCCGAATAGTATACACCGCTGTTCATAAGCGTCTACTATTCGCAACACCTGCATGAAGTTCATACCGGGCTCCCATTTAGAGATGACTTCCGTTTTCACGTCATTATCTTAAAGTCCTTTCACAAACTGAGTTTGCAGATCTACATGTAGCGCGGGAGAATCCAATCCCGTTCCCGGGTAAACTTCATACAACATTTGTTGTAAAGCTAACCCATAGGCTTGAGTTGTCTCCTCTCTACCCTGGATCCTCTTTAGAAAAGTGGATCTGGGGTTCAGCGTTAACAGCTGACCACAATAATAAGAGGCTACCTCCACTAACTCATCCCATTCGATACCACCGGAACGGTGAAAAGCGCGAAGTGCGGCTTCTCCGGGTCCATCTCGTAGCGCTCTCTTGAGGTATGGCAATGCATCGACTTTATTCCAGCCGTTACTTTGTATATCCTCACAAAATCCCGCAAACCAGTGTTCCCACTCCATTCCTTTTCCATAAGGTTTTGGAATGACAGCGTTTCTTCTGGCTGCGTTCTCTGGACGCATAATCCGAACCTTGTCTGCCCTTGCCATTGACAAGTTGAAGATCCGATCTTGCTCCCTTATTTGGTTGAAAGAGTTGAACCCCAGTTCGGCTATAGCTTTACTAGTATGTTCAGAACTCGGAGAACCCATTCTTGACTCGGAAGGTAGCCGGAAGCTAACCAAAGGAGTCTTCACACCCTTTGTTCCAGATATGAATCTGTTAGGGGTCTTTTCAAGATCTTCCACCTTCCCTGGAGGGGAGTATAGATGATCTCTTACATTACTCCAGCCAGCTTGTGACATAGGCATCCTTCGGGATGATTCTGTCTCTGCTAGTCGAGCCTGGTCCTTCATGTGGTGTACATGTTGGTCCAATTGCTTGATTCTTTCTAGAGTCTCTATCTCGCGAACCGAAAGTTCTTTCAAGTTATGGTGCTGTTTGGCTACCTCCTCGGCGATCTCTCGATTTCGAGCTTCTAGTTCCCGGCACATATCTCGTGCCTCTCTTTTCCTATCAAACTCGGCTAAGAGTTCTGGTCCAAGGAAGCCTTCGGGGACCTCATCGGAAGGTGCCTGAAAGGTATCTTCCGACCTATTCCGGTAAGTACTAGACTCTCAAGGACTATCTGTCTGAGACCCAATTTTACTGAGTCCCTCCAGATCCCTCGCAGGGCCATGTCGGCTGTCGGCTGCCAGACTGAAATTCTTCAGGACCGTCGAACTCAAATTCTGAGCGGCGGTTCTCTTCCGAGATTTCTCCTTACCGGACTTCTGGGTTTCACACCCTCCCTCCGGTTTTGGTGACTTTCCGTCATTCCGGGCCACAAGAGTTGGTTGAGAAGTTACCTCCCCATCCTCACTCTCCTGTTCAGCCTGGGATCTGGTTTTTATTCCAGATCCGTGCATCTACCGAGAATCCCGGGTTGTGCAAGCAACCTAGGATCCTGGTCACGGCACCAATGTGGTGGTCGCCGCCTGTCTAGCAGGTTGGTTGACCCCAATCCGGAACGCTAGTTCTAGGCAGGATCCCACCCTATGCGCTCTACGTAGGTTGGTTCGGTTTTCGGTTAGTTTGCACAGACCTAGTCACACATAACACAACAATGTCTTTTTATAAACAGAGATGTTTATTATTCACTACTTCCCGGAAAGATCTGGAAGATCTTTCCCACAAGTACAGCACCCCAGCACGTAGGTGCCAGGTAACGCTGGAGAGGCTAATCTGAAAGACTCGCCTAACCACCAGGAAGGTTACAAGAAACGGCCTTCAAATTGAGGCCCCAAGGGTCTGTTCAGTAGAAGAGACGCGCGAGGACAGCCTGTGGACCTACTGTGAACGCTGAGTATATATACCCAGCGTTGTGTGATCCCGGCCTCCGCCGCGCCACTCTCGTGTGCGACGTTGTCCGGAATCACTACACAGTAAGGATCAGCACGTCGCGCCACCTTCCGTGAAACAAACGAACACTGCTGGATTCCCACCCCACTACACTATATTACTATAGATGAAGCCATAGTTCCTAGCGTTATCTACTAAAATTATGTTCTGCTAATTCACATGGATTAACGTCTCCCTGAACAACCTAATCCGATTGATGTATATATAATCAATCACATATTATAAGCCCCATAACATTTAAATAGAACTGAACGAGAGTTAGCCTGATTAGTTTTTATGCCACGACGGACAGGTTGTGTAGTGAGTAGCAGACCTGACCGGAGTGCCTTGAAAACTAGTCAGGCTAACTCGAATTCAGTTCTGTATTTATCCTACCCTGTCTCTACACTTCAGGTGTGAGTTCCATTTTTCGATTATTCTGTATCATGCTAGCAACATCTGAATGAGTATTTTGAGTACAACCAGAACTTTTTTCATAGTAGCTGACATCCTGGTCTCTGATCGGTCTTTTTTTTTTATTACTCTAATGTGGCATAAAAAACACTTTATGTCACAGCATGCCACATAAAATTTGCCTATGTCAAGTCTATGGTGGCTTTTTATTAGGGGTAGGATAAACTCTTTCATGCAGAAAGCATGGCAGTCAAATTGCGGTGTAACCCTTGGGACCATTCATCGCAATGGCAATCGTTCATAAACTAGGCTATAGCACTAAGCATATATCTAAAAGGTTAATTAGATATCATCTGTAGACCCATGCCACTTATCTATTCGAAACATGATAAGTGTCTTCCCTTCCCTTTACACTATTCATTAACCACCGAGCCTGACCTCTCGAAGAGAGAACATCTTGGGGATTTCTGGGTGGCCCCACCGAAGGTCATTTAATTAAATACCTGGATTGATAACTGCAAAACATTTCTGTTTGTGTTAGAAGGAAAAGGTGATTAGAGCATGTGTCATTTTGTTGTGCAGCAAAGCGATTCTTTTGAATGAATGACATATTTTTTAACACAAAATATACCATACCTAGCTCATAAGCGGACATCAAACCTTTGAAATTCGATGATATTTCACAAAGGATGACAGGTGTTTCTGATGCAGGAAAACAAGAGTACTGAGAGAAATGGGCAGTCTGAATTTTATCATAGGTCATCATTTTCAATACTCTCACCACAGCAGGTCGTCCCATGAAATACTAAATAATAACAATGCATATCCATCTGCATCGATATGCGGAAAGGGAAATTAAGAACTAAGGATAAATGACAATCACCATGCTATATAATTGTAACGTGATTACTAAAAATTATGATAAAAATAGAGCAAGGTCACACGATAAGAGCGAGGTAATCATGTAATCCATATCAAATACCAGTCAAAGGATTAATAACCATTACAACTATAATTTGCAATCTTAGGTTATCTTCAGATTGATAACTGAGCTAGACCTGCAATACTAAGAAATAAATTTTTTTTTTAATGGATAGTCTCAAATTTCAACTGTGTGGGATTGATAAATAATGAAAAGAAAGAAATAATGAGAGCTAAGATAAAATTAAAAAATGGAAAAAAATGTGTATTCACAAGATGGTATTGAAATGCTAAGGATTGTGTTTTCCCCTGTCGTAGCACTATCCGCCTAAAATCCGGCGACCTTCTTACTCAGGTGTGGATGATCCTTCAACCCTGTTTTCATGGCATAGAAGGTCATGTTAATGCAAGAGCAAAGTTGCAATATTCCACCTTAGAGTTCCAGCAATCGTACCTCCTGAATTGTGCAAATGTGACACAATGCCTACAATTAGCCTAAACAATGAAAGGAATATCTTCACAAGACATTTGGAATAGGAGTTGACGTGATTGGCTGGCATATAAAACTTAGCAATTTGTGTCATATACGGCAGTAGCATGCCAGATAACAGAGGTCTGAGTCTCGTATATAATTGATATGTAAGCGATTACAATTGTGCATCGGCCACTGCATGGATGTATCTTAGTCCTTATACATCAGAAACCTAGTATCACTATATACCTATAGGTGAATGTCTTAGTTTTACTGACCAGGGGCCTGTTGAATAATCTAGGATCGTACATGAAGACCCTTTTCTGTACCTCGTACAAGGCTTATCGTTTGATAATATTTACTTTTCTTCGCTAATGCCGGATGTCCATCGACCAATTTCGGTATGAACGATTAGTTCCCAAATCGTATACGAGTCGGTCACCTTGTTGCAGGCAAATTACGTAATACCTCGCTCGACCCACGACCCTCGAGGAGAGGGGGTAAAGGGTATTAGTCCTAAGCAAATCAGTCTACACCTACCGACAGAGATACGATTATGCACCCCGCCAACTGAATTAGGATTTGGGAACAGTGCCTTCAAGCGTTGGTCTTTGAGTGTACACCAAACGACTGAAATACGATTCCTGACCGACAGAGGGCCACTAATCGGTGCGGGAGTGCAAAAACCAAAGAAATCAAGTGTGGCACCCCCTACAAGCCTCACCAAGCGATTATTGAAGGTCCTTCCTCAGCCCTTGTCGTCCAACCAATCAACCCTCCTTTCCCAACGTTCCGACAACATTTATCAACATGTTTTGATAAACTGATCCCCACCGATTTTGGAACTTTGAAACCACAACTTGTCGGCGACCAAAGGACGTCTGAAGGTGGTTGTTCACTAATCGGTGGGTAGCCTTGCCTAGCTGTCCTACATCTACCGACTCCGTTAGGATGGGTTGCCTGAGACAAATTACCGCCCGTTTATCGCCGACAAACGTACATAAATGTTCCAAAATCGGTAGATGGGCATTGGCTTTAAGACAGCATCAGCCATTCATAAAGTCGTCCATAAGTGTTTAATAAAGTTGACCCACATCGTCCCTGGGTCTCTATGGCTTACAGAATAGGGTCGACATGTACGAGCCTAGATTATTCAACAGCTCCCAGGCTGGAGTCTCAGAATTACTAAATAGTAACACTCTTACGTCCCTCGATACCAGGTGACCACTGTCATTCTGTTATACTGCTATATGTGAGTTGTAGAATGGCATTCTTAATGATTATAAGGCCTGGCGTCCACCTATTACAATAGAAATTTAGTACTACCGATATGGCACCGATACAAAAAGCCAATATCGGAGACATATAGGGAAGGTGCAAAATTGTAGACATATGTATAGAAATGCCAATCCACCGTGCATTTTATGAGGTTTTTATCGGTGTCTAATCGCAGAAACGTTGTCAACTGCCCCGATGTTTTTAGGTAACCTTCCGACGCGATTTTGATTTGTTATCGGTACATCGTAGAGCATATCGGAGCCATATCGTAGTAGGTGGACGCTGGGCCTTAGGTACATTATAATAAAGAGACACAGTAAGAGGGGACCCCCACCTACCACGATAGGCCACGACATGCTTCCCGATCGCTACGATTTGAAATGCGGAAATTGTGACCTATCGGGAGGTCCCCGATAGGTCCAATAGTTTGAAATCGTAGAGCGTGGCAACGCCTTGGGAGGACCAATAACATAAACTATGGTCTCGATAGCTCCACGACGAAACCAGCGGCTGCTACGATACCCTACGAGAGGCTACGAAATTTCCAACATGTTGGAAATTATCGGGACCTCTACGATTGGCGATTTCATCGCAGCCTATCGTAAGCTGTCGTGGACGGAATCGCATAAACCTGTCCCACCTACCACGATTTTGCCAGACCTCACGCTACAATCAGAATGGTGTCGGGAAGGCCGTCGTAAGGCCAATCGGGACCAGAATCGTGGTAGGTGGGGGCAGGCTTTAAGTGTGACTGAATGGAATCTTTTCCTCGATATTCGGGCTAGAAATACTCACCTCGTTCTTCGATCTCGTTGAGTGTTTCTGACCAAAATATCTCTGAACAGTTTCCATTCAGTCACACTAACTATGCCTTTATGTATTGTTGATACTCAAACTAGAAAACTGCACACTATAATAGAAGGTTGATTTCAGTCCCAACGGTCCGTATCATTGTGGTTTTCCATGTTATTAACGTGTAGCAGTGGTTTTCTGAAGTACTCACTCTTTTTTTTTTTGGGATGATTTCTTTATTGAGTCAAAAGATACATATTCATGCAGTTTACATCCATTTCACTGCTTAGTTTCAAGACTCGGACTCAACAAAGCGGCAGAAGGTCTCAGCCTTTTTATAAGGCTGGTTTAAATGACCAAGCCGTAACCAAATACATTTTTTGTCATTTTTGCAGGATTTTTTTAAACAGAAATGAAAGAAAGAAACTTTGTTGTCCAACTCTATTACTCACTGATCTGACTTTATAACATAGCTTCAGTAGAAAGTGATGTCAACATCAGATCTTGGATAGAACTAAAGTGATCCGTTTTCATGGTGGACGGTGTAATGTTCAAGACGATTAGGAAAAAAACTTTATTTCAAGTTTTTTTTCAAAGTTCACTATTTGAAAACTGTTACAAAGAAATTCAACTATTGCAACAAAGAAGTTTTTAAGGTCACATGACAAGTGAAACTTTTCTGAATGCCTTCAGGCTTTCTCTCCCTGTTGCTAATGGTAGATACCCACCAACCTGCTCGCCTGGAAGGGTTAACGAAATTATAACAAAGACCACGATAAGATCAACCAATTTATCTTTCTGCTTTAAAAACGCTTTCCAGGTTTCTAGCCAATCTAATGATTTCTTAGTGCGCCTTTAGAATCAGGATACCACCACTAATTCCTTTCTATGTAAGAGTGATGGGGGGAGGGCGCAAAGCATACCTCCTAGATCACCGAGAATGAACTCATACACGAGAGCTTATGAGCACCCTGAGGATTTTATCAGACGAGTACGTAGCTGGTCAATTTAATACACGGTCAACTACACAGCATGTGACTGGAGATAAATGCAGCCCTCGCACGTAAATCCAATACCTGGTGCGATATCAGAAGGGTGTCGCATTTATCGCTCCTCTCAGAGTCGTAAACGTTGTTTCTTGTTAAGGTGGAGACACACCAAGCGAGAAAGGCAGCGATTTCTGGAATCGCCAACACAAAATGGCGTGTATGTGAGCTATTATCTCATATTTCCCTTGATTATTTCTTCCGACACGCTATATTATCGGTGGGGGATATAACTATCAACAAATATCTCAGATATATGCTATTTTGTATTGGTGATTCCAGAGATTGCCGCCTTGACTCGCTTGATGTGTCTCCGGCTTAAAGCCGGAGACACACCAAGCTAGAAACTCGGCGAATTCCGAAATCGCCAACACAAAATGACGTATATGTGAGCTATTATTTCATATTTAACCTGCTTATTGCTTCATAGACACTAGGTTATCAGTGGGCGATATTACTGTAAAATAATATCGCACATACACGCACATTTCTGTTGGCAATTCTAGAGATCGCTGCCGTCACTCGCTTGGTGTGTCCCCAGCATTATGCCGGAGACACACCAAGCGAGAAACGCAGCGAGTTCCGTAATCGCCTACAAAAATGGCCTATATGTGAGCTATTATTTCCTGGCCTTACTCTGATAACAGGGGGTTGATTTCCATCGTGTTTCTCATCAGAAATGAACATAGATTTAGCTCATAGTTGTGTGCACTTTTGATCATGGAGGATGCAATGTACCAGCTACCATCATTCATTATCAATTAAGTGCTAAAAAAAACATAGCAATTCTGCGATCCGCAAAACTTGGAGCAACGCCCTATGGCCTGGTCACATGGATATATAGGTACCTTCGCGACAAGCTTGAGTCACGCCATCTATAGTATGTTAACTTAGCCAACCATTCCATCATCCAGCCCGACATCCTGTAGACACCATACCGAACACCGATGATCGACCACCTTGCTCGGGTGCAGGACGACTGGCCAGGTCAATGGTTAGTCGTCTCAGCTGTCGAGTTATCTCGGCTGCCAGGTGGTCTCACCTTGTCGTAAGCACGGTGAACTGCGGAATGGAAAATGTTTTTCGGTAATCAAGATCTGAACTCACTGAGTGTCCTGTGCATGACTTAAGCTACATAACAGTTTGTGTCTTGACCCTCTAGTTTACTGCTTCCCAGAGTCATGATGTGAGATGTACCATTGAGTAGGGCTTCCATCTAGCAATGTTGGATTTCGTCCCGCTGGTACCATAATTGCTACATACTGCCTTACTCCATGTTTCTACAGCGGTTCAGCCCTCAATGGAGTTTACGACTGACGACGATGTGAATAGCTTTTTTCCGGGGAGAGGTCGAAAATTAGCAAGGGAATGATGATGAAATCAAGAGTAGCATTGAAGAAACTTATTTAGACGGAGTTTCAGAATCAATCAATGGATCTTCTGAATAGGTTCCGGGAGGGTCACTCAACCATTGATATCAGTTAGATTAGTAGAAGACAGGCTAATCGCTGTCTTAACATTCATTGACCAATCAAAGGCATTCGACACCATCGACTATGAAATTCTGTTAGATGAATACAAATTATTTGGTATGAAAGGACAGCTGATGAATTAGATAACAGCTTTTTAAAATTATTTATAAAATGGAAAACTAAATTCAATAGTAAATAACAGCCTATGTTGAGTTCCATTTTGCATGGAGTTCTGCAGGTTTCAATATTGGGACCTTTTTTCCCTCGAGTATGAGATATGGTTGATTATGTAGGTTCGACAGAAATTCGCCTATATGCTGATGATACAGTCGTGTATGTTCAAGGGAGTAACACAGATTGTTTAGTAATCAAAATGAACCAGAAATTGGAATAAATCAAACAGTAAATGAAAAGAAAACGAAACTAATAATATGAGGAACACATCAAAGATTGAGGAATATTGACGAATTCTACATCAAATTGAATCACAAGAAACCTGAACGAGTCTACACTTTCAAATACTTGGAAGAGACCATGGACCCATATTTAAACTTTCACAAACACATCGAATTTTGTTTACTGGCAAAAATCTGAACATATTTGAATATAGATGCTACGCCTGGTTTGTTCAGAAAAATAAATCTAGCAAACTAGATGTTTACGTTGAAAGGTGGCATGTCTCTTATTGATCAATCGGTTAAAAACACCAGATCAGAATATCAGAATGGCCAGAATGCCTGCGCTGTAGAGGCCATGTAGAATACAATTTATCTCACTCCGTATTTTTCTCCATAGGCTTTTATAACTTTAGAAACTCATAATCCACGGTCGGGAAGGTAGTGTATCTAATACTCAATGGCTAATTGGGTGATTTATTTTATTAATCAATAATGTTATACGGGGTGAGATAAAATAAGAAACACACTCAATTCGCTTCGTGAATTACTCTGCGGTCAGACTCCGTAGAATACGGACCAAACTATTTTTATCTCATGAGTTTCCTTCTAAACTATTTTTGTGCCGATAAAAAAAAATAGAATCCTCGCATGCCAACCTATAGCTCCCTATTCAGCCATTGAAACAACTCAACCAGCCACATCTGTAGCCATCACCGGGACCTCCCAGTCGCTCAGTCGCTCGTGCAAGCCAAGCGGCGCCGCCTCGTCCCGCCCCACGTCAGGTCACCACAGGTCGTCACGTTTATCCCATCTCCTATTGACGTCTTTCTATATGAAACATTTTCCCGCGGCCAGTTGAGGCCCGGAATCCTATCTATATCTTTACCCAAAGACAATATCCTTTACGCTGCTGCAGGTTGGGTGGTATTGATTACATCACGATGCTGGCCATGTTGGGATTCGTGATTCTGCTACCCGACTGACCTAGGGGATCACGCCTATCCTACAACTGACAACTATTCCACTGACCTCTGGCCTTATACCGCTTACTCTACTAGGTAGGAATACAACGGGTTAAGTCTTACTATCAGTATTAGGATGGGCAAATGGCTATGTGGTTTTTTAGGAACAGAATTATTTGGGCATATTCTCCTAACTTGAAAAGCTGGTGTGGCGGCATTATGGCATTATCTAATCTTTACATTATGTTTGCAGATTTGCGAATAATGTATTGATATAATCAGAAATATGATAACCAGACAGATTTTAAACATGATCATTGAGTCTAGCACCATCACAATTTATTTTCAGTTGCCCTCTTTTCGTCCGAAAACGGGGAATAGTGTGCAACTTTTATTTTCTACACCTGGCACTACATACTTAATAGAAACTGAAAGAGGATTAGTAGTGTTAGTGTTTATTGCACGACGGGCAGGTCGTGTAATACTGCGCGGGGCGTAATGTCCCAGTCATACTGGCATAAAGCTTGGCATTTTTTCTACGCATTTCAAAGAACACAAGTTTCGTGTATTTACTACGCAAATACAACGCTTTTATATTTTAGTACGCAATCCAGCCACACTGGCGTAAATTCTGCCGTTTTTACTAGGTTCTCCAGATAGTGCGTACCAGGTATCGGCCAGGGATTGGGAACGTATCTGTTGACTTTGCTATAACGGTCTAGTACGCTTCTCAACGTTCATCAACACTTATTTACGCTCCTGTACGCATTGTGGCGTTTTTTTTTCGCGTTAATTTATGCATTGGGAATGCATTGAGATAAGTCTAAAATCTCTGAAAGTAAATCTGATATTGACTTTCCTTTACGTATCTCCGCTTTCGCGGAGTTTTGCGGCGTATTTGTAGATTTTCAAATGCGTAAGAGAACGTATACCTCCGTACACGGAAAAACGCCGTTGTTTTTTTTACGCCCGTGTGACTGGGGCATTACCAGTGCAGTCAGCCAGTGATAAGCCTATGGCATTTTTAATTAGGGATGGGATGAACTTCTGATTCAAGCAGGGAATTTACCTTGATCTGTGCATACAAAACACATTGGACACCAACCATCCGTTACAGGGTAGTAAGAGGTTTCTTAAAAACATAAAATATTCATGATAGAATATATTATGTCGGCTTTTGGCCACCTGCAAAACCTACACCTTTGGTTTATATCACAGGAAGCAAAGGAAATTACAGATTGTCACCAATTTGCACAACAGCAACCGTTAAGTGCATTTTCCTTGCCATGATTGACATGCGGTCTCAGGGGCGATAAAACAGCTTCTCGGATTATGACAAAGAAGGGTTTGAAACACGATAGCTTCACTATAAAAATAAATATTCAATACCGAAAATATCCATATAATGCGTGCATTCACATCCTCCATCTTGAAATACTATACCCGTTCTAAACTCGGAAAATTCCCGCCTGACTTATTGGATATGCACTACTATTCCTGAACGTTCTAGGCGATCATCTTGTGGTCAATCCCTCCCTGCATTAAGATTTTTCAATGCGTAAAAAGAAGTTTTTAGCGGACAAACGTGCTTCTTCCGGGCCTTGACGTATTTAAAGTCCGTTTAAATGGGCCTAATGGGTTTGACCGGAAAATACCCTCTCGGAATCGGAGCCTTGGGAGTCGTTGGCCAAGAGATCTGGGTAATGACAGCTATCAGTGACTAGGGACTGGAAGGAATAGTTGACCTGGATGACCGTAACTAATACAATGTATTTGAAGCAATTCACCTTTGGGAATGGGTTTCAACCGGAAATTCGTTGGAATTCGTGCTTTTCCTAAATATCCACAACTCAATCCTTGAGTAAAAGAGATTTAGATTTCTTTTTACCCTCAATCACCTTGCTTTAGGTTATGTCTATACCCTGTGAAAATATTTTGTGAAAAATGACACCTTTCATCTTGTAGCTGGGAAATTTAGAGGTCATCGATGGATACTCTGCCTTGAAAATCCTTAAAGAAGATAAGATTACTTGGGATTTAATCATCGACCTATATGCGGCCATACAAGTCACTGCCATTTGATATTGATTATGTGATATTAAATAATATGACTACCCTGCCATCGCATACAAACCTTGATAGATTCTTAGTAAGGCTCCATATGGAGTGAACGTATATTATTACCATTGTACTTCCATCGAGAATATGCGATGAAGGTCTAATCAACAAACATCAGGTTATAGTTATAGAAGAAGTAACTTACCGACGAAGATATAAAACACTCCGAACTCTTGACACCATGAAGTCATGACTGAGTCAAGGACAATGAACTCAACAATGCTACCCTTGACCATAGCACTTGTTTTGTTTTCCTCCAGTTGGCACTGTTGCCATTGGAACCTCTGCAAATATTGGTCGATGGTCCTCTTTGAGAAAAGGCAACCAAAAAACCCATTGGAAGCATGGCTTATTGATGGCATGCATATATGCTGCTGTAATGTATCAGAGAAATACTACCAGAAGTCTGGTTCAATATCTGTTTATTTTCAGGTTTCCTCTAGCTACTTCTACTGCACTCATACAAATCCAAGCTGCCCTCTCGTTCGTTGACCACGCTTCCCACCTGGCCCACATTGTGAACCATTCACAAATGTCTCTGTTATACTGGTGCTAACCCCTTACTGGGGATGGTAACAGGTCCATTAAGGGCTGATTCCACCAACACGATTGATTTTCATGGTATATCTTGTTAAATCTTAGAGTGTTGGGATATGTCCTACCTCCTTTGTCCCGATACGTCGCGCGCAATAGTATGCGTAACGTTTCACGAAATCATGTGTATACTTTGGTGCTCCACCACTGCGACACCTCAAGATGCATCATGGCAAATATGCATGTGATTATTCAAAACCTAGCAGGATTGAGCAAGACACCAAAATTGTGACTAATCTCGCTATATCTTATGTTTTGGTGGAATCAGCACTTTAAACTGCATACAGTGTTGTCAGGGAGCAACGCTGTCAGTGGTAGGGGAATTTATCTTGATATCAAATGTCCTGAGAAACATCAAAATCCTGTAGACAGGCAAAGAGACCAAAAGTCATGACATACATACGAGGGACAGACAGAAACAAATAATGAGAAACAGAAAATCAGAATAAATGCAAACAACAGGGTCAGAGACAAATGGAGGGAAAGAATCAGACATGCATACAGAGAGACAGACAGAGACAGATAGTTAGACATACATACAGAGAGGCAGACAAGGAGAAAGATGTACTCACAGAGAACCAGGCATATATTCAGACAGACAAGAGACAGAATGTCAGATATACACATGCATTCAGAACATAGAGACAGGAACAAACAAAGTGAGAAAAGCATACATGCAGACAGTGGGCGATATGTAAACAGAGAGACAGAAAAAAACGATAGACAGATATAGAGAGACAGGCAGAGATGGAGACAGACAGACACCAAAGAAAAGACTCAACTCTATGTTAGACATGTCAAACCACAGTCCACCATGAAGAGTGCCGTTTAGTGGATAGCTAAATATAGATGCCAGGTCAACTAAAGAAGGCATAATTACAAAGAGGGAGACATACAGGAACACGGCTGCCTTGGGTACCGGGGCTGCCGGGGCCGCCGTTGTGTCTATGGCAATGCTAAGTCTATGGTTTTTTAGATTACTAAATTGTCTTTAAAGAATTTACCAATCTCAACCAGATTTTTAGGAAAACACCAATCAAGATACGCTCTTTCTATATCTGAAGAGGCTTTAACTCCATTATTTAAAAGAAAATTCGAAAATTAGTGAATCATATCAAATTAATTATACACGTTAAAATGGTAGCCTACGTTATGGGGAATCCACTGTAATAATTTACATATATGTATTTTGATGAAAATATAAGATGTGTGTTTAACGACCGGTGCTGTTCCTTATGCATTTGCCACTTGTTTTTCTTTCAGAGCCTCGTTGTTTAATCTCTCGGCGTCAGGATCTGACTTTATAAGTAAACAGGCCATTAGGCAGGAAGACAAATATGTCTTAAATATTCTAAGCTGTAAATAGACAACCATCTTATCAAAAATATACTGCCCACGGTAAATGTAAAATAATTTATGGCTTTTTCAATCAAATCCTATCAGAAAAGGTAGCTCACATTCTAAGGTTTGACCGGGATGTCCCACAAGAAGGACACTAAAGTAATCATCTGTCTCATCGGATCCTAGGCTAAGCATGACAGTTGAGGTGTTTAACTACAGTAGGTGACCTCCTTTCCCTGAGGAGATGATGTAGTAAATGAGTGTTGGCCGTACCATCAACGGCAAACACTATTATACGTTCCTCAGCACCAAAAAAAAAATCAATACACGGCAGTGCAATTTCGTTTTACTTTTGAGATATTTAGAATATTACAATATGACACCTATACCTGATATGATCATATTTTCTTGGTAGATTTGTTGTTGGATATATTTCGGTAAGCAAACTATGTTTCCTGTATCTAATTCTGTCGCCAAAACATGGTACTATTTTCAAGGGATGTAAATATTCGTGATCAGCTTTTACAGTAACTACCTTTTCCAATATCTCATATGGCATTAGCTGACGACCATCAAATTTCGTATCGCTTATATTTGGAAGACAGCTTCTCAAAATTTGTCAGGAAGATTCAAATGATGATTTTAACTAAAAATAACACCTGTCTCACGTTAAACTGTATGGATTACATGTCAATACAGCTTTTTAAATACCCCTTCTATACTAGGAGGTCTAACGAAGGTTCAAAGTGATGCTTTTGTAATGATCCCTAATATTAGTATGGAGAACATTTGTATATTGGAAAGTATTCAGTGTAAATAACTACTAGCAATTTATCAAATTTATCAAAACTGGTGTGAGTTATAATAAATCACTCTGCATCTCAATGTAACGCAGATAACATATGAATCCTTGATATAAAAATAATTAACATTGATATTACCACGAATGAAACTTTCAGCATCTGGGTTTCTTTTTATTATTTTGTCAATGTGCTGTAATACTATATACCTCCATCATTTGCTGATGGTTCAAACCACTAAGTTCTTCCTGACTTTCCAAAATAAGATTTCAGGTGTTGTTGTAACGGTGTTTAGGTAATCAAACATATCAGTCTGAAAATATACGCTAACTCCACCCCTAACGTCCATCTGACCTTTTTCTCATTTTCCAAGACCGATTGTCAAATACAAAATTAAAGCCTGGGATGTTATACATTGTGTTTTGCAGTGATCTTTTCTTGATAAGTCAAGTTGCCTACATCGTTAATAAATGGAAACCGATACCTTTGAATTCTCCCTTATCTGACACTATTATGATCAACGATAGGGGGTATATCACTGATAGATAGCTTGTTTTGCTGTGTCACGATATTTTACCAGCCGATGTATAGATTTCATTATCATCATCATTATATATGCAAATAGGGAGTCTGAATATTTACGACCTATTACTAAAATTTATACTTTCCTAAGATGGCGTTAACCAATAAGATCGCATGGCATATTAAGAGACTAGGAGCATATGTTATTTCCATTCATAATGGAAGAGCGCGATATACCAAAATCTCATAAAATAAAAG
Organism: Alentia gelatinosa; assembly: GCA_950022655.1. Classification (NCBI taxonomy): domain Eukaryota; kingdom Metazoa; phylum Annelida; class Polychaeta; order Phyllodocida; family Polynoidae; genus Alentia; species Alentia gelatinosa. The sequence goes on from OX465580.1 coordinate 106,067,474, forward strand.
TAAGAGAATATCAATATTTTGGTATATTTCTTTTGAGATGTTTTTCATTTTCTAGCTAACGTTTTTGATTTTGACTTGTGCCTGGTCTAGCATAGCACAGATCACATTCACCTTGTCGTGGTTGTGACTGAATTTTTTATTTAGGGTCTTGGTCAACTGCCCTACTTCTCTGGCTAATAGGTCAGCTGTGCCACTCAGTTCGCTGTCTAATAGCCCCTTAGCGCTTGATGCACTCATGTTTGTTTGGATTGAGGGTACTTCATTTGGAGTACTAATGCCCTTGGTAGTCCTCTTACTAACATATTTGGCGTCTGTTTTCCATCTACTTCTAAGAGTTATTTTGACATCTTCAGATGGGCTATCATCTGGAATATCCATATATTTGGCACTATTATCATAGTCCATTGATATGTGATTTCTGTCCATATGATATATGCATTGAATGCACACACTTTGACATGGTCACTCAGCCATGAAAGTTCTATTTAAAGGAACAAAGTCAGTAGTGGGGCTGAGATACGGTCAGACTGGGATACTGGACACCTGCCCATTTCACTAGGCCTTTACAGTTGGAACATTGCTAGTGAAGTGTTAGATTCTTTGCAGTAAGCTGAAACCCTGTGTGAGCTTTCTAAACTCTAGATGACGTATATGAGCGCGATTTCCCGCGCTCAAAAACTGGTCCTAGGTCGGAATTGGGTCACTTTGCATTTGGCGCACAGCCGGTGTATGGTTCCCTGGTGCCAGATACGTCACTTCCACCAACACACCTCCGATGAGAGTAGAATCCTGGTTCAGGCACATGATACATACACCATGTGACATAAAGACCTGGACAAGAAGTCAACTGAAAACAGATAAGTGAATGAAGCACTTGTGACTCAATGCTTCAGTTGTACGTCATACCGTTCAACAGATTTTAGAGAAGAATGTCAGACATTTTTGTTCCCTTGCCATTTGCAGGGGATGCCTCTCTGTGTCCTGGAAACTACAAGCTATAAATGTTTATACCAAGAATATAGCAGAGAAGCACTAGGAATATATTTCATGGCATGGTAAGATCCCTAACATAATTATATGGAACGACCAGACCATGCTGTACAAGCTACAAAACGAGATGATTTCCAGTTTCTACGGAACGAGGCGTTTACCTTCATTCCGTATGATATCCGTACATTACTATATACCCGGATTTGATAAGATTGATTAACTTAATTTTGCAAAGTTCTAATGTTATAGTCGACGCGTACGGAACAGTGTTCCGTATTTTGCTTTATGGAATAGTGTTCCGTACTGTACTTTGATATCATATGGTGAAGTGGTATATATTACAAGTATAGACGGCATCGGTATAGTGAACCATGTTTACCTTATTGGGACGGCCTCGTCAAGTTGTACTGCGTTTCTTTCAATATAAATATTGCACTCGCTTGCAGAGCGAGTGCAATTTTTTTTAACGAAACTAATAAGATACGAGAGACCGTTCCAATGAGGTTAACAAGTTTAACTTGTTATACATACCTCTAAATATCGATAATTATTTAGATGGAACTTCAAATGAATATTTCTCAAAAACCAAACAACTACAAAACTGTTGATGCTTTTTATAGTTATTTCCTAGTCTCAGTGACAAAACGTTGAGCAAATATTTAAATATTTACCAAAACGTATCGATCTCGAACCGATCTTCAGAGTGTGCTGGGCAGGTGGAAGTGACCTTCTGCTAGGAACTACGTGCATGCGGGAACGTCACTCGACACTTTATTCACCGCTGCATTTTAGTAACCAAATTATGAACGCTTTTATCAGAAAGAGTCGCCCAGTTTCAAAGGTGAAACATTTAGAAAGAGCAGGGATCCATCAGATCAAACACGTCTTTGAGAAAGAAGGTCTTATGATATATGAAGAAATAAATAATAGATATGGTAGAAACCTAACCTTCCTAGACCTTTTTTTCCATGAGATCTGCAATTAAATGGTTAAACTTGTAGAGGTGCAAGATATTGATTATGATAAGGAGGAAATATTGCTCAAGGTCCCTGGTGGGAATCCAGTTAATGTTCTGAGTATCAATAGTCGAAAAATGTATGGAATATTTCTAGACAGGAGAGCAAGGTATCCAAAAACATGTTTAAAGTAGACTGAACACTTTTCAGAATTGGTGTATGACTACAAGGAATTGGATCACCTGTGTATCCTGCCATATCCTGTCTCCAGAGAGACCAAAATACAAGTTTTTCAATATAGAGTATGTGATGTATGTATTAAGAATATCACAGGGTGCTTCCTAACAGGTCCTCGCTCCAGATAGGGGTTAAGGCCTAACCGTTTGGACTGCCACCCCCAGCATTTGAACCGTCCCCTGTCTTTGTTTGGACTGACCCCCCGATAGGGTATATAAGGAAGCAGATTTCAACTCACAGCTCACTTGGAACCCAGACACCGTGGCGTCAACATCTCCATGCTGCTCAGCTTTACCACCACTGCAGTGTCAGGCTTGAAACACCATAGGACTCTATGCTACAGAGGTCTTTACTGAGGATTGGGCTTCTCCATGATCTTCTACCACCCCAGCACTGGAGGAAAAGGCACTGATGACTGCTACCACTACTTGGATCATCTATATCCACAAGTCAAGGAGACACTAAACAATAACTAAAAGCAATAGACTGTGAGTACTGCTTTGACCAAGAGGACTTATATCATATGTACACTACAGAAGTGTATATGATTTTGTATGTTGATGAGAATTGTTATGTAACTGTATACTTTGTTATAATATATGTTATTAATACATATCTGTGTATGGTTATTTGTCTTCTTCATTTAGTATAGAAGATATTCTGAATTCTCTTTTCTTGTCACTGGGTTAGCTAGTCTATAGGATTAGGCCTTAGCTACTGTACGTGACAAGTAATAAATCGTACGATAACATGTAATGAAAACCTGAAGAAAAGAAGAACTCAGGACACCTCAGAGTGTTACTACTGTATGGATGAGGACACATTAATTCACTTTTTCGCTGAGTGTTATGATGTCAAAAATTCTGGAAATATTTGAGAAATTGGATTTATAGTATAAAAAAATATATCTTAAATGTAAATCAGAAAGAAATCATTTTTGGAAGAGTTAATGTGGGTACCAAGAAAGAAGACAAACTTACCAATTATATCTTATTACAGGCCAAATGGTACTGTTATGGCTTAATAATATTTCAAATGTATCTGTCATACACCAACCAGTGTATTGTAATATGTCCTGTCGTAGTTATGTATCGTATTGCAATATATCCTATTGGTTAGATGTCCCTGTAAAATGTTTCTATTCAATGTCTATACATCCAGAGTATATACTTCAGTAAAATAGAAGGATTCAAGAAAACTGAAAGTAATAACCCTATACTACAGCATGAACATAACTCAAAATGACAACAACTTTCAGGATACAGAACATTGGTGGTAACATACGAATGTTTAACAACAAAATGAAAACAAAGATATGAACTCATACCTTCTATATATGATACAAATATAGAGGAAATATCTAAAAAAAAAAAAATCAAAAAAAAAATCAAAAAAAAAATCGTTGCAGCATGAAATGAAACAACGAGAATATGACTTGATGCTTGATACTCTGCTTTATTTTGAACATTGTACATGATAGAGTTCATGTAATAGAAATATCATGGAAACAAAAGCTTGCTACAAACAAAATTACAAATATTTTTCAAAATAATTTTCTTTGGGTTATTCATAATCATAGTACTTTTGGAAAATTTCGGTATGAATCTTTGTGCCATATGAAAGCTATTTCTGTTTTCTTTAAGTATTTCCGTATCAACTGCAACCAATGGTACACAAATGAATGTGTCAACTACCATTTCCATAGCAGTGGGTGATATCTATGAAGGTATTTTCTGGCATAGGTACATGATACATAATATTATTATATACCTATGCACTAAATCAGTAAAGACGTGGGCATGGAAAAAGGAGATGAGGCAGTATTGGCGGAGTAAGGTATATTTATACAAACAGTGTAAACATTGTAACAGTAATGTATATTTATACGAACAGTGTAAACATTGTAACAGTTACAGAAATTTTTGTCAGTGTTGAAGTGACGATGGCTGTAAAGTGACACGATGGTGCCACTGTGCTAGCCGCGATGCCGATCGCGCATGCGCCAGTCTTTACCTGGATAACTTCCTGGTTGTCCAAGTTATCCCGCCCGTAAATATGTACTGTTCCTAGGGGTACAGTTATCGTACACAGAATGCACTGTACGCCGTGAATTGTTGTACTGGTTACTTTGGATACCAACAGATTGCATGCTTTGAGTGACAAAATGCACGCTTTGAGCCTTGCCTGCACGCTTTGAGATACAGATTGCATGCTTTGACGAAATAACGCAATCTGATTGGCCGAGAGGCTGACAACAGAATTCTAGGTGCAAGATTAAAAAATGGCGGATCCCTTCACTTCACGAGTTCTGTGGCGTAATACAGTATCCACGGAAGGAGTTAGTGGGTACATTCATCAAACATCGAGGTAGTAAACGAGTATGAATCATGTGAAACACGTTAGAAAGCTTAGATAAGCGAAACAGATCGATACCCACACAAACACTTGCTGAGCAGGTAACTCGTAGATGTCAACAAATGGCCACACCACTGTGATGTCATTTTCGGGTCTCTTGGCCAATCAGAATGCATTAAATTCTAAAGCCTGGAACAACGTAGTTGTCCACTTCCGGCATGTTTGCTAGCGTACACATCATCTTTGAGAGTTGTGCCAAGTCACTTCAATGTCAAATTACGATCAGTTTTACGTATTTAAGATCAAATTAAGGTATATAATAATATCAGACCAGGGTTATGGTACCAATACAGGGTAGATTTACTTGTTGTTTTGGAGAGATTCGTTCTGAACTCACCGTAACTGGCTCGTTAAGAACAAATTTCTCCGAAACAACTCATAAATCTACCCCGTATTGTTACCATAACCATGGTTTCACATAATACTGTTAGTTTCTATATGGCAGGGCATGTAATGAATAGACAATAATCGATCATTTTGTGGACAGGTGGCCGTAAACCACGAAAGGTTGACGCGTAGTAATACACAAGCACTACCGAGTGTATTACAAGGTCAACCGCGAGTTGTTTACGGAGCTGCCTGTCCACAATATCATCGTTTGTTGCATTTATTATCCATCTTTTTGAAGAAATCAAACCCAGTAATTGCCATTTTAAAGGGTTTAACAATAGGGATTATTTCTTTGCTCTATAGCAAAAGGGACTATTTTACCCGTATACCATGGTTTTGAGGCCGTATACCACAGGTTAGAATCTGTATACCACAGTTATGGTATCTGACAGGTTTATACAATGGGTCGTGGTTTACTGAGTCCCCATACATTTTCAATGGGGGCTTTGTATACGATGGATAATAAAGGCAAGTCTTTGGTAGATACTAAGGCATCTGTTAACCCTTCAAGAGCCACACATCATTCACCATGTACCCATACTACAGCAGGTACCAAAACCAAATGTGGCCTTTGTAAGGCCCACTTTTGTAGTCAATGTTATTAGATGAAATTACGAACTTAAAAATCCCAGTAAATCTGTATTTTTTATCAGAACTTTCCGATATTTTAATGATTTGCTGGCAATACTTAGGCTACTATGTCATATAATCTTCATAATTCTTCGATGGTTTTTCAAAACGTTACATAGGAAAAAATACAGCATTGCTCATCCATTCCATACGGGAATGCCATATGGCATTGTCCTGTCACGGCTAGGGGAATGCCATATGGCATTGTCCTGCCATGGCCAGGGGAATGCCATTTGGCATTGTCCTGCCAGAAAGGGTTAAGCCAGGTGCCCCGCCCAGCTACGTGAACGAGCCTCAGTTCTGCTCTGCCGGCAAGAGGTGTATTGAAAAGGTAAGGTGAGTAATGATTTTGATTTCAATGTAAAATAAATCACACCATGATATTAAGAAAATTGATTTATTGGTTCCCTGGGTCTGTGCCGGTGTATTATTCTCGCTTTACACACTGCTTGGGTCGCAGGGTCAATGGCCGCACGGACACTTGCCGTTTGATTGAACCGCTGACCGGACCACCTCTGTCGACACACCGCGGTAGAGCCTGGCTTCAAAGCTGAACGTGACAGGATTGCGATAGGGGTTCCCAGCGTGAACCTCCACCCATATTTCCGCTATCTTTACACTCGACGTAGCGCGAACTACGACAGAGAATGGAGTAGGTTCCTATCAGGGTTCCATTGAAGTACTTTCTAAGAAGGGCGATAGGTAACGCGTCTGAAATAATTGGTCTTCCAACCTTGAGTTCTGTATTTAAAAGCCCAAGCAGAATTCAGCTCACTATGATCGTTCTCGTCATAATACTTAAATGTGATGCAAAAGCATAGAAATATTATGTACGATCCTTAATTTGGGAGGCGAACTAGCTTAATATTTTCAGAGATTTTCTTTATCTATCAAAAGGGGAAGTGTCCATTGAGCACCCATGAACGTTACATCGCATTCGCTATTTTGGCATTTGTGTGAATGGCAGCAATGAAACAGCAATGATACACACTACGACATGCTTCCGATACAGCCACGATGCATGGGTTGCGTCTGAGGCCTCCCGATGCAGTCGAACATGTCCGATATCTTTGGTGATTCAATTTGTGTCGGGGATATTCTCTACTATGTGGAAGCTATGATCCCCCACCCCCACCTCCTCAACACTCACACAAAGAAGGCAAATTTACCATCTATTATAACAGAAAAGTACTTTTAAAGAAACCTCACCTACATCGTACCAGGGTCTCGTTGGCGTACATAAAAGGGTCTTAATAGACGACAGCCTCTGGGATATCGCATGTGAATCTAGTTTAGAAAAACATCTGTAATTATCAAGTAAATCAGCAGAAATATTGTTATCATGTACTCAGATAAAAACAAGCAGTAAGAGCGGGAACATGTCTGGTATATATTTGGATATATTCATTTATATTATGAATTATATAAGTAGTTACCAGAAACGCCCGACCCTACGTGACTCCAACCACTCTTAACTCCAAACTGAACGAGGAACCAAAATGGATTACCACCCACCCACTCTACAAATATACACTGGCATCCACTGAACTCCGAATCATCTACGATAGGCATTACGATGTTCCTAAAACCTGATTTCGATACACGCAGATGTTCTTATTTTTTTTTACATTAAGCATTGTAGTGCACCGGGAGGTATCAAATGGCCATCCTAGTAGGTGGCCGTAGGGTCTTATTATCTAACGTCTATCTTAAGACTTTCTACTTACTGGCGACTACGGAATAACTTCAATTACCTTACTTGATTACACTCGTCCATCCACTAAGCTATTTTGATTAAATATTTCCAATATCATTGTCTTTCCGCATTAGTCATTAATCGCTCAAAGAAAATTGTGAATGTCATTAGTACAAGAAAAAAGGGAATAATCAGCCTTCTAGATAAGGTTATCATTGTAAGCAGGACATGGAAATGGAAACATCAACCCTCGAAATTGAACAGTAAGGCCCGGCGTCCACCTACTACGATAGAAATTTAGACCTACCCATATGGCACCGATACAAAAAACAAATATCGGAGACATATCGGGAAGGTCCAAAATCGTAGACATATGTCTAGACATGCCAATTCACCACATATCGTGATAGATTCTACTGTTGAAAAAGGTGACCATGGTTCCGATATACCCCACGATACAACCAGGGCACAAGTCCATATATCCTGAAGTGTTATTTTCATTTTTAGAAAAATGATACACTATAATTCATAAAATATTGCGTCGATAATATTTACCATTACACATAGAACAATAATGCATTTTCTTCTGGGACTAAAAGCTCTGTTCCAAGTAAAAATAAGAAAGTATTGATCTGAGACACCTAAACGTATTGGAAAATCACCAGATTTCCAGGGCATACGGACAAATGTATCGTTTTTATTGACAATCCTAAAATTTCATTATTTTCTGGTCAGTATCTCACATGTAAGAGTGATTTTACCGGCAGAATATGCTGCGATGTTGCCGATTAGCCACCGACATTTCAACATGTTGAAATGTCGTGGAGACCCTACGGTACAGGTTTTGCATCGGAACGAAATTTTGTATCAGTGCCTAATCGTAGAGACGTGGTCAAATGCCCCCATATTAGGTTAGCTTCCGACGCGATTTTGATTTTTTATCGGCAGGTCCATCGTAGGCCATATCGGTGCCATATCGTAGTAAGTGGACGCCAGGCCGTAGTAGTCCATGGATTTGGGAATTGTCAACTAGGGGCCGTCTATTAATGACGTAATGCACCGGGGGGAGGAGGGTTACAGACTCCATGACCAACAATAATACACAAATGTCTGACAATGGGGAAGGGGATGGAGTCAAAATATAGCATGATGCCATTTAAGGGGGCCCGCGAGTCTAAAACACCGGCGGATGTAAGTAGTATATAAAAATAGACCCGAGACCCAGGCACAATCCTATCGCTCCGTAAAGAATTGATTCTCGTAGCTGACTCAGTTAACGATTAAACGTTGCCAGTGTTGATTTAGGAGCATGCGGTAATGTTAACGCGCAAAAACTAAAGTTACCCTGACAGTGCCAATATAATAAAAATGACGTTGGGCAAAAGACGCACATATTCTTATTTTATTTCTATTGATTGCTCCTTTAAGCATTTTGCATAAAGATTAGCCGACTTAAAAGATTGACCATCGATTTTATAACGTAATTGTCACTGCCGTTCTATACAATGCATACATATTGTTGACAGCTATAAAGTGATTTTCTCTTTAGTCTCCTATGTGTCTATAACAGTGTCTTGGCGGCACAAGAATTCATGATCTGCGACATGGGTGTTCTAGCACCTCGTAATATCTATAGGATTGCCGCGAGACGCGCTATTATTAGCTGCAGCATTATCTCCTAAATCACGAACTCGTCAGTATTAAAAACAGATCTAATTCTCCTAAGAAAGTTCATTTATTTGATAACACATTAACCTCGCTTGTCTGAGGCGTCGCCGGATTCATAAGGCGTATGACAGCTTGATGTATTTCTATTAATGACGATGGGGAATATACGGAAATGATATATGGGAAATGATTTTGCATAATGCAAATTATAAACTTCTTATGATTATTTATGTACAGCCATCAGTGGCACATTTTATCGAGGGCGCAATACCAATGCTATGGACTCTAATTCTATTCAAGATACTTCCTGTCTGCATACACAGAAAATGTGCAACCATGGAACTCGGTCTCATCTTCTGCCATTTACTATATACCCATGCCGTATATACTGTAAATACGCACCGTTTCGGCATATGACTTAAAAATACTGTACGGACCGCTGGCCACATATTCTATATTCTAATACTGACCACCTTGCCATACACGTTTATTAACATATCGGTTGTTAAAAATTAAATTAATGATTTTTTTAAAAATTTTGGGCATATAGTAAATATATAACGTCCAACCATGCTTGTACAAGTCACAGAACTCGATGATAATTTACGGTTTGTACGGAACTTGGCATAAATGCCTCGTTCCGTACAAACCGTAAATTATCATCTCGTTCTGTGACTTGTACAGCATGGTCAGGACGTTCTATATAATTATTGTAACACTAGTATCTGCTGTGAAATAAGCTTTTACATTACAAAAATAACTAATAGCTTTTAATGGCAAAGATCAATGGCAATTAGTATGGAGGCATGGGGGATTATTTCGGGATACAGGGGAGAGTGATATATAATAAGAAGAACATTATAACAGGGGCCCAAACAGGACACTGATATTAAATATAGAATATGAGGCCCACTATGGGACATGAATCGTATATTCCAGTTCCAATAGCCATGGGTGCATTTATCGTAAATGAGCTAGCTTAGACCGGTCGATTTCAACAGTCCTCTCTGACGATTTGACGTATTGAATAAGGCAGAGAACGCCAAGGCGATTATGGGAGGTTTGTGTGAGGCTTTTAGAATTTTCACACGACAGCTTGTCCGTGGGATAGCCCTTTAATAGAAGTGACATGACTGCCGACTCACAAAATAATACATAGCAGAAAAAATACTCTGCTACACAAACTTACAAAATATCTGGACGTGTCGAAGGAAACCAGTCCTAAGAGGAATTATAAACATATCCTTTGTACAGCACTGAACTTTTCGTGGACCCATTTTCTTTTGCCTAAAAGGATATTCGTATGGAATAATTATGTGATAGTCGCCCCATTTCTTAATCAAGTCAACGTGTTAAATTCGTTCTTATCTTCCGACCACCGTGTCCTCCAAAGGAAAAGATAGATATCCTGACATTTGGCATCATAACTACCCCTAATATCATAAAATGCTGCATATATTAATGCTAGAAAGACCTTCAAGATATCAAGGTATAAGGCACTTACTTATACATATATAATTAGGCCCCCATTTGCCAAGCACGTATCTATGGTATAGCCACTCGGGGGCGTGGCCTATTGTCGCACACGTCATAGTTCCTTTGATGCGACGGTTGGGGATCTCCTCACTCTTCCTTAGTCAATCGTATGAGCAGGACCTATTTTTAATTTGGTGCTCACGATTTATGTTTTAACAAATTTCCTGGGAAATTCAATATATCTGATAATGGGACGGAAGGCGAAAAAGCAGAAATCGCCGACTAAGGTTGAGAAAGGATTATCGAATACTACCGAAATGAGTTGTGAGGGGGAGGCCCTCTTCACCCCCAATAAGCTAGGGGATAGGTCGAACTCAGTAGTAAGTAGTGTTGACCAGACGAGAGGGATGCCGGCTTCATCGGGGATGCCATCAAGAGAAAATCGAGAGAATGCAGCAGCCCTGGCTACTAGAATCGATAACCTGGAGGAAACCTTCATGAGAGCTATCGGCAAAATGGAGAAGATTCTTCACGAGAAGAAATCAAGTGACAGTAGTTCAAGATCGAGGAGGAAATCGAGACATCAAAAATCGCATGATACAGATTCAAGTTCTTCAGATGATACTGATTCTTCGCGATCAAGTTCAAGATCAAGGTCAGCAAGCAGGAAACATAAAAGAAACAAAGGTAAAAATAATATGTTTTCTTCAAAGAAATACCTGAAAAAAGATGAAAAAATCGCCAGTGTGGAGAAATTAAACTTGGTAAATCTAAAGATGTTAAAAGATATTAACGAAAAATATGATGATATAACCGGATTTCTAGATCATTTAATTCTTTTGTCGGAAAAAAGCGAAACTAGAATGTTCACAGCCGAGGCATTGATTAAATCAGACGAAAGCGTTAAAGTTGAAGCGAAAATCAAAGGTTTAGAGGTTTTTTCAGTGGTAAACCCGGCAAATATCGTTAGATATCTATCATATGATGGTACGCAGGCGGCTGCTGTAAATCGTAAAATGACCAAAAATAAACCAAAAGTATCTAGCGAGTCAAGTATATGTTTCGCATTCAACAAAAGCGAGGGATGTAATTCGCTAACTGCAAGTATAAACATTCATGTAATAACTGTCATCTTTTTGGTCACGGTAGTTCAGATTGTAAATCATCAACAAACAGGGACTCTAAATTCGTTAAATGAAACGAATTCCCGAGCGGGAACTCAAACCGGGTAACGGTGGGCGTATCCGTTACTAAGGACTCATTTCGTTGCCGGGATTCCCCGCACGCGAATGACGTCATCGGTGGTGATTCCGCTAAGCGGGTTTATGAAACGGTGGTTAACGTTGATCGATCGAAAAACGAAGAACAAACTCTAAAAATCGTTAAAAATCCAGAAGGTAAGGATGTCACGATTTTTGAAAATTGCATTAACAGTAGTTGCAATTGTATGTATAAAGTAAATAACTTCGAGGTTGATCTTAAACCATGCCGTTCTGCAGATTTCTTGATAGGCGAAAACGCCCTAGATACAGTTGATGCTGACGAAAAAGAATTCCTATGGTCGGGATTGTGTAACGGTTTCAAAATCGTCGATGAGAATCTCGAAATCGAATATGAATGTGAAAATTACGATTCCGTAAATAGTGGTGATGGGTTTGAAAAATTTAACGAGGTAGTTAAAAATGAAGTAATAGGTGGCCGCCTATCGGAAACTAAGGTTAGGCCAAAATGTGTACATGCCATAGGCGGTATTTTCAAGGAGTCAGGAAAATTCAGACCTATAACAGACTGCTCCAAACCTGATGGTATATCAATCAACAATCACATGAGTGAAACATTTGAACATTTTTCATACAATTCTGTAGAAAATGTAGTCGAGGTGATGGAAAAATACGATTACATGAGTCTAATAGATATAAAGTCCGCTTATAGATCGGTCCATATCAGAGGACAGGACAGTTTTTAGGCTTCAAATGGGATAACAAATACTACAAAGACAATCGTCTGGCCTTTGGTTTGAAATGCGCCCCTAACATATTTACAAATATTTCGAATTTTATAGTTAAAATCTCGGAAAAAAAGGGGGCGGGGCATGTAATCAATTACCTAGACGATTTTCTCGTACTAGGAAAAACTTACCAAGAATGTCTGAAAAATAGAGAAATCGTAATACAAACAATCGAGAATATGGGTTTCAAAGTGGCATCTAATAAAGTCACAAATCCCAGTCAGTGCGTGGTGTTTCTGGGTATCAAAATCGACTCAGTCCAGATGGAATTAAGTCTACCAAAAGAGAAAATCGATAAATTAGCGAATTTAATCGATAATGCACTAGAAAAAGGCTCTGTAACTAAAAAAGACCTCGAAAAACTCGGTGGAAATATGTCTTTTTGTTCTCAAGTCGTTAAAGGTGGGAAAACATTCAGCAGAAGATTGTTCGATAAATGCAGGGATTTACATTATAAAAAATCGCAAAAAATCGATGAATCATTGGAGGCTGACCTGTTATGGTGGAGACATTTTTGTACAGTTTTTAATGGTAAATCTCTTATACAAACTCCTTGTCACAATATCCCAATCGTTACAGACTCCTCTTTTGAGGGTTTTGGGGCCTGGGCAGGCCGGGATTACCTCTTTGGTAACTGGAAGAATGAAATTTCGTTATTGAATGGTTGTGGTCATCAGGAAAAACCACCTGATAACGATTTTTTCGCTTTTAAACATAAATGTTCTTGAGTTATGGCCTGTTTTGGTAGGTTTGAAACGTTGGGGCGATAATTATCGTAACAAAAAAGTGATTATCTGGACAGATAATATGCAAGTACTATTCATGCTGAATAGTGGTAAAAGTAAAAATCTTACCTGTATGGCATGGTTACGAGAAATTTTCTGGTACTGTTTTCTATTCAATATTGAAATTTGGGCCACACATATCAAAGGTGCTAATAATATATTAGCAGACCAATTGTCCAGGCTAATTTACCCTGGCGTTTATGACAAATGCGTTAAAACTCTCTCCGATTACAACATGTGTTGTTCTGGTTTACAGACTTGACCAAGGAATTACAAGAAAAATCGGAAAAATTCTTTTCACAATCAATCTCGGAATCTACTAAAAAAGCAAGGGAAAATCAGTTACGCTTATACAGAAGATTTTGTGAAAAATATCATTTGTCACCTTTCCCTTGTACTAGGGATCAAGCTTGTTGGTATATATCATATTTGTCAGAGTATTTATCACCAACGTCTATAAAAAACTATTTATCAGCAGTTTGGTGGTATAAAAAAATCGAGGGTTACAGGGATTACTCATCCGATTTTAAAATTCGCATGGTACTTAAAGGTATTCAGAGGTGTTATCTATCTAAGGATAATTCTAGGTATCCCCTTACACCTACTGATTTGTTAAAAATTTGTTCAACGTTAGATATCTCTCGTCATGACGATTTCAATTTGTGGTTAGCAATTATGCTATGTTTTCGTGGATTACTCAGAAAGTCTCATGTATCAAACTCTCCACACAATCTAAAAATCGGTGATGTAAAAATTTCAGATAAAATGATAGTTATCCACATTCGTACAAGTAAGACAGATCAATTCGGCATTCAACCATATGATATTTACATTCACCCGATTCCTGGTTCACTGCTATGTATCAACGAAATGTTCAAATCTATCAATTACAGTAATCCAGATTGTTACTTGATTACTATGTCTAATTATAGACCTATCACTTATGGCTATTTTAATTCCAGACTAAAGAACTTAGCCTTCCAGACTGGTATCACAGGAAAGGTCTCGACACATTCCCTGAGGCATGGGGGTGCGACCTTCCTTCAAAAAATCGGTATGCCTATTGAGGTAATCCGAGCTAAGGGTAACTGGAAATCGTCAGCGGTTTACAGATACTTACATAATTCTGTTTCAGAGAAAGAATCGGAGTTGGTAAACTCTTTTCTAGGTAATTACTCCTAACTACTCGTAATTGTAGTTTGGCGGTATTTTGGTCTGGTTGTATTCTCGCCAAACTATATTCACTCGTATGCTTATCTATTACCTAAATGTATAGACCTAACTTATATCAAGGTATAAGGCACTTACTTATACATATATAATTAGGCCCCCATTTGCCAAGCACGTATCTATGGTATAGCCACTCGGGGGCGTGGCCTATTGTCGCACACGTCATAGTTCCTTTGATGCGACGGTTGGGGATCTCCTCACTCTTCCTTAGTCAATCGTATGAGCAGGACCTATTTTTAATTTTTAAATTTAGGTTTAAGTTACCCAGTTCTGTATTTGTGTAATACTGGGGGTTTCTTCATCCTGTATTCACGTAATAAATGGCCATAGGGTCTGGTTGTATTCTCGCCAAACTATATTCACTCGTATGCTTATCTATTACCTAAATGTATAGACCTAACTTATAGAAGGAAACACTATAATCATTATTCAGATAATTACACATACTTGTATAGCAACTTCATCTAACCTTATTCTCTTAAACCTTTACTAGGCTTCATTTCGACCATATAGTTCCCCACCTAAATCCAGCTAAGTATTGAATTGGTTGATACAATCTTCTTGTCAGTATCCACCAATCCACATGCTCAATCCAATGCCTTTGGGTTTTTAAATGATTCCCTGACTTTGACTTATCATCAACATTAATATATGTAACAAAGGTCACAATGAGCGTGAGATTTATACAATAGGTGCAGTGATCAAGCCAGGATGAATAGCAAAACTGTATTGATGTACACTAATACAGTTACAATCTAACACATGTGTTAGATTGTTTGTAAGATATAACGTACAGCTTTGCTGTGATGTACAGATGTTGTTCAAAGAATACATGAACTATGTATAGGCCGCTGACGCCAGATCCGAACAAGCACACATGTTACGAGCCTCCTCAAGAATAAACATCAGTTATGAAAAAAATCGTTCTCCCATACAACTACAGACACACGAACCATCATTGTTACCGGGCAAATTAATGGGAGATTTATTTCATGTGCAAAAGCTGAGTGTTGGAATTGGAATAATTATCTTTCTTACAGAATAGTTAGTTTGTTTCAGATGAACCCACTCCGTACTGCTTTGTAAGTTTTAAAGTAGGTTCTTACGTAACGACTACTTCGCTCATGCAAATTGCTCCGTTTGATTTCATTAAGGCCATTTTGAGAGAGACTCGAGCCTTTCCCCTCGTTGTAATGTTTACAATACGATAACCTTTGATAATGCGTCCACTTCACCAAACAACCATCCCTTTGAAGACCCAAATGTCAATGTGACCATTTTCGCAGGGTCCCTAATGTTGTTGTAAAAGCGGGAGTTACCTTTATACAGGTTTACTTCCAGAAGCATGAAGTGGAGTTTGATATCCAGAGGTTCGAATTCATTCGAGAGTATGAAAAATGTATTACGTATCAAACTTCAATATAGAATAACCGCCCAATGTTCCCATACGATACACTCTCGCTGATTTAACATTCATGCACTGAATGGTTGCACCATGTAATTTCGATTTACTGCTAACGGTATCTGAAACCATGGTTTCATATGACAGCGACACTTAACTTTTATCCTCCGACACTCTGATGTATTGCCATGTACAACATTATTTCTTTAGTTTCGAGTTACTTTGGAAAAGGTCGCAATTGCTGTACTTTCTGACCAGTATAGAGACATTAGTTCCCCATCAGCTAAATCGATGTATTATGATATTAGTACTAAACCAAGGCTTTGTTTTTTTCAATCTGCCTTAGTAACTGATACTTGATGAAAACGGTGGTTTGGACTATAGTTGACGTATGTATTTAATCCTGTTGAAGTTTTCCCTTTCAAAATATATAGGATACTTCAATCTCTATGGTTACTTCACCTTCAAGATGGCTATGGGTATTGGGATCTATGGGTATCATAGTCAGCGATATAGTTTACGTAGTTTTAAAATTAAAATGGGAACACTGCACGAAAACCACCATTTTATTCATATATATGCCATCGCGGAAGTGCATGTATTGGCTGAATATTGACTTGTTTTTTTTATATATATATATACGCCCAGGGTTTATGTACGGACGCGTCTTGGCTATGTTTCACACCCGGCGTATATGAGAGGAAATATCCTCTCCCTCCGCTGCCTCCTGCCCGTTTGTGTTGGTAGAAGTAAAGGTGTCCTCAGTAGGAAGCCTCCCCCCCCCCCCGCCACCCCCCCCCCAACCCCCACCTCCCGCCCGCTCTCAGTGAAGCCCTCTTCACTGGACGCTTATATACGCCTACAGATGTATATACACGGGGAATAGGACGACCTTATATACGCAAAAGTCATACTTATATACGCCGGGCGCATTCATATGTTAAATGGTGGTTTTCATGCAGTGGAAGTATCTAGAGTATCTAGAGTGATTCAGAAACCATTACCATTACAATTGATATGACAATTTATTGAAATAAATCACGGCATGGGTGTCCAGTGATGCATGGTATTGCTTTCGAAATTGGAATTCACAATATATTAATGCTATTTCGAGAAGGAAGCAGGGATATACATGTATTGTAACAACGTTGTATTCCTCTGCACCCATCTGACACTCAAACATTATACAAATGAAACTACGCCGTTTCCGGTAGAGAATGAAAGGAACCATTTCCTCATTTTATTGGGCAGCCTTTTAAAGAAACCTATTACCGAGGCTTCATTAGACTCATCCCGCATCAAAATGGCGGCACTTAAATACAAAAACACACACCATGTACCGCTAAACCTGATCGATACGCCCAACCGGCGTCGGTGTGAAACCAATCAAGCGAAACAACACTTTCATCCGGGTTTGCTAAGCCGGGCGCATCATCCCCTGCGTCTCATGGAAAAATAGGCGTCAGAAAAAGGTTAATAAATAGCCGAGATTTCCCGATACATACGATACGAATGCGAGGCAGGGTGAGAAGGAAACAGCTCGAGGTTACTCGACCGTGAAACGTCTTTCATACGAACGCGGATGGACTCACTGCTGTGACGTCACGTGGTGAAGGCCGGTGGCGCCGTCTGGGGAGGGACGTGTGTGGTCAGTGGAGTGTGAAGGCAGTGTGCACTGAGCGGCCCCTTGATTCCCGGTAGGCGTCGATAAAGGCGGCGCGGGATGCGGGAGAGCGTGACGAATATATTCTCTCCCAAGGGCGTCAAATGTGACCCTGCTACACTAGAGTGGTGACGTATCTCTCAGTGTGCCCTTTGTTGTTGTTATTGTTGTTGTTGTTGTGCCTTAGAAAGGCCTTAAAATGATTTAGTGCAATACGGCCTATTTATGATAGATACTTCGAATGATCATATGTATATAGATTCTCATTTGCTGCACTGCCTTTTTTTGCTGCACTGCCTCTTAATTTTCCTGTTTATCAACGTATTATAGCTAAACCAATATATTATCTGATATAAATGCTTTTGCGATATGCTGATTTGGGATTATAAGATGGATCAGTCTCTCTTTAATCTATTTAAATAACTGCTACAAATATATTTAGGTCCATCATTTCGTCAGGATTCCCTGAGATAAATCAATAACATGCATGTATCATACGTGTATACAACATGTATACATCAACATCATCGTTAAAATTGATATAAAACAGTCCTAAGACTTAACAAATAACAATTTCAAAGGATTTAAATGTTGTTTGCTATAAATTTGATTGATTATTGTCATATCATTGTCCATTGCTTCTCAAAGAACATCCGTTGTTCTTGACAGTTGTCCATTGAAGTCATGAGGTCTAGAACTGTTAATATAGAATGGCCCCTGCCCGTATACATATACATTTTTCATAGAATATAGCGGAATAATGCCCAATCACTTTCCAACGATACATGAAATCAGTTATCTTGAGATTTATTACTTTCCCTGAATGACACAATCCGGCGTGAGGTATAGCTGTTGACATAGTTGCTTTACCCGAATGGTAATGTGGCCAATAACCTTGGACAACAATTACTCGTAGGATATTGATATTGTATATGGCTTTTCTACAAGAGTATGTCTAAAATTAGTATTCAACTAAAGCAGTCTCTGTTCAATTTAAAAGGGCCCAAATACCATTCAAATATGTCATCATATGTGCCAATAACAACGGATAACAATATCTAACCAATTCTTGAATAGAATTGATACAGAGAAATCCCAATTATTAGAAAGTTAGATAATATTTCTAATCATTCTCTGTCTGTGCTGGTGATTATATTTTTGTCAGCTTTGAATACATTTTTATGCCTTTTCCCATGCGCCAAAGCAATCTGATATTAACTGGGGAAATGCCCATCAGCCATTTGGATAGGCTTCATTGTATGAGCAGATTAAAACCTATATGTGGGAGTTCGAAAGTACGATATATCATTTTGTCAGTCAGTAGTCAAACGTAATCCCAAATCTAGAATAGCTTTCAACAATGATTGAGGAAAGATAGTATGGATGGGGAAATTCAAATTAAGGTTTTGCTTTATTCGAAAAAGGTTCCTTGAGATTAACATACAATTTGATTACAAAAATCCTGTTTCCTATGGTACTAGGATTATCATACAAGAGCATAGCAAAAACACGGGTCACAATCAATGTTAAATATTGATAGGGCGGATGGTAAGGAATACATTTCAAACGCTCAAATTAAAATTTACTCTGACCTTTTCACTATCCGTGCTCTATTCACGATTCAATAGATTTCGCAATTAGTCCCATCTTATGCACGATTCCCCTCCTGAACAGCTCTGACAACTTTGTAAAGGTGCCAAGCGTGGACTGAATAAAACTGAATTACCATCACCTTCACAGCTCTAGTTCTGACTTCGACGTGCAGAGGGCAGCAGTGCTACCCTTCAGGAACCTGGTCACAGTGATGGAATAGGGCAAAGGGAAAACCTATGAAAAAGGCCATGAAAAAGACAACCATTCCCTATTGAGTGCTAAAACCGGCATATTGACATAGTGATATATGAATGTAGTCTTTATGTTGCACTAAGTGAGTGAGTAGGTTCTGTATGCGCCGACGCCGGCTATTTTTACCTCAGTACTCCGACAGCATAGTGGTTTTTCCACATTTGATAGGTGTTGAACATTTTGCAATGTTATGTGAATTTCATGTATGATTTGCGCTCCTGGGCCCAGTTGAATATAAAAGTATTGTCCATGATGCTGGACGATAAGATATGTTGAAGGATGGACGAGAAATAAACGAGAATTTATTTTCAGTGTAGCATAAAACTGGTCGTCCATGTGAGCACTCTCGTCCGTGCCTATTATCGTTGAATTATCGTATAATTGACCTATATCCACAGGGACCACAAAACATATATAATTGTGGACCGGGTACCAGTCAAACTGCAGTACCATGCCCTTTGGTATCGTACGGTGTATTTATTGGCTTGAGAGCATCAACCTCTGTGGACCAATAGGTTAGGCGATGGTCTCTGAGCCTGAGGCTTGAGAGTTCTAACCCCATCCAAAGCAAACTTTTTTTTCAGAGATTTTAATTTTCTGAATACTTAGTGCAGCTTATCATGCACTTAGTTTTATTCAAATTAAAATATATTTTAACTTAGAATCATATATGTATGCGATACATGTGTACCAGATATAATATTTTGCCATGATCAACTCATTCCTGATAAAACCTTCCTATATTAATGACAATACCTAATGATACACTATCGAGCGATACATGTGTATCTGTGTGACTGGTCAAACATTTTACAAAAAATGATTTAATCGTTAATAAATGTTTAAATTTGGTATACATGTATCACATATGAATAGAACTCTCTGTTGAAAGTATCTTTTAATTTGGAATTGATTTAGTGCATGAAAAACGAGTTTGACATCGGCTACGATAGCGAAAACGTGGTCGTCCGCAAGGAGACTTGAACAATGAATAAACGAGAATTTACAAATGGACGATTTCTTATTCAACACCACGCACGATCGTTCATTGCATCCTCTCGTCCAATGCTCCTCCACCTCCACGATAGTTTTTTATACTACAGTTTGCCACCGACGAGACTTGTAAGATACTTTTTTTATCGTTCGTTTTCTAATTCAACGGGGCCCTGTTTCGTCAATATACGGGATTTCCAATTGAGGAACTCTGTAAGTAAAATCAATTACAAGTATTGTATAGATATCTGTCCGGTAGAGTTGGGAAAAGAGGGTCCTTTATACCTTCATATGTATCTAGTAGTGCTGCAAAGTTGAATATTAAAACCGGATTACGGCGTAAAGTGGAATTCGCAGGGAGGGATTCATGTACCTCCCGGGGCATTTGTCTGAGATAAACTCCTCTGAGATCACTACTAGGACAAAATCTCACTGAGATCACTAATAGGAACACAATCACCTCATCTGAATCGAAGGGTTCCATTTCCCTAACAATTATCCCTAACCAGCTACAGAATCTCATGAGATTTTGATTTTAAACAGTTTCAAAATGTATAGGGGCATTTTGGTGTGACATGTGGACCCACTGCTGCGTCACTCACTGAGTACCCAATCTAGCCAATAGGAGGCCAGCAAGCAGTGTCATATGCTGTTTGAACCATTCACTTTAAGTGACATGGTGAGTGTTCACTGTGACTATGTATGAGACTATGTGCCAGGTGTGTTCTTCCATGTGAATCGCCATTTTTTCTTGAGACTTGTAAGAGAATCTTGTCATGAGAAATTTGTACCAAAAGAGAATTGTCTGAGACTAGGGCAAAAAGGTGTGAAATACACCCATCTCACGTGCATAAGTCTCTATGTGTGAATCCCACTGTAGGGTTCCACTTCCCTGAGACAAGTAAGTTCCCCTGATACCATTAAGTGGGATTCACACGATGGGATTCATGTACCTCACAGGGTGTTTTTTCTGAGACAAATCCTGCTGAGATTCTGTACTCGGAACACAATTTATTCGTCTAAATTATAAGGATTCATTTCCCTGAGACATGTTTTCCTCCCTGTAACTGTAAGACATTTTCCCCTAGAAAGGGACAAAATTGCATAAGATTTTGAGCCCTGTGAGGTACATGAATCCCATCGTGTGAATCCCATTTTACCCATAACAAGGTACAGAATCCCATGAGATTTGATTTTAAACACATTTAAAATCAATAGGACAAATGGACCTGCTACAGAGTTGCCGACCACCTAACTGTTCTAGCCACTAGGAGGCCAGGAAGCATGGTTACCCGTTTTTCACACCCCTCACCTCACCCGGTGTTTCCCTCCACGTAAATTTCAAATTTTTCCTTGAGACTGGCAAAAGCTAAAATTGGCGCATTGCATTGCCATGTAAGTTTCGTACCAAAGGAGAACTGTCTAGGACCAGTGGAAAGGTGTGAAATACAGCCGTCTCAAGTACATTAGTCTATATATGTGTGAATCCCGCTTTAGGTATGGACTAACAAGTATTTCTTGATATCACGTCCGTATCATTATCACCTACTGATAGCTACAACAGAGGAAATATAAGCATGGCGCACGGCAAACTCTGCCTCCAGAGGTGAACACTCTCGTGCTCATCAGATATTTGAATACCAGCCAGCCGAACCAACGTGATTAAATGTCGGCTGAAAGTCATCTTTCCCAAAGCTTCGCTCTCCTATCTATTTTTTTACTACACGGATTTCAGCTCAATAGGCACTCCCGTGCAATCTGTTTGAAAGCAAAGGTTCGGATGTTGCACACAATTGTCTGGCAGTCAGTCACCCAGTCGTGTCAGCCTCTTTTAAGTATGGGAAAGTTCCCTGAGCACGGCACGTCCGACAGGCAGACCTCGCGAAGATTTATATGACAGAGGGCAAGCTGTCTATCCAGCTTTAGGGATGATAAAGAAGGTTCCCAATTTTGTACTTAAAACCGATTCTTTGTCTCAGGCATTTCAGCTAGCGAATCCCTCTACATTTCAAATACTTTTTTAAGCAGTTTTTTTTTCTAGAAACCTAATCAGTACATCACATGAGGCATACAACTAGAGGCCCTCGTCAAAATCAGAGATAATTCATAGAATTCAAAGAAAATTTACTGTTATAAAGAGAATCAGTGAAGACTCTGAGGGACCATCTTATTTAACACAGAGAAAATGAAGCCTGCTTTAATTTATTGGGGGAAAAGAAATCCCCTTCTGGTATACATAAAGTAAAATATAACAATGAGAGATCTATTCTCCTCCTTGGAGAACTTCCTTTTCTGTCAGTCCATATAATTCAGAAACAGCCGTTCTGAATGTTCAAATCTGTGGTTTATATATAATTAGAAGTCATTGGAGGCGATCTCAAGGAACAGGACGGTATAGTTAATAGACAAGACACTTGGGAACCATTACATGACTCGGACGCAAACTTGTTCGTGAAACAACGACTATATACATTCATGTACAGTACATAATTATCTTTCCCCCTCCCCCCAAAAAACATCATATAAGCAGTTTAGTGTACAGAAAGTATAAAGCCAATTACGTGTTGTATACATTTCAATATACAAACATATGAACTGAACATGTAAAGGAGGCAGTTACTGTCAAGACATTAGACTGATTAATGACATTTCAAATACTTATATAAACTCATCTCATGTATACATGTATATATGCATGTATATTTACAAAAGAATATATATTTATGGATATACATATATGTATATTTACAAAAGAATATAATATGAACAAGGGAAAGGCAGTGGTATAGATATTTCAATTGCAAAGCATATGACTGATCAGAAAATAATCATTATGAAACTAATTCTTGGCAATAGGTTTAAGTCGGTTAAAGCGGATCCACTGAATCCGATTACAATTAGACTTAAGCCGACAATCGCCGATAATGAAATTCCGAGATTTTCGCGAAAACCGATTTGGGGTATCGTACTTTTATCGAAGAGTATAAAGAAAGGGGTACCGAGCGATTTGATATTACCATTTTAGTACATTCCATGTAGGCTGAGCGTACAACTTAAAGGAAAATAAGTACATGCGTGCGTCAAACGGAGGTGGAACTGGGAGCAGCTCAGCATAGCGATGATTGGAGACGCCGTTCGTTTCATTCCTTACGCAAGAAGACATTCGGTTTCATCAGTTCTCTCCGATTAAAACTAAATTATGTACACGGTTTGACAGGGTTACCCTCACGCTCTAAACAGATTGGCGTAACTAAGATGTTAAATTTAAATTACAGATGACGCAACCATCACCCGCACCCATCCAGGTGCTCTGATGCCATGCCGCCACCCAAGTATTGATCTAATCAGGAGGAACTTCCGCAACTAATTTACATGCTGATTGAGGGGGAAATACCGAATGGCGTTTTTCGGGGAATATTACCAAAGCTAAAGCAATCTGGCAGAATGTGCTCATCATTTCAAGCCTCCTTCAATTCTCTTATAAGCAAGAGAGCATTACTATTTGGGAACACGCGTTGTTGATTATGGGTTCATTGAGTTTCTGCACGAGTGTCCGTGTGAAATGCCAAATGTGTTTTATAATGGTTTTCAGAGGGACTCCCGTGAAAATCAAATGAGTTGTTATTAGTTAGCATTTGCTGTGTGACAGCGTAAAGTGCTATACCCACAATCGAAGGTGTCTTTTTCCATTCAATACTTACAACCATGAGCATCGGATATTTTGGAAAATTGTGTACAAAATGTTTTGCTATAGTATACACGTACAATTAAGCAAAGGCAGTGATAATGTATCGATACTTGTATTGTTAATAAAGCTGTCAAATGTAATGAACCTACGCCCTACTAACATACCAGACTAAGATAACCGAGTGTAATAATTAGGCTTCGGTTTTATGTGAGGGCACATCAATTGGTCCATCAATTCGAATTATTTTTGAATCATTTGATTGATTGATATGCTATTAAAAATCAATTGTGTTGTCCATCAAATTCACATCAAAATGTCCTCTTTTTTATCATTAATGGAATCTTTATGATGCAATAACGGAAATTGATAGTCAATTACAAAGCTGAATACCTCATGAAGAGAGAATAAAATTGTCTGCATGGGGAAATGATTTTGGTGTATACCTGATTCATTGAAACAAAAGTGGCACCCCTTGTCAAATACAGATTGCCTGCGCATGGTTCCATTGCTATTATATTATTGCGTCCAGTCGGTTGATAAAGTTGTGAATATATTTCATATTACATTAACTCGGTATTGAATCATATATTTAAACAAGAACTGCTTACGTGCGATAAAAACAAACAGTCGACAACTCAGAACTTTAATCAAAATTTGTATTAATCTTGAAAGATGTGGTGTTTACATATGTTTTAAAAATGATTCCCTATTAACTGCAACCATTGCAATATTCCTGTTCAAATTATAGCTCTTGCTTTATATACGATGTATATGCCAGTTTATAGCTACACTCGTGTTTTCATTTACACACTGGAAGCATAAGTCTTTGTTATCTAATTCAATGCAATATACCAAATGGATTAGTGAGTCAATTCACGCGGTTTCCTCCATTCTTGCTTTGCTTGTCATCCTTATCGTCACTATTGTAATTCCGATAAAGTTACTGTAACATCCTGTATTATGTTCCCAACTTTATGCATTTAAGAAAACAGAGATATCTACAAAATTTGCAAGACAGATCTTAAAGGCACATGCTTCGTCTCTCCTGGAGGAAAACTCCAACAGAAATCTCAGTCAGTGTCTTTGGGATTCTAAGATTGCATTTATAGTGGCCTCTATTGTGCAATAAGAAATTCAGTCCATAAGTTTTAAGCGATATTACGGATTCATATTACATAGCGGTATTGGCGGCAAATTGCTACAAATCGCAACAATGAGATATTCGATTTAGATACCCTTCTGTCCAATGTTTCCAAATGAAAGTCTTAACTGCCTTTTCGAAATACGCATGCAATACAAACTTGACATAAAGGATCTCCTTAACCTAGGTCTAGAAAGAAGAAAATTTGGGGAGGGGGTTGGACATATATGTCATTAAATAAATAATCGAAGTAAGATCTTTCAAATATGTCTGGAATTAGACCTGTGTCCTCCTTTTCAAACAAGTTTCTTGTTTTTAATGAACGATGTAGAAATGGGACGGTGGATGGGTGTTGTATTACTATTATTCTACTTTAGACGAATCCTCAGTTGGAGATGTACATTTTTTAAATGTGTTGTGGCATACTTTTCCTTATAACCTTGTTCACAGTAATGCCTCATAAAAGCAGTGTATGAATTGTGAATTACTACGTGATCCAAACTCGATGGGATACGAGGTAAGCCTTTAAACTTTCATAGCTTTCCTCTATAATAGTATGGCCTGCCAGAGAGAAACACGTACATATTTCATGAAAAGATTTGATTTTATTGCAAGAAATCAGCAAGCCTCGGAGCTGCCACCGGCTCGATGAGCATAAACCGTGCAAGCCAGGACCACAAGTATTAATTTATTCACCCAACCTCAAGGGATTAATTCAGCACGTGCAAACACCCTCACCTGATTTCCGAGATAGGGTGATGTGTCAATAACGTGCAATGTCCAGTATATGCCGAGAGTAGGTGAGCATGACAATAGGATGGTGAGTGCGTGGGGGTGTAGTGTATGGCCTAGCGGCTCAGTAGTGTTTGCTGCCCCACTCAATGTTCCCTAATGAGCAGCTTCGTGGGCCTCGGGCGGGCAAGGAATTCATGAGGGTGTTTTGGGCGGACGGCGTGAGGGTCTAGCCCGTCAACAATCACAGGATCCTCCTCTACGCCTAAGCACAGGTCGCCTAGAGGACAGTGGAAATGTGGGTGAGCCAGGGGTTCAGAATAGAATGACGTTTGTACTGGGCAGTGTGTGAACTATTTATCTCAGGAATGAATGACTGGTGTAAATGCCAAGTGAACCTGTGGTTCAGTTAAGTATATATTGAAATTAGAAGTTCATATATATATATATATATATATATATATATATATATATATATATATATATATATATATATATTCATAAAAGACCAAATGCCAAGTCATTATTTAACATATATGCAGCAGTGTAATATACCGAAGAAGGCCTGAGGTAATTCACTGCATGCGAGACATATATTCTAAATACATTTCAAAACTCAATTACCTAATAAAAGACATTCTCTGCTGGTGACGAATATATGATGAGTATAGAAAGTCTCACGTATAGACCCAACAGGCGTACGGAATATAATGAATCCCAGACGTAGACTGCATGTTTAGTTGTTTTATGACACCCACTGTACTCATTTGTTCATTGTATATGTCACATTCTAAAACATTTCCTCCCTTGTGATAATATGTTACAGCGTCTCATCTTTTCGAATTCACTGTGCTGCGTGTGCTTAAAACATCTCTTACATATTGCAGTGCCTTGCCCGCTATAATCCTATCTAATGTTCTAATCGAGTAATGCTTGGAAAGCATAGAGCATTTTGATGACGAGTTGAAATTTATTGACGTAGTTCTACCATGTCAAATGTCCGTTATCTCATAAATCCCGAGTCGGTGCTATGTGAATAACTTCATTACGTGTATAAATGTAAAATACTTGCAGTCTTCATCAGTTGGCGCATCCTCACTCATCTTCCTGTGCTGCTCCATGTTCAATACTGGCCCGTGAAATCAGCCTCGTTTGGGATGAAGCTTTGCCACGTACATATTAGCCACGTGTTGTCGTGGAGAGACAGATGCATCGAGTCTGTGAGTGTGCTTGTGTGTAGGGAAGAAAATTGAGTTTTTTTCCAAGGCCTGATGTTGCTGAAATCTGTATTGACTATTACATTTATTCGATATCAGATTTAATCTTAAGAGGGATTCACAAGGTGGGATATACGTACCTCACAGGCCGTTTGTCTGAGACAAATCCTGTTTAGATTTGGTACTGGAACACAATCTCCTCGTGTGTATGACA
The DNA here is from genome assembly GCA_950022655.1 of Alentia gelatinosa. Lineage (NCBI taxonomy): Eukaryota > Metazoa > Annelida > Polychaeta > Phyllodocida > Polynoidae > Alentia > Alentia gelatinosa. Next base: position 106,094,850 of record OX465580.1, read on the forward strand.
GGGTTCAATTTCGCTGAGACAACTTTTATCCCTTGCAATTATCGGCGACAATCACCCCTAACAAAGAACAGAATCTCATGAGATTTTTACTTTAAACAGGTTTAAAATCTAGAGGGGCATTTTGGTGAGACAAATGTATTTCACACATTTTCCCCCAATCTGTGAGTCTCAGGGGTCCCAAATAACACCTATCCACACAGGGAAGTACCCTGAGTCGGCATCTGTGTACCCTGTGTACCCTGTGTACCCTCTGTAGGGGTGTAGGGGTGAGACTATGTACTTGTTAAGTCTTCCCATGTGAATTGAATCCGCCATGTTACCCTGAGACTGTATAACACCACAATCTGTGAAACGTTATACCTAGATGGAAATAGTAGGCGTCTGGTGCAAAGGTGTGAAGTACACCAGTCTCAGGTCAATTTATCCCATCGTGTGAATCCCACTTTAGTCTGGTATAAACGTCCATAGGCTTAACATTAGGAAATTGTTTTCAATAGGCGTGCGAGTAACTCATACTCAACAGGTGATAAAGAGATAAATATTTCCGGGCTACGATAAAATCAGAAACATATTCGTGCTTGATCTGAGTGCCATTCGCCATCTCGTTTTGAGTGCTTCAGAATATTCACTTGGCTTTCGCCACGTTTATATTACTGCTCACTCCAAACACTCACCAACTTCTTTCTTACTTCTCCATCGCTGTTATCCTACTCCGAGGAACGATATAGATAATGATAATCTGGAATCATGGTATCAACCTATGAAACAAGATCGGACCTGACATAGAGCAAGAACCTGCATAAGTATGTGATTTTTTTTTCATAACGATCCTGAGAACTGGTGAAGCTCCTCAAATCATGTGAGTTATTGCATCTCTTTCATCTTCATATGCATATTCACGCGACCTTGATTAGACATGCTTGTAGAGATTGATCACATTTATTCATTGGAAAACCTTCTTCCAGAAATGACTAAATGCTCAATAAAAAACCCAATAATAACACATTGCTAAATATAAGCTACCGTCATGTAATCCTCATATAATCTCTAGCTTTATGAATCAGTTATTATATATGATATCTATTTGCCTAAAGTGTTTCTCCGGATTGGTTCTAAAAGGACTTGGTCCTGGGTCAATGTTGTGGGAGCTGTTTGGTAAATGGTTATCGTCGCAGAAGGCATTATAGAGATTGTCCAATCACAGGGTTCAGTTAGGGTCAGTTAACCCAGTGGACGGGGTGAACACGCCTGAGTTAACATGGTAATGAGGTTGAGCCCTGTCTATAGTCCCGATGGCCTAATCTATGTGAGGTCACTAGAGACAAGGGGTAGCCGGTGCATCTGCATTTATCACCAACCCGATGCTTAGGTTCGCAGGTTGGTGTTACTCCAGTGACAAGATAGTCTGTGTTGCGAATGATCATCCAGAAAGAAGTAGATATGGATGGAATCTTGTGTAGAGAGAAAGAATCGGCATCGAAACTGCAGGAGGGTACGATGGATAGATAGAGAATTTGACTGTCCCTTTGTTTGTATAATCGAAACGATCGTCATTTTACTAGGAAAATGATATAGACCAAAAGAATTCACATGTAATTAAGCAACTAGTTAAGACAACAGTGCTGTCCCCTATGTGCAGAGATCGTTTAATATGCGTCAAAAAGGGTTCCCGTGATACTCTGGGGGAAAGTGACGGAAATACGGTTCAGTATGATATATGGTATCTTGTATCCACCGGAATTATATATAAGGGCTTTTGAAGTTTCGTCCCATGCAAGTCTACTCATGCAAGTTATTTTGTGCATTACTATATACCCATTACGTATGTACTGTAAATACGCAACGTTTTGCTATATAACGTAAATATACTGTACGGACCACTGGTCCGTACAGGAAATTACGGACTACCTACCCATACACGTTTATCAAAGTATTGGTTGTTAAGCCGAATGAAATTAATGATTTTTTTTTAAATTTCGGGTATATAGTAAATATATAACGTCCAACCATGCTTGTACAAGTCACAGAACGAGATGGTAATTTACGGTTTGTACGAAACGAGGCGTTTAATATATCTATTACTATCATACTATATACTGTAGCATTTTTTATGTTAATTGTACGAAGGTAGGGTTAAATTTATTCAAGAATTTATATCAGAACCTTTTCCTTTTGTCATGCTTTCCCGTTCCCCTAATGAGCAGTTCATTGAGGCCTTAGGTGAAAAACCTGACTTATTAGGCCCGGCGTCCACTAAGCTCCCGATACATTCTGATATGGCCTACGATGGACCTCCCGATGGAAAATCATTATCGTGTCGCAAGGTCACCTAATATTGGGGCAGTTGACCACGTCTCTGTGATTAAGCACCGATACAATTTCGTGCCAATTGAAAAACCAATATCGTAGGGTGTCTATGACATTTCAACATGTTTAAATGGCGGTGCCTAATCGGGAGCATCGCAGGCCGCCGGGCGTTAGTGACATTAGGTTCACGGTAATCACCTACCTTGTATATCGCCTTAATAGATCTATAGACCTACTATAATTCATCGCTATACAAATGGTATCAATCAATCAATCAGCTCATGTTTATAAGGAGCCATCGTTTCTAACAGACATCTGCAGCAATACGACGTCCATGTAGAAGGATGGGGAATAGCAGGGACGCCAGCAGCTATAGGAGAAAATTGAGGAAATCATTCTCCCGTAACGGATCACCCAACAGATTCAATCAGCCAGGAAGATGTGAATATGTGTATGCGCGGTGAGGTGTCAGAGATGGATTAAGTGACAGTGTCAGGGTATCACATGATATGCTGTCGCACAGACGTTCCTCTTCAGCTGTCATCTATCTACAGTCACCTGTCACCAGCTGCCATTTATGGTTTTGCTGCAAGTTCGAGCAATGTGTGTGAAATACAATCATCTATTGTTGATTGAATGAGAAGATTCCTCTCAGTGTGTTAAATAAGACCATGCACTTTCAAATGAGTCTTTCAAACATAAAAAGATAATAAAATACTTTTCTTACTAGTCTGGATCGATTTTCTTTTATCACAATAACAGAAAGTTATGCTATAACACCAACATGCCACTGAAGCATTAAGTTTTCAAATTGATATAAAATCTTTCCTAAGCGTAAAGGCGACTTATGGCGAATCGGACAAGTTTATAAGCTCTGATAAGGAAGAGAGAATCTATTTCGCACCGGTGTGATTGCCTATCGACTAATCGCAATATCAACACTTTCTTAAAAGGATTATGTAGGATGGCATGTCACAAACATCATATCACTATTCACTAGTTTCACATAAATACATAACACTCTTTTCTTTGTTCTGAAACTTTAAGTTGTCATCAGCGAGGACACACAGCAATTGCCCTTTGACCTTCCGGTATTGTGTGTAATCCTATGCGTCAATCAAGATCGTGTTCAGGATACATTTACCTGATTAAGATAAAAGTGCAATTCCATTGATGTTAAATTGAAACCAATGGTGAATGCTGATGCAGACGATTAATTCATGATTAATAAAGTGTCTGAAGAGATTTGAAATTCTAGCTAAATTTGAATTGAAGTGCCGAGTTTTAACGTTTAATTAAGCTGTAATGTTACGGACTTTACTTCTGGCCTTCGTGACTATCGATGTTTCAGTGGACAACAGCTAGTGATTTTACCATTTTCTCTTCTTTCAAAGCAATGATACGAATTGTGATTCGTGTCATAAGAACCCTCCAGTTTATTCCTTATAACTCATCCTGTTTTTTCTAAACTATTAAGAAGTAATAGAAATACATACTAAGCCAACATAGAGGGATACAAATGCTGCCACCCTTAGTAAAACAAGTAGCAAATAATCACCCTTCAATGATTGAACAGCGCCGATGCAAAAATGTATGGGAGAAAATGTACTACTGTCTCAGGGCCCAAACGCACTGCGCGAAAACCATTTTATATATGTATACGACCGGCGTATATAGGTGTGCTTTTGCGTATACAAGGTCGTCCTATTCCCCAAGTGTATGCACCTTATCTATTGGCGTATATATGTGTCCATGGTGCAGTCATATGTATGTCATATATACACCTGATTCTATTGTATTTACACCACTATCCAATAGTTCTGATCTTTGCCACTTCGGGACACCACTGGTAGCATATTTCATTTTCCATTAACCATCCAAATCTGTATATGAAAAATGCAATCTTATATTACTATATACCTACTGCCGTAACTAACGTAATTACTACACGTTGCTATATATACAGTAACTACGGTTTTGGCACTCACGAGGAGTAATGCACGTTACGCCTAAGGTCTTAGCGGATGGATAATGGCGGCCGGAAAAAAACGGCACGTCGATTCGACAATCGGAACCGCGATATATATCATAATACAGTAGATATACACAGATGAATACATATAATCCCAATCAAATACGCAAATACATCGAGATATCAAAGAAAGAGCCTAAATATCATCGCCACTCACCGACAAGCTGAAGCAATCTAGCTGCCGTGATTCTCGACATCCAAATTGCGACGTTGCCAATGATGACGTCACAGTTTGAAACCACTCTCCAAACATAGATTCTGACCCATACCTCCTGTGCTGCTTGTATCTCTGGACCAACATACTTTTTGTTCCGACCCGAAATGCCAATGTTATATCGATCAAACATGGTCGCTATCTATATCTAACGAAGAGAAGTGATCATAGTAACGCCTCTATTGAGACTTGGGTTAGAGTGGCCGACTTTCACTACAATATTGGGTTGGAGCAGAGATTAATAGGCACAAGCGTCACATACATTCTGCTAGGAGAGTGATTTGAAGCATGAAAAAGCCACCTGGTGAGAGCTGACTGTACTACAAGCTATTTGTTAGGGTGTAATCCACGTTACGCTATGAGCGTTGTGTGCCCAACTTGGATTACAAATGACTGCCATGGCTTAAATAAGGTAAATATTGTACTGTTTTTGAGGTATATAGTAATACAGAAACAGTATGCCTGTGTCTGTAAGTTTCTGATTACTCACTCGTTTCTCTGGAGGTTTAAACCTCGGTCTAAAGACCTCGGTTTAAACCTCCGGCGAAACAAGTTTGTATTCCGGAAACTTACAACACAGGAATCCTGTTTCTATATATTACCAATTTATTTCATGAAACCTTTAGAATACCTAAATGAGTATGAAATGATTAATTACACATAATAAACCCTGCATTATGTCTTTTTCACTCTTTTTTCTAATAGATATTACTTTAAAACACCATTTTCATGTGTGGTCAGTATATAATGGCCCTGTTCAAGCTTATAGTTGACTCCTAAAACCATCTTACCTAAGCCTAACCCCAGCCGACCAGTGACCAGTGAACAGTGAGTGACACCTCATGAATTTCCACAGTGCATTTTTATCAAACAATAAAGGTAGATAACGACAAGAGTTGATGTTCTGAATGTGTATAGTACACTCTGGTGCTAAAATTGTGTCCAAATGATCAAACTTTCGACTTCTGGTCACGGGTTAGCATTTCTCAAGTTTCGCCCGGATTCCCTGACCGTGTCTATTGAGGTATAGGTAGGGTGCAGTTGACGCGGATCCTGGGAAAGCTCTCGGATACGTACCGTTCTTGTTGTTATCGATTGATTTTGCATATTCGAGCTATTTAAACTATATTGGGTGAATGCCCCACATCATATACCTTGAAGCAGTCATCATACAACTTTCAGAAACACCTGAAAGCTGACGTCAGCACTCAGTATGCCTCAGCACCGATGGAGAGGTGCACTCTCCCAGCATATATTCTGTGCAATACCTCCTACGGCAGCACCACAAAAGACCTGCTGGGAGAGCCGTTGCAACCAATAGCAGGTCAAGTCAGCGCTTAGGTATACCTTTGAAGATTGGGCAATGCCAATAGGTCCCTCTGGAAGTCCCATATATTTTGAACGATTTCCCCTGCAATCAATAGCGACGATTGCATATTTGCTTTCCTTCTGAAAATTTCTATTCCATAAATGAATTTATCGCCAGTCGCCTCTGGCAGTATGATGCCCCAGTCACACTGGCGTAAAAAACGGCCTTTTCCTGTGTACGCACGTCTACGTTCTTCTACGCATTTTGAAATCTACAAATGCGCTGCTATGCGCGGGAAAACGCGGAGATGCGTAAATGAAAGTCGGAATGCGCCGAAAAACGCCACAATACGTACAAAAGCGTAAAGAAGCGTTGATGAACGTTGAGAAGCGTTCTAAAACGTTAAAGCAAACCAAACAGATACGTTCCAAATCCGTAGCTAATACGTACTCCCCACCAATTTGAATGCGTAGAAGAAACGCCGAAATTTACGCCAGTGTGACTGGGGCATTAGAGGCTGCAAATTGCCTTCGGGAGTTTTCTCTCTGGATTATGAAGAAATCAAAGGGAAGGAATCCCTCAGTGATAGATATGAATTAGGAATACTCTAGAACGGAATGCCAACAGTGTTTGTTTCATTTCGTCTTATAATGTAATAGATTTGCCCCTTCATTGATAAGAGGGAGGCATTAATAACACAAAGAAGCTTTTATGATATAGGATGAGGAGAAGGATATATTAAATCAGTATTATAATCGAATTATTTTGCCTTTTATTCCAATAAAAACCTATACTGTATTATTTCAAATAATCAAATATCGAGACAACCGTTCCTGAGAGCATTAACTATATATAAGCGTTACTGTTACAGCCTAATCAAAGTCACAAAGTAATTAAAAAGAAAGCAAAGGCAGCATAATCTTATTGTATAATCTACTTGAAAATATAAATAAAAACGTGAAGTGAAACTATTGTGTAGCAATTTCCGTATAAATGTCCTACGTCTGAATATAGTGTTTGGTCTATATGACTTGATGTCATCATCTAATCTAAATCATTCTTGCCGAGATCGCAACTGTAAACCCCGGAGACATATTGATTATAATCAACATCTATATCTAGTGAACAAGTGTGATAACTAATGTCCCGTATTCATCCTACACATTTCCCTATAACATCGTATTTCTCTGTCCGAGACACGGCAAACCGAAAAACAGAACTGTATTGAGAAGATACTTTCACATTTATATAATAAAATTCATTTTAAAGAGAGTAAGTCTGTGGAACAAACTGCCGGCTATAGTCTCCAACATACTGTAACGGTCGCCGGATTAGGTGAGATGCTTGACCGTTATCGTTGAACTAACCTGACATCGGGTAATCCTACCAGGTTGGCTCGAGGCCGGAAAGAATCAAGGGGCTTTCAACCCAAACAAAGACGCAACACACAAATACAGCAAATAAGTTTATTCACCATAACATGATGCTCTTACCTATCCGTAACTAGGTAACTCACAGGCAGGTTGGGTACAATCACCCTAAGCCTACTGAAAGTCAGGAGGCCAGGAAAGTCTGCACTCCCTTGGGGGAACACAGGTATGCTCCTCTCTTTAAGTGGGAGCCTCCTATTGGCTAGGGCAGGTACATAGTCGCAGCAGGTCCATTTGCCCCTGTAAATATAAAGTGGGATTCACACGGTGGGACAAATGGACCTAAGACTGGGAGCTGTTTCAAAACCCTAGACTTCACTCGACTTTTGAAACAGCTCCCTGGTGTACTTCACACCTTTGCACCAGTCGGCTACTATTTCCAGCTGGGTACAAAGTCTCACAGATTGGGGTGGTCTACAGTCTCAGGGTAACATGGCAGATTCAATTCATATGGGAAGACTTAACAAGTACATAGTCTCACCCCTACACCCCTACACAGGGTACACAGGAAACATAGTTGCCGACTCAGGGTACTTCCCTGTGTGAATAGCTGTTATTTGGGACCACTGAGACTCACAGATGGGGGGGAAATGTGTTAAATACATTTGTCTCATCAAAATGCCCCTTTAAATCTTACACCTGTTTGAAGTAAAAATCTCAAGAGATTCTGTTCCTTGCTAGGGGTGATTGTCGCCGACAATTGCAAGGGAAAAAGGTTATCTCAGCAAAATGGAACGCTGTCATTCACACGAGGAGATTGTGTTCCAGTTCCAAATCTAAACAGGATTTGTCTCAGACAAACGGCCTGTGAGGTACGCGAATCCCACCGCTGGGTACAAAGTTTCACAGATTGGGGTGTTGTACAGTCTCAGGGTAACATGGCAGATTCAATTCACATGGAAAGACTTACCAGGTACATAGTCTTACCCCTACACCCCCTATACCCTTACACAGGGTACATAGGGTACACAGTTGCCTACTCAGGGTACTTCCCCTTGTGAATAGATGTAATTGAGGACCACTGAGACTCAGAGCCTGGGGGAGAATGCGTGAAGTACATTTATCTCACCAAATTCCCCTCTAAATTTTAAACCTGTTTAAAGTCAAAATCTCATGAGATTTTGTTCCTTGTTAGAGGTGATTGTTGCCGGCAATTGCAAGGAAAAAAACTTGTCTCAGCAAAATGGAACCATACAATTCAGACGAGGAGATTGCGTTGTAGTACCAAATCTCTACAGGATTTGTCTCAGACAAACCCTCTGTGAGGTACATGAATCCAACCGTGTGAATTCCACTTAACAGTATCGCAAATATATAGTTAATGCTCTCAGGAAGGGTTTTCTCACTATATGATTATTTGCAATACTACAATTCCAGCTAGGATTTGGGTTAGGGTTAGAGTTGGGGATAGGGAAAGGGATAGGGATAGGGTTAGGGATAAGGATAGGGTTAGGGTAAGGGATAGGGTTAGGGTAAGGGATAGGGTTAGGGTTACAGATAGGTTTAAGGGTAGGGTGTTTTGTTTGTGTTCTTCCCCATAGAAGACTTAATTTGAGGTCAAGATAATATACTTAAAACTAAGTATAGTATTTATTCACAGTTGCGATGCTTGAGTAGGGAAGATTCAAAACGGGTCGAGTTCGTTATGGGTCGAGTTCTTAAAACGGGTCGAGTTCGTTACGGGTCGAGCTTTATACGGGCCGACTTCGTTACGTTCGTTCTCCAGTATTCCTATATATACATTCGTGTAACATAACAAAAAATCACCCTGTGGCACCTGTGTGTACAAGTTCGGCTCTATTACTCGCGGCCAAGGGCAGATAAAAAATGTCTTCTTCCGAGAAAGAAACAAACAACCACTCGATCCCAACAATATTAAGGATAACGCAGAGTTAAAAAGTACAGTATCAATATATCTTCTATATTTCAGTGATTGATTTATGTACATGCTATATTGTACTCATCGGAAGATCTGCAAAGGCAAAAATGAATAAACACTCCTAAAAAGAAAATGTAAGAAATAGCGGCTAAAATCATATCTCTTATAGTTGTCCGTGACTGCGTATATCAGGATATGAAGCTAAAGTATTTACCATGATCATATTTACACTTCTCCCTTCAGATGTGAACTAATCGGGCGAAGATTATCCAGAGGGACTTGTGTTTGTTTGTGCATTCATAAAACTTCAAGATACATATCCTACTTCACCTGTACCATCCTTATATAACATTGCGTCTAGTGAAGAAATAAATAATAAAGAAATATAGAGAAAGTGGTTAACCGAGTAAAATCTCGAAGCTAGTTTTCTTTATACCCTGCAACTGAATTATAAAGCTCCTGGATGTTAACAAATGTCCCTTCTGCTCATATTGCTAAGTATTAGAGGCATTCCGAACTAAAGTCACAGAATCATAAATGTAAAATGCATCTAATCCTAAAGCGAATGGCTCGTGCCATAAATTATTGATCTAAAAGCAGAGCTCTAGTGTTAGGTAAAGGAATATCAGATGATGCTTCAGAATTGTGATTCTGCACAACAAGGTAACTCAGTATCTAATGACCTGTTGCTTTAAGACCAGCCCCCACCTACCACGATGGGCTACCACATGTACTTCCCACTGGCTACGATTTGAAATGCTCGGGATGTCCCCGATAGTTCAAAATCGTGGACATTGTTTGAAATCGTAGAGCGTAGAAACGCCTTGGGAGGACAATAAAAAACCAACCACGGTCACGATTAGCTTACGATTCAATCGGTGATTCAAGGTAGATCTCAGGCATGATTTTAATATTGATATATTCTTTAATTTTGGAAATATTGAATGAATCCGAATAATTTTCTACAGGTAAATTTACAATAAATTATGATATTATTTTCAAACACTTAAACAATGAAATTGAACAATATAACTGTGGTAGAATGATAATTCTGATATGAAACTATCATTTTTACAGACACTGAGACTTCATAAAATACTATTATATTTACGGCGATTATACATCCATGTGCGCCCTACCTAATTCCAGAATTTATCTCAACCGCAGAGATATTTTCCCGTTAAATCACCTCCAATAGGCTATGATGGGCTATGAAAAATCCAACATGTAGGATTTTATTGCAAGCTCTACGATTGGGTTTTTCAATCACAGCCTATCGTGAGGTATCGTAGACGGAATCGCAGAAATATGTTCTACGACTTTTGCTGACATTACGATAGAATCGGTATGGTGTCGGGAAGGCAGTCGTAGAGCCTATCGGGACCAGAATCGTGGTAGGTGGGTCTGGCCTTTAGTTTGATTGTGTTTTGTAACATTTTTCAAAATGTTCTTGAAAGTAAGGCCTGGCGTCCACCCGCCACGATAGGAAATTAGACCTACCGATATGGCACCGATACAAAAAGCAAATATCGGAGACATATCGGGAAGGTGCAAAATCGTAGACATATGTCTAGACATGCAAATCCACCATGCATTGTATGGGTTTTTATCGGTAGGTAATCGCAGAAACGTGGTCAACTGCCCCGATATTAGGGGACATTCCGACGCGATTTTGATTTTTTATCGGGAGGTGCATCGTAGAGCATATCGGAGCCATATCGTAATAGGTGGACGCCGGGCCTTAAATGTAAAATTCTTCTGAATATGTGAACATCGAAGTCCGTCTAGCATGAAATTTAATCATGATCAACCCGTAACGACTAGGCGTCGTGGGTCGACCGGACTGTAAAGGTTCAGCACCTAAGGCTGTGTCTCAGTTTCTAACATTTTCCTAAGGAAAGTATTCCAGAGAAGCCACAGGGCAGAGCCGGGTACTAGTGCCAATGAATGCCGCTAGAGGCCGGGTACATAGGCCTATTGCAAAAATTTAATTTTTGGATCACGTGACATGACACGTGATACTTATTACTATTTTTTCATTTCACCTAGAAATATCAAGTATGATGTTATATCTACATTCTCCGAAAGATTCATGTTTATTGAGTCATTATTTTCAATTTTTTTTTTTTTTAAACCAAAAACGAATATTTTGTAAATGATGCCTTAAGGCATCACCCGGCCATCCCCGGACGATCCCTTGAGGCATCACCCGGTCAGCCCTGATTGATGCCCAAGGCATCACCCGGCTGGCATGGGTTAAGGGCTGATTGTAATTAAACTTCAGAAATTTGTTGAATTTTTAATATAAACCTAAAAGTACATGAGGAGTGATCACTGGTCCCAAATTTTTGTACATCTCGATTCCTGAGGGTTCATATGTCCCAAGACTTTTAGAAATCTTTAGATAAAAGGGTTTTATCCCAAAGGCCTCACATATAACCTAATAAAACTAGAAGGCACAACTTTGCGAGATTCACACTGTCACAAATCGATCCCGCCTTAACATGTCCTTAAAGAACAACAAACACTGGTTCCTTAGAATGTTTTAGCAAATGCTCTCCAATGGACATGAAAATTGTTCAAGTATAGATGCTGCCCATGATCTCATCATGATATGCCATATATCTTTTGGTAATCCACAAGCTCCCAACATGATGTTTACTGTCCGAGGCACACCACACTGCGTTCGTCGGTTAGTGGGAAATGTTTTCCCTAGCATCCCCGCCCACGGTAATATTCCTTCTGTCACCTATATCTCCGTTCTGTTTCTTGTCCTATCTATCTCCTGCACCAATGAGTATCAAGGCTCGGAGCTCCATCGAGGAACATCAATGACTCCTCATCGTCGTTCCTCCTGTATTGTCCTGATGGTATTACTCACCATGGAAGAGGGAGACAAATCAGAAACCAATAGTGCCCATCCAAGACATTGAAATTACATCCATTTGTAAAGCAAATGTATCATTGTTTAAGGACACAAAATGTTCTTGCCCTCTTTTCATAAAATGTTAAATCTGGGCATTCAACCTTGACGCACAATAGTCAACATCTGGCCTACCACCAAACTATGGGCATTATCAAAGTCCAATATCTATTTCCTTGGTGTGACAATAGCCCTTGAAGCCCTATCAGCTTGGATGTCGTCCTGCAAGGCAGTATTCCCACTTTCCAACACTACCTGTGTATGAACTGTGCCACCTCATTAAATCTTACAGAAGCCAGGGAACCCTCCATTGTCAAACAACTGATCGCTGTGGTATTACAGACATACAACTTGATCTTCTTCCCATTTACTCTAAAAACAGCACAGAGTAAACTACAACACTAAAGCAATGTCCATGTGATTCAAAACGGGAACAAAGTTTGCTAAAGTGTGTGTACTTCCCAGTCAACATCTTTGACTCCCTCATGTTGTGTAAGGGTTAGATGCCGGATCTTGACAAACATTGCATCGATATGAATATTGTATGTTTCAATATGGAGCAGTCTTTCTTTCATATTCACTATAGTCTATCTTGTAATCCCAAATTAAAAGACAACATTCATGAAGACGTAGCTGTACATATTCGTTTATCTTATCGGAAGGTCAAAATAATCTAGTAATTAATGATAATGAATGATGGCTTTAATCACAGAACTGAAGTTTCATCTATTATATAGACATTTTCCAGATTCAAGAGAAATAATTTCCTTGAAGTAGATGGACGGACCCATTCTTGCCCTCTTTTCACTTCAGCACATTTTCCACACACGTTTATCAGGCACAGGTGCTGTAGAAAGTATGCGCAAATTTTTATTGGCTAACTTGTTTATTAAAGTACGTACTGATTTAGTCTCTCTGTCTTTCTCTCTGTTTTATATTATTATTTTTATTCGTTAATACATAATCTATAGTCAAAATACTATCATTAAAGAATTCACAACCTTAGAAAGGTACGAGTAAAATGATGAACTTCTGGTTATAGAGGATTTCACGTTTTGTTAAACCATACCAATGTTTGTTTCCTACAGAAGTACAGAAAGTCCATGGAAAAGTCCATGTTAAATAATCAAGAATTAGGAGATCGAGAACTACAAGCATTAAAGATAAATGGCCATGCCTAATGAAAGAACTGGTTGCCTAAAGACACATACACCGCTTTTTCTCTATCAATACATCATAGTAAACCAAAGGACCGAAACCAAAGAAAATCGACTTCCTCTGCTATACTGCCATAGATGAATATGCACTCACACTTTTGATGCAAAGCAGACAAAGAGGCAAAAAACCAATGTCAGGGTGAACAGATGTGACGACTTCTTATTAAAATGCTTAAAGTCTAACCTTGGTATATTGACAAGTACTGTACTTAGTTACCCCGTCCGCCATATTAGCAGCCACGCTAAACGTGAATGTATATTCTATGACTGTCTAAAAGAAAAGAATAACCACAATGTCATCTTAAATTTTAGGCGTTCTAGCCTGAAAAGGAAAGGCCGGGATCCAATTATCTCCCTGGAATTCTATTCCCAATTCTATCACCAACATGACATCTTACAACATGTATTCTTTGTGATTGGAAATCTGAGTTTATAAGATAGTTGATTGTAGGTTAGAAGTGGGGAAATATATTGGAAAGGATCATAAGGCAATGATGTGTAATAAATGATATATAAAACTCGGTTATAGTCCTATAGTGGAAGGTGCATGGACAGTGTATTTATTAAGACGTAGTAGTTCATAGCTGGAAAGATGTTATAAGAGAAAGGGCATGTTTAAATGTGAATGATGGAATACTCACCAATTTATCATTTCAATCATACATATAATTTCTTATGAGTATTCTAAGATCAAATCAGTGCTAACCTTTCTAAGGGCCCCAATGAATATCTACCAAGCAAATAATGCTGTATTGAAGCGAGATTAAACGATTTAATCCATCCGACATCCCGTATAACCGGTGATTGTTATTTTCAAAGCCGGTTTCCATTGGCCGACTATTCGCCACCGGTCTGCAGTCGGGAAGGAACCACTGACTCCAGATCAGTGAATGGAGACAGGCATGCAGAGCAGTGCTCATCGATTAAATTATGCAAAAGGCCCGTTTCCATTGGCCGACAAAACATGGTGTAGATTTTTTGTGTTCTCCTAATAGCTTATTTCCATTTTGCGTCAGCCGTGCTAAAGTCCGTCGGTGGTTCCTGACTGTACATCGGTATTGGCCAATGGGAATAGGCCATTAGGAGAACACAGAAAATATAAACCGTGTTTGTTGGTCAATTGAAAAGGGCCTATTGATTCACCGACTGACTTCAGTCAGTAGGGACCCGTCAAATACAGCAGAAACAAGGAATACACTGCACGCTCACAGGTTCTTAGACACCGACGTGCAGTCACTACCTGGAAGGAGAACTCAATAAATCGGTGCCGTTTTTGTCGGCCAATGGAAACGGGTTTAGAGTCGAATCAAAGTTCATCTCAAATTCTCTGTTTCAACCAACATCGATATCATTCAAAATATGATCAAAATAGTTTTAAGATGATGTCAGAGAAATATGCACAGCCTCTGATATTTCTGATTGTCATGTTTGATATCTACAAAAAAGAATCGTTTCAGTTTTGTGTGGACTTATATCTATCCTGGGAGCTATTTCAAAACCATAGCTTTAACCCACGTTTTGAAACAGCTCCCAGGTGAAGAAGCGTCACAGATATTACCATATACCTTTATGGTCGAACGCCTATGAAATACTAACCGCTGGTAGGGGTGCACTATAAGGAATGTTCGGGCTCACTGAGAATGAGTGAATAAATCGATGACTTGACAAGTGAATAAAATGCATTTTTCATCTCTTTGTAGGTATATAATTATAGGAAAACGTACTGAAAACGTAGTCCTGACCTTTTGTAACATGAACAATGGGAAATCATTGTAAAGAATTATTATTATTAATATCAGCCCAAGGCTGAAGGTATGTTATCTTTGTTTGTTGAATGGAAAACTATAATGTAAAACGGAAAATTGTTATATAAGATAGAGGACCAATAAGACATTATGAGGAAATAAATAATTTTAGGTCCCTCCCCCGCCAGAATCACGAGTTATTCTATGTATTAAAAAAAATACTTCGAACGGCCATCCCACAAGCTCAGCGACCACGTTTTCTCCTATCATCAACCCCTGAGTATACATATGAATCAAACCTAGTTCATCACATTAAAAAACAATGTATACTCAGGGAACGTGGAGGAATCGTAATAATTCTCTAAAAAAAAGCTTGACGTTACAGTTCCCTTGAAATAACCAATTGCATTTACATATATATTGGCTTTTGGATAAGCGATGCAATTTCTAAAGAGTCATCATAATGAGACATCGTATTTGCTCTTGTACCGTGGCATACTTGTCATGCTATATGAGACGCTGCAACAAGCTTTATGCATGGGTTTGAGCTACATAACTATACATAACGCATTGTTATTTTTATGCTCCATACGAGGGGAATTTATTGTAATCCCTTGCAAAACCCTTTACCATTTACACAGTGCGTATTTTGTTGCCTTCTAATATCCATATACATTCAACCGATCACATGCCGATATCATTCCTATTTGCCATTTGATTAAGCTCCAATTATGTCCGTGTTCAGCCATATGGCCCGTTAAACATATACTGCATGTAACATATGAGATATGAGGCTGCTTATTATTACTGCCTCTTGTCATGAAGTAAATTGCTTTGCCTGATGGGTTCATGGCTATTATTTACTGTCACATACTAAACCTATGTAGTCAGATGCTTCGAGACCGAAAGGGAAGCAATGGACATTTTGAGTGACGCTCTATACTAAAGTGATTTCTGATAATAATTGATCCAGACGGAAAGTCATTTTTCATTTGATGTGGCTTGTTGAATTAAGATGAAAACAGTTATTGAAGATAAAGTCACCGAGCATTAGGGTTTTTTCAATTAAGCTTGTAATGTAAATAAGGGTCCAGCTGTCAAATCTATATATTACAGTCATAGTATCCTTCCTCTGCACATTTCATTTTACATGTGCTTCGTTATAAACAGAACATGTGTTCCATTAAAGAAAAATACAATAATTGCAAACATAAGAGAGAGCAATGTATGTCGATGTATATATTTACAGGTGTAGGTAGATATATATGTATGCATGTACATGGTCGCTCATATGCCTTCATATAATTTCACTGCAAGTTTGTCCATTGCATAGGAGTAATTTAATATATTACTAGGCATTTATCAATTTCCTCGTTATATGATGACCCATGGCCGTAGGTCAGGGGTAGTTATTTCTCCCCCTGGCGCATCCCCTCACTAGCACACTCTGCGCATCAACCCCTCTATAGCGTGCTACAGTCGAACCCCTCATTTTTCTCCAGTACTTCACTCCATACGCACGTACAATTTTATTTCCCCCCCACCCTCACCTTTCCTTCTATTCCTACTCACGTAGGGCTTTTTTATTTGCATATTGTATAACTATATATAATTACACCAGCGTATTATATAACTATACATACTTATAATAATTGACAACATATTCAATTTGTCAATTTTACAATATGTACTTCTATATAATAATTGACATCAATACAACAGTCAATTATCATATATATTAATCTCATATCATATTAATATGTACTTTATTGATATTCATGTCTATAAGGTCTTCATAAAATTAAATAAGATTTTATTCGCCCAATCCTCGGGTCTTTCTTGTGTCCAGGGATAAAGGGGTAATGGCATAGTCATATCACCGTTACCATAGATATTCATACCTAGATCACATTCTGTGATTCCCAGTTGTTCCTGAGAACTTAAATCAAAGGGTCCTACGACCCGTTTTATCTATTTTACTACGTATAGCATTATGGATTCTTATTACACCTTCATTTCACTTTTTTCAAACAGAAGTCTTATGACCAAAAAGAAAACATAAACAAGTATCTTAAAAAATTATACAAACCAGGACAGCATGTATTTGGACAGGTTGTCAGGTGATGTATCTCACTTACAAATGAGAGATAATTTTAAGATGAGAGTAAAGGAGCTGTTACCTGGTATTATAAATCAAGATTATCTGATGTAAATAGCACACAGCCTTGAATGATATATAAATTCAAAATAAGGAGTTAACAGGTTTTATACCATGTTGATTGTATAAATGGTGTATGGTAGATGTATGCGTTTATATGACTGTCCTGTGTATTTCTGTGGTGACTTCAGCCAACTTGCAATGCGTGACTCCTTTTTATGTGACTCTCACTCCCCCATTATTCTCCAACGGAGTAGTGGTCAACAAAATCCTTTCACGTGGAGCTCTTGCTTCTTCCTCAATAACACCCGTATACCATCGACCCCGGTCGAGAAAATAATCTAAGGACCAAACTGTCAGGACCACCAGGGGGGCTGTTTTTAAAACTAAGAACGATAGTGACTGAATGACTACGATTAGGACTTACCACAACGATACTGACTAGGATGTCTTTGTCAGTCCGTGTTTTAAACGGGGTCCTACAGAAATGATCAAATCTTTATCGTTCAAGCTTTTCTGACCGCAGTTAAAGGCATGTCCTAGTGAACAACCAATCAGATTGAGTTTTAAAGTCACATGACTAAACACTAGGATTGTCTTTAGTCAATGACTAAAGATATTCCTCATGGAGGAAGGATCTTGGTGGAGGACAATGCAATACCATTTTACAAATAAGCATTCTTTGTACCTCTGCAAATTGCAATAGATTCATTTCAAGGGAAATATGATAATGTAATCCAACTACACTTTAAGAGGCCATTATAAGCAGAGAGTAGCTAAGTTGTTTAATTCTGCTAAACCAAATATGATACGACACCCCCTGGGGTTGTCTTCCAATAAGACCGATAATGGAGGTAGGACAGGCCTATGGACGATGTGGATCACGATTAAGATTTTTTAAAACACAGAAAATAAAGATATGTTCCTGATCATTGTGTAGGAATGTCCTCCATAAAGACGGATCACTTTAGGTAATGAGAATGCATCAAGGACCACCATAGGACCAATTCTTTTGTCATTCTTAGTTTTAAAAACATGTCCATGTCTCACTTCAACCTACATTACGGCCGACCTTTAAGAAGGTCGTCGTCCTCACCTCTGTCTTTGGCGCATTGTTCAGTTACCCACATTCAGCAGGACGACTTGTATTTCATGGAAGGTTTCTGATGTGGTATTTTTGATGTGAAAAAAACCCAACAAGATAAAGCTGTAGTTTTGAACTGAGACGAAACGGAGAAATAATTGTTAGGCTATATAGTATCAAACATAGGGAGAAGGGGAAACCTATTCAATTACAGCACGGGGCTCAACATAGCAACAGGGGAGGTGGGCATGAGGTCCAATCAACCTGATTTGCATATTATGCAAATTCTCAAAACGTGGATCACAACTCCTGGAATTCCATCATTAGGGAGGTTGGCTTCCGTTTACCGGGGCGCCACCTGCCCGATCCCAGATAATGGCAACTGCCGCCATCTTGTCCAATCACCATCGCTGATGAGGTCACGTGACATAGGTCCCATTACCTAGGCTCTTCCTTAAATGGAGCAAGGAGGAACAAAGAAGAGGGGGGCGTCTCGTACAGTGTACACGCCAGTGTCCACCCAGGGTAGGAACAACCGCCAGTAATTGCCAGCTCGCGCCGTGTTTACGAAATTTAAGAAGCAGACGACATTTATATCCATTCAACCTACCATTTAAGCTTGATGGTAAACGAAGGACGTGGGTCCTGAGGCAGACGATAGCTGTAGATTCTGTCGGTATTCTTGACCACGTTCTTCACCTCTCTAAAGCTGAATGTGAGGGATGGGATAAGCATCTATTCGCATGTCTCTTTAATTGACTAACGTGTTTCTTCATTCGAATGTTACCAAAGTCTTTATTATAGATAAACATTGGCTTAATAAAAGTAACAGTAAGCCTAGAGTTGGTTATAAAGTGACAGAATCCACGTTACCGTTGTTTACCTCTAGAGATCCAACTGAATGTTTGGCTTTACCACGTTTCGTGTAGAGTAGCAATATTGTCTATGTTTCTGTGTTTGCAAAATTGATCTTTATCCTTTTTAAAAACCAATCGCATCACATATAAGTGCAATCAACCTGAGATTGGTATCCTTATCAGAATCACCCTTTACAGAGGTGTCTCGACAAATGATTCAACAGTCTTGTGATAATTATTGGCGTAAAATCGTCAGGATAATCATCAAGTGGTGCCAAATTGCGTAATCTGACGATTTATTGTTGTCACTCGCTTTGCGATTGCTCTAGATGACTTCTAGTCATTGGCGGCGCAAAGTCGTCAGGTTGTACTGAACTCGAGAATCGTTGACCATAATCGTCTAGTCTAAACCGGGAAAGTATAACAAATCGATGCAAAGATTGTTGTTACCCACATCTTACCTATCACTTCCATCGTTTATCTTCATCATACTATTGTAATATTGACTGTTACGCCTTAATTCACAAATAGCTGATTAGAATGTAAACTCTCAAAGAAATGTACTTGACAAAAAATCGGCCTTGATTGAAAGCCAAATGTAAAATTTGAATCAATGACTAGAAGAGGAAAAAGAGGAAGAAAAGTCCATAGCTCTGCATCTACGGAACATTTTTAAAACAAAAAGCGATACGGAAATATTGACTACAATGCCGATATGCATGTGCGATGCTGGAATTGATATCCTTATGGTTGCGTTCTTCATCCCATTTTCTAAGCCTGTGCGATTGTAATGAATATGATGTATGTAACCCTTACTAATTACATCGATATAATAACATAAACATGTGTAAAACCAGAAAATCACAAAAACACACACACGATAAGCTCATTTTTAGTCACTCTTTCTTCTAAAGACCATGTACTGGTCCCCCTGATCACTAACATAGTTCTGCACTAGTTTGTAGACACGTCTGCACGTTTGTACGTCCGACCTTTGGTTGTCTGGGTACTCCATCACCAGAACGCCCTATCATCGCTCACGTGCTGATTGCCTGGAGGGTCTAGGGTGTTTTGTTGAGCTACTGGCATCCGAGGGACAGGTCGTTAACGCTGGCAATGAGAAACCAGCAGAGAGCTTGACGTCGTCATCCATCCTCGAAGATGACGGGGCATTAATAACCTCCCAAGCTAAATTTAAAGGTTATCAATATTAATAGAACAGATGTTTATGAGGAGATATAAATGATATCAAACACTCGTCATAATGTGACACTGGGTCGTGCTGTGGCATAAGACACCATCAAACAATAACATTAAACTTAGATCAACTTATTGAGTTCACCCTTTTGTACGGAACTAAAGATGGCTTTTTACCTGACAATTTTGGCCACTGATTATGGCACCTGGCACCACCGATCTACCGTTTGCCACTTTTGCTTAGATAATCGTAATGTGGAATTGGGAATTGAATCACATAAACGATTTTCTGTCCATCATTATAAACGCAATAGATGGCACTACCCGACATCTTGTTGGCCACCGGATTAAATGTCTCAGGGTACAGTTAATCGGTTGAAGATTTCAAACCATTCATTAGTCGTCAAATATCGCCTTTTCTCAGCATTTCTCTGAAACCAGTCTAAATGTATTATCCACCTTTCCTGGACAAGTGCCATGTTCATATTAGTTCGTTTTAGTTATGCACTATTTTTCGATACGCACTATTTTTCCGTATGCGCCACCCAGAGCATACAACATATCTATATGCGCCGGGTATGTCCATACAAACGCCCTATGTGTTTTCTATGGACACTTTGTATTAGGTGGATAATAAATTCAATGACTACAAGCATGTTCAATTTATACAAGTATCTTCCATGTCTGCTAAACCACTCTGTACCATTCTACTTATTCATTTAACTGTTGATATTCTAAATTATATCTTATGCTTAACCACTTTCCTAATTAATATATCGAGTCACTTAGTATTCTTTGTCTCACCGCAACTATGCTGACAAGGATTTGTCCTGTAGGGCTTCATCATGTAATAGTATCTAACATGAGGTGTTTTTGCATTCTATTATGTAACCTTTTTATGTCTATGTTATTTGTGCCTTTTGAGTTGCTCTGTCATTGTAACGGAAACCTGATTAATGCTAGATTTACACCATCACCCTGGCAGTCCCAGCAATGGATTCTGCGCGATCGTAACTCGAGTTGGTGTTTTCATGGTATTTTAATGGTACTTTTATGGTTTTGCCCGCTCTGCCCCCTACATCCCGTAGACTTAAATCGACTTAAGTTGAGTTAATTCCGACGTAAGACGACGTGATCTCCGCCGTTGGCAAGGAGACGGTATGGGTACGATACAGCCAGGATGACTTACGACGACTTACGTTGCAAGCCTGACGGATTACGGAAGTTTCCCGTTGACATAAGTTGATTGCGGCAGTCCCGACCAGATACAACTTTTATGTGTTTTTTTATTGGTTTTTCTCTGATCGGCCCCAAGTATTATAAGTTAAGATTCCCAGGCCCAACGACATAGGGCAGATTACGGCAGTTTCCCGTCGACATAAGTCGACTTTCGCTGAATTATGGCAATTCCCAATGACATATGGTGCGGTCACACAGAGAAGCCTACATATATATTTCTATATATATGATATCAAGTACTTGTTTTCCTTCCCAAAATTCACTATTTTAAAACAGAAGTGAATGGGTTTCATAAAAAATAAGAAAACATCCCTCAAACTTTCCGGTTCACAACCGTTAGCAGTTGTTCACCTTCTCCAGTAGGTTGCATGTATCTTATTCAATATATTCTCTGCCTGTCACAGTTGGAAGATGAATGAATATCCCAACGAGCTACGGCAGACTTAGGCCCCATAGGCCTTATGTTATCCAGAAACCAAGTTGACTTACAATTCACAATTCCGACGACCTAAGGCGGACTAAGTTCAATTACGGCCGTCACCACGGTCGTAAACCACGGGAGGTTGCCAGGACAATTTTTTTGATAGTCAGAAATTCTGCCCCGACTGTCCTGGCAACGCCCTGGCAGTCAAGCCGACTCACGATTCACACCCGCGTTGAGACGAATTACGAAGTATAAGTTCAGTTACATTAAGGCTGCCGGGACTGCCGGGTTGATGGTGTAAACCAAGCATCAAGGACTACCACTTGAACGAACATGAAGTTAATGATCGGATGTGTTCACCATGCCGTTGTTTGACAGTGACTCTACTTTAAGTTGTCACTAAATGTATGTTTAAACAAGTGTAAATCAAATGTTATAAATTCCCTCCTATAAAACATGATTTCATTTTCAACAAATTTTGATTAATTTGTAGCCGTCCCATCTGGTAAGGACAAAAGTATCAATGTCCTCTCTTGTTACCTTTACACGAAATCTGATTCTCACTAAAGGTTTGGGATATTGTCAAATTCGCATTCCTGCTTGATTTCCATAAAGTATTAAAGTTTCTGAAACACATATTGTTACGTCCTACTAAAACCTGTCAAAACATGTTTTTCCAAATCCGATATATCTTAATTAAACCATCATGGCGTTCATAACAACCTTTAGAACTACAAATGATCTTACGCATGTGCAACCTAAAACGCTGTTCCTGCCAGCGGCCCCAAGTTTTATCATGTAATTGCCCTCTAAAAGATGATGCACAAAGAGATGAACAAACGCGTTCAAAATCGAAAAAAAACTCCCCAGAAAGTATTTCAATGATATTGTTAAAAGTGAAATAAATGTTTTTTAAAAGTACCGTTTTCGTACCATAATTCTACATCAAAAGGGTCCCAGTCATCTGTTTTCATCCACTGTTTGAGTTCTACAAGTAGGATATGACGGTTGTGATATAGATAAAAACTTGTCCTGTTTTGCGTCATTCATCTTCCTCAGACACTTTGAAATTATTTATCGACCAATTGTTTCGAATGATTAATAAAAGAGATACAGCGATGCGTGCCCATTTAGATCTAGGGACTGACTGTAGAGCTTTTATAGCAATCAGAGCCTCATCTTCTTGAAACAAGAATAGTAATTGCCTTCTGAATATAAATGCAATACTCATATGATTTGAATTGTGGTTTCTCTTGCGTTCCCCTTTCGTATATAGTCTGATTCAAATGTGAACGACCATGTATTAACAGAATCGTTGGACGATGAAGAGATATTTCAGTGTCTATACAGGGCAGTGAAAGCTTAATGCAACCTACCAGAAGAGACATCTCCATTTATATTGGACCTGCATTGTGTAAACAAGTGGTCACCGAGCCTTCATTTAATGAGGGAGTGTCTCTGAATGATATTAGGCTGACACAACGTGTTATATCCTCAAATTGTTAATCACTTGTCAATAGTGTATCCTTTAACTACTTCCTTCCTCAAGATTCAGCCGGCATTTCCAGAGGACATAAGCAATCACATTTCGGAATACAATAATTCAGCATAAATCCTAAATCATTACCCTACCCCCGGATAAAAGTAGACAAGCAGTGGCTTGGGAGAATAAAATTTTATTTAATTTTATGGAATAATATGGAATAATAGTAAGTAAAATTATGTCGACCTTACTGGACGAGCATATTAATGATAAGATAATATGAAGGTAAGTAAATGATAATTGACAGGTAGAATAGAAGTCAATTATGATAAGTAAAATATGAAATACAATACACATGATAATTGTATGAAATACAATACAGGTAATTGTATAAATAATAAAAAGGCCTACGTGAGTAGGGGGAGAAGGGAGAAGGTTGTGGATGGGTGGGACGAAAAAAGTACTGTAGTACGTGTGTACTGCAGGGAGGTTGAAGGAGAAGTGAGGCCGGGGTACGGACCGGGCTGTACCACGTGACCTCGTGGTGGGTGAGAAAGCCGCGAGGGGGCAGGAGGGGCGCCCGGGAGGCGCGGTAGAGGGGGACACCGGAGGTGGCAATGACTCCCCCTGAGCAGAGCTCATGAGAATACCATTACCCTACCCCCGGATAAAAGTAGACAAGCAGTGGCTTGGGAGAATAAAATTTTATTTAATTTTAAGGAATAATATGGAATAATAGTAAGTAAAATTATGTCGACCTTACTGGACGAGCATATTAATGATAAGATAATATGAAGGTAAGTAAATGATAATTGACAGGTAGAATAGAAGTCAATTATGATAAGTAAAATATGAAATACAATACACATGATAATTGTATGAAATACAATACAGGTAATTGTATAAATAATAAAAAGGCCTACGTGAGTAGGGGGAGAAGGGAGAAGGTTGTGGATGGGTGGGACGAAAAAAGTACTGTAGTACGTGTGTACTGCAGGGAGGTTGAAGGAGAAGTGAGGCCGGGGTACGGACCGGGCTGTACCACGTGACCTCGTGGTGGGTGAGAAAGCCGCGAGGGGGCAGGAGGGGCGCCCGGGAGGCGCGGTAGAGGGGGACACCGGAGGTGGCAATGACTCCCCCTGAGCAGAGCTCATGAGAATACCATTACCCTACCCCCGGATAAAAGTAGACAAGCAGTGGCTTGGGAGAATAAAATTTTATTTAATTTTATGGAATAATATGGAATAATAGTAAGTAAAATTATGTCGACCTTACTGGACGAGCATATTAATGATAAGATAATATGAAGGTAAGTAAATGATAATTGACAGGTAGAATAGAAGTCAATTATGATAAGTAAAATATGAAATACAATACACATGATAATTGTATGAAATACAATACAGGTAATTGTATAAATAATAAAAAGCCAAAAAGGCAAGATAAGGAGAGGGGGGGGGGTGGGAAATGTTTTTAGTCTTTGTGTAGTGACTGGATCAAGGCTCGATTGACGGCCTTGGCGTCGTTGGCCTTGATGTATGCCCGGTGGGCATTGGATTTCCAGCCACCGTAGCGCTGGATGGACAACTCAGGCAGGCCCGTCTGGTATGAGCCTTCCATTCTCGGGTGAGAAGTCTCGTGGTGACCACGTCCCCGGCCGCGAGGGTAAGGAACGGGGCCTCGGGGCTGGTCGTAGGGACGGCCGCGATCATATCGGTGATAGCGCGTACCGGACACGCTGCGACCTCGGGGGACGCCTGGATGACCACAGTTTTTTCCTCCCCCACCAGTTGTAGATTCTTGGCCGCCTTGATGCGGACGGTTACTTCCGTCGGCGTGACCACCACGTCGCGGCGCGACAGGTGTCGCGCAGGGCCGCGTAGTATATGATGAGTATCCCAGCCCGCAGCACCAGGTGGGTCGGCGAGTGTGTAAGGGCCGCGAGGGCCGCCCTGAGGACCTCCATGGGGACCGGAGGCTTGATGTTTGGGACGTATGACTTGTTGCGCCTCATTGCCTCCAGGGCGCGCTTCACTCTGTAGTCCTCTGTCGGCGCGACGTCCCCTCCCGTCAGTCGCAGATGCGACCGCACGTGGGATAGTTGATTCGCGACCGTCGCCGGGGAGGGGGCGTGGTCCGAGACGTATTCGAGGTACGCCGTGATGAAGCTGGTAGTGGGTTTCTGGGCGTCGGCACCCATCCGCCGGCAGAATGCGAGGTATGTCGCGACGGCGCTCCGCTGGTTCGCGACCGTTCCGGGGGCACGCGCCTCGCATTGCCGCGCAGATGCCCTCGTCTGGAGTAAGAGCAGCTCCGGATCTGCAGACGAGACGGAAGACAGGGTTAAAACACACGTGGGTGCAGGGAAAGACCTCGAGGAGGGAATGGAAATATCTGAACATCGAAGCCGTATCGAAGTCCCTCGAGGTCAGATGGGCCCGACTGAGTGCATCCGCGACGGTATTGAGTTTTCCTGGGACGTGCGTGTAAATGAAGTCTACCTGCATTTTTGCCTGAACCATCCAGGCCTGGCGGGCACACTCGGCCAGAACGGGGTTCCTGGCACGCCCCAATGTAAGTGCCTGGACGGTTCCCATGTTGTCGCAGTAGACTTCCACGCGAGACCCCCTGTCCCGGTCTGTGATGAACGTGCACATCGCGAACACCGTGTTTAGGGCCTCCAGCTCAGCGATGCAGCCGACCGGGTCGTTGACCGGACAGACCTGTCCGGAGTAGCAGTACGTGCCGTCCGTACCCCCGATGCCCGAGAGACACGCGTCCACGATGAGGCACTTAGTCGGGGGTCCTCGCGGGATAATGGCGTGGCCATTCCATCCCTCGGCGAAGCGCAGGAACCACCCGAGGTCCTGCCTCATGTCGGAGTTAATGTTCAGGTAATACCCACTCATGCCTCGGAGGGCCTCGAGGAGTTTACTGACGAATGGGCGTGCCGCCCTGATGCACTTTGACACATGTAGTACACGCCCGAGGACGGATTGAAGCTGGCGTTTCGTCAGAGACCGCTTCATGGACACGGCCCTCACGTGTTCTCGGACCTCGTGAAGCTTGTCCTCGGGCACGGTAAGTGACATCTCGGCGGCGTTGATGACTATTCCGAGCCATGTCACGACCTGGCTTGGGGGCTGGGCTTTACTTCGGGCCTCGGGGAGCCCGAGTTCCGTCAGCAGCTCTCGGGCCGCCCGGAAGTCGGCCTCGGATTTCTCTCTGTTGGGTGAGAGGATTATGACGTCGTCCAGGTACATGCAGGCCTCGACCCCCTTCTGGGCAAGTATCGCGACGATTGCCTCCGCGACACACTGCATATGGTACGAGGAGGCACGGGCACCAAACGGCATCGCCGTATCACAGAAGTACCCGTCCCTCCACGCGAAACACAGAAGGGGCCAGTCCAGGGGGTCGCACCGGAAGTTCTTATACGCCCTCGCGATGTCGATCGAGCACATATAACTTCCGGTCCCCGAGGCCACCAGGCGGCCGACGAAACTGTCGACGGTTGGGAGGCCATGCTCCCTCTCCTCACCGTACACCGAATTCTTCACCACAAAACTGACACCGAATTCTTCACCACAAAACTGTTGACGCTGTCGTCTTTAGGGTACGTCATGTCGGTGATGACACGACGGTCGTCGGTCCCCCTTTTCTCGCGTGTCATCAACGGCGACACGTGACACCAGGGTTCAAAGGGGGGAGCCTCGTACGGCCCTAGGAGGTTGCTGAACCCTCGTTCCTTGTTGATGAAACTGTCCAGCTGATCAGGGTATCCCGTGGCACTGGGATGATTGGGCACGCCCCTGGTATCACTAACGGGGCCGGTGTATCCCAGGGGAAAGCCGTATCTGATGAAGCCCAGGAGCTCCTCCCTCCCGGGGAGGCCCGTGAGGTACCGCTCCCATGCCGGGATACACAAGTCTGTGGGGAGGTCGATGCGCGCCGCGAGCGCGTTGGGTAGGCCCGTGCGCCGCACCTCCTCGTAGATGTAGGCGTGGCCCGGCGGCCCGGGGCCCGAGAAGGAGGGCCAGTGAGTCCGCCGATGTCCGGCGAACCTCTCGGGGTCCGTCCGGACTCCGGGAGAGGGAAGACCGGTCTCGCATACCTTCCTCACAGCGGCGAAGTCAATATCCATTCCGGTGTCCACATCCTCCCGGGGCAATTGCCGAGCCAATTGCTCCCGCTCCCCGCCAACACGCATAACCACGGGAGTGCAGTCGTTGGTGGGCGGGGTCCTGTGTTTACTAGCATCCCCCACGTGCGCGGCACGTGTTGTTGTTGTCACGTGGGGTGTTGCGTCATCCTGCGTGCACTCGCTCCCTGGTACCCCCTCCCCGAGTGCAGGCGTCCTGAGGGCAGGGGGTGTACGACGCGCCACGCTCACTCGCGGGACGCGTCCGGGCCGTTTTTTGAAGCCTGTTGTTTCAGCGGTTGGGGATCACTGGTGCGGAGTGAGTGTCCGGCGTGCGGCATCCGGTGTGTCGGGGGTGCGGATGTTTGGGCAGCACTCTCATACCCGCCACCGTACATCAGCTTCCTGTTGCACGCGTGTATGGAGTGCGTGCACATCCGGCCAACAGAATCACAGAAGGAGCACACGTGAATCCATTTGATGTTACCGTCCTGGTGCCCGTTCCGTTGGCGACACCCCCTCTCTGAGTTGTAGGCTCGGCAGGGGAGCTCCCGCCCCCCGGCCTTGCCGCCGTCGTGGCCGTTGGTCGTGGTGGTCGTAGCCGTCATGGCCAGGCGCACACGTTCATCCTGGATCCGCACGTGATCCGACCAGTAAATTCGCCCAGCCTCGACTTGGTCGAATACAAAATCAGACCAACGGCCCACGGTCCAGACTGCGCATCCACCGATACTTGCGATAGATGCCTGTACATATCCCTCCTGTGTTCCTCGGGGACTGCTCTGTGGTCCTCCATCATCACGAGGAACGCACTGACATATTCCATAGGTCCGAGGGTGCCCCTGCCCTCGAGTTTCTGCGCGAGGGTGTACAGACCCTCGCGCTCAACATACATATACGGCTTCGAAATACTTTTAGAATGAAAGTCAGTAGTACTCTTACCGGCCGTACGGTCGTGGGGCATGGCCTCTCGGTCTATCTCTCGCTGCAGGTGATGTTCCGGGAGGTAACGGTCACGGAGGGCCCGTGGGGCGGGGAGGCGCGAGGCCTGGTCCTCGGCCCATTCCCGCGTCCGATCTTCTGCCGGGGTCCGTGCTTCGCGCACGGTCGGCGGGTGGTGCGAGACCCGGCTGGGCGACCGTTGTCTGGACATCGCTGCTAGGGTGGCCATCATGGTGTCCATCTTCGCCTCCAGTGCGGTCATACGAGACGTCTTGACCGTTGATCCTCGTTCCGAGACGGATTCGATCTGATCGTTTGCCGCCTTGCTCCCTCTCTGCGTTCCTTCCGACTGTACCTGAGCAGAAACCTCCGGTGCCCTCGAGGTGCTGGCCACGGGGGTATTTCTTGTCGTAGGACCCATTCTCCTATACTCGTAGATGTACTTTCACGTGTGATTGGTGTGCTGGCCTATACTCGTGGAGTATAAGGCTGCGAGCACGTGGCCAAGAATAACGAAAAAAGTACTGTAGTACGTGTGTACTGCAGGGAGGTTGAAGGAGAAGTGAGGCCGGGGTACGGACCAGGCTGTACCACGTGACCTCGTGGTGGGTGAGAAAGCCGCGAGGCGGCAGGAGGGGCGCCCGGGAGGCGCGGTAGAGGGGGACACCGGAGGTGGCAATGACTCCCCCTGAGCAGAGCTCATGAGAATACCATTTAAGTGTGGACGAAATAGATCTCAGCGAAGCCATATGTTACGCCATCGGAATCGGGTAAGTACTGATTTATAGAGTATCATAAAGTGCTTATTGGATTAAAAATCGATACATTCCTTGATGGAAGTGGTCATATATGAGGTACCGATTTGATATCTGATAACTAAATGTGTCATAGGCCGTGAAAGAATAACAAATCATGCAAGAATCGATGTACAGCTTGATAATATGGCAAACCAAATAATTATTTACTCTGTAGACATGGACACCATTCACATAACATATATAACTGCAAACCTGAATACTTAACGGACACATATCCAAAATGTACACCATGCATATGCCAATTCTTCACCATCTCTTGGATCAGCAAAATAGGTGAGAGGATGCAATGTAACTTCTTGAATATATTATTAAGATCTCATAATATTAAAAGGTATATTTCAAAGTTCTGACGTATTAAGTTGTATATAGTATATATATGGATGCTACTTTTAGCACATTGTTCTATGTATACGGGTACATAGTCTCAATAAATGAAATGGAGACGTATATGATACAATGCGGTCGTACATCAAAGGTCACTTCACAAAGTACATAATGATATGCGGTTTTATTCAGTTCGTATTGCAATGATGGTAATATTAAAAGCCCCACTCACTGATCTAGATTTTAGAATAGCCAGATTGAGGACCACCAAAACATTTAACTTTACAGAAAAAAACTACAGAAACAAGATTTAGCATACAATACAGGGCATCACATCCTATTATAACATTTTTTGTTATTGAATTATTGTTTATAATTTGTTTCAGCTGTTTATCATACAGCATGTATAACAATCTTCTAATAATCTAAAAAGTCCGGTTCGTGTAAGGGGATATTTGTTATATCATCTGGGTGATTTAGTAGTGCAGACGTTATCATTCACAGCATAAATGTTTTGATTTTCTCATTTACTAGCTAAAGCCTTGCGTATTTCCCACGGCTTTGTGGAAAAGCCAGTCTATCCATTCTCCCAGGTATGTAAACCAAAGCTTTTTCAGACTTTTCCACCGAGAAGATGGGAACCTTTTTCAATTCAATCCAGGCCTATGCCTTCTCGGGGGCAGAATCTTTATAGGCCTCGCAGATGGTCCGGATACAGGGCATGCATACCAATTTCCCAAGACTGCCTTTGTAGTCGCCAGAATCACTGTAGGTTCACGTTCCCCATCTGCGCACAGTCAAGTGAATCAAGTTAAGACAAATTCTTCTATCGAAAGATCGACAATCAATGACATTTTACAGTACCCCCTGCTATAAGAAATCAGCATCTTATAGGCTAATAGAGTTAGTTATACTTACCTTGATTGTTTTATAGAGATGCAGTGATCGCAATGGTCGCAAATGTGTAGTGCAAATTCATATATAAGCTTAAAGTGGCCAACGGAATACTCCAGGGAACATAGATGTATTTCTGTTTCAAAACTGTCAAGTGAAATTCATACGAAGGGATTCATGTTCCTCACAGGGTTCAAAATCTCATGCGATTCTGTTCCTGTCTAGGGGCAAATTTCGCCAATGATTGAAGGGGGAAAAAATCATGTCTCAGGGAAATGGAACTTTACAATTGATATCCTGAACTATCTAGATAAGCAGTGGAATAGACAAAAACAATCTAGCCATGCACTCTTGACTTATTTATTAGCTGTCATGCTCCTTGCAACTGCTTTTAAATCGGGATCCCGGCAATTGCATATATAAAATGGAGTGATCGCAATAAGTATAAGTATTGTGAATTAAACAAAGAACTAACGATATCAACAGAAGCCTGTGATATCCTAGTATTATCAATTAACCGGATTAAACAGAAAAAAATTTTGTTGATTGTATATTATAGGCCGCCTAGCGGATCATTATCAGCGTTTATAGAAATTCTAAATAACATCCTTGCAGAACCTGTATATAGGAATCATGAGAAGTGGTTGATGGGCGATGACAATGTTAATGTAAAAATAAGAGATAGTACAGATAGTAAGTTATTTTTTGAATTTCTTAAGGATAATAATCTCAAAAACTTGATCACACTGATCACACGCCCCATCAGTTCCACATGTATTGACCATATCTTAACAGATTCAAACGAAATATTAAACCATGGTGTAGACAATAATCTCATTAGTGATCACCTGGCAGTCTATGCTACGAGAAATAAGAAAAAGAAAGAAAAAGAGACAGTTAAAACAAATTTTAGAGGTAGGACATATAAAAACTACACAATAGAGGACTTACATGAGTTTTTGTCGGTTATGGACTGGATACCATACTATAACTTAACTAACATCACAGACAAATGGAATTTTATAAAGAATGTAATAATAGCTTATTTAGACAAAAATTGTCCCAAAAAGAATTTTAAGTTTAAAAGAGAAAAGAATTACTGGATTACAGAACATATACTTATACTTATAAAGCAACGAAAGAAATTGATAAAACAACACAAAAGATATGGTACATCAATCCTTCTAATAGAGGCAAAAAAATTAAAGAATAAAATAAGTACAGAGATAAAGAAAGAAAAGCACAACTACTGGTCTTCACAATTAGAAAAGAATAAATCCTCCCCAAGAAAATTTTGGCAAATCATAAAATCTTTATACAATCCAGAAACTACGATTACTTTAGACAAATTGATAGACGCTGAAACAGGTGAAAATATTGACAAGGGAGATATCCCGAGTTATATTAACGAATTCTTTGTAAAGGTTGGTGAGCCCTCATCGACTTGTATAGTTACGAGTGTTGCAAATAATGCCCTGGATGAGGGAAATGAAATAATAGAGCAGGAACCCGATACTGATATAAACATAGATATCGGGGAGGAAGAATATATAGAAATTGACAATGAATTATTATATAAAATCATAAAAAATATAGATACATCAAAATCTAGTGGAATGTCAGAAATAAACGCCACAGTCTTCAAGGACTCTTCATTATTTTTAACCGATCAATTTAGGCACCTCTACAATATGTCTATTAGTCACAGCGAATTTCTGGATGACTGGGCTAAAGCTACAATCACGCCTATCCCTAAGAACGGTCAATCCAACCTTGTGGGGGACTGGAGACCTATCTCACTGCTTCCGTTACCCGGAAAAATCATAGAAAAACTGATACACAGAATAATTAGTGAATATTTGGAAAGTAATAATCTTTACAGCCCAAAACAGTTCGGTTTTAGGGAAGGAAAGGGCACGATAGACGCTATAACTGAATTTGTACAATATCTTTATACTGAAAGAGACGAGGGAAAATTAGTCGCCTGTATATATGTTGATTACAGTAAGGCCTTTGACAGAGTAAATCATACTATTTTATTACAAAAACTCGAAGGTTTGGGTATACCTGTCTGGATTATCCGATGGATGAGAAGTTACTTGGGTAACAGACAGCAAAGGGTTAAGGTCGGCAATACCTTGTCAACCTACATATCAATGCTTAATGGTGTACCACAAGGAAGCATATTAGGGCCTTTACTCTTCAATTGCTATGTCAATGACATAAAAGACCAAGGTCTAAACTGTAGACATCTATGTTACACAGATGATTTGATTCTTTACACCTCCGACAAAAATATTGAAAGCGCTACAAACAGACTACAAGAAGATATTTCAGTTCTAGAAAAGTGGTGCCAGGAGAATGCAATGCTTATTAATATAAAGAAAACAAAAATCTGTATTTATGGACCTAAAAGCAAGCTTAACAAAATTGACTATAGTAACGAACATATACAAGTTTATTTAGATAATAACAAACTTCCCTTCTGTCATGCATATACTTATTTGGGAATACCATTGGATGAGACCCTGAACTGGGAAAGGTGCATCAATGAGACATCTAGGAAGATAAATCACAAACTATTTAAATTATCAAAAATCAGACGCAATATCAGTGAGTACACCAGTGTGGAAATTTATAAATCCTTAATCGCACCTCTATTTGACTACCCGGGGTATTTTCTGTCAGGGGCAACAAATAAGCTAAAAGGGAAGTTACAAAAGCTACAAAACAGAGGTTTGAGAATTTGCACAAGAACTTTAAGGGGTGAATTATCCTCAGATTCGTTACACCGTAGATGTAAGGTTCAAACTCTGGAGGTTAGAAGAAAGTATTTATGCCTCTTGAACATAAGGAAATATGCAAACAAGATAGAACCATTGGCAAATCCAAAAACTAGATTACAGGAAAAAGTCCAAATTAAACTCAAACGACCCAAAACATCCTTCTTTAGAAGAAGTCCGATTTATGTAATGATGAATACATGGAAAGAATTGCCTCTGGAGGTACAAACTGGTTCGCTTTACTCTTATAAGAAGCATGTAAAGGGTAAATTCTACGATCCATTTGTATAATATAAGGTTGAGTAAAAGTAGAGAAACTGTACAAATATGAAATATCACTCCATCTCATTTCATCAATTTACCTACATAACACTGTATAAAATGTTGTACATACTGTATCTATTATGAGAAGAGGCTGTGAAACTGACAATGTCCGTAAAAGGTTTCCGGATGACCAGAAAAACTGCAATGCAGAGGTCATGATATGTACCACTTTGTTTATGTGCATAATAAAAAAAAAAAAAAAAAAAAAAAAAAAAATATACAAATGCCGGTCAATAGGTCATCAAAAAGGTTCATTCTTTCATTTTCTTCAGTCAGCATCTTGGTTTTACATGAAGCCGAATGTCATCGATATAATATATAGTAGGGACTATGTAGAGTCAGAACGGCAAAATTTACAGGTGTTTATGAAATGTTTCTCTCTGAAAATGCCAACATCAATCAACATATTCAGCCGTATATTGCCGTTCATTACAGGAATCGGAAGGTCGGGACAGAATCGGTGAAATCTCGTCCACTGACATTTTTGCATCGTTCAACCCTACGATATGGTACCGATGCTCTACAATTGACTCAAACAGATTTTAAAACATGGTTGTAAATCGTAGAGACCCTACGAATGACCTCTTTTATCGTAGTACATTGATGTCCATTGTAGACCCCATCGAAAAAACAGGTACATTGCTACATTTTCATCTTTCTTTCCGACGCAATGTAATTTTGCATCAAGAATTTCTACAATACACTCCCGATGCCAAAATCGTAGTAGACAGCTCAAACAAGGTGAATCAAATTTAGAATGCCACAAAGACTAGATATAACTACACATTACGCTGACATCGTTATTTTCTGGACAAGGGTAACTTATGGAGCAAAAAAAGGAGTATGCGGAAGATGAGGATAGTGGAGAGAAAGAGACAGAGTAGTGCTATGCCTGTTTATATCATATATAACGCTTTTCGGAACAATATATGACATTAGATACTTTGCTCAAATAAGGAAATATATATGTATGATGATTCTATATAATTTACAGTAATAACTTGACCCTGTACCATCGAATTTGTGCTACCAATATGGTATGATATACAATACCCGTCTTCTCACATAATGAATCATCGATATCAAATCTTTCTTGATATTCTGCTCTCGTGTCAATTGCCTCACATCCTTTCTACGAACGATCTTACCTCTGGACGGAAAACAACGAGTTGTCACGATAAATGTAAGCCCCGATAATTGGCTTCTTGGGCTACGGTCTTACAGCCGGCATGGGAGCATGTGTCCGGCTACAGGTAGATGTGGGAGTGTCACGAAATGCAAAAGCCATTTAGCAAAAGTAGGGAGGGCAGTAAGTGCCTCAAGAGGTAATCCTTGTGGGACACGGCTGGAAGGGACATTAACGAGATGAAGAATACCTTTAGGGTGAACAAATATATTTCGGAATATTGCTTTTAACATGTTTTAATTTCGGCTGATTTTCTCCGTGCTTATGTGATATCTCAATTGATATCCATATCTGGAGGGACAATTTTTTTTCTTTCTTCCAGTTATGGATATCAATTAACTTTACTTTTATGTTCTATTTCGTGTCTCAACGTCCGTTGATGTCTTTTAATATTTCTTTACTTATTTTCACTTAGTTCAATATTCATTTACGCATTAAAAAGCGTACTGGAAAGGTAAAGAATTTTAAAACTATAATTCTGACACCGCGATTTTTTTTTAAATTTGCTTACGCATTACGACTTGTGTTTACGTAACTTCGTGTTTTGCCGCGTATTGCAACGTATTTACATATTCCATAAAACATAATGGAACATAATCTTGCGTACAACGGAGAAACGCCTTTTATTCACGTCAGTGTGACTGTAGCATCAACAAGATATACTTTTGTCATCAAGGTCAAAAGGGCAACATTTTATAACAGACTTTGATGCATTCTCACCATGATCATGAAAAATAGAATGATGCCAATATTTGCTCTCATACAACTGGTTGTGTATCGTGAAGTCCATTTTAATAAGGACAAAATAGGATATGCTCTAAGTAGATTGTACAATGTACATATATTCAATATGCTTTACGAAAACTTTGGAAAAGGACACCTTTTGGGAATTCAGACTAAAGTGGTTTCTTAGGAAAACTGACATAAAACAGGTGAACTCAGACGACTATAACACATAACCTTACAAATTATATCTTGTGTTTCAGATCCTGAAATGTCTCCGTGTTCCTTGGAGTCCCGTACCTGAAATAGAGAAAAGGTCAAGTTCCTTTTCTTTCTTTTGTCTTATACTTGGACGAGAGAAGCGATATGTGTGCTGTATAAGAAAGAGGCATGGCTAGATAATAATTATTCATACTTAACTTCATCAGTGTTACTCAACATTAGTATTTTTTAAGAAAACCGCTACCCACTTGATGTCATAGATATCAGAATTTATTAACGCTCTACCTACCTGATATCAGTAAGAGAAACCTTGGCACACTTGGCTTGGCGAGTAATTTCAATTCACACGCACAAAGAGAAACGACACAGAGGTACGTGAACGAAGAACTGGAACATCCACAAATACACGTCGCCCTGTAGATGCTGAATGCAGGGAGAATATAAATAGATTATAATAACAGAAAAGCTATGTGAACATCACCTCAAGATAGATATCCTTCTGCTGAGATAACACATCAACTCACCCCAGCGCCTTCTACAAAGGTTCTGCTATAGGTCAGGAAGGCATATAAGGGACTAAGGTCGGGTCCGGATTCAAACAGTGTTTCCCTAAAAATTCTTATAGATTGACTTGTGTTGCATATCTAATTAGTTTAAGGAAGCAATTGTTTGTAAATAATAACAAGAGGGAAAACATTGTCTGAAATTATAATGTAAAAATATTGCATCATTTCCAACCAAGCCTTACTTCTCCATTTTCTGCCTACCACCACAATGCTATAACATATGGCGCATACCACAAAAAGGGGCTTTTTGCTACTTTTCTATTTTGATAACAAAACAGTCCATTTTGACTTCTACTATGAGTACAATAAAAGTTAAGGTATCAAAATGATCCTCAAAGAAATCTCTACTTGATTAAACTGGGCTTTGATTTTGCTTCCATATGGAATTCTATGGAATCTTCACTCATATTCTAGAAGTCCAATATTTTGCCTAACTTTTAGCATGATTCAAGAGAAAATATGACAAAAATGAAAAAGATAAATCACCGCAATAAATTCAAAATATATATGACAATAAAGCCACAATCCCTGGTTTAATATGGTATCCTTTGTAAATCTGTATCTTTTTTATAGTCGAAGTTATGAGAATTTTTGTATTTCAAGTAAAAAATAACTAGTTTTCAGTCCCCAATATGGTTGCACGACCTATAGTGTTGTTGAACTCTCAGAATAAACTGGGCATCCGGAGTATCGTTGAATAACTTATGCCGGCGAAAGGACAGGGTACAAGGATACCTTGTCGGAAGGTAATTGTTCAGCTTATACGGTTCTACCTGACTAAAGGTCGTTCATAAACGTTGAATAAAGTTGACCTTCATCGTCCTTTGGTCTTGTTGGCGTATAGAAAGGGGTCTTCATGTACAACCCTTAATTATTCAACGGGCCTCTGGTACTTGTAAAGGCTTCTTATCCCACAGCAGACAAGAGTACAGTGCTCATTGAGACAGAATCAAGGTGATCTGGCACATCCTTCGTAAGAAAGACCTTGCAGGTTAGCGTAAAGTAAATTCCCTACCGAATATCAAATCAACTTAGTTATGTTACAGGTTCCATCAAGAGACGTCACGAGTTTGAGTCTGAGTTTATTTATGCCACGCATTTTGTTGGCTCCGTAATGTCACTCGTCTTCGACTCGTGAAATTATGGAGCCAACAAAATGCGTGGCATAAATAAGCTCAAACTCAAACGAGTGGCGTCTTTATCCTACCCCGTTTCCATATTTTTTCAGTATCAGAGAGTAGCACTTGGCATAAACAACACTTTATGTCACACCCGTGAAATGAACAAATCCCATGTTAAGCCTATGGCGTTTTTTAATAGGGGTAGGATAAAAAACCATACTCAAGACGATCCACAAGGTTATGTATTAGGATTAGAGTTCCTTTCCGTCTGTATCAAGAACAATATCAACGGATTAATACCGAATGACTCTCATTGTCAACCCTTTTATGGTATGGCATATTCAGTAACTCAGGGTATATCCATTATTATTCATCAGCAACTTTCACTATCCTTTATATCATTTTGCTGATTTGGTAAATCTAGCGAAACGTGATGCCGGGTGATTTTTACGGCCGTAATTGAAAACCAACCATGGATTGTTGAATCATGACCAATAAATAATCACTAAAATGATGTGCTGGATGACTTACTCACCGAACCAGAAGATAGTCTTCATTGATTAAATATGAAGAAGGAGCGGATTGGCAAATTTGACTTTATCCTCCACTCATGCATGTTCCCCGGTAATGTTAGTCCTATACAGTTTGGATTGTATTGGTTGCACCATCAGCTACTCGTGTGAAATAGGCAGGTCGTTTTAGTTTCTCCCAAGAGAGCGATCCTTCAAACTCATTCGTAATTCGTACTGATTAAGTGAAAACTGTTTTCTTCCGATCACGTACTCTATGTATCTACTCATCAACTCCCAAACATACACCTAATTAAATCACTGTTGTTGATAACCTTCCTCAAATAGCTCTCTGAGAACAGTGCGATGGTACGCGCGTATTACAGTGAGCTGCTCTGCTTTCGTTAGGGCCTCATTGGGTGCTCATTTGGACCTCATTGGGCGGGTTCTTGAGTTGCTGTTCGTGACTGGACTGATGTTTCACCCACGGGAACATCCGGTCAGTATTTACTATCACAACGATATATATTAGCAGCATGCATGACATTCAAGTGGTAATTAGCTCTGGGAATGTGTTACATTCGTGCCAATGTATTCCTTAGCCATACTGACGCAGGTGCAGTGTGGAACGCGCACTGAATGTAATCAAACCAATACTAGTCTATGACCTGATCTTATACTCCATCTCTTTAGTGTTCTAAATTCATAATTCTATGTTCCCGAGTGTTAGGAGAATTGTAACAATGAAATGTAAATTCAATCCATTGGTTTACTTTTGTCTCATAACGAAACACCTTCATTCGAGGGGATGGTCCATCATTGAGGACAATGTGAAGATACCAAAGAAGAAACCAACAAGTATATCTCATCTCTCTAGACTAGAGAGATGAGATATGGACGATATGTTGACACCTGAATATAGACCAGGGAGAACGGACTGCAATACTAGTAAGGGTATGGAGAACGAGTTTCCACTGTTAAGCATATGGGACAGAAATACATAGATGTATCCCCAAGCTAACCTACGTCCTTCCTACTACCATGCTATGTTTGCAGTTTCATTTCAGGGCTAACTCTCTTGAATCACCATCGTGTAAAATCATGGAGATTACTGTGTATCTTAGATTTCATGTAAATAACAAGCCATTGATCACTTTCTTAGAAATATAAGTAACTTATGAGATGAGCTTTTTTTTGGCAGG
Source organism: Alentia gelatinosa (assembly GCA_950022655.1). Classification (NCBI taxonomy): domain Eukaryota; kingdom Metazoa; phylum Annelida; class Polychaeta; order Phyllodocida; family Polynoidae; genus Alentia; species Alentia gelatinosa. The sequence continues at coordinate 106,134,103 of OX465580.1, forward strand.
ACAATATGAAATCACATCTTGGATTTATTAAAAGGATTGCTCCCTGGTTACTCGATCTATCTCCTAGTTAGGTACGTTAAGCTGTACATGTTGGTAAACCGCTGTCGGCTTATGCTAACCCAACTCTCATGACACATGTAGTTCCGTATAGACAATAGATCCTCTCTCCGTTCACCAATTCAACGAGCTAATATCTCGCATTAACAAAGGTTGTCGTCACTTTCTTTCCTCCTACCTGTTCCTGCCCGGCCCTGAATGCGGCTACTTTATCGGCTTCGTCATCTGATACTTGCAGGTTCCAGGCGCTAGTTGACTTCCGGATCCGGCACAGTGTTGTGATGGGCATAATGTGTACTACAATCTATTCGCAGCAAAGCTTATCAACCAGCCCTCATCCATTCCGCGATACTGGCGACAATGGCCTTTCGGCATCAAATTTACCCTAATTGGGACAATGTAGGTTTACTTATATTAAACCCATAACTGAGCATATATATATATATACACTAGAAGCTACATTCGGAAAAACCGAATCGATGTCATCATTTCAATAGTATAATTATAGAGAGCATTCAACCGTGTATGAATAGACACAGAGGCAGGAAGTATAGGATATTCTTCAATTTCCGATAGTGGTAGTCATTCATTATGTATTTCTCAGCTTCTCTAGACATTTTCAACATGACTTGATTATCAAAGCATATAACATGAAAATGCACCGCTTGAGATTTTGTTGATGTACATATTTTCCAAACTTTCCATGATCATTGTATTCTATCTCGAACTTTCGCAGTTCCATCGTCCTCAATATCTATTCTGCATTGTAACATGATCAAAGCACATACATATCACGAAACATCCACACCTTTTCTCCAAAAGCCAGCGCAGACACTTTCGCAATGTCCCTGTACCATCGTCAGATGACTAGATGGGAGTACCTCTAACTCCGCCATATATATATGTATGCAAAAGCCTGCCTGGTACAAGGTGTGAAGCGCCACTGAAGCACCCCATAATGATTATCTATACATAAAACAGAGAGGAGACATGCAGAAGGGACTGCAACATTAGATGCTGGCAATCAACCGGACGAAGGAGTAGGGGACGACGCCTCCACACGATACCACATGTTCTATATCTCCGAAAGATGGGACCGTATATACCTACTTGCATTTCCTTTCATCTGACCCGACGAATAGCGACGTCTTCCTCTGGACAGCGAAACACACGCATTAGCGTCCAACTGAGTATGGACTCGGACACGCGAGAGTAAGGGCTTCTCTGTCCATTCTCCCTAGATGTCCTCTGTTTAAATGAAACTCTGTCACAGTCGTAAGTGCATTTCATTCACCCGATCATGATGTGAAAACATTAGGTTTGGAATCTCGATGCACCTGCTCTAGTCTTGCTCAAGTCATTAAATCATTGAAGAAAATCAGAATAAAGGTTTTTGTCTGCTTCAGCTGTGGGCTTACACCAATTTTAGAACCCAAATATTTGAGATGCCCATTTGGTGTACATATACTGAAATGATTTAGCTGTGATCATGCCTCATGATAACACATATATGTACTATTTCCGGAATTGCTAACACAATTGCATGGAAGCTACAATTTCATGTTTCACTTGGTCTGCTTATTGCTTCTGATACGCTAAATCATCGATGGAAGATATTACTGTGAAACAATATCTCACATACATGTCAGTTTGTGTTGGCGACTCCAGCTGCCTTGACTCCCTTGGTATGTCCCAAGCTTTAGACCCGGCGTCCACCTACTGCGATATGGCTCCGATATGGTCTACAATGGACCTCCTGATAAAAAAACCAAAATCGTATCGGAAGGGCACCTTATATCAAGGCAGTTGACCATGTCTCTTACATTGCGTGGTGGATTGGCATGTCTTGACACATGACTGCGATTTTGCACCTTCCCGATATGTCTCCGATATTTGCTTTTTGTATCGGTGCCATATCGGTACGTCTAAATTCCTATCGTAATAGGTGGACGCCAGGCCTTACCCGTAGGGTCTACACCTAGCTAGGCTGAACCTCTAGACTTTACAATGTGTTGATAGGAGATTCCGTGAAGCCAATCCAATGCAAATATTTATACACAACCTACGGACAATTCAAAAAGGAATTATCCATGAGAATTAAAGGCCGAACCTTTTGAATTGTTATCCACATTAAGCAAGACCGTCATTGAAAACATATGGGACCGCAGTAACTGAGAAGTCTACATGCTTGTGATCGTTAAGTGGGATTCACACGATGGGACAAATGGACCTGAGACTGGTGTACTTCACACTTTGCACCAGTCGGCTACTATTTCCAGCTGGGTACAAAGTTTCACAGATTGGGTTTGTTCTACTGTCTCAGAGTAACATGGCGGATTCAATTCACATGGGAAGACTTAACAGGTACATAGTCTCACCCCTACACACCTACAGAGGGTACACAGGGTGCACAGGGTACGCAGTCGCCGATTCAGGGTACTTCCCTGTGAATAAGTGTTATTTGAGACCACTGATACTCACAGATTGGGGAAGGACGTGTGAAATACATTTGTCTCACCAAAATGCCTCTCTAAATTTTAAACCTGTGTAAAGTCAAAACCTCATGAGATTCTGCTCCTTGCTAGGGGTGATTGTCGCTGACAATTGCAAGAGAAATAAGTTGCCTCAGCAAAAAGGAACCTTGTCATTCACACGAGGAGATTGTGTTCCAGTACTAAATCTCAACGGAATTTGTCACAGACAAACGGTCTGTGAGGTACGCGAATTGCACCGTGTGAATCCCACTTTAAGAGGGGACCCCCACCTACCACGATTCTGGTCCCGATAGGCCTTACGACTGCCTTCCCGACACCATACCGATTCTATTGTGAGGTAAGCAAAAATCGTGGTAGGTGGAACAGGTTTCTGCGATGCCGTCTGCGATACCTCACGATAGGCTGCGATAGAAAACGTTAATCGTAGAGGTCCCGATTAAATCCAACATGTTGGAATTTTCGTAGCCTCTTGTAGGGTATTGTGTGTGATTTATCGGGAAAATATCTCTTTCGGGTGAAATACTTAACGGAAAATTATGAAATTCTGGAATTAGGTAGGGCGCATATAGATGTATAATCGCTGTAAATATGATATTATTTGAGGAAGTCTAAGTGTCTAAAAATAATATTTTCATAACAGAATTATGATTCTATCACAGTTATATTCTTCAATTTGATTGTTTAAGTGTCTGGAAAATAATATCATAATATGTTGTAAATACCTCTAAAAGAATATTCAGATTCATTAAATATTCCTAAAATTATAATATATTTCAATATTAAAACTCTGCCTGAGATCTAAATTGGTACACCAATTGAATCGTGAGGCAATCGTGACCATTGTTTATGTTTTTGGTCCTCCAAAGGCATTTCTATGCTCTACGATTTCAAACCATGTCCACGATTTTAAACTATCGGGGACCTCCCGATAGGTCACGATTTGGCCATTTCAAATCGTAGCTATCGGGAAGTATGTCGTAGACCATCGTGGTAGGTGGGGGCCGGCTTTAAAGCATGCAATCATTCAGGGCAGAAACAATGACTCGGTGTTGCCTTACGACAGTTATTTAGTCAGCTATTTTCCCTTGTATTAATATTGCCTGGCATGTCTTATACACCCGGTCAATTTAGGAAGATTTTGTTGATGAACAAATAGATTCAATTTATTTTCTTTTAGTTTTCTAAAAAAAAAAGCTAGATTGCTAGAGTAACATTTTAAAAACACCATTTCGAAATTCTCGAGAAAGAACAATTGTAGGAGGGAATTAGTGGTGAAACCTTATGACTGTCATTTGTTTTTAGTCTAATATGTAACACGCGTACCTGTACACCAAATAGGTTGTCTGCAAAGCTCTAATTCACTGTGTCTTGAAGGTTATTTGAATAACTCAGATGTATATACATGTTCATTGTTTTGATAATTACCCCTTTACAGAATTTAAAAAAAAAGAACAGCATTGGGCATTAGATAGTTCATCTGCTCATCCTAAGATCGAGTTTTAATGAGTTTAGATATATCACTACAGAAGTCCTAAAATACCTATGATTGTCAGTCTATGTATGGAATAATACCATGGAAAATAAACCCTGCAATATAAAAAAAACCATCCTACCACCATTTGTCTAATTCTCATAATCCTCAGTTTCTGTCTGCGGACGCCTACCAAGGAGGAGGTTGGCCTCAACCCCGCCGCCGTCCTCCTCGTGCATCTCCCCCGCCACCGGTCTCAAATCCCTCCTCTGGAAATGAAAGTAGGCGTCGATTTAGCAGAACACGTTCACGGACAAGTCTGAATGCTTGTGAGCGTGAAAGCATGCAATCCTCATGGGAAGAAACAGAAACCATAAACACAGATCCTGACGCCCAAGTGTAGGCCTCCTGCCCCCCAACAATACTAACAACAATAATTTGAGGCGTGCTTGTAGTAATTGGGCGGGACGGGTGAAGTCATTTGAATAGCGAGAGGAATCACAAAACAGAACTCTGCGATGTTGTACAGAGAAAGAAATTTTGAATCGTATTAGCGAAACATGCGCCGCAAATGTGAAGCCAGAGAGCTACACGAGCAAATCAAAGGGAGGCAAACGTGGAAACATGCCACTTTACACCTTTTTGCCAAACAGTCTCCACATCGTTTCAGTATCATACGCAGATGTGTTTCTCCTATTATAAACTAATCAATGAGAACATTTTCCAAGGTTGCACATGAACGGTACGAACAGATACTCATGATATAGTTATATTAAATAATTTCCTGTGTTTTTGATAGAATGAATCTCATGTTTGTGGGACTGGTCGGAGTTGCAGACTGTCGAAGAGCTACACCGCCTTATTTGTATACGCCTTATTTACAGCGTATAAGAGAAGAGCGTACCCTTACCTACATCAGGAAAATGTTTATCAAAAAGAAATTACTGAAGATGCCTTTTTGTAAATTTCAATTCACAAACTCTAAAAAGACCAAATCTTTGAACATGTGATCCATCCACCGTTGAACGATGGTGATACAAACTGCGCCCGTTAGGAGAAACTTGAGATCTGACAATAAGGAATTGTTTTTAAAAACTCTCAAAACCGAGGAGGAGCACTACAAACTTTTCCCCGTGTACAGGGGCTACAGATTGTGGAATGCCCAGGAGGAAGGTTTGAAAATTAAAAAAAAAAAAAAAAATGAAAAGACGTCCAAGAGCCTCTCAAACATACCCAACTCCAAAAAGAAAGTTGTAGACAATCAACGCTCAAAATTGCTACTTTAAGATCAAGATCAATGTGTATGAAAATTGAATGTCAGCTTCAAAAGGTCAACAGTAAAAAAGACCAAATCACAAGTGATGCTTATGGTTTACTACAACAGTTATGGGCATCGAGCGGTATTTTATCCCCATTCTGTAGTCTGTATTTTATCTCCATTCTGTATTTCATCTGTGCTTATCTTCTATATACCCAAACTGTTTATTATCAAAGTGCAAAGGACATGCTACCACGCATGTAACAGAGAATGTAGCAAGACAAGGCAATGAGCAGAATGGAAGACCACAATTTTTTCATCGAATTTCAAATTCAATTTTAGAGCAATTGTAGGACTACATGGTACATATTTCTAAATATAATAATTTATTGTGAGAACGAAGTGTGTAGAATTGTATCCATATACAACGTATAATCCCCTATATTTTCGTCGCGACAGTACATGGCTAGCACAATGTTTTAACCTTTAAAACAAACGAGCAAAGTTAAGTAGGGATGGATGCAATTGAACTACTCAGCCAAAGCATTTATCAACCTCGGTGTTGGCACCATTTTCTTTTACAACCTTCCAGATGATATTGGATTTCTGAAATTAATCGTGAACATCTCAGCGAAATTTTCGTAAAACGGCGAGATGCTTCATTCGGATAAATTGGGGCCTCTGCCAGACTGTAGCAAGCTATCAGAGGCTGAAATATCTAACCTCATCAGTTATACTTATTCCAGTGAAAATACAAAGTTGGCAGACTTTGATGCTAAGCGCAGAAGTGGAGAGGGTATTATGTAAAGGTACTTCCCATCCTTTATCCTTTAATCGGGATAAACGTCATCCCTGTTATTTGGATCGCTGAGGCAGAAGACTAGATGCCCCGATTATCGTTCAGGGAAGACTAGACAGAATATTATCGGCTTTCAGAACAGATCAGAGAGGGTGCCTCGAGCAATGTCTCCTTGTTGAAGTTGATGGTTTTATTTGTATACGCCCGTTGCCCGAACGTGTCTGGCACGATGTTTACGATAGCATTTTTGAGGTCGGAAAAAAGCGGGTATATGACAATTTGAATATCGTCTGCTCGGAATCCACAGCAAAAAGAGAAACACTTTGCATCAATTGATTCATGGATATTAGAAGGAGAACTAAACTTAGCTGTTCCTAGTAGATTTGTAGATGATAAAGAGAGTGAAAAAGCTAAACATGTCTCTAATCAATAAAGGTACCCATGTGCACCATAACTGGAAAGCACCGGGGTGGTATAGGAGGCAAAAGGATAGCAGGCATAAAAGGCGTGATGGAAGTCCTAAGCTAAATTTGAAGGTATATATGAAAACAATGTGATAGCCGCGAAATAGCTAATAAATCGGTTTAATAGACATGAATAGATCAATAACGGAACTGCATATGTATAAGAAAAATAAAAAGTGTGTTTAAGAAAAAAAAAAGAGAGCGAGAGAGAGAGAGAGAGAGAGAGAGAGAGAGAGAGAGAGAGAGAGAGGAGGCACAAGTTTATCTGTACTTTAAGACGGCAGATGATAGTATCGCAGATGATAGAGTAAATGAATTTATAGAATATAAAAATGTTTAGAGTATATAAACTCAGATAAAAGTGTAGGGTTAGACCGAGGAAAAAGCCACGAATTGAATACGCCATCAAACTCTTTCAGCGTCATTTAGTAATGTGAAAACACGAGGATGCACTATTTATAGATTAAACTGTCCAAATATAGCTTTATATATAAGCAACAGGGATTGAGCAATCATCAAGTGTAGAACTCGAATCCCTACATACCGGACGCCTGCCGACAAAGGTATGTATGAACGCATAGGTCATAATACAGATTGCAGAGAAATGACAACTGCTCGAATAAGGGATGTAAGCTCAATTTTGACTACTTGTAAGAGGTAAAAGCCATTTCTATCTATATAAAAAATCCAACATTAAGAGTGAATGTTTTTGCAAATTATTCTATGAATAAATGGTATTTACACTGAGGTATCGTTAACTGTAAAAGTCACATACAACTATATCTATACATAACGACACACCCCATGAAAGAAATCCTTGTTAAGGGAAAAACAAATGGTCCATAGATAAGGGATCGATATTTACGAGCATCCATCGCTTTATAGTAGGGTAAAACAAAAGTTCCGCAAATAAGGAACAAAACATTAATAGTAAAGCGCTAATTCCCTCGGGAGTCTACCTATCCTCAAGCATACGCAGCAGTAAAAAGTAGATATATAGAGTAGAGTCTGTGAGAGGCTCTATGTGGCGTACTCCAGCCGCTGTTTCCTCTGACCGTGTCGCACTCGGTGACGTCACGTGACCAGAGAGAGGCTCGTGTTGACACGATTCATCATGGCCGATGTCTCACGTCGGCGTGTAATCTGCCCCCTGAGGGTAACCTGGTTTGTGGGAAACCAGACGCCAACAACATCCCCTCCCCCCATACTGTCCACCTACAGAACCCACCCTCACCCCCGAATCCAAGCCTTTCCTTCCACCCTTACGTCCCCAGTCCTAAACGGTCTGGGTGTTCTATGCCTTTTTTATGATTTTAATTGGACCACTTATCCTCAAATGCTAAGACATAAGGATATGATATACTGCAGGCAATTCCATATCCTCATCTTAACTACTCCAGAGTTTCACTTGGGTCTAATCATTGTTCGGTAGTATTCGCAGCTATATTTTGTTTTTCTCGAAGGTTCCGTGTCGAATACCGTATTGGGAACCGTGTACAAATCACCGTCAGCAGTCTAGACTTTGAATAGCTCCAGACTTGTCTTGTCTATTAGGACCTTCACTGTCGACAACGGGCGTAAGTCTACCCCACTATTCTGGCTCTCTTTACCCAATACATTTCAGAATCCCATTCATTCACTTCTGTTGTACTCAATGCCTTGTTATCTTCACCCTGCACTTCCATCATCAAACGTCTTTCATCCTAGAAACTCCACCCAACCCAAAGCCTATACTTGTTCCAATAGACATAGCTGCATGAAGACTCTAATTCACAACCCTTCGTCGGAACCGTTCTAAGTCTCATCACCAATCTAACTCCTTATAGCTGAAGCTACAGAATCTAAACTATTCCCTAGAAACATCCATAACCCTTAGTTTGTTCCTATCACTCTCCCTCCGATGTTTTCCCACCATCTCCAGCCGCTATACTTCTGTATATTAAAGTCTGTGCTGGGTCACACAACCTGCTCCAACCCTTCTCGCTGTGATTCCTTTCACACTCATTCTCTTGGTTGGTTCGACTTTTATTTTCCCATTAATTTCAGGTTTTGGAAGATTTCACAAAGTCAATGTCCTTAGGAAAGATGATTCCTCAACAAACTGTCCCAGTGGATTCCGACGGTCCTTCGTCATCAATGTTCAAGGTTTTAAAACGGAATGTTTGTCGATTAATTTCGAATCAGACGTTTCGTTACTGATTTCAGATGATTCGCTGGGGTTTGTTAAACACTTAAAAATGCCGCTAATATTCTTAATTGTAATTAGGGCAGCCAGGGCCGTCTAAAACAGGCCCAAGCAGTGATTATCCTCCTCTCCAAATGGTAGATATTTGCGCAATCGGATTCGTCTTATTTATAGTACCACCCATGAGGCTCTGATTAAGTTAATTCTCCCTGTTTACCCAGGTTTAAATTCTCGAGAGGAAAAATGACTGGAATTGCAGAAAATGAACAGCTGCTGCATCTGGTAGTGGGTACTTTTTGGAGCTGTTTGTGCATGAGGATTTAGAAACCAGTGCCAGGAATTCATTATACGATATATTTCCAAGGTACCACCCATAAGCATATGCTATATTGGCTCAGCACTTGGGTGTTCAAGGAAGTTGCTGTTGATATAATGCAAAGATAAACTTTCTCGTGGATTTCACACCATCTAAGATAGAAATGATGGTTTCTAGCACATTGCGATATCCGCTGTATGTCAAGAAAATAATCCTGTTAGCTGTATACCGCACTGCAGTCCATCACAATCGACGACTTTGTCAATAGACAGAAGGATCTCTGAAACAATTGCAGCCGTCACTCAAGTAAATATCCGATCAGGATGTCCTGTCTATGGTGTTAGCGGAAGGCAAGATTTCCTACATTTTCGCTTCCACTGGAGGCAAAGGAAAAGCATCTCACAGGCTTACAGCGTATTGGCCCTAGAAATAGGCACCCGGCCTCCCTTACTTGCTGACTAATCCCATGGCAGTGCCATGAGGAGGGGATAAGATGGCCGCCAAGGTCTGTTTGGCTGATCCGGATATCTCCGGCCTCATCTCCATTTAAACCTGTCCAAGAGAGATGGGTATTGTTAGCGCATGCGCAAATGGCTCGCACATGAACAATGCCAGGAGGGCCAACCAGGTTCCTAAAGCAAGGCTGAGCAATTTTCTCTTGATTCAGAAACAGTCAATATTATGGTCTGAAGTTATAAACCTGTGCTAAAAAGTGATCTCCTGTGCATATTGTTGAGTATTGATTGATTAGAAGTCACGTTTAGAATTTTGTTAGGTGACTATTTACATTCATCATAGCAGATGTAGAGAGTATACTTATAGCAGGAGCTTCTCAGAGTTGATTTTAGGAGGCGGCTCCTGTTTACTTGCTGCGAGAAACACACCATAAAGTCAAGTTAGGCACAAAGCCATCTTGTCGATATCTCATCAATCTTTTATGTTGTGGTAACGTTTACATTTTGTGATCCAAAAGACGTGTCTGAAATACTACATGGTTGATGCATTGTGAGTTACTTGGAGTATCATATTCCCCTCAATTTCAAGATTCATAAAATCTATTCACCTGAATGCTACCCCAGTAAAAGATCAGTCCATGAAAACTTTAGATATCAATAGATCTTTAGAAACGATCTGTTCTTTGTCACTTGTATAATTGTTTAACCCTTTAAGGACGGCCGCCTATGGCAGAACTGCACACTTAGGGACGGCTACTTGTGACTATGTACAGTTCTAGGGGACGGGAGCATTGTCCTCTGAACTCAAAACTTGAAGGTTATACTGATATAATTTATTATCCATGATATTTTTATTTCTATTATTTAGAATTTAAAAATATGCTGTTTTACCTATATTCTGTGTAAATTTCAAGTTTATTGTTAAAAATTTTCCTTTTCAAAAACAATTTCATAGATATCCAGCAAATGATGCCTTAAGGCATCATCCGCCCCCTACTGGATGATGCCTTAAGGCATCATCCGCCCTTAAAGGGTTAATAGATATCATATCCAATATTGGCTGGTGAAACCTGTGATTTGGTTTATAAATGAAATGATGTCGAAGATACATTATCATCATCATATATATCCGTTGTTGTACAACTTAGGGGCTCCCATGAAGAAGTACATGGGATTGATAAATGATTGTCGAAATAAGCCACATTGCATATTAGCAAAACCGACTACATTAAGGCTAAACACATCAAGCAAGTCTTGAATCGCCACCGAATTGTGGCGATTATGTGAGCTATTCTTTCGAGCGTGCTTGCATGCCTATATACATTACCTAGAGGTCAGAGTGGTCACATTGACCTTCCACCGTGCTTCCCGAATACTCTCCCTTCACTATTTGCAAGCTATTCAATATGATAGTGGGAACGGAGCAGGGAGCCAGTATCTCAGAGGCATGCCCAGCTGACCATGGCCAACCACTCAAGACCAAAATACCTGAAGACCCACTGGTGCTTGACATGTCTGTATCCAAGATAGGCAGTTGCAGAAATGGCAAGTTTCCTGGGTGCAAGTGGGTTACAAAAAACTATCCATTCACTGAATTGTAACCCAAACCTTTTCATTGTTATTCATTTATGATTGCACACTCATTCATCAATGATGAACATACTGTTTGTTTCTAGTTTTATAATGATATCCCCCAATGCTAATCCAGTGTCTAAGAAGCAATAATCACGAGAAATCTGAAATAAATAGCTAACATACTCGACCTATTTTGATAAAAATTGCTCCCTTGACATATTTGATGTGGCTTAGGCCCTACACTCACCAACTCCTATGCACCACGATTAACCTCCAGATACACTACGATTTGTAATGGCAAAATCTCAGTTTATCAGGAGGTCCCCGAAAATTCGAACCGTAGACATTTGTATCTATCATAGGCTGTCAGAACCCCTTTCGAGGTACAAAAGCATAGTAAGCTACGGTCACGATTAGCTCACGATTCAATCAGTGTATCAAGTAGATCTTAGGCAGAATTCCTATACTAGAATATACTAAAAAAAATTAATATTAAATTTGAACGATTTTAATAGGTATATACAATATCTTATCGTATGATATTCACAGGGATCATATATCTATATATGCGCTCTACCTAAATGTGAAATTTTATGATTTTCCGCCGAATGCGCGCGCAAGAAATATTTTCCCGTTAAATAGGCCTCCGTTAGGCTACGAATATTCCAACATTTTGAATCTTATCGGGAGGCCTACAATTGGCGTTTCCAATTGTGGCGTGTAGGAAGCCAATCGGGGGGTATCGGTGACCCGATCGTAGAAATGTGGTCCATTACCATGATTTTATCTGACCTCCCAGTGAAATTTTGATTCCAATCGGGAAGTCAAGAGTTGGGCCTATCAGGACCAGAATCCAGGTTGGTGGGTGCAGGGCTTTTAAAGCGCATGGGATTCATATACCTAACAGGGTGTTTTTCTTGGACAAATTCCTGTTCAGTCTCCAATACCTATGTAATTTTGATCGGGAATAGGCAAGCAAAAGCTTTTTGGTCGTTTAGGAGGCTTGTTTACGATGGGACTTGTTAATCAATATACACAGGTAATGAAGCCCATCAACTACCATAGCTAACCAGGCTGATCCCTAATCATGGTTCTGTGTGTAGACAATTGTCATTCCATATAAAGTATTGTGCATAAACATAGAAACAGTCTAATCAGGGAGAGCCAGCGGCCTAAAGGATTACTGTCTAGATATTTCACAATCTGACATAAAGCAAGCGAAAGCTGCTGTCGCCGGGGATTCGGTTCAAACAATTAATGATAACTACCAAACATGATGGTATTTAGGAGCAAAGCTTACCCTTCGTTTTGAGCATTTGAAAATAAAACGCTTTTTTACTAGATCTTGGCCTATTTCTAAGTACAGCCTTGCGAGCTCTAGGGGTTTCTTTACAGAAATAAAACCTCTAATGCCCAAACAGATTTTCCCAATTTAATGATTTTATCAAACGGCCTGGAAGGACATTTCAAGTCTCCATTCTCTTCACTGTCCTTTGAAAGAACAATCCATTTTTATTAAACATGGACCGTCCAATGACAGTCTTAGGACTATCATATGACAGGCTTAGGGGAATCCTTCCAGATATTAAACGGCCCCTAAGTGTGTTGTGCTTTGTGACATCATGAAGTGGAAAACAAAGGGTATAAACGTATCAATGTCTTCTTGCAAGCCGTTTGAAGGGACACACCCTTTAGATTAAGTGGTAAAGAAGCATTTTGGACTGCAGGCATTTTGTGAGTGTTGATAATACTGTGCTCATTTAATCCCTCTATGAAATAGCGATGTGCCCCATAGCGTATGTATTTCATTAGGGTGTCTAGGTGCCGGTACAATGGAGAGGCCCTTTGAAAGTACGGAGATGTGATCCTTACTTAATCTCTTACTAGAGAGGTTGCTGATATGCTTGGTGTCTGTGTGGTCCGTGCACTCTCCCTCAGTTCCTTGTATTTGTTTTAACCGTCGACCTTTTTTATGCGTCGTTCTCCGAGGCTTTCCGTCGGTTTAGTATCCTTTTTTTTGGTAGTAGTTCTGGAATGAACTCAAGGGTTGGTAGGTCGTATCGCGCTTCCAGTTGAGTTTTCTTGTTCTATATCTCAGTGTACACGTAAGTTGTGGGTCGTGAGACATAATAGTCTATAAGCAGGTGTCAGTTTCCGGCTGCATTCTAGCTGGATTTGCTCCCATAGGACAATGAATTTCCAATCATTCTCCGGTACCTGTGATGTAATTTTAGAATGGAGTCCCTTTGGTATCATGTCTTTTGCGATACAGGTTTGTAGATAAGTTTCGAGGTGTAGTGCCCTTTGTAGGCCAAGTGCTAGTTTCCTAGAGATTTTGAAGTAGAGCATGGCATTGGTAGGTGAACATTAAGGCTTACCCCCACTAATGCCGATTCTGGTCCCGATAGGCCTGCATTACGATTGACTTCCCGAAAACGAATCCGATTATATCGTTATGCAAGAAAAAATCGTGGCAGTAGAACTGGTTTCTGCGATTGGTTTTACGATGCCTCAAGACTGCATACCGATAGGCTGCGATTGAAAACACCAATCGTAGAGGTGGATTTTTCGTAGCCTGTCGTAGCCTATTATAGGTGATTTTACGGGAAAAATCTCTTGCGGGTGAAGTACTCAGTGGAAAATTCTGAAATTATGGAATTAGGTAAAGCGCATATAATTATATAATTGCCGTAAATATGATATCATTCAATAAAGTCTAAGGGTCTCAAAATAATACTTTCATAGCGGAATTATGATTCTATCATAGTAACCATCTTTCAATTCGATTATCTCATTGTCTGGAAAATGATAATATCATATGTTGTAAAACTTCTAAAAGCTGATTCAAATTCATTCAATATTTCGGAAATTATAATAAATAAATTTCAATGTTAAAACTGCCTTAGATCTACATTGATATACGGATTTAATCGTGAGCCTGGTTTATGTTTTTGGTCCTCCAAAACGATCCCAAAGGTCTACGATTTACATACTTGTCCACGATTTGAATTATCAGGGACCTGGTGATAGGCTACGATTCGGCCATTAGGTTGCCTTTAGGTTGCTCTCTGGATTTGTTGTCGCGTTAAGGTACTGTTATTCCTATATACCCATTTCCGTTGCGCGAGGCTGACATTTTCGTCCCGGCCTGACCACATGACATAAAGAGCAGCGGGACGAATACTTAGCTATTGCAGTTACTCGACAAGGGTGGCCATTTTCTGGAGCTATCGCTATTTAAGGTATATAGGAATAAGGAAACCAAGTACCTGTAATCAAAAGCCAAAGTTACTCGGTAAGGCTCGGAAAAATTACTGCCCGCGGCCAAGGCCTTGGGCAGTAATTTTTCCGAGCCTCACCTCGTGACTTTGAACTTTTGCTCACTGGAACATAATTTCCCTCTAGTCGTAGAGGGATGGCTGTTGTTCTTTGGGATTTACCGTAGCCATTGTTGCTGATAGTTAGGTTTCACAGGTGTTTGGGGTAACTTCAGAAGGTCAGGATCTGAAATAGAAATACTGGACACCAGGATACCGGTAAGTAGTTCGGGTAGAAGAATGTTCCACCGACCGGCTGGCTTCTAGGGTGGCAGTGAGGTTCTAGATTAAGATGCAGTACTTCGTAGGTAGGTAGACTGATTATACATCATCATTATGTAAAATTAAAAGAAAATTAGAAAGAGTGAGTGTCAGTTGATTTTTTCGTTATCCTGATGTGTGGGACACAATCAAGAAGTTAAGAAACTATTCGGTAGTATTTTCCTAGCCTAAACTAACAATTTGAAAAGATAAATTGATCTATTGCCATTGCAAATTCAATGCGACACTAACTCACACTATCATCTCCCTTAGTTTTATGCTTGCACCAGGTGTTTGCCTCATTGGGGAGTAGCACACAAAATTTGTTTTATAACTTTAACAAATCTATCCATTGTCCTCGCATGAATTGGTTAAAATATCGTTTAGATAACTAAATCTAAACACCTACGGCAACTCAAGACAAATAATGAATTAATAAGTTAAATTCAATAACATGTAAAAGTTAATCTACACACACTTTTACATGTGCATAGTGATGAAGTTATCGCTAAAATACTCGACGACTTTGAGCAGTATAAATCTAAAGTCCAGGGTTGGATGTCTCTTTACTACGTCTACCTCCAACCTACACCAGGCATCGGATAAAGCCTCCTCCTTTCTCTATAATACATGATGGGTTAGAGCCATCTGGGGATTCCTATGATATGATATATCTGTTCCATTAGGAGATCTCCGTACGAGTAAAAAACTGCTAGTTCAATATACTTGCTTTCAGACTAATATACACGTGCCGCAGATCAATAAGCAATAAAAGTAGAGGGTCCCTATCGATCAGACTGGACCCACACAAGGAACCTGGGGACTTAACATCGATATATTTGTCTCCGCATTGTGTTCAAATGGTGTCATGTACGCTGTGGTAGGGGGATTCTGCAGATCGATAAACGCCCCAGCGGCGACGGATCAGGGCGAGATAATCCCTGGAGGAATCAACAGGAGGGCGAGAGGGGTGTGTACATAGGGATGGGGTATGTGGTAGAGACAATGTGATAAGGGTTGAGCGGGGGGCCGAGGGGGGAAGTGGAATTGAGGTGTCATAGTGATGGGTTGAATTGGTCCTGAATTGAGCCTGAGGGAATATTGAGGGGCTCTTCGGGTTGAGAGTGACAGGCGGGGCGATGCTTGGAGAGTGACGGGAGCTCTGGATGTGCTGGAGGGAATAAGGGCGTTCGTGCTGGTTGTGGGCAATGTGCTGGGAGTTCAGGTTTGGGAAAAACGGGTGAGAACAATGAATGGTGGTGGTATTGGGGATTTGGTATGACTTAGGGGAGGTGGGTGTGTAGGCGGTAACGGTTACGGTTATCATCGACGTATGTAACCACTCTGGGTGGGTAACGGGTCAGAGCCCCATGTTGGTCGACGTAAGGGTGAGATGGCCGTTAATGGTCTGAGAATGGGTGTACACCATATAGTATGGAGCTGGAGGGATTATGATGCGGGTTAAGTGTGGGAATACTAGCATGGCCGGTAAGTGATGTGAATGGTTGAATAAGACTGAGTAACAGTTAATCCTTTGAAGGTGACGATCCGTCTAAAGAAAGGATCAATTTAAGTGGCTACATCAAAACATCTTCACACTATAAATAACGTTTCCACATGACTCCACATTATATTGACGTTTGAAAGGATACCTTTAGTGAGTAATTGTATGTAACACTTAATGATACGACAAGCAAGAACTGCTTCCTTGCTGCAGGCACTGTCATCGCTCTTTGATAGCAGGAGCACTATTTAATTCCAGACTCTCACAGCCATCGGGCATAAAATAGTGCGTCATAGGGAGTGGCTCAAATTTGAGATTGGCAAGGAGTTAGGAGTACCGAGAGGCAGGGCTATTATTCTCACAGATCAGGGGCCAGTTTAATAATCTAGGATCTTACGTTGAGACCCTGTTCTGTAACTCGTGCACGGGCTTGATAACTTTTACGTCTGTTCGCTAAGACGTAATAGCCGTCTAAAAGGTCGTCAATAAGTGTTGAATAACGTCAACCCACATTGTCTCTGGGTTTCCATACAATACAGAAAAGGGTCTACATATACGGTCCTAGATAATTAAACGGGCCCAAGGAACTGTATCTCACCCAATACAATCGTAGATAGATATAGGTATGAAAGAAGAACAAGAGACGGACTATATAGTAAGACAATATAGGCGATTAAATTATTTTTAAGTTCTCCAGGAGCCGTTTAATATCTGGCAGGATTTCCCTAGGACTGTCCTATGGTAGTCCTAAAACTGTCATAGGACTTATGGATTGATTTTCCTTTCAAAGGTCAGGGAGAGGGACAGAGACTTGAAATGTCCTTCAATACTGTTAAATAAATCTGTTATTGTTCTGACCTCGATCCTGAAAACTGTTCTTTTGAAAGAACATCTCGATAGGTGTCCTTTCTGATGCTGGCAGCCCAACTTATCAATATATAATCAGTGTATACGCTTGATTGATATTCTTCAGAGTTTCTAACAAGTATTATGTAAATAATAATTTAATCTCCATTGAATAAAAAGAATTGAATATTGTAGATTGAAAAAACACCCAAGGATATTGGGCTTGACTGTGTTTTGAGCCCAGGACCTTCTGATTATCAATGATTGTAACTCAACGCCCCCCCCCCCCAATGGCGCCTGGGACAGGCATATAGAAATAGAGGAAGTCATCGTGATATGTCCTTCCGAAGGATTCAGGTCAGGAGAAGGAGAATAACGTACATATATAACATTTATTTAACGTGATCACTCTCCCATCCTTGTTATTATCTTCCCACAAACTCTCCTATCATTGTCCTTATCCTACTCACTGTCCTCAGATATTAAACGGTCCCCTGCTTAACAACATCCTACACTGTCAAATCATTTTAGCGCCTTGGCGGTCAATCCAAGCTGAGAGCATACATGGTTTCTGCTTTCGTGCAGGGCGAGAGCCAATCCGCTTCGAAAACTGCTGCCCTGTCTCTCATATATACCACGGCCCTATCCTGCCTTTCTTTCACCTGGAGAAAAAAAGTAAGAGAAAATAGATAAAAGGGGAGAAAATATTGGAAGTTTGCGAAAGAGACGCCAACCCGAAGGAAGGGAGCAGACGACAATGTAGTTCTATTGGTGGGTTCCGGCGTGTGGCGGTAAACATCGGCGTCCCGTGAGTCTTACGTAGGGCAGTCACAGATACCTGACTGGTACCAGCATCTAGGCTGGAAAGCAGCTAAGTGCATACGAGTGCAAGTCGGCCGCTTTTCTAGAAATGCCTGCACAGCCCAGACCCAGAAAGAGGACCACTTCCGGCTATTCCGACAAGCTGGGAAAATATTTAGCGACCCTCTTACAATAACGAGGTCAATCCACACAAAGTAAAAAAACATTGTAATGAAATTATCTGGAGCATTTGTTCGCGTTCTTCCCTAAAGATAGGGAGTACCCAATATGGAACTAAAACGTATCCAAGGAAATTACTATTTCATATCTATCAGACGCCAACGTCAAATGAAATAAATATGTGAATATATGCAGAAAGAGGGTATGGACGTTCAACTACTGAAATTCATATCAAAGTTGTCCAAGGATGAAGCAAACCTGGAACCAAGACCACGTAATCCTGGCAAAATTAGATTTCTTTAAAGACAACATAAAAGGGTTCTTCGAGAGTTTTATGTTGGCGGTAGAAGGCATTTCTGGCGTGATTGAGTAAGGGTTTTCTATCACTTCCTTTGGTAAAACACTAACAATTTCTATCAAAAGAACTTCATGGGAGTATGCTACTTGTCCTGCCACTAACATTTATGCACATAGTGCCAGAAGGAAGAACTGATTACAATTTTCAGATGTCGTCAATTAACAATAACAAAAGAAAAAAGAAAACAAAAACACCATAGTTTGCCCACGAGGAAATTACTTGTGCATCACAAGCAGTCACCCAACTTACACTTTCACAAGATTACAGCCTAATATCCTTTCCTTTGACAATTTAAATCGTTCATACCGTTTCCTCAAGGCCAACGCCTTTGGTGCAGGATTCATGAAACGGCGTCGTTCTGAACCAGTCTTTTACATAAATTGTGACCATCGTGAATTCATTTGCTGCTAGGTCAAATCAATTATATAAACTGGCTGAAGGGGGTTCCGGACCTTTTTGTACTTGCAACAAGACCCTTTCGGAGATAACAGATGAAAGCCGCTGACAGGAAAGGTCATGCACATTTACAAAGAGATGTTTCTAAGGTCAGCTTATACGTGGACAAATGCTGTAAAATACGTCACGTTCCTTTAAAAAATGCAATGTAACAGAAGATTAAGAAAGTTTACAACTGGAGAGTGGAAAAACCTCAACCTCACAGTGGAGGAAAATGCATGTAAAACATATATCATATGTACTTTTTTTTTGTAACCTCGACTATATACAAAACAAGAGGACAAAATAGAAAATTCAGTGGGTGAATGACAATTGTTAAAACCTTTTTTGTCAGGAGAGATAAAGCAAATGATCTCATCAAGCAAAATGCAAAAGAATATAATTGACTATCATCTAGATTTTGTTTATCCCCCAAAAAACTTCCAGTTATCCATAATTGAGATTTATTTCCAAGTCTCAGGGAACAATGGCGAGTTGGATTCACATAGAGTGACACACTTGGTACACAGTCTCAGACATATTTCCAGTGAAAATCTTATTAGATTCTGTACCTTGTTAGAGGTAAGTGTTGCTGACAATTGCAAGGAAAATGACTTGTTTCAAGGAAATGGAACCCTACAATCCAGAGAAGATTGGGTTCCAGTACCGAATTTCAGCAGGACTTGCTCAGATCAACACCCTGTGGTATCCATGAATCCCACAATGTGAATCCCATTTAAAGGGAGGAAAATCCCATTAAAAATCTAAAGGTGTACACAGATTTGCCAAGAGATTTTCAACCCACCTCCTGCTGGGGAGTGCGACGCCTGCGCAGATTTTGTCGCCAACTTTTCCCATCCCCCCCCCTGCTGCGTGGCTGCACCCCCTTGCGATATTTTCTGTGCAAAATTTCAAGCACATATCGAGGGAAAGAAATCATAGTGTCCGATGCTGAGCTCCCGACACCCTACGATAGACTTAACGAAGTGTGCATCGAGATGCATCCTTGGGTGTTACAGTTACAGATGAATGCTGACTTTCCAACAGAACATCGATTATGTGTCGGAGGTGCATCATAAGGCCTGTCGTAGTGTATCCGAAGCTTAGTGGACGCAGGGCCTTAAGTGGGATTCTCACGATATGATTCATGTACCTTACTGGGTGTTTGTCGGAGACAAATCCTGCTGAGATTCCGTATTGAACACAATTTCTTTCTTTAAATTGTAGGGTTCCATTTCCCTGAGACGTGTTTGCCCCTGCAATCGTTTGCGACATTTACCCCTAAAATGGAAGAGAATCTCAATGAGATTTTGAAATCTGTGAGGTATATGAATCCCACCGTGTGAATTCCACTTTACACTCCACCTACCAAATGACAATTAAAGCACACTCCCATGGAAAGATATCAGCAAGGGAACGGAATTCTGTACTACGCAGCACTGCCCGGTTAACGTGGTGAACAAATCTTTACCAAAATGAAATGGCACAGGTCATGGTCAGCACGCATACTGACCTATGGGAGTGGGGAATGCACAGGTGGATTTCACAGGGAACCCTGTAATGGGAAAAACAAACTCTTCGACCAATACACACCTTCCCACATTCCCCTTTGCGTGCGATTTGTCCCTGCGATTTGTACCTTGTGAAATTTCCCCGGGTAAAATAGCACAAGGTACATGGATTCGGACGTTGCGTCAGCGGCGAATAAAATATTTTCCTCAACCGGACCACGGAGACTTGTATCACAAGGAACCCCAGGATCCGGCGGAAAAGGTTTCTAATAAGATATCACGAGGTGTAGTCTTTGTGACCATTTTCCTGCGAACTTGTACCACCCCCTTTGACCAACCACTGATGGGCAAAGTCGCAGGAGATTCCCCGCGGGAATTGGAGAAAATCGCTTGCGACTTTCAAATTGAACCTGTTTAATTCTGCCTTTGCGATATTATACCTTTTTATGACACCCCCTACAGGGGGGGGGGGGGGGGTGTCGGCTGGTATCAGGCCAATATGGTTATAAGGTCGCATAGTTATCTGTTCACATGTGTATTAGAGGGAACCATGTTCCGGTGACAGAAAGTGATAGTTACGAGGCAAAGCTCGGAAGAATTACTGCCCAAGGCCTTGGCCGAGTGCAATGATTTTTTCCAAGCCTCACCAACACTGAATACCTGCAGGGTTATTCAGATTAATTGGTGATCTCGCTATGCCTCACTCCTACACGCCGTAAATAAGCTATACATGCACTCATGCATCTGCAGTGTCATTGAGCTCGCCACAAACTTTGCCTGGGTGGATGGCCCAACGAGACCCGGGAGGTGTCTTATAGTAGTGTAGTGGCTGGTTGTTGGGTACAGCCGATGCTCATCCCGAGCACCACAATAGTTTTGTTCCAGAATACCATGCTGATGCTTGTCACACTCGCAAACCTGCAGGCCTGTTTTACCAGAGCCTCACAGCACTGCTGCGCTGCCTGGGATCACAGAGGAAAGTCCCGGCCGCAAGTTCCATCCACCTACTGATACCCGGGATTCTGGACTCCATCAGAGGGGTGGACCCAAAAGTCAACCCCCTCCTTCCAGAGATCCGGGACTCACTAAACCCCGCCGAGGGAACCCGAAGGGAGCGGAGACAGAGCCCGTAGAGGAACCGCACATAGTTCCTCCACCCCCATCGAGGTGTGGTGTAGGGTATTGAGGTGTGATGTTGAGGTGATGGGCCTGGAGAGTGAGGTGTTGAAGGGGTTTTGTGAACAAGGGCTTTGGTACCTTTGACGCATCATTACCCCTACCCTGGATAAAAGGAGAGAAGCAGGGGCTTGGGAACATAAAATTTTATTGAATTTTATATGTGTAAAATTTTATGCCGACCTTATTGGACGACATATGAATATGATATTAATATGAGTAATAAGGTAAATGTAATTGACAAATGGAGTAACGGTCAATTATGATAAGAAAATATGATATACAATATAAATGTTAATTGTACGTGATACAATACATGATAAATTGTATATTGTAAATAAAAATGGCCTATGTGAGTAGGAAAAGGATAAAAGGGGGGCCTACGTGAGTAGGAAAAAGTAGTGAGGTTGAGGGTGGGTGGGACGAGAAAGACTGGAGTAGGTGTGTACTGCAGTACAGCTGGAGAAGAAGTGAGACTGGGACCGATGGCGTGGCCGCGCTCGTGACTGGCAGTACGTGTGAGAGCCGCTAGGGGGCAGGAGGGGCGCTCGTGTCGCGCGAGAGGGGGGAACACCAGGGGGAGCAATGACCACCCCTGACCAACGGCCATGGGTAACCCATTACCCCTACCCTGGATAAAAGGAGAGAAGCAGGGGCTTGGGAACATAAAATTTTATTGAATTTTATATGTGTAAAATTTTATGCCGACCTTATTGGACGACATATGAATATGATATTAATATGAGTAATAAGGTAAATGTAATTGACAAATGGAGTAACGGTCAATTATGATAAGAAAATATGATATACAATATAAATGTTAATTGTACGTGATACAATACATGATAAATTGTATATTGTAAATAAAAATGCCAAAGATCCATTAAACAAGGAGAGGGTGGGAGGGAGTAATTTAAGAGTTTTTGTTGAGTAGGGACTGTACCAATGCCCGGTTGACAGAGTCGGCGTCATTGTTCGTTATGTACGTCCTATGGGCGTTGGACCCCCAGCCGCCATACCTCTGGATGGAGAGTTCCAGCATACCGGCCTGGTATGCCTGGGTCGCTGCGGCCTTGCGAAGTCCATGCAGCGTAAAGGTAGGCGGCTGTTGGGCTACTTGTAGGAGGGCTTTCCACTCTTTAGTGAGGATCCTGGTCGTAACGGTCGCTCCGTGTACGTGCTGGAGGAACGGGTCCTCGGGGCTGGCCGTAGGGGACGCCACCAGCATCTGGCGTGTAGCACGTACCGGGCAGAACCGTGGATCGGGTGACTCCTGCAGCGTGACCGTTTTCTCCTCCCCCACGTGCTGCATATTTTTGGCGGCTTTCACCCGGACAGTCACGTGTCGACGGCCGACCACCACATCCCGGCGCGACAGGTGTCGTGCCGCGTCGTACCTCGAGGCCGTCGGGGGCGCTACTTCGCTCTGCCTCAGAGCCGCGTAGTAAATGATCAGGATAGCGGCCCGTAGAGCGAGGTGAATTGGTGAGTCCGTAAGGGCCGCGAGGACGGCTCGGATCACGGCCAACGGCACTGGAGGTTTCACGTTGGGCTGATACGTCTTGTTTCGCCGCATCGCCTCGAGGGCCCGCCTGATCCGGAAGTCCTCCGTGGGTGCGACATCCCCTCCCGTCAGTCGCAGGTGCGACCACACGTGTGAGAGGTGATTCGCGACCGTGGCCGGCGAGGGGGCGTGGTCCGCGACGTATTCGAGGTACGCCGTGGTAAAGCTCACCGTGGGCCTCTGCGGGTCGGCCCCCATCCGCCGGCAGAACGCGAGGTAGGTCGCGACGGCGCTCCGCTGGTTCGCGACCGTTCCGGGGGCACGTGCCTCTGATTGGCGAGCAGATGCCCTCGTCTGGAGACAGCGTAGCGCCGGATCTGCACATGAGACGTAAGACAGGAATAAATGCCGCGTGAGTACATGGGGTAACTTCAGTGAGGGAATGAAATTTGGTGAAGGTGGCCGCTTTGTCAAATTCCCTCGAGGTCAGGTGAGCACGGCTGAGGGCATCCGCCACGGTGTTGAGTGCCCCCGGAACGTGCGTGTAGATGAAGTCGATCTGTAATTTTGCCTGGACCATCCAGGCTTGATGGGCACACTCCGCAAGGACTGAGTTCCTTGCCCGTCCGGATGTGAGTGCCTGGACGGTGCCCAGGTTATCACAGAAGATTTCTACCCGCGTGCCTCGATCCCGGTCGGTGAGGAACGTATTCATCGCGAATATGGTGTTAAGTGCCTCGAGCTCGGCGATACAGTCGACGGGGTCGCTGACAGGGCACACCTGCCCGGAGTACGAGTACTTCCCGTCTGTACCTCCGATGCCCGAGAGGCACGCATCGACAATGATACACTTGGTAGGCGGGCCGCGAGGTATGAGGGCGTGGCCGTTCCAGCCCTCAGCGAAGCGGAGGAACCATTGCAAGTCCTGCCGCATCTCGGCGTTGATATTGACGTAGAAGCCGGACATCCTCCGTAGGGCCTCGAGCAATTTACTCACGAACGGCCGGGCCGGCCGTATGCACTTCGACACGTGAAGTATTTTGCCGAGGACCGACTGGAGTTGGCGTTTCGTCAGTGATCGTTTAGCGGCGACCGCCCTTACATGCGCCCGTACGTCCAGCAGCTTGTCCTCGGGGATGGTGAGGGACATCTTCGGGGCATTGATGCCCAGCCACGTAACGACCGGCGCCGGGGACTGTGCCTTCTCCCGTGCCTCCGGGAGCCCGAGTTCTTTGAAAAGCTCACGGGCGATGTTAAAGTCGGCGGTCGCCTTGGCCCGGCTCGGGGACAGGATGATCAGGTCGTCCAGGTACATATATGCCTCGACCCCCTTCTGGCCGAGGATACCCACGATGCAGTCTGCCACGCACTGCATGTGGTACGAGGAGGCACGGGCACCAAACGGCATGGCCGTATCACAGAAGTACCCGTCCTCCCATGCAAAGCATAACAACGGCCAGTCGAGGGGGTCGCACCTGAAATTCTTATATGCCCTGGCGATGTCGATGGTGGACATATAGCTACCGGGCCCGGAGGCCACCAGGCGGCCGACGAAGCTGTCGACGGTCGGGAGGCAGTGGTCGCGCTCCTGCCCGTAGACTGAGTTTTTGATGATATACCCATTGACACTTTGTTCCTTAGGGTATGTCATATCCGTAATGACACGTCGGTCGTTGGAGGCCCGTTTTTCGCGTGTCATTAACGGCGACACGTGGCACCAGGGTGAGAACGGGGGTTCCTGGAATGGTCCCAGTAGGTTACTGTGCCCGCGTTCCTTCTTAATGAACTCTCTGATGTGCTCTGGGTACCCCGTGGCGCTGGGGTGGTTGGGTACCCCTCGGGTGTCGCTGGTCGGCCCGATGTACCCCAGAGGAAACCCGTAGCGCACGAAGTCCAGTAGCTCCCTCCTCTCCGGTGCCTCCCCGAGGTAACGTACCCAGGCCGGTACGTTGAGATCGGATGGGAGCTCGATCCGTGCCCCCAGCGCGTTTGGCAGCCCGGTTTGCCGCACCTCCGAGTAGATGTATGCGTGTCCCGGCGGCCCGGGCCCGGCGAAGTCCGGCCAGTGGGCCCGCCTGTGGTCCGCGAACGCCCCGGGGTCCGTCCGGAGGCCGGGGGAGGGGACACCGGTCTCACAGACCTCCCTGATGGCCGAGAAGTCTGGTGGAGCGGCTGTGTCCATTTCCCCCCGGGGCAATTGCCGAGGCAATTGCTCGCTGTACACGCTATCACCGATAATACTGGGAGTGGATTCAGTGG
This sequence comes from Alentia gelatinosa, assembly GCA_950022655.1. Lineage (NCBI taxonomy): Eukaryota > Metazoa > Annelida > Polychaeta > Phyllodocida > Polynoidae > Alentia > Alentia gelatinosa. The sequence goes on from OX465580.1 coordinate 106,159,330, forward strand.
GCGTGTCGTAAGCGTCCTTTGTGTTGGCCACGTGTCCGGCGGGAGGTGTTGTTGACACGTGGGGTGTTGCGTCACCCCTGCTGCACCCTTTGATCGTTAAGCCCCCCTTCCGCTGTGGTGCGCACGTACTGGGCGGGGGGGGCGAGCGACGCGCCTCGCTCACTCGCGGGGCGCGTCCGGTCCGTTTTTTGAACTCTGTTGTGGGAGTGCTTTGGTGTCGGCGGCGCGAGCCGAGTGTCCGGCGTGGTGCATCCGGTGTGGTGTGGGTTACAGGCGTGGATGGAGTGTGTGCACATCCTGCCGACCGAGTCGCAGAAGGAGCACACATGTAACCATTTAATTCCCCGCTCCTGGTGGCCGTTGCGCTGCCGACACCCCCTCTCCGAGTTGTATGCCCGGCATGGTAGCTCGTGCCCTCCGGACTTCTCTTCTCCTTGACTCGCACCGTTTCCAGCCGTAGGGGTCATGGCCAGACGAACCCGTTCATCCTGGATTCGTACATGATCCGACCAATAAATACGTCCTGCCTCCACCTGGTCAAAAATGAAGTTGGACCAACGGCGCACGCCGGCCCACGGCCGTGCCTGCGCGTCCACGGAGACCTGGTGGAGGTGGCGATACATATCCTTACGGTCACACTCCTGGGTAGCACGGTCGTCCTCCATGAGGGCCAGGAAAGCACTGATGTACTCTAGGGGGCCCAGCATACCCCTGACCTCGAGTTTCTGACTGAGGGTATATATGCCCTCACGGTCCACAAACATGAACGGCTTGGAAATTAAACGAGAGGTGGTCAAATCTGAGGCCAACTTACCAGCCGTTCTCTCATGTCGTAGGGCCTCACGGTCGAGCTCCCTTTGTAGCAAATCCTCCGGCACGTACTGCTCCCGCAGCTGCCTCGGTGGTGGTAGCCGTGCGGTCTGCTCGTGCGCCCATTCCCTGGTCCGGGCCTCCACGGCTGTCGGTTCCGTCGGCGGCCTCGACCTCGAAGCCCGGGACGAGGATCGTTGGCGAGACATTCTGTTGATTGCCTCCATCATGGTATCCATCTTGTTCTCCAGGGCGGTCATCCTCGAGGACTTAATGGTCGACCCGTTGTCGGAGACCGACGCCACGTGGTCCGTGCCCGTTTGTCTCGAGTCTGAGACCGTACCTTCGGTGTCTGGTCCTTGGGATGGTCCAGCGACGGGATTACTGCGCGTATTCGGTGGACCCATGTTGGTCTCTTCTCCTCACTCGTGATGCGTGTTCCTCGTGATAGAATGGACGTGCCGGCCTGTACTCGTGGAGTATGAGGCTGCGAGCACGTGGCCAAAAAGACGAGAAAGACTGGAGTAGGTGTGTACTGCAGTACAGCTGGAGAAGAAGTGAGACCGGGACCGATGGCGTGGCCGCGCTCGTGACTGCGCAGTACGTGTGAGAGCCGCTAGGGGGCAGGAGGGGCGCTCGTGTCGCGCGAGAGGGGGGAACACCAGGGGGAGCAATGACCACCCCTGACCAACGGCCATGGGTAACCGTTTAATTGCCAGGTGAACATTGCATACTGCTGAAAAGGTGTCGGTGGCCGCCTTGGCTTTGATCGTACATCCTCCAAGGTCACACATACATTGTGAACAGTAATGGCCTACCAGCTACTATGACCTTCAATTGATGATATTCTTATGATTCTAATCGTTACACCTTTTTTATATTTACATTGCCAAATATGCTTTATCACCCATTACATTTTACCCATAATATTTGAATATTGCAATCCTTACTTGTGGCGGCGGTTGCGGGCTGGTGGTATGAAATGACATCTCTCGAAAGAGTTATTATAGGCATAAATACTGAAGCATAAATGGTTGAATCGGGGCTTAGATTTGCATGGTATTTTAGGAGTACCGCCTACATACTAATTAATCTATAAAGCAGATGTCCTATAAAAAGTAAATTTAGTTATTAAGTTAAATACACATTCTATATATCGCATGACGAGTCCGAAATGCATAGGTGCCCATCTGGCGTTGCCATCGACGCGCAAAAGAAACGCGAGGCTTTACATTTTACATACATGCCAGAGAAAACTGTCAGTAGTAAATACTGTATTGCCCTGGGGCTCCTACAACTCCTGCTGCCGAGTTGACCGCCATGTCTTCAGTTTGCTTTACATTAAAACCAGCAAACTGAATGAAAGTACATCGCGCCTTGTGCATCCTCAGGCTACTCTTCTTCTGCAGAGGCTACCTGAGGTCAGCTTCCTGAATTCAGTTATGAGAATCTCCTTCTCTAATTCTCAGATTAGGCTGTTTGAAAATGTCCTCTTATGTGCATGGGAAATGGTTAAATCATCAAATAGGATGTAGCGCAAAGGCAATCCCTATCGATTTTGGGGACCGTACTTCCCATGTCCTTGAAAGATAACTATTTTTTCTCAAGAATTTTTCAACAGGATTTCTCAAGATTGGTTTAGGACTTGGCCTCGGGCCTGTTGTCCCATACGCAGAATACATTCTGCAGTTGACTAAAGGGATGCAGCCGATCGTGCAAGGAAATCATACTCGGAGTCCCTTGAAAAATATATTTAATTAAACAAACTGATTTTTTTGGTGGTAATATTCTTCTGGAATTCAAGTCGCAATGCTGGATGCCCATAGACCATTCCAACGCACTACGTCGTGAAATGTTGTCGTCAGATGGTGCCACTTGTTCACAGTGGACACTATCTGCATGAGGTGCCTTGTGTAGGTTTTACTTAAACATGGCTTCGCGCTTGTTCACCTAAATGCTTAGAACTACATATAGTTGATTTCTGTTACCAATGAGTTGGTCAATATTAAGTTATGATATCATAATCCTATGGCGCTAGAAACCTTTGGGTATTTATTTTCAAGATCGAGTGTATAGTCTTATTGATCCCATTATTATCCACATTGTACTTCGCCTCAGTGGAACTCCACCAGTGTTAATCAACGTTAATCTAGATTTCCACTAATTAATGCAATTAAAGTTCGATGATACAAAACAATCATACACATCAAACCATTGCTGTAATTCCCTTCTTCCAATATGTGGTTACATAATGTAACGTTATTTACTGAGAACTGGAGGACCTTAACATTAACACTTGTGGTTCCCATTGTCTGACGCGGAGGCCCTTGATGTACACCATCCAACGCATTTTATAAAAGATAAAAACACATTACATTAACAATTTTCGGTGAGTACAATTTGTTCTCTGCAATTGGACACTGCATCAGCAATGCCTTTATCGTTCGTAAAACTTTTGTTTTAAAAATATGAATCGGACAATATGTTTACGCCCATGTCTGTGTACACAGGTCTCTGTGTATAGGGGCGAATATAGTCAGTATATCTCTAATGTTTCTTTCGCTTAGCCGTGAAACTTCGGACTAGTACAGCTCAAATACCTTAAAATGAACAGCGTTATAGTTTATCAGATTCACAAAGCCATTAGCGTCTGAAGTATACATTTGTTTCTAGAAGGGCAGTCCATACAGGAATTATGGATGTGGTATTTCTGCTACATCAATACATTTCATCCAACTTTCATTTCTCCCTTTTCCATTTCCATTGGTCTTTAAGTTGTAGGATAAGAGCAATGGCCTTCATCAAAGTGTCCCTCGCAGACTGAAGTACACAGTCTCTTCTCTTAAGCTGCACATATATTGCCATTGTAGAAGGACAGGTTCTCAGTTGGTTCTTTCTGCCTTTTTTTCTTCTTAAACTGGAACATCTACTTCTGACAGTGTCAAAAGTTACTTCCCGTTGTGTGATCAGTATATATATATATATATATATATATATATATATATATATATATATATATATATATATATATATATACATACATATGCAAGAGTGCAATACAACATTTCTACAGCAGAAGGTTAAGTAATTTATGTTTGTATAATAAATCTATGCAGCTCAAACCAATGCCTAATACATTTGGTAATATTTAAGATATTGAACAAGTATAAACATCATAGCTAGTATAGGTTCATGAGTAAATGAAAGCTTGGTGTGGTTAGGAGACTGTCTTCAGTCCCCATACCCTCCACCTACTCCTCCCCTTTTTGCGAAGATAATGTAGGGGTCAGGGTAGTCAAGCAGCGTTTGATTCACTTCACGTTAGGTGGTGTGAGTGCCGATCCCCACTGTGCAGTAAGGCTGGCAGACCCATGTATGCAAATACTGTGGGGTCGCCCGCATTACATAACTCAGCCAGTATAGGCTGAGTCCTCAGTAGGTCGACAGGTATTCTCGTGGTGCCTCCCTGTTGAGTGAATGCCTGGAGCCTCGGTATTGGTTAGGTTTCCCTGTAAACCTAACAGCAGTGAAGAAACCAGAATCTCTTCCCTAGCTTTACTTGGTGTCCCGCAGCACCAAGGAACTGTGACGGTCAGTTAGTAATAAGGCTACCAAAAGCCGAAACGTTGTGAAACCTGTTTGTTCAAATAAAGCCATCACTTGAAACCGACTACGGATTGCTGTGGAGTTGTGCTTGTTCTAAAAACTAGTAATAAAATCAAATATACCTGAAGTGTCTGGAGTCTGGCTTTCTGTCTTAGGCTAAGCTTGGTAGTAGATCCCACATTTCCCAGCCTACCTCGGATCATATCGAACCAACCCGTACGGAAGTGGTAGCACGGGGTAGTGACCTTGTCTCCGCCACTGGGAAGGTAGAAATACCGCGGAGAGTGGTTAGTACACTCTCAACGACCAGTGGTCCGCTACAATTCCAAGGACTCTCGGGTGTGTTAGGGGAAGTCCAAAGTTATAAAGTAGTTTTATTTCTTGATAATGTCCATAATTCAAGACTTGTATAGGAGTCGTTGAACTTGTCGCAGGCAAATTACGTAACCCCTCGCTCGATCCCCGGCCCTCGAGGAGAGGGGGTGGAAGGTATAAGTCCTAAGGAAATCGGTTTACACCTACTGACAGAGATTATGCACCCGCCAACTGAGTTAGAATTTGGGAACAGTGCGTCCTGTTGTCCCTCAGTGAAACTGCTCCTCCACAATACTGCCCCTGAATCAAATTGCATCAAACCCTACTGCCCCTCATTATACTGTCCCGAAGCTATACTGCTCCATAACCATACTGCCCCTCAAACATTCTGTTGTTCAACCATACTTCTCCTAACTATACTGCCTCTCACCCATACCACCCCTTGACCATGCTGTTCCTCACCATACTGTCCCTTTACCATACCCCCCTAACCAAAAATGCTCCTGAATCATATTGCCCCTCCACCATACCGCCCTTAAACCATACTGTCCTCAACATAGTACCCCTCTGCCATACTGCCCCTCAACCATACTGCCCCTAAATCACACTGTCCCTCACTATAGTACCCCTATAAAGAGCAGAATAGTTTGGGTCAGTACAGTTGTGGGGCAGTAACGTGAGGACCAGTATGGTTTAGGGCCAGTATCCTTCAGGGCAGTGAGGTTGAGGGGCAGTATGATTTAAGGGCAATATTGATTAAGGGCAGTATGGTTGAGAGACAGTATGGTAGAGCAGCAGTATGGATTAAGGGCAGTATGGTAGAGAAGCAGTATGGATTAAGGGCAGTATGATTGTGAGGCAGTATGGTAGATGAGTGGAAAAGCGTAAGGTTGAGATGCAGTATTGCTGAGGAACAGTATGGTGGTTGAGGGGTAGTATAGGTGAGGGGCGATACAGTTGAGGGGAAATATGGGTGAGGGGCAGTATGGACGGGTATGGGTAAGGGGTAGTATGGTGAGGGGACAGTATGGTAAAGGGGCAGTAGGATGGAGGGGCAGTATTGTAAAGCGGCAGCATGGTGGAGGGACAGCATTCTAGAGGGGCAGTATGGTGGAGGGGCAGTATGGTAGAGGGGGAGCATAGTAGAGGGGCAGTTTAGTAGAGGGGAAGTATGGTAGAAGGGCAGTATGGTAGAGGGACAGTATAGTAGAGGGGCAGTATGGTGGAGGGGAAGTATGGGGAAGGGGCAATATGATTCAGGAGCAATTATGGTTAAGGGGCAGTCCGGTTACATACTATAAGGTAGAGATTAAACTGTAATCTCAATAGATATATTATTTTTTATTGTGAAGAAAAGATACAAGACACTGATAAAATCAGTGTATTGTCCACTAATCGCTGTCCTCAACATAGTACCCCTCTGCCATACTGCCCCTCAACCATACTGCCCCTAAATCACACTGTCCCTCACTATAGTACCCCTATAAAGAGCAGAATAGTTTGGGTCAGTACAGTTGTGGGGCAGTAACGTGAGGACCAGTATGGTTTAGGGCCAGTATCCTTCAGGGCAGTGAGGTTGAGGGGCAGTATGATTTAAGGGCAATATTGATTAAGGGCAGTATGGTTGAGAGACAGTATGGTAGAGCAGCAGTATGGATTAAGGGCAGTATGGTAGAGAAGCAGTATGGATTAAGGGCAGTATGATTGTGAGGCAGTATGGTAGATGAGTGGAAAAGCGTAAGGTTGAGATGCAGTATTGCTGAGGAACAGTATGGTGGTTGAGGGGTAGTATAGGTGAGGGGCGATACAGTTGAGGGGAAATATGGGTGAGGGGCAGTATGGACGGGTATGGGTAAGGGGTAGTATGGTGAGGGGACAGTATGGTAAAGGGGCAGTAGGATGGAGGGGCAGTATTGTAAAGCGGCAGCATGGTGGAGGGACAGCATTCTAGAGGGGCAGTATGGTGGAGGGGCAGTATGGTAGAGGGGGAGCATGGTAGAGGGGCAGTTTAGTAGAGGGGAAGTATGGTAGAAGGGCAGTATGGTAGAGGGACAGTATAGTAGAGGGGCAGTATGGTGGAGGGGAAGTATGGGGAAGGGGCAATATGATTCAGGAGCAATTATGGTTAAGGGGCAGTCCGGTTACATACTATAAGGTAGAGATTAAACTGTAATCTCAATAGATATATTATTTTTTATTGTGAAGAAAAGATACAAGACACTGATAAAATCAGTGTATTGTCCACTAATCGCTGGGGGAGGGCAAAAACCAAAGAAACCGAGTGTGGCACCCCCCCCCCCCCCCCCCCTACAAGCCTCACCAAGTGATTACTGTATTTACTTTGTCTGCCCTTGTCGGCCAACCGATCAACCCTTATTTCCCAACATTCCGTTGTCGCCGACTACATTCATCAACATGTTGATAAACTGATCCCCACCGATTTTGAAACATTGAAACCATAACTTGTCGGTGACAAAAGGTCGTCTGAAGGAGGTGGTTTACTAGTCGGTGGGTAGCCTTGCCTAGCTGTCCTACATCTACCGACTCCTTTAGGATGGCTTGGCTGAGACAAATTATCCTCCGTTTGTCACCGACAAACGTACACAAACGTTCCGAAGTAGGTAGATGGGCATTGGCCTTAATGCTTTTTACTGTTTTTTCCTAGTTTGTTGAGATTGCAGCACAAAGGAAGACTATTTGCGTTGCTAGAAATCAAACAGATATCTAGTTAGAACAGATGCAGCGATTAACATGTCTATTGTGTATACATCTTATTTCTCTATAAGCCCATAGCAATGGCACTATTAGTGGTTACCCTTTCAACGCAAACTCCATCCTTAGTAACACCCAGAAAAAGGTATTTGATATTGTCTTTAGTGGACATTTGCTGATATATAATCAAGTCACGGGTATACATGTACGGGATATACTTAGAACTAAATAAGCTTTTCAGTAAAAAAAAAAAAAGGAAAAAAAAAGGTTTTCGTATAAATCTAGATATTTCACTGTCATAGTTGTCTTAGTGAAACAGTTCATATCTATATCAGCTTGAAGGTTGGGAGAAAAGGTTGGCGAGTCGCAGTGAAACCTGAATTAGATTCGCCCTGAAGGCTGAGAATGACGATCAGGTGTCGTGTGTCATTAAGTCTTCTTTAATTACCCCTTGTGGAACTACCTGGTGGACACCTCCCCTCCATAGGGGGGAGTGCAGGGAGGCCCGGGGCGCTAGTCACACCCTACAGCCGTGATAACCGTACTGATGATGTTCCCAAGGCTGACTCGGTGAGAAGTGGTGAACGCCCAGTCATCAGGAACTCCTGGGAATGCAGCAAGAAGTACACCCCTGTTGCGGCTGGGCATACTGATGACCCTAGGATCCTGGGAACCACGAGGGCGACCAGAGGTTCTGAGGGAGAGTGGGTCTCGGTGACTTCAAAAGGCACTGGATAGAGGGTATCGACCTTATGCCCAATGTCCATCTACCGATTTTGGAACATTGATATGCCTTTGTCGGAACGGTAATTTGTCTCAGGAGAGGTATCTTAATGGAGTCGGCCCTAGTCGGTAGATGTAGGACAGCTAGGCAAGGGTGGCCGACACGGGCCGATGGGTTTTGTAATCTGCCTGTAACAAGTTCACCGACTCCTATACAATTTGGGAACTGTCATTCAACCCTGAATCGGTAGATGTGTATTGGGCTTTAAGCCTGATGCCCATCTACCGATTCAGGGTTGAGCGATTAGTTTCCAAATCGTATAGGAGTCGGTGAACTTGTCGCAGGCAAATTATGTAACCTTCTCTTGACTGGCGGACATTGAGGAGATGGGGTGGTGGATATTAGTCCTAAGCAAATCGGTCTACTAATCGTTGGCTGACCCTTGCCTAGCTGTCCTACATCTACCGACTACGACCGACTCCATTAGGATGCCTTGGCTGAGACAAATTACCGTCCGTTTGTCGCCGATAAAGGTACATAAATGTTCCAAAATCGGTAGATGAGTATTTGGCTTTACCCTGTGTTTACACTAGAGGATTATTGGTGGCGATTTTTGAATTTTTCACCACCTGACGTCCCAGCAATAAAAGGTTATAAATCGTCTAGCGTAAAACCAAGTGCCTGTCGACTGCAGGTCGTCTAATTACATCATATCACATAATTTGGTATCTATACAACTATACAACATGCTCTGATGCCGGCGAACATTTCGATCCGGCTTGAATTAGTCATCTAGATATGTGGCGATTAATCACCGAGGTGCGTTTCCAAAATAAGTCATCTAGTGTAAACACTGGCGGAAACTCTTGGGTCGATAACTATTACGGCCGAGATTGTATTATCGAGCACCACTTTCTGACGAATCTTGGCTCGATGATCTACAGTCGCCATGTTTTTAGTTGTCTAGTGTTAACGTCGGGTAAAGTTGCCTTATGTCTTAACTGGCATCGGTTGAGAACTTGTCTGGAGCAACCTGGAGGCTAGATCGCTAGAGGGAGGGGAGCTCCCCAGTCGAAGTCATTAAGAAATATTAATTAGCACAAGACAACGAGGGCTATGGGCAATAGGCCTATATCAGATATATTTGTGAGGCATTCCTTATAAATTGTATGTGCAAAAATAGTCTGAAGGGCACATCCACTATTTGGTTCCGCAAATAACCTGAACAAGTAAAGCACGGGGGCACAGTCCCCGGATTTGCAGGTTGGGATTTTTAGTGCATGAGACCCCTCTTCAATAGTGATTGTCTCTTCAATCTGAGGTTATAGTGGATGCCTCGTGAGGTGGGTTTGAATTGATATATGAGTGTTTGTCATGGTCTAACAGAGGCTGGTCGACGGGTTGTTTCTGGTGTACTTAGGCTTGTGGAAGGCTGAGCTCGGTGCGTTGCCTACTAGTGCCTGCAATGCCCTTGTGGGTGAGGGGATCGGGCGATTAGAATTCTAGTTTGGCAACCAACCTCTGTCTACGATAAAGGCGGTCTGGTTAAAATGGTCTGTATATGGGATCACTCTGGGTGCGCCTCAAACCAAATAGATGTATTTAATAGATAAGATTCATGGCTCAACAAATGGATAATGAAATCTAGCTTCATGGTGGTTTTATTCAAAAATACACACAAAAGGAAATAATAAATTGGCTTCGATGTTATGACTAAACTAGTCCGTTTACAGAACGCACCACCTAAAGCCTATAAGACATCGACATCTGTTCCCGATTCATCCCGACCATCGGCTTGGTGAGAATCGGGGATAAAAAGTCGATGTCTTATACCTTTAAGACATCGACATGTAGACTGTTCCCGATCACACCTCCTCCTTTTATAACCTCGTAATTTGGACCCGATTTAGATCAAAGAGAGCAGGCGGGAGCCGGGCCCGGCTGGCCCCTGGGTCGGGTGATAGGTATATATAGCAATAATGCAAAGTTTGATAACTTCCTTTCTATTTAAAATATCACAACATGGATTTCAGATCTATAATCACCTGTCTCCCCTACACATCGGTATAAAATACTTGGGTATAGAATGAGGGGATTCAAAGCATCACTATATAAGCGGCATACTCAGAATCGGGAACAGTCGCTGAAAGTGCGTACATCGAAATCTTAAGGTCGGGGAGAGTCGGTCACATCTGACATGGTAGTAATGCCCGACGCATCGGGAAAAGCAATAAAATCGGGTCAGTGAAGTGCGTACATCGAACCGATTGACACAGATTGTCACAGACCCGACGGATCCGTCGGGCAAAGGTAGAATCGGCCACAGCGGTCGGGTCGATCTCTTATAGGCTTACGGTCCGTAAAGGTCTAACAGAGCACGGCTACAATTTGCCTGTTCCCTCTAATTTTAGGACCTATGCTTGAAGAGATATACTCTGGTTACTGGCAAATCACTCAGGGCAGTATAGTACCAGCGGAGGCAGGAATTCCTGCCTCAAATAGCACCCCCTAACAGCCTTAGTTTGAGCCTGTGTGCCCTGGCCCTGGCGATAACAGACTGTACTAGAGTCTATGACTAAACACACTCTCCAAGCAGTACGAAAAACTGGTAGGAGAGGAACAAACGGGTCCCGCTACTGGATCAAGGCGGCCGCTTATTCGACCCAACAAGAGCTAACTTTGTGTAGCTCTGGTTGCCAGTGTATTGGAATCCTCTCACAAGGGAGCAGCGAAGCATGGACCATTTCTAAAAAGTATTTTCGGACTCGGCCTCATCCCGGCCTTGGTGGGTGTATCAGGCGGAAATCATATTCAAAATATTAAGTTTTTGGTGTTGCCTTACGATGGCTCTTGTAAATGTATGATGTAATGTGCATATGTAATAATCGTTTTCCGCTCTGATTTCTGCAATCACAGATCTCATATATCATTGTAAAGCCCACTTAATAGAGCCGGTTTGCGCTATTTACCCTCCTGATCAACCGACAATGATTGCATCGTAAGTGGCCATTTATGGAGCAGCTTATCAGGGCCATGGTTAATAATTGAAATAGTAGAGCACCTTTAGTGCTTGGCTGGTCAGAGTAGTACCCAAATCATAGTAAGATATATCTAGTAATTTTTTGTATCATCCTTTGTATATATCACGTCCCCTCTGAAAACCAATGGGACTTACAATACCACTACCCATTATTCAACACTGTCAGCTCAATGTATAAGTAATTGAAATCCATTGTATACGGAATCAAAACCAATGTATTGTATAGCAAGAAAATAGTCTGTAATGATATTCCATTTCATATGGTAATTCCTGGGTTTAGTTTACTCGAGAAGATCCTTCTCCTACCATGTCTATGTGGTGTGGGAATTAAAAGAACTCTCACCTCGGTAAATGTGTAGGGGTGAGATTTCTACCTGAGTTCATCACATAGATTGGATCACCACCCTTCTGGTGTAAAAGAACATTGAGAAAGTCTTTTAAGAACCTGTAATGATTAACTGGACGTTAAATCAAACTTGGAACTAACTCGAGAAGATGGATCATAAATGGTTTCCTGGTCTGGCGCATCTATGAACCACTCGAGGTTGACGTCGGAATGCACTCGCTAACGATCTTGCATTACTACGCGTCAACCAATTGTGTTTACGGCCGCCTGTCCACAAAACCAACTCGAGAATTGTCTATTTATTGAATGGCGGAAAAAAATAACTGGAAAAAATTGTTATGCTTTACATTGACCGATATCATTCGTTGAGTAGGGTCGTCTGCCATGAACCTAGGACCAATAGATAATACATGTCTTAGTGCATGTACGAAACTGATTGAATATAATTTGAGAGGCGTTGAATAATCTGAAATGCCATACGTTATGTAATGCAGTTAATTAGGTTTCGGGGAATCAACACGTTCTTGACCTCAAGGAGAGGGCATTTCAGACAAACACGGTAATTGTGAGACATTAGATCATTTTATGTAGATGATTACTTCATGGGTAATATAACAATGGGATATCTATTCCAAGGAGCTTCAAAGACCTGCGGTTTCTTCGATATAGCATGCACTTGTGATTATATGTCTATAAAACTAGAAAGGGTCTAAAATGTGGAACATAATCATGCAAGAGTCTTAATATTCAGCATCATCTGCAAAGCTGGAAAATCTGATACTCTCGAACTAAAAAAAAAAGGTACTAAACCTTGAGGCAAGACTGTTAATATCGAAGAAACCAGATGCAATCATCGTAAATCGAGTTAGATGAAATAGATAACTCTGCTTGGGGTGACGATGGAGAAATGACCTTATGACATTCACATCCGCCTTGGGCCGCTGGTGGTGGTGGAAGTCAGGCTCGCTGTCAACGCGGGGGCTCCTCTGTGGTGTACAGGGATGGCAGACAGTGGATTGTCGACCGGGGCTAACCCCTGCCCTCCCAGAGGCCCAAGTGGTTGTCTGCCTCATGCCCCTGGTCTCCTCCAGGTGCTGAGACATGCTCTCAGCGCTACTGTTACACTGGAGGAGCATCTCCTGCATATTGTCTGGTCTCAGATACCCCGCCCACACTGGTTAACCCACCGCCGGACACTTCCCCTGTGCTCCTCCTGTGCCCTCTACAATACAGCACTCTTGTTCGCCCACCCTGTCCTCCTTACCATACAACCCACCCATACTCTGTTACATTACCCCATGGTCCGACAGAGCGTGTCACCGTATCCTCAGAGACTCTGTTCCTTTTCCCCCAACGCCATTTCTTTATGTATGCGACAATCTGTATGACATATGCATACAACCCATGTATACAGTTACAAGCACACACGTACACAATATTCATTTATATATATATATATATATATATATATATATATATATATATATATATATATATATATATATATATATATATATATATATACTCAATTCAACTCAATGAAGAGGCGTTGCTGGAGCGAGGAAGTTTTCACAAGGCTGGAGAAGGAGTGATTCCCGGACGGGTGGTGGTCCGAACACCATATTCAACAACTCAGGACTGTGATTTCAAGATCTGAGAACGCACGTCTCCCAAGAGCCGATTCTGAGACTTAAAAAAAAGACCAAAACCAAGACCCAAGCAAGTCCCCACCCCCACCCCCCACCCCCCTCCGTGCTGCCTTCAATTCAGCGTGGGGAGGGGGGGGAAAACCTGGCCTCCCCCAACTGTGCCAATGGGGGGGGGGGGGGGGGTGGCAATCGTCGCTCACGTGTGCGAGTATTGTCATGCAATCTCAGTAAACTAGTAGTATACTAATGATAGGTTTCTTAAGTAATGAAAATGATATGAGCCTAACAAAATGAATTTATTTCTTGATAATGAAATCAAATTTTCACTTATGTTTTTCAAACACCAATGACTTTAATTTCTCAAAAGTCAGATTTGAAAACAGAAGACTCATTAAAAAACATTGTATGGACGCTACAGATTAGTATACCCTTCTCGCCACCAGACTATATATTCACTTATCTTAGCCAGCCATCGATAGATTGTCATCCATTCTTTATGAGAAATATAATCCATCGATTCTTCATGGTTAATTAGCTACTTCCATTAGTCGGTATAAAAGGCTCCTCAGGGGAAATTCCTATAAAAACAAGCATAAACCCAACTTGCTGTTACTATGCATTTTCTCTAAGGTCCAAAGGCATCAGCGTATATGTCATTTGCATATACCAATTAGCAATGTATTTCTTTTTACAAATATTCTTAGAACCACCCTAAAACCCAACCCCGTCAAAAACACAACAGGCTGTACTATACTTCTTTTTTTGATCCATCCATTCGTTTCCTCGGGTGCTAAGCTTTTTTTCTCGAATCCTTACAGACCAGCAACGCGCTCCAAAAACATCCCCTACCTCTACCCTAGTGTTATTTCCCTTCTCGCTAATCGTCTGATTTGGCAGAGAGCGGTGTTTTTCCTAGTAGATGGATGGTTGTCTCGTAGCTCATAGCTCCTATTCTTCCGGGAGGTCATTGACCCGGGTAGGGAGCCGGCCGAATAGGATTAGTTTGTATATATATATATATATATATATATAGCAGTTTGCTACCAGTGACAATAGTGCTTTTAATGAACAAATGGATATGAAGCTGGCTCCTTAGCCACCTGGAGCACTTATACGACGACATACCTTTTGACCTTAGGAACTCGAAATAGATTTCTATAACCTAGTTAAGGTACCTCCTGAAAGAATAAAATGACATCTAGGAAGGATCTAATGATCATATTTAACCTAGGAACCTTTAGAGAATAAATTGCATTCATTCCTTTAGATTCTGAAATATACGTAGAACAGTATTATGATTATCACAAGTACAGAGTGAATGGCCTACAAATGGCCTGTTGTAAAACCTATTTCAGAACTGCACCCATCTATGATTGTAATCAAATGAATATGAATGGGAATAAACTGTTCTTTTAACAAGGACAAAAATAAAAATATATCTTAACATTTTGGGTTTTGAGGGGTTAGGGATGTTTCTATTCCAAAAATATAACAAAAAATGGGGGCTTGCGTCCCTCCACCAGATTGTGCCCCTATTCTGCTCCTCTGACGATCTGGTCAAGGCGATATGGCCTTGACCGTCCCCAGGTATATGGAGGGACCACGAGGCCCTAGCGGCTGTTTACAGTATGATCCGAGACATAGGCCACCCTAATTATCTTCAGACCCAAGTTCCCATGGCCTTGGGCATAAACATATCTTCTTGGAGGGGGCTTTTGGAGGAGTATCACAATAATACAATTACTAAATTCCTCCAGTATGGCAGGCCATTCGGGCTCCACGGCCATGCCCCCCCCCCCCCGCCCCCGGTTGACCAGAAAAGCTAAGCACCGGCTGAGGCCTTTAGTGACAACATCTGCTGCTATATATATACAGGAGGAAAGTCACTTGTAGGATGTTTCACTAAGCCCCCTTTCTGCCCCAGGAGCTCAGTGTCCTCACTGATGTTTCGATCTAAATGCAGCTCTACAGCTTGCACGATCATTGTGGAAATGTCCGGTATCATCCTTGGGGCCGACCTGGAGTATGCTCAGGCTTACAGTCTTCTGACTATCGCGGACTTTGCAGAGCACCTTCGCCTCCTCGGCCTTGATGCATGGATATGGAAAGTGTACCCCGCCAGGGCGTACCGCCAGCTCCAGGTGCACCTCAAGGACATCCCCCTCCAGTCTATCAAGAGTGAAGGCCACAACTACGTGGCACCAGCCAGTTAGCATTGGGACATCAGAGGACCACCCATGTGGTTAACTTTTGCGGGTGCTGAGGGCGACTACGGCCCTGCCTGTGAGGAATATGACTGCTTTGTCACAGTGGCATCCCGGCTGGGTATTGCCATTGATACTCCCGTCAAATGTAGCCCTCTCAATAGGCATCTAAAATCGCTGGGGTTACCCTGTGACACTTGGGATGGTGAGGAGTCAGGGCTGAATGCATTGCTAAAAATAGTGGGCGGCAGTGTTAGGTAGGCTGTTGGGGAACCCGTCGGCTTCTCGCAACGTCTTCTTCAGCTGATCAATGAATGTTTAGGCCCGGCGTCCACCTACTACGATAGAATCGTAGACCTCCCGATATGGCACCGATACAAAATGTCAAAATCGGTGCCATATCGGGAGGGTGAAAAACCGTAGACATATGTCTAGACAAGCCAATCCACCATACACTGTATGGGTTTTTTATCGGTGTCTAATCGCAGAAACGTAGTCAACTGCCCCGATATTAGGTAACCTTCCGATATTAGGTAACGCGAATTTAATTTTTATCGAGAGGTGCATCGTAGACCATATCGGAGTCATATCGTAGTAGGTGGATGCCGAACCTTACTGTGGGCAGGGGCACAGGTCCTCTGCTTGGCTGTTCTCTCAACGTACTTCACCTTCTTCTATGGCATGGAGCCATCTACATACACTCAATGCCTCAGATGTCGCCATCAGCCCATCTGAGATGTTGATCACCTTCTGGTCGACTAAGACCTGACACCACTCTGGATCTCCTCTCCGCTTCTATATCCCATGCTTACTGGATCCGGAAGTGTTATAGGAAAACTGCGTCTCTGCTTCACTGTACAGTGTGAAGTCCACACTGGGTCGATCCTGGCGTCGGCTTTACTCTAGTAGTGGCATAAAGTCTCCAGCAACCACAGGAGTAGAAGTGTCTATGTTACGTGAATTCATACAGTGTGTACTTTTCTCTAGCTCGGATGTTCAAGTTCAGCACTGCATGGAAGATGCGCTTTATAGATGAATCTGTTGGACCAATCAGCATGACACATATCTTTACTGCGCTGTGTACCTCCTTATTCCGACAAAATCTTTCAGCGCTTTCCTGCTGGTCTATTCATATTCATAATCTCGCGGTGTCCAACCTCTCCGCTTATATGTACTGTACTGCGGTACAGTGCAGTGGTTGGACAGCCTTCACACTCCCTCAATTACTGTGTGGACTTTTGTCAGCGGTGAAAAGTGATGGGTCGCCCCCATGCCTCCTGGGCGAGGTACGGGCCCCAGGTATGTAATTTGCAACTGTCGTCGGGCGTTTAAAAGTATTTTACAAACACTGGTATTATAATACAGCATGGGCAACAGTTGACCGAGTGCGCTGTCAAACCATCCTTCCCGTAGGCGGCCCTCTGCGATCCTTGCAGGACAAAGACTTGCTAAACAGAGAGAATTCAAAATTCCTTGCTTCCTCGATAGTCTCATTGAAGTGATTAAAAGTACAAAGGCAGAACAAAGGCTTGAGGGAAAGCTCCAGTCCTCTAGAATTCTGCCTTTGGAAATTTAAATTGTCCTTCATAGAGAAATTTTACTTCAGGGTACCAGTCGGGTACGTGATTCCGATTAGTGCCACAAGGGGCGTGGCAGTTCAGTTCTTCTAATTCTAATTAAGCGCAACTTCCAATTCGCATCATTTCAGAGAAACCGCGGGTCCGCCACCTGATATGAACACTAGATCTATGGGTTGCCATCTAGGCATCCCCACATCCGGGCATCGCCACATCCGGGCACCGCAGCTCATCTCAAGTCACCTTCAGAATTTGTTAAAGTATATATAATCGTTGAGTTTTATATCCATGATATAATCATGTCAGCTGATAAAACATTGAGTCCACATTGAAATACCACTTTAATATTTTATCATTCCTTCCCATAAAACTAGGCGCCATCTTACTAAGAATGTCTCAGGGCAGTGTACAGGTCACCCTGGTAAGGTGGCTCAAATTAACTTAGCAGCAGACTACCTAAAAGGCTGGAGGGCCAGTTTGCTTTCCCCTCGCCTGTGATGAGTAGGTTGAAATACAGTACCATGCAATACGAAGCACGATGCTCTGATGCTGTGCGATACTTTTATATATATATATAAAAATGGCTCACGAGTTATTCAGTCACAATCTGTTGCATGAGTCACACACAAAGTTATTCACATGTGACGGATGTCCATGAGTATAAGGGACACTAATGATAAGTAAGACTTTCTCGGAAAAATGTCATCGAATTAGCTGGAGAATATCGGTGTCAAACGATATGTTGGTGTCCTTAAATTAGGCAACATCAAGGAAAATGTTCAAAGAGGGAATTGAATCGTGATTACTGAGTAACAGAGGACGTCGAAATTCCTCATCACAGTAATTAAGAAGAAAATTTACTAAGAACAAACAATGAAATGATCAGAAAATCAACAGACTAAACCATAGACATTATATATACTCTAGAGTATGCGGTCAGGTACTCTACCGTCTATACCATTTTCTATTACGTCTAAGTACGTCTTCTTTAAGGGCCACAAAGAGTTACAGTGTCTGGTACAGACCGAGTTTAGGACACTGGCCTGCCCGTAAAGATAATTCGCTCAGAACTGTATACATGTCTAATATATCCACAGTCTGAGCGCTTGCTTTCTCGCCGTAGCCGCTCACCCCCGTCCTCTCCTAGCTAACACTGACTCACGATATTCGCAGTGCTCCGAGCCGGTGTCGCCACCTAGGAGTGGCGCCAGGAAGCATTCCTTTCCGCCTGCGCATGCGCAGAAGGTTAGCATAGCGATAGCGTCAGCCAGCAGACGGCGCGGCGTGTGGCTGGTTCCCGTCGTGTGTGGCTCTGCTGGTGGCGTTTAACAGACGCGCTTCGCGGAGGTCGCGCGACACACGGCGAACGGACGCCGAACGCGGAAAGCTCGTTGTGACTTTGGCAAGGACGCTGGGCGGATGCTTGGCGCACCCTCTTCAATGGAGTAATACTAAACATGCATAGTTCACATCACCCGTTGCTGCCGACGCGCTGCAATCCAGGAACGCTTCCATACGCTTACTGCTTCTCCACAGTAGATTGTTCTATTATGTATTGATACATCACTGTGATTTTATTACTTTTGTTTTGGAAATTTTGCATCAGGGGAAAAAAGAAAGTCGTCTCCACAATTCACCTCCCAGTCGCACGCATTCAGGATACAATATCAACAAGGCTACGCTATTTAGTAAGACAGTGATGTGAAGCGGAAGACATTCCTGGTTTTAAAATCAGGAAGCCTTTTTATATTTCATACCCTGATAAATGCCATACTTCCTAAGCGACTTTTTTAATCTCGGATGGCTTGAACAGCTTCGTTTTTGTGTCGTGAAAACCGGAGTCTGAGAAAAGGAAGGACGTTCTTATAAAAAACAACCTTTTAATTATATAAAACACGTTGATAGAAAACTATGGCGGACCCTGATGCGTACAACGACGACTAGAGTTAATGGACTTTCTTTATTACTACAGAATACCAGATACTTCATCGGGTTGCATACCGGATACACATACTACACGGGCAGGATACCCTGCCGCTGGCGCTGGATCAGTTCGTGATGTGCGAGCAGATCCTGTGGTAAGAGGAGCAGCTTATAGACTGACACATTGTGTGTGTATGCTGCTGACGGATATGATCGCCGCGGGGGCCGGGGACGTTGGAAAGCAACGCCGGACGCGTTCACAACGACGCCGTGCTCGGAGACACGGAATCCGCTCGCGTCAGGAGTGACTCGGTGCGTACCGACTGAAGACGGAAACTGCAACTGAGCCGCTCATTCTGTTATGTGAGCAGCTCTCTGCGACCAATCATAATCCATTACTCATTAGGATATGTTTCTCATATATACACAGTGCACCTTTAAGAATATCCGGGCTTTGCTCAGACTATAAGCACCACATCTATACTGGAGACGAATCAGAGCCGCTTCCAAGAGGGAGAAACTCTGAGCTGTCCTTCAGTTTGAGTGTTAGCAGCGAGCAGGTCGATGCCTTCAGTCGTCACACAGTGAGTAGAACCTGTATCTGCTCACCACACTTATCGCCCGGGTCCCACTTCCCAGCTGGGACGTCGACCAGGAAATAACTGTTTAAAGAAAACCTGTCGGACATAAGGGTGCAACGCATGAAAAACAACCACGCAAATTTGTAGCAGGCGGAAAGCGACACCGAGACGACACCCCCTGACTCCCGGTCAACTCGTCAGTGGTTCCAGCACGTTCCTTGGTGATTAAGGGTCTGCAAAGACGACACCAAAATTCAATATACTATCACGACCGCTACTACATTCACCCCTAGCCGTCAGACCAGGCCACTTACCTAGATTAAATAACCCTGTTCTGGCGCCGGCTGGTCCATCGAGAGTAGCTCGCACTATCAAAGTGAGTCCTGCTATTGGGCTCTAATCATATTGGGAAGTTATTCCTTCTCTTACCGCCTACAGGGATTTATGACTCTTTGGTGTTTGGGCTCTAATTCATATTGGGAAATTGTTCCGACCCTTACCGCCTGAAAGTTCACCGCTAATCTCGGAGAAAGGATTTATGACTCTTTGGTGTGACTTGCCGGGACTGGTTTGTTTAACCCGTCGATCCATGGATACTATAGTAAGGCTTGTTTCAGCCTGAAGTCATGAACATATGCCCCTAATGGTAAAACATTGGAAACATTCCTGATTGATATTTCAGAGGAACTTCTTTGAGAATACCCGATCTAATCACATTGGTACAGAAACGATTTCCATGTGATTACGCGGTGTTTAACTAAGATATTGCAAAGGAAGTATTCCAATAAAATGCTGGGAATTTTCTAACAGACTTCTTCGCCATTTATGCATTTAGGTTCATTATACCTATGGTTGGATATTCATTTCCGAAATACTGAGAAAGAATTAAACCTGACATTGGATTTGGCCAGGTTTTGCGGACACTCCTGGTATAGATATAAAGAATCTGGCAGATAGGAGGTTAACCCAGGTGACAGAGCGGGGTTTGTGGGTGTGGGCGTGTGAGGGTGTGTGCTTTGTCACACGGAGACAAACATCGCGTTCTCCAGAGAGGAAGGACCCTCTGTCCGTGGATCCTCGCCGTAGAGGACCCAGGAGGGACAAGGGCCCCGGACACCGCTGTGCATAGCAACAAGGTGTGTTCTTACCATACACCTTCCTGCCATTCTCTCATCACGGCTGTACCCAGATCGACAATCCTACTAATACCTACCCGCCGCGAAAAATCCTCAATCGGCACGTTCCAAACCCAATAGGATCCAACTCTAGGGCTGACACACAGGAGGGGAGGTCGGGGTTCAGCCGCGGTAAACCTCCTGGGGGGTTGGTAAAGCGTTGGTGGCTTCTATTTGATCGGTCTGTAACCCTGGTATTGACCGTTAACGGTGAATCCAGCCAGCCATATATTTCATTGGAACAGGAGACTTGTGACCTATTTTAACGAGTTCTGATTCCGTATCGGGAATCACTGCAGCCAAAGAAAACAACTTGTTTTTTTATCTACAGGCCTGGATCTACATCGAAAGAGCAGGCTGAATCTTGGGTGTGTTTTTATCTCATCTTCTACATTCATTTGAGTGAACAAATACTTGAAACTTGTGGATGTATGCCAGGCATCGATTGTTCCTTGGCAGGACAAATCCTAGCCTGGTTTACGCGAGGAATGCTACGCATGTGAAAGTGTCTGGGAAACGCTAATGAGGTAATGTGGTATCCAGAGATTAGAAAGCGTGGTTTAACTCCGTTTAACGATCCCAACTCCACGTAATGCGAAATCAATGAGGAGGAGCAATTACAACTGCGGCTGGCAGGTTTCCCAGATTCACATTCAAATGAGGGTCATACCATTTAGTGTCATAGGTGGGGACGATTCCAACAGAACAAAATCTAAAAGAGTTGATGGTTTAGGTGGGTGAAAAGCTTAAGGTACATGTGCATTACATCCTGGCCTTATATTTTACCCATCGAATTTAGTCTTTAAGATTCTGAATTGAACGCTCCCTTTAGAAAAGATAAGAAACAAATATAGATTTGATGATCTTTCATATGGTTGCGATACCTCTATGTGGGGGTGAATAACTAAAAATCTAGTATCAGCTCAATCGCCTACTTAATTAATCAACAGCTTCTTAGAGGCCCATGCTTGGCTGTAATTACATAGGGACGACCAAGGGGACCAGAACGCAAGCAATAAAGCGGTATTGATAGACCATTACGTCATCGCTTGGCTTCCTCTGTGCCTCACCAGAGAAGCTCTCTTGTGGCGACCTTTTGACCTTTAGTTTTAGCACCCTCCAATTCCTGATTCCTACAAAATCCAGCTAAAGTAAACACGTATGCTACCAAAGCAGGGGGTGACTTGCATTGCGGAAAAGGCTGGCAGCGAAAATTGGATCCCCACAGGTGTTCTGGTTTTCTTGCAGTATCGACAGGCAGGGGGCATGCCTGCGTCTTACACTGCTATTAGACTGCAGTGACAAACTGCTACCGGAGACTCAGGAAACAGTCTCGCTGGCTTCTCTTTGATTAATGGTGTATACTAGACCCTGTGGGTTTTTTACTTTGCTTTTTAGTTCACAATTTTTCTCTTCTCCCTCCCTAGGGTTACAAACGGAGTGGCGTGGGCAATGCAGGTGATACGAGGGGAACATTAACCGTATTGTATCAAACTGAATATCGATATGGTTTTACACAGGGAGGGACACATCATGCACTGAACATTCCAAGTCTAAATAGAGTAATATCTCTGATAGATTTGTTCTTGACTTTTAAAGAAACATTAACCATTCCTCATGCCGAACTACCAGAAAGCCATGAACACCTCTTTGGTGGTGCGCAAGCGGTATAGCTGCGACTTGTCGCCGGAACGGGGCCGCCGAGGACCGCCCAGCATGCGCGATACAGCCAAATCCGAATTTCGGAAATTTCTAGAGACAAGCAGCATCAAGGGTCTCCCCCGCCTTATCCGCTCTCGAGGCAAGTGTTTGTATCTTATGTGGATGGCCTGTGTCATCTTCGGCACCGCCATGGGTTCCTACCAGAGTTATGTGATTATCCAGAGCTATATGAGGTTTGAAACGTCGACGAGCGTGAAATATGCCGAGAGCGCTAATATCACCTTCCCTGATGTGACAGTTTGCAAAACTAACCCGCGTACGACGGTAGAGGAGGGAAACCTCTCGTATGCAGACTATCAGGCGAGGGTGGCCAGAATACGGAAACTCCCTGATATCAGTAAAGACGACAGTGATATCCTAAGAGGCCTTGAAGGCACGTTCGGGTACTACCAGAACGCCTTCGTACACAGGGAGACCATTCGGAAACATTTGGAGCACTTTTTACTGTATTGCCGCCTGCTGATAAACGGGCGGAGTGTGAAGTGTTACTCCTCCGAGGCCACCCCCGTGTTTCTCACTCCTTCCTTCCCTGCATGCATGACTTTCCACCCTTCCAGCTACATCACATCAGATTTAGGGGTGACCACCTTATCGGTAGTCTTTTACATGGACGATTTCGAACCGAGGTTGTATTGGAACTTCGGTCGGTATCCCTTCGCGCAGTATGCCTCTGGAGTGAAAGTGCTGATTCATCAAAGGGGCCAGTTCCCTAATCTACAGCGCGACATCCCAGCCGACACAGGCATGGAGACGTCTATACAGCTACATGAAATATACAAGACGCACGTGCCTTGGCCGTACAGCAATTGCGTGGCTCTTGACAATGATGACCCCTTCATGAGCCACAGTCAGACGCAGTGCATCAATAAGTGCACGCAGGATAGTCTGGTGGAAACATGCGGTTGCCTGGACCCCGACGTTCCTGCGAGCCAGGAGGAACGGGCCCGTCACCACTACTGTGGTCACATGGGCGAGAACTTCACTCACGTGATCAAGGCACAGAAATGCATCGACGCGCGTTCTCTCAGCGTGATCGAACAGAAGTGTCGCGATCTGTGCCCGCCGGGTTGCGAGGACTATCACTACGACTACCGGGTGGTGGACGTGCGTTGGCCGCACGTGTCCCGCCACCTGGCCTTCCACAAGAAGTTCCTCACCAAGAAGGACGTGTACGGCGACAAGTTCAACATCTACGAGGACATCGCCAAGGAGATTAGTTTGAACGTGTCGCACGGCTATGAGCTGCTCCGGCGAACTGACCTGATTCCGCGAAATTTCGCCAAGATTAATGTTTATTATGTCAGCAGGGAGGTGCTGCAGTACTCGGATAAACCACTGCATACCAGTACCTCCATGACAGGAGCGCTGGGCAGTATTCTGAACCTGTGGGTGGGCATCACCTTCGTGACATTCGTAGAGCTGCTCGAACTCTTCCATAATCTCCTGCGAGTGTATTTCAGCTCTAAAGGAGCGCCTACACCCATAGAAACAGTGGACATTGAGAAGACTACTTCCATTTGAAGTAAATTGAAATTATTTATTAAATGAGTAATATTATAACACATGATGCACATCTAAGTCTATGAGTGAAAGGAATATAGAGAGAAAAGGAAAGAAAGAAAAGTCACAGACAGTTATTTACTGCTAATACTTCTACTCCTTTTCGAGTTCATCAGAGATGGAACCATCAAGTGAGTAATACTGTTGGTGGTACAGGGATCTGTGAGCATTATTGTACTGTGTTGTCGTTCACCCTTACGATGTGAATACCATCACCATGCACAAACCTGCTTTGCAATACAGTTCCAGCCCCACACAAAAGGATTTATGTATATAATTCTGCTGCTGCTGCCAGACAGAGATGATGACCAGGTATGCAGTAGACAATATACGAATATTACTGTAAATGTTCATTATCATCACGAATGTATTACTTTCACCTTCCTGTCTTGCATTTGCAGAGCTGGATTTTCATCAAGGTTTCTAATTTGCACTGATTTGTGTCTTGGATTGAAGATGGTTTGAGATCAGACATTTCCTTGTGAGATTCTGTGTGTTACTCATCTCCGCAGTCCTTTCTCCCTAAGCGCGGAATGAGATAAGAAATGACGAGATGAGACTAGACAAGACCGTAAGAGACATTCGGGAAACAAATCGAAAATCTCCAGTCAGTGCACGTGAATATGTATAATTTTACTTCTGGAATGAATCTCAAAATAAGGAGACTATGAACGCACGCCCCTCTCCATCCGGCTTCATTTTGGTAGATATTAGTACAGTCTGACTGTCTTGTCAGGTCGCATCGATATCGCATTGCATTGTGTCCGGATGAATCGTACGTTGTGTGAGTTATAGCTTCAAACTAAGTGTGATATTCACACTTCTTAATATGTTTAAGGTTTTAGTGAGATCATTATCATCCTCTAGCCGTACCTAAGTTGACCTTAAAAATAAAACAGGACCAACCAATTTATGACATCCATTATATGATTTCTTGTGAGTTCTGAAAATATTGAAGAGTCGAAAAATAGGATACAATCAGCTTCCGGTCCATCTGCATGTGTTGTTCAACGAATAAGTTGTTCCAAAATTTAAATAATGAGAGAGGAAGTTTTCGGGTGGTACTAAGTGCATCGCATGGAAAGAGCTTCTGATTTACAGAATTAGAAAAATTACGCGATATGTTTGGCGGTCAGTATAGGATTGGAAGAATGGTATTCTTCTATATTACTAAAAAAGAAACCTTAACCCTTTCAAGTGTGCCCGGCCAATTTCACGTTATTTTCTCATCTCAAGACAATGTATTCTAAGTTCAATGCCTATTTTGCATAGAGTCATTGCTGTCAAAACCTTCGAGTCGGTTATCAATTAAATCTCAAAATTACGTAATGAATCATTTTCTCTTTTAAATGTCACATCAGTGTTTGGGATCTTAGGTATAGGGCATAACAGAAGGGTTAAGGAACAGTTATTGGAATATAAGGTATAATTCTTGATATTCTCATGTCTTCATTTTTGACGAAAATTCAGATACCTCCTGTTTACGCAGTTAATTGAATATTTATTTTTGTTTTTTTATCCGTCAATACCGATTAAAACAAGTAATTACTCATTCTTCGTTTAAGACATGATATGAAAGTATGTATACAGAAACATGACCGATAAACCTTGTATTCGGAAGATTCAGATTTTGCAAATGAAAGCTGCAACAATGTGTTCATGTTCCTATAGACCTGACTGGTTCTTTTATACTGATTTATTGCTAGAACACTAATCATTTGTCGGGTGTTTCGAAATTAAGATATTATTTTGAAGGGGAATCAATCATTCGCGTCTCTGGTTCAATTACGTTGGTTGACCCATCTAAGACGTGGCTCTCCCGACCCCGAAAATATCGCAACTTGTGTTAAGAGGAAGCATTTCTTTAACAAATTATTGTGTATATCTCTCAAAACAATGATATAAATACATTTAAATACGATCTATCATGAATTATATCCCTTGTGATTTTAGTATCAGATTTATAATTTTAGAAAGGTCATTAACTCGATTAATTCAGTGACATACTATTTCTTCCACATCAGCATCTCCAACCTTAGCTAGTAATACATTTGCTATTAGGTCCATGAGGCTATGGCACATGTACCTAGGGCATAGCGTCTTCCATGTGTCCACAATTGTCAAGCACTGATGGAGATGCAGTGTCATGGTTGCTATGTATTTTAGCCTGGAACCCTGGCCAATCTGCACTCACATATTAGGCCATGTAACTACCACCATTTTTCTAGTGTATTACGGGATTGCATTCAGCTGGTACCTGACTGATACTAGTTGGATTTTATGCTGGTTCCCTGCTAGAGGGCATGGCGAAATCTGTTAATGATTTAAAAAATCATTCTAATAAATAATCGTTATCTTTTGAAGGGTTACTACTACTTCATTTTGTATCATCGTTAATTATAAACAAGTATAAGCAGGTTAATTTGGGAACCTCGCGAGGGAGGGAGGCTGTGCTGTACCTCCTTGCCACTGCAGATCAGTGGGGCACCAGTGAAAGTTCAAGGTCGCTCACATGTTGCTTTAGCTGGGCATTACCTGTCCCAGAGAACCAGTCAACTTGTGTTCTGGTATGTTTCATTAGACGGATCCATCTCCTCTTCTCTGTGGGCCTTGTTGAGGTGCTGTGTAGTAGGGTTTTGATATGGGGAGAGGAATAGAGGGCGGAAAGCACCGTTAATGCGTCGTTGGGCCACCCCCTGCGGTCAGAAGGAACATATAGCGGGAAAAGCTGGGTGCAAACTGAGTACGTGCAATCCAGACAGGTTTTATTGGACGCGCAGGCTGACGGCGGTATGGCAAAGCGCACCGTGGTCCGCAATTTTTCAAACAAAGACAGTGTGAAAAAACAAGCAGAAGTAAAACACCAAAGATTTCTTTTTCCAACAGAGAATCGATATTAATCAGTGACACATCTGGTTTTTCGGTCTTGAATACCTGTGATTCACAAAGGGATTTTGCCTAACTGTGGGGATAAAAAGAGAAAGGTCTTTATAACGGACAGACATAAGCTTGCTGATGACCAGTTCGAAACTTTACTGAACTCAAATTTCATGGTTTAAATGAAAAAAATAGTATTCATCACAGATGCCTTAATTACCAACAGGCTCGCATTAATCACTGGAATAAAACATGATTGTTTTCTGAGGGGTTGTTGAATATTACCTAATAACACGAACATGATCAAAGAAAATGTTTATTATAGTGAATTGATGAGTTGTATAATTACCAGCTAAAGGTACATGTTTCCCTATTAATCAGCCGATACACATATTCAATTCGCGGTTGAAGCTAGATTGAGGAGTTTCTTTGTCCAAATAGTGCGTTGTTTAAAAAGTGTATACTTGAATAATGGGCGCAATTCCCAAAGAAAATCTTTAAAATAACAATCATGCTTAATGAATCAGGTCTCTCATAAGGCCGATTAACCCGTTGGTAAATGTGTGTGCCGTGGAATATTCCTGATGGATTAAATTAGCGGAAACTTCTTGTTAATTCAAATTGCATTTTGTTTTATCATAGTATTTTTTAAATATAGGAAGAACGAATATTAATAGACTAAGAATTCTTAGTACGTGAAAACTAAGATACAAGTTCGAGAATATATGATATATCCGAACTATTTTCTCTGGTGCAGTTCAATTAAAGTACGTCATCTAATAAGTAGGCATTTCACAATGAACAGAGTCGTTGTGGTTTAATTTCGAACCTGCCTTCTATAAAGGCTGAGTTAGCTTTAAAAACGATCTCGGTGTTGAATACGGTGACGTAGTGTTTTTAGTCAGCTTGAACGACCACTTTGTCCAGCCGTCGCAGTCCCAGGCCTCACTGTAATTGCTGATTAAAGACCAAGGTCAGGTTTCCCACTGGAATAGCAAGCTCTGCGTTAAGCTGCCTTATTCAATCTGCCTGGCCAGCTCGGAGAACTTTCTAGTGTGTGGCAGTACACCCTGGTCCATACCTCTCAATCTTACCCAGTCACATCCTATCTCATTGTACAACTCCGCCTCGCCCCATCCTGTTTACACTTAACGTTTAATTTACCCTTGCAGCTGCTATTCTTTCACAAAATATATTCACTTTCCCATAGTCAAACTGTTTGTTTAGAGCGATCACAGTACATCCATATGTCAAGTTAGGCGATATTTAATTAACCATCGTGCCCCATCCTCTGGCATATCTTCTTTCATCCTATGTTACTCTGCTCCATGTATTTCCACCTCGCCCAACCTCCCAACTTCTCAGACCTGGCACTGCCATGTAGAAACCTATCTGTTCTTTACTTAGTACCACTCTCTATTATGGCAACTGTATTTTACCCAGTCCAACTCGGTGGCCCACCTCTTATCTGTTTGCTTCGACTTTTTGTTACGTTGTTTCTTCCCTACCCGTTTCTCCTTTCTTTTACCTTGCCTCCTCTGTCTGAACCCATTTTCTCTGTACTGAACACAGTTCAATACTACCCAACGTGCCTAGCTCTCACTCAAAGCGCAATTCTCTCTACATTGCCATGACTGGCAGGCCTTCCACTTAGCCGTAGTGGCCCTGTTGATGACAAAACGCCCCCTGTAATAGCCCACAGCAAACGTGGCACCGCTAGTTCTGTTCTTCAACACGCAGTGCCAGTCACGGACAGAGCCTTAACAGTACTAGAGCTGCTCCCAGTTCCAGTTAAAGCCCAACAAATACTCTGATCCCTCTTTCACAAAAACATATCCTGGAGCAATGCTCATCAAAGGCTCAAGCCAATATCGATAAGCCACACCTTATTGTACATGCCGAGCCTGCTGGCACGCACTGAACGTTGATGGATTGGTTGCAACGGGAAATTATCCTGTTATTAGAGCATGCAAATGCTCTATATACGGTACATAGCTCTAGTGTTGAGCATTCTAGATCAAACTACCATCGACACCATCACTTGAGGCACAGCAGATTCCTCTGGTTGATTATTCAAACGGTTTATATCTGAGCAAACCAGATATCTCTGCCAGTCTATCCACTTGTCTCACCTGCACTTTATAGAGAATAAATACAGTATTATAATTATATACCTGACAGACAAATTTGCTTTTCCATTGAACATGGCTATCATACTTGCTCCCAGTATGAGCTTTAGCGGCGTGCCTATACATAGGGTTAACTCAGAGCTTGTAAATGTAAATGGCCGCACAGTTGATCTCTTGTGAGAGGCGCCTCCACCTTCTGTTCAGTGTTCGTGATGAGACAATTGCTATTGGCTGTCTCCTTCTGCCTCAACATTACCACCAGATGGGGACATAATATGAGGATAGCGTGTCGTTTAGCTATCTTACAAGACAGACAAACAACGATAGACCACCATCTTACGCTCCGTTCCTCCGTGTTGTAGGCAAGAGAATGTTCCATGCAAAACGATCAAGTTACCATATTTGCCTTTTATTGAAAGCGTTCATAGGTTTCAAAGTAGTAATCAAAATTTCAAATATGGGTAGAAATGAGTTCATGTATATTTTTGACCTCGAAGGGAATGCGGACTTTCCAGATAGTTATCCTCAAATTATTTGACGTTTGACAACGTTTGCATGAATCGTGACACTTGTACATCCTCGTAGTTATTCCTATTTGTGGATTTCATTTGTGCTCTAGATGTAGCCTAATCCGTCGATGGGTCAAGGAATGATAGTGATGACAGAGAGTAAATCGTATTTGAAGTAAAATATGAACTTGGAGAGTAAGACCAAATATTGAATTCAAATTAATCTCAATGCAATGTCAATATAGAATACTTTCTCCTTCACCTCAAACACTGCCTCTACGAATTGAAATTAGAGCTTGCCGAGGCCTGACAACTGTTAGTGAAAACAAGAGTGAATCAAAGTACCATATGTAAGTGATTATCATAATAAATATAAGACATTGTCTCTCACCCTAACGGTTTCTAAGTCCTAGTTTTCGGAAGGATCTTCACTGCATTTTCATTCTGCCCTTCTCAATCTGGACTGTTATGACATTGGGGAAGCTATACATTTTCTTTACATAGATAAATCTCCGGTTTAAGGCAACGCCCCGCGTGATGACAAGCTAATGAGATACATGAGCTGCTCGTATGTTGCACAATCTGAGAGACTCAAGTCATTGACACGACATTTCAGACTGCTAACTGTACCTCACTATTCAATGGGTGCTCTAAACATCGCCTGCCAACAACATGTTTCCCTATCAGACTTATCACACAGAATATGTGCGATTTGAAGTACTGTGTTTGCAGAATTCGCTGCTGAAATTTCACTTCCCTCCCGGATATTCTAGTATTCTTTCTCCAATGTCATAATAATTCGACTTGTCATGCATTTCTCCTGATATCATCGATTCGAGGAAAGCTACCAAATGCACATTTCTTGAATTTTCCCAAGCAAATGTTGCTACTTTTTATTTACTCACTTTCCAATTACTATCATAACTCTAATGATTTATCCTCATAGAATGGACATAGGAAACTCATATCCAGTGATAGTTTACACAACATTAAATGTACCTAATGAGTAGTTGATACTATGACGTCACAAACAATCAGCAGCTCTGATTTTGAACAGTTCTAGGGTGATATCAAATCTATAACTAATTCGCGTAGTTAGGCATCATAAATACCATTTATTTGATTGCATCCTAATTACAACACAATCAGACCTATGACATGCTGATTCACCTATTCAACCCCGTCAGTTTCCTGGATAATATTATCCAAGCCTAGAACATGCCATGAATTATATTCATCTAACTTTCCATCATGTTTGAGAATGTATCTGTCCACGGGCACAAGAGCAGCCACCCTTGCCAAAATCTATACTACTGCAAGAACCATGGGGACCATCTAAATGATTTAAGAAAAGAATCAAAACCATAAGAACATTGAGTACGATAACATATCTTTCTCATCTATGTGAATGATCTAAAGATGTGGAGAATATTGATTTTTTTTGTGGATGCCAAGCTATCTAATGTTAGACATCTCCATCGCTATATATGTGTTACTCCAAGTCTGCTTAGTAAAGCTTAGCTCATTCCAGCCGAATAGCAGAAGGTCTATTCTGCTGGTCGACTGGAGACTTGTTGGAGTGGCGACCTGACCATGTCGGACCTGATGAGGAAAGGTCTGAACTATGACGCCGAGATCCTTAGAGCAAGCACTGTGTCATATCAGCTGACCCTTACCATGAGCAAACCTTAGAGACAAGTGCTTATAAAGCTTGCATGTGTAGGTACGAGTGGCAGAGAGGTATCTTGTTGATATCAGTATTGCTATCTAAGGTTAGATGATAATTCGGTCGAATTTGTCAAGGTTTGACACATAAATCTGAGGTAGGTCACGAGCGACCTAATATCTGTAGACGCATTCTGCTTTTCGAGAATTCCACCATTGGTATCACAAACCTCTTTATGGGTCAGGGATAGCCATACATATGTGTTATCACAGAATATGTCCGCATATATGGCTGTAGTACAATGATATAGGACGTTAACATGCATCGGGGTATAAAAGGAATAACCAGAAGTCTTAGGTTTTAAAGTACGCTAACTAAAAGCAAGTAGTATTTCTTCAGTCACGTTCTTGTCCAACCACATCAAACCGAAAAAGAATGGAAACGTAAAAAGAATGACGACATTATAATTCAAAGCAATGAGGTAAAAAGGCTCATTAATGAAACCATAACCTTTGTGGTTTTATTAGAGTCAGAGCTGTTAGTTTCATCAAAGATAGCTTCATACTGGGTGGCCAGAACTTTGTCGTCGTTTCAATTGTATTTAAATATACGAGGTCCTAACTGTCACCGAGAAACGGTAAACGCAGAAATGTAGTGAAATAATCATATTGTCATTGTATCATTGGCAAACGACCGCAGAGACATATCGCATCAAAATCATTTTTTCTGTGGCCTATCAGAAAACCACGCTGCCACATAATATTTCAGATTGATATACACATGACGGAATTATGATACTGCAGTTTAATGCGTGTGTACACAATCCATCCGCGTCGTCAGTAAAAGGTTTCTCTTTTAGCATGAACAGGAAGTTTCTTGAAACGCTACATATATGTGTTTCGACGGAAATGTAATAATTAAGTCCAATTGATGAAATGAATTAGATGAATAGTAATATGTCTTTATTCTGAATTCCTTGCATGGACGTATTTGTGACGGTGCGGCAGGGCAATTAGCAAATGTGTCTCCTATATCTCATAGTCTATTAGATTCAAAATCAATTAGCCTTGCATCGCACAAGATACTATTTTGCTTGTCTGATCAAAATGATATACCAAATACCGAGTCGTGAACTCAACTCCATCCAGTGAGGGATTTAACTGCAATTGCCAGGAATGCGTTTCCATCAACTGGTTTCACGGTCATTACTAAATATCGCCTCTGATCCCCATATTGCATTTCGTGCACCCTCACCGATCCGCTCAGTTCGGCAAGGTCTAATGGTGTCGATGGGGAAAATCCGGGATAGCCATCTAGTGGCCCGGGTAGAAGAGGCCGCGATAATTGGTGCCCTTACCAAGCTCCTTAGCTGTGAGTTGTTGGCTTCTCCTGCAGTCCATGGTGGCTGCTACACTAATAAGGTTTAAGCTCCACTTGCTTAGAAAAACTGCAATGGGCAGTAGCAACAGGAACACGTACTCTAGTAGATAGGCAACTTCAGTGGTGTCCCAAAACTCCCTTAAATTGATGGTATCTCTACGATTCCCTAGCAGGGCAAGATTGTCTAAACTCCTTTACTTTTTGTCACCGATCATAGATGATAAAGGAAAATTTCCACTGACGTATTTCGGAGAAGGATAGCGAATTGGACACAATTTTAAATCAATGAAAAGCATTCTTATATAAAAAAAAACATGAAGTAAGTGTGCTTGCTCTTAACGAAAGGAAGAGCAATAGGAGATTGTAATCGCAAGCCTAATGAAGATATCTACTAATTAAGAATTAGATTCCGAAACTGTGTAGGCTTTGAATGTTGACAGACAGTGAGACATACCCGTAAACATTCATCATCAATACGATCGTCCCGACAGATTTGATGCTGATAGCATTTGCCCAGTTGGGAATCCTGGGAAATAATGGTCACCATCACAAATCCCGCCACTCTCTACGTTCCCCCGAGCAATTTCACAGATGAAGCTTTTTTTTCTCGACTAGGCGTACTAGCTGCTGGCAACTTGGTGCTGGTCAGATGCCCTTTACAGCCTACAGCCTGCCCGGAACCAGCTCATAAAGCCGACTGGCTCCCGGCGGCCAGGACCTAGGGGTCAGACGGAAGCACCAGGCACCAGCGCCCTATAACGCTTCTGGTTCCTGACGCGATGGGATTAATTAGTTGGTTGCAGGGAGGTTACTAGCGAGATGCTTCTAGAGGGCGATAATAGGTGGCCTACTGCGAACTACCGGGTAGGGCTAGAAGCTACTCTAAGCTGTTCCTGATGAGATGAGGTGCAAGAAATCGGACAAAGAAAACATACAAAGAAAGCAAGGAGGAATACGTTCCCGAGACGCGAGGGCGGGGGATATAAGGATAATTGAAAAGGATATGCGCTTGATAGATGCAAAAGCAATGGTCACTAAGTTTCTTTTTCAATTCCGATAGGGCTGGAAAAGTTGCCGGGGATTATTTTTGTAGGATAGAATGAATAGACAAACATTCTTGTCAAAGTAAATTGGTTGCCTCAGGTCAACGCTGAATTTGCAGTAGTCGAATGGATAAAAGGTGACAACAGTTTCACGAAAAAAACAACCAATCCGGTCATTATTTTCAGAATATAATTCACGTATTGATGCACACTTATCTGAGTCCTTTAAGTCAAATTCACAGTGTCCAGATTAGGCTAGCTTTTAACTTGAGACATAATTGTCATTTATCTAGAGAAATGGATATGGCCTATCAGCACAATAACCGTGAATTACCTCATTTGGGCGTATTCACTCTATTCATCTCAACACCATCCTGGAAAGTATTCTAAATAAAAAACCCATTTTATATGTACAGTTATAATGCTTGACGCACTCTTTCTATGCAAGGCAATTATTGATATTGATTAGCTTCGATCCGTCAAAGTACCATATTAGTTCAGCTTTAACAGCCCTACTGGATCCCGCGGGATCAGTGGGTGTTAATCTACCGACCTAACGACTGATTATAGTTCATTTATCATGCCTAAGTAGGGTTGATGAATGTCTGGGCATAATTAAGTACAATCCGTAACTGGGCTGTTGATATCACTGGAAGGGTATTATGCCACGTGTTTAATGACTGCGCATCTGGTCTTTAAATGATAATAATCGTTTGAGATCCTGCCAACCGAACCTTTGTGTGTTGCATCTGCCAGGCAGGAATCTTAACAAGATGTTTAAATATCACAGACATGTAGTTTATTGGAGTAGGTTCATAATAGATAGACGGCAATTGAGAATTGGAGTTACACTAGGGACCAGATATGAATGATTAAATTCTCATATTAGTGCGATTGGGGTTGGCGAGGGCAAAATGCATATCATTAATATCATCAACAATGACAGAATATGCACTGACGAAAGAAACTGTATTAGCGTGTTCATCCTATCAAAGAGTACAGAATCAAATAAACCCATATCATTTCGAAGAGTAAAGATTACCGAAAATGTAACGCCATGCAGGCAATAGGACAACTAGCAACCTAATTAGAAGAAAGTCTCATAATGTAGATGAATAAAGGTACGAAAATCTAGATAGATTACTAAACAACTCTAGTTCATATATGTGATATGATATGGCATTGTATCCATAGGCATCAGACACCAAACCTTTTCTTCGGCTAATATATCGGAGTATCGTCCTTGAACATTAACTGTCTGCTTTTCATGAGATTTAATGGAGATCTTTCGCCTATTATCAGCCTCATGCACTAGTCTTATATATTGTCACACAAAATAGGTAATCTAAAGAATGCAACGGCTATGTGGATGCACGCTTACACTACTTACTTTCTCCATTGGGCATGAATGGCGTAAGGCTGGGGTGAGGTATCCCAATGGCCTACAATGTTTCTGGACAGTGACAGTAGGATTCAGAATATATTATTCAAAAATATATACCACTGAACGACCTGATGTCTATTTCTTGATACTTTATAGTTCTTGGTCGCCGTTCCCTATGCCCATAACGTTACATTGTTGAGTGGTGGCGATGAATTTCCATTTCTTTGCTATTCGAGCGAAATATTGTACCTCATAACGAATATTCATGCTAGTATTCAAAGGAGGGCAAGAAATGATGTTATTGTAGTGCAATAAGGACTCCTTATACATAGCAATAGTGCTCCATCTCTTCAGCTATAAAAGGTGCTTCAAGCAAAATCTCCGTATGCATTGTACACTGGAAAACTAAAGTTGGACTTTGTAGGTGGTTCTCCTGGTCTTTCTGTATGGGACTACTTACGACTACAATTTACAGCTGCTAATTAGCAAGTCTCGTGTCTATGATTAACGTTTATGTACCCCTGGTGAATCGTCCCTCATGATATAACCAGCCCTGCATATGAAAGAGGCTATATTTCACAAGAACAATGCGCTCTGAGAGTTAGGCTTGATAGTTGGAACGAACCACTGGTTTTCTAATGTCCGAGCCCTGGGAAATGTATTGTGCAATGCCCATGCCACAGACCGCACATCCACCGTTTGTGTGTGTGCTGTATGAATATTCAGAGAAACAAAACGCATGTGTATATGGCGGCAGTAGACATCTGAACCTAGAGGGATGGCTAGGGCAGAATCGCAGTACTAAAGCAATGAAATCTCCTCGGAGTGATAAAACTATCGCCTAGACTTCTTGCTTGTTGTTGAAAGGTTGGGCTTTATTCACCTTCCCAAACAAGTATCATGAGGCATACGTAAAAAAGTACCACCTCCCACGTGTTCCCTTATTAATGAAATCGATAAGCCTCTGGTAAATGCTGACATCCCATGCTCGTTTTAGCAAAAAAACATTCAGATATCAATGGCAAGATTCAATATTACTATCTTTACTGGTCTATTAACGTGATTTCCTTTACGGACAATTCGATATAACATGTGTGACTATATTCGATACGCAAAAGTTGTATGCGTAACAGTATGACGCATGGCATTTTCCTTTTTGAAATGGACGATAGAAAGCATTTGCAGTTTTGAAAACCAAGATTGTGACGTGAATAACCAGGCGAATAACAAAAAAACCCCACTGAATACATCGATGGACAACGAACAGAAAACACCCAAAATAAACTGTTTAAACAGACACCAGTAAAGGAAATCCTCATAAGATGACTATGATCACGGACAAGAAAAAGAAGCTTTAATGGATAAAGCTTGGGATTTAAACGCGGAATGTTTAGAATGAATACAGGTTGCTCTCATTGCTGGTGTGTTAGGATGGCAGACTGGTGGAGGCCACATGGTTATGCCGCCCGAACGGAAATAATCAATCAGCCAAGCAGTGCATTATGTCAGATAAGGCACCGTGCCGCGAGCATCCTTGAAATAAGCAGGAACCGTGCGGTTATGATCAGATAATGCATGAGGACATTACCCGTGTGTACTGACATGGCATGAATTAAAGCAGGCTAAACGGGGACTAGAACACGTTAATTCGATTTCCATTGAATTGCTTTAATATAATAGATGAGTATAGAAATAACCACTTTTACTGCAAGGGAATGAACTTCCCGGATCCAATCAACGTTGAGTTGTTCTACTGACCGAGTAACTCTGATTCCCTCCAGCAGTGGTCAGTGTCACCCGTCAAGAGTGAGTGACCTTGTGTATCGATTAACCCTTGGGAAACATGTGTATTGATTCCTACACACGGTCAGACCAATGTTGAAACAGCATTTGCGCTCTGACCCCACCCTCCAATACGTGGTCGCGGATGGTGGCACCATCAATTAGACCAATATTGATGATCATGGATTAGAGTTAATTATGCACGTGGGAGTGGGTGGTGACGGCGGCAGGCGGCGTCTGACGTGTCTACTATCTTATATCGCATGACCTGTTGACAGAACGTGATGTCACCTCAGCAGAACGTCATTAAGATAGAGATAGATCACACGGAAGAGCTGAGATTGCATAGGAACTGGATTTTTATCTGGCTCTTAAATCGACAATATTCGTGGGAGGGTTCGAAGTGACGAAGCGGGCCGTCAGTTTCAGCAGTGTATGAGGACAGGATATTAGGTCAGGAAGGAGGCATGTAGTTGATTTAGTATATCAGATGATCAGTATTTCCGACTGTAGATGTAATTTGTTTGTGTTTTTAATGTGTTCCTAAGACTAGGACTAGGGAACTCGGCCTGCCAGGAGAGTAGGGGATGTTAATCACCTTATTCTTCTGAGTTGCATATTTTGCAGGAAGCTGTTGTGGTCGACAGGGCTTAAGTGCAAAATTGCAAAACGGCACGAAACAAAAGTACCATATTTGATCAAGTATTGTCAGAGAAACCTTTGAAATATAGATATTGTTGTTTCTCAGGAACACATTCGCTAACAGGGTATGCCAGATGAGGACATACCTTTAGATGTGTTTCTAGAAGTCAGAAAAATAGACAAATTGTGTAAGAATACTGTGCATGAATACTGTGAATGTACACCTTACTGAGTATTTATCGGAATAGAGATTGGATGGTAACTGCTTTACCACCGTTCGCCAATATAGACACATCCTTGCACTTTATCTTACCCTTCATATAAATATCCATAGACTTGACATCGAGTGACTGTACGTCAAGGTTACACTACAGAATATGTATAGGCTAGGTGTGACATATGAAGGTAGGGACAATTGATGGGGTAGGATAAAATCTAGACGTCACTCAATTTCACATGATCTTTCACATGGCGTTTGTTGGCTTCTGCTGCAGATGTCACTCAGCTTCATATTAACAATCATATGCAGTTTCGTGGCGTTTCTTGACAGTATTCATAAGCCCACTCTTCGAGCTAAAGGCTGTGCACTTGGATCTCATATTGGTGACGGGGACTACAGGTGTCATAATGGCTTGTCGCTGCCACTATCCGAATTAGGAAGCAGGCAAGTTCTATGCTTATACAAGAGCTCTGAGGTTTGATAAACCCCAGAATCATTTCAACTGTAACTGCTAATGTCAACATTTGCTACGGAACTCTAGCACCTGTAGCCAGCAGGTTACAACGGGCATACGGTTATCCAAAGACAAAGACTCGTAAAATCGTGCTACGAAATGTTGGGCCAGATAGCAGAGACCGACAAGATGATATTGCGGAAAAGCAAAACGCAAACAGCAGAACACAACCAACAGAAAAGGCCTATGGTTGAAAGGTCAATTGACCTCAAATAGCACAAATAGAGTCAGCACAATATGTGTGGGGAAGGTGAATAATTGGCATCATTTGAGGATAGTAAAAAACTCTCATAAGTATGTAACTAGTATGAGACAACCCTACTTCTGTCTCTGAGACAGGAATACGAAATAAACTGAATAAGTTGCAAAAGTAGAGAAATATGAGCAGGGTTCAGGAGTATTCACTAAACAATAGAGGGAGTACCAGCAAACCTGAATATAAGTTATTATTGTCCATTTTCCCATCAAACTATAGCATATGACCATCAAGGCAATAGGCTCAGAGAACGTTCAGCTTTTTCCATAAGGATTTTCTCTTATGACAAATTCTTGCCTTAACAGAATGATCGATCCTGATGTCGATAGACGTCATATATTTCCACTCTTATGGAGTTGTGACGTGAGAATAGTTGACATCTCAGCACTGTGCATATAGACGTCAAACGACAACAGAATTCTTCTTAGTAAAAATACAGAGTACAACAGGAGCCATCTGAGGGGTGATACAGGATATCCTCATTTCCATCATTCCATGATATTCTTTTCTCATAAGGTTTATCTCATCGTGATATTTGATCTGAAGTTATTGGCTAACAGGTTTCTAAATTGCCGCTATATCTCGTCATGATATCAGTTAAAGGCTGACTATCATATTGCAGCTATATTGCAGCTAGGGAGGAGCAAGGAAAGGAAGTCAAGAGAGCAAAACGAAAGAGATCCAAAACAACATCACAAACCTAACATAACAACGACATGGCCCCCGTAAAATGATATAGTCAGCAGTCAGGGATGTTAGAATTGTCAGGTAGAAAGACATTCCTGCTCTCAGAGCACCAGAGGTTGGGAATCCTGCGTTTTCTGCTTTATTAATGCGCCCTTCTCACCGTTAATCCACACCACATCAAACCAGGTACTTTACACGACAGATATATGTACACATACATGTATGCACTGCACTCCACCAAAGCGCAGACACCCATAGCTCCTGTATATATATGCAATAGAGTGAGCCTTGGGTGACTGAGAGTACCATGTAAGTGCAGGGCGGTCGTGAAGCAGTCATTTGTTATGATGTGTGAAAACAACAGGAAGAGGGATTTTCTCCGGAACACCAAACCCTAACAGCAGCGCCCCTGTTTGTGTTTTATGCTGGCAGGGAGTGATGGGATCTGAAGCCGGGAACTGGATTTGATAGTCATAAGCGACGCGGAAAATGGTTGCTCCTCTTTAAGGCGTTTTGTTAGGACGCTTAAATCGCCCACAGGTGATTTGTGCCAATCAAACCTCGGAAAATAATACCAAGCTACATTCAGCTCTGGACATAAGAGAATATGTTGCTGAACGGTCAAGAACGGTCATATTCATATATATGTATAGAGGGTCTAATGCTGAGAATCAAACAGCTCTGTATAAGGGCAATTCGTATGTACTCACTCAGGGGGGCGGCGGCGGGGGTAAACAATTATGGAAATTTTGCGAATGCTCCTTCTTTTTTCTATTGCGTGGGGACGGACACAATTTTCAGTAACTTCACGCGAATTCTTTATGGATGGCCCCATATGGGTCGTAAAAAAGGCATAATTACTTCACATCGATGTGGGCAGAATATGTGGGAAGGACACCTCACCACCTACTCCATGGTGCTCTTATCGTTTAATGCCGACGGTGAAAAGATGATGGTAACTATGCTAAGTTAAATCGGCTGTTGCGTTATATGCCATATGCACGAGCACGTATTTTCTGTATTCATTTGTCTACTTTTTAGATGCACCTGGCATACGTTGAACTTTGAATAATCCAAAAATTGAAAATGAACTCGTCCCTTTGTATTCGATTTCCAGGTTGCCAATTCCACTAAACAAACTATTGCTTTATTTACACTCAGGGCTTCATGCATAAGAGATCATAGTCACTGTATATCCAAGCGGATTTCTGACATAAGTATACCTGTATTATATATGATCAGAATAAATACGAAACATTTATTATTTAGAAATTCACGACATCACAGGTTCGTTAACAGGCACCACCTGCCATGCTGGGGTTGGCAACTTCCTCCCTACTCAGACCTATACATATATATATATATATATATATATATATATATATATATATATATATATATATATATATATATATATATGTATATATATATATACACATGGTCACTATTCAGAATTTGTATATTTCCAGTTCTATATTTCTTGGAGTAATGAATATAATAATGAATTATTATGACCATTGCATGTGCCTCGATAAAAGCTTTCCTGATATATATAATTTTACTTGTCTGTCAACAAAAACCTGGGCTATTATGGGCCAAAAACCATGTAAAAAATACTGAACTAGTTTTACAATAAGATGATATTGCAAAGTAGATAATAACAGGAATTTAAACAGTTTTGGCAAGAAATTTCCATTATTTTCATTTATATTTGTGTTGGCTAAAATTGAATTCTGCCTCCGTGTACATTACTAAGGGAAGTGAAATATCTGGTTTATACTGGTTTAAAATATATTTTTGTATTAACAAATTGAGCAAAATGCCTCTGTACCATGCCTACAAATTTGCAGTATTCATGAAAAACTTCCATGTCTGGGAAAAAATATTCTTCATGCATTTGGTTATTGATATTTTCATTGTGTTAGGTAGGGAATCTTTTTAACTTTCTTCTCCTAGGTGAGAATGTTCTTTATGCATAACAAGCAAAGCAACTTCATTGTTTTTATATCATATAAGCCTAAAATAGAGTTTTAAATTGATATACCCATGTACACGGAGGCAGAACTATTAAAGAGGCTATTACTTCAATGTGATCTACTGAACCCAATATTATAGACCTAACTATCAGCCATTTCAGTAATATTACCATTAAACCGTCTAAATTGCATGGGAAAACTCCTGAAAGGATCTTAGACCTTTTTTTTTTTACCAACTTGGACTGCATCGGCGCCAAATTCTGAATATCGACCATAAATATACCTCTATATCTTTTTGTTTTTACATGTAATGGCGTGAATATTTCTTTAATGTAACGTGTATGAAACAAAATCAATAAAATGCCCGCTGCCGTTGTCAGAACTGACGTTAAGTGATGGCCACGCGACACTATCTGGCCTCGTTTCCACAGTATCCCACCACTGTTACGGGGTTTCCGGAGACAGGTATCACGTGGTCCGTTCTAGTATTTTGTGCCGGGTCGCATCAAGATTTGCACGATGCTGTCACCGAGATCCTCGTCCGATTAGAGGGACAGAGAAGTACTTAGCAGGTTTGAGGATATTAGGTAGCTCTACTCATAAATATGTAACTTATTCTGAAGGTAAAAAATCTGCAGTTATTTCCTTTCCTAATCGCTTAATGCGAACTATTTGAAATCTCATGGCCCATATATAAGTTAATCTCATATCTCTTTCTCTGTACACACACACTAATATATGTATAAATAATTATATTTTCCTGTTGTGTATAACGCAGCTACACGGCAGTGATAGAACCTGTGCATTGTGGTTTTTCCTGTAGACAAATATAGACATATGTAGAAGAAATTCCAAAACGGGTTGTCTCCCCACTTACATAAAGCATCTCTCATGCCATATTACATGAATTACACACCAAAACATTCATCGTTCATCGGACGATCTTTTATGCATGAGTTACACATGGTTCACCCCGGTTTCCTACTACATATGTAAAGTGAACTTCGCTCTGGATTATAGTACCGAAATTGAAGACTGCCTGTTGAATATCGTTAGAGTGACGCGTGGCACAGCGCTTAGTCGGCTAGATATGCAGCGTCATCCGTGGAAACCGAGACACTTCCCCCAGTCAGTTTCTCCCAGCTGTACAGGCAGGGATTTTAGCACACCCCTCTTGTCAGCATGTGTGTGTAAATGTTAAGTGGGAACTACCAGTCCTCTTTGTCGCATTAGTCTGAATACAAACCCTATGATTGGGTATTTAAAGA
This sequence comes from Alentia gelatinosa, assembly GCA_950022655.1. Lineage (NCBI taxonomy): Eukaryota > Metazoa > Annelida > Polychaeta > Phyllodocida > Polynoidae > Alentia > Alentia gelatinosa. Next base: position 106,201,607 of record OX465580.1, read on the forward strand.
TTTCCCTTTTTAAAATCACAATTTTGTAGCGTGGTATTGACAATAATACCAGGGAAACATTTGGGTTTCTAAATACGAGTTATATTTCAATAATTTACTTGTGGTAGTCTCTGTGAACTTGACCACGACATCCTTGCACGCATATTTGATCAAATGGAATTTGGAACATTTAAGCCGCGCATTCCAAGAGAGATATTGCTGATAAATTATCCCTGATATTAAATAAGGTAGACAGATTTACTATTATGTTTATCATATGTTACGAATAACTGCTTATCCGAAATCATGCGAATGCATATGAGCCTTTTGTTTCTAAATAGAAAATGGCTAGAGATATGGAACTCTTCAGATCCATGATACTTGAATAAATCCATACTCCCAGAGCTCTAGGAAAAACAGGTAACTGTAAGGGGAAACGTACATTATAAGCTCCTGACTCTGTCAACTGCCCTAAGGGGGGAACAGTATGGTGAAATTTACTTCATTTCCTGTTTCTGGAAATGAATATAGAAGAAAGGTCCGTCACGTTAATCCTGCTCACTAATAACCCATGTCCCACGTAATTATCAATTATGGCTGCTCATGCCTTAAGGATATGATATAATGACATGTTGTATGTTTGCTTAGAAGAAGCAAGCCTATTGCTTTACACTTGAAGGCTGCAAATGGTTCTAATTTATACTGATGGTTGTTAATATCAGTTTAAGTTTAAATTCCAGTACAATTGTTCATTCACACATTACTTCTAGCACTTTTTACCAGATCTTAAAATATCATATAAGTCTATCTCAAATTCCTCAATGCATATCAATGAAAACGGTGTTTAATTCTATTTGTAAAGAAGGAGATTCTATTATGAAGTTATAGTAAGCACGAACTGCATATATAAAGAAATACTAGACATATTTAGGTCTGAATGAAGAGGTGATAACTGAATGGCAGTTCTGATTCACCCTTCTAAATAGGGTACACGAGAACCAGAGGAATGCCTCATTAATTCCAATATGGGTCTTAGTGCCACTGGCTGTTCTAATTATGCCAATTGACAATGATCAGTATCTATAAAAAGTCTCCGCAATATAGCACGCACATGGTTTGGTCCTTACGACCTTGTTGCCAGGAGGCAGTGTAGTGCAATGTCTCTGGGAGGCAGATATGTTCGATGGGTTTGAAACCCCTCCAGCAAAATGTGGGTTCTGTAGGACTTACAATAAGCTGCAAGTGAAAGTACTTTGTATATATGCGAATCCCACCAAAGACAAGAGAGCTGTGGATGGGGTATCAAATAGGTTTTATTTAATGTATGTTTAGATCGAAAATATACAGTTAACAGTATTAGATATATAAGAGAAATTTAACCAGACAGAAAACATCCTAATACATTCACGGTACATGAATATTACTAGTAAGTTTTATTAAATGAGACGGTAAGTTGGTTGGTATTGGTAACTTATAAAACCAGGTTACCTAAGATTACAGTGTGATTAAGCAGGCAGAAAGCACATGTTCAAGTTGGCGTTATATAGTAAAACACTTAAAATTGCTCTATTCTAAAATACACACTGTAAGCAATTTTATGTCTGGAAGTTTACAACATACGAATGCCTATGACTACTGCCTAAAATGCGGCATATAGCTTCCATGATGTGATATCACTCGACCTATGGTAACGCAGATTTCGACCCATGACAATGCTTTGAACCTTGTTAGGAATCATCCAATCTTGATATCTATTTATCGCTTTGAATATTGCATACTACGGAACAGTGACTGGCATTCGGTAAGATCTGCCCTTCAACATGGTCTGCCTAGTAGAATGTGAGATGCCCCAGTGATCATCATGCCCCATATTATTCCTATAGACACTGTTAAATATCCAACTTTCCATATCAAATAACTGTAATTAGCACATCAAAGTATATCTTATATAAGAAGAGTATAAAGGCAGGTGGATTTAGAAGAGAGCGGTAAATGCCTGATTATACCGAGGGACGTATACCACCCCTTCCTTAACACCTGACAGCGTTTGGACTTGTATATGCATTGACAGATCATAACGTGTTAATTACATAGACAACCTGTGTCTGAGTGTTGCATAATCTATTGACGTATATCCCTAGATCCTCTGAACAATAGAGTACATTCTATTGTCCGGAAGATACGTGATATAAGTGGCTGATCAATATGAATAGAGGAAAAACTGGATATGTATCCATAAAGCGGACATTCAACTTGCACAGACAAATCGCGGGCTAAATAGGCTCATTATGTATAGGTAAACTTCCGAGTGAAGCCGCAAGAGTGATGATCACAGTCCGACTGATCTTCACACAAAAGACCAAATATGGATGAACTCAATGTACAATTGATCAGCTATAAGGTCCTATGAATTACTGACGAACTTGCAACTTTTTAAGCCGCTTCCTGCTGAAGGGGTGAATCCACCAGGCCGATTTCTCACCCGATCAATTGTTCCTGGGCCCTTAAGAGGAAGCTCACGTATTGTAATTAATTTAATTCTGATAATAATAGTTTAATAAATGACCATTTTCAAAGATTTGAGAAATTCTAGGGCATCCAAAAATAATCGGCGATTTTCTAGCTACCGAATCGGCTACCATCGGGCCAGTGGAACACCCCTTTGAATTATCCATTCCTAACTGTTGGGGGATTTAAGTGAAATAGGTAATTTAGTCCAGTAGTTGCCAATGAATCTTTTCTGTCATGCGCAAAACAGAATATCTCAAACTAACACTAAAGCCTCGGATCAGCCATATTGAAGGACACTGCTTCTCGAAGCATCATTTATTCGGCAAGTTAACAGAAGTTAAAATAGAAAATCAAACCAATTCAACTTCTACTTTTCAATGAAACTTCTCCAAAGTTGCAACATTTCCTACAGACAAAAATCTTCACCATAATGGTAAGCACATGAATCAATATATAAATCTATCGTAGGGTATTTCCAAAATCTCTTGGAAGATGGGGATGGGCATGTCGGCAGGTAAGGGTGTTAGAATACCTGTATTATGACACTAATGGTTGAAACGGGGTGTGTAAGTGTTGTGGTTGGTAGATGAGGGAACAATCGAATAATCAGCTTCGTTACGAAAGATCGGCAGACACATATAGGCGTATTAACACTGTAATTAAACTATCCCGTCTAATGGAAATCACAAACCAGCCATTCTGACATTTACCGCATCCATCGATGTCCGTGCGTTGTGTTAATGCTTTCCTCAGTAGTGACATATTGAGTGATTTTGTCTCTGACATTCACTATCCAGACTGTCAAAGACTGCCAGGCGATGTGATGCTACAAAGACCACTATCAATACGCACACTGAGTTAGTTGTAATTGGCTTCTCCCAGCTGTAGGGATCGTAAAGTTAGCGCACTTACAGAGCAACAAACGTACGCTTTCATAGGATCGTGCCGTTGAATTATAGATATGGTGAGGGCATAAAAAAAGATACCAGTTTGTTTTTGGATTGCAGCTCTATGGGACTTGGATCAATCGTCAATGTTCAGTATGCGGGCTTATGATCAATGTATCCAAGGATCTCTGGTCCAGGCCTGGCCGATAAAGTGACCAAATTGCAGAGGGCGGACATCCCGTGTCTATGAATAATCGGACATAGCATACAGCTTATATACTGGCTAGCATAGGTGACTTGACTAGAGGGGATATGAACAGGTCTTCTATCCCATTCTCCAACAGATAAATTCTTGTTTAGGAGAGGGGTGATGACAAACTCTATAAAGAACACAGAATTTCTATACGGAGAATGCGGCAAGCATAATATGGGGTCTAGAGAACGGGGTGTTATAACGCGTAGACTCAAAACCTATTTTCTAATTAGCATGGACACATACAGTAGAAAAACAATTAGAATTTGTAGTGCTCAGCTGTTAAGACACACCATGGATTATCAAGAACCTAGATTTCTAAGTTAAAAGCTTATTTTGCAAAGTCATGTACAGGATAGCCAAAGGAGCTTTCTTAACGATATGGTAAGATTATATGTTGATGCTGTAGTGGACGGCGGGTGGGAAAAATCAGTGAAAGGCATCAGTGCCGTGCAGAATGAGTGAGACCGAGTGTTTGGCGTGATGCTCATTCGTAGTGGATTTGACTGCACTGGGGCTTGGTGAATAATCAATTGTCGTACAGGGATGACGACTTCGAGACTTGAAGCCCCCTTGTGCTTGATAGGCATCTATCGATAAGTGAGAAGATCAAACCATCCTAATAAAAAAGTATTGATGACTGACAGCGCTAGTTGTTTAAAGCCCAACACATTATAACTTTACTAAAACTTACCTACTTCCGTAGAGTTCCTTTATCCTTAAACTGCTCTGTAAATAGATTTCTCCTTGTTAGGAATATGAGTGTTTACATGTGACTTTAGTGTGTTTAGGCCCCGGAAGAGTGCAAAAGACAGATATAGAAACATTTACATAAAACTAGACATGCAAACGTATACATGGACATAGTATCCGAAAAATGTGCTGGACGAGTTACGGCGCATTGAGACAGTTGTGCCAGACGAGACATGGGTCAATCAAATAGTGTGACCCGTACAAAGTATTCTCTAGGTTGGTGGTGCGTTAGATTGCTTGACCTTTAAAGCATGGCCTCTTGTAGACCCTCCCATTTTAGAAAGTATCTCTTTTGTTCATCGCCTTACAAATGTACTTTTCCATTTTCAGTCGAAATCTCACATATATTATTGATTTAACATATTAGACGAAGCTAACGCTTTAGACTGACGGCTAACGTGTAGCTCTGGGTAAGGTTCAGTAATCGACGCACAAAGGCTATCAGTATTAGCCCATCCATTTCCTTAGCTTGTTATCAAGGGTTTAACTCAGCATCATGATGAAGGTGGAAAATAGTAGACATCTAATGATACACTAACTAGGTATGGAGTTTAGATTGATATCTTCATTGCCATGGGAACTTTAACATCTAGTTTACATTCTGATTATACCATTTCCTATCGGACAAACGGTTCAAAACAGAACAGTTGATGTGTGTCTAAAGAACATTTTCTGCTGATTTCTTCTATTTATCTAAATCATTGATTCTAAAAGATCAAAGGAGGAATAGGGGAACAACCTCGAAGCCGAATACTGCTGAACAATCATATTCACTCGGTAAGTGATTGCTACTGAAACACAAGGAACCCCCTGTAGTCTATTGATCCGCTATGATAACAACATCTACATGACAAGGAGGTGGGTCTAGTGGCCCGGGGATGTGGACCATCTGCTCGACAGGTGTTTAAACACTTGCATTGATCGAAGCCGGGTAGATCTAAGTAACAAAAGACTTGTATCACAGACTACTTCAGTTATCTGTTGTTCAGACACTTTCAGTATGTGTTCCGGCAGACCGCCAGTCAGTCTTCTTTTATGTAGGCACTGAGGGCGGTTGTTGCAAGCCTCGACTTGCGGGAGTTTATCTTACGGTGGCTGTTCACTGTGTGGTACAGGATTCTCATGCTGCCATGTAGCATCGGAGGACCCATCCTTTATAGCGCTATGTTTACACTTGTAAATTATGAATAGTGAATTAAAGAAATATAAATGTTTTCATGCTGCTTCTCGGAATAGATATCTTCTCACGGACCAACTTCCCCATCACTACTATCCTAGAATCTAGTAATTTTCCACAATTACCTTATATATGCCCACTCATATTGTAAAATGTTCTATCCTTTAAGACCCACCTTGTTTTCCTACTTAACTACATGTCTTAACATTGTAGGAATAAGATATATTTTTCTGTGCCTTTCTACTGACCTTTGAATAACATTGTGTCCCTTCCCATTTATTTCCTTGACCTGATTGACAAACACTCTATAACCTCGTAGAGAGTGATACTCACCCATCCTTATTCTTATCTATGTAGTTACCACAAGTCTTACTATTGCTGTAATAATATAGACCTGTTCCGCCGTAGGCGTTGTATGCATTGTAGGTTTGGTATAGGTAGCTTGCCCTGTAAATGTATAAGGACAGTTTATATCACAATTTGCAATTAATAGTGCTGCTGTCTTAACGCTAGCTTGATGACGTGCATTGACGTTTACATTATGACGTAGAATGCTGTAGATATTGTCGTGGATTATGTTCAGTTGTTCTATACTGACCGGGGTACTTAAATACACTGGGAATATAGAGACTTCTTCCTCTTTATCTATGTCGACATAATATTTTGTCTGCTGTAGTAAAACCATCTATTGGTATATTCAATGAATAGCAATAACGTTTTGTGCAATTACTCTATGTCTACATATTCAATAAAGTAGGGTTTCCTAACTTATAGGTAGTCATTTTTTTTTAGCAATTATAGTGTAGGATTTCAATAAATGTGATTTGCTTTTATGGTTCGTACCTCTGGCAGTTACAAATATCTGCTTTATATCTGTTGATGATCTCAATGGGCAAAGAAATACTAAAGCCTCGGAGTTTCTCTAAAGATATGATAAGAAAATATTATAAGGATCACACCCGGTCAGTCTAGATGTTTTGTAGTGTCCTTCTCCTATGCTTTCCCCTACACTTGGCTCTCACAGTACTAAAGATATACTCTAAAGTACCTGTACGATACTCAGTATAAAACAAATAATGCCTTTTGACTACCAAAAAACAAACAGGCAGAATTCCATCTGTATCTTTATTTTTTACATGTCGTACTACTGTATGCCCAAATATTGATTTAATGATTACGCTACTTTATTTTAGAGTCAAATGATGGTTAATTCTTGCCACACAGTTTTGTGGCTTGAAAATTGTTTCAACAGGTTTAGTGGTTTTAAGGGTATAACTATCAAATACTGTCATGTGGAATAGGTTTTTAAATCGTTGTAAACTGTATCTACCAAATAGGGTGTAAATATTTAAGATTCCCAATTTTAAGTCTTCTAGAACATATTAGTATCTAACATTTAAAACTCTTCAGATAAATATATATATATATATATATATATATATATATATATATATATATATATATATATATATATATATACTGGAAACATGTAAATGAAATACCGTTTATTATTACTTATTTCGACTGCGGCCCCTCCCACGATCCCTAGCAACCTCATGCATCAATTCATCTGTTTTTCAGATAAGACCCAAACGCAAATCAATTATATGAGCCATGGTAGATTCCCATGCTTCGTATTGCTCACAGAATTCGCTTTTTATTAGTTTGTATGTTCAGATCAGCTGACAGATTCTATGCTTATTGTGTAGTGGCGGATCAGGTGTCTTTTCCGGAACTTATTCCTCAAATGAATAAACCTCATGTCCATACTAACTGCATACATGAATTAATATTCACTTTCCCCTTAATTAAAAGTCAGTATTTTCTACAAATGGTGATAGATTGAAAAATTTAGCATTTGATATAGCTAATCAGTATCTTACAGTGCGCGTGTAATAAAGGATATAATATAGAGTATAGTGAGTTTTTATCGTTAAATAGTTTTGTTAGAATTTGACATCTGCATTTTAGTCCGTATTGCCTGAGACTCTGACCGAAAGAAATCAAATAATACTCTCAGACATTTGGTGGCAGGGGACCTCATACATAAGCAGGACACACACAGGAGGTGATGAGTGAATATTCTTGAGCATTCAACAGGCGGGAAGGAGCACATCTCCGTATAATAGACCATGCCTACGTAGAGACTAAGTGCAGATCATCTGCACCCGCTGATTTGCTGTTCAACAGATTCAAATAGAAGCAGCGTGTATTCTGCAATGTTCCAACTGTCTGGGGGGATAGGGATGAACCAGACCGACCCTCTCGGTGCAACTATATAAAAAGAATGATAAAAAAATCCGGGACGAGATGACCCCGAGACTGAATCTCTTGTGACTGTTGGCAGACATGCAGAGGTAACTGTATGTAGCTCTTTTGATAGTTATTTAGTAAATGCCTGGCATTTAGTTTGAAAAACTCCTCAGCGGTTCCCGCTATTCATATATATGGAAACTAGTGTATACATTGCCTATGCCAGGTGAATTATTGTCTCTACCTTTTGACAATATGGACATCAATCTAACAATATTCTAGTAATATCACGGAACATTTTCCCATCCATATTGACTCATCTTCATCCGATTACTACATTTACATGAATATTGTCTCGAGGGGGTGCAGGTTACACTGCAGGATTTGTGGAGAGTTGGGTAACCTAAAACACCGCAGTGCGCCCTCCTAGGTTTGAGGCGGTAATAATGACGGGGCCTCTGACTAAAATTGTGCTATTTTCGAGCTAATCATCTTCCATATTCCACATCGAGCCATGCCCTCTAGCTGTCAGACACTGCCGCATGGAGCCATGCACCGTGCTGAGCTTTTATTCCATAGCCGTTGCAAGCATCTACAGTGGTGCTTTGACAACTAAAATCTGAGTGAACTGAGTCGAGTGCAGCATGGTTGGTTCTGGGTAGCAGCCAATGTCTGGGGAGCGGGGTTTTCTTTTATCTCTTTAAAAAAAAATCATTTTAGAAGCAGTCAAGCAGGGAGTAGACTGACAAGAGACAGTGGTGGTCGTGGCTGTTTCAATCTGATTAGGTTGTTAAAAAGCGCAGTACACCCGCTAAAGGGGTCAGGTTACCACGTCATGGTTTATGAGAAACATCGTTAAAATAACTAAAGGTAGTTGTATAGAATATCTTCACCAATCAATATATAGGGAATATATATGGACGGAAGGGTGGTCATTTTACATGTACTGTCTAATGTTATTTGATTTTAAACTATATTCCCTTAAGAATCGAAATTCAAACTTTAAGATTTAGTTTGTATTAAGAGAGGACTCATGGGCTGACAGGTTTCCTATCGAAATGCGTCATAATCTCATACTCAAAAAGCACTTACTTGCAATTGCTAAACATCGTTTAAAGCGGGGGGAATATGGGAATTTTCCAAATGTTACAATTCTGAGAGTGAAACTTAAAGACAATAAAGACAAACGACGGCGACAGGTTCTGTACATTTGGCCAGGATGCCGACGCAATATGCTAGTATAGATTATTAAAACAAATAGTTGGTTATACATTAAGACCAATCGAAGTGATTTAGCAGGCTGAACTGATTTGTATAGGAGACATAATTGCAACTTATAACTGGCTTATCTCCCATTTACAAAACACTCTGTATCGAGGTAATATTTTAGTGACATTCTTAGTGAATTGGAATCGGGGTAACTTATACATTGATTGCTACACACAAATAAATTACACCTCACGTTATCAGCTTGTCAATGTATAGTTTGTGAAGGATACCCTCGCGCCTGAGGTTATTAGTCTTTGTCGTGAGTGGGTTAAGTAGCGATATTCCTGGAGTATTTCCACATTAGATCTCATCACATTTCAGCAAACACAATATAAGATCGATATACTTAGTTCTACGTCCTTTTTCGCAGCGATTGGATCTTTAACCTGCACCAGCAGAAAGAAGCTATCCAGAAACCACGTGACCATAAGAAAGGAGCCGCGAGATGCGAGATGCGTGTTGTAAATAAATGATGCTGCGTGACATAAACGTCACTTCCGGTTTCACGACATAGGCGTGTCGATGTCCAGTGATCTCAGTGGCATCTGAATTATGTCGTAAAACTAGCGTAAATCGGTACATCCCCGCATCGCCCCAGGGCGCGCCTGAAATCAGGAGGGAGAATTATTGGGTGCGGTACTGAGGGCCACGGGGGACTGTCCAGGTTTTTAATACGGCTTAATGGTTCGTCGCCCCGCCATACAGTGTGCTGGAGGGCGAGGGTGTGAGGCATGGGCGAGCAGTTTATTACACGGACTGAATACGCGGGCTGCTGGCTGAGCAGCTCGGGGTGGTCGGGAAACACGCACGAGGGAATATTGCCCCGGCACCAGATGCGCATTAATTGAAGGTATTGGGTAAATCCTACTAAAAGAGAGCCCCACGGCAAGCCCTGACCCGGGACTACTCTGTCAAATCAGCCTGGTACCCATATGTCCCCACTTCTGTGTGCAGAGGTCCCCTTTAGTTTGGCACTTCCATGCTTTTACAGCTTTAATGATCGGGGCAATTTTCAACCTTGCATTTAGATTGGGTGGAATGGGATGTGTCCGTTAGAGTGGATTTATACGACGTCACCACGTCAACAGACTTAATGCGCTGACTAGCTCGTATGTCGTGTGAGACGTATTGAGCTACTCCTGTGTGCATGGAAATCCCCTAGGATTATACCTGTTATACCTGGGTTACAACAGCAGTTATATACACATAAACATTAACCCTGCATTTGCTTGAGGAATGAGACTACATTTGCCAAGATTTTAATGTACCCATATCGGCGTATATCGTGTGTCGGTGCATGTATAGGCAACTTTATCATACTACATTCACCTCTCCATATAATCATCAATTACTGGACATGTATGCTCCCTCTTTTAAGACAGGGCTACGCCATATGGGAATAAGATGGAGCTTTCCATCTATTCATGGGACCGTCCATAAATGACGTCATGCAGCGGGGAAAGGGGATCCAGTTTCCATAGCTAAGCACGACAAGAGTTGTACGGCACAGGATATGAAGGGGAAGTGGGGGGGGGGGGGGGTCAAAAAGACCATGAGAACATTTATGGACATCTCCTTTAAGGGAGAGTCATAATCCTTAACATATTTTATAAAAAAAGAAGTTAGTATGTATGTTACTCGTTCTAGTACGTGACAGTGTGTACACGATTGAAACACTCTGGCCCTTGGGACGTTTACAACTCGGTGTAAACACCTCGTTGTAAACGTCCCAGGGCCAGAGTTCGGATCGAAACTTGTACGTTTACAGGAACATCGTTTTATTACTTTCCTTTTCTTTTAATGATAATAGCAGTTTCTGACGGGATCTAAATAACTCGACCGTCTCTCTACAAGGCATGGTTCACACGTTCACATTCGATTCATGTAATGAGGTAGTTACAAATTCATGAACCATGTATCGGGATATTGCCGGTTGGATTGGAGGGGGATTTACTATATCCTGTATCTCCACTGTTTCTCAGGCTAGATAAACCAAATGGGCTATGCATGATAATTGGTTATTATATATAAGCCTGAGAAAGTCAATGTTTAGATAGACTAGAAAGATCTATCTTTATACCCGGATGCCGATAGATGTTGTTTCATCACTGGTACTGTATATACCCGGTTTAAGTAGGAGACGTGAGTTTTCGGATTTTTCATGGATCTCAAGGGATAATTCTAAGCCATATGAGTTGTCCAAATACAGAACCAAAAGGAACGAAGGGTAAATAGAGATTAAGGCTAGATAAACCAAATGGGCTATGCATGATAATTGGTTATTATATATAAGCCTGAGAAAGTCAATGTTTAGATAGACTAGAAAGATCTATCTTTATACCCGGATGCCGATAGATGTTGTTTCATCACTGGTACTGTATATACCCGGTTTAAGTAGGAGACGTGAGTTTTCGGATTTTTCATGGATCTCAAGGGATAATTCTAAGCCATATGAGTTGTCCAAATACAGAACCAAAAGGAACGAAGGGTAAATAGAGATTAATCATGTCAATAATCATCCTTTACTTACGACATTCCACACGATACCGAAGTCTTAAGTTGAATGAAGATAGGAATTTTCTCCGAAAATAATCAGAATGTTCATGTTGATGACGTGTTATTGTTTTCTCTTCTTCAACATATTATTCATTTTAAAGACTATTTGTTTATCGTCTATTGTATAATCTTTATGATATATATGGAGAATGTCACTTACTGGACGTATCCGATATGTCACTATCGAGAATCACCCCCCACGAATACTAACCTTATGAAACAAGCGAAGAGCAAAGGAAATATACCACACACGTCGTTTACCTGCAGTCTAAAATTGTCAACAGAGCTGTCACACAAGAGGTCCATTAAGCAGGAATACGACATTCTCAGACATTACCTGAAGCTCGAGTGTATTTCACCTGTGGGATCTGCCAGCTGTTGTTCTTCATCTCGGCTCCCGGGAGGTCTTTACTATAACGGGAGCAGCTCATTACAGTGTAAGCTGCTCATGAGTTGTCTGCGGGTGACGTAATTGTCCCGGGGTGACGTAATTACGCTTCGAGCTAAACAAGGATCCCGCACTGACAAACCGCGGACGTCAATGAAGATCCTCCTGAGGCCAACAATGTCGGTGTTTATTTGCCCGTGTGCCATTCCCTGTGTGAACGAGGCCGTAACTAGCACCTTCACCAGTGTTCAAATGGTGCCCGCACGCTAGTCCTTTCCGTGATGACATGGTGAAGCTTCGGCGCTCAACTGACAGACAATTATATGATTAAAAGGACTGAGTGAACTATCAATCGTTTGGAAAATCCTATATCCTTGTAATGCGTGTAAATTTTACCCGATATTTTAATCATCTTAGTGTCACATATGAACGTAGAAAATACATAATTTATAGGACATAAATAAAAGACAGTCACATGTCCAGTGGTTATCGAACAGTTGATGTCATGAGGATGCAGACTGAATGATTTGCCTATAAATACACTCAATCAAACTATGAAGCGTTATTTTGATAATGGTAGGCTGGAATTTAGTAGATTTAGAATATATAAAACATATAAAAGGTCTATCATCTAACTATCAGGCAAAGCAACAGCAAGACAGTGTCTTATAAATTTGAATGCTTCTATTTGTTCCACATTTTGCACGGGCATTAATTAAGCGCCAAATGTTTATACAGGGATCCTCTTCATTGTGGATTTCATCTATAAGACACTAAAGGCCTTGAGTGTCATCAATTCACAATTCATAGTCAGCGTAATTACGCATTTGTATCCGTTTATTGTGCAGTTACATATAGATAAGGAGCTCATAGGTAATGGAGGGTTGATGACAACTCCTCATAGATCTACAGATTGCATGTATAAGCTCCATCTAAGTTCCATAAATGGCACCTCACTGAGACCACAGCAATATGGGTGACATAACTTTTACCATATGTCTTTCAAACTGGGCTCCCACGACCATTAAGGTGAAGGGTGGTCATTATGAGGTTTGGGATTATGCTGTATGTGTGAGAAAGTACACCAGCTGTGGGTACTGGTTGATTGTGGAAGACTGGTATAGAGATGTTGATATATAAATGGCTGATGATTTGGTGGTGAGGAAAGGGGAAATGATTATTGATATTTGGAAGGACATATTGTATAGGAACAAAGCTAGTAGGGGCTATAGATGGGAGCTAGATGATGGGAGCAAGTACTGAAGTTCCAAAACTCAAGGCGTTATATAAAGTTGGACTGATTCTCAAGACGGTTTCATGATTAAAAGATACAAAATCATCAATTACCTAGATTCGATTTTCACAAATTTGTACTAGCCACTCAGTTTTGGACAATTATCGATATATACTATGATTGAACGTCATGAATGATCATGATTGGGCCCAGTATATACAAGTTTGTTCAAGGAATTAAATATTGAAATGAGATAATTAGGAAGATGAAATGATTTGGCTATGGACATAAGAATGGAAGATGGTTACAGATACGGGACAATGAATGTGTATTTCTTCTAGAGGGTATAGGCAAAGCCAATAGGTATGGCTGGTGGGTATGATTATCTGACAGCAGGGAGGAGAAGGAATGGTGGGAGTGGCTAATATGGTGATTGTACTGGTTACATATATATATATGCTTGGATTTTGTGTATGGGCAATATTACCGCCACGTAATAATGTAGGAAGCAGCAGAGCAGTAGTACCACCGCAATCATACTGCAAGGACGTACATTTTGCTTTTTGCATAAGTCAGCACCGAGCTAGGAGTTCAGGGAGTCATAAAAAGGGGAGGGATTGGTTGGGTGGAGGTCACATGGCGTCGTGCATGTTAGGGGGTGTCACCTATCCATCCTTCGGACAGCCGCTGCACACGCGCTGTCCTGTTCGCTTGTTCCCGAACGTACACGGCGCCGCGTATGGCACAACTGCTCCCTGTTGACAGACACGCCGGGTACCGAACCTGGATGTCGTCTGCTCATTTCCACCAAAATTACTTTCATCGAATTTTCGCCCGAGATTTTCCCCCGGGCGTGTCTGAGGCGATGGTAGTATCAGGCTTTGTGTGTTAATGTAATTTGCCATATTTATATTAGTTTACGATGCCACAAAGACGTACAGTAGGACTGGAGACAGGATATTTATTCGTGGTACAATGGGTATCACTACTCCCTTTATCTGCGGGCATATATGAAGAATTGATCCGCAAGGGGTCGTTGTATTTCCGGTTCCGCCGTGGAATGATGGGCACAATGGCAGCTGCCAGATGTGCACGTCCGGTGACGTCACATTCAAGACGCCACGCGGAATTTCCCACGGTTCCTTTGGCATCGTTTCCTTACACTTTATAGCATATTGCAGATGGCGCTTAGATATGGGAGGATATATAATGACGGCACCGGTATCATAGAAATGTATTTCGTAATGTCAATTTCGAGACCGCCTTTATATAAGAAGTGGACCGAAGAACATAAAAAGGTACATTTCGAACGATGTGGAGTATCCATGTTACCTTAGAGATACAAGTCCCATGTTTTTCTAAGAATTCCATTATGATGAATTCCAAATCCTTGTTGAATTCCTGACTAATTTTTTTTCTTCAAATTCAATTCGATAAATTTCCCGCCTGTGCATTCCATATTAAATCCAATCTCAATCGGTGAAAGCGGCATCGTTGGTTATTTCCCATTTGACTGGCTCAAAACATTTTGATTATTCCCAACACACATGCGAACATTGGTTTCTTGATCGGAATATTCTTTTTAACAATGATGTTTCCATTTAACACAGTAAAGACATTCTGACATGGTCTCAAACAGGTACAATGTTTTGAAATGTATTTTAAAGGCATTCTTTTATACTGAAGCGAACCAAAAGGTATAGGAACATGAACACATAGGATACATACACCATACCCTAACTTGTGCTTCTGGATTTGTAATATTTTGTGTATTGCTGTGATAATATTATGTTGTAAACAGATTGTAATTTCCGGAAGCATTGATTGGCTCATCCAATGAACAAAATATATTGTCTTGCTTGTAATTGCACTTCTTAACTGTAGATACTACCATGTTGAAATGAGTCTCACAAATTTCAGCATCTACACTTTGGTATCATTGCAGTTGGCGCTACCTAGTGCTACAAAAACATATAATGTAAAAATATTAATTAAGAGTATTGTGTCCAAGTGTGCAAAGAAAGTGAGGACTTGCCAAGAGTGTGTTTTCATTTGAATCATTTATTTTATTGATCGACTATTTGGGAATATATAGATCGTTTATCATTTGGATTCCGTGTAAATATACACTTAGTTGAGCTGCCCCTGTTGAAAAGAAGAAGAATTGTCTGGTTAATAAGCATAGGTGTGGTCAATTCCTTTCTATAGTAATCTCTACAATTGAGGCAACCAAACGGCTAGTAGTGTAGCGGAACCATCGCTATTTCAAAATATTGAGGTATACATCTCTCATCGAAGAGTAGATCTTCTTGAGGAATTTGTGGATTTAATGCATTTTTCCTTGTGTTTCATACAAAATACATAGGATTATTTTGGTGTGTCAGGAAACTTATCCTTACTGGACGAGAGGCTGTGATTGAGAATGGCGGGGTGAAAAAGAGAAACATTTTCGTGCCTGTTCACTATTTCCAGTCGTTGTAATCTTTCTGCTTTCACACATCCACAAGGAAATGAACAGAAGTAGGCTACCTGGCTTCTTATTCTGTAAGCAAAGGATATCAGGAAATCAAAAGGTAATCCTTGCTCAGACCATTGATCACAGTTTCCCCTGTGTCAGGGGGTTCGGTAATCTGAGAACCACAGCCTATGTGTCAATTCTACTGTTTTACCCCATTTAATGTAGTTTATATCATCATCTATGTACTCTATGATAATAACGATGTCGTTAATAAAGATCTCAACATTTTATGTTTTCCAGAAAACGAGTTAGGTGTTGTAATTCAACAAATGTGCACTGTTGTAATTCGACTAATGTACACTACAGGGATAATAATGATAGTTCTGTGTATGATTATAGTCGGTGTGATGCTGATTTGCGTATACATCTGTATGGCAAAGACACAGACAGAAATCAAGATCCTTTATTTGAAAACCTGCCAGCCTTCCACATTGGTCACTGCCAACGCACACTGCAGACTTCAACCATACCCGCCCCTTTGGCCTCCTTTATAGGAGGCTAAGCAGTAGCCGTGAAGAGTGAGACGGTGCTATCCCCTATAGGCACCTAGCCAGTCCCCTGCCGACATAAACCAGCATGTCTTTTAAACCAACAACATCTTTGATGACAGGAACGTCCGTGCGCAAAAAGAAGCTGCTTACTGCTATAATGATACAGAGCAGCTCTTGAGCAGGTACCTCTGATCTTGCCCGCGCCTGCTCCGCCACCAAGCCCTTATATAGTAGACCTCTCAAGGTCTTGAAAGGCAAGGCAGGGTTTTAACGTTGGAAAGCTAGAGAAGATTGAGGTCTCTAATGGCCGTCGTTTTGAAAGCTTTTCCCATGAAGTCCTCCACCGCAGATGAATAAAGAAACAGGAATACCGTCGATGCATCATACTGAAGTTAGCCTTGACGTTCTGTTTTGTATGGACGACATGTATTGTGATACGGCAGCAATCTATCGTATGATAAATGTTTAATGGTCTCAAATATCGGCCTCCCTTTATCTGCTAATTTTGATATGAACAAGTGCAAATGAGGACATCAAAATAGGCGATCTGCATGTTAATGGTGGAAAATATATCAAAGGTAATGCATAGTTGAATCGTATTATGTTAGGAAGATTGATAATTATTGGACTAAACACATCCTAAAGGCATCTAAAGGGTATTTCATTTGCGGCATATTAGAGGAAATAGAAATGTATGACATCCACGAAAAAACAGATGGCTAGAGCCTGAATGTCTATAGCAGAATGTAGAACTGTTTTGCAGTTGAACACACCGTAACACTATAAATGCAGTTAAAATATACGTACAGTTACCAATTACAGGAAAATATTGACGGTGGCCTTTGCTTAATAGCCTGGAGTGTAATTTCATAGATCTTTCCATATATATATATATATATATATATATATATATATATATATATATATATATATATATTTATAAATATATAGTATATATAATATATACATTATATATAGTACTAGTGAAAAACAGGGTTTATTCAATATTAAATTGGGACAAACCCCAGTCCTACACATCAAGAAATACATGACTAAGATTAAAATAATTACTTATATATCGAAGTAAGAGCAGTTAAGAGCGGAATGTTTTAATCATACCAGCGTCACCAAGTAAACTCCGGTTACCGCATCAGGTAACCGGGTAACCTGGAAAGTATTTGTGAGGCTAAACAACAAATGAAAAACGGCAGTGAATAAATCCGAGATAGGTATTGGTTGATAATTTATATTTATATAATCAGAGTTATAATATATATATATATATACACACGCACATATATATGAATTTTTCTGGCACAGGATTAAGAAAGAGGCACAGGGTGGATATATGAGAAAGAGCATTAGACTTAAGTAGAAGCGTCAGATTTGTGTTTGGAACAGTCTGCATTCTAAGGTGTTTAACCCATCTTTATCGACCTAAAAAAAGCGTTCGATACTATTGACCACACAATTTTAATAAATAAACTTGAACATTACCGATTTGACAATGATACAACTTCCTGGTTCAATAGTTATCTCACTAACAGAAAGCAACAAGTAAAATGTAATAACCGAGTTTCATCCACCAGAACGATCAAATATGGGGTACCCCAGGGGTCAACCCTGGGCCCCCTACTTTTCATCCTATATATCAATGATGCTGTACATTCCCTGAAATACTGTGACATCCAAATGTACGTGGATGACACAGTACTTTTCATGACGCGTAGTCAAAATGACCAAAATGAAGATGATAAACTACAGAGGGATATTACAACTTATAGTAAATGGTGTAGTAGAATTAAACTCACGATAAATGTCCAAAAAACGAAAAGTATGTATTTTGGAACAAGACCAAAACTGACAATCATAAGACCAAGTACTGTCAACTTTAACAACACAAATATAGAACATGTAAATGACTATAAGTACCTTGGAATGACACTCGACAACATGCTGAGTTTTAGAAAACACTTGACAACCCTAATCCATAACATCTCATATAAAATCTACCTGCTTCATAACGGACTATACATCCCTGCAACTATATAAACACCTGATACGCCCATATTGTGACTATGGTGACATAGTATATAATGCAGGGCCGAAACTACTGCTTGATAAATTACAGATATGCCAAAACAAGTGTCTTCGACTCTCAACAACCCGTCACCCAAAACCAAATACGCAGCAATTGCATGACATCTGCAAAGTACCAACACTCCACGACAGATGTACGGGTAATCTCCTGAGAGAAGCACTGAAGAGGCTAGCCATACCCAAATATGTAGACATGAGAGAACTTCCAACCCGTGCACATGACAAAGCCTTGCTAAAATTAACTAAACCAAATTGCACACTTTATACACGGAGTGTGCAATACCAATGCGCACGAGTTTGGAACAGCCTCCCAGCACAAAACAGTGCTCACGTTTCCCTAAAAAGTCTAAAAAAGTATATTCGTCGCAACCCCAAAGATATATCTAAACTCCGACCAAAAATAACTACTTCAAACTGATGCCCCAGTGGGGGAGAGACTGGCTAACATAGTAACCAACTCTTTCATTTAAACCGAAACGACAAAATTAACTGCACTGGCAAAATGAGATTGCCAACTGCAAGCAACACACACATAAGAAACCACTAAAATCACACTGTTTCAGCTACCCTGGGAACGATAACTAGGTAGCTCTCTCAATTATAGAAATTGCAGTAAGCAAAAATTGTCAGCCACAAGTGCTGCTTTGATAGACCTTAAGATGCAGAAAAACCAAACTGTAAAATCGACTGGCTGAAAGGAAGACAGGCCTCAGAGCCTATGACAGTACCAGTATAAATAAAGGAATGAAAAAAAAAAAAGTAGAATTCTATTAAAAGACTGGCGTTTTTGTCAATATGAATGATACAATGGGCATCAGGGCTAATTGGAAAAGTTGGCGGTTATACATAAACAGAAGACAGTTGCTGGGGATGCTCACTCACATGGTTCCGGTGATTCCCAGATATCTCGGCCCCTTTGGCATCTCGGACCCCCTACGGCACCTCGGACCCATCGGCACAGCGGCCCCCCGCTTTCACAGCTTTCATGCCTTCATGCACGAAAACGCGGAATGTCTTCCAATGTGATAACTTACCCAAAATACGGAGTCCCTAAGACACAAGCTTTGCTGTATTATATTATTTGTCAATCATCCACAATAACAAATCTTACAAAACAAAAGCATATATCTTACAAAACATGTGTGATAACCCTATCCCGAACCTTAACCCTAACCCTAACCCTAACCTTATCCCTAACCCTAACAATATCCCTAACCCTATCCCAAACGTTAACCCTATCCCTATTCCTAACCCTAACCCTATCCCAAACCTTAACATTAACCCTAACCCAAACCCTAACCCTATCCCTATCCCTAATGCTAACCCTTTCCCTAACATTAACCCTATCCTTAATCAGCCAAAGCGGGAGTGCGAAACACGGCCGCGAGGGGACCGAGATGACCGCACAAAAAGGGATCCAAGATGCCGAAGGGGCCGAGACGTCCGTCTACCGTTCCGGTCACATGGTTCAGGTCATGTGACCACCCTACTCTGCACACCACCCTAGCCCACTTCAGCCTGGGACGCTGGCAACGAGAAAGGAACCACCCACCCTACAAAAATTCTTCACCCTCATTTCCTCAATTTCCCCTACTTCGTAGGGCAATTTCAATAGCTCGTGACATTTCTTTTGTTTTATTAATTATATTTTATATTCTAACTACTATACAGAATTTATTTCTTTATTATTAAGTGTAACCCCATAAATCTTATAAATTACCATGCTTCTGTGTTAGTCATTAAGGCCAAACGCATTGAGGATCTACTGTAGACAGGTATGTGTCTATCAGAACAATGATATGAATGAACATATACCCTGGGCCAAATCCACACATCAAAGAGATCGATGGAGCTTCACCATTGGATTGGTTTAGGAAGTAGAACATTTATTCAACCTTGAACTGTGGAAAATGTTAAACGAGTTCAAATGAGCTGCGGACATGGTTATGGCTAGCAAACACCATTGAGTGCTTCCCTAGAGACACCTTTCAGCACTTGGGGACAACGAAGAACCAGAGGCTTGTCACCGTCCGGTTTACTCTACTAATAAATCCCAGTTTGAACGACACTTTTCGGAAGTCCAAAGCACACATCACAATCCGAAGTTCAAACAGACCACAAAACACTCCGGCCACCCGTTCATCAAAATTGAACGCCCGTGAGTAAATTATGTAAAGAATCTTCAATTCCAACGACTGATGTGTCAATATTTCCCACGTTTCCCTCCTCATGGAATTGTTTTTAACAATGGCACATCTTAAGATGAGCGTGGCAGGCAAATGAAAAAAAAGTTAAAATATTGTCAAGGGGTAAACAGGCTAGTGGGTTCACAAGAAATTGTAAATAAAAAGTAATTATACTAAAACTAAAACGTAACAAAATTGAAATTAATGTGACAGGTTTTTCGATGCAAATGTAAATATAGTATTATCCTGTGTAGGCACAATGGTTTGATTTCTTATGGAATGCCTTTTGCAGATATTGACTATAGAAATTGGCTTACACTATCAACTCATACACATAATTATGGGACTAAAATCAGCGGGTCAAGACTAAATAATCTCTAACGATTGATGACAAAGGAACACGTTTCCCACGGAAATATAATAAACACGTGCATAGTCATCTGAGAAGCTCCACTGGCCTGTAACACGAACGGTAAAATAAGTGAATTGAAAAAATGGAAAAGACCCTGGTGTGGTTTCAAAATTGAATAATGTTCCTTTAACATTATCTCACATTATCTAATATCGTAATTTTCATCTTTCCACGGTTACTTTTCATCGTGCTTATTAGGAAAGCTTAGACCATATGGAAATTGTCTTTCTGTACATTCTGCAAGAACGAAGGAAAACACAGATTATTTTCGGGACATTGACAGACGATAATGCACAAAGGGACAGCTCTTGTGGAAGTTCTGAAATCAAAGTGGCAATGTGTCAAAATGTGCCAAAAAGTGTAACCTTTATTTCGTCTGTGACCATTCGTGTTCATGTTTCAGAAATAGAAAACGTGGCATTATCAAGAAAACATCCTCGTCTCAACAAACATGTAACACTGTACTATCTATATAGCTCCCCTAAAAATAAAAACAGCTATTCTGATTTAACTTTGCTTAGATGTTTAGAAAACCTACGGAAATATCAAGTTGTATTAAAGCCAGTAATACTACTGTATTCTAAAGAGAAAGGATAATCGTAACCGTTGCACAGATGATATACAGATATCTATGAGTTTCTTGAAATCTTATAAACAGTCAGAAAATGTTGTTTACGCCTTTAGGCATCATTTGTGCTTTAATAATTCGGTGAAGAAACACTCATAATAAATGTTATAGCAAATAACCTGTACTGCACGTGAAGACCACCGAAATAACAACATGAGAAGTGGGGTGATTTAGAATCACTCCCTGCATTTCCCATTCTCTTGAGAAGTAGGAGCGGAATGGAATGTCCATTGGTAAAAACCTACGAGACGTATTGCCTGCTGCAATGGTCTGTAAGAATCGTCCCATTCCTTGCAACTGTCAACCGTTTGTCAAGCAAGCTCGAGCACATATATTCACAATATTTCAAACATTAATATTTTGTTCTTAGTGGATTCTCACATATCCATTCACGTCGTATGTGTAGAAAATTAATCCGCAGTCTGCTGTACATCTATCCGTGTACGAATCTAGTCGCTGTCACTACATCCCAGTAAACACAAATACATTCCAGCAACGTAAATTTACATTTACATTTGGGAGAATTAACGTAAACTTTTACGTATCAAGAACATAGATGTTAAGGTTTACTTATGTAGAACGTTTGGTAGGTTTGCATAAATTTACATAGATTCACAGTTCAGAAACGTAAATTTGCGTTTCTAAGCTACATGAATCTATGTCAATATATCAACAAAGAAATATGTAACTTAACGTATATATATAAAGGTTATTTTATGTAATTTAGAAACAGAAATCTACATAATTATATGAATATATATCTCTGGTAGATTTATCTCATAGGAAGGGAATGAAAGAGAGAATTGAGCATAATTAGACTGAAGGTGTCACCATGCTATATACTCATACTCAGCTATAGTCAGGCATACTTAATTCTGTATACATTTATTTGTCATAGGGCCCATCATTCACCTATCATGTTTTCTCAGCTGGAAAAAAAACTAGACTGACATTTATGTCAACACCACACACCTGCACAAAGGTGTGGTCCCACCCAACTACCAGAATTACATAAATTAGGATGACTGCAGTGACAAAATGATCATCCAATTAAAGCCTGAATGAGATTAACGATAATTTAATCTGCTGGTGGTTGATTGGGTAAATAAACCACCTTCACAGGACATACCTTTCCCACGGAGCACAAAACATTGAGAGAAACTACTGCCATGCCATTTAGTGATTTCATGCACATAAACGTGCTATCTTGCACATAATAGTAAATCTATGTAAATATACGTAATATCAATTACGTGAATTTACCTTTAGTTACCTATAATTACCAAACATTCTACGGCCGAAAGTATACCTTAACATTTCTACTTTTTTATACGTACAAAATCTACCTGTGAGACATAAGTAGAAACCATCTAGATAACGATTGATGTATATTTTGCATTTCAAGTAATTTCACTAAAACGTGAGATACTTACGGATACGTATTCACTTTTGCATCCCTTCTTAAGGCGGAACTATACCAACCTTGCTTTAGCGGTGGTGGTGGTAGCTATAGCTCATTACCCGTTGAAACAGACACTTGCTTATTTCATGTGACATTTGCCATATGTTTCCTGCCTCTCCTACTCCATACGATATGCCAACTGTTGCAAGAACTATTTTCTGAACGCATGTGAGAAAAAATGCCGTTCTCTGATAGAAAACGTACATATACACAGATAAATACGTTCTCTGTGTATCAATTGGCATGTACACCAAGTTACTATAGTGAATTGACTATTAATAGTGTGGGGTAGAAACAAGCTAAACGTAAAACAGAAAAGAGCGACCATAGAGCTAGCTCATTGTAGTGCCCCAGGGCCCCGTTGCTCCAGCATTACGACAGAGCTGCGGATCGCAGAATAGCGATCCGAGGGCCTAAACATCGCTCTTGAAACTTTGCGGATCGCTTCGCTATCGCATAGGCGCATCGCCGCGTAAAATACTGCTTTTATCGATACTTTTTACGCGGACCTTCACAGCACTGCGGATCGTATCGCTATTCAATATGTGCCCCTGAAGTGTGGTATTGCTATCGTATCGTAAAAATTAGCGATTCCGCGGAAATATAGCGATACGATCCGATATTACTGGAGCAACGCTATTTTACTCGGATCGTTAAAGTAATCGTAAAAATAAAAATGCGATCCGATTATAGCTAGCGATACCACAAAAACAGGAGCAACGGGGCCCAGGGGGCCGTTGCTGCACGTTTAGCGGATCGCAGAATAACGATCCGAGGTCGAAAATGTTGCTCCAGGTTTTTTGCTGATCGCATCCTAATTATGGCGCCATCTATATCCAATCAAAAATCTAATCCACTATTACGGGAGCAACGCTTTCCCCACATTTCTAGGAGTAACGATCCCCTTGGGTCCACTACTCTAGGTTTACGATGCATTTGCGGATTGCAAAGTAGTGATCCGAGGGCCTTACCGTTGCTTCCGAAATTTAGCGGGTCGCGTCGCAATCACATGACCACATCGGAGTGTAAAACATAGCCTTTAGCAATACTTTTTACCTGGACCTTCACACCATGGCAGATCGTCCGCGGATCGCATCAATTGAGGCTATTTGGTTAAAAACGGCCTGGTCAATAACGATGTGCGGTGGTGCCACGACCACCCACCCATCCACCTTCTACCTTCTGCAAATAGCCAGGATCACACCAGATGGCAGCCCAGTTTCAACTTTTGTGTCATCTGTATTTGATTAACAACTTATGAATTTTAGGGACAAAATTGTAACCTGTGAGCAAATATGCACACAATGGGCTCACAGGTAGTTATCACTCAAGGGGAAGGTAACTTTGATATTGTCTCCTCAACGCGACCCTACTTTACACAGTATCGGTTCACTACAACCAAGCTCAAGTTTTTTCAGAGTTCCGTAAAACTGTAATTAAATTCATATGGCAAAGTATATCCAACAAACAAGATCAGCGGATCTTATGTCAACTGGTAAAGACTGGAGGCTTGACCCACCAAAATTTAGAATTAATATAACTGGTCGCAAGGGTTAAATGGATTGCCAGGCTATTCTAGGAAGACTTCTACTAATGACCATCGTCTTATTCCGCAAAACCTTTTAGATGGAAGATCCTATTTTTCAATATTTTCTAGAAAGGAGAGTCTTTATCTAAAAAGAAGTATTACAATCATATCTTCTCAAAATTGGTCACTTTCTGGAGTTCTGTTTACAATGAACCACCAGGAAGGGAAAGAGAGATGATGACCTGATAAACAACATGATCATGAATTTCGACTTTGGTAGAGAAAAGATACTTAAAACTTAATGAAAGAAGGTAGGAATATGCCATTTTCAGACCTCATAAAAAACAAGAGGCTTTTATCCCACACAGACAGAGATAAAGTTTGTAATGGAAGGTATGGAACAATTATTTAATCATTAATGGTAGGAGAGAGGTAGGAACTAGTGAATGTTCCCCTGTCTCATTCAATATGTTCCCTTGAAGCTGTTGTATCGCCATTACACCCTTTTCTCGTCGGATTGTTAAAGTAATCGTAAAAATTAATTTGCTAATCGATTAATACCAACGATACCCCCCAAAACACGAGCAACGACCCCTGGAACTCATAAAGGACAATCGTATGCGTCAGTCACATTCCTATAAACACATTTTAGGATATTTCAATCAATGGTTTTTTTCTTATTTCACTTTAATCATATAATCGCAGTTCTGCTTATGTCCCCTGCGATACTGATTGTTTCCCCCACATTTAATGGCGGTGCTACACCAGATCTAATGATCCGAATCTGCCTTTGTTAGTACAAACCTAAATCCTCCCCTATCCACATCAAGCATCTCTTTCCCCTGCCTGTGCCTAGTGCGTCACCTCATATTTGATCGGAGTCCCTAGATTGAGCTACTCGCGCCGGAATTTGGTCCTTGTCAAGTTACTACTCCCGAGGTCTAGGCTCCTTCTAGAGGAGTCTTTCGTTCTATGGGGCCCAGTCCGCGGGTCTATACTGTTTAGAGGATGCTACTAGTATTAGCCATTTAACACGATTGAGGATAGGGATGGGGAGTTTGATCTGTTAGCATGCAGCCTAATATAGTAATGCACTAGTCTTATATATTGTCACAATAAAATAGGTAATCTAAAGAAGGCAACGGCTATGTGGATGCACGCTTACACTACTTACTTTCTCCATTGGGCATGAATGGCGTAAGGCTGGGGTGAGGTATCCCAATGGCCTACAATGTTTCTGGACAGTGACAGTAGGATTCAGAATATATTATTCAAAAATATATACCACTGAACGATATAGTTATATGGAAATAACCGGTATCGACGTCTTCTAATCCAGGAATTACATCAATGAATAACTAGGAACTAAGTAATGATAGAATGTATTTATAACTATTCTTATTCATTCGAAGAATAACTGGTATTTGGCTAACCGAAATTATGTTAAATAGCCTCTTCGTAATAAATGCCTATTATAAACATGTTGGTCTGTGATCTAGGGTGTATTGTCCTTACATAGTATAATATACTATCATGAAGATATTCCTCACATGCCGTCATCGTAGATCTAAAAGCACAAGTGTGGTAATTGTGCTCACCAAGTTACTGGGGTCTCCACAATAGCACCAATAGCACAAGATCCATATAAATCCCTGCAGACCTCTTGCTACCAGTACCGCTCGCGCTTTCCTCAGTGAGATCATCTTTGAGATGCTCACAAACCGTTATGATGCCTCAATCCACCCACGAGTAATATTGCCTCAGTCTCAATAAACCCCTTACACCGCACACACCAGCAAATATTTACCCGTCTGTAGCATCTCTGATGACTACAAGGAGTTCCTAAAACAATTCCTAAGATTTTCCATGTCTAAGTCTCAGGAAAGGTTTGAATATTGTAAACAATTATATCCCTTCCAGAATATAAGCTTGTTGGACTCAGGTATAAGGCAAACGTGAATTAATTTATCGAAACATTACTTTCACCTATTGCTCATCTGATCAGCTTGCTTGTACTCATCAGTTATTATCAATAAATTAAATTCTAATTGAAATGGAACGCGTCTAGTTTTGTGTGGTTAACATCCTACATATAAGATGTTATTTCTATGAGAAGCATTCCTGTGGTATTGGCAGGGTTATCATATGCATACTGATTTCTTTTCAGATTACCTCCGTATGGTAGTTTTCTTTTATAGCAGCATTTATTGTGACAAATAATACATCGAATATCCTTTGGGAATCCAGATCACTCAAAAAGCTAGCATTATTATTTGACATCGTTTTGTTTGCAATCGTGTGCATATTACATAATAGGCTGCTAGAGTTTTTGGGGACTGGAAAGATTATTGTTGATCACAATACAGTGACTAATGATATAATTGCAAGTACATCCATAATAACATTTAAAACATGATGAATGGAGCATGATTAAGCGGCTGCATATTTTTGGGTGGGATGCACGGTATGTTTTCATTGAATTTTCCTAAATAACAGAATTATAGTTAAAGGGATATAACGAACTATACCAATGTGTCATTCTCTGAAGCTTTCTGAAATGTATTATTGTATAACATCTACTGTGGTGACAGACTATGCCACTACCAGTGTCATAGATTAAGTCGCACCAAGCATAACTGCGCTAAATCCATGAATAAATGAATAGTAAAATGAAGGCAAAACCATTTCTGCAGTATACACAGACCTGCATAACCCTCCTGGGCTAGTAGAGGAACATGACCAACACAATCATCCTAAGCATGAAGTCTTCTCTTTTACTACAAGTATTTTCTTGTAATATACTATCCAAACACCAAGAAGATAATACTTGAAAATGAAGATTATCCAGATGCAATCATATCAACCATTTCCTTTATTTGAGGTTACAACATAGTGACCAATGAGACCATTCAATATGACAATATGCGTATATTATATCAATCATGCTATAATTGCGGTGGAAAATTGGCTAGTTCTTATAGGCCAGACAGAGTCTTCTGTCATCGGATGCCTCTAGGGACACAACCTAGCACCATATCCATCACAATAAAATGGATATCGTTGTCGCTAGGCAATCACTGTGCCCTCCTATATCTGTCACCTTTTCTCCATCTACTGTCGAGGTAAACTCTTCTGGAGGAATCTTAAAGTGTCTGTAATTGTTCTAAATACTGTTTTAACATATAGCCAATAAATTATTGTAATTTGAGAAAATATATACTATGGTATACAATAATGTATATAATATATTTCAATACATTGAATATTTCCAGGTTTTGGACGGGGGAGTATGCGTGCTTCTGAAAATATCCCTTCAAATGGATTGACAATATGGTGTTTGGGCATTAATCGTACAATTCGTGAAAAGACACCATTTTGTAAGTACACAGGCCCTGGGATAAGGAAAATCGGGTGTTGCGCCTACCCACTCCAGGGCTCCATTCTTTGTTCGGTCGGCATAATTATAATGCAATATTATCATTTTGAAATATTCTATTATCTTCTGTACTTGTTAAGGATCTCTATATATAAAAGCTGTGGATTCTCCGAATTGTAATATTCTAAAATGTAGATATGTAATATAAGAATATAAATCGTTTGACATTTGTAGTTCATATGAGGAATGGTACAACATTGAGGAGTGTGCTGGCGCGCCGGCGATTGGCCGTCACAAGCACCCCTCTCATAAAATCTCACACTTTCTAAGTGGTATTCTGTACTCTCACTATGTTCTATAGGAGAAGAATTCTTAATGAACTGGGCCTAGAGCCTTGAGAATCCACTGGCCTGCCTCCCGTGCTAAAGATTCCTATAATCTCTAGCGGGAGATACTGTGTGCCAGTGGATTCTCAAGGCTCTTAGCCTAGTTTTTAAAAATCATTCTCCCATAGAGTGTAGTGAGAACGTTGTACAGAGTACCACTTAGAGAGTGTGAGATATTATGAGAGGGGTGGTCACAAGATGCTATGAGGTTTTTTAATTCAGGGTACTGCTGGGTGGTTAACTGTTTAGCCAGTGGCCCTAATAGCCTATTTCCATTGGCTGACAAAAATGGTAGAGATTTTTTTTGGTTCCCCGTAATGTTTCCATTGACTGATTGTGCGTCAGCAGTGCTAGAGGTCTGTCGGTGTTTCCTGACTGCAGATCGGTGACGGCCAATATAAACGAGCTTCCAGGGGAACTCAAGAATTATCCACTATTTTCGTCGGCCAATGGAAACCGACTTTATGTGAAGTGAGTATGACACCAGTTGCGTGACCTAGCATTTACATTAGACATTTATATAAGCGGCGGTTCTTGAAGTATGCACCACCTGACGACTGTCAATGGCTAAAATGGGCACATATAAAAAATATGAACGCTTGAGGAAATTCTTAGGTTGATGACTAGTGCAGCCGACATTACGTAATAAAGCACCACCTGACGACTATAGGCTAGAAGATCTACCATCGTCACATTTTAGCTAGCTAGAAAAAGTGGTGGGTATATGCTGGTTTCCATTGGCCAATTTTCCGTCACCGGTCTACAGTCAGGAACCACCGACGGACTTTTTTTAAACTGCTGACTCAAATCGGTCAATGAAAATGACCCAGCTCGTGAAATGACCCACACCTTTTTCTGCTTAGATTATGCAATTTGGCACAACTCACTACTGAGTAAAATATTGGTCACTGAGTGAAATCCTCTACCCTCACCGATTTTGCGAAACCGACGCAACTGTCGTGGCACCACCGACAGATTTTCTGGGTAACTCAAAAAGTCTCTGCCGTTTTCGTTGGCCAATGGAAACGGGCCTTAAGGTAGCACGTTACATGAGAGCTCTCGTGGTGAGTGGAATGTAAAATGAGGCCTTTAAAGCGAATTAGAAGTTAGATCTCTAGTGACACACAAAAGTTAAGAGACATGGTCATTTAGAGAAAAGAGAAAGGGAAAGTGCTGTAGAAATAATTTGCAATTAATTACAATGAATTCAAAGGTAACTAATACATTGGTCAAACATTGACAATATCCTGCTTGCTCTGTATGAAGAGATACAGTAAGGCCTGGCGACCACCTACAACGATAGAAATATAGACCTCCCGATATGGCACCGATACAAAAAGTGAATGTTGGAAACATATAAGGTGCAGAATCATAGACATATGTCTAGACATGCCAATTCTAGACCCGTTGACCGGTAGAAAAGGTGACCATGGTCCCGATATACCCCACGAAATAACCAGTGCACAGGTGATTTGAGACACTTAAGCCCAATGCCCATCTACCGATTCCGAAACATTCATGTACCTTTGTCAGCAACAAACGGACGGTAATTTGTCCTAACGGAGTCGGCTATAGTCGGTAGATGTAGGACAGCTAGGCAAGGGTGAGCCACCGATTAGTAGACCGATTTGCTTAAGACTAATATCCACAACCCCATCTTGTCAATGTCTGCCGGTCGAGCGAAGAGTTATGTAATTTGCCTGCGACAAGTCGACCGACTCCTATACGATTTGGGAACTAATCGCTCAACCCGGAATCGGTAGATGGGCATCAGGCTTAAGGCCCGGCGTCCAACTACTACCATAGAAATTTAGGCCTACCGATATGGCACCGATACAAAAAGTAATTGCATTGTATAGGGTTTTTATCGGTGTCTAATCGCAGAAATGTGGTAAACTGCCCCGATATTAGGTGACCTTCCGACGCGATTTTGATTTTGCATCGGGAGGTGCATCGTAGGGCATATCGGTGCCATATCCTAGTAGGTGGACGCAGGGCCTTACACCTAATAAAACCCACCGGATTTATAGGGCATACATATTTCCGATCGGTATCTAGCATGTGAGAGCAATTTTCCCGGCAGAATACTCTGCGATGTTCCCGATCAGGCACCACCATTTAAACATGTTGAAATGTCGTAGAGACCCTATGATACATGTTCTGCATCGCGGCCAGATCGTAGACCCCCATTTTGTATC
This sequence comes from Alentia gelatinosa, assembly GCA_950022655.1. Lineage (NCBI taxonomy): Eukaryota > Metazoa > Annelida > Polychaeta > Phyllodocida > Polynoidae > Alentia > Alentia gelatinosa. Next base: position 106,232,152 of record OX465580.1, read on the forward strand.
GGTGCCTGATCGTAGAGACGTGTTCAACTACCCCGATTTAGGTGAACTTCCGACGTTATTTTGATTTTGTATCAGGAGGTCCATCGTAGAACATATCAGAGCCATATTATAGTAGGTGGACGCTGAGCCTTAGTGAACGTAGTGCAATGGTTAGCAATGGAACTAGGGGTCTTGACGTTCATAAGTTGTCGTGAGAAATGAATTTGCTAAATGCAATACAAATGCCTTCGGAATGAGTATAATTCGATCGAAGAAATATTCTTTGATAAGCATTTTAGAATATTGTAGGAGCTACGTTTCAAGACTTTGGTGAAACATACCTACTTGCATGATATTCAGGCAAGATTGACTTCCTTGTTGTACAACAAATTCAATTTTATCCATAGCAAAGTTTCTTATCGAATCAATGCGTTCAAGTTCACGTTAAGCCACATCTAATGCACGATTTATGTATCTACCTTATCAAGCATATATTGAGAAGTTATGTCATTCTAATAACAATATGCAAGTTTTAACTGATAATGTATGGTAGATTATTTCCTGTCACATCATTGGTGCCACATTAAATCTAGAATCCATTCTCCTGGAATTATTCTGTAGCATCCGATACCCAAAAACCAAGAGCATATCAAATCTGATCTGATATTATGGGGGCTCTTGTAGGAAGTTAGGCGCCAATGTGGCTGTTCAACGACATCAAGTGGTCCGACCAAAACACCGACCACATTAGCGTTTTAAGTGGTTAATTTCGACTACTAATACGTAATCAGCAATTGTCCCTTATAAAAACCAACCTAGCCGCTTAACGAAGTTGATGGGGGTACGTTGTGGGTGTCTAGATAATACCCATGCCTTGATTAGCCCCGACTTGCCCAATTAGCAGACAATGCGGCATAGCGGAAATTGGATCTAACTGAGACAGCGCACACCATGAGCTGCTTCTGAAAGTCTAGCTCAAACCGTCGCCTTTTTCCACACCATGATTTTTCATCCTTACATCCGCCGCTTGCTTCACAATGCTTGTCACCCAACGGTACCGGGAAGTATGATGACATGTAGCCAACCTTAGTTCTAGGACACACTCACTATCACTCACGCGTTTGGATTGTGGTTATACGTGTTAAATATATGTTTTGAATGGTTAAGCATTTCCAAAAATTACGTCGAATACAAAAACAATTGTTATAGAGGAGACAGGAAATCATTTAATCAAAATTTTTTTTTCGATGATTCCTGCGTGTTTTTTTTCTCCACTGGCCTCATGCCCCGTCTGAATCACTCCTAACGCTCGGGCCCGGGTCACCAAGCAGATGTCACCTAGCTATAGATATTCCGATAGAACGGATATGAGACGGGTTTCCCAGATATGCTGAATTTTTGGCAGAACATCTACCTAGCAACGTTGGCTGGCAGAATCACACAAGGAAGTAACAATTAAATGATTCTACATCTTTGTTACTATTGGGAACTTGCTAACTAACAGACATTTCTGTCACAGTACACCTGCTTTTCTCAGTAGCCCTAGTTGCCTTGTGCTCGCACCCGCCGTATGCAGTGTGAAAGCTTAAGTGGGATTCACACGATGGGGTTCACTTACCTCACAGAGTGTTTGTCTGAGACAAATCCTGCTGAGATTCTGTACTAGAACACAATCTCCTTGTCTTAATTATATGGTTCCATTTCTCTGAGACAATTATTTTCACCTCAAGTTGTTGGTAACAATTACTCCTAACAAAGTAGAGAATCCCATGAGATTTTGATTTTAAACATATTTAATATCTATAGGGTTATTTTCGAGAGCCAAATGGACCTGCTGAAGAGTCGCCGACTAAGTACTTAAGTCCGAGGGAGGACGTACCCTGCGGCTTTCTCTGAGGTTATTTACCAGGTATGTCCTTCCATGTGAAACGAATTCGCCACTTTTCTTTGAGACTGGGAAAATCTCTGAAGTACACCAGCCCCAGGTACATTAGTCTCTGCTTGTGAACCCACTTAATTCCCAGCGTCCACCCACTACGTACGATAAAAGTGTAGACTTTCCAATACAGAATGTCCAAAATCGTAGACAGATCAAGAAGCTTTGTATCATAGAAGAATGTTTAGACTAGGCAAATCAGCATACATCGTAAATGGTATTGTGGGTACAGAGAAGGTGACTATGGTTCCGATATAATTCACAATGTATCAAATACAATGATGCAGATATTGAAACAGCATTTTTATTTTCAATCATATAATGCACTATAGTACAGGAAATATTGTAGGGTTGTGGATAACTGTTACCAGTATACAGGACAGCTACCATTTTGTTCTTATTTTTAGACACCAAAGAAATCGTCTCAACTTTATCTAACTTCCAAAATTTCAAATGTTTTCATAAAGTAAGTCCCTCCTACAGAAGGGCCCGAGTGGAAGAACGGCACTCGTGCCGAATTCGGTGTATGTAATAATACAATTCCCTAATAAAAATTGTCAAAAAAAGTAAAAACGTCGTAGACACTCTGTTATACAGCTTTTTGATTAGGAACTAATCGTAGGCAGGCAGTGTATATCATAGGGTCATCGCAGACAGGTGATTAACTGTCCCGATCAGAGCTCACCTTCCGACGTGATTTGATTTTTTTTATCGGGAGGGGCATCAAAAGGCCTATCGCAGATGTATTTTAGCTCAGTGGACGCTGGACTTTGAAAGCACTAAGCGGTTTTGAACAGCAACATAACAATTCCTAGTAATTATTTGTGGGTCCGTTGTTACAATGTGTTCATTAGTTTGTTAATATTGTTCGAACTAACCTATCAATTTTCACCCTGATTGTATTTTTCCTACTACACGGTTGACTATAAGTCCTAGGTTTTGCGTACAGGATTTCCATATGGCAAGTTCATGTCAAATCTTCCCAATATGTAAAGCTGTGGGGAAATACTTTAACCCTCCAACACAGTTGCGGTCTCTTGTGTCATCATCACGTATGAATCTGAAATTGCAACGTCATGCAGCAACAGAAGGACAATCTGGAACCTTTTCGTTGCACATGTCTATTCTCAGTTTATAATCGAGAGACTGTTTCTGTGCTTCTCATAATCCAAACGTCATTGCCAATGGAATATCTGATGATAAATTCGAATAATTACATAAACATATGAATAAAATATATGCATCAATCAAACTGCCTCTCCTTTGTAGAATGCATGTATTACAGATGCACCGTGCGCTACAGAGTATGTACAGTCTATGGACTTTAATCCATAATCTGAATTTTACAATTTTGTTATTACCTTTAGCGCTGACGACATTGCCATGTACGGTACTAAAGCTAATGTCAATATATTGCAAATATGGAACAAAAGCCTTATTCGGTGTTTTGTTGTCTGTCTTGACTCTCCCCATCCTTTATAGTGAGTCGTTATTTATAGATGCGAGAAGGTGCACACAATGGTCAATAACTTACATATTGCAAGCAGTTCGCAAGCTGGATAAAGCATAAACATCTGTGATGACACATGCAGGCAGACATCGAGCACGGACCCATCACTCAGGGAAAGGACTCGGGATTCACTCAAAAAAGAATCCTCTAGTAAAGATTAAAATGAGCATAATGATAAAAAAACAAATTTATTCAGTCAGAGTTTGATAAATTACATGCTTTGATCGCTGACCTTAGTTGGCTATTATGACTCTTATTTCGGAAAATATGGCTCAGACTAGCTTCGAGGAAAGATGAGAGCAACTCGGACCAGCTTGCAGGATATGAGTTAATTTGGATCTACACATGAACTAGTCAATATTTCATATGTACACATACACGTACGTTGTAATTGGTTCGGAACTGTATCGCAAGGCTTCCCGCCATCGAATATTGCTGCAACTTGAGAATTATTTCTGTATTACAATACATGGCGTCCTATGTCGTACTTGACATAAAACAAGCATGGAAATGAGATTGAGTAAGCCATCGCCTTGCCATTGCCTTGCCTTGTCGTAACTTTTCGCGCGCAGATCTTTATAGGGCTGGTAAAATGAATATGGGTCTACAATCATTAATATCCAAAATCCTATCACCTTTAAGAATATTTTTAGCTGATAGACTGTGACAATAATTTCGGTACTCCTGATATATCCTCACCAAAAGCTTTCGACTGCCCACCGATGTCACTCCAGAGGACAATGTATGAGAATAAATAACTATATTAAAGAAAATGCAGTGTTGTCCATATGACTGACAGATAAAGAAAATACGTGAGAGAACAAACCCAATGTGTATAGGACAGAACATCCTAAACAATAGTATTCGTATGCTATAGAATATTACCTAAATCTAAGTGTTTAAGTACTTTTTCCTGAACGATTATATTTGGAAAGTTTGGCTCCATTGATTATTTATTTCGTCTTTTCTCCGAGGTAAACAGCTATAGATAATAATGCTAGTAAAGTATCATTACATTGATGAATTATATCTAGTCTCCATCTCGGAGTAATGGCTTCTGGGCATGATTCAAAAATCCGGTTGGCTAATAATCAATTTATTAGTTTATATGATAATTTCATCTGATAGTTTAAAGGAAAATCTGTTGGTCTTCTCAAATTTGTGAATTCCTATTGGATTAATCCATTGTCTAAGCATGGATTCTGAATGCATTGACAACCTATTATGGAACTGGGCAAACCTAGCTTTAAATGTCAGGACCAGCACAGACTAAAGAGCTGGCACCGGTTGCAGACTGCTCAGATTATAGTGATGAAACTATTCAATGCTCCGAAATCAGTAGTCTAATACAATTTGGGACATGTGCACATGGGAAATACAATTTCCATCCGAAACCACTTGCCGGAACAACCGTGAATAGGCACTGAAAGCTGGTTTAAAATGTCCCGGTAACTTTAGCACTGCTTCGATGCAGTACAATGATGTATTGTCATTTTCTGATAAAGCAGTCTGAAGATTGACACAATCTTCATTTCCTTTATTGAAATATTTGCCTTGTCCTTGGAAATTGTATTCATAAAGGCAATCTATACCTAGTACAGCGTAAGTAAAGGTGCAGAATATTGGAATTCCACATCAATTCTTTGGCACAGTTTGAAAGGCAAGAATTCTTAAATATTAAACATGGAGTTTGTATAGTACGGATTAAGGCATCCCTGATTATACCAGCTTATTTCTACTCTGCTATTTGTGCACGCCGCTGATGTCCCTATTCTGCTTCTCTTGCATTAGTAATATCCTTTAGGAGAGCCGACATAGCCCGCATGTCTTATATAGAGTGCCAAGGCACATACTTAAAGTGACTGTGGGCAACAGAAGGAGACTAGGAATAGCGCCACTGCCAAGTTATCCGATCTGACGCTTTAATGAAGTCTGTCTCTAGTGAACATCTATGAAATCCACTATCAGGACACCCACAGACCACGTGCTGCTTAAGAGTGTTATACAGTCATGGTTTCCCATTACAAGTCTTAAAGTATTCAATTTATTTCTCTACTGTTATGTGTATATATTCTGGATGAATGTCATTTTATATTGGTGTGCGTTGATCAATATACATACATTCATTATTGTACAAATATATCAATTTGATTTATATATACTTCTATATGCATGTAGAGTAAAACCCCACTTAAGGGGACACCCTCCGTTCCGAGCAAAGAGTCCCCTTAAGCGAGGTGACCCCTTAAGCGGGGTTAGAATAAACTAAATAAAAGATTTCTGTTGTTCTAAGATGTCGTCCTAAACAATTGGAAGACTGTGTACTGTTTCCATTACACCCAGCCTGCGATGGCCTATTTGGACCTGTTTTTCATGAGGGATCTCATTTTCATACATGCTCAGGGTTGTCCCAGCTTTTATTTCAGTACTGTCTTTGGAAACTGGAACTAACCCTGAGTTGATCGTTATCACATAATCATAATTTGAAACGCTTGGAATACTTGAAAATGTACCTACCTGCCCATTCCATACTTCTGAGCCAATCATAACTTGCTGCACACACACTTTCAATTTATCTGAAATTCTTATATCATCTCGGGGACTTACAATATATAGACATGGGTTTGGGATTAGGCTCAGCCAAGAAAAAAGGATTATAATGCCCGTTTTCATTGGCCGACGAAGATTGCTTAGACCTTTTGAGTTACACAGAAAGTCTGTCGGTGGTGCCACTGACTGTGCGTCGGTATAGAAAAATCGCTGAGGGTAGTAGATTTCACTCAGTGACCTAGCTTTCACTCAGTGGTCGATGGTGCCCCATTGCATAATCTAAACAGAAAAAGTCGTGGGGCATTTCATGTCCTTGGTTGTTTCCATTGACCGTTATTGGGTCCACAGTGCCAAAAGTCCGTCGGTGGTTCCTGACTATAGATCTGTGACTGGAAATCGGCCAATGGAAACGGGCCTTAAGAGAGACTCTGCAGAAATGATCAAGTCAGCATCGAATCATTTTATAAACTTTCAAGGACATGAAATAGTACCAAATACATCTGTCCAGCCAACCTTACCGGAACCTGCACATCTCATACAACATATTAAGAGATATATAAAGTTATGAGTAGGTTTAAATGGGAGATGAGGCTCAAGGGAGCGGGGTCAGAATCCCCCACTGCGGGGCTGGGGCAGGCGCGGCCAGCTACCTCCAGGGCTCCAGTCACTCGCCCTCCAGTGCCCACAAACTCAGCATGCACTCTGCTTTAGGGGGTGCGTCCACCAAGCACGACAAGGCTGCGACAACGGCTTTCCGACAGGGTCCACGACAGCTCTACGATTGGAAGCCTTGTCGTAGGCTTGTCGTGGTTGGTGGACCACAGTTCCCGACAAGAGGCTACGACAAGGCCACGACAGGCTGCGACATGAAGCTTGTCGGGGGCCTGTCGGGAGCCTTCCGACAAGGTTACGACAAAATCGAACATGTTCGATTTTGGAGCCGTGTCGTGGCGTGTCGTGGCGTGTCGGGAGGTTGTCGCAGAGGTCTACGATAGAATATTTAGGTGGAGCGTGGACGTCCCGACAGGCTGCGACAAGGGGTCATGACAGCCCCCCTTCTCACGACAAGGCAGCGATTGGAACTTTCTTGTCGGCGCGTGTCGCAGCCCTGTCGTGGTTGGTGGACGCACCCCCTTACGCTCCACCTCTTTTTCCTCACCCTTTTCGGGGAGGCGGCCTCAGCTTGCCTCCCCCTCATGGACTCAGAGACTTGCACCTCAGTGCTTACATGCACTGTCTTACCTTTACCGTATCGTATTATCAATGCTCGTTTATCCTAGCTACCTCCTGCTAGGTGTTAATCCTTGGCATCTAGTTTGCATTATCGCTAACTGTATTACGTTTTATTATCTTTATCTTAATTAGGTTGCATAACCCTTTTCACAACCTTGTATGACCTCATACTAGAGATGCGTGTGCCCTACTAGTAATAAACCTTGTTTTACCTCCACTCCTGTCTCCTTATTTAATGTACTACCATTTGAGAAACACACCTCAGGCTACTGCTTGACACCATTGCACCTGATTATATCATATCCAAGGATATGAAACAAAACGCAATCATACAGGATTCACAGGCCCCTGTATCTACAAAAGCTTTAAAGGTCTAATCACCAATTTTATCATACATCGATGACAGATAAGGTGTGGGAGATCAGATTTCTACTGTCTTCCTTATCTGTGGAATACCTGTACATGCTGATTGAGTCTATGCCTGTTCCAATGCCCTTGCACACTGTAGAATATTGTTCATTTATAAAAGAAAGCACATCCTTGTGATAGTAGGGGAAGTTACTAGTCAACCTGAACAAGATGTTCAAGTCCGCTCAACAGCCCTTTCTACAGAAGTGCAAGGTCCTGGAATGAATTATCTCAGAAAGTCAAACAATATTCAAGAGGCAAATTAAGACTATAATTGCAGCAAAAACTTAGAAAGGCAAATGACTTGAATCATCATTTCCCTAGCCCTATTAAAATACCGACATAGGTTTAACATTGACTAATTTTAAGCAGCAGGCCGTGACATAAAGTGTATTTATACCACAAGAGTAATAAAGATATTGTCCATATATATGTACCAGAATATAAGCTGCTACGAAAAAGGTTCCGGCTGCACTCAAAGCGCCCCTTCAAATGTTTGCTGACATGATTCAGGATATTACGGCTGATTTATGAAACCAGCCCCAGCTGCAACGTCATTATATTTTCAACAATAAATACACAACTAAGAAAATCCCACTATTTGCGTCAATGCAAAGCGCACAGTTTTTTCTTGGAATGGTGTGCATCACAAACTATGTAAAGTCATTTCATAAATTATAGTGTAGAATGGGTGATCAGTGTTGAGGGCAGCTGACGAAAGATTGTGTACTGAATAAACAAGGTAAGATTGCGGAAAGTTTACAATGCTTTAGTATAGGGACCACAGGACTGCTGGTTCACCGAATATTAGAAATATGTTAACGTTGGTACTCACAATCACGATTTCCGATACATTGACGATTTATTTCTCAAACTCGTACAGCCCGGGCCAGACGGCGACACTACGACATAGATCTAGTACACCAGGGGACCGTTTAATAATCTCGGATCGTATATAAAGACCCTTTTCTGTACCTCGTACAAGAATTATCGTTCAATAGTATTCAAATCTGTTCGTTAAAACTGTATTGGCCGTCCATAAGGCCGTCCATAATCGTTGAATAAAGTTGACCCATATCGTCCCTGAGTCTCTGGCATGCAGAAAATGGTGTTCACATACATGTAAGATCCTAGATTATTAAACAGGCCCCAGGCCTGCTTTTGCAAGGCGTCTCTGGAAGCTGATCTCCATTTGACATGGCGGTTAAGATAAATGTCATTGCCTCGAATTTGATGTTGTGATTTCTAATATATAGATCCAAACGGAAAGTGAACTCAGCGGCGAAGTGACAGTCTGGTTTACGTGGTTCATTGGCGAGAATGACGTGATAATACTGACCGATTTATTAGTACCTAGCAAAAGTTTTGAATACCTAAATTACGATAACTGCAGTGATACTACTGCAAAAAAAATTCTTTTCCTATATGGAATGATCAATCACCTCAGCAATCACTTACAATAATAATAATTACAATCTAAATAAAAACTACGATCATACAACTTTGTCATTCTAGACGTTAATAGGCTTCGTGTAGTGCACGATTCCGGAGCTCTGTCCAGGGGTCGACAGTGTCCGTGCCCGAGATTTTCCAATCATTTAAAAACAGCCAAGGCGATTATGTCATTCTGGACGCCACAACGCTTTTTTTGGAGGGTCAAGACTCCGGTCATCCGAATATTGTTTCCCTAATGGGACACCCGACATGGGGGAAACCAATGGAAATTGGACATGCACAATGAATAATTTTAAACAAATGTGGTCAGACTACTCAGTTGTTGTCTTTTTTTTTCACGACCCCCATACCACCTTGAGGCTGGCAAATCATCATTGGACAACATTATTGGATTGGTCACTTGGTGAACACTGCCCACCAGGTCCTCTCCCATATGTGATCGAATGAGAAGAGTACAGCTGACCTCTTGAAATACTGATGAATTCCAGCAACAATGAATCGATTTATTCGCTGTTCACGTGGGACTGTGTCTAACCGACCTGGAGACAGGGGACTACATAACTTATAAGACCTCCTAGTGGGCCTACCATTGTTCTTGAAATTTTTATCTCTGGCTGGCGGGGACGTCCTGCAGGGTTATACGGACCATACATCCACATACACACACATTCTGGTACAGAAGGCTAAAGCGGATAACGCGTGTCCTGGTATGACACTAGAGTGATTGCCAAGTCATTCACTACAATTTTCATGCAACCTTCCAGGTAATGTAGGTTGAGCAGTGATATTAGATTTTTGTCTCCCTGGAAAATATGTTGATGAGCCTGGTTTATTCTTGATTGTGTACTACTTGAATTTTATAACCATAGTCACTGTCAACAAAAATGTAAGTTTGGATTCATATTGGATGAACGAAAAGGATATTATGAGGCAATTACTCGCAAAATTACACAAGGAAAAGTATTCGCCTCGGGTACAACTTGATGATTAATTACCGGCTGCAGCGATTAGTATGCTCTGTCAAAGGATGAACAAATATAGAATCCCATATCTCTGTTGACAGTTATGGATGCACACTATTAATTATGGGAATAGATTTGTGTTTTAAGAATTGTTTGACATTCATATGTTACCCTTTAATAAAAAAAAGCGGATGTACGGAAACGCATGGAGCTCTCACTCAACAACCCCCCTATTCCAAGGACTCTTTTCTGCAACGTAGCCACTCGTTGTCTCTCCCTCCAACTTTCCTGTGTATTATCACGGTACATTAAAACTTCTCATTAACCATGTATTTATCCATTACTATCCTAATGTAATATACTCTCATTATTTCATCGTTTTACCACTCATGAGTTATTCCCCACAATCTGCAATATCTTATTGAATAATTCCAACATTATCTTCACCTCCTTATTAATGAAAACTATTGGCTAAAGTTTTGTTCAATGACATCCTGCAGTGTATATTTACCACATGGTTTTATGCTTCCTTCTTTGTTAGTCCGAGACGCAATTAGTACTGCTTGAATAGAAAGTGTGCCCCCATGGGAACTCTCTCACAAAGCAGAAGGGCAGTACTAACTATATATAATGTTGCATAAAGATGCTGGGCCTTTGTTCCTTAACAGCACGTCGAACAATCTCAGGCATGTTCCCTAAATGCAGTCTCGATTTTCTCGAGGAACGTGAAGATATCACCCACTTTAAAGTTCATATTCGCACAGTCATGATTGGAAAATATAGAGATTTGAAAACTTATTATTTACCAGGATCCACACATCGACCATATGAAATTATTCCATCAAGCTCTCACTAATAGGTAAGTGTCTAGTCTGAATCTGTTTGAAGAAAATCTTAGCGAGCTGATTTCGGTACTTGCTCCAGCTGCATCTTTATCTTACGCCCCCTGCTGGCGAGTAAAGTAATTAACAGCGGGCAGTTTCATCCTGCACAAGGCTGTCCTATCCCGTCAGTGGACAGTATAAGAAACATGAACATCAAAGAAAACACCGATATGGGATCTAGTAATGTATCCTTTGCCATATAATAGACCTCAATGGAAGGCAGTCTATTGTCACAGGCTGCATAATTCTTGCCTTTATCCCCACATCCTCTTTACATAAATGTCTTAGATACATACTATTTCTACCTTTATTCCGTCAACAATGGCACAGCTGCTCTTGTCGTCATGCCTTTTCTATATCGACACCAACAAGTAGTATAGAGTTGCAATAATAATGATCAATAGTCTAGAGCATGCAGATCTATGCTTAGAAATCATGACCTATACAAATATAAGCTTATTTGCACTTGTAGGGTTACTACCTGATTTGTGGTCGATGTATATAATCTATGTTCATATCTCTATATATTTATCTTTAGATATTTGTCAGCCTCTTGGTATACATTGTATTGGTTTCCATTGCTCTACCTATTCTTACGTACACTGCGATGTTCTGATGTATTTAGTAAATAGATAATTTACCAGATTGATTTCCACATCTACTTCTTTGTTGACAACACCATGATCTCCATGAATAATTTGCGATTTAAATGCAGATAAATACATTGTACTTTTTCATATTTGTAAATATCTCTAGGTCATGTTTATAGCTTTATGATCTTTTTAATTCTATTGAATTCTCTCTTGCAAGCGATGACGAAAAATACTTGAAATCAGTTACCATTCAATCAAAATCACAAGACGCTGAGGAGCCTATAGGATGGGTGACCTCCTTCATACTTTAACTAAATATAGTCGTTTGTGAATGGACGGTACTCATCAGTCTTAATCAGCATATATGTATATATATATATATTTATATATAACAGTGTTATTTCCCGAACTGCCTGATTCGATGCAGATAATAGAGTACGGGAACATAATTGCATTTCTATTTTCCTCATCTTATTGCGTTGGATTCCCTAAGCAAGTCAAACACTTAATGATAGAGAGAGATGCACCTGCTCTTCGACTGATAATGGGGAACAAATTCTATTTGTTGTTTTTTCGTGATTGGTTTCAGCAACAGTTCTATGAAATTTTCCGGAGTATTGATTATATTGTGCATATCTGATTAAATTCCCCCTACATGCCTTCTACATATTGTCTCATTCAAAACAATGGAACAAGCTGAGATGAAATCGGCAATTCAGCCAAGTAGGATAGTGTTAGAATCTTCAATTTACGAAATAGCTGCTCCCATTCACATCTGGTAACGATGGGAAGCTTATGTGTAGCACTTCAATGAATGTCATACCTGACTTTTGGAAGCATTATTTCTTTAATCAATAAAACATATATTCTGATGTAATCACACTTTATTATGCAAAGGTTGCAACGCAAACAACCAGGTAATACCTGGCTATATATGTATTTTCATATTATGAATGTACTCTCTTACCGTAATAAAAAACAAAACAATATCCCATAAGTAATATCTCAGATAATCTCACGAACAAAACGAACAACCAGCAACACCGTAAGACCAGAATCAAGAGAATGTAGTTTTTTATAAATCAACAAAAAGCAAATGACAAAAACAATGATTTAAAAAATCCCCTCCCAACTCTAGTTCTACAACTCTACTTTCTCTATATTCAGCACCCTGCAAATCACTTTTGGTATAACTCTGACACCCCTGCTGTAACCATTATAACGCTTCTATACATCCCTACATCACTTTTCACTTTATAACGTTTGACACGTCATCTCTCTCTCCATCATAGCCATCATGAGCTTCTGAGGAGCAGCTCATTGCCGATCCCTGACTACCACCTACCCCAGGCCAGACCACGGGCTTCACTCTGCTTTCCTCCCGTCCCTCCCCTGCTGGGTTCTCCATTGCCACTCCGAGAGGCGCGAATTATTCTAACCGCCACTCTGTTAAACAAACCCCGCCTCGCATGGCGTCGACACTTTCCCGCGGCCGGCGAAGCGAATCAAGATGTATTCGACTAAGCGACTAAAGCAAACTCTAGAGAGGGAAGATGGATAGGGTTTCCCTGCGGGAGCCCTCTGCATAAGGCGATCACGTGATACCTCACTTGGTATGATTCGTTCGGCGGACATGGAAATTATGAAGCACCCGTAAAGAACTGTTTCCCATCAATATAAAAGAAATGATACATATATCATGTATACAGCAACACGTGTTCCCATACGCATGAATAGGAACAGTAACAATCGGATATGGGAATGCAGAAATAATAATCATTCGAGGCTAAATAAAATGACGGTTGAAAATTATGAAAAGTAAAGATATCGTGGTTTCATGGGTTAACAGTCAGTGAACCGAGCAAACGTGAACGGTACAGCATTTCAGCATTCAACTATAATACTCGATAACACGCCCATGATTCACCTGAATTTTCCATAATCTTCCATCATTCTCCACAATCATGCCCTGTCACATACAGTTAGTTCATGGTATTCTGTCAACCTGAATGATTGCCATTATAATGATTATAATCACCCAATGATATATCATGGTATATCATTCTGTCTTAGGAAACCCTCAATTGAAAAAAAGGACCGGAATTGTTTTTGCACATACAATGTGAGATTATAGTTTAACACTTTTACATTCTGCTACAATGCATTCAAAACTGTAATGTCATGGCCTTGTCCATTTTGTATTTATTCTTTTTATTCTTACCTGCATCTCTCACCGAGGTGAGTTTTTCAGATACATTTTACGTCGTGTGTATAGGAAGGTGCCAATAAAGGGCAAATATAGTACTTAACATCATCAACAATTAAATAAGAGTAAAGGAAATAAGGAAGAAATTAATTTAAGTATTACAAAAATAGCAAAGGTTATACATACAAATCACAGTGTAATGAATAATGGGATGAGATGAAAATGAAAAGAAAGGTATCATTGGCATACTATCTAGGTAGTTCTTGAAGTTTAGTCCCGCTATAGAACAGACTGTTCATGACCAATGAAGTTCCAGATAACGATAATGAAGACTTTCTTTTAAAGCTTTCATGGATAACAAACGAGCAATACTCAAACACAGGTAAGATCTTTGACAAGTAGACCTGTATGGCAGCTCGTTTACTTACATTCTTGATTACTTTTTTGGTTCGCTGCTGCCAATCAAGTCTACTATCAAGTTCCACTCCCAAATAACAATTATGTTCACATTGTTTTATTGGCAAATCATTCATGGTCAAGTCCAAAGAGAGACAAATACACAATTTTTGTTCACTGGCAAACCACATACTCCTGGTTTTTTTACATTTACAGTGAGACCATCTTCGTGAAGCCATTCCGCTAAGTTATCTAAATCCAACTGGATAAGTCTCTTACATGTTTGTACATCAAAAGAGATTACATAAACCACCAAATCATCAGCTTATTGTACGTATCTGGAGAACTTAAAACAAGATTATATATGAACATTATCAAAAGAAATGGCATAAGACTGACCTTTGTGGGACTCCGAAAGATATTTTCGAAAGTTCTGACAATGTATCATTAATAAAAAGTCTGTTGCACTTGGTGTAAGTAATCAGTCATCCATTTAACAATATTTGACGGCATTTCAAAAAGTATTGTTAGTTTAGTTAATAACAGATGATGATGCACAGAATCAAATGCCTTGCGTAGGTCCACAAACCAGGCTGACATAAATTCATTTTGGTTCCTAATATCATATAAATCCAAACGTAAAATTAGCATCTGCAGTGCCCCTATTTGGCCGAAAGCCATACTGGTTATGATTTAAAAAATTGGTTTATGATAATATCTCATAAACTTTTCTGTGCATATTTTTCTCTAACGCTTTGCTGGGGGTACTTAGAAGGGATATTGGACGCCAGTTATCAATACTAGTTAGGTGTCCTGACTTCGGTATTAGGATAACTGTTGCATTCTTCAAACTAGTTGGGAATTTATTCTGTTTTACCGAGGTGTTTAAAACTTTAGTGAAAGCTTTGATGCTTGATAAAAGAGCTCCAACTAGAATATACTCTTGGAAATATCAATATCCTTTAGCTCATCCAGAAAGGCTTTGAGTCCCAAAACCTTATACATCTTTTAGAGCATATATATATACATCAAGGTAGCCCACAATACACTGAATGATTTCATTCCATTGCTGATCTAGGTTATCATGATCAGTGGTATCATTCCATTATTTTTGAATATATCATATTCTTATATACCTATGGGCGAACACTCTATGATTACATAACGCTGCTGGGGATGGAATAACTTGCGTATACTGCCCTAGGTTGACGTTACTGCATGACGTTAACACATGACCAAAAGCTATGATCGGTGAATTTAAAAATGGCGGATATTACCGATTTAGGCCTTGCAAGGATAATCAAGCTAGTTGGTGTTGATGGGTTAAACACGGTCACAGCAGAACTTTAGAGATCTCTAAAAATCAGTATTGTTGTTGCTTAGTCTGTAATGTCCTGTATTTGTCTATGTCTTTGTCCTGTTACGGAATTATGTGAACAACGCCCAATGAGGGTGACTGTAATTTCCTTCACTGAATAAAAAAAAAGAAAAAAAAAGGTGGTTTAAAAACCCCCCATAGTAGATAAGTGTATGTACCAAATAAGTATCAAGGTATATCATGTTGGGCATTACTGCAAAAGAGTTTAAATAATAGTAATAATCTTTAAGGGCACAATAAGCGTGGTTTCAAAGCCTGTAAAATGTAAACATGGCGTCGCCGTGACGTCGTCGTATAGCAACCTGCATAGTAACCTGCAGAGTTGCTAAGGAACCGGCCGGAAACCGGCGGGACGAAACAATGTCAGTTGTAGTTACTCGATAAGGTTGGCCCCGGCTTCTTGGACTATCGGTTAAGAAATATCCATATTTATCCATATCTGAAGGTAAATAGGAATAGGGAAACCAAGTACCGATGAAATAAAGTCAAAGTTACTCTGTATTAAAGGGTCAGAAAAATTACTGGCCGCAGCCAAGGCCTAGGGCAGTAATTTCTCCGACCCAAAGCCCAATGCCCATCTACCGATTTCGGAACATTTATGTATGTTTGTCAGCGACAAACGGAGGGTAATTTGTCTCAGCCAAGCCATCCATTACCCACTGTACGATTCCGGAACATGGATGTTCCTTTGTCTGAGACAAAGGAACAGTCTTAAGTCTCAGGCCAGGCCCCTGGTACAGAATCGCCCAGTGTGGCACCCCCTCCAGTCCCTGGCCTAGGACTAGTCCTAACCCCCTGCAGGGATGTTCTTTTGTCGCCGACAAAGTACAGGTCCATGTTCCGAAATCGGCACCGACAGATTTATCAACATGTTGATAAATTTTGTCGGCGACAACAGAGTTTAAGAAATACCCCCCATGGTGTGTTCCGATATCGGCCCAAACTTGTCTTAAGGGTTGCTGAAAAGAGTATGCCACACACCGAAATGGTCATTCCCGCCGATTTTTACCCCCAGAGGCCGATTATTTCTCTTTTTTTTATTGGGAATTGATTCGCTTGTATAAATACAATATGGTCTTCCATCAAACCCTTTTTAAAAAGTGAAATATATATTTGAGACTTGAGAAAAAATGGAGAAATTTAGGTATTTTTGAATTATATATCTTATATACATATAAATATAAATATTTTCCAATACATATTAACCTTATAGGATTGTTCCCAAATCGGCAGCCAGTCTTTGAGAAAAAAAAATCGTATCTCTGTCGTCCAGTGTGTACTGAATTGCTTAAGACAACTCCTACCACCCCCTCTCCCGTATCATGCTGTGTTTATTGCCGTTTGGTGCGGATTTGCCTGAGACAACCTTAGGATACGCTTAGGATAAAAGGATTTTGTCCTAAGGAAATGAATCGTAGAGTGGGCATTCGGGTTAACGGAGTCGGTAGATGTAGGACGGCTAGGCAAGGCTACCCACTGATTAGTGAACACTCGGTTTCTTTGGTTTTTGCCCTCCCCCAGCGATTAGTGGACCATACACTGATTTTAACAGCTAACAATTAACGACAAAAAGACCAAGTATATGATCTTTGGAACACGACCAAAAGTTAAATTTGCTACCCAGCAAAATCTAAACTTGACAATTAAAAACTCCAAACTGGACTGTGTCCATCATTTCAAATACTTGGGAGTTCATTTAGACCAATCGTTGACTCCACAATAAAGATCGTATCTCATAAGGCGTTCGTGTTGACAAAGTTGAGGAGATATATTGATCAACACACTGCACTGATAATGTATAAAACCATGGTACTGCCATATCTTGATTATGCGGATAGACTTAATTTTAGGTTTGATCTCAAACCTGCAGGCACGCAGAACTGCCCACCTACGGAACTATATGTTTACCAAAAAGGGTATTGAGATGCTCCTAAAGCCACCACCTACAAGAGAATCGAGACTACACGAAGGACCAGTTATTAAGACCCACAAACCAAATATTGAGCAGTACAAACACAGCACCCTCTACCGAGGAGCTATGGATTGGAACTCACTACCTGCATACCAACTACCAAAATTACAGAGCCTACAAAACGAAGTGTTGCGTATCATCCTTAAGTGCCACCCACTAACACCTAGAGTTATATTGCACCGCAGTGCCTCGGTCCCCTATTTGGAGGATAGAAGGATTACACATATCTTGAAATACATGTTTGAGCATAAAAATAATCCTACATTGATGAAAACTGTAAATGTTAACACTAGATCTGCTCAAGGTCCCCTGTTCAAACAACAACAACCTCGATGTACCTCCTACGTTAAGTCGTTAAACTATTATGGCCCAGCGCATTGGAATGCACTTTCACCTGATATAAGAAAGATGAACTCTAAACAGGACTTCAAAGCGCTACTCAAGAAAAAACTGTCTGTCAAAATCCCATAGTGGAAAACTAGATGAACCATATCGCTACTGTGTCACTCCTTTACCGTACTAAAGGGCACACCAACGTTAAAACTAACATCTTTTACAAGACCATAGTATAAACAACTGTGACTAATGTGGATGCTTATAAAGTCACTGAAGCACTCTCCTTTGTTGCAGAAAATTGTTTGACATGTATTGTTTGTTGAATTTTGAATTTGTTATAACAAGCCTCACATGGCTTAACCTGACTTTTGGTGACTGTTTCACAACACGGAGCTGGATGAATATGAAAACCAGTTAATTATTGTACTGAATTCGTCCAGCATAAATAAAGGATTTAAAAAAAAAACAAAAAAAAACGGAATCTCGATAACAAAGATGCTTTTAAGTTGATACAGAAGAATTGGGCACTCGCTCAAAACTGGCCTTGATATAAACTTGTCCTGATGTTAATGGGCTAGCCAGAACTTACACGTGTTAACCAGGTTATAAATTGATCAAACTTGATACTAGTAATTATCGCTAGACTTAAGGATTTGTGTACTAGACTCAATACAGTCAACAAGCTAGACAGGCACTTTTTCATTCTTATATTTGTTTGAACATGCATTTGCTCGATGCGAGTGACTCATAAAGGTGATTCACATAATCTCTATCTAACTAATGATGTATTTTTTTGCACAGCAACTACCAGGTTGCCCTTCTTATCATTGAAAAACGATTCAACCTGATGTTAAATGATTGTATTGTGACACAACAATACTAGAAAGAAGGTGAACACAATGTAAACTCCCATGCTGGGAGATACCCGCAAAACGGTTGCATAAACCGATGTATCAACCCAGGATAAATAAAATGTTTAAAAAAAACAAACAGTGCGGGTCAAGCGAGGGGTTACGTAATTTGCCTGCGACAAAGTGACCGACTCCTATACGATTTGGGAACTAATCGTTCAACCCTAAATCGGTAGATGGGCATCCAGCTTTACCTCGTAACCTTGACTCTCTTTCACTGGAACATAGTCTCCATCTATTTCACGCTATTCTGGAGCGGTATACAGTAATCTGACCGGAAAAGGCTTCATGGCCTGCGATTTATATGGAAGACAAATATTATGTCTGCGCTTTCCTTGACTTGCAACATCTCATATATATATTCGTCCCATTCCCTTCTTTTAGCGTGTTTTTTATTATGTTGGCCATTGCCAATACTTGGTACATCATTCTCGAAGTGCTCCTAACTTTTTAATAATGCATGAATACCCTACCATACAAAGGTACGCCATAAAAAGAAAGATACCTACGTATTATTAATATGTGGTGACTGTAGATCGTCTAGCCAGTGGATGTCACGTCGTGGCAATGTCCACCGCAAAAGTAGTCAACCTCAGAATGGACTCGAGCGTTTAATACTGACAAGTTTCACAGAATCGCCGCCCTCCTAGACGACTAATTCCGGTAGATATAATTAATCACAGGCGTCAGAGCGTCCCCAATAGTCGACAGGTAGTCCCAAATTGGTAATCTTACATAGTCAGACGATCTGCAGTCATCTTGCGCTTGGTGTTTACATTAGACTCTTTCTATCATTTTATTGCTGAACGTTGTCAGGAGGTGCAAAATGCCAGATTCGCCGGTCAGAACTGTCAATTGTAAACGTCTTACTGATATTGCACTTGAGCTACTGAGATTTGGATTCTGTAGGCAAAGCATCATGTATATGACAGGTATTTCCTGATACGTCGGTTAGTCACACATAGGTGGAACTGCCATTCTTAGGGACTGTGCATACAAACCTGTAAGACAGGTACTTCCCTTTAATTCTGATTTGTGTTGTCAGATACATTGTAACTGTTGTGGTTATGGTAGCGCTGCTTACGCTGGTCTGATGTTCATTAGATTGTAATGGTAATAGACCCTTATCGGAACAACATCTTTTACCCCTTTTGTTGAGATTAAGATATTTCACAAGCTCGTAGAATATCTGTGATTGTTTAATATTTGCATAAACATAATGATATATAACCGCTTTTGAAAGTGTGCTTGGCAGGAGGATGCGTCTTTCTGCTATTCACATGTACGGACTTGCCCTGGCGGTATGTTCACAACCGCATTTTTGTAAAAAAAATTTAATGATGAGACGTCATTGGAGGAAAAGGTTTATTACAATAAGAAGGCACGCTGTGCAAGTTGTTACAATTAGGAACAACTAGTTATAACTTGATTAATACAATGAAATTATATGACCTGGTAAGCGCTTGAAGCATTTGATATGATCAATTAATGAGATTATGTAACCTGATCCACGCATGTCATTTTAATAAAAGACAAACATTACGTAATCAAATGATAAAGATAATGAGGTTGAATAAGTCCATGGTCAAAGTATAATGAGGTTAATTAGACCTATAAAACATAACTAACATGAACAAGGTAATTAGTCCATATGAAGCATAATCCATTGCTCTGTTCAACTGTGTGATGTCTCCCCAATCTCCCCACGTGGGTAGTAGTAGTAGTATAGTCACAACAGAAACTGCTTGGAAGTGGGCATGGCCTCTGCCCAATGAGTGGTCAGCTGAGCCAGTGCCAGCGGGGGTGATATGGTGTAAAGGGTTGAGGCGTTGGACGCCCAGTCACCCAGGTCCCTAATGCATGCTTCCGGTACCCCTGCCCCCCACAGGAAACTGGCTCCTCCTCTCCTGAAGCTGTGTGACCTGAAGGAGGAGGTATCTTCCTAGTTCCCACGGAGCATTGCAAAAACTGCAATCGTAAAAGTGGTGGCCGTGAGGGGGGCCAGGGGTTGCTCCTCGTTAATGACCAATGCCAGGCCACCTGGATGGACATCCTGTGTAAGGCGGAGAGAGTTAAGATAAGCCTTAGTCAGGCACAGGCAGTGGTTATTCATAACTGGAAGAGGGAGAACATGTGTCCTTTTCTGGAACTGGTCCTCTTCTTGGACCACCTGATGTGATGGATATGCCACCTGGTGTCAACATTGAGTCCCTGCATCGTAAGTTTCGGGCCGGGTCAAAGGACCCATCTGATGTCGGGAGCACATTTGACCATCTCAGGAGGCCAAAGAACATCATTAGGGATGTTGACCAGATGGCTGCCATCCTAGGTGATGTGATATCCAGGCTATTTGATAGGGTTAATAGCAAGTCCAGTGACATCGGTTCTTTGCGGCACACCCTATCTTCCATCGTCCTCCTGGCCCTCCTCAGTATAAGGTGAAGTTGATAGTTGTCTTTGAGGCGGTCACATAACAGTCTCTCTTTGTGTAAGTGGGAGATTGCCCCCAAATACTGCTTTAGGGAGGATAACTTCAGGCATGTTGAGAGATAAGCCATGTACCTAATTAGAGTTTGATTAGATGCTGCGAAAGGTTCAAGAGAGTATACTCTGCAAAAGTCTAGGTATTTATTCCTGTGTGATGCGTAGGCTTTATTGGTATTGTGGGCAAAGGCATTGTCTACTATGGTCTTTGCCCTATAGGCTAACTGGGTAATATCCATTTATGATAATGCACTAGCCATGGCTGTGTAAAGTGGCTCTAGTCCATCTTCCTGGATGCGCTGGCTGCGTCAGCTAAGATATAGTAGTGTCCCAGGTAGTAACTAGCTTTCAGCCGGAAATTATAAACTGCCAACAACCAGAAAATCTGTCTCAGGCTCTACATCACAAGGTAGTGTTTGGATGTACCTTTGTTGATGATCGCCACCGCTGCCTGGTTATCTGAGTAAATATGTATCAGTCTGTTTCTCCATTGGTCAGCAAAGAGCCGGACGGCCGGCTCTAGGGTCAGCACCTCTAAGTAATTAATCAGTAGGTCACACATGTTGGGCAGTCCCTCCATCTGACACAGTACCATCACCTGCCATAAACCCCACCCCCCTTCCACTGTGACAGGCATCAATAGTGATGGGGTGTAAATGCGCTTCTCCAATAGTGGGACCTGGCCGTTGAACATGACCAGGAAATCTGACTACCACTTGAGGTCGGCATGCGTAGACGCAGTGATCTGTGTGCGGTGGGAGGGGGCTCCTAATGCCACCACCCTGTCCATTAGCCATCTTGTGAATGACCTGCCCCCGTAAACAATGCACGAGACCCAGCTCAGCTTCCCCACCAGGGACTCTAACGCCTTGTGGGAAACTGTTCTGTTACTGAGCATATCATTTACTCTGATTTGTAGAGCCTGCAAATTCTCCTCAGGGAGCCTATACACATGCTTAATGATATTCAACTCCGCCCCTAAGACGGTGAGGCACATGGTAGGCATAACCACTTTATTATAGTTCACTGCAAAGCCTAACATCCTTAGGAGTTTGTGATGTGTATTGAGTGCATCGAGACATTCCTCCTTGGTCTTGCCCATCTAAATAAGTGCACACATCCTGGTAGCCCAGCGACTGCATAATCCGACGAACACATTGGGTCAAGTGATTGAATATGTATGCACTCAAGCCTGCCCCAAACATGAGGTGTGTATCATAAAGATAAGTTCTCAAAATTGCCATTGCAGCCCTGCTAAGGGGGAGTCATCTGGATGAATTTCAATGCTGGGGTACGCATTAAACAGGACTATTTTTGCCAAAAAGTCCCCTTGAGAAATAAAGCCCGCTGCATCTTCTAGCGACTGGTATCGGAAGCCTTCGTTAACGGCATAGGTGTTGAGTGCAGAGACTATAGGCCTGCTCCCATCATAAATGAGTCTAATACCTCCACTGGGCTTTGGGATAGCAGCCAAGGCAGAAACAATAAGTGGCCTATTCTGGCAGGTCACATACCTGCCATTGTCCATTTAAATTTTAATTTACCCCTGGACTTATCCTTTTGTCTCCCATTGTGTTGCCAACTTGTGGCTAAATCGCGCCCTGGTTCCTGGAAATCTTTGTTGCTTTTGTCCACCATGATGATGAGCAGTTGGTAAAATGTGTGCTTTGGCAGGCCCCTGCAGGGATTTGTCCAGGTTCCCCAGGCTAGTGGTGTGAGGGGAGGGTGTTGACCACAGAGGGTTGACCGCTGCGCCCTCTCATGTCTTTCATTTAAATCTTTATATATACTATATCTCCAAAAACATTTTCTTTGCATTATTCATAATGACGGTATTATTTTGAAATCATCTGTATTAAGTTTTAATCCGCATATGAGAAAACTTTCAAAGTTAAATTAAAGATGTATTGTCCTTGAAAAAGGAGACAAGGATCGACATGTACTGTAAAAATGTATTTCGGTGTGCTGTCCTGTGTGTCTCAACCATAACAGAAAATAGAGGGGGAAAAAGAGCAAATGTCAGAACTTTTAAGAATTTGATTCTTTTCTGGTGGATGCAAAACCGCCAATGCATGGAAGTTAGGTAAAACAATGAAAATACAAATCTATCAGTTGAAAAAAGAACTAAACAAAGGACATGTTCATGATAAATTTATGTGGCATTGGAAGCTTTATCCTCTGATTTTGATAATAACTAACAATGGGGTGTTTAAGGAAGCGCATCCCTACTAGTGGATGAGCACACCAGTCTAGTCACCCGATGCCTTACCACTTAGGAGCGGATGGTGACTGGACCATGTCGGCTATATGGAACATACTACCAGTCTATGTACAGACTAGGCCCAGACCACCTTCAGCCGGGAGTCAGAGGACACACACCAGTTAGGCTCCAGTACCAGTCAAGTCCCACCCCAGCCCCACTCCAGTACAAGATCGTGAATAAAAACGGCTATATGGAACAGAGCCTTAAATGTTCCAAAATGTTTTGTAGAAGACTACATTTAAGATGGATGCAATTATATGTTTATTGTGGAAATAAATGAGCTTGTTTAAATATCTAAAAAAAACAAAGAAATGCAAATTATGAAAAATAATGACCGCTTACTCAAAAACAGGTGTTCTGTGTGCGGCAATCTGGATTTGAAATCAGAAATGTTGCTGAGGTCGACAGCAAATGGAAAGCCAAGTAGTTGTGCAGGGATAATGTTCACTGGTGGTCGTTTGTACAGTGTACTTGTAGAATGGCCGTGGTGTTCGTTGGTGCAATGGGTAAGTAGTACACGGAGGCAGTGTGTAGCAATGAAGCTACTGGCCATCTCATGTTACATTCAGTGAGTGTTCTGCATTCCAGGGTAAAGGACCGAGGGTGGAGCGAGCCTGTGACGGGGTAAATGCCACCAAATTGCACGTCTCTGATCCCACGGCCAGTTATCGTTCTCTTACGAGGGTTTCATGAGTGTTTGATGGTCCCCGCATTGCAACGGGTTGTTTCCTACTGGATTACTCCTCATGGCAAATGAGGATGCACTAATACTACTTCCGGGTAGTAAGGCCCATCTCTTGGTTTGGTGTCCACCTACAACGTTCAAAATTGAAGACCTCCCGATACACTCCGATGAAAAAATATACAAAATCGTAGACGATCGAAAATTTCTCTATGGTAGACAAACATCTAGACTTTGCACATCGGCGTGAATCGCAATAGGTTTTTAGATAAACAAAAGGTTATTACGGTCCCAACGTAACTCACGATACAACTAGTGCACTAATACATATCTGCAGGTAACATTTTTACTTATGTATATATAACACACTATATTTCGGGAAACACTGTATTGTTATGAATAATTCTTTAACAATATGCATAGAACAGCATTGTATAATTATAGATACTGAAAGCTCGTTTTCAAGTCAAACAAAGAAAATATTGATTTAAGACACGTACATGTATATATATAGGCCCGACGTTCACTGAGCTTCCGATATGCTCCGATCGATATGCCCTACGATGCACCTCTTATTAAAAAGTGAAAATCGGGTCAGTTGATCACCTGTCGTTGATTACGGTCTGGTGCAAAAGGGGCTTCTTCGATTTCGTCCTCATGAAAAACCTGTATCACAACGCGTCTACAACATTCAGGCGCAATATACACCTACCACAACAGAAATCTACACCTCCAGATATGGCTCCGATACAAAAAGTTAACATTGTAGACTAATAGCGAAGTTCCATATCGTAGACACTTCGCCTTGCATCCTCCTGTAAAGAAGCTGATCACAGTCCGATGCACCCCACAATATAACTTGTACATTAATGTAGATCTTGAAGTAGCATTTTAATTTCAATTTTATAATGCACTATATATAATTCAGGAAATATTGTTGGGTTGTGGATATTTCTACCATTAAACACAGAACAGCATTATATATATATTTTCTTTTAGAAACGCAAAACTCGTTTCAAAGTCAAACTAAGAAAGCAATGATTTGAGACACTTAAACCTGATCGGAAATCAATACATAAGTGACAATGTATCCTCAATCCGATTCCAAACTTTCATAGTTTTCTATGTAATATCTCATATATGAGAATGGTTTAACCCGGCAGAAGAAAAAGTGTACATGATGTACCCTCACCGGTAAATTGATACCGGTGACCCGCAGTCGGCGGGACCATATAGACTGGCTATAAGGGTACCTTAAAAAGTCTCTGTCGTTTTCGTCGGACAATGGAAACAAGGTCATGCCGACGAACAGTCAGTAGCACCATCGACAGACTTTTTTAGGTCGTTTCCATTGGCTCATCATTCATCACCAATCTGCAGTTAGGAACCACTGATAGATCTTTTTGTGTATACCGACGTCTGATCGGTGAATGGAACGAGACCTGCAGAGAATGCTGACAGAGTAATTTGCCATAGATAATCTAACAAGGCCACAACTGACGGGTTTTGTCACAGAGAATCTATGTGAACCTGGAAAATACAATAGAAAAAGTGCACGCAATACACTGCCGGTTTCATCGGCTAATCGAAACGAGGTTCGTAGGGAACAAATAAAATAGGTGCTTATCGCTAGCACTTTCATTTTATCAGTAACAGTGTCTAATCTGGACTTAATTTCAGGTTTGACGACTCTAAGGTCTTCAAAATGATGAAAAACCATTGCCCCATGTACAAGAGAAAATATTTTCGGGCCAATGAACCGAATGCCAACAGAAAGATGGGGAACCTTTGACGAATCCTTCTCATAAGGGGTTTGTTATGAGATACCTCACAGTATTCTAACCAACATATGAAGTCCATAGTCGTTTCACTGTCGAGATCTCTATGCGACGATACTGTATTCCTGAAACTGATCCTTCTGGTACAAAATTACAATAATATATGATACTACATTATCCAGTGCAACGCTTCGGTACTGACTTGGAATAAACTTTACATTACGTTCTCTCCTTGTCTCTCTATGTCTTGGTAATATATTTGTTTCCTTTCACCACGCCAACATTGCATAATGCAACCCTGAAAAGTAAGGAACATCGCCTACCATTAAAAAATTAACGTGCTGAAAATATGTGTGTATAGCCAACTGTAGAATGGCCACAACTTCTCGATCCGTAGTAATGAAACTTGTGTTTCAGACATAATATCGATATTGTGACATACATCTATGGATATCGTTACTTTGCTGACATATCAAACAGTCTGGGATAATTGCTACAAATAATCAGTATCTGCCCACTGGCCTGAGAGTGTCTATAACCAAGGTGTTGTTACTGTTCAGGAAAATAAGACGACTTGGGATAATATGAATTCCAATCAGTGAAAACAGAAGAGGCACAGACATCTCTGTATGTCGATCTGAATCAAGAATACTGCAGTCAACGAAAACCAGGGCTCCATGATGATGTTTGCTAAACTCATACAGCATTATGCAGTCGAATGTACAGATGAGTGCAGGCTTTTAGCTGCTCACTTTAAGATTGTACTCAGGACGCAAAGATGCAACTGGTCCATAAGATGTTGTTCAATGACCGCATTATGCACGAGAATAGACTGGCCTAAAACCTGTCTGACATTCAAAACATGGAAGACGAGTAAAAGGAATGTTATTGTGAGAACTATGAGGATTTATTCCGAATTTCTCTCCACTTGTTGCGGTCCGATAATATCGTAAAACTGGATGAGTTTCAATCTTGGCCACCGTATGCCACGACTGGAGTTAGGCAAAGTGACTTCATGAGGCGAAGCCGAGTGAAGTCCAGAGCCAAAACTCCTGGAGTGGCATGCGATGGCCAAGATTAAAACAAATCAGGTTTTGATTTTATCCTACCCCGTCTCCTCGATTTTGGAATATTATGTGATAACAATTCTGTATGCCACTAGTGACATATAAAACTCTGTATGCCAGTCAGCGTGGCATACGGAAACTCAATGTTAAGCCTATGGGATTTTATATTAGGGGTAGGATAAATAGTGAGAATCTGTCAGCATTTTACAGATTGATAAGAACATATTAATTGCAATTATTACTGGTTCTGCAATTTTATCGTAATTCGTCTGCATCCAGAAAAGGGACCGGGACGTTTGCAATAACTCAATAATCATTTCCAATTCAATATCATTACCTAATATGGATGAGTCTCTTTATAGTCTGCATGTCTAAATAATTGCATTAAAAGGACATGTTATATGTTTCATTGACAATTATCATCAATACTACAAAGCACGACTAACACGTTCTTCCCATAAAAGCAGTATCTATTCTCATTAGTGTAGATTAACAACATTATGAATCGAAGGAAGACTTGTTTTTCTTGGCATGGTACTTATCTGAGTGAAAATTTAATCAGCACTTACAACGTGTGTTTTCTTTTCTCACTCCGTACCCGAGAGCCTTTTAAATAAAATTGCTCACGTTCTTAGTCATTGATTTCTATTCTCAATACCTTAGGATATCTTTATATTCCCTAGCCTCACTTTTTTTTATCATCCATGGTACACAAAGGGTCCATTGAGAATGTTAGGCGAATCAGTAAACCACTACTCATTATTAAAAAACTGGCAGATGCCTTAACTATGGTATACCATAGAGGAAAATCATGAAAGTTTGGGGTCAGAGGTGGTATCCCATTGAGTCTGAATCGCATAGTAATTCACAAGGTAAAGCCAATTGAATTACATAGTGATGCAAAGGAGATGATAGCGAGCTTCTTTTTTTTTTTAAATCGTTTATTCACTGAACATTCGACGTACATTGTCGTTCTTCCACGTCCGTGATTATGTGGGTAATATAACGTAACATAAACAAACAATTGATGAGTATATATATGTACACAATAATGAGGAGATCATACTAATGACAGTATGCTGATTCAAAATTCAGCACAAGTATGTTACGCTGTTAATATACATCGAAGTATAAACTGTAATTGAATGGATGAAAGACAGATAGACATAGGACAGTTGGTATAAATGTGTGTGTGAATAATCGTATACAATCAGTCGTAACTTATTTTTCCATATACTCAGTTATTTTTCTTACCACCTCTTTTCTAAACATACTCTTACCGCTAGATAATTGAGTTTCCTTTGTAAGGGAGTTCCAGATCGTTTGACCTACGTAGGTTGAGGAGTTTCTGAAGCGGCTAGTTTTTGGTCGTTTAAGAGTTATGGTTGCTTTTACCGATTGCCGCGTTTCCCTGGCATTTGGATCTTGCTCAATCGTACCTAGATCTTTATTTATGACTAAATTGCGAATTACTCCGAGCAATAGCTTCAACCATCTTGTCTGAGGTTTAACTACGTTACATAAAGCTTGTAGCTCTTCATTATGGATGAAGTGCCCATCTCTAAATGCTCTTTTACCTACAGCAATGCGAAGACCCCTATTTATCCCCACTTCGATCTTCCTCCGTGTTTTATTAGAGGTACCTTCAAGAAGAAACGAGCAATGGTCGGCAAGTGGTAGCAAGCATGTCTTAAGGATATTCAGTGCTGTATTTACATCGAAGAATTTTCTAGTCTTTGCAAAGATTATGGTCTTATCCTGTAACTTTTTCAATATCAGGTTAGCGTGTGAATCAAAGCTTAGCGTCTCGTCCAAGACTGCACCTAAATAGTTCATCTCACTTACTACCTCTATATCTTTCCCATACATAGTTAGTTTTCCTTTATTGATTTCCCGCAATCGTTTTTTAGAACCATGATAAACAGCTCGAGTTTTTGAGACATTAACTGATAACATATTTGCCGTATACCAATTTTCCAGCTTTCCTATTGATGCGACCCTAAACTTCACTGCGCGAAAACCACCAGTTTATTACTATATACGCCATCGCGTTTATCGGCTGTAAATTGACTTGTTTTCATATATATACGCCCATATTTCATACCAGCGTATGAGGCGTATACAAGACTGTTTTCTTTTGTATACAGACTCGTCTTGGCTGAATTTCACACCAGGAAATTGCGCAGAGGATTTATCCTCTGCACAACATGTATACACCAGTCCTATACATATTATATATGTTTGGCGTATATGTAAAAAAAAATAAAAAAAATTCCCCGCCACCCCCCGCTGATGTTTGACAAGGCTTATAGCTGGAGAAGTCCTAGTCCCACCCCATCCCCGGCCTTCCACATTGGATTTTGCATATACCAAGGACTTAATGACTAATGCAAATGAAATATGCTACAGTGGTGTTGTGATGTATGTATTAAGAATATCACAGGCTTCCTAACAGGTCCTCGCTCCAGATAGAGGTTAAGGCCTAACCGTTTGGACT
The DNA here is from genome assembly GCA_950022655.1 of Alentia gelatinosa. Lineage (NCBI taxonomy): Eukaryota > Metazoa > Annelida > Polychaeta > Phyllodocida > Polynoidae > Alentia > Alentia gelatinosa. Next base: position 106,261,632 of record OX465580.1, read on the forward strand.
GCCACCCCTAGCATTTGAACCATCCCCTGTCTTCGTTTGGACTGACCCCCCGATAGGGTATATAAGGAGGCAGATTTGCACTCACAGCACACTTGGAACCCAGACACCGTGGCGTCAACATCTCCAGGTTGCTCAACACTACCACCACTGCAGTGTCAGGCTTGAAACACCATAGGACTCTATACTATAGAGGCCTTTACTGAGGATTGGGCTTCTCCATAAGCTACTATCACCCCAGCACTGGAGGAAAAAACACTGATGACTGCTACCACTACTTGGATCATCTATATTCACAAGTCAAGGAGACATTGAACAATAACTGAAAGTGATAGACTGTGAGTACTGCTTAGACCAAGAGGACTTATATCATATGAACACTACAGAAGTGTATATGATTTTGTATGTTGATGAGAATTGTTATGTAACTGTATACTTTGTTATAATATATGTTATTAATACATATCTGTGTATGGTTATCTGTCTTCTTCATTTAGCATAGAAGATATTCTGAATTCTCTTTTCTTGTCACTGGGTTAGCTAGTCTATAGGATTAGGCCTTAGCTACTGTACGTGACAGAAGTCCCAAAGTGGCAGAGATCTATGGCACATTCATTATAAAATGGTGGTTCACGTGCAGTGCTTGAGTAGGTTTCGTTGAAGGTATGTCCTTCCATGTAAATCAAATTCGCCATTGTTCCTAGAGACGGGCAAAAACACCTTGACATGAGATTTATGTACTAGATGAGAATTGTCTTAAGTGAGATTCACATGGTGGGATTGATGCACCTCGCAGGGTCCAAAATCACCAGAGAATCCTTCCTTTTTAGGGGTAAATGGCATAAACAATTACAATGGGGAAACGTATTTCAGGGAAATGGAACCCTACATTAAGACGTTGGGATTGGGTTCCAGTACATAATCTCAGAAGTACATGAATCCCATCGTATGAATCCCACTTCAGACTAGGGAAAAGGTGCGAAGCACACTTTTTTTTTAAAAATCTGTTTATTATACTGAACAAAATAAGGCAGTATGCCTGTTTTCAATTTGGCTCAGTGCTTCATACTTGGCTTGATTACAGTACTCTTTATGATTCGGCTTGCACAACTAGCTAGCAGACAACATTCTTAAACTTAGTGATGGTATTTACAATGATACATCAACATTCCTTAGATTCATATTCAGCAATAGGCTCATTGTTAATTTGTCAAAATACAAAGCAGATAGACAAATTATGCACTCTTAACATAGATTCAATAGTTAATAAACATGCATGTTCTCCTATTAACATAATAACAGGTTGCTATTTGTACTCGTTCACAACTAGCCTATATACATTGAGATATAAGAAGGAATAAAAAGAACCAAGTTGACTATAAGTCCGACCCCAGCAGTATTCCGAGCATCCCATCCCCGATCCCCAATCCCGCTTTAAAATGAACCTCTCCAATTTATACTAATAGTTTTGACGGCTATTAAACAGTATGGTACGTTCTTTATATTTGAACCTTGGGTAAGTGGGAATTAATCTATATGCAACCGGGAGGTCGTTCCAAGAGTAGGCACATTTGTATAGCATACTTCTCTTAAAACTGCTCGCTTTAATGGGGCTTGTTTGTAGAACCATTGCATCATGCAACCGAGTCCCTCTCCTCCTGGGACCCTGATATTCAGGATTTTGACTTCTACTGAATCCCATTTTTCTGACCGCTGACTCGCGCCTTTCACTGAGGTAGTTTAACTTTGCCTCTCTGTGAAGCATGGTGACAGGTGTTCTAGGGTCTCTTTTGAGTGCTATTCTTAGAGCTCTATTTTGAAGGGCCTGTAACTTATATAATGACTTTTGGTTGCTGTTCACTATGAGTACGTTGCCATACTCGGCGTACGGTAATATTTTAGTTTTATAAAGTAGTATCGCCTGTTGGCTATTCAGAAGCTGGCGTATTTTTGCGAAGAGGTAAATTTTGTTTGCTAATTTGCGAATGATCTCTTTCTTGAATATGCTAAAGGTAAGTTTTTCATCCAGTCGGACTCCTAGGTAATCGAAGAGTTTAACAAACTCAATCTCAATGTTGTTAAGGTATAGTCTATCATGTTCTAGTCCCATCCTGATTATAGCCCTTAATGAAAAGATCATTGCTTTAGTTTTCTTGGAATTAATCGTCAGCTTGTTTTTCTTAGCCCAATCTTCGATTCTCATTAGGTCATTTTTTACCTTGTTTGTTGCCAGTTTGATGTTCTCTTCTGTGGCATAAATGACCGTATCGTCCGCATACAGTTTGCTTTTAGTTTCTATTAGTACATCAGCTAGGTCATTTGCATATAGTAAAAATAGCAGAGGGCCCAAAATGGACCCTTGCGGGACCCCACAGACGACGGTTCTACTAGACGATAGTATTCCATTAACTCGAGTTTGGGGCGATCTTTGATCAAGGTAGCTGCAAAGCCATCTAACAACGCTGTTATGTAAACCATACAATTCACATTTCTTTAGAAGTATTTTGTGCGAGACCGTATCGAAGGCCTTCGATAAATCAATAAAAGTGGCTATCGTAATTTTTTTGTTGTTAAGCCCTAAAAAAATATCATCTGTCAGAGAGGCGGTCGTGGTAATCGTTGAGAATCCTTTTCTAAAACCTCCCTGGTTTTTATTGAGAATTTTATGGGATTCAAGATATGTTGTAATCTGTTTGTGCACAATTCTTTCTAGCAGTTTCCCAGGGAGGGGGATTAGGCTTACAGGTCTCAAATTTGTGACATTAGTTGAGTTGCCAACCTTTTTGAGTGGGACAATTTGTGCTGTTTTCCAGGCATCAGGGAATACACAGCTATCAATAGAACAATTTGTTAAGTGGGTGATTTGGTCTGGGATTGCTAGAAAACTGTCCTTTATGATTTTAGCTGGGATATTATCTATGGCTGAGGACTTGTGTATATCAATTTCTTTGATTAACTTTGTGACTTTATTAACATCAGTCCTGGTCAAGTATGTGCCATCATTGATATGGGCTTCACCGAAGAACTCCCAGTTATAATCGAATTTGTCTGCCAATTTAGGGCAAATGTCCGCAAAAAAATCATTGATATAGTCTGGTAGGTTTTCACTTGCAATTTCTTTCTTTGTGTCTTGGTCAACTAAGTTGATTTGGTTGTTGTTTTTAGTCTGTAGTATTTCCTGTAGACGTTCCCAGAATTTTTTGGGTTCATTATCCATTCGTTCTTGTATGAATGATGCTTTTGCATTGCGTATTAGTGTTTTGGTATCATTACGTAGTCTCCTAGCAGTTTCCCAGTCGACCCTGTTTTTGGTTCTCCTAGCTTTCTTAAGTGCTTTATCTTTGTCTTTGATATGAGAAATGATATAGTCTGTAAGCCAAGGTGTTCCTTTATCTTTTAGTTTCATTTTTTTGATCGGACAAGAGGCATTTAAGTGTTTAGTTATTTTGTTAACAATGATATCCCACACTTGGTTTGGGTCAGTAGTGTTAAAAAGAGCATCCCAGTTTTCAGATTTGAGTTCATTTTGGAAATGGTTTATGTCATAATGTTTGTATGATCTACCTTCGGTATGAATGTGTTTGTATGTTTCTTTAGATTTTTTAAAGTGCATGTATATTATGGCATGATCACTTATGTTCAAGTTCCCTACACCCGAGAAATTAATTTTGCTGCAGTCGGTAAAGATCAGGTCAATGATGTTGTTTATTCTGGTTGGCTCATTAATAATTTGTTTAAGGCTGCATATACTTTCAAAGTTTTTAATATCTTTGTATTCACTTGAGGTTTTGTTATTGTAATGTATATTGAAATCGCCTAATACTATTGTCTCAACCTTACAGTTTGTTCGGACAATGTCAGTTCAGTTAGTTCCCTACAGAAGAGTTTGTTAGAAGCTCCTCTCAGTTTATATACTGTGCCAATTACCTGTTTGATTTTCTAAGTTTATTATTACCCAGAGGCATTCAATTTCTTTGGTACTACGATTATAATTTACCAGCTCCTCTGTAGATGTTACTATTTTATTCTTAGTGTATACCCCGACGCCTCCTCCCGTTTTGACCAAGCCCGGATTTTCATTGATCCAGGTTCTGTCAAGCCTTAAACAGTTGTATCCCGGTATATCCACAAAGTTGTTCGGCATACATGGTTTGAGCCATGATTCCGAGAACGTAAATATATCTATATCTTCATTTATTAAGTGGTATCTCAGTAAATCGTATTTGGCTGTTAGACTCTGGACATTAAGATGTGTGATAAATAGGCCCTTACTTAACCCATGTATTTCTTTGAGCGTCTCCATTAAATTGTATTATGAGGTTCGATCTTGCCCCGCTGCTGATTAGGCACCCAAAGAGTGAGACCCTGTGACCTGCTGAGTCGGTTTCCCAAGGTGCTATGCACCATTGATGTACTGTAATATTTACAAATGCCACTTAGATTTATATGATATGATTCAGCCCACCTTGCAGATACTGCTCGGGCCATATTATTGAAGAGAATATGGAATTTAATCCATAGATTTGTTCAGCATTTGTGTGACTTCCCGCCCCAAGGTACACTTATTATAAAGGCGTGTAGTTACACGACCAGTTCACATAGATGGGTTGGTAACATGGATTCAGAGAATCTTCGGCGTGTATTCACAACCATGTCTAAGTAAGTCCAAAAGCCCAGACATTGGATCAAAAGTGAACGTATAATTTGAACCAGTAACTCTTAGCAACTAGTCAAAACTAAGTATAATATATAAGTTGACAGGTTTTACCTTATTCCAGTGAGTACATTTGGGTAACAAGACTAATTTCCTTCCTGAAAACAAATCATAAGGTTAAGACAAACAGCAAATTTCCTACGTACTCATACTCCCTCATTTAATGCTTAACAAAGATCTTGTATTACATAGAGTTCAGTAATAGTGATGTTAAATCCAGCTAGTAATACTAAGTGTATGTACATAAGAATCAATCCAGAATTCATCCTCAAATCCTTGTTACATTGGCGTTTATACACGACCATTATCTAGTATATTTAGTAGGTGTTTGTGCATAGTCATTTTTGAGATTTGGTGGCGCGTGTACTACACGACGGATTACCTTCAAGCCATAAGTACTAGCACCTCGCAATAGAATACATATCAGTTACATGTAGCATGGATGCACGGGTAGATTGCACGGGCAATATATTTAGCGAATTTAAGTTCAGTCGTCATTTTGTAGTGCAGGCCGTCCCTTAGGCAGCCTGCATATTGGTGGCCGAGTCTTCCGTGCCTAAACTTATGTACCACACTGGCGAACGGTGGTGAGGTAACATTGTTTAGTCTGTTTAGGTTGTTGATGAAGTCGTTAATATGCACCATTGCGTTATTGATGGCCTTTTGCGTGAACTCTTTTTGAAAAGTTACATTGTTATAGTTGGCCACTGACATTCCCACCAGCTGACAAATAACAACTTTGTTTGCTACGACCTCAAGTTTCATCGCCCCGAATTCCAACTCTTCAGTGATTAGTTTTGTTATTTCGTCCGATTGAGCGAATTTGGGCCTTACTTTCCAGTGTGGAAGTTTTTCTGTGAGTTCATTGACCCCTGTACTCAGGAAGATCACATTGACCGGCTTACCGAAAGTTGCGGAACAAGTTCCGAAGTTGGTTTTGACATACTGCAACCCACCTTCTATGGTCCGTCGGATATCCGCACTGGGAAAGAATTGTAGTGACACTTCAACATCAGGATAGTCCGTGTTTGTGATCAACTCTGACAGTGGTCGAATAAATCCTTTCCCTCTTGAGTCAGTGAGTATGAGCACCCTGAACTTTGCCATGCCTTGACAATTTTCACTCGTTGGTCTGTTGCTGTTGTGTCCGGAACTCGTCCCGTAGTGCTGCCAGAATTAAACCCATTTGGTTCTGACAGGTGGTCTTTGTGTTGACGCTTGTTCCTTTGATATCATGCAGAATCCAGCCGCAGCCCCAGCGTTGATCTCGGGTTGCCTCCGCGAAATATTTTTGTTTGTAAGACATGAGTTTGTTTCTGAGATCGTCATTTCGGGAGTATTTTAGTCTGTTAATTTCAGTAAGATGTACTTGGTCATTTTGTAGCCATTTTTTCGACTTTTTGACTTGCTTCCCGATAGATCGCATAGAATAGGGATTTGTTTCCTTCATGACGCGCACGAGGCAATCGTTGTCCTCACTCTCCATGCATATCCTAGCCACGTAGAGTTGTTCAACACAGTTTCCCTTGAGTTGGTACTTGTCGTCCGTGATTTCACAGTTATCGAAATTACTCAGGGGACTACGATGGCCCTGGAAATAGACAGTATCTTCAGTTAGGAGCGTTGAGGCTGATTCAGGCGTTATGTTGAAAGGTAGGTCAGTTTCGAACTTATCATTGCTGTATAGTGTATCATTGATGACAACATCGGGACCCCTAACCTTGCATGTTGCATTTGGTATACGACTGGCCGCTACACTTATCTGTTGTGCCTCTCTAGTTTTGATCAAGTGTCTGGGATTTGTCATCGTCAGGTCCTTGAACCTGGGTGAGTTGGCCAATGATCGTTTTAGACCAAACAACTCCGCTTTTTGTTGCAGCGTCGACAGGATAAGTTTAATGGGACAGGGGCGTGGTTGTTTTCCATGCTGTCTCAGGTACTTTCGGCCCTTCGTCTGAATCCCGCATAAGGTTGTGGAATATAGAAAGACATGGTTAGTGTGGCCGAATGGAATCTGTTCAGAGATATTTTGGTCAGAAATATCGAGGAACAGATGGAATTCAGCCACACTCACTATGTCTTTTTATTATTATATACCAATATTCGATTTAAATGCCATTTTGATACTTACATTATCGACCTATTTCAACCTCTGAAATGATACCGCACTCAGCAAAAGTCATACGAACATTCAACTTGATTGTTAGTTCACGGGTGGTCCGCTTAGTGGCGCCTTATGCGATAATGTCAGAACGTTGTTATGGAGAGTGATAGCGGGGGTTGTAGCAGAGATTAAAGGAAGCGCAAGGGCAACAAAAGATCTGCTGGGAGAGTGAAGGGTAGTAATGACGTAATATAGTAACTTTTGCTCTGAATTCAATTGTATGGGCGGGTCGTTTTTTCATATATTCTAAGGTGATAATGTCGTTATTGAGTATGTATATAAAATGCTTAATATTGTTTGTTTATTTCACATTGATTTCGGGTGTGTCTGTAATGCTGGGCTATCGTACTATTCAAATAATCTTCCGAATAGGGGGAAACGTCCGCCATTTTGTTTGTTTATTTTTTGTTCCGATAATGTCAACAGATCACGTGGTACTGTGTGGCGTAAAAATATTTTATGCCACGGTGCGGCTGAACGGAATCTTTTCTCCTAGTGCATAAAAGTGAGACATTCGTGCACCGGTATATATTAATGATATTTACTGGGGCTGGGTATCGTGGATAAACTATAATTATAGATTCATCTTACACAGTACATTAATACAGTCGCTTCGACACCAATTTCCCATAGTAAAGACCAATATTAATGATTTTAGCTAGTGGGTTACATAAATATATAGGATGTCTATCCCACAGTCATTTCATCTCACGTCCAATTATCTAATCACTGATATAACTGCATGTAATTATCATATGAAATGACCAAGAAATAATGTCAAAACTGTTCAAGCTCGGAATCACAATGAAAACCTGTAATAGAAGTTGAAGTCAAAATGAAAATGGGTTATCTACATGAAAATATTTGAGACAGGGCTAAGAAGTTGTTCAAATCTGCTGTAGCTGAGTTTCATATCTCATGGTTTCCATACCTTCATATTGTTGCTATCGGTTATTGAATTTTGCATATTTGGCATTTCGGTAGATAAATAGTAAGTGGAATGGGGGATGGAAATCACGTCTCACCGATGTCAGTGTACAGCATCAAGATATACAGCACTACCAACCGACCTTTTGGCTTATTAATTAACATCTCAAGGTTATAATAATCAGTAGCAGAATGAAATTTAAAACCAATAACCCGTTGGCCACCACCTCATATTAACGAAAGAAGACAACGATTTCCGACATCAACGTAAGTTGTGAAGTGGTCTAAACCATATTTGAACATAGAGAAACCCCTATATTTATTATATGGTAAACATTGACATTCTGCAGTAGTTAAGGTAGGCTTAATCTACAAGCGTTTCAGCGTGATTGGAATGGGCTTTGTAGCTAAATCTAGATTCTTCCTTAGTATCGACGTTTCTGTCATTGCTTTTGCACTTGGGAATAACGCTACTATGGCTTCCCTGAGACCTCCATCTTATAAAAGTCATTATCGTGTTTTATTACTTTTAGTTACTTTATAACTTCTATTACTTCATTATTTGCATTACTTTAATCAAGAACAGGTCCATTCTAATCACATACCTTCACCGACAGTAGATCCTAGGGTTGTCACGCGTTTGAAAGTAACTTGCATCCAAGTAAGTCACCTAATAAGTGCCAGGTAACCCGGCGTTTACACTAGATGTAAGATTTTAAAAATTGGTCACGTTTATTCGATATCTATATTTAGTGAATATGCTTTCTGTTTTCACCCTATGGTGCTGCCACATTTATTATTCGTTTGAGGGTTAGCCCTACCTAAACTCTACCCGTATGTAAGTATTGGAAAATCCCAGATGGAAAAGGGCTAAGCTTTTATAAGCTTGTGGCGTGAACTGTCTCTCGACGGCTAATCAATGTTGTTTATTATATTTTGTATGGCAATAAAACAGTTGAAAACTGGTTGATAAAAAGATAAGACAAGTTTATTTTTATTGATATGTGACAGAATTATGTACATTCTTGCCCTATGCATTGAGTACTTGTTTATGTAGGGATCGTTTATAGAAGAAGGGTGTGCATGGGACAGCAGGTAGGAAAAATCGTCAGCAGAGTGTCAGCAGAGGTGTGTGGAGAAGACTGAGAATCGAGCCATGCTGGCTGTTGTTAATATACAGGTAGAGTTCCCACCAAAATGATGATGCTAGTGGAATTTTCCCGGGAACTGAATTTGCTGGTAAGGCCCGGCGTCCACCTACTACGATATTGCTCCGATATAGTCTACGATGCACCTCCCGATAAAAAACAATCGAAATCGCGTTGGAAGGTCACCTATCGGGGCAGTTGACCACGTTTCTGCGATTAGGCACCGAAAAAAAACCCTTACGATGCATGGTGGATTGGAATGTCTAGACACATGTCTACGATTGTACACCTTCCTGGTATGTCTCCGATATTTGCTTTTTGTATCGGTGCCAAATCGGTAGGTCTAAATTTCGATCGTAGTAGGTGGACGCCGGGCCTAACGTCCCAAAGTGAATGATCTAAAAATATAGTAGATTGGTGAGTAAGTGAAACAGATGTAAAAGCAACATGGTCTGATAAATTATAAAGCAATTTACACTTACTGGTTTGTTCTAGATTGAGAACTTGTTTTGACTGAACGTAGTCCCTACTGGGTCCTCTCCAGCAGCATTGTACAGCGCATGAAGGACGGCATTTGAACCACCTTTTATTTCTAATTGAATAATTATGAAGATACACAACGATTGTAGGACTCATCATCATAGTTTGAATTATGTACAGTTCACAGGAATGGATATATATGATCATACACACGGCTTACACGTTTTGATTTCCATTTTGCATATCCGTATTCTTTTTATTTCATAGCAGCGTTTATTAACATCTAGAGGATTCAAGTACAACAAAAGTTCTTCAAGATGTTAAAACAGTTAATATAAACAGACGATAACAGTTGATCACAATTACCACGTACCGTTCTAAAGATTCATCCAATGATAAAATTATGGCTGCTTGTCTTTGATTGACATAAGATCCTTCACCTGCAGAACTACTTGTGTGTAAGAGGTAGTGTGCATCTTCAGTGTAGCTATAAAAGATTCAGAAAAACAGGAACAGTTCATAAGACCTCTTAAACTAGTGTTCTTTGTGCGGATCATTGTTCCCCATTCTATCGAAGATGGGACCGGGAGATGTACATTTTATCTTCATTGAGACAGGCGAGGAGTTGCTCTGCGGCGGGCTTGCCACCTGAGACCAGGAGAGGGGCACCTACATAGACTGAGGTCTACGGGACATCCCCAGGGGAGGCAAGCGCCGACTGTTAGCCATCAGAAAGGCCCGAGTTGATGTCTTTGTGAAGCGAAGCCGAACCGCCTTTTTGTTCCGTACGCGGAAAGCCACTGCAGCCATTATCACAGACCCGTAATCAGGGTAATCACCTGCTCACCAGGAACTATCAGACTTGCCTCTGGACAGAATGACAACGTCTGGCCTTTGAGATTAAACTAACAAAGCAGGAAATTACTGTAGATCTCATGGCTGGAGACAACTAAGGAGGTTGGAGTTTGATTTTGACACGTATTGTTTTGGCATGGTCCGGGGTTCGCTGGAAATGGGGGGATGGGGGTTATTCAGGGTCATGGGGTAGACACGGGGAGCTGAAAACATGGCATTGGGCTCAGCTGAGCGGCTGAAATCTCAAACATGGCGGACTAGCGGCAGCTGCTGCCTCTTCAACTTCTTTTCTCTCAAGAGAGAGGATCGAGCTTAAATCGACACCGATGGCATTTCCGGCTGTGTGTTGTCTGTTAGTGCTCGATGGTAATCGTTGAATAACACCTGTTACACAGAGAGGAAATGTACAGCAAGAAGTGAAACGAATTCGTTACTGTGATCATGTCCTTTTTTTGGTATTATTCAACATTATTGGTTTTTCCGTCATATCGATGTTTTAAAGGGACTGTCGGAGTTTCATAAGTGGGCGCGTCCACCCCATTTCACATTTTAATGGAGGTAGTGAATGGAAAATTCTGAATTTTTCCATCAATTGCCTGTGATAATGCATCATATATCCAATATTTGCAAAATTTTGAAATAGAGAGCTATTAATGATGTATCGATTTGAGATTCATTGTCGTTCTTTCATTCACAAAGGATTACTGGTGATCAAATTCGGATTGTCGTTAATGAACCAGTATGTCTTCATGCCACGTTTATACGGATAATGTTTATATTAATGTAGTGATGAGTATGAGACAGAGTAGTCAAAAAGTCAAAGGGTGGGGTTAAAGACCAGTATTTTTGTTAAGGGTTAGAAAATCAACGTCTATAAGATCATGAGGTAGCCGAAAGACCTGACCAATCCCCGTCATTTGAACACCATGGATTTGATATAATATAATGAAGGACTATATGTGTTCGGATTCAAATACTAAGGAATCGAGACCTAAAGTTGAATTGTATTGTATGGGGCGGTTTTAGACATAATGAAAGAAATCCGAAATTAAGATCGACTTCATAGATGTAAAGGTATAAATAAGCAACTAATGACGATTTGCAGATATCCTAGAACCGTCCAATATAAAAAAAAAAAGGGTTCTTAAAATAGATCACTTACGGATTGGAGATCTATGAAGAAGGTGCAGCGATTGCAGCCTCTTACAGTCAGTATCGCACATTCTATCCGACTGGGAGTAATATTGAACTTATTCAAATTTGGAAACTGGTAGATTAAGCAGGCGTGAGAGCGCACTCAGTCGTAGTTTAATCTGTAACTTAATGATCCCAGTGTGGTCTGTGATCATCAAGATAAATAATATCGACTGTAAAGTCAGCATCTCCTCATATCACGCTCTGAAGTGTGGAATAGTCGTACACATTTCTGTGAAGCTGCCGATAAGTGCTATAAATTGCACCATAAAGACTGTTAGACTGTCTCTTGTACAGTTAGATAATTTCCATAACTCTAGCGCTCTACATTTAAGTCCTTCCTTTTATAAAACGTTATTCATATAATATCAGACCAGCCTCAGACTGCAAGGAATATATGATATTTCAGTACCCTCCGAAAAGCAAGTACACGCATATCTCTATTTCTAACTGCTCGTATCTTTAAATGAACATTGAAGTTCCGTCACTGGTAAACGATTTTGAAGTAAATGGATGCGTACTTTCATATCTTTGCTATAAAATATATTGAATTCCAAACCTAGAGTTTAAATGAAAGGCTCATTTCCTACAATTTATGATATACAATCTGCCCATTAAATGTTATCCTTGCACATATATGTTTCTTGGTTGTGAATCGTGAATCACTGCCTGTGCTTTGATGATGACCTTATCCTTTAAATGATATATATGTTTAAGATAGGAGCCTAATAAGAAAATGGTTAACAACGAAATTAATACATCTAACAATACTACCGTTTCCGCAATAAAAAGAAGAATGAAATCATCTGACACTGAATGCATGTTCTTAGAACATACTTATATTCAACGTGAACCTGAGCGTTTTATGCTATATACAATATTGCTTATTAAAAGATAACTATGAATGTACAAAAGCAATGAAGGCGTTGCAAAAGAAAGTCTGTATCTCTGTTTCCTAATGTACAATTTTCAGAAACCAAAAAGGAAGGTTCTTAGTTGATGAAGATTCTGCGTTCATTTACAGAATTTGCATTCACATTTACATTTAGTAGAAATAACATTAGCGCACCAATTCATTTATCTATGACGAAATTGCCTTCTTTTACCGACTTCTAACCGAATTTATAGATAGTAAGGGCAATTAGGATATTGCATATGAAAGAACCATTGTCCTGAGTTTTTCTTGCGGAAGCAGTGTGGTAAAAAAGACAACAAATAGGACAGCAATCTATGTATTCTTGTTTATCGAATCGTAAATATCTCCATTCGATGTACCAGTAAAGGAACTAGACTCAAGGAATGATGATACAAGATGCCTCCCTTCTATATAAAACAAACAATTAAGCAACAACTTTTTCCGAGAACCAAGACAACGACATCGAACCGCGGATAAGACGGTTTTGAGAGCCACCTTCTCGAACATAAAACTTTATTACTTACCCAGCTCTGAGCTGTATTTTTGTACCAAACAGACATAACCAATTCCATCTACGTACAGAAAGCACTGTTGCGTCTTTATCAGCTGCCTAACCTAAGACCTTTCTAAAATGATTTGGTTCAAATTTCTACGTCGGGTTAGTGCGTAAAGACGTCTATTCCCGTGTTCGTAATTTTTTTCTTTCTAAACCTTTCTAAAATGATCTTTTGCTTAGTAACGTCATTTCGGACATTTGTATCAATGACCACAAGATATATATATATACACACATATATAATATATATATATATATACAAACTTCAAATATTGCTTATGGTTCACTTTTACATACATGGATGCTATAGTACCTTTTGTCTCAAAATAAAGGGTTTATCAAATAAGATGTCGTAAAGAATTAAGACCTAAATGAAATTATGTCTTTCAGATTCAGTAGCAGAACACTTGAATTATGTTTCCCGAAGGCAGTACATTTGTATATGAATACTGGAATTAAATTGAAACTTACAAAAAAGTTAAGGAGTTCATGGGAGGTAATATACTAGATACCAATAAAACCAATATTTTTACTGAATCATAAAACAGGAAAGCGGAAGGTATGTTTGTATGTAACAGTCAATCCAGAACATCACAGCTGGTCTCTGACTATTAGTCCGCATCCAGTCAGCATGCATTGAATGTTTACAGTAAGCGGTATGCTGATCAACCTGCCACTTGTCCAAATACACACACCTATAGATTGGCCACATATTTGCAGGTGTTTGTTGACTGCAAGCCTCTGTGCCTCGGACCGTGCCTTTTTTCAGGCTGGACCGAGGTGCGTGAGGCTGACATTGTGCTAAAGCAGGCTTGGTTGGTGTGTTTGCCTTATACTCAATATGCGTTAATGGAAATACGTGCCTTAGGGAACCTCTGTCTACTCTTTTGTATTCGCTATAACCCTTTCACTGCATGCTGCTTTATGCTCATGTGAATGAATATGTATTGAGCGATATGGGGGCTTAATATTTATGTACATGAAACGTGAAGTATGGCCCAAACAAGAGACGCACTTTGTTTTTTCAGCGAATATCTTGCAGATGAAATTGTAAATCTAGACATCAAAGAAAAGGTTTAAAAGACAATATACTTGACTGACAACACGACATTGAAATTTTAATTTTCCGCAAAATTGGAAGATACCTGAGTGAACTGAAGCGAGATACGATTGCATTTCAATTTCCATGAAATACAACAAAATACCACCTCTCCATAGATTTGAATTGGAATAGGAAACTGTATCGTACAAGGATCGAGAAATCAAGTGACGATATTGTTGCTTTCGATGCAAGGAATGTTTCGGTCGAACTTTGAAGCTGCTGCTGAACTATATTTACTCCAATAAACTATCCGATTGTTGGAAACTCTCTTGGGTCAGCACATCGGTAAGTAAACCCTCCATCACCCTGATCAGTTAATAGATAGAGATGTAACCGGCCACGACTCATTTACTACACTGTGTCAGAGCGCATCGTGTCAGCCATCAAGCCCGCTGAGATTAACCAAGACAGGATCCCGGGGGCTTAGTACACTCAGTCATCAATGTCACCGCCGCAGGAAGACGTGGTGTTCAGCCGATCTATAGGGTGTCATTACCCGCTAAGTCGGAAAGAGCATCTACAACAAGCGAGGCATTAAGCGGGCCGAGTGGAGACGGTGTAAGTAGGCGAATGTCACCGGGACCAGGACTGATGCCAACCTTTAAGGATCGAACTCATAGATCCTGTAGCTCCTGAAAGGTTGTACTGCTGACATTTAACCCTCTGGCAGAGCAACTGATAGCGGCAGTGACCGAACTGAGAGGAGAGATTTCGTGGGCGTCCCCATTTTACAATTTGAATGGTACTCAGAATGATATATCACACACTCAATAAGTAGAATAGCTTTTCGTGTTCAGACAAAGTTTCAGGATTTGAGCTAATATTTACATGTGGAATGATATTTCAGCATGAGTATTGAAATTATTGTGAGACACAGAAAGTCAGGGCTTTGGGAGAAGCCTTACGAGTTAATACTCTATAAAACCATAGAAGTGCGATGCACCTGCCATGGTTAAGCAAGACTTAACCTGGATGTGCTGGATGAGCTAAGCTGGTGGAATCAATGCAATAAGACCTTGTAAATGTACGTGTATAGGTCATGATATTACGGTTCGTCGGCTCGATCGAAGACCTTTTTTGATGACGCAGCAATCATGCTTTTAAGATATGATGTAAGCTACACAAACCAGTAAATACTTACTCCTACAGGATATTGTGTACTGTGCAGCTTTTGAATGTATATTATTCAGGCAGGGAATCGTGATAGTACGAATCAGTGTGGGTCAATCTCGTTTCATTACGATGTTGGATTCTATTCAGAACCTTCCCCTCCTCTAATGTTAATCAAACAGGAATACTCACATCACCTTAAGGTCCGGCGTCCACCTACTACGATATGGCTCCGATATGCTCTACGATGGACTTCCCGATACAATATAAAGATCTTGTGGGAAGGTCACCTAATATCGTGGTAGTTGACCACGTCTCTGCTATGAGGCACCGATGAAAAATGGGGGTCTATGATTTTGTTCCAATGAAAAACGTGAATCGTAGGGTGTCTCAACATGTTGAAACGGCGGTGGGTAATCGAGGACAATTGAGAATTGTTTATAATTACTGGACAGACATTTCGGGCCACGCCCCTTTTTCTACCCATAGTTTTCAATTAATACAACAGATGGCGCAGTCGACAATGCTTAACGCCAACGACGTGAGAGGGCGCCCGCTGCAGCGACCTCGCAACTACTACAGAGGGCGCGTCATGAGTCTCCAGAAATCTTCCGACAGCTTTAACATGTTTCAGGAATCGGTCCGAGAAATCTCTCTCAAATATGCCGAAATCTACCTCGAAATCGAAGGAAGCTAAGAAAGGGAAAAAGCAGCCTGATCCGGAAAGTGATTCTGTCTCAGTAGCTGATCACATAAGCGCTCTGAACGAAAAGTTTGATAGCCTTAAAAAGGCGCTCGATACCATAATGGAGAGGCTGCCAGGCACCCCCAGCACAACGGTCGAGAACACTGGCAGTACACAATCCTCGGCCGCGAAAAATGCAGATGGGAGCTCTACACATGCCGGGCAAGTGCAGCCGACTCAGGAAACAGCCTCCACGGGCGTATCGGAGGATGCACAGATTTTACAACAGATCTTTGCTGCAGCGGCCACGCCATCGCCATCAACGACCGCTACCCTGGGAGCAAGCGCGGGAACGGCGCCCTTTACACTGGCCACCAACTACGCGGCGGGCCACTACGCGGGGGCATCGCAGGCGGCCACAGCGGGCTCCAGTCTGGCGGGAGCTGTCCACACTCTCCGGGCACAGGCGGTGCCGGGCAACTCGTTCCTGAGACCTGCGGTATAGGACGATACAGTCGAGGCTCGTGTTAGGGGCATCCTCGACTCGGCCGCCTCAAAGCTCGAACCTGGTAAGGCTGGATTCTTTCCCCACCTATATGTATTTAGAGGCCCAGACAGGAATCGCACGAGGCTTAACGAATTCACCTTGCCGGAATACGCTTGGGCGATTTTCCGCATAATCGAAGATAAATGTTTTCCCGAGATTTATGTACAACCCCTGTTAGCCCATTTAGACGAGCTCCTAGAGGATGCGAGGGACTTTGACTTTGCCCAAGTCAGGCGCTGGTCGGAGCACATATTTACACTTGTCGCCGAGGGTCGATTAAAGTCGGGGTGGCTGGAGACATCGCGAATCCAGTTACTCCGGGTGGCTATGGCCCAGGTACACAGTGGCAGGATTGACCACGCCCCCTCAGGCACTGAGAAGTCTAAAAGTAAAAGTCGGGGCAGGGAGGAGGATAAAACAGGCATCCTGTGCCCGGCTTACAACAGGCCGGCAGGCTGCGATCATAATAATGGTCACGTGATCGATGGGGTCCGGCAGGCTCACGTCTGTGCCTACTGTAAGGCCTACACCGGGGCCTACTACCCCCACACAGAAATCAACCGCCGCTCGAAGCAGCGCAACTCGTCCTCCACGGCTCCTCCGGTAAGCGCGGATTGGCAAGCGCGGCAGTACGGGTTCCACACCCTCAGGTTTTTCGCCAGTAGGCGGGCGTGAGGCCTCCCGCCGCAACAAGGCCTACCGCACCGGCGCCTCACCAGGCCTACTCAGGAATGCCTCGGCCTCACCAGAGGCCTACGTAAATGATGGTTTCATTGATGTTGATGTTGTTATTGATACGAGTCATGATGTTGTGTTGGACCCGGACTGTTGTTTAAATGATCATGTGGATGTAAACACGGGCCACGTGGGAGCCGTAGTTTGCGGCACCACCCTAGGTGGCGCCACTGCTTGCTTGAAACGGCCACACCTGAGACAGCGGTTCCTCGGGTTGCGCCCCTACGCTGCTCTCCCGCCTTGTTCGCAGCCGTTGTTCGCACTACCTGGCCTCACGTTGATACGGAAGCCTGGGGAGGCCTCGAAAGCATCGCTGATGCCTACGAACGGATACGCGCAGATGGCAGCTCCAACTACGCGGGCGCCCGTATCCTAGTCGCCTCGGGGCTCAATGTGGGCGCATGGGGCCATGCCCTCCGCGGATACCATGATGCAAAAATGGTCGACTTCCTGGCCTACGGGTGGCCGTTGGGCTACACGGCCGACACCTCCCCGGTTCCAACGGAGGACAACCACGCGTCGGCCAGGAACTATAGTGCCCACGTTCAGGCATACCTAGATGAGGAGCGCCGGGAGGGGGCCATCGTCGGGCCGTTCGAGACCCCCCCCTTCACCCCCTGGTGCGCAGTCTCCCCCATAATGACCTGGCCGAAGAGGGGGTCATCTAAGCGCAGGATTATCGTGGACATGTCATTTCCCCCTGGGGGGGGGTCAACGCCCCCATCGCTCTGGGAGAGCACCTCCCCTACGCAATCGCGTGCACCCTCCATACTATCGCTGACCTAGCTCGCCACGTCCGCGATATCGGCGTGGGGGCATGGATTTGGAAAGCGGATCTCGCACGTGCTTACCGCCAACTACGCGTGGATCCACGCGATCTTCCCCTCCAGGTGGTCAAATTCGAATCCAGATACTACGTGGACGTCTGCTGCCCCTTCGGCGCCCGCCTCTCCGCATCGGCCTGCCAGCGGGTCACGAGGGCCATCACGTATCTCCTGCGCGCGTGCGTCTACCACGCACTCGCGTATATTGACGACTTCGCGGGCGCGGAGCCCACCTACCACGCAGCCTGCGAAGCATATGACAAGTTCCAGCGTCTGGCCGTCGACCTCGGCTTGGTCCTCGCCCCCGGCAAGTGCGAGCCTCCTGCCCGCCGAGTCAAATGGTTAGGCATTGATGTCGACACAGTGGCCATGACCCTCAAGATCCCTCAGGACCGTCTGGAGGACATGGTGCGGGACAGTGAGGCATTGATTGCTCGCCGCACTATGTCTAGGGCTCACCTCCAGTCCCTCCTGGGCCGCTTATTGTACGTCTCACGCTGCGTATCGCAAGCACGCAAATTCATCACCAGGGCCCTCGTGTTCTTGGCACAAATACCCAAGGTCGGCAGAGCTGTGATCCCAGATACGGTCAAGGCTGATCTCGCGTGGTTCGTGCAATACGCCCATAAGGCCAACGGGGTCGTCCTCGTCACACCTGCGCTCGACCCTTACCCCATCGGCGTCTCCAGCGAAGGGGGCGTGGCAAGGGGCGTCGCCCCCACAGCAGCAGTCACTCAAGACATCCTCCAGGCGGTGGCCACCCTTGCTCCGAGGGCCCCCCGTGGCGCCCGCGTGATAGTGTACATGGGAGGCACCCCTGGACGCCCTCGCTACCGGCCGCACTCCGGACCCCCTATACGCGGAGGTCGGACGGCGCCTCTGGCTCGTGGCCGCCCTCGGGGACTGCGACCTCCAGTTCGCCCCGGCGGAGGGCAGCCCTCGGGAGCTAGACCCGTCCCATCCTCGCGACGACTGCACCCCTGTGTGCGACCTTAATCAACTCCTCTTTTCTGATTTTAGGCGACGGATCAAAGCTCCATGCCCAGATGCTGCGGTCGCTGGAGTCGGCTGACACACCCTCCACCCGCCGCAACCACGCGATTCAAGCTGAACTATATGTGCGGTTCTCAGTCCTGGCCTCAGCCCCTCCTCTACTCCCCTCCCTCGGGCATGCGGCCAGATATACACAGGCACTCGCTAATCACTTCAAGTCACCATCATCTGTCGCCAATTATCTCTCAGGGGCACGTTGCTGGATTAGGAACCACAGGGGGGACCCGTTGGCTTTCCTCCAGGAGGAGATGGCAGCGGTCCTCCGTCGACCCACACTCCCTCCCCAGTACCTCCGGTCCGCTTACGGGAACTCAGACTTATTCTCAACTACTTGTCCAGGGCAGGACCCGCATCCCTTGCCCTCAGAGCCGACTCGCACTCTCATATTTCACTTTTCTCCGGGTCTCCAACATCCTGGCTCCCTCCATTGCGTCGTGGGGCGGCCCTCATACCCTCACATGTGGAGACATCCATCTTTCGCCGACTGCACTTCGCATGGTCGTCAGGTCGACCAAGACCCCCTCAGCTTCTGCTCCGCCTCTCGTCATCACCCTACCGCGGCTCGATGACCCGGCGGTCTGTCCAGTAGCCATCTACCAGTCTTACGTCGCGGCATATCCGTCGCACTCCACCACCACGGTCTTCACTACTACCTCAGGACTCCCCCTCACCTCTCGGCCGTTGTTCTGCGCGATGCGCGCGGCCCTCGCGGCCGTCGCATTTCCTTCGGCCGAGAGGGTCACACTACATTCTCTAAGACGAGGTGCGGTGCACGATGCCGTGTACGCAGGGGCATCGGAGGGGGAGATACAAGCACGAGGCACCTGGAAATCTGCCTCGGGCATTATGCCCTACCTACCCTGCCCGGGAGGGACGTCGTTCCCCTCCCGGTATTTCTAATTGGCCTTGGCCTTTTTATATTATGCCTTTGGCATCACACCAATTTTCCATTTTCTATGCCCCATTGGCATTGTATATCTATGCCCGTTGGCATATCACAAGACCTGTGAGTCTTTTCTCAAAGTTAAATAAACATTAATTCTCTCCAAATGTTGTCATCGTGTAATTGGTAACCCATGGCCGTTGGTCAGGGGTGGTCATTGCTCCCCCTGGTGTTCCCCCCTCTCGCGCGACACGAGCGCCCCTCCTGCCCCCTAGCGGCTCTCACACGTACTGCGCAGTCACGAGCGCGGCTAAGCCACAGGTCCCGGTCTCACTTCTTCTCCAGCTGTACTGCAGTACACACCTACTCCAGTCTTTCTCGTCTTTTTGGCCACGTGCTCGCAGCCTCATACTCCACGAGTACGGGCCGGCACGTCCATTCAATCACGAGGAACACGCATCACGAGTGAGGAGAAGAGTTCAACATGGGTCCCCCGAATACGCGAAGTAATCCCGTCGCGGGACCGTCCCAAGGACCAGACATCGAAGGTACGGTCTCAGACTCCAGACAGACCGGAACGGACCACGTGGCGTCGGTCTCCGACAACGGGTCGACCGTTAAGTCCTCGAGGATGACCGCCCTGGAGAACAAGATGGATACCATGATGGAGGCAATCAACCGAATGTCTCGCCAACGATCCTCGTCCCGGGCTTCGAGGTCGAGGCCGCCGACGGAACCGACAGCCGTGGAGGCCCGGACCAGGGAATGGGCGCACGAGCAGACCGCACGGCTACCACCCCCGAGGCAGCTGCGGGAGCAGTACATGCCGGAGGATTTGCTACAAAGGGAGCTCGACCGTGAGGCCCTACGACATGAGAGAACGGCTGGTAAGTTGGCCTCAGATTTGACCACCTCTCGTTTGATTTCCAAGCCGTTCATGTTTGTGGACCGCGAGGGCATATATACCCTCAGTCAGAAACTCGAGGTCAGGGGTACGCTGGGCCCCCTCGAGTACATCAGTGCTTTTCTGGCACTCATGGAGGACGACCGTGCTACCCAGGAGTGTGACCGTAAGGACATGTATCGTCACCTCCACCAGGTCTCCGTGGACGCGCAGGCACGGCCGTGGGCCGGCGTGCGCCGTTGGTCCAACTTCATTTTTGACCAGGTGGAGGCGGGACGTATTTATTGGTCGGATCATGTACGAATCCAGGATGAACGGGTTCGTCTGGCCATGACGCCTACGGCTGGGAACGGTGCGAGTCAAGGAGGAGAGAAGTCCGGAGGGCATGAGCTGCCATGCCGGGCATACAACTCGGAGAGAGGGTGTCGGCAGCGAAACGGCCACCAGGAGCGGGGAGTTAAATGGTTACATGTGTGCTCCTTCTGCGACTCGGTCGGCAGGATGTGCACACACTCCATCCACGCCTGTAACCGCAAGCTGTCGTACGGCGTGGGGTACGACAGTACTGTGCCCACACCGACACCCACACCACACCGGATGCACCACGCCGGACACTCGGCTCGCGCCGCCGACACCAAAGCACTCCCACAACAGAGTTCAAAAAACGGACCGGACGCGCCCCGCGAGTGAGCGAGGCGCGTCGCTCGCCCCCCCCGCCCAGTACGTGCGCACCACAGCGGAAGGGGGGCTTAACGATCAAAGGGTGCAGCAGGGGTGACGCAACACCCCACGTGTCAACAACACCTCCCGCCGGGCACGTGGCCGACACAAAGGACGCTTACGACACGCACACTGAATCCACTCCCAGTATTATCGGTGATAGCGTGTACAGCGAGCAATTGGCTCGGCAATTGCCCCGGGAGGATATAGACACAACCGCTTCACCAGACTTCTCGGCCATTAGGGAGGTCTGCGAGACCGGTGTCCCCTCCCCCGGCCTCCGGACGGACCCCGGGGCGTTCGCGGACCACAGGCGGGCCCACTGGCCGGACTTCGCCGGGCCCGGGCCGCCGGGACACGCCTACATCTACTCGGAGGTGCGGCGAACCGGGCTCCCAAACGCGCTGGGGGCACGGATAGAGCTCCCCTCCGATCTCAACGTACCGGCCTGGGTACGTTACCTCGGGGACGCACCGGAGGGGAGGGAGCTTCTGGACTTCGTGCGCTACGGGTTCCCTCTGGGGTACATCGGCCCGACCAGCGACACCCGAGGGGTACCCAACCACCCCAGTGCCACGGGGTACCCAGAGCAGATCAGAAAGTTCATCCAGAAAGAAGGCGGGCACAGTAACCTACTGGGACCATTCCAGGAACCCCCGTTCTCACCCTGGTGCCACGTGTCGCCGTTAATGACACGCGAAAAACGGGCCTCCAACGACCGTCGTGTCATTACGGATATGACGTACCCTAAGGAGCAAAGTGTAAATGGGTACATCATAAAAAACTCAGTCTACGGGCAGGAGCGCGACCACTGCCTCCCGACCGTCGACAGTTTCGTCGGCCGCCTGGTGGCCTCTGGGCCCGGTAGCTATATGTCCACCATCGACATCGCCAGGGCATATAAGAATTTCAGGTGCGACCCCCTCGACTGGCCGTTGTTATGCTTTGCATGGGAGGACGGGTACTTCTGTGACACGGCCATGCCGTTTGGTGCCCGTGCCTCCTCGTACCACATGCAGTGCGTGGCAGACTGCATCGTGGGTATCCTCGGCCGGAAGGGGGTCGAGGCCTGTATGTACCTGGACGACCTGATCATCCTGTCCCCGAGCCGGGCCAAGGCGACCGACGACTTTAACATTGCCCGTGCGCTTTTCAAAGAACTCGGGCTCCCGGAGGCACGAGAGAAGGCACAGACCCCGGCGCCGGTCGTTACGTGGCTGGGCATCGTCATCAATGCCCCGGAGATGTCGCTCACCATCCCCGAGGACAAGCTGCTGGACGTACGGGCGCACGTTAGGGCGGTCGCCGCTAAACGATCACTGACGAAACGCCAACTCCAGTCGGTCCTCGGCAAAATACTTCACGTGTCGAAGTGCATACGGCCGGCCCGGCCGTTCGTGAGTAAATTGCTCGAGGCCCTACGGAGGATGTCCGGCTTCTACGTCAACATCAACGCCGACATGCGGCAGGACTTGCAATGGTTCCTCCGCTTCGCTGAGGGCTGGAACGGCCACGCCCTCATACCTCGCGGCCCGCCTACCAAGTGTATCATCGTCGATGCGTGCCTCTCGGGCATCGGAGGTACAGACGGGAAGTACTCGTACTCCGGGCAGGTGTGCCCTGTCAGCGACCCCGTCGACTGTATCGCCGAGCTCGAGGCACTGAACACCATATTCGCGATGAATACCTTCCTCACCGACCGGGATCGAGGCACGCGGGTAGAAGTCTTCTGTGACAACCTGGGCACCGTCCAGGCACTCACATCCGGACGGGCAAGGAACTCAGTCCTTGCGGAGTGTGCCCGTCAGGCCTGGATGGTACAGGCAAAATTGCAGATCGATTTCATATACACGCACGTGCCGGGGGTACTTAATACCGTGGCGGATGCCCTCAGCCGTGCTCACCTGACCTCGAGGGAATTTGACAAAGCGGCCACCTTCACCAAATTTCATTCCCTCACTAAAGTTACCCCCTGTACTCACGCGACTTTTATTCCTGTATTACGTCTCGTGTGCAGATCCGGCGCTACGCTGTCTCCAGACGAGGGCATCTGCTCGCCAATCAGAGGCACGTGCCCCCGGAACGGTCGCGAACCAGCGGAGCGCCGTCGCGACCTACCTCGCGTTCTGCCGGCGGATGGGGGCCGACCCGCAGAGGCCCACGGTGAGCTTTACCACGGCGTACCTCGAATACGTCGCGGACCACGCCCCCTCGCCGGCCACGGTCGCGAATCACCTCTCACACGTGCGGTCGCACCTGCGACTGACGGGAGGGGATGTCGCACCCACGGAGGACTTCCGGATCAGGCGGGCCCTCGAGGCGATGCGGCGGAACAAGACGTATCAGCCCAACGTGAAACCTCCAGTGCCGTTGGCCGTGATCCGAGCCGTCCTCGCGGCCCTTACGGACTCACCAATTCACCTCGCTCTACGGGCCGCTATCTTGATCATCTACTACGCGGCTCTGAGGCAGAGCGAAGTAGCGCCCCCGACGGCCTCGGGGTACGACGCGGCACGACACCTGTCGCGCCGGGATGTGGTCGTTGGCCGTCGACACGTGACCGTCCGGGTGAAGGCCGCCAAAAACATGCAGCACGTGGGGGAGGAGAAAACGGTCACGCTGCAGGAGTCACCCGATCCACAGTTCTGCCCAGTACGTGCTACACGCCAGATGCTGGTGGCGTCCCCTACGGCCAGCCCCGAGGACCCGTTCCTCCAGCACGTACACGGGGCGACCGTTACGACCAGGATCCTCACTAAAGAGTGGAAAGCCCTCCTACATGTAGCCCAACAGCCGCCTACATTTACGCTGCATGGACTTCGCAAGGCCGCAGCGACACAGGCATACCACGCCGGTATGCCGGAACTCTCCATCCAGAGGTATGGCGGCTGGAGGTCCAACGCCCATAGGACGTACATTACGAACAATGACGCCGAATCTGTCAACCGGGCGTTGGTACTATCACTACTCAACAAAAACTCTTAAATTACTCCCTCCCACCCTCTCCTTGTTTAATGGATCTTTGGCATTTTTATTTACAATATACAATTTGTCATGTATTGTATCACGTACAATTTACATTTATATTGTATACCATTTTCTTATCATAATTGACTATTACTCCATTTGTCAATTAACCATATTTTCTTATCATAATTGACTATTATTCCATTTGTCAATTACATTTACCTTATTACTCATATCAATATCATATTCATATGTCGTCCAATAAGGTCGGCATAAAATTTTACACATATAAAATTCAATAAAATTTTATGTTCCCAAGCCCCTGCTTCTCTCCTTTTATCCAGGGTAGGGGTAATGGGTAACCCATGGCCGTTGGTCAGGGGTGGTCATTGCTCCCCCTGGTGTTCCCCCCTCTCGCGCGACACGAGCGCCCCTCCTGCCCCCTAGCGGCTCTCACACGTACTGCGCAGTCACGAGCGCGGCTAAGCCACCGGTCCCGGTCTCACTTCTTCTCCAGCTGTACTGCAGTACACACCTACTCCAGTCTTTCTCGTCCCACCCACCCTCAACCTCACTACTTTTTCCTACTCACGTAGGCCCCCCCCTTTTTCATACTTCTCCTACTCACGTAGGCCATTTTTATTTACAATATACAATTTGTCATGTATTGTATCACGTACAATTTACATTTATATTGTATACCATTTTCTTATCATAATTGACTATTACTCCATTTGTCAATTAACCATATTTTCTTATCATAATTGACTATTATTCCATTTGTCAATTACATTTACCTTATTACTCATATCAATATCATATTCATATGTCGTCCAATAAGGTCGGCATAAAATTTTACACATATAAAATTCAATAAAATTTTATGTTCCCAAGCCCCTGCTTCTCTCCTTTTATCCAGGGTAGGGGTAATGGAGGACAATTGAGAATTGTTTATAATTACTGGACAGACATTTCGGGCCACGCCCCTTTTTCTACCCACAGTTTTCAATTAATACAACAGATGGCGCAGTCGACAATGCTTAACGCCAACGACGCGAGAGGGCGCCCGCTGCAGCGACCTCGCAACTACTACAGAGGGCGCGTCATCAGTCTCCAGAAATCTTCCGACAGCTTTAACCCGCCCACCTACACCTTTAACCAATACTACGTATTCAAAGACTTTTTATATTATGCCTTTGGCATCACACCAATTTTCCATTTTCTATGCCCCATTGGCATTGTATATCTATGCCCGTTGGCATATCACAAGACCCGTGAGGCTTTTCTCAAAGTTAAATAAACATTAATTCTCTCCAAATGTTGTCATCGTGTAATTGTGAGCATCGCAGAGTATTCTGCCGGGAAAATCAGTGTTATGTGTGAACCACTGATCAGAGAATTATGAAATTTTGGAATTCAGTGAGAGATACATATGCTCGTATGCTCTGTTAATGTGGTCACTTTGCATTAGGTTTAAGGGTCTCAAGTGAATATTTTCTTAGTTTTGTAGGAGACCAGTGGCAAGTCTACTTAGTCATGGGCACGTCTACTACACCTTTCTAAGTTTAGCTGCAGCCGAGTGCGCAGGGTAGCTGACTGGTGGATCTGTGAGCCCACTGCCCGCCACCTGTAAGGCCACAGGCCACATGCTATTTCTGACACAGTTGTTGGAACCAGTGTAAATGGGTATCTGGCCACCTGGCTGGTATCTAGAATATGTTTATATAAAACTTTTTTTCAGGAATCGGGGCCCCGATTTCATCCAGAAAATCAAAGCAGAAGAGCACTCGTGGTCGCATTCCCAACCCGGCTACACGCCATCGTCTCACACCATGGTATCTAGAATATGTACTGGTTCTGCATGGGTAAGGAACGTCCCAGCAAAGCCAACTGGTCAGCTGGGTACCAGACTTACATGGGACTACTGCTGGGGACCCAGCAGAGTTCTGCACATACCCAGTGAGGCTCCATAGATGTATATAAAGCCTGCTGAAGAGCTCTAGACACATTGGGGTGGAGGGACTGCCTGTAATCCCTCACCAGGGCTCTGTCTCTGCTCCCTGACAGGGTGGACATTCGGGTTCCCTAAAGGTTCAGAGAGTCCCGGATGACGGAAGAAGGGGTTAGCCCTTTGGATGGATTCCAGGGTTCCAGATGGATTCCCGGAGGATGGAGGAGTCTCGGAGGATGGACAGATTCCCTGATGACAAAAGGAATCCCAGATGACGGAAGAAGGGCCCCTTCAGATGGATTCCGGGTGTCAGCAGGGACTGATCCCAAGCAGAGCGATGGCGGTGCTGGGTGGCTGTGGTTAAACACAGCTGCGGGTTCGCAGGTAGGACCAGCACTGGAATGGCATTCTGGATCAAAGCTGCGGTGGTCCTCGGGATAAGCTTCGGCCGGTCCTGACACCCAGCCACTACAGTTTGACTTGGAACATAACATAACATTGGTGCATAATTGTAGAGACCTGGTCAACTACCCCGATATTAGGTGACCTTCCGACGTTATTTTGAATTTGTATAAGAGGTCTATCGTAGACCATATCGGAACCATATCGTATTAGGTGGACACCAGGCCTTATTGTTCTATGTCTCAGTTGAAGATAACACCTCACTTGTGCACTGGCAATGTCGTGGGGCATATCGGGACCATGGTCACCTTTTTTTTACTGGTCAGCCCCTTAAGGCCAGCGCCCACCTACAACGATGGTCTACAACATACTTCCCGATGGCTACGATTTGGGCATTTCAAATCGCAGCCTATCGGGAGGTCCTCGATAGTTTAAATTCGTGGATATGGTTTAAAATCGTACTGTGTAGAAAGTTGAAGATAACACCTCAAGATAGGCACTTGTGCACTAGCAATGTCGTGGGGCATATCGGGACCATGGTCACCTTTTTTACTGGTCAGCCCCTTAAGGCCAGCGCCCACCTACAACGATGGTCTACAACATACTTCCCGATGGCTACGATTTGGGCATTTCAAATCGCAGCCTATCGGGAGGTCCTCGATAGTTTAAATTCGTGGATATGGTTTAAAATCGTACTGTGTAGAAACGCCTTTGGAGGACCAAAAACATAAACCATGGTCACAATTGGCTCACGATTCAATCAAAATTCTAACATGCTGGATTTTATCGGGAGGTCTACGATTGGCGTTTTCTATCGCAGCCTATCATGAGGTATCGAGGACGAAATCCCAGAAACCTGTTCCACCTACCACGATTGTTGCTTTTGGTAAAGTGCTGGTAAAGTTTGAAGAAAATGACATGGATTTTATTATGAGAAAAGCAACTTTTTAGAATTTTCAAATATTCTATTATAAAATTGTCATAATATCGATCTCTAGATCAAAGACTAGCACGGTGACCCCCAATTATTAAGTTAGATATGTATACTACAGCACTTGGAGACCATCATTTTCCAATCTCAGGAAAAATGACATGGGTTTTAATTTTCAAGCCAAATTGACCGATATGCATTTAATAAATCTGTAATTGTCTTTCGTATTTACATAATTTGCTAGCATTTCATATATACAATGAAATATATCCATACCTTAAAATTCCTAAAATGCAAAAGATGCTGCTCAGAGCGAGTAGAGTGTTCTATCGCAAAAAGATCAATGCCAGTACCTTGTATATCGTAATTCTAGCCCTTATTGTAACCTTTGAAATATATCATTTGACAAAAGTGACAATCCCACTTACCCAAAAGTTACGCGTCTTAGTGTGCATTCTACTTTTCATATTCCCTGTCTCACCTTGCAATATATGTTTAACAGACATGTATGGCGTCTTAAATGCATGAATGCCAAGTCCCAGGGGATTTAATGTGTTATCACCAAGTGTTATCAAATGGTAGCCAAGTTGATATTTTTCTGTCATCCTCCATACAGGACTCCTGATATTTGACACACCAGCTATTATGTATATCGAAATAGGTATACCTTTCTTGGATGTCGATGATGTCTGGAGTCAATTTACATTTTATTGCAGTTCTAGTCAAATGATTCAATCTCCCTTATAAGCATTCAGCAATGTTTAGCTGAGTTAGATATCTGACACATTCGGGTATAAAATTTGATAAGAAAAAACAAAAGTGCTAGAACGTTCGTGACAGCACTTTTCTGATTTGGAGAAACATCTAGACTTTAAAATAGTGATAAAATTTCTCAGCGTTTCCGTTTACCTGAAAAGACAATATAATGTAAACTTGTTTGAAGGAGTGGTTGAGGTCTGATGTCAGGGTGGGTGTCGAGCAGAGATAGATGAGTCTTGTGTCAACTTTAATCTTGGGTTATGTCAGCGATGGATCATTATTCCCAATGGACTACTTTGGAGAGCTCATTGCCGTAGAGGAAAGCAATACCCGAAGTTATGACTTTCTTTCACAAACCTTTTGGACACCCGAAACAAATTTCCAAGCACTACCACCTTGGTGCTGCCATTTTAAACTGCGAAGATTACCACACTGCACTGGAATCCTGCTTTACTAACAATTTCACCATGCCGTAAGTGAACGCATCGGCCGTGTTAGTGTACCACAATGTAAACATGCTTGTTGACACCAGATTACGATGGAGTAATTACTGTAATTCCGGTCAGTTGCAAAGACATACATGTACCCCATATTTACATACAGACACACATGCAAACATTCCACTGATGGTTGACTGAAGTAAATATTAGTCATAGACATGCCTACGCTCCATGGCAAGACAAATATTTATATATACACTAAAGATAATATCAAGAGACGTCACCAGTTTGAGTCTGAGTTTATTTATGTCACGCCTTTTGTTGGCTCTATAATTTGACGAGTCGAAGACGAGTGATATTACGGAGCCAACAGAATTAGTGACATAAGTGAAGAAAGTAGAGGCATAAACAGCACTTTATGTCACACCCGTGACATAAAAAGATCCTATGTTAAATCTATGGTGTTTTTTATTAGGGGTAGGATAAAATCAAGAGACGTCACGAGTTTGAGTCTGAGCTTATTTATGCCACGCATTTTGTTGGCTCTGTTATTTCACGAGTCGAAGACGAGTGACATTACAAAGCCAACAAAATGAGTGGCATAAATAAGCTCAAACTCAAACGAGTGGCGTCTAGATTTTATTCTACCCCGTTTCCATATTTTTTCAGTATTAAAAAGTAGTGGCATAAACAACACTTTATGTCACACCGGTGACATAAACAAATCTCATGTTAAGCCTATGGCATTTTTTAGTAGGGGTAGGATAAAAAGGTTTACATAGTCCCCTGTACACACAATCAGCGCCACACCGCCATCGCCATCGCTGCTGTCCATCCACAACCGTCCGCCTGCACCCACCATCCACACCAACCTGTCCTACCGCTCACTACAGTCCCTATCAGTTTCCATCTAGACACTCTAGTGTTAGTTTGTGCTTTATATATCAGGCGGGTCATAATCACACATGTAGAGCAATTAATCAAAAGATAGCCGATAGGGTTTTTAAAAGTATTTTATAATCAAATTTTCTGATACAACATTGAATTTTCCATGTAACAGAGACTTTGATGGATAATGGCAAATCAATCAGTGGTGTCCCTTAGTTGCAGAGATCAGATAAATTGTAAAGTGACGTACATTTGCGCAAACATAACTCCAAATTGCCTAGCCCCTCACATAGTGAGCACAGGCCTGTGTGTAAAGGTACCCGCAGCGGTCGCGACCAGTCGGGACGGCAATAATGTCGGAGACGCACCAACCGAGATACAGAGCGATTTCCGGAAACCCCAACACAAAATGGCGAGTATGTGCGCTATTATTCTATATTTCACATGATTTTTGTTTCCGAGATACTAACTTATGGGTGGGGGATATTACAGTAAAATATATTTTCACATACATGCTTTTTGTGTTGGCGATTACAGAGATCGCTGCCTTGAATCGCTTGGTGTGTCCCCGGCTTTAGGACAGTAAGGGGTGTATATAAGCCAGGTGGGAGGCAGTCTACAGGTCATTCATATGCATGCAGGGATCGCAACAAGTCAGAGTAGGGGAGCCCTGAGAAAACATGAAGATTCCCTGTAACAGCATAGTATCAACACATAAAATCACACAGGTCGACAATATGTGTGACAGGCCCGCATACACTCACAGAGCCATATCTGCAACAATACACCCAGACACAAAGACAGGCATGCCTCAGGTAAAAACTAACCTACACAGAATTATACAGTATAATGGTCCACACTCAATCTATAACATATAAGGTATTACTTTTCATACTCACTCTAACAATATGACATGTTGTGCACTTGAGTATCCCAGTCTTGGGACACCCCAGTCTCACCCTACAAATTACAGCCGGTTACATTTGTTCTCACTGAGACTCAGAGGGTCAGTGAGGCATACACAGTGCTCAGAGGGGTTTTATAAGTGGTCTAGGGCAGACAGTACAGGTTACCTCGTTGCGACACAGACCCCATACCTCAGTCCAGATATGCACCTGTCAGCCGCATTTCATGTGTGCCTGACGTCCATGTGGACGGGGCTCACTCTTTAGGATTAATTAAGAGAGCTTAATTGGTTTATATAAGCTTTAAACGTGTGCTCAAACAAAGGCGCCTAGTCACCCATTTTGCTGTGAAACATCATTGACATACAGGGAATATTGACCACATTGTACCTAAAACCCACGGAAAATGTTAGTAAGACGCATCAGTCTGTTTCTCAGTGTTTATTGATATTTGTAGTATCCTTACAGTTCTCCCAATGAATATCCTAGTGAAATAATAATCCTGCCACACCCAGCAGAATACTATATGAAAAGGAAAAGGGATCAACGATGAAGTTGGACTCATGATTTTGGAACGGTGGTTAGAAAGTTGATGCCAAGAAGATCCGGGGGTTTCCATTAGCTTTTGATCAACTATGCATGTTTGATAGGTTAAATCGGGGAGGGTATAGCGGCTGTACAGGTGTTCCCTGAGATGCATCATATATACAATGGTGGTTTCTTTGAGGAGGTTTGGAATTCTTATGCTTAAGCCAAAGTTACTCCTGCTTCAGGGTGTCATTCACTAGATGAGAAACTCACCTCCTTTCACACAATCAAGAGATCCATGAAATATAAAGGAGATAAGAAATAAACATCAGGTTTTAGCACTTTAAGCAGAGGGAAAACTGTCTTGAGCCCTTTTAGGGAACGCTCAGACTATTAACCTCTTAATGGACTGCATGTGCTTTGATCGATAAAGAATTCTAACCCATGCCCCCTGATATTAGGCCTATCCCAATAGCAGATGTCCCTCGTATGGGTATTTTACTAATTTGGGAGTCGTTTGTGCATCTTATATTGATCAGTGCAAATATCCATCAGATGCAACAAATATTTTCTTGCGTCTCTACAAAATATATAAAATGCTTCACTATGATAAGAACAGGTTGACATGCAGGTAGAATAGTCCATTTGCAACTAAATCCTGTTTGAATCTAAGACAGCTCATCTATTAAATCAACTATGGAGATTCTGATATATCATACGGAATTTGTAATCGTTCTCATCTAACATATATTTCTGCTAAACATAGCATAGGGTAAAAGGCCAAAAGAACAAATGAGGATTGAAATACAAAATGTGCGTATTCCATTCAACAAAGATTTAAGAAAGGCTGCAAAAGGTTCGAGAAACAGCTTGATTAAATCTTCAAACCATCAAAGCATGAAACCATCCAGTTGAAGATCAAACATGTAATCAAATTGATGAAAATTTCCCCTCTACTACCAGAGAGGATTTACTAATGGCCGTTGTTTTTATTGCCATTACCTTGAAAAATACTTGAAGAGCTTGTCGACTTCCAAATCACATCAAACTATAACAGAGAGGATTGAAAGAAAACTAGGTGTTAATGATTTTATGCTCTTCGAGCCAAAGAACTGCCGGAAAATTAGATTAAGGCCCGGTGTCCACCTACTACGATAGACATCTAGAACTACGGATATCGCTCCGATACAGAAAGGAAATATCGGAGACTTATCGGGAAGGTGCAAAATCGTAGACAAATGTCTAGCAACCAACTTCGCCATGCATCGTAATGGGTTGACTATGCTCCTGAAGTGCATATCTTGAAGTGCTATTTTCAATTTCAGATTTATAATACACTATAATTCGAGAAATAGTGCATCAATAATCTCTACCAGGACACATAGAACAACTATGTATTTTCTTCAGGTATTAAAGCTCGGTTCCAAGTCAAACTAAGAAGGTATTGATTTGAGACACTTGGACAATATCAAAAATCGTCAAATTTGCAGGGCAAACATGCATACATATCTTCTATACAATTCCAAAATAACATAATTTTCTGATCAGTCCCCTACACATGAGACTAGGTTCTCCGCCAGAATACCCTGCAATGCTCCTGATATGCCACAGACATTTCAACATGTTGAAATGTCATAGATCCCTTACGATACAGGTTTTTCATCGGGAAGAAATCGTAGACCTCCGATGCGATTTTAATTTTCTATCGGGAGTTCCATCTAAAGTGGGATTCACACGATGGGATGAATGGACCTGAGACTGGTGTACTTCACACCTTTTCACCAGTCGCCGACAATTTCCTGCTGAGTACAATGTTTCACAGATTGAGGTGTTCTAGAGTCTCAGGGAAACATGGCAGATTCAATTCACATGGGAAGACTTATCAGGTACATAGTCTCACCCCTACACCCCCTACACCCCTACACAGAGTACACAGGGTATGCAGTCGCCGACTCAGAGTACTTCCCCATGTGAATAGGTGTAATTTAGGACCACTGAGACCCACAGACTGGGGGAGAATGGGTGAAGTACATTTGTCTCACCAAAATACCCCTCTAATTTTTAAGTCAAAATCTCATGAGATTCTGTTCCTTGTTAGGGGTAATTGTCGCCGACAATTTCAAGGGAAAAAAACTTGTCTCAGCAAAATGGAACCCTGTAATTCAGACGAGGAGATTGTGTTCTATTAAAGCCAATGCCCATCTACCGATTTTGGAACATTTATGTACGTTTGTCGGCGACAAACGGGCGGTAATTTGTCTCAGGCAACCCATCCTAACGGAGTCGGTGGATGTAGCATAGCTAGGCAAGGCTTCCCACCGATTAGTGAACTACCGCCTTCAGACGTCCTTTTGTCGCCGACAAGTTGTGGTTTCAAAGTTCAAAAATCGGTCGGGATCAGTTTATCAACATGTTGATAAATGTAGTTGGCGACAATGGAACATTGGGAAAGGAGGGTTGATTGGTCGGCCGACACGGGCCGACGAAGTACCTACAGTAATCGCTTGGTGAGGCTTGTAGGGGGATGCCACACTTGATTTCTTTAGTTTTTGCCCTCCCGCACCGATTAGTGGACCATACACCGACTTTATCAGTGTGCTATATCTTTTCTCCACAATAAAAAATAATATATCTATTGAGATTACAGTTTATTCTCTACATTATAGTATGAACCGGACTGCCCCTTAACCATACTGCCCCTCACTAAAATTGCTCCCGAATCATATTGTCCCTCCACCATACCTCCCCTCCACCATACTGGCCCTGTACCATACTGCCCCTCCACCATACTGCCCCTCTACCTGTCCCTCTACCATAGTAAACCATACTGTCCCTGCACCATACTGCCCTTCTACCATACTGCCCCTCTACCATACTGCCCCTCCACCATACTGCCCCTCTACCATACTGTCCCTCTACCATAGTATACCATACTGTCCCTCTACCATACTGCCCTTCCACCATACTGCCCCTCTACCATACTGCCCCTCCACCATACTGCCCTTCCACCATACTGCCCCTCTACCATACTGCCCCTCCACCATACAGCCCCTCTACCATACTTCCCCTCCACCATACTGCCCCTCCACCATACTGCCCCTCTTGAATGCTGTCCCTCCACCATGCTGCCACTCTACAATACTGCCCTTCCATCATCTGTCGGTAAGTGTAGACTGATTTGCTTAGGACTAATACCCTCTAACCCCTCTCCTCGAGGGTCGCGGGTCGAGCGAGGTATTACGTAATTTGCCTGCGACAAGGGGACCGACTCGTATACGATTTGGGAACTAATCGTTCATACCGAAATCGGTAGATGGACATCCGGCATTAGAGAATCTCAGTAGGAATTGTCTCCGACAAATACCTTGTTAGGTACATGAATCCCATCGTGTGAATCCCACTTTAGGGCATATCGGAACGTATCGAGAGCTCAGTGCCGGGTCTGTCGTGTACTTATATAGAACGACCTGACCGTGCTGTACATGCTACAAAACGAGATGGGGAATTGTTGTTGTTTACTGAACGAGGACTCAGGCATGGTAGGTCGTTATATATTTATCATACACCCAAAATTGATAAAATTCTGAGCACAAATCAGCATAGAAGATATGTTAAATTAGAGGCCACACACTGCTGACGTTTCAACGTGTTCAGTATAACAGTATACTTTTTTTTTGTAAATGTCTTTTATTGGCGATAAAATTTTACAGCATTTCCGTATGGTTTGGTATTAAATATAGGTCAGCCAATAAAAGGCTAATGAGCATCCTCCCAGCTATGGGTTTCCTCTAGCTGGTTTTCTTCGGATGTTCTCAAATAAAAAAATGTACAACACATGAGCTGCTTGATTATATGTTATACAGAGTAGACATTATATTATAACGAGAACAACATTAATAATATTATTAATGTACACTGCACAAAACCTACTGCTTTACATATGTATCCGAAACGCATCTAACAGTAGGATTTGGCGTCTACAAGTTCGACCTGTTATCCGTCTCGTAGACGCCTTATCTAGTGGCGTATATACATGTCCATGGTGCGGTCTTATATACGTGATATATACGCCTGATTCCGTTGTATATACACCACCATCCAATAGTTGCGATCTTTGGGGACACTACTGGTAGCTTATTTCATTTTCCATTAATCATCCAAGTCTGTATTATATAAAAAATACAATCTTATATTACCAATTTATTTTATAAAACCTTTATAAAACCTGATTGAATATAAATTGATTAATTACACATAATAAACCCTGCATTCTTTGGTTTTCTTAAACGTTTTTTTAAAACAGATTTTACATTGAAAACACCACTCTTCTGTACTGTTGTGGGTATTCCCATATATAAGCCTATACCATTTAGTCTACACCACAGCCGAGTAACAGGCGGTAACACAGACACCTATAAGAACGGGCGGCGGGCAGCGGCGGGCATGGGCGGGTGGTGGGGGGTGGGGGAGGGTTTCCCACTGAGTCAACCTGTACAAACGCGGCTGGCGGCGGGCGTGGGTGGTGGACAGCGGGCAGCGGGGGGCTTCTCACTGAGGCTTGCTGGGGGTGGCGTGGGGTGGTGGGGGGGGAGTCGGGGGGTTACGGGGGGTGGCAGGAGACGGGGGTCGGCAGGCCTAAAAACAACAACAGGCATGGTAGAGGTAGCAGACTTTTTAAATTTCCGGTACACATACACATACACATTCGCCTGGCGTATATATATCGCGCAGAGCATGTTTTATCTTGGATACGCCAGGCGTGAAATACAGCCAAGTCGCGGGCGTCTACATATGGAAACTGTTTCGTAGACGCCCGAAACGCAGACGCAGATAAGAGGTGTATACAAATGTAAACAAGCCACTTCACAGCTGATACATGCGTTATCGCGATGGCGTATATCTATGTAAAATAGTGGTTTTCGTGCAGTGGTATGTTTCTATAGTAATACAAACATGGCTATTTCCGGGAAGTAAAAATGATTCGTTTAATTTGGGATTGTTTCCACCATAATTTTCTAAATTTGTAGTTTGTCCAAAAGATACTTTGGGGCGTTATAGTACAATAAGTCCGCATAATCAAAATACAGTATGATAAAACTTTTGAATATTTTCTTAAATATGTGTCTCTATCCATAAACGGTCTCAGTTTGCCCAATTGATATCCAACTTCCTAAGAGTTTCTTTGATATGGCTTCCAAAGGTCGGATTCTTGTCCAAATAATAACCAAGGTATTTTTAATTTGTAACATTTTGTAACTCTTTATTTTTTAATGTTAATTTTACATGTCCTAATTGCTTACATTTATAATTAGATCCAAATGTCATATATTTTGTTTTCTGTGCATTTATTGATAATTTATTTTGTTCTGACCACAATTAAAACTTATCTAAAGCCTTTTGAAATTTTTCTAGAATCTAACCTCCGGTGGTGCTCTCAGCATATATTATGGAATCGTCTGCATACAATTTGATATATGCATCCGGGATACATGAGAACCTGATCAGTCAAACCTGCACCTGTCTTAATGGTAGAAAAACCCTTTCGAAAAACCCCTTGAGCATCGGTCAATATTTTATGTTTGGTCATATGTTCTAATAAGTTAATTTTTATAATTTTTTTCTAGTAACTTTGCTTGGCTGGGTAACACAGAGATGGGACTACGATTAGCACCATCAGTTGGGTCACCCCATGGTTCAGTATACAATTTATACTGCACAGGGAGCATCAAATATACTGCATGGGTATATAATAAATGGTGTGAATGTAGCAACGTAATTATAAACTCTCCCGTCAACCTGTAACTATTATCTACCAAAAACAAAGATGAACTAAGCCGACAGGGCTGCAGACGTTTGTAGCTGGGAGCTTTTGTATCCTAGACACGCCTCTTCGTTTTTAGAAGGTTTTATTTATCCTGGAGTTCAACGCTTAGATATATATGTAGAATCCAAATCGTTCGGCGGCTCCTGTGTTAGTTTATTATGCCGCTTACTGCATGGGCAACCAATTCACAGTTTGTATGGACCGAGGCGTTTACGCCGAGTTCTGTACAAACTGTAAATTACCATCGAGTTCTGTGAGTTGTACAGCATGGTTGGATGTTTTTTTGTTTTTTTTTTTGCAATCAGTTTTTATTTTTCATTTGTTTACATCATTTGTTCCAGTTTTTGGTCCTTATACAATCTTAAACCTTTTAAACATTTTCAAAAAACACAATAAACAATTCTAAACAACAAATTTGTAATGATGTGGTCATACTGATGCTTTTTTTTGCTTTCCCCCCCCCCCCCGATTTCCTATCTACAGTGATCTATATATATCTTTTCTCAAATCTAAGTGAGAAAGAGTGAGTATTTCAATAGGAACATGCTTAATCAAAAGAACAGATATGATCTGGACTCAACCATTATTCACATAGAGTTATAATGCAATATTATACAGTACTTTGTGTAGTGTGTCATACACTGAATCGATAGACCAGACAAGACAGAACGGGACAGTGATACATTACTAGACATTACATGGTGCATTGGGTTTTGATACTTAGAATTTCTTAAAGCAGTTTATACAATAGATCAAGATGTTTCGACTTGTGCAACTTGTTCTCCATCTTACAGACATATCTCTCCGCCAGTACCTTCGCCTTCACTTCTATGAGGAATCTCGTGAAATCCAATTCATTCCCTCCAAACAACCTCTGTCTATGTATGAATGATTTAGCCATCAGTATAACATAGTTGATTAACCTGTCATACTTGTAAACTTCTAGCTTTCCCAAGATAATGTCTTGTTTCGTGACACAGAAGATATTCCCCTCAAAGTTGGCTCCAAACCACGTTTTCACACAACACCAAAAGAGCCTGACATTAGAACATTCAGTAAAAAAGTGCATTATGGTATCATCCTCATCATCATTGCAATAACTACATGTGGCAGACTCCACTATTTTCCTTCTGGCCAAGTATACCCTACATGTAATCGACCTGTTGATAATTCTATACTGCAGGGACTGCAGTTTTGTTTCCCTGGTTAGTTTATATGCTAGGGTATTGACAGTTCGCCAGATATCTGAATCACTTTTGAAATTATTGAAGGTACGAACCCATTGTGCACGTCCCTTAGGAATCCTTGATTGCCTGTTGAGTAATATTTGGTATATACTCTTACTGGACAGGTTCATAATATCTCGAGGTCCTTTTCCCGGGACCTGTACTAGAAGAGTCTGTTCTTCATTCTGATTTTCTGATTTTAAAAGGCGGAGCCTAGGAATTGATGAGCGAAGGCTATATGTGTCTAAAAAAGTAAGCAATGTCCCAAAGCATGGTTGGATGTTATATATTTACTATATACCCGAAATTTTTTAAAAATCATTAAGTTCATTTAGCTTAACAACCAATATCTTAATTAACCTGTATGGCAAGAAGGTACGTATTTTAGTTTAAGGACCAGTGGTCCGTACAGTATTCTTACGTTATATGGCGAAACGGTAAATACGGCATGGGTATATAGTAAAATATAATATATCTGTGTACACATACCGTTTGAGTATTCAACTTTGCTAGGATAAAGCCTTCAAAGAACAAATGTAATAAGAAACAACCTTATTTTTTACAAAATACAGGTTTCCATACAAGTAAGCGGCAAGGAGCAATTGAACTTGGAGATGTAGGGATTGAACAGAGTCAGGGCAGGGAGTGAGAGAGAGGGCGAGACGGTGAGAGAGAGAGAGAGAGAGAAAAGAGAGAGAGAGAGAGAGAGAGAGAGAGAGAGGGAGAGAGAGAGAGGGAGAGAGAGGGAGAGAGAGAGAGAGAGAGAGAGAGAGAGAGAGAGAGAGAGAGAGAGAGGGAGAGAGAGGGAGAGAGAGAGTGGGTTGCCTTGCGTTTAGCGTGTGGCCTAGGTGGGCTGGAATGAAGACCGGACCACGTTTTCACTTCAAAGTGGATCCCTGGATGCAATCCTGTACTAATCCGAACAGGAACCGAGCACCC
Organism: Alentia gelatinosa; assembly: GCA_950022655.1. NCBI lineage: Eukaryota > Metazoa > Annelida > Polychaeta > Phyllodocida > Polynoidae > Alentia > Alentia gelatinosa. The sequence goes on from OX465580.1 coordinate 106,300,906, forward strand.
CGGGTGCGGGTCACTCTCACACCGGAGGAGGCAATCTCCTAGCAGAGGAGCCAATCACGTCACACTGTGCCTGAGACTGAGACGGAGAGACTTAGTTTGGCAGAGGCTCAGGGTTGTGTTCTAATTAAAAAGGTATAACATGGAATCCAGTAGTACGGGTTACAGAGAACCTGTAAAACACCGATGACTGTGTGAATGATGAATTAGTAGAAAAAAAGACAACAAAAAGGAATATTTTCAATGTACAGTTTGTTTCTAAAGTATAAAATCAAGGAATACAAACATTCCCCAGACAACGTTAAACAATTTATGCATAACTTATTTTGCCAGGTTATCTCAGAGACGAAAGATGAGTAGCTAGTGTTTCTATAGGCTGTATCTTATATACCCCATTATACAATCTCGTAAGAACCAAGCGTTAACAAGTTAAGTTTGACTCTTGTAATAGAATGCGCGTTAAATGGAGCGACGTGGGGTCATCTATTTCCATGATGTTATAGGGTTAGACAGAGGCTAGATAGGACGGCACCGAGTGGCTGTTCATGTTTAGACAGTTGTGTAGTGGGCATGGTTTGTTTAGGGAAGTGTAGCACGAGCAAAGGTGATCCCTCTTTCTAAATATCCCTCCAAAGTCCACCCCGGTCGGCTTGCTCGTATTCCCTCTTCTCATTTGCCAGTAAATGCTTGAATGACTAAAGTAGGCCTTTTTCTGATCCCTGTCAATCCCTTTGCAGCAGTAGGGGTTTCCGTCATGGCGGCCGTATCAAGATAGACATTGTGCAGCAGACGTGGCTTGTTTATAATACCTTGATAAAGTCCATACAGCAGACGAAACGTCGGTTCCTGAATAAAACGCAAATTTTTAACAAGGGTATCTCATGTAGTTGTATTGTTTCCTTACTAGAAATATTTGTTTATGATTTGCAGTGGACTGTTTCTTATCTCAAGAATCATACATACGATTGTTGCTAGAAATTATATAGTAAATACTTATCTGCATCAGATCAATGCGAGCAAGCCACGGAAGTCCCTACAGATAGGAAATTGTAATGATCTTTATAAAATCTTAACTACTGAACCTTCAAAGGATGTCTGGAAGTCAATAACAGCGAGTTTGCTGTAGAGGCAATTCTCACTGCATTAGGTTATTGAATTAAAGTAGATGTAATTGAAAACGACGACAATTACCACCGCAATTATCATAATGCAATGAAAGATACGCGTGCCTCGCATTCGTTATTAGCGTTATCTAATAAACCTGCGGGGAGTTATTTACCCTCGGACAGGTTGAAATAAAAACAAGGCAGAGATAGAGGAAAGCGGCAGAGAAATGGACGATTTTAATGCTAGCTATTTTTCAATTGACTGTCTCAGTGTGTGGCGTTTGAATGACATTTAGCAAAGGAGTTCTGAGGGTAGTAACTGACGGCAATTGCAGCATCTTTCTTACTGTTGTTGTAGGCAGTAAAATTCAAATTCAACGTCATAATGATTCACCTCATGGGTAAAGCTATTTGTATAGCTTTCTTGTTGCGTTCTCCTAACTGTGTTCTGCTGACACACGTGAATTCATACGCCCTTTTCTTTAAAAATCTAAATATATTCATTGTTCAGGTGTGTTTTCCTATAATATGTAATACCTATCTTTATCAATATGCTATTTGAAACCAGAATGTACAAGATGAATATCTTATCAAACTGATATTCCCCCTTAGTGCTATACTAAGATTACACTTTGACCAGATACCCAAAACACACGCTTGTATGAAAGTTAAATCGTTGCATCGACAGATGTATATTAATAGACGAATAAAACAATCGTAACATTTTCGATTGCTGTATAGAAAATATGACGCTTTAAGGTTTGTCACCATTTCATAGCACTGACACTCAGCACTGAATCAATATGATTCAATATTGATTCTCTTTCGGATGTTTTATAAATCTATTTGGATGTCAGTTTGATAAGATATGAAAATGTCCTCTTTGACCTTCACTGAATCCTAACTTCAAATGAACCTTTCTGTTTTAAAAAGTTCACACAAGATGAGAATAAATTGTGACTGAAAGGGCCGCTAAATTGATCACAGCGATTTCTGGAATTGGCGGTATTTTCATTAAGTCTGGTGCCGCTCCCACTTTTATCTCCGCCTTTGAATACTTACGAAAAAGCCATAGGACTACAGCGTGTAAATTGGAGCTTACGAGTGGTTTCGCGCCAATACTTTGGCCTTGGGATTAGCGTACCTTAAGGTCTTGACCTTGTCTCAGAAGAGTTCATTACTATGGGGATGTAATGATAGTACTGAATAGGGGGTTACTCTTAGGATCCCAGTAGCAAATTACCGGTGTTATGACTCGTTGACACGTAAGTAACACATTCAATAGGCATAGGTTCCGTAAACAGTTAGAGGGCATTTCTACAAAAGGCTGAGAATCGGGCCTCAAAAACAGAAACTAGAAAAACAAGTAAACAGCACTGGGAAATTCTTAGATTTCAAATGAAAATGTCACGTAACCAACAAACACCACCTGGAAGTTTCAAGTTTGCAGAAATATTTTATTTTTACTTAGGTTTACACTAGGTTGTAATTTTTGATGACACAACGTTTCAGCCTTCATGGGATAAAGGCTGGGGGAAAGGCCTTTTCTTCCAACATCCCAAAGAATATCCGACACATATTCTATGATAATGAGTTCATTTAGCTTTGTTTTATTGCGTTCAGGGCCACTAAAACATATTTGGTTCAGCATCGGCCCACATGGGTCTAGGCTGGGTCACTGGGGCCATCTGATGTCTCAATTCATAATCACTAAATCTCACCCACAGCACTACACCTCACTTCCGTCCGATTCATTCCACTCGCCATTTTCAAATCACTCACACTCTTCTTATTTGCCGACCCACCCACATCCATCATATCATTGTTATTGAAATATCCCTCCTTTTCATAGGGGTACCCTTTTATATTATCACATTATATTATCTACTTTTATACAAATATTAATATAACTGTATTACCCATATCAAATATTATTTATCATACATCATATAATTCATTTAATAAAATAATTTCACCTTCCCATGCCAGACTTTTCTCTCATCTTTTATTTTCCCCAATACAGGTGTAGTACCAGTGGTGGGCAAAGCACGTGTTACCTGAGTCTGTTAACACAAGCTCTTATCATCTTGAGGGTGTGTTCACGGTGCACTTGACTACTCGTTCCCACTCAAGGCATGCACTGTTGTCAGGAAGGAGGTGCCTGGGCTGCCGATCCGAAGTGCCTGGATTGCATCGCTGACTGATGTTGTGGTAGCGGTCACATGTGGTTGCCGCGCCGCTTGGTAGAACCTCGTGTAGTATGATCCTTGTAGTAATGCAGCAGCTCCAGCATTACACTCGCCGCTAGAGCTACACTGATGCCGGAGACACACCAAGCGAGAAACACCGCGAGTTTCGTAATCGCCAACACAAAATGGCATGTATCTCAGCTATTATTTCATATTTCACCGGATTATTGCTTCTGAAATGCTAAATTAACGGTTGGAGACATTACTATGAAATAATATAGCACATTCACGCCAATTTCTGTCGGCGATTCCAGAGATCGCTGCCGTTACTCGCTTGGTGTGTCTCCGGCTTCAGTTAGCTCTGGTTGGGTTAAATCCATGCCACCTTGACCCACTCACTCACTCATAAGCGTCTGCGACTCTCTCTGCACAGCTTTTGTATCACCTGGGCCTATGTTTGGAGAGTAATATTTCTCACTCTTGAACCCATTTTTACATATTCTCATTTCCTTTTGTGTTTATTTTGAAGAAAATAACCATAAGCTAGGTATGAGAGTAAGAATTCGTTGACACATACTGAGTTTAATTAATTCAACCTCTTGGTTGGTGGAGAGGAGGTTGCGGCCAATCTACTCCAGCATAGGTCGTCGAAGCTGGTGGCGCATTTGATGTGGCAACCAGGGCTGACGGAACTACATTGCTGATCATATCCACACTGCGCCGCTCCAGTTTATTGTGCCGCAAAACCTGTGAGTTTCCGTAGGTTGCTCTAGCGGTGCAGTGTGGATGATATCGTACACACTTCCAGGCCCTGGTACATCCTGGTAGATGCCCTGCTGTGTGCTCACTGCCTGGATGGTCCTCACCAGACCTTCCTCTGCATTTTGAGGAAGCTGTTCCTCCTCAGTTTGTCCATGAACAATGGCTTCTTTGGTTTCTTCCCATCCAAACCGTGGATAGTGATCCCTTGTGTCATTAAGATCTAATACTGCTGAATAATCACAAGGTAACATTTAGGGGGGGGGGTATCCACCGGGCTCCCGAAGCGAACCGACGGGAACCGATATTGCCCTCCCGATACAAAATCGATTGCGTAGCAAAATCGTAGAGCTTATCATGGCAGTTGGTCAGGTTTCTAGGATAACGCTACCGACGCGGCCCGACCCGCACCGACGCGAACCGACGCGAACCGATAAAAAAAAACATATCGTAGAGGGTCTACGACAATCGATCATGTATTGATTGTCGTAGTGCATCGGTGCGCGTCGGTGCGCGTCGGTGTGTATAGATGACACTCTAAACGGGAAATCATATGAAATAATCGATGGAAAATTATGAAAACCTAGAATATATAATGCTAATGCGGCTCTGCAAAAATGGTGAAATTTGATAGTAGGTAAGGGTCTTAAATCGATCATTTTATACTTTAACTGGGAATAGATTTTTTCATGAAATATTATTATGCAATATCATAAATACTATTGTTTTGTATTTATAGGTATAATATCAACCATAAATATGCATTATTTCTGGAATTATAAAGGAAATATTGTTAATTACGCTGGTTGCGTCGTGAGCTATATCTGGGTGTATCGGGACCATGGCACCTTTTTCATGCACCCTCCCAACACGTTACGACGCGCACCGACGCGAGTCGACGCGAACCGATACGCTACAATATACCTCCCGACGCGCTACAATATGGTCATTTTGTCTCGGCTTGCGCCGGCTCGCGTCTGCGTTGGTGGGTGCCCGGTCTAATATATCACAATATACTTGTTTGGAATGATAAAGGCCACATTTATTTACCACACTATACATTCATAGAATGATAGATTTGACGAGTCCTCATACATCCTAGATGGTGTTTTTATTGTTTTGGTAACCCCATTGAGATTTCACTTTCGCGATGGCAAAGTAATGTAACGCCCGGGATATTGCGCTGCGAAGAAATAAAATGGAGAAGGATATATTGGGGCTATGATAAGACTGTAGTGAGGCGGAATCGTGATATTAATGTGGCATATTAGGGTTGCAGAATCACTGTTTTGTGTTCAAGGGCGATAATCCATATAATAACTGTCAGAAAGTCAGTAAGCCTCGGACAGTGTTCGGGTCTATCTGCAGGATCAAGTCGATGTGCAATAATCTCTGGCAAGCAGAGGTTTAGATATGGTGAATGCTATTCTCTCAGCCGCGCCTCGGTGTCTACGATTCAAGTACCAGAGGGTGTTTGTGCTAGCTACACGCCTTGACTTGGAATTAATCAACGTCAATAATAATCAATTCTCCTTTCTTCTCTATCCCCTGGGTGGGCTCGCAGAACATCCCATGAAAACCCGAGGCCACAGATGATATCTAAGACTGCTGTATTACTCTCCTGCATCTAGGGACCAAAGTAGGCAGTACTTTTCTGATACGGATATGGAAGGGGAAATACTACTTTATACAATATGCGATGAATCTAACTCAAAAGTAGAAAGCAATTTGTATATTGTCGGTTCAATTGGATTGATATTATTTCCAGTCCTTTAATGTCTCGTAACTGCGGTTTTGAATGTGGGAACAAGGGTTGCATGGATAAAAATATGTAGCAAAATCTTCACATGTTCCCTTGAAAATGTTTGATGAAAAAAATCATTTGTGCAGCGGAGGGTTCATCACAGGAGAATGAATTATCCATCGAAAGATCCAATATCGACATATAAGTGTGTTACATGCATATTGATATGATATCGGATACACATTATAACAAATCACAATTACTAAATGAGGGCATACAAAATCATATTATCCAGTCCCCTTTGAAAATGTTTTGGGATTCAGTAAACCACTCCCCATTTTTCAAAAATTGTTAGATCCCATTATCATGGTATTTGGCCTCATAGCCATTTTATACAGGAAAATAGTCCCTTAGTGCTAAAGAGCAAAAAATAGTCCCTTTATATCCTTCAATATGGCAATTTGATTAATTTTCCCCAGGAGATAGATAATAAACACGACAAACGATGCTTTTGTGGGCGGTTCTGTGAACCACGAGAGGTTGACGTTGTAATAAACTCACTGACGCTTGTGTATAATTATGCTTTAACCTCTCGCGCTGCACGGTCGCCCGTTTATAAAAACATCGATTCTTGTCTATGCTACAAACATATGATTCTAATCAGCCAACACGGAGTTAGAATTTCTCAGTCGTCGCATCTATTCCTTCTTTGGTATTACTTTAGCACAAGCATGGGACCTCATGTTTTTGAATGAAGCCAACTCATGTAATAATAGAAAAGGAACATATGTGCTACTCTTTTATACCATGACACTTGTAGATGTTTTCGAGGTTTGGATAATCAAGCCAGGGACACCCCTATGCGAAAAAGGGTAGCCATCTTTGGAATCACAAACAAAATATGACAAATATGTAAGCTATCTTTTCATAATTGAAACAGACACAGTGAAATTGGCTTATATCATCTGTGTTAAAGATTTATAACGTGGAAAACATTTTCAGTAATATGACAAAGAGAAAAATGTATCTCACAAGGAAGATTATGCCAACGGGCATAGTAAATACCAAAATCAAATGTGCCGGGAAGGGGTCAGCAGGGGTAAATATGGCCTGATGACCGAGGGGCTGGACTATGTGCCATGTAGGCATATCTCGCTCTTAGGGGCCCCCGCGGCAAAAGCGTCATGCACCGCCCCCCACCTCAGAGAATGAAGCGTGACCCTTTCAGCCGCCGGGAATCCTGTGACTGCCAAGGCAGCTCAGATGACAGCAAACAATGGCCAAGAGGTGAGAGGGATACCTGTTGATAACAAGAACGCCGGGGCCCAAGGTCTGGCAGGAATAATTACGACGTAGGTGACATATATGCTGCAACCTGGCAGATGTCGGCTTCCAGTAGGCCCTGCAAGTCGATGACATGAGAAGGTGCTGATCTCTGACATGTCTTTGTCAATCTCACATCCTCAGCATGGCCAATGAGACTTGAATATCTTGCCTTCTAAGGGTGTGAGGGCCTCCCAATGAGGAAATTGAGGGGGGAGGGTATATTTGAAGCCCTCAGAAAAGTGAAGTATGATACTAGGATGGCCGCCTTGAAGGCGAGGGATGAACGGCCGACCCTGGAGACGTAGTGTTCCATCTGCCGGACTTCTGGAAGGCCAATCGCCGGACCTGGAGAGGTGACATGAGATGAGAGGCTGCGAGATCCACATTGGACTGCCAGGACCTCCTCCATAAGGAAGGGGGCGTGGTCTCCTCCGGGAGCACGGATCCACGTCCTCGCACCCAACAGATAGTTGGCGGCCTTGTTAGAGCCCCAAAAGAATAAGTCAAAGCCTGTGTGTAGAGGGTGCCGTTGGTGATGGACGCCCGTAAGGAGTCAAAATCCATAAGACGGTGAACTAGACATAAGCGCAAACATGAATTTGAAGATTGTGTTGTGTAGCAGGGCCTCAGCCAATGCCAACGACAACCTCATCTTTGCGTGCGAAACGGAGCTGGCGCCTATAGGATTTAAACAGAGTCATATCAAACAATGGTTCATCGACCAACAAAGCTTGGCCGCCAACTGAAAGTCAACGTCAATATCAACCGAAGCCGCTACCAGTCATATTTCGCATTGCAACAACTGAGTAGAGGGGGTTGCTCCTCCTGCCAAAGACGGTGAAAGACATGAGATGCCCTCTATGCACTACTGTCCTTTACAGACTCGACACAACAATCCTGAGGGATGTGGAGTGTCATAGCCACTTGCTTAACGGTCACAGGCAGGACAAGCGCTTGAGATCTGCTGCGATCCAGAAGCGCGTTCTCAAAGGCAGTGCCTGGACTTGCCGCCTGCGTGAGGTGTGCCTAGCCATAGAAGGAAGTCTGGGGAGCAGGTATGGGACAGGGCGACATACCTGAGTAGGCTCCCAGGGCCACTAGAACTGACGATATAGGGCCCGTTTCCATTGGCCGATTTCCCGTCACCGATCTACAGTCAGGAACCAGCGACGGACTTTTGGCACTGCTGACCCAATATCGGTCAATGGAAACAAACAACGTCGTGAAATGCCCCACGACTTTTTCTGCTTATATTATGCAATGTGGCACCACCCACCACTGAGTGAAAGCTTGGTAACTAAGTAAAATCTACTACCTTCAGTTATTTTCCTATACCGACACACAGTCAGTGGCACCACCGACAGACTTTCTGTGTAACTCAAAACGTCTAAGCAATCTTCGTCGGCCAATGGAAACGGGCCTTATAGACGTAGGAGCCACTGCAGCTATTTCTTTCATGAGCACCATGTCCTGGTCGTCCGTAAGGCGTCGTTGCGACTTGGACTGTCAATCTCGGGAGGATGCATCCTTTTTCCGTGTTTCTGCAAGTATATGGTATCACGCAAGGTGCCTTGATCTGAGTGGGTGCAATTGTCCTTGGCTGGAAGGCGGGAGACTATCTCTGCCAAGGGCGGGTTTAATTCCGGAGAATTTCCTATCTATAGTAGCGAACCAGTCGCCAAAAGCTGATTCCAAGACTCCTTGATTATCCGTTGTCTAATTGCCATCAGAAGCACTCTGTTTCGGTGTGCTATATTTCGTTGGTGACTGCAGAGACTGCTGCCCTGCTCGCCTTGTGTGTCACCAGCTAAAAGCAGCTTAACAGCACCTATAGTTGTCCATTCCTAAACTGGGTCAAATTTTGGTGTTGAACGTCTAGATATGATATTGCCAATGCTTCGATGGTACACCAATACTTGTCTAGAGCATATATATTAGCAATACTTGGATAATCTCACATTCACTGGCCTGTTTCTATGGCATCAAAATAATTCCCTCTATACATATTCATAAATACAAAATGTGATATCTTATGTGGATAGAATGTGCAGCATATAAAGAATTATCTTGGAGAATAATTGATTGAACTGAAATCAGGCATTCTCCTAGCCCGACTACAAAGAGAAAAATGAACAAGAAAAGAACCAACAACCCAAGCTTCTGTCAGCGTTTCACCACACTATGATACATTATCAGCACCTAAATCTACCACATGCAACTATTTCCATTTTTTTTGTACAACTTCCTTATTGACTTTTTATATTTTGATAACATATTGATCATTGTGACATTACAAAACTGTCGCAGTCAACAAAGCCGGTATCCTGTCAGCTGTGGCTCCCGGCCGTGGCTGGTTTTCAGCAGGCGCCGATATACCCATCAGTTTAAGACGCTTGCTTGGTTACTATCTTATTCGAAATATACCCATTCACATATCTCCGTTATGTTTTGATAAACCACAATTTTTTCAATATAATTTTCGACATTTAACACTTGGGTTTAAAGAGTCGGGTCGGAGGAACAAAAGAACTTGTTATACTAGAAGTATACAACAACTCTACACCCAAATCCCCTTAACCTTTCTCGTCTGCTCACATTTCCTCCAAGCGAAGTTGAACAAACAGATAGTTGACACCATTTGCTGAAACGCTTCTCTCTGACCATAATTGTTATTTGAAAGGTTAATAGTCTACCAAAAGGTCACAAGATATACTGTTTATACATTATATATGTGTGTGTTTGTATGTTTGTATACAAAGGTAGGATTAGACATGGTTTAAAATACCGATTTTGGACGGCCAATTGAATAAGGGTACAACTACTGCCGTGGTTGTTCTTATCATTTCTGAAACACCAGCAAATAAGATATTTATCCATATCGAATTCATATTCTTGTGTATTGAATGGAATCCGTTGTATCGAAGAGGTATTATTCTATGGAACCCGCTTCTATATTAAAACCTTGACGTGCATAAGGCAAATAATGTTGGATATGATTTGCGTGTAATACGAATTGACACGTGTGTGGAATGAAAAATGATTAATATTTATTGACGTCAAGATAAAATGGTAAAATATAGTATTGATAAAATATATGTGTACAATGTGACTTAATGCCTGTCACTCATGGAAGAGTTAGCCTTAAACAATTATATTATGCTAAAGAAAATAGGCGTTGATGGGGTTGTTGGATGGGACAGACTCAGCAGGGGATATGGTAGGCGTGCAGCTAGTGATAGAGTGAGGCTCGAGTCATTCCACCGTGAGCTTATATAGGAGATGTGTAATAGACCTTTTTCCACTGGTCAGTGTCGCACCTTATCTGCTTAGTTACGCCGTGCCTGAAGCCAAACATTCAGCTGGCAACATATTCTTTAGCATTGGATCACAGAGTGTTTGAGCGTAGTGACGCTAATAATACCCTCGATCATACACTATTTCTAGAGAAATGACAACAATTCCCTCATATTCTATGGTATTCCAGCTCAAACGCTCGGGTAAATTCTGACGTAGACGACTTTTGCGGTGGACATTGCCACCGCCTGGCGACTATTGGCTGACGATCTACAGTCGCCACGTATTTAGTCGTCTAGTGTAAACGCCGGGTTAGGTGGCGTTGAACGGAAACACCTGTATTGCTGGTTCCTGGTAAGCGCAGGTGTGAAGTAACACTGTAGGGAGTGTGAATGATTAGGAACAGTGCTGAACGGGTAATATTTGTGAAATAGAATGATAAAATGATATGAATGCTACAGATTAAGTAATAAGAAATAAAACACGGTCAATTTTGAATTATTGTACACTTTAACAATTATCACCCAATCTTAATATTATTGACACAAATGGGGTGTGCTGAACAATTAGATGAGAGAAAGTCTCTCCTTATCAAACCATAAAAAAGGTAATTCTATAATCATTGTATCAACGACCGAAGTAAAGCGTTATGGAGTGATGTATTTATATCATTCATTTTGTGTAAATGGATATCCTTATATTCATAACAATCTATAACCATCTATAAACGGGATAATAGAGGAGCTAATTTATCTCACCTGGAATAATGAGAACGACTTAATCAAAAGGAATCACCGCATTTTGTTTAACTGCGGAATGTCTTTAGTTCATTAAACAATAACAATAACTTAGGTTTCTTGGATAGAAATAATGAAAAGTAGGAAGAGTATGCTGAATGGAATGGAAGTTGACCTACAACTGTAATTTGATAAAATTGTATTCGCCCAAACCACAGCCTCCCCTTCTTTATCCAGCGATAAGGGGTAATGGATATCTACGTTGCCGTAAACAATCGGTAACGCTCAGTCATAAACACTCAATTGATCACGGAAAGACGATGATGAATAACTCGAATTAATTGCACAGTGTGCCAATAGTCCGCAAGTTCTCACTACCAATATCTACCAATGGAATCTGGCGGGCGATTAATATTTGGGGGCAGGGGGAAGGATCCATAATGACATTGATAGGGAAGTTCATAGGAGCACAATGGCCAGGATAGAAGAGTGATTGCGTCAAATAAATGTCTGCATTTGTCCTTCTGTCCTAATTCATTTGGAAGCAAAGTCAATGTTGAAGCCACCCTATGATTTATGTTTGTTTGTCACAGGAGCTCAGAGTCTAATAAAACAGTCCCGAGTTTACACTCTAGAGAACCTCAATTTCGTTTTCTTTGTTATTTTACTATTTTGATCATTCTATGGAGGTTAAATATAGTATCTACATATATCTTTATTGATAAAATCGCTAAAGAATACTATTCAATCGTGTGCAGGGATTATGTAGGGGCTAGTAAGGTTACCAGCTTCAGAAAGGACACCTATTGCGATATCCCTCCAAAGGATAGCTTTCAGGATTGAGGCGAGGACAATGAGAGTTTTATCAAACAGCCTCGGAGAACATTTCAAGTATCCATTTTTCTCGCTGCCCTTTGAAAGTACAATCCATGTCAATTATACGGGGACCATCCTATGACTATGGGTCCTTTCAGATTTTTAAACGAACCCCTGGACATTATCCCAGGATGGGCTCCCTGCGACTGTCACGCACAATTAATATCCAAAGGTCATTATCAAATCCTTCCATTAGCCCCTCATACTGGCCAGCTTGAGAGGCCACAGAAAGATTAAATTTGCCAATGAAGGTTGAGGATGAAAAAAAACGCAGATCCACGTGTATTACCTGGTTCTCTTAGATTCTTATTCTTTGCAATGTCACAAGTATACCATCAGCTAAAGGTCACATACTACTCGCAATTGTATTAGAAATAATTAGGATTCCTGTTGGTTTCATGACGAAGGTTTGAGGCTTCACCCTGTTGGCATGCACTTTAGGTACAGTATGTGGGAGAAGGACTTCCCATTGGTATATCTGAGACTCTCAGCTAGAGTTACTCATATATCATGGGCATAGATCCTTGAATTATTGAGTGGGGATTAAGGAAGGGTACATGGTTGACTTAGTGAGAGAAAGCCTAGAAGTATGGTGATGTCAAGTTTCCATGAACTAATAGAACCTTGGGATATAAACAAAGTCCTTCCTACAGAGATATACAGATTTGGAACAAGCCCAGTATTGACATCCTAAATGCCTACACGAAGACAGCCTGTAAGATCAAGATAATGCAAGAACGCCCAGCCATAATGAACAACATTCTGTGAGACGGTGACAAATTTCTGCAATGATTTATTCTATAGACTCATCTCTCATACCAACAGAATTGTACAGCTTGTATGCTTTCATCCTCTCACAATGTGTGTATAATCTAACGGGTTTAGGCCTGGCGTCCACCTACTACGAAAGAAATTTAGGCCTACCGATATGGCACCGATACAAAAACCAGATATCGGAGACATATCCGGAAGATGCAAAATCGTAGACATATGTCTAGGCATGCCAATCCACCACGCATTGTATGGGGTTTTTGTGAGTGTCTAATCGTAGAAACGTGGTCAACTGCCCCGATATTAGGTGATTTTCCGACGCGATTTTAATTTTTTATCGGTAGGTGCATCGTAGACCATATTGGAGCCATATCGTAGTAGGTGGACGCCAGACGTAAAACTGCTGTCGACTTCGTTCTGTATTTACATTTAATGGAAGATATGTTTTCAATAGAATGGAAAAAGGAAGATCTAATAAAAATATATTGCATTCATAATTGAATATACTTGTCTACCTGGCCTTGGATTGAAATTGATCGACTGTATACGATAGCATAGTGGTTTTCTGGAACCAGGGGTGAGAAAACGTGGTCACTGAGCCCGAAGGGATGGCCATTCGAGGTCTTTTAACGGGACATATTTATGGCATAAAAAGGCCGAGAATGGCATCCCTACGGACTCAGTCACTACGTTTTCTTATTATTACATACCTAAATATTAAAAAAAAGGCCATTTTAGATACTTTCTAAATGTATTAATTGACCTGCTGGTCACAGTGCGCCCGAATATTCACTACGGGCGCAGTGCGCCCGAACATTATTTATACTGCACCTCTAGCAGCGGGTAGTATTTCATAGATGTTCGGCCATAGGTATGTAATAATATACATTACAACCACATGTATAGTGATTCTAAGGCCCGGTGCCCACTGAGCTCCCGGTACACTATAATAGGCCTTGAGGATGCCTATCTCCCGAAAGAAAATCGAAATCGTGTTGGCTAGTTAATTTGAACCCGTAGCCGATGCATCCGGGATGCACCCCGATGCTGGCATCATAGGGCCTATCGCAGGGTATCGGCAACTCAGTAGACGCCGGGCATATAACTATAGCCGCCATGGTCCAGTCGTGTGTGGCGTATTTATAGAACACAAGTAAAGCAGCCATCGAATTGCGTTAACTCACAATGATGGAATGGGGAAAGGGATCCCTGGAATCTGATCTGACATGTAAGTGGCATGGGCATTGACATCAGTGACAGATCCATGTGTCATGTCTGTTTTCCCATCACTCAGCAGCTGCTGGGGAAAACGCAATCACGGTGGCCACACCAGCAGCCTGTGTCATTAAGCAACTGCGGTACACTGTTAAATACCAACATACTCCAATGGTAAATCCTCCTATACCACCGTTCCATACTCTGATCTGACTTTTATATATAAGTTCATATAATGCAAACTGATAATCACAGCAGTCAGAGACAAAAAGATAGCTCAATTGAAAACGGGTTTATTAGCACGATAGGAACAGCTGTATTCCATATTGTAGTTGATGATTATGTACTATGCCAACTCAAGCGTTCATTTCATGAGACAATTATGCGCTGTTCGAACATCTTACCACTGGACCATGTAACTCAGTTGGGTTTGTGTGCACGATAATTGGACCAGCTATTCAAGTGTCATGGAGCAGAAAATGCAACTGAAGCAATTGAATAAAAAGAGTTAGATGGCATCTGTTGGCTACTAAAAACTGAGCAATTTCGTTTGAGACATGTAAATTCCATGCAAATATTGCATCCACCTCAGACCTTCCAGGCAATTACACGGCTATCGATGCATAGACATGAGCCTTGTTTAATCACCCATGTCAACGAGAGTAGATGATGGTGGGGCACTTCATTCTGGGGTTCTCGGACCCGTTTAATAATCAGGGATCGTACATGTAGACCCTTGTATGTATGCCATAGAGACCTCAGGGACAATGTGTGCCAACTTTATTGAACTCTTTATTCAACTCGACGTTATGGACGGTTGATCAATCAATACTGTCTTAGTGATCAGACTTAGATATTATTAAACGGCAACCCTTGTACCTTTATGGAAAGGGGTCTTCAAGTAAGTCTTAGACTATTAAATGGGTCCCTGGTTCGGTAATTATAATCATCGTGTAAAAGGACAGTTGTAGCGGTGTCTAGAAGAGGTATCGTCCTCATTCAATACATCTTCATTGAGGTGGCCCACATTGCCATAGTCTGTTTGGCTTCTAGGTTTCTCGTGGGTGATTAAGAATCTTACGATGTAAGATAAATGTAAGTTTTACGGTCATAACATACTTGTAATGTAATTGAGGGAAAGGGGTTTCGGGTGGGGCATTTCATTTGAGGTGAGGGTCCTGGAATTCAAGTAAAAAATGGTGAAATTCTGGGACTCTCACCAATTTCCTACAAGTTTCCCCACCTGTTATCGTCTCCCTAATGCTATTTGTTTCCACCTCCGATTTTGAGGTGTCTTGAGGAGGACTTTGCGGACGACGGAGACATTCACCGACAACAATTTTCACAAGGGGTCGTCAAACGCGTTTAATTCTGCCTGTCGCCAATGGGGAGTGAAATCCTTGGTCAAAGTCTCATTGGATTGACCCCGATTGTGTCCCAGGACAAAATACACCCCCCTCCCTCCAAGAGATTTGAACGAGAGTTGGCAAACACTGCAGGTGGCGCCATATAGTGGTATTTTTAATAATTAATTCCCTCATTTATAATTCAAATGAATATAGCTCAATATTTCAGATATTCTTGAAACATCTCTACAAGTTTGGCTTTAGGCTAAACAAGACATATATATGTAGGTTTAAATGGATACATGAGGCTATTCTTGTTGTTTCCCAGGATGCACAAGGAGTTGTCACCAGTCAGGAGAGTTCCAGGTCACTTTTCACGAGGTATTATTCCACCACGATGAATTATCAACCGCAAATTGGACGATACCTCGTTGATGTTCGGCCACAACTGCCCTCGCCCATGATGAATCAAATTATTAAACCACACTCCCCCCTACGACCTATGCTCAGACGATACTTGAAGGTCCGAGGAGAGGTCAAAGGAGATTTTGACCCAGGATTTCACTCCCCATGGATGCCTTTGACGGGCTCTTCCCAAAATTGTCGTCCGTGGAGGTCTCCGTCGTCTGCACTGTCCTCCTCCAAGAGACTTCAAAATTAAACGACCCCCAGGGCCCACCTTAGATATCATCAGGCTCAGAGAAATGGAGCCCTACCATTCAGATAAAGATATTCTTGTCCAGTGCAAAATCTCAGCAGGGTTTGTCTCAGTTTATTCATTACTCATCATACTCATTACCTTTTTACTCTGTGTACCAATGTTAATTATCATGGGATGTCAATTTGCGAAATGCACTATCAAGCTTACATTTAGTTGGTGAAGACTTTATCTCAATTATCCGGACTATCCAGGCAGAATTGTACTTCCGCTCTGTGGTCTAAGAGGATCCCTTTTCTACTCACTCTGTGTATACTATTAACCACTCATCAAATTCAAATTTAATGTTTATGGTTAACTACCCATACTTATTTTAAATTTTCCATGTAACCTTTTTGTGTGACTTGAACAACCGTCTTGAAACTGCGTATTTGCCCGGATTTGTAATCTTATAATGGAAGACCACCTCCTTCTAGGAGAATTATATGTGAAATAAAAAAAAAAAAAAAAAATCACACTGTGAGGTGCATGAACTCCTCCGTCTGAATTCAACTAAACACACGGTCTAGTGACTCAGGGAGGTGCATGTTGTAATTGGAATTGTAGCGAATGCGTATCGTAATTTAAATGCCCAGGCGTTACTGACTTGTTGTGACGTCAATACATATATATTAATAGGCAAATCTCAACCAGCAGTCAGTATACTTAACCTGTAACTACATAACCGAGTGGTAGAGAGAGTTCAGGGCTCAGAGTGGGGACATATCGCCCCGAGGGATCGAATACTGGGTCTCCCGTCCAAGGGAACACTGTCCCTATTTATAACGCTGCGGGTGGCGTCATCTCTCACGGGCTCTCGATCAACGGGAGAAACCTCGAGAAACCACTCCCCCGGAATCAATCGGAGAAGGGTTGGAGATAACCATTACAGCATATCCTACTGTGCCTTCTCTGATTAGCATCAGGCCATCAGGTTGAAGTTATCCGTCTCATATATATATATATATATATATATATATATATATATATATATATATATATATATGATTATGTAATCCCGTTTATGTAAACATAGATTACAGCCAATGAGCAACTCGTGAACAGGTTATTCACCTCGGGACTCACCTCGGCTGCTCCTCTTACAACATCACGCTTATTTTCCAGGTGACTGACGCGGTAATCACGGGTTCCTTGGTCACGAACTCGGCTAAACTGTCATTCCGCCGCTAATCGTTTCCCTGTTCACACATGTTTTAATCTATTGGCTGATCAAGTATCTCGTCTGTGTTATAAATGTTACCTAGATCAATTGTATAGAACCTTGGTTTGCATGGGAATATGTGTTGTCTCCATTGTAGATGTACATCTTGAGAACCTACAGAGTAAACGGAGAATCATTCTTGGTAAGTCTATATGGGACAACACTTGATAGGTGAGAGAGAAACAATCAAATTGTTATCGCAGATTTTGTTAATCTCGACAATAGTTACATTTCTCAGTCATTGCTAGTTCTCTATTTTGTGCACACTTATCACAATTCATAGTACCTGTGTCAGTAAGAATTTATATTTCTGGTGTAAACTTCGGAAACAAATTAAGAGATTATGAAGATGTTTCATCAAATTTTCTCATAAAAATGACCATTAAGGGTATAACTAGGTTGACTGTATCTACTCAAGTTTCCAGATTTCATATCATAGTTTCTGATCTTCTTTCCATGTTTAGTAAATTATCGATGGACCGTGTTGAAGATCTAGTTCTGTGGTTAGCCTTCCTAGGTTCAGGGGTTATTGTGTAAATGTCACTTCACTTTGTCAAACCACACTTTAAAAAGAAGTCATGTTTCTTTATCACATGACCGTCTCGACTTGACTGCAATTACTTCTAAAGTCGACCAATTGGGTACAGCACCGAAGATCTAAAAAGATGCAATTCCTAATTCGATTTTCTTTGTAGTCCATTTCTTAACTTTATTGCTCACTAAACACACAACCTGCCCAGGCGATTATCTGTTGAGGGTTCCTTCAGGCTCAACCCTATTACCTCTGACTTGTCAACGTGTTAATGATAAATTGAAATCTGAGGAAGTGCTATAAAATAGTACGAAACGTTGTGTCCCCCTCTAATACTGTATATCACACCATAAGATTGTCATCTTGGTTGCAATACAACAATTTTTTCAAGAAAATCAACTGTGTCTGTTCTTGTGTGTTTATTCACCACCTCAATAAATTGAGATTCCTGGATACCAAGTGTGAGAATAAATCCACTCATTAAGGCTTGGTGGTGCGATCTTTCGCAAAAATATTGGTTTGGATATTTCCGACATGAGATCTAGGGGTAATTGGTCTTCATCAGTAGTACATAGATACCTGCACAAAGTTTCCTAAATAACTTGAATTAAACTTAATTGTGTTTGACGGGTTTCTGCCCTGTTTGTTATCTATTTCCGCCAAACTTTACCAAATTACAGCCAATGAGCTGCTCTCAGGTTATTCACCTCGGGACTCGAGCTGCTCCTCCCACCACGTACCTGTTGTTTTCTAGGTAACTGACGCGGTAACAACGGATTGCTTGGTTATGAACTCATTCCGCTACTAAACCTTGTTCAATTAACACATGCTTTAATCTATATTAATGTGCAGACCAAGAAAACAGGACAACTCTTGGTGTTTGGCGATTTTGTATATTACAAACTTGCAAGGAATATCTTTCCTGCATACAAATAATTCGGAATCCGTGTCCGTCTAGGTAAAGGGCCTGTTCCATCTAGCCGACAGCACTTTCGTTATCGTTGGCCTGGGCCTGGCAGAATCGGCATGTACATCTTTTGCCGATTAATGGTGAAAAAGACTAAAAAACGTCACCCTGGCAGTATCTGGTACCATCTGTTCCAATGCTGACACCCAGCCGATGGTACCCGAAATTGTTAGGGTTCTCTGACTTCACCCGATCGCAAGCCCAGACAAGTTCCACAGTTCTGGCCCCGTAGACTGTAATTTAACTTGATTGCAGTTAGAATCCTATTCGTTTTCAAGATAATCACTAAACAAAATATCTATTCACCTCAAAAACACCCCCTACCTTCAAACGGACACTCTCAGTAAATATGCCAGGGGTCAAGGTCGCAGCTCTTCGTTCCTAGTTCGGACACCAGAAGACACCACCATAAAATAAATCCTAGAGGAATTCGGGTGTACTAGTATCGGCGTGCGTCGGACATATGGACAAGGCACCCCACAGTGGAACACGGCGGCCGACGGTGGCCGACGGCACCAATCTCACCCGGTTATGGTGTTCCATTACACGGATGGTACCCGAATAGTAAATCAGACACTGTCAGAATCATAATTCGGCTGAGAATTCAGCTATATGAAACAGCCCCTTAAGGCTGGGATGGTGTTGTCTGGAAACGGCACCCCTCTCTTCGAGTAACGCCCTCTGGTACGGAATTTATACACAAAAAGATCTCTGATCTATTTTCTCCATATCTATCCAGTTGTTATTAGGATTCCCATTTGCATGCAATATATTTAGGAACATCTAGTATGGTGATAATAATGGTCTGCATCTGGGAATGTGATACACTATCAATAATCTCCTTATTGGGATGGTATTCAATCTCCTTCAGTAACCTGACTGCGGGTATCTTTTAGTTGGGAGGCTCACGCCAGAGTCAGCTGACCTGTGAAAGCCACTCGGGTCATCCCTGATTGATTGTTAGCAAAAGAAAGCTGGCATCTTCTCCCATTATTCCTAAACTATATGCATTGTGCCTGGCGATTGTGCGCCTAGGGAACTGGGGTCGTTGTTGGGAGGGCGTGGAATCTACGTGCATGCGTACAGACCCCCTGACAGACACTTCCGCCCACCCGTCCCCCACCACTGCCTCCACCCCCCACCTCTCCAGTGTGAACTTTCTGTTCAGACCCTTACTCACTGACGTTACTGCCATGAAAAAATCCTTAATTGACAGAGTGAATGGCAGACGCTTTCTTGTGGTACCTCAGATTTTTTATTCCCCTTCTGAATTCCTTACAAAACCTGAATGTGAAAAAAAAGACCAAGAGGCTGTATTATATTAAATCAGGATTGACGTTTTTCTCAAAGAAGAACCTGAATCGGACGTGAGGGGAGATGACAGTAGAGGAACTAATTAATGATTTAAGTTCTCTTGGAGAAGGCCAAAAGGGGTTCCTTTAAGATATCATTTGCCACCCACCAGTCGTTTTCTACTGAAAGCCACCACTTGTTAGGGTATTGTGAGTTCCCTTTAATCGCCAGTTTGCTTTGTCACTCAGTCTTTTCCCGGTTTCTCACATCTCTAAGAGTGTGTCAGAAATTTGATACTTTGAAATGTTCGTTATAATCAATATGATTTCATTGATTTTTAATGATTGCGCCAATTATTACGGATCTTCTGTAAATGATACATGACAGCACCAAATTCTCGCAATTACTAAGATTCAGCCGAATACTTAAAACCAACCTTTTGTGAAGCAAACTGACATTTTTGTAACAAAATATTAACATGCATTATCTTGTGGATGGTCTCTAAATAAACCTCTTCATTTTACCAAGCTAAATCAATCTGAATTATATAAAAGTAATTAAAGTGTGCATGCAATTGAATGTTCAGAAAGGCTGTGACAATGATAACATTTTAAGTTAACAAACACTTCATTCTCATATTTTCCTTGAACAAAAATGAAAATGCACTACCCATTACGAAGAATGTAAGCCTAGAAAGACGGCTCAAAGTTGTACGAGTTCTTCTCATCTGGCCCGAGATATATGAGGGGGGGCTATCATTGATGAGAAGAAGAGGAAAGCAAATACTGCCCAGGTTATGTCAGGTCAGATGGAGGACATTTAGCAAAGTATCAATATCTGAGATGCTGATTGAAATGAAATTCTATTCCCAAGGTAAAAGCAGACGAGGCCCATTAATGTAAAACACAATGAGGTTTAAGAAGTATGACGTTTCGACCTATGAGAATTCGATGATGTTTAGATGACCAGCTAAAATGTTATATAAAAGCAATATAGACATCAGAAAGGTCGTAATAAACATCGCAAGGCTACATGGCTACTAGTTGCAATGTACCACTCTATCAACATTTGTATTTCCTGGAGGTCACAAACTTATAAATAAGTTAGTTCACCAGTTTTGTCAAGCAATATTTGGATTAACTTGAGATGAGAAATGGATAAAACTGCATGTTCAAATAGTGCAATCATATTCATATGTTTATGGCCAAATGTGTTTACTGACAGAATTCGTTGCAACGAATTCCACGTAACGAAAATGCGTGAAATCATTCTACGAGAAAAACAGATCTGGAGGGAAGGAAGCTGTACCTTGTGAGTCAGCTTCTGCCTGCCTCGTGTGTTCCCCTTACTCCCAATGCTCGTAGTTAAGTAGTGGAGTCTGTGCCTGGGCTAACACCACCCATAGTAATTTCAACTAAAAAAGCCCAAAAGATTACAATCATGAACAAAAGTACAAAGAAATGTTTACACCGTTTGCGGTGTGAGAGTTTTTGGCAAATGCTTATAATAGCTCTGGAAATGCGTGACTTTCTGCCTTCCACTACCTGCCTTGAATCTTAATACCTGCCAATAACCAATAGCCACCCAATGACTTCCTCGCATATGAAATACTGCTACCTAATACGCCTACGTTCAGTCGGGCTAGTTTAATGACAGGTTGTCGTCTGCTTCCTGCAATTCAGTGTCTACTTATCACATCTCATACACTTCACCATGGCCAAATGACGTCCGGCCTACTGCAGACAGGCTGAGACACAGCACTGGCCACACACAACAATACCCATTGTTTGTCTCATGCTGCGTTTCCACCTGCCGATTATGACCACCGACTATGGCATTTCGCACCGCCGACCGATTATGTGACACTTTTAGTTTAATAGTCCTCAAGTGTAAATGGTCAACAATTCTTCCGCACCAACAGACGAAATCACAGATGTTATCGATGGCGGTCTGTATTTTAGTACCATATGTCGGTCAGGGTCCATCGCATTTTTGCAGTGCAGGTTCCCGATTATGTAACACCGATCTTTCACAATGTGAACCAGCGATCGATTTCTGCACAGCGTGAAAACATCGGTTGGGTTTGAGTCGGCAGGTGGAAACGCCGCATCAGACAGTTCACTACCATTCACTGTCCACCAACCAACCATCGACCATTCTTTCATCTTCAAGCATATCACTCATGTGTCAGAAGTTTGTGTTACAGTAGAGATTCTCAGCAGGATTTGTGTCAGACAAACACCCTGTGAGGTACATGAATCCCACAGTGTGAATTCCACTTTAGAACTCCTAACAGAGTCCTGTCTCCTTCTCGTCTCGTATTTTCCTAAGTAGCCTTGTAGACGCATGTCTGTGACAGACCATTGTCGACGTTCTCGTCCGTGTCTTAATTAGCAGCGGAGCAATGAAGACAGACTGATTCGAAAGGAAATACTTTTTGGGGTGATACAAGGTTATGTTTTGTAAATGCCACTTTTAAGTCAGACCGCTAAAATATTGTGCTTGCTATCTAGTGATGGGAACCACACCGTTAAAATGCACATCAATTGAATGCAGCTGCATGCGCCGAAAAAGACCTTATAGCCAATCTGTACAATAAAGGTATGCTCGCTCATTTTTAGATTTCTAGACATGGTTTACAGGCTACCGTGTGTTGTTATATTCATTCCTATATATAAAAGATAGGTGTAGAAATTAAGTATCTGTAAAAAGGTGGGAACTGCTGGCACCATTTCATGACAACTGAATGTCGATCTGTATGCGGAAGCAATCCAGGGCAGACGATGCCATTTCATGATATGGAAATTTAGATTATTTACCTAACATGAAATCATCTCTTTGATGTCTCTGATGACTCGTCAGTTCTAGCTAGAAGAACGAGACGTTGTCTGAGTGACTCAATTAATTAACATGAGCGAATGCTAGTGGCCGACCACCGGTTGAGCATACAGCACGACCACTGCCTAATCTAGGCAAAGTACATCACGTAAAACAGGCCACAGACATCGCAAATGGCGAACAGCTTCAATGTGCAAACTAAGAAATTACGTCATTTTTACCCGCGGTTTGCGAACCTGGCCTTGATCAGTGATGAAACTAATCAGCCATGGTTTTAACGCTCAGGGTGTGTGCTTCTTCCTTTGTTATTTCTTAGTCTCAGTATGGGTTGAATCTGTGCGACGGTCGTACTGAATCATGAGCATCCACAGGAAATTGATGAATTCCACAGCGTAAATGATTTGAAATATTGACATAGCAAACCTTATTGAATTCCAGAAGGCGAGAATCATAATCACTGTTTAATTTCGATGATTGTCAACATATCCTCGTAATCTATTCATAATTGCCTAGGTGTTATTAATCAAGATACAAATCAGCTCAGGTGATATGGGGTAGTAGAATAACCGTTAATCTAGGTGTTACTTGCATTACCATAACGATGAACGTGGCGTGGCAATAACCAGACGGGGTAAATTTTGCCACTGGCGGTTATTATATACAGTAGAACCCCGCCTAACGGACACCCCGCGTAAACGGTCATCCCGCGTCAGCGGACACTTTTGCTCGAAACGGAAACTTTCCCCTCTATGAGATCTTTAATTTAACGGACACCCCACGTAGGCGGACAGTTATTTCGGCATGAAAAGGCCTAAAACAAAAATAGATTATTTTTTGTCTTTTATGAATGTGCGTGAGTAAATTCATAGAAAATAAATTGTCTATTTTAAAGTTTAATAACTTCGTACCCAATAAAGATATTGAAAAGATGATTTAAAATCTATCATCGCTTCATCATCTATCATCGCATCATTTCCCCTACATATTGATATATAACACTTGCTTGTTGGGCCGTCGGAACTTGAAAACTCCGCGTAAGCGGCACCCCGCGTAAGCGGTCACTTTGGGCGGGAACGGAGTGTGACCGCTTACGCGGGGTTTTACTGTATATATAAACAGAGACAGACACAGATAGACAGGCACAGACACGGACAGACAGAGCGGAGTAGCTTGTGATTTCTCCCACATGTGTGCTGGAGGGGGGAGTGTCTGCTTTTCATACAGTCATGGAAATTCCAGAAATAACCCGATGTTTTCTTTGAGCGATTGTGGTAGTAAGACTTGTTTTTGTCGTTGGCGGTCTTAAAGTAGGGGTTGACTGTTTCAGTGAGTCAGCTCCAAGATGCCACCGGACATACTCATATATCTCGAGAAAGATGTTTGGAGTTTTTCACCTCGAGCATCAAACTCGTTGAGAACGACGACTTTGACCAGAACTTGTTGTTTGTTCTTCAGTACGGCACACATGTATAGATAGAGAGTAAGAGGGAGAGAGAGACAAAGAGACAGAGAGAGGGGGAGAGATGGAGGGAAGGAGGGAAAGAGAGATGGAGAGAGCAATGTCAACAGTTACATCTTTATCTTCAGCCTATAAGACAGCGATTCCTCCCGATCACACCTTTGCCCGACGGATCCGACGGGTGGGTCAAAATCGGTCAACTTTATACGCACTTTACAGACCCGATTCCAATCAGGTTGGGCATTACTAGCATGGGGGTTATGACTGACTCTGCCCGACCTTAGGATTGTCACTGTACGCACTTCACCGACTGTTCCCGATCCAAAATAGGCCATTTGAATAGCGATAATCTGTATCTCCCCTTTTTCTGTATGAGTATCATATACAAATTTGTAGGTGGGACAGAAGCGAGTATAGATCTGAAAACAGTTTTCAGTTTGATGTATGTATCAAGAATATCACAGGGTGCTTCCTAACAGGTCCTCGCTCTAGATAGTGGTCGAGGCCTAACCGTTTGGCCTGCCACCCCCAGCGTTTGAACCATCCCCTGTCTTCGTTTGGACTTACCCCCCGATAGGGTATATAAGGAGGCAGATTTTCTTGTCACTTGGTTAGCTAGTCTATAAGATTAGGTCTTAACAACTGTACGTGACATCAGATATCTTAGATAAAACAGGAGTTATTAAACTTTGCATTATTGTGTGTTGAGGCCTATCACCCGGCCCAGGGCCAAGCCGGGCTCAGCTCACAGCCGCTCTCCTTATCTCTATCGGATGGTTTAATGACGCTATAAAGGGAGGAGGTGTAATCGGGAGGGTATAAGACAGCGGCATTATTGTTCCCGATTATGATCGTCGATCGGATCGGTGACAATCGGTGGTAGAAATCGCTGTCTTATGTGCTTTGAATATAAGCCCCCAACAGTATGCATTTATTCATAAATCTCTTGAGTATCAGATAGCAAAAAACATTCACGTTGAAGCTGCTCATCGAAGGTGGAAGTTATGAACGTGTATTGCTCAAGGGGAAACCAAAAGAAAGTAGTAATCTCACAAGCATAGGATCAAGTGAAAGATTAATTTGCAGAATGTATAGTAGGGCAATCCAAACAAAAGATATGGAACATACGATATTGTGTTATCTATGGCAGGTTATTCTAAAAGAAATACAGATTATGGAATATCAATCACGATAATGACATCCTTTGTCTGATCCATCTATCCGTCCATATTACTCCCCCCCCGAAAGCAGAAACATTTTATGTGAGTTACTTGATTAGTCTTATATATGCTGCTACGTTCTCCAATAGTCACTTTTAATCATATCAGCTACAACCAAAGGTAATCTTAGTCAAATATTGCTTTGTTGCATGTTTTGTGTATCTCTCATATATTCCATAAATATACATGGTATCGTTACTTTCAATCGGACGTTGGGTACTTCTGAGGAAAATTAAATGGAAACCAACAAAATAATCTTATTATGACATTTCGGAGGGCATAAACAGGAGCAGATATTTAAAGATTCAGTTTTTTTAAATAAAGTTTCAGTAGATGAAATTACCTTGCGTGGGATTGATAGGACTGAAATTTCATTTGTCAAGTGTAATGCAAATTGTTTCCGTATTCAATACTATTGAAACTTGACATCAAAACAAGGTTCTGATTGATGGACCAAAATGGACATAGGTCATCTACTAAAAAGCCATGCGTATTCTATCAATCCATAACCATCCCAAAATCTATACATTTGGAACCTAAATTTGTTCCCCCCCCTAATTTAAAGATCATGCCTATAAAAACGTAATCCTACGTCTATGATCCCCTTTATATCGTCTAATATTTCAAATTTGGTTCTGGCCAAAGGCTATAGATGAGGACACTCTTGTCTTGGAAGAAACTACAATTCTTTCTGTATCATCTCAGCGCGGAGGATACGTAAGAAAGACTACTGCCTCACAAAGATTGCTTTGACTTTTTTGTGGAAGCAATCTGCACGTTTTCAAAAAAGAGAGTTTCCTCTCAAGAACTATCGCTTATGATACAGTAACTCGAGAGTGATATGGATTAAAGGTTCAATGGTTAATTCCATGTAGAAAGATGTGCTTGCTATTGAGAAAATCGCATCAATCCCATGCTTCGAGAGGACAATTAGATTTTAATTGTGACACCTTATATTCCCATACTAAAGGGATAAAGGAATATGGAACACTTTAGTATTGAATTTTAAAAAAGAAGCCTCAATTAAATTTGTTGCCCATGGCCTTTGGTCAGGGGCGGTCATTGCCCCCCCTGGTGAAACACCTCTGCACTAGCGCACCCCTGCGCCCCCTCTCCACTATCGGCCGCACTAAACATCAAAGTGCGCTAGGTCGACACTGTACTCTGCCTCATACGCTTCTCAGGTCTCATACCCTATACACATATTTTTTCTACTCCGCTCCTTGGCAATTCCGCCGTCGTACCTCTGGTCTCCATATTCCCCGAATATCGGTGACTGTGTACTGGGATACCAAGCGATACAGTTGATAAGTTGATTTATCGTGTATTATGTTGACCAGAAGTGATATGGCTGCTCTTCAAGCAATGGAGACTGATTCGGAAATCACCCTGCGGCAGCAGGAACCGTCGGCCGAGAGAGACCACGTGGACTTGGTCTCCCAGCAAGGCACCCGCGCGAGCGTACGGTCTCAGGCCTCAAGACTTACTGCTCTAGTCTGCGTCAAGGAGGAGCGGCTCACGGGCATCGTCGGCAGCCGCACATACTCGGGACTGGGCACACGACCAGACTGAATGCCTTCTGCCTCCCCCACAGCAACTAAGGGAAACCTACACGACCAAGGAACATCTACAACGGGAGTTCGGCCGTGAAGCCATGCGCCATGATCGCACCACCGGTAAGACTTCCCTATTGTCTGACATCAATGCCCGTAGGCTCACTGAATAACCGTATATATATGTTCATGGACCGGGACGGGGTGTACACGCTACACCAGAAGTTGGACCTACGGTCGAGCCTCGGGCCACTCGAATATATTAGTTGCTTTGTTGCCCTGTTGAGCGATGACCGTGCCTTGCACCCGGAGGAAAAGGAGCACATGTTTCGCCATTTGTACCAAGTTACTGTTGACGCGCAGGCACGGCCGTGGGCCGGGGTCAGGCGCTGGAGTAACTACGTGTTTGACCAGGTGGAGTCCGGCAGGATGCAGTGTACCGACCACGGCCGGATACAGGAAGAGTGCGTCCGGCTCGCGATGACCACCACAAACACAACGACCGCCAGTAACAACAACGAGACCGGACGCACACAAGGGACAGAGGCCCCGTGCCAGGACTTAAATGGCGAGAGGGGGTGCCGCCACCGTAACGGCCACAGTGAAGGGGGCATCCGGTGGCTGCACGTGTGTAGTTTCTGCGACTCAGTGGGTCGCCAGTGTGGTCACTCAGTCCACGCGTGTAACCGCAAACTCACGTACGGCCACGGATATGACAACAACGCAGCGGCTCCCCCTGTACCCACACCCCGGCGGGTACCCCAGGTGGGGTACCAACTCCAGAGTACCACGAGGCCGGCGGCCTCATTACTTCCATGTGCGCGTTGTAAGTCCCATATTCCCCTTTTTAAGTTTTCAGTTGGCAAATGAAAGCCTAACTTACTTACCTACGAATCAAATGGAAAAACCTATGTTCATTTCGAAATTTGAATAAACAGTGTTTTAACATAGAAATAAAAGTGCCAATGAAAAGACCCTTTGGCATTTCGGACATGAACTTTCTGTCAGTAAGACCTATGTTTGGTTCACGTGTATTTAATATTTAACCTGTATTAGTATCATACTTCATCGAGCACGCATAATAAATGGAAACATGATTTTTGTGACTGAATAGTATTTGTTTCGAGTTGTTTTTGTCGGAGATATTCTAATAAGAATTTATGGCTTCGTGAATATCTTTTACGGTGCGCCACGTTTCAGAGAAATGTGGCCGCCATGGCCGCCGTGGCCCAGTTAGACTGACTCCGGTCCCTGCAACCTATGACTACTCTCCTCGCTTGGATACAGGGATACATACTTTAATGAACTTTATTCTGATTGTGACTAATCATTAAATGAATGTTCATAATCAAAGACTTGAGCAAGTCTATATGGCCCAGTGTAAACCTAACATTAGGTATGGAAGATGGTAAATGGATATGAGGATGACAGAAGGGGTGAAATACAAGATGTGGACGTAGGGTGTACCAGACACCTTACAGGATTGAATCCTTTGCTACACACGTAAGAGAATTATAGTCTTAAAAACCTAATGCTATATAGGTTCACACCGTGCAACTGGAAGTACCAAGGTAGGCCCAGTTGCAGACTGGACGTACCTTCGAGCGCCTAGGGCCGCAAAAGGCACGGTGTGAACTGCACGCTTCCCGGCAATCTGTGAATGGGCATACCAGGTGCCTCGCCGACTGGAGGTACCTCAGGTACTCCCAGTAGCAAGCATTTTGAATATCAAATATGTATTTGGTACCGCTAGTCGTCAACAGGGTATACCTAGCTATGCCCAGTCGCAAGTTTTCTAGTCGCAGTCTATATGTGGTTTACGTGCACATATTTGAGCTTACCTTTGGACTGGGTTTACCTCCGGTGTTGCAAGCAATTCGGAACGTCCAATCTCAATCTAGGTACTGCTAGTTGCAGGTCCTCCAGTACAGTTTGAACGGGATATAGCTGATGCAAGAGGAATTGTTTCGATTTCTTTTTTTACACAAGTGGGATCTGACTATAGACCTTTCATGATTCATGGCGGTAAGGTCTTGCTTGGAAGCCTTCAATAAAAACTACCCCTTCGTTTACTTGGATTTCAATAGCGATTAGATATATGGTATTATTTCTATGTTGTGAGATAACACCTACATTCCAAATATCGGGCGGTAAAGCGGAAATGTTCAAAATATCGTGAGGTCTCTAAGACATTCAAAGCAACTTTACCTAAAACCGAAACAAATGTCGTCTGGTGGGGACCTGCCTCAAATGTGCCAGGCATCTAGATCTTCAGAAATAGGATCTTTCCTTTGCTCTCTCTGTCCCCACGGCCGGTAGTACATTAACGTTGTATCCCACTGGTACATTCCTCCTGTTGTACCCATATTTGTGTGTAATAAATATTGTGCCCAGTCCACATACATGTGTCCTTTCTTTGGCCAATTTTCTAAAGACAAACCAGGGCTTCTGTTGTTACCGCCATTACACCACATTATATGATACTCAGTGTTCTATGTTATATTACGAGACATGCATGAGCCATTGTGTACAATTGATATATTTGATGGTTCATAAGATTCAACAATGTAGCTCCAGTGAGAATGAATTGATAATCATATACACAGACGAACCTGTTCAGGTTTACTCATCTATACTCTATGATACTAGACATAACTAGAGTGATACAAATCTGTTAAGAATTCGGGATTTATATATGTAGATTAAAACGGGTGTATCATATTCTCGTGATGTATCGGGAGTTCCCTGCAAATATCTAATCGTAGCCTATCGGTGTACACGTATCATAGTGCATTGTAACGGCTTGTTGGGCAAGAAAAGGTGACCACGGTTACGCTCGAGATCAAATTCATGCAGAATTTTAAAATGAAAATATGCTATAACTTTGGAAATATTGAGTCAATCTGAATAGTTTTTTTGTCTGACATCCCGATGAAATTTCTGATTTCTATCGGGAAGTTTATCGTAGAGCCTATCGGGGACAGAAACGGCGTTGGTGGGTCTATAGCTCAGTTCCCACTATTCCGACACACTCCGCAAATGCTACAACTTTGCTCCGATCAGAAACGGTATGAAACAGTGCTATTCTATAGAATTTTTTTAAACAAAAGTGAATATAAATTATAATAAAAAAAAGTCTTGAATATAGTCAAGTATATCATGAAATACCATGGGAAATGTAAAATCTCTTTTATGTGCATTACAAAATATGCCTAGGTGTGTATATATACAGGGGCATGTGTGAATAGGTTACACGTAACAGGAAATTATTCCGACACACTCTGACACAGTCTTGTCTCTACGATAAATCGATCATGATGGATCTTGTCGGAATGCCTGCGACAGGTCTATTCTGTCGGAAGTCTGACCGATTGTTTCGTAGTGCGTCGGAGACCAAGTCGGAATGCAGGATCCACTGCATTCCAACAGAAAACGTGATTCAGTGTCGGACCGCTTGTCGGAACGCTATCGTAGGGTGTCGCAAACATATATTGCACTCACTATTTTGTTACTATCAGCATTCCGACAAGCATTCAAACACATAATACACTTTTTTTGACGGAACGAACGAGCTTTCAGACACACTCCGACACGGATCTGACAGAAGGGCTATGTCGCAGGCCTTCCGACAAAATCGATAATGGTCTTTTCATCGTAGAAGCTTCACGTTTTGCTTCGGATATAAGGCAGGAACAATGCCATATAACGCCTATATATGTGTGTACATATGCACTTTTTTTTTTTTATATCATCAATGTTTTTTGTACATGTACTCAGGAACTGATCTACAAGAAATGTCTCTATAGCTTATTGAAATTATGCAAATTTGGATATTTAGATCTTAGCGTTTGATATATCTTTGTCTACAAAATAAAGAATTATGAAAAATACTGTTAATTGTTTCCCTGCGATGTCTGTGCGCTTCTTATGTCGTGGCGTGTGTCTGTACCGTGATCCCCTTTTTAATCCCACGTAACTCTTTCCGACACCCTGCTACAAATTCCAGCATAGTCCTTCCGATAGGCATGCGATTTAAACATTTATATCGTAGCAAAATCGTAGCACTTTCGGGGTGGGAGCCCTTCTGGAAGATTTCCGTAAACGAAGGTCCCATAAAACGTAAAAGGTCGGGCTACGGCGATCATTGTCGACAGGCCCAATGTTTCCCCACAGCCTCTTCCACCTATACGTTATCTACCGGAAGGGCGTGGTCAGTAGGTGGGGCACCTGAGGGGGGTATATTTCCCAGGGGGCACTCTGTACTCCTCCATCACCCCTGAATATGCCAGACAACGCTGGGTGGCGCTGCTAGACACAGCTTGAGGGGAGGAGCTGGATATGCAGAAAGTAGGGCGCAGTAATGTTGCTTTTCCACCTGCAAACCAAACCCCGACCGATTATGTGCACCCTGAACAAAAGTCGGCCGGTGGTCCTCCTTGAGAATTTGATTGGGATTTGTTTTCTTCTAGGTTTACCTTTGTTGGTTCCATCTAGTTTCGAAATTGTTTACAGGTTGGCTGTGGGCCGGGGTCTCAGTTAGAGCGAATAGGACATAGGGCGCTCATACAGAGACAGAGCTCACAGCGTCATCACCAATCAGAGTTCACCTATCATAGAGTCGCAGTAAGCCAACCAATCGTAGCAGGGGAGACATACATGGAATGTCGGGACAGGATTTACTTGTGGTCTCGATACCATAGAGACTGCCACATTAGCACAATACACCTTGAGAATGTGTCTGTGCTAGAAAGCGTTTACCTCAAAGTACACACTATGTCTCCAACTGACGACCGATTATTTGTTCCATAAGTATTCAATATACGTAGGACCTTACCATCCTGCAGATTAACCTTCCCTAAACTAACTTAGATATAGGTGGCATTAAGAAAAGACGATGATTTAGACGGAAATGGCCATTTTGGTAGCCTTCTTCGGTCAATTCAACCTGGTTTGACATCGTCAGTGAAAACGCCACATTAGAGAAAGAGAGAAGGATACCAAGATACACAAGAAATACCAAGAGACGTCACAAGTTTAAGTCTTAGATTATTTATGTCACACATTTTGTTGGCTCTGTAATTTCACAAGTCGAACACAAGTGACTTTTCGAAGCCAACAAAATGGGTTACTCATGGCCTTTGGTCAGGGGTAGTCATTGCCACCTCTGGTGTCCCCCTCTACCGCGCCTCCCGGGTGCCCCTCCTGCCCCCTTGCGGCTTTCTCACCTACCACGCAGTCACGTGGTACACCCCGGTCCAGACCCCGGTCTCCCTTCTACTCAGACCTCCTTACAGTACACACGTACTCCACACTTTTCTCGTCATTCTTGGCCTGTGCGCCCAGCCTTTGTACTCCAGGAGTCAAAAGGCCCGCACTCCAACATACCATACGAGAATCAGGGATAACGAGTAGAAAGATGCCGAAAACGAGAGCAACCCCTGAAGCCGGACCGTCCAATGCCCCCGAGGCTGAAGGCGGGTCGGAGACTACGGTTAAGGAATCCACGACCCAAGGGAACGCCGAACACGTGGCTTCGGTATCAGACAACGGTTCGTCTGTAAAGACGTCAAGGATCGTGGCACTCGAGGCGAATGTCAAGTCCATCCTCACGGCTATCACCAAGATGTCTCGCGAACAGTCACCGTCCCGGGCATCGAGACCGCCAACGGTACAGTCAGCGGCGGAAGATAGGACGAGGGACTGGGCCAACGACCAGGCGTCACGGCTACCACCACCACGGCAACTGCGAGACCGCTACGTATCTGATGACTACATTCAGAGGGAGATCGAACCGGCCAGTAAGCTTACCACTGACTTGAATACAAACCTTTTGATCTCTAAATCGTATATGTACGTTGACCGTGAGGGTGTATATACCATAGCGCAGAAACTCGAGGTCCAGAGCGCTCTGGGCCCACTAGAGTACATCGGGGCATTCCTCACCATGATGGAGGACCACCGGGCCGTGCGTGAGGAGGACCGCCGGGACCTGTATCGCCACCTCACACAGGTCAGCACCGATGCGCAGACACAGCCGTGGGCCGCGGTACGGAGGTGGTCAAACTATGTCTTTGATCAGGTGGAAGCCGGACGCCTGTATTGGTCTGACCACTTCAGAATACAGGACGAACATGTGCGTCTCGCCATGACGGCCACGACGGCGACCACGAACGGCCAAGATGTCAACAAGTCCGGGGGACGTGAGCTCCTGTGCCGGGCATTCAACTCTGAGAGGGGGTGCCGCCAACGCAACGGTCACCAGGACGGGAGTATTAAGTGGCTTCATGTTTGCTCATTTTGCGACTCCGTAGGCCGGATGTGCACGCACTCCATCCACGCGTGTAACAGGAAGCTGTCCTACGGAGTCGGTTACGAGAGTGCTGTACCCACACCGACCGCGGCCCCACGCCGAGCAATCCCAGCCGGACACACAGTGTGGCTGACTCATGTACTCCCACAACAAGGTTAAAAAAACGCACCCGCCGTGGCCCAGGAGTAGGCACGGCGCGAAACACCCCCCCTGCACTCGGTACGGATGCACTCCTGGTCAGGGGGCCGACAAAGCCCAGCGAGTGCAACATGTGTGACGCAACACCTCCGGGCCACGTGACAACAACACCGCGTGTCAAACACGTGGAGCGTGGAGGTGTTGACAGCGACCCCGGGGAACACACTCCCGCCATTGGGAGCCTTAACGGTGCGGAGGAGCAATTACCTCGGCAATTGCCCCGGGCAGGAATGGACATTGTGAATCCCCCTGACTTCACCGTAGTTAGGGAGGTGTGTGAGACCGGGGTGCCTGTCCCCAGGGTACGGACCAACCTGGCCGCCTTCGCCGGACACAGACGGGCCCACTGGCCTCAGTTCGCCGGGCCCGGGCCACCGGGACACGCCCACATCTACGGGGAGGTAAGGGATACCGGCCTACCCAACGCTTTGGGTGCACGTATTGAGCTCCCTACGGACTTAAACATTCCGGTGTGGGTCCGGTATCTCTCCGGAATGCCCGGAAAATAGGAACTTCTCGACTTCATCCGGTTCGGGTTTCCCCTTGGGTACCTCGGGCCGGTGAGCGACACACAGGAGGTATCCAACCACCCCAGTGCCACGGGATACCCGGAGCAAGTCGACAAGTTCATAAGCAAGGAACGGACACACAGCAACCTCATAGGTCCGTTCGACCACGCCCTGTTTTCTCCCTGGTGTCACGTGTCGCCGTTGATGACACGCGAGAAACGGGGGTGCTTTGACCGTCGTGTCATAACTGACATGACATACCCGAAGGACAGCAGTGTCAACACTTATATAATAAAGAACTCGGTCAGGAGCGAGAACACGGCCTGCCGACCGTTGACGGCTTCGTCGGCCGCCTGGTGGCCTCGGGGCCCGAGAGTTATATGAGCACGATTGACATTGCCAGAGCATACAAGAACTTTCGGTGCGATCCGCTGGATTGGCCGTTGCTCTGTTTCGCGTGGAGGGACGGGTACTACTGTGACACGGCGATGCCGTTTGGTGCCCGTGCCTCCTCGTATCATATGCAGTGTTTGGCTGATACCATTGTTGAGATCCTAGGACAAAAGGATGTCGACGCTGCTATGTATCTTGACGATTTAATAATCCTCTCACCCAACCGGGATAAGGCTGCATCCGATTTCGGCATCGCACGAGATCTGTTCCGTGAATTGGGCCTCCCCGAGGCCACAGACAATGCACAGCCCCCCGAACAGGTGGTCACGTGGCTCGGGATTATCATCAATCCCCCCCTGATGTCCATCACCATCCCCGAGGACAAACTGCAGGATGTCCGTGAACACGTCAGGGCAGTCGCCCGGAAGCGGTCCCTGACCAAACGCCAGCTGCAGTCGGTCCTCGGGAAAATACTTCACATCTCAAAGTGCATACGGCCGGCACGGCCGTTCGTCAGTAAGCTGTTGGAGGCCCTATGGGGGATGTCCGGCTGCTACGACCCCGTGAACTGCATCTCCGAACTCGAGGCCCTGAACACGGTGTACGCCATGAACACGTTCCTCACCGACCATGACCGTGGGACACGTGTGGAGGTGTTCTGCGATAACCTGGGAACCGTCCAGGCACTCACCAGTGGGAGGGCACGTAACTCGGTCCTCGCCGAATGTGCCCGGCAAGCCTGGATGGTTCAAGCGAGACTGCAGATTGAATTCCTCTACACGCACGTGCCGGGGGCCCTCAATACCGTGGCCGATGCACTGAGCCGAGCGCATCTGACCTCGAGGGATTACGATACTGCCGGTATGTTCATCACATACCATTCCCTTACAGAGGTCATACCATGTACGCATGCCTCGTTCATCCCAGTTTTACGTCTTCTATGCAGATCCGGCTCTACTCTCACTCCAGACGAGGGCATCTGCGCGGCAGTCCGAGGCACGTGCCCGCGGAACGGTCGCCAACCAGAAGAGCGCCGTCTCCACCTACCTCGCGTTCTGCCGCCGGATGGGAGCCGGTCCGCAGAGACCTACAGTCAGCTTCACCATGGCCTACCTCGAATACCAGCTATCACACGTGCGGTCGCACCTGCGACTGACGGGGGGCGACGTCGCGCCGACCGAGGATTTCCGGGTGAAGCGGCCATTTGAGGCCATGAAACGCAACAAGGCATACAGGCCCAACGTAAAGCCTCCGGTCCCGATGGTGGTTCTCCAGGCTTCCCTCAGGGCCCTAACGGACTCTCCCATGCACATCATTCTCCGGGCGGCCGTCCTGATCATCTACTACGCGGCGCTGCGACAGAGCGAGGTCGCGCCCCCGACGGCGGCCCCCACGATCCAGCGCGACACCTGTCACGCCAAGACGTGGTGGTCACGCCCACCAGCGTGACAATCCGTATCAAGGCTGCAAAGAACTTACAGCTGGCGGGGGAGGAGAAGACGGTCACGCTCCAGGCATCGCCGACCCCATCCTCCTGCCTGCTGGTAGCAATATGACGAATGGTGGCGGCCGCCCCCACGGCCACCCCCGAGGACCCGTTCCTCATGCTCGAGGACAGAACCACGGTCACAACGCATATGCTTACAAAGGCATGGAAGCAGCTCCTCGTGGCGGCTCAACAGGAGTCGAACTATACGTTGCACAGCCTTCGCAAGGCAGCGGCAACACAGGCATTCCAGGCTGGGATGCCTGAAATCTCCATACAACGGTACGGAGGGTGGAAGTCCAATGCCCACCGCTTGTATATCAAGGACGATAATGAGAAAGCGGTAAATCTCGCTCTCCTCAACTCCATAAACCAAAAAGACTCATAAATTCCCCCCCCCCCTCTCCCTTTATATCTGGCTTCTTGGCCTTTTTTATTATCATTTACAATTATCATTGTATTATCTATCATACAATTCAACATTGTAACGTTTATTCTATAACATACTCATAATTGACTAATTTTCTAAAGTCAATTATTCCATGTATTCTTACTTACTTCATAGTAATATTTCATTATAATATGTCATCCAGTAAGGTCGACATAAAATTTTATCTCCTACTTTACTACATAAAATTCAATAACATTTTATTTTCCCAGCTACTGCTTCTCTACTTTCATCCAGGGGTAGGGTAATGGGTTACTCATGGCCTTTGGTCAGGGGTAGTCATTGCCACCTCTGGTGTCCCCCTCTACCGCGCCTCCCGGGTGCCCCTCCTGCCCCCTCGCGGCTTTCTCACCTACCACGCAGTCACGTGGTACACCCCGATCCGGACCCCGGTCTTACTTTTACTCAGACCTCCTTACAGTACACACATACTCCACACTTTTCTCGTCCCACCCACCCTCGGCTTCTCTCCTCTCTACTACTCACGTAGGGCCTTTTTTATTATCATTTACAATTATCATTGTATTATCTATCATACAATTCAACATTGTAACTTTTATTCTATAACATACTCGTAATTGACTAATTTTCTTAAGTCAATTATTCCATGTATTCTTACTTACTTCATATTAATATTTCATTATAATATGTCGTCCAGTAAGGTCCACATAAAATTTTATCTACTACTTTACTACATAAAATTCAATAAAATTTTATTTTCCCAGCTACTGCTTCTCTACTTTCATCCAGGGGTAGGGTAATGAGTGACATAAATAAACTCAAACTCAAACGAGTGGCGTCTAGATTTTATGCCACCCCATTTCCACATCTTTTCAACATTAGATAGTAGTGAAAAAAATAACACTTTATGTCATACCCTTGACATAAAGGAACCCCATGTTAAGCCTATGGCGTTTTTTTTATTAGTGGTAGGAAAGATAGATATGTAGTGTATGCCTTATACGTGAGAGACGATTATTTTTGATATTCTAATTTTATCAATGTTTTATTAGGCCTTCATGAATTAACCACTACCAGCATTCGCCATAATTGGTGCTTTTCCTTACGGGAGTAACATGAAAAATGGTACAATAAGTACTTACAGACAAGCAAATCTTATTCACTCATTATCAATAGATTCACAATCATATCTTATGATCCTTATAACTTTATCATTGATGTATAATAGAATAATCTAATTATTGTAGAGGATTATCTCATGATCATTACAATTCATCGAATACTATGCTATAAGACATTGTTACTGAAACTCTTCTTTCACTTTTACTTTAAAAGCATCTCCACAGGGTATAATTTGTCTTTTCCTAGACAGAGTACAACAAATAAAGTTACCTTCATATATTGGAGATCTTCTATATCTTGCACATTTTTTTTCTATTTTTAGATTTATTTCTTCTGTTTGTCTTGTCCATTGATTTAATTCTTCAACAAGATTATTCCTCTTTTCACTCCTCCATTAAGATAGAGATATTCAATGACAAACTCTACGAAATTTGTATGGTCCCATTCATGATAAAACCAGATGAAAAGAGAGTACCTTTTGATAAATAATTGCAAATCATGTCGGTTATTCATGCTTTTCCATTCGTTTCATGCATCTGTCTGGCTCTATATTGGAAAATAATTTGGTAACTGTAAAAAGACGGGTACAATCTTTAAATAGCCATAGGATCAACAACCGTCGGATTAGTTCTAAATAGTTGAATGCTAATTACTCAAATACGGAGCTGAAGAGTATGATAAATCTCGTTGGATCTATGTGCACACCCAGTTAATCATACATTGACACGGATGTACATCATCCTTGGTGGAAATTTCCTTCTTGTTATTTTTCCAAGTCTGTGAGAATAGAGTAAAATGAGCGGTACCAATACACCTTTGTGTGCCGGAGCTTTTTACGGAGGCGTTAATATGAACAGCTTTAGATGAAGGCAACAGGCTCCAATGACACCTGAGATGTTATTTCGCACTAGTTGCTTCACATAAAAGCTATTGTGTCCACTATGGTCCATTGATGAACTAAAATGAAAGCTTCTCTGACATTCCCTACGCTACCTGTACATATTTTCTTACCAGGAATCGACATAAATACTTCAGTGATCCGACCTCACATTACAGGTACTCACCAGTTTGTCTTTGTTTTGTCCTAGGTTGTTCTTTTTATATAAACTCGTAGATGATTGACGTAGTCAACACGTGAGGTCCCTGAATAGATTACTATAAGATTGAATATTTAGCATAAAAATAATGAGAGTAATGTAACAAAGCGCTCGCCCGAGGTA
This sequence comes from Alentia gelatinosa, assembly GCA_950022655.1. Lineage (NCBI taxonomy): Eukaryota > Metazoa > Annelida > Polychaeta > Phyllodocida > Polynoidae > Alentia > Alentia gelatinosa. Next base: position 106,339,694 of record OX465580.1, read on the forward strand.
TCTGCACTGTCAGGCACCCCTGATAAAACAAAGAGGCAGATAAGTTGACAGTAAACCTATTAAGCTAGATAGAGCACATTCTATCTCAGTACGGAGACATACGAATCATCCCAGTCTTCTATGGAATTGCTCGACTGAAGGAATATGTAAGAGGCTTATGAAAGAAAACAACTAGTACTCATTATTTTAATGTATGGTGAAATTATATAAGTTGCAATTATATATATGTTGCATTTCCACCGGATAAGAATATTCATACTCTTTGTTCGATAGTCATCATAATCAATATTTGCTTAGCGGGCCCTACATACATTATTTTTGATTCAAAAGGAATTAGTTACTAGATCCCACCCTTTGTCTAGCCGGAATCTTCATTTTGATATACAGAAGAACCCCGCGTAAGCGGGCACCCTCCGTTCCGGGCCAAAGTATCCGCTTACGCGGGGTGTCCGCTTACGCGAGGTTAAAATAAACATCTAATAGAGGGAACCGTTCCGAGCAAAGGTGTCCGTTAACGCGGTTTGTCCGCTTACGCGGGCTGTCCGTGGTACCGGGGACACACCAAGCGAGTCAAGGTGGCGATCTCCAGAATCGCCAACACTAAATAACATATATGTGAGATATTATTTCATAGGAATATCTTTCACCTATAGTTTAGCATATCACAAGAAATATTAAGGTGAAACATGAAATAATAACTCATATATAGGCCATTTTGTGTTGGCGATTCCGGTAATCGCTGCATTACTCGCTTGGTGTGTCCCCGGCATTAGGCGGGGTTCTACTGTACTACTTATAAATTTGGTTGTTGCATGCTAGTGTATCCGACTACGCTACAGCTCAAGTATCTGACTTGCAATTCAGTTCTCTCTCAATTCAAATGGCCAGTTGCGTTACAATCGATTTGTATACGATCTTTGTTGTCCTTGCATGGAAGCAGATTTTAGCAAAACAACAGTAGCTAACAGTAGCAACTCTTTCAGTCGTTTAAACTGCTAAATAATTCCTATTTCATAATTGTTCCAAAATAAAAACATCAGGTCAGAAAGGAATGCATGAGAATAATTATCACTTTATGAAGAGTAGTCATAACGTCTCAACTAAACACAGAAGAGGTAAGTGTTCTTCTTTAGGATAAGTATAACGTCACTGACGGAGTATTGGACATTTAAACGTGAAAGCTAAAGAGAAGGACCTGCACCTTATATATTAAATGTACCTAATGATCAGCAAGCAAACACGTCGATATCAATTTTTGTTGCAAAGGATCATACAATACCCATCATAGATGACCCAATAACTGGAAACTACCAGTATTGAAATTACAATGTTGAGTACCTTGATTGTAAACGGAACCGCCACCTATTACGTCTACGTATAACATGTCTCATAGCGATGAGCTGCTTGATCGTAACTGAGGGGCATGCGAGATGATGGGAAAGCGCATTTCAGTGAGTATAAACATAGAGGACCGGCGTATGGAAAATCGTCAAGGTATATCGCGGACTGAACATTGGAATATTCTATGTCCAACTGTTAATAATGTACGACTAAAGAAGCTTTCAGACGGAATATCAAAGATATTATGAACACGTTGTCTGTTCTAAATGATTGTTTTAAAATATTGCTGTTGACAGGCTCATCGTCAAACCTCCGTTCTCTCTGACCTATATTTAACAATTACATGTTCAATGAAGGGAGCTTTAGTTGGCATGGGAAATTGCACTATACCAAATGTGATAATCAACATAATGAATACAGCATTAAAAATGAATAAAGCATATGATTAGGCAGCTCCCACTAACATTCCCGACAAAATCAACGTGCTCTGCAGCAGATACGTATTGCGGAACTTCATTATGCTACATGAGGATAGGTTACATAACATTTGTTATCTACAAACTACTTAATGCCTAAGTGTGCAATCAGTTTTTATCTTGTATATAATTTACAAATTCTTCAGGCAACTTAAACGCTCTGGAATTCTACCAAATCCATGTTTATCTATTTGTGCAGCACTGAAAGTCAAACTCTTCGCGGTTCTGTTGAATATCTAGCCTGGTCTGAAAATTCACATATTTCGGGGCGTGGCATTACTGTATAGAAAACCAGGGTACAGAAATAGTATGCCTGTTATGACCCTTGCGTCACTCCTACACTCCTCCGTATTTCATTCTGACATTTTTTCAATGTTCTTTTATGTTCCAGCATAAAAAGAATTTTTTTCATATTCATGCATGTCATTTTTTCTGCGTGTCCTCATCTCCAATTTACAATATATCATGCGTAAAGCCGACAGCCACCCACACAATGCTCCTCCTCGCCATCACAGATCAGGGAACCTGTCAGATGTCACCTTTTTCACAGCATATACTCTCGTCTATTGGCAGATCTGAGAAGCAACACCACCTGGGGTGCAGGAAGCTCTTGTTATATTCATAGGGTTACCCGTCTGCAACACCTGTTCCTGCACCAATAAAATATACAGGCGCGCATGATTCATCAGCGTCAAGATTTCTATGATTCGGTGGTACTCAGAATTTTTACCATCTTGTTTGCAAGATTAATTCAATTTCATTCGTGATCAATGATTGCAGAACACGTGTTCGGGACAGTAGAGGTATATTGGATTCAACACCAATCGAGTAGGCGTCGTATTAGAGGAAAACTATGTTCCGGTGGGAATAAGTTAAAGTTACGAGGTAAGGCTTGGAAAAATTACTGCCCAAGGCGTAGCCGCGGGTAGTAATTTTTCCTAGCCTTACCGAGTAACTTTGACTTATTTCCACTGGTACGTAGTTTCCCTATTCCTATATACCTTCAATTGTCGGCTAATATCGATAAAAACCGAATGTCTCTGAACGTCAACCTGGCAGTAAACGTCAACCTGGGCAGTAACTTCAACCTGGGCAGTAAACAAAAGTTATTCCACCGCCAGCAGCGTTAAGTAATCATAGGTTGTTCGCTCATAGGTATATATACAGGAATATCTTCTCTTACCTTATACCTTTTCAGTAATTGTACATCTCAGAACTTGAGATGGGAATACTAAGTAAAAACATAGTCATGATGCCAATACTCACATACTTATTGAGGTGTAGCCGATGAAATCGTTCAGGACGAGCTCGAAGAATGAGTTCTGCATGATTCCAACGGCCAGTTTATCTATGTGTCAACCGCAGCATACATCAGAGAGTGAACTTGTTGCCATAGTGGAATCTGCCATTTTTTAAATTTCCACCCCGATGGTGCTTCCAGCCTCTCAGTCAATCAGAATGTGTTTTCTTTTTCAAAGCACCCCATACTATGGTTCAAAGCATCCCATACTAAGGCTCAAAATTTGCCGTACTAAGGTCAAAGCCTGTGGTACTAAGGATCAAATCACACAATCTGTATATTGTTACAAAGCTATATGGAGTACTACGGATTACTATATACCCATGCCGTATTTACTGTAAATACGCACCGTTTTGACATATAACGTAAAAATACTGTACGGACCACTGTTCTGTACACTAAAATACGGACAACCTTGCCAAACATGTTTATTAACAACATATCAGTTGTTAGAAATTAAATTAATGATTTTTTTTTAAATTTTGGGTATATAGTAAATATATAACGTCCAACCATGCGTGTACAAGTCACATAACTTGATGATGATTTACAGTTTGTACGGAACTCAGCATAAATGCCTCGTTCTGTACAAACCGTAAATTACCATCTCGTTCTGTGACTTGTACAGCATGGTCAGGACGTTCTATATAAATATGTGTATTTTTAGTACACCCCCCAGCAGCGGTGAGTATTTTGCGAAATTTATATTGTAGTTGAGCTACAAGGATTTCGTTTAGATTTCATCAAACATCACAGAGACTAGGACTTAGTGCAATCATGTATATGATCATGTATTTGTTAGTCATTGTCTGCGATATTGTAGGCAGTTTAGAATTGTGTAAAGTTTAGAATATGCAGTACTTCATATGGGATTAGTAGAGTATCAAAGCCGTTACCAGATAAGCAGAGATTCCAGTTACCGGATAATGGATAGGACGCATCCTAACATAGGCTGATCATGTGCCGTCAGTGGGTGCGGTCGTGTGGGGAGCAACCAATGAGGCTCTGACACGACCTGATCCCTAACCCTGGTTGACTAGCATGGCCTGAGGCGATTGGACAATGGTGGGGAACAAAGGATGGTGAAATGAAATAAAAAGAGACACTGACTAGAGAGTTGGACAAGAGTGAAGTTTGAGTGAACTCTGGTGAAACACTACAGCAACATATTGGCAGGGTTCTACTTCACATAGACTATGTTGTCCGTGCTGCACACCTGTTGTCTCTGTACTCTCCTCTCATTTCACGCATCAGGAACCCGAGCCAGCCTCTGAGTACAGGTCTACCCTCAGATGGTTACACCTTGTGTATCCATCTGTGCACGCCTAGCCATCTACAGTTTGTGTAACATTTAGGTCAGTTGTTAATCTCGTTCCCAATTGTCATCGTTTTATCGTGTCATCACACCGTCGCACATTGTCTGATCGCGTCATCGCATGGAAAGTGTATCTAATGCTACTGGTTTTGACTAATCCTCTTGTTTAATTTTAGTTCCAAATTTATGTCCTTAGTTTAGATTTACAGCACTCAAGTCCTAGGGGATATAATCAAGCTAGTATTCCGAAATAAACCTCTGATCCACAAGTGTCATCGAGATTGTTATTGTGAAATGAGTTATTGAATGGCATTTTATTAGGACAATCCTAGAGATTACAATACATGGTATCGAAAGAGGCCCTGTATATGCTATGATGGCTACTGCACAAAATGCAGCATAGCATACATTCATCGATTCAGGTATATCAAAAACATATCACAGCGTATCACACAAACACAAAATAGAGAATAAGAGGGAAAATATGAAATATATCAAGCTCATAACAGAAGTGATAATTTCCAATACTGTAATAACCTACCCATAACATCACATAGACATAACATTCGGCCTTACCATATAAAAGTAGACCAAGCAGGCCAAGTCAGTGCCGACCGTAAAACAGCACGACCTGGACACTAGTAGGCACTGAGGACTCGGTTTATTTGCATACCAGGACGAACGGGATGCCGCTGTGTGTTTTGGTAGTGGATCCCTAAAGCCCCAAGCAGCACACAGTAACCATTCGTCACGGTGCCTCTCAGTGAGCTAGGGTGGACCGGCAGGCGGCAGCGAAGAACAGAGAAAAAGGAAAGAAGAAAGGTGAAAAATGGCAAACAGGCTAGGCTGATGAGACAGGGCGAGGCAGGGAAGCATCCCACTCCATGGGGACAATTTTATGTTGGCATGGAAACATGAAGACACCTGTGACAACGAGGACGGCAACGGAAGTAGCACCTAGATAATAGCAGAACACTACGCTCTCCTCACACAGGCTATGTTGTCGGCATCGTGTGGCTTGTAGAATGAAGGGTCCGCTTGGAGAGCATACAGGAATTGTCGCGGCGGAACACTAGACTAAGGAAGGTGCTCAATCGTTCTAGGCCATCTACCAGCTCCGGTGCCTGATTTTGCTGAGGGGACATTCCTAAGCATACTAATGGTATTGATTATTTAAAGATTCACAATTGCTGATGCTAAAACAAAGTTGAATGTCATCCAACCACATTTTATTTAACACAGTCAAATAGAATATAGTGCATACATATTTAGAATATGATCCCATCCGAGATTAGGTGAAGAACATTTTCAAGACTGATTTCAGGACTAGCCCTTGCGTCCTCTCACCCCACTTAGGTCACTCACCATACGTCCGTCTACCCTAGACCACCGCTGAATCATTACCTCCTTACCCCGGCATCCCCTTTATACTTGTCCCCACACGGCTAATCTTCGCAGCAAATCTTCATCTTCTTTTACACTGTATATACATGCACTTACTCTCTCTCGCTCTACATTCATATTCCTGTTGACACCCCATACTTTGTGCCATCATCTCCCCGAGCTCTTTTCTTTCGTACCCTCACTTCCATACGTGTGAAACAGATATTATATCAATACAAATCATAAAGGACTCGTCAAAAAGGAAAAAAACTATATGCTGTCTTTCCAAAATCACGTTCGTTATCTCTAGTAGAATATATTTACCTTAGAAGTTAGCCGTTACTAGCTTACACTAACTTCCTACTCTCTTTCCTATCTGGTGCTTTGCTCCCCTATACCCAAACACCATGGAAGATTCTCGCTATAAGCAGTAGAGGCTGTCATTACCCTACCCCCGGATGAAAGAGACAAGCAGTGGCTTGGGAGAATAAAATTTTATTTAATTTTATGCAAATATAGTAATAAAATTATGTCGACCTTACTGGACGAGCATATTAATGATAAGGTAATATGAAGGTAAGTATATGATTATTGACAGTTAGAATATAGGTCAATTATGATAAGTAAAATATGAGATACAATAAACATGATAATTGTATGAGATACAATATAGGTTATTGGATACAATATATGTTATTGTATAAGTAATAAAAAGCCCTACGTGAGTAGGAGGATATGAGATAAGGTTGTGGGTGGGTGGGACGAAAAAGTAAGTAAAGTACGTGCGTACTGTAGGGAGGTTGAAGGAGAAGTGAGGCCGGTGTACGGACCGGGCTGTACCACGTGACCGCGTGGTGGGTGAGAGAGCCGCGAGGGGGCAGGAGGGGCGCCCGGGAGGCGTGGTAGAGGGGGACACCGGAGGGGGCAATGACTCCCCCTGAGCATAGCTCATGAGAATACCATTACCCTACCCCCGGATGAAAGAGACAAGCAGTGGCTTGGGAGAATAAAATTTTATTTAATTTTATGCAAATATAGTAATAAAATTATGTCGACCTTACTGGACGAGCATATTAATGATAAGGTAATATGAAGGTAAGTATATGATAATTGACAGTTAGAATATAGGTCAATTATGATAAGTAAAATATGAGATACAATAAACATGATAATTGTATGAGATACAATATAGGTTATTGGATACAATATATGTTATTGTATAAGTAATAAAAAGCCAAAAAGGCAAAAAAGGAGAGGGGGGGTGGGAAAATGTTTTTAGTTTTTCTGAAGTGAGTTGATCAAGGCCCGATTGACGGCCTTAGCGTCATTGGCCTTGATGTAAGTCCGGTGGGCGTTGGACTTCCAACCACCGTACCGCTGAATAGAGAGCTCTGGCATACCCGCTTGGTATGCCTGAGTGGCCGCGGCCTTACGTAGGCTGTGGAGCGTGTACGTGGAAGGCTGACCGGCGGCAGTGAGTAGGGACTTCCATTCGCGTGTGAGAAGTCTTGTGGTGACTACCTCCCCGCCCGCGAGGGTAAGGAACGGGGCCTCGGGGCTGATCGTGGGGACGGCCGCGATCATAGAGGAGATGGCGCGTACCGGGCACGCCGCGACATCGGGTGACGCCTGGATCACCACCGTCTTCTCTTCCCCCGCCAGTTGCAGGTTCTTGGCTGCCTTGATCCGCACCGTTACTTCCGTCGGCGTGACCACCACATCGCGGCGCGACAGGTGTCGCGCATGGTCGAACTTGGCGGCCGACGGTGGGGCGACCTCGCTCTGCCTCAGAGCCGCGTAGTATATCAGCAGTATTGCGGCCCGTAGCACCAGGTGGGTCGGCGAGGATGTGAGGGCCGCGAGGACCGACCTGAGGACCTCCATAGGGACCGGAGGCTTGACGTTTGGGACGTATGACTTGTTGCGCCTCATCGCATCCAGGGCGCGCTTCACTCGGTAGTCCTCCGTCGGCGCGACGTCCCCTCCCGTCAGTCGCAGGTGCGACCGCACGTGGGATAGGTGATTCGCGACCGTCGCCAGGGAGGGGGCGTGGTCCGAGACGTACTCGAGGTACGCCGTGATGAAGCTGGTAGTGGGTTTCTGGGCGTCGGCCCCCATCCGGCGGCAGAACGCGAGGTATGTCGCGACGGCGCTCCGCTGGTTCGCGACCGTTCCGGGGGCACGCGCCTCGCATTGCCGCGCAGATGCCCTCGTCTGGAGTAAGAGCAGCTCCCGATCTGCAGGCGAGACGCAAAACAGGGTTATAGCAGATGTGGGTGCATGGAACGACCTCGAGGAGGGAATGGAAATTTCTGAACATCGAAGCCGTATCGTAGTCCCTCGAGGTCAGATGCGCCCGACTCAGTGCATCCGCGACGGTGTTGAGTTTGCCAGGGACGTGCGTGTAAATGAAGTCTACTTCCATTTTTGCTTGCACCATCCAGGCCTGGCGGGCACACTCGGCCAGGACGGGGTTCCTGGCACGCCCAGAGGTGAGTGCCTGGACAGTCCCCATGTTGTCGCAGTAGACTTCCACGCGAGAACCTCTGTCCCGGTCTGTGATGAACGTGCACATCGCGAACACCGTGTTTAGGGCCTCCAGCTCCGCGATGCAGCAGACCGGGTCGTTGACCGGGGATACCTGTCCGGAGTAGCAGTAGGTGCCGTCCGTACCCCCGATGCCCGAGAGACACGCGTCCACTATGATGCACTTGGTCGGGGGTCCTCGCGGGATGAGGGCGTGCCCGTTCCATCCCTCGGCGAACCGCAGGAACCACCCGAGGTCCTGTCTCATCTCGGAATTAATATTGAGATAGTATCCGGTCATCCCTCGGAGGGCCTCGAGGAGTTTACTGACGAAAGGTCGTGCCGGCCGGATACACTTTGAGACATGTAGTACCCGCCCGAGGACGGATTGCAGCTGGCGTTTCGTCAGAGACCGCTTCTGATACACCGCCCTCACGTGTTCTCGGACCTCGCGAAGCTTGCCCTCGGGGACGGTCAGAGACATCTCCGCCGCGTTGATGACGATACCGAGCCAGGTAACGACCTGACTCGGGGGCTGCGCTTTCCCGCGGGCCTCGGGGAGCCCGAGTTCCGTCAGCAGGTCTCGGGCCGTCTGGAAATCGGCCTCGGACTTCTCTCTGGTGGGCGAGAGAATGATTAGGTCGTCCAGATACATGCAGGCATCGACCCCCTTCTGGCCGAGTATAGCGACGATGGCCTCCGCTACGCACTGCATGTGGTACGAGGAGGCACGGGCACCGAACGGCATCGCCGTGTCGCAGAAGTACCCGTCCCTCCACGCGAAGCACAGGAGGGGCCAGTCCAGGGGGTCGCACCGGAAGTTTTTATACGCCCTCGCGATGTCGATCGAGCACATATAACTCCCGGGCCCCGAGGCCACCAGGCGGCCGACGAAACTGTCGACGGTCGGGAGGCCATGCTCCCTCTCCTCTCCATACACGGAATTCTTGACCACAAACCCGTTAACGCTGTCGTCCTTCGGGTAAGTCATGTCGGTGATGACCCGACGGTCGTCCGTGCCCCTTTTCTCGCGTGTCATTAACGGCGACACGTGACACCAGGGTTCAAAAGGGGGAGCCTCGTACGGCCCTAGGAGATTGTTGAACCCTCTCTCCTTCTCGATGAAACTATCTATCTGCTCAGGGTATCCCGTGGCACTGGGGTGGTTGGGCACGCCACGCGTGTCGCTGACGGGACCGGTGTACCCCAACGGGAAACCGTACCTGATAAAACCGAGCAGCTCCTCCCTCCCGGGGATGCCCGTGAGGTACCGCACCCATGCCGGTATGTGCAAGTCCGTGGGGAGGTCGATACGGGCGCCGAGCGCGTTGGGTAGGCCCGTGCGCTGTACCTCCTGGTAGATGTAGGCGTGCCCCGGCCGAGAAGCACGGCCAGTGGACCCGTCGGTGTCCGGCGAACGCCTCGGGGTCCGTACGGACCCCGGGGGAGGCAACTCCGGTCTCACATACCTTCCTCACGGCGGCGAAGTCAATATTTTCTCCGGCGCTCAGATCCTCCCGGGGCAATTGCCGAGCCAATTGCTCCCGCTCCCCGCTAACACGCCTAACCACGGGAGTGGGTTCATTGGTGGGCGTGCTCCTGTGTTTGATGACAGCCCCCACGTGCGCCGCACGTGTTGTTGTTGTCACGTGGGGTGTTGCGTCATCCTGTGTGCACTCGTTGCCCGTTGCCCCCTCTCCGAGTGCATGCATCCTTAGTGCCGGGGGTTTACGACGCGCCACGCTCACTCACGAGGCGCGTCCGGGCCGTTTTTTGACCCCTGTTGTTTCAGCGGTTGAGGATCACTCGGGCGGAGTGAGTGCCCGGCGTGAGGCATCCGGTGTGTCGGGGGAGCGGATGTTTGGTGAGCACTCTCATACCCGCCACCGTACATCAGCTTCCTGTTGCACGCGTGTATGGAGTGCGTGCACATCCGCCCCACAGAGTCACAGAACGAACACACATGAATCCACTTAACGCTTCCCTCCTGGTGTCCGTTCCGCTGGCGGCAGCCCCGCTCGGAGTTGTAGGCACGGCAGGGGAGCTCCCGCCCTCCGGTCTTGCCGCCGTCGTGGCCGTTGGTCATGGTCGTGGTCGCGGTCATAGCCAGTCGTACGCGTTCATCTTGAATGCGCACATGATCGGACCAATACATCCTCCCAGCCTCGATTTGGTCAAATACGAAATCCGACCAGCGGCGAACACCCGCCCACGGTCGAGACTGGGCATCGATCGAGACCTGCGATAGATGCCTGTACATATCCCTCCTGTGTTCGTCGGGGACTGCTCTGTGGTCCTCCATCATCACGAGGAAGGCACTGACGTATTCCATTGGTCCGAGCGTGCCTCTGACCTCGAGTCTCTGCGCGAGTGTGTACAGACCCTCGCGCTCAACATACATATACGGCTTCGATATGGTTTTAGATTGAAAGTCTGAAGGGGGCTTACCGGCCGTGCGGTCGTGGCGCATCGCCTCTCGTTCCATTTCCCGCTGAAGGTGGTCCTCCGGGAGGTACCGGTCACGCAGAGCTCTGGGTGCGGGGAGGCGTGAGGCCTGGTCCTCGGCCCACTCCCGTGTCCGATCTTCTGCCGGGGTCCGTGCATCGCGCACGGTCGGCGGGTGGTGCGAGGCCCGGCTGGGCGACCGTTGTCTGGACATCGCTGCGAGTGTCGCCATCATGGTGTCCATCTTTGCCTCCAGCGCCGTCATACGGGACGTCTTGACCGTTGATCCTCGTTCCGAGACGGATTCGATCTGGTCGTTTGGCGTCCCTTCAGACTGTGATGCAGCTGCCTCCGGCGCCCTCGAGGTGCTGGGCACGGGGGTATTCCTCGTTGTTGGTCCCATTCTCCTTTACTCGTGAAATACTTAATCGTGTAATATGGAGTGCTGGCCTATACTCGTGGAGTATGAGGCTGCGAGCACGTGGCCAAGAGAACGAAAAAGTAAGTAAAGTACGTGCGTACTGTAGGGAGGTTGAAGGAGAAGTGAGGCCGGTGTACGGACCGGGCTGTACCACGTGACCGCGTGGTGGGTGAGAGAGCCGCGAGGGGGCAGGAGGGGTGCCCGGGAGGCGCGGTAGAGGGGGACACCGGAGGGGGCAATGACTCCCCCTGAGCATAGCTCATGAGAATACAATGGAACCGTTTTTCCCTTAACACATTTTATCTATTTGTTTGCTTTCTGACACCCTGACCCTCTACCTTCGCTGGTATTGCTGTAAATTATACTTTATAGTGCCCGACTCCCTACTAAGCCCGTATTCGTATAATTATATTGTCCATCTCCCAATCTATCTCCCACTCTAAACACATTTTTTGATAGTGAAATACTAAATTTAAAAACATCCACAATATAATGAAATGTCATTGATCGTAATATCCATGGGGATACGTCAAAAACCTTTGGACATTAATCTTAATTTCTTATCAGGATTGATGTAAACGTGGAAAAATGTCACTTGTATCTTCTCCCTGCCACTGTCCCCACTGTTCCCGGGGAGTCCCTCTCCCAGATTGTATCCAGGGAGTCAGGTAGACAATCATCCACAGGGCCCGACGCTCCCCAGCGTTATCGGCACTCTCCAGCGTGCCATGCTTCGTGCACTAATGACTGCTTCCGGGGCACAGGCATCCTATTTGTTTCCCTTAATATCGCCTGTGGAAAGCTTTGTCTCCCCTATTATTACTCACCCAATTCCCACTCACACGATGACGTCATCAGCATAACACGTGGCGTATTCAGCACCGATCCACCCAGGCTTTACCTTTGTCCTGTCCATATTTCATCGTTATTTCCACCCAGCTCCTTCATGGATATGTACTATTGGGACTCTTAATACAACCCCCCCCCCCCTCCCCAACACAAAAACATACACACTTCCATTCTTTACCCGTGACACTTATTAGATCTCCGATAGATGTGAATGCTACACTCACTTGCTCCGTGAATGAATTACATTGAGTCGCATTCTCTCAGCGGCACATGGTTACCCATGTCAGGATGTGCTACATTTAGTAGAATGCAATTCCGATTCAATTCAATTTCTCCTTTGATATGCACAAAGATAGGAAAACATTATATTTGTGGAGATTCGACATGTTTGTATGAGCGTGGATACAAATGGCGCTAGATACATTTGGATATAATCAAAAATAAAGCTTGTGGTGATGTGATAATTAATTCTCAAGCATTTGCCTCGACGAAACCAGTGCACCTTGGCAGTTTCAGATCAAATGATTATGTGATGGCGTCAGTTAACCCTTTCCATACCGGTACCTGCATGGGACCGAGCTACGCCCTTAAGGACCGCTGATGGTGGCAGTTTGTCCCCCTAGAAGACTGGCACATAATGGTTAAAATCATAATTCAAGTTTGTAATTACGTAATACAATATATGATCATAGATATTTCGTTTCATTTGAATAGAAATACTAGACATTTTGTGAAGATTTCATGAATGCTGTTCATTTATTTCTTTGTATTTTGGCAGCACCAGTTGTTTTATGATGCTGCCATTTGGCAGCAGCGGTTCTCCCGCGGTGCTGCCATTTGGCAGCACCATAGAAGTACCAATGCAGCAGCAGTCGCGAAAGGGTTAAGACTTTAAACATGGTATCAACAAATCGTCTAATCCTACTGAACGGATGCATCCTATTACTTCATTCTTCTTCTGCCAGCGGCATAGGTATTTGAGACATGAGATATGGGTCACTTCATTTAACTCTTATAGCTTTAGTTGCAGGGACAGTCCCTCACCAAGATTGTCTTTATGTTTAAATGCAAGGCCTCGTAGGACCTTTCCTACAGGTACATACTCTCATTGGATAGATTAGTTAAACACCTCCCAGGGATCCGTTGAACTTGCTGTATGTTTACAGGTATAGTCTTTGAGGAGGTGATGGGTAACAGAATCCCGGTGTTAGCCCGACGTAGACTGTGGGGCCTCAACCAGGCACGGGCTAGGCGGGGGGAGAGTAGATTCGACAACTGCAGGTACGGAATTAATCCCAGAAGTGTGTTGTGGACTCTGAGTTACAGGCGTCGCAAAGGATTTAGACGTGATGGGGAAGGAGTGGCAGGGAACGATGAGTCGGGTGTGAAGAACTGTAGGACGTGCCTTGCAGGGCGGCCTTCAGCTGTGTGATGAAAAAGGAGGCGAAAGGTCCTGAGATGCCGCGGAGCGACGTTTAAGGACCGGAGATAAAGTTATGTGTCATGTGTAGAGACATTGTCTTGGTCAGGGCCTGCACGTACATGCATGCCTATATAGAGTTGATATGGCACCTTTGTTGGGCGTGCCAAAAGTCAAGGTATTGTGCAACCTGGTCGTCAGGGCAGCCACCATGATAAAAGACTGGATCGTCCTGAAGGAGGGCACCGGTTAACCTTGAAGACAGGAGGATTAAGCAATTTTAGAACAACAGTAACTATAATAATCTTGTACTCATTGGGCGTATTTCCGGCAAGCGCGATGGAAACAGCTGCCTGCGCTTCCACGATACATTCTTGGGGACATATGACTCCTCGTCAGAAGATGTGCCGACGTCGCTGTCTTAAGCGCCAGATCCAATAAGGCGACTGTGCGAATGCATCTGCGATCCATGCGACTGTGCGAATCCCATGCAATAATATTCAATATATTTAATATTGTCGCAAGGATATATTATGCGAACGTCGGCGAATGTCTGCGAACCCAAATTCGCATGGGAAATTGCTTTAAGCGCCACATCCACTAAGGCGATTTTCCATGCGAATTTGGGTTCGCAGACGTTCGCAGACGCTCGCAGACGTTCGCAGACGTTCGCAGACGTTCTCATGGACATGCGAATGCCTTGCGACAATATCTAATATATTGAATATTATCGCATGTGATTCGCACAGTCGCACGGATCGCAGACGCATTCGCTTGGTCGTCTTAGTTGATTTGGCGCTTTAGTGGATCTGGCGCTTTAGATGGTTCTCACTAGCCAAATTTGACAAGCGAAATTAGCAACGTATCTGTCGTAGGTCCTGCCAGAATATAACTCATCAGTCGAAGAAGTGGACCCTGTTTGCTGCCGTCGCACAGTTGCGGTACTACACCACATCCGTAAGATCCGCGATCTAGTCGTCCATTGGCATAAAATTGGCCACTTAAGGCGACTAGCAGGCGTTTCATGAACTTTCTTGCTTGTTTGACACAGAGTGACAAGTGTATGACATTCCCCACAAGAGATTTAAGCTGGGTCTTAATTGCAAACGTTTTACCCGTGTGCTGCGGCGTCAGTTTTTAATGAGAAATGCTCATGAGCATTCCAGGAGTGTTGATATGGAATCCGAGCCACTCCATCCCATTACATGGCACATCTCATAACAGGGCATTGCCGATTCTTCCTGGACAAAGTTCAATCCAAGCTCGTTGCTCATAGAGAAGAGTTCATAAAAGGCTCCGGAAGCGGCGGCTTTCGAGGCGGCGACCCGCAAAGTTATATGTATGCGTGAGCACTGTATATCCACGTCATTGGAGGATTCGAGACTCTGGCTGCCGAAAGGCGGTTAGCGCCATCTTGATTGCATGTTTAGTGAAGAGACACCATCAAGTCGGACTTGAACTTGGGTACTCTTTATAAAACTGCGATTGAGTATAAATAAAGGGCACCGTTGAACAAACAATCCGGTAGTGCTCCAAAGAAATGTAACGATAAAATGGATTTCAAACATATAATTGAAAAGAAAATGAAGTGTCGTGGAGTATTGTCTATTCATACGATTCTCGATGCAGTTCTATATAAATATCAAACCTATACTAGCACACCAACATGATTCTAGTGTGTGTCAATCCTGGAATCTCATTTCGTAGCAGGTCCATATGATAAACAGAACTCAGAAAAATGGATGCCTTGCACGGGAGCCAGACTAATTTCAAGGGAGCATGTGCTTTCAGCTCGCGCCCTTTGTTTCTAATCCCCCTGATTATAATGATGAAGGGTGTTTGAAATGTTTTCGGAATGATGGACTTTCAGCTGGGATTGTGGGGGATGCATCTGCAGCACATCTATCAGCTACACAGATGACACGAGAATTGGCAAGGCTTTTCTAGATTAGTTATGTTTGTGATTTATCGTCGAACTCAAGGGTGGTCATATTGTGCCATGTTTGTATGTAAGATAATAAAGGATATAATATCGGAGTTTTTGCTGTATTCAAGCCAATGAGTAACTTATAGATTAAACGTCCCTTCTCATACATATTTTAACCGAAAAATATCTCAGATTTGTTTACAGTAATACTCATAAGGTATGCTTCTTCCCTGCAGTAACACAATTCTCTAGTTAAATTAATGTGTCTTTGTGCAGGTGCATGGCAACATCAATACAACCTGCATAGCAGAATTAGCCGTCAAGTAGCGGCATAACATAATACATACACTCCATTCCCACTTTTATTCCTAACGATTCCCCGTAGACAGCTCTCCTTGGTCAATCTTTCATTTAAAAATAATTGTAAATTACCTCATGGTTTAACGGCCAGTGTTCTGTAATGCATTATCCTTTTCACTCATTGTATTTTCTTGGATTCAATTATTTACTTATTCACTGCACGGCGGCTGGCTGGGTACCTTAGAGGAAACCCATGAAAGTTTAGGAATTCATATCCCATCGAGTTTAAATTTTATAGTAATTCACTAGGTGACGCAGCGTGAATTACGTAGCGATTCAAAAGAGATGGAAAGGAGCTCTGACCCTAAAATTTAATCGGTTTCTGAATTTATCTCACCTCTCATATTGACTAATTGGCTAACATTTGTGACATACTCCCTAATTGTATAGTTTTCCTAAATATCTCATGGACGTTGGAAAACAGTTCCCAATGTTTAGTTTATGGAGAAAAAATACCAGAGGTGAGATAAAGGAACAGGTCTGTTCTTTTCAGCTGAATAACAAAGCACGTTATATACGCACACACAAAACCCAGAAAAAAACCCAACATATACAACATTCTTAGACATGACCGAAGCCTATGACAAAACATCGAATGCTACAACTATGTACACCTATACAAAAGAGGGGTAATGGAATGCACATGGATCACAATAGACAAACTTAAACTTAAACAAATGCGCAAAACAACACAAAAACGGACCAACAACAAAATCAGAAATCAAAGACAGTATCAGACAAGAGGGGTCCATGTAGTAACACAAACTCTATCCTGATGAATGAAATAAACCTGACCAGAGGACAATTGTAGTCAGAATATAAGCACAACCAACCCCAACTAGAATGTCTCATAATAACCAATAATATAACCCAAAACAAAAAACGCTCGAAATCATAAAATGAATAGCTTACAGATACAGACTCCAATTCAGAGAAGAAAAGTGTAAAACAATCCTCCACTAAATTCCAACATAGGACCACACGAATATACTCATACATTGAAACAAAAATAAAAGACCCCAAGATAATATGACTCCTACATTACTGAAAAACACAGAACAAAAAAAACAACATAACCACACTAACTAGAAATAGAACTGGAAAGCAAAAACTGTGAATTGGGTTGTCTAGGCATTTGTATATGATATTTCACTTTTCAGATTATAGTCTACGATTTAGACTTTTTTATATAAGAGTCATATATGTAGCTCTAAATTTCTGTCGTACTAGTTGGACACCCGGCCTAAATCTTCGATAAGCACACAAATTACTTTGCATGAGAGGTCAGGGCTTATTCACAGGTGGAACTCTGTAGAAAGGTGCGAACGACCGCCTTGGATCCACCCATAGGTGGATGTCACAGGTGTGAAAGTTACTGAAGGGGTAACACGCAACTGCTAAGTCACACCTGCAAGCGTACCACGGTTTTAAATTTAGACTTGAGCTCACAATTCGATTCTGTAGCGGTTTTGGTAGTCCTCAGAAGAATTCTTCAGTAGTTCTATTCACGAACTCCTTTTTACAATGAAGTAATATTTTATGAATCTTGTATGATAAAGCTCGACTAAAAGATATCGGATGAATAGTATATCATCCTTAAACCGAAGTCCACATCCATTTTCAAATGGAATATTACAACTTCACTTTGTATACCATTGTTTACTTTGCTTTGATGATACAAAGTATCTTATTTCTATTCCTCATCGAATAACATGGCATAAAATGTGTTAAGATACATTGTTTATACGAGTTAGGGAATAAAATTAGCTCGTTGTGAATGAAACGCATTTGGAAAATGTTGAGTAGTTAAAAAATGAGTCATTGTAAATGTGTAGGGACGGGCGGAAAGAAAATTGAAGAACACCATACCGTCCTTGCAGATTTCCGCTAAAAGAAGTGATAGACTGTAGCATGGACAGTGTATTCTGTGTGTTTAATGTCCCTAACTGCAGGTACCGAGAAATATGCAGTTCCTATTAAATGACTAATAATCTATCACCCGGTGAAAAGGAATTGATTGACACGAACAGTTGTGATTTTTGCTGATACACCCATAATATACTACTTTATCATCTTGGTCAAAAATACAATTTAACAATTTCAGAAAAATTCTCGTGTCTGATTTTACCTTTTCATTCAATTCATAATTAAATAAATATTCAATTATAATTGGATAAATCATCGCATTATTATGAATTCGGTCTCAATCCATACACAATGTTAGTGACTTCAAACTCTATGTACAGTTTAATCTAATCGTACATTCCGCAACTCTTTCATCTAGCCTACCTGATCAAACCAAGCTTTCCTGGGATTATGTGGAAAGGCTAAAACTATCAACCATCAACATGAAGCAGAAATTCTCAAATTGGAATCCGAGGCTGACAGTTCCCCAGGGTCTTAATAACAATCATGTCTGGGCAGATAGTACTCATAATGCGTATTCAACAAAAATAATTGTGAGATATTCAAAAACAATGAAATCATCACTCGGAGAAAACCACAATAACCTAATGTTGTTAATCATGTCTGTGCATCGTGCACGACTTTGAAGT
The DNA here is from genome assembly GCA_950022655.1 of Alentia gelatinosa. Lineage (NCBI taxonomy): Eukaryota > Metazoa > Annelida > Polychaeta > Phyllodocida > Polynoidae > Alentia > Alentia gelatinosa. The sequence continues at coordinate 106,358,012 of OX465580.1, forward strand.
CTGCTACGTGCTGAGAAGCTGAATACTAGACAGGGCCCAACCTTCACTCAGCGAATTATAAAAACAGGTTACCCTTTGTTCCCTTTGGAACATTCAGTACCGAGGCACGTGTGGATGCCACATGAGGGGCGGACATTTGAGGCTAATTGTCGTTAACTTGGGTGGTATTTAACAATTGATGACAGGCAATACGTCTTCATGATTCAACTGATACCTTGTTATTTATGATTTTTTTATAACAGGATTGGCTCTGTTATAGGTCGTCCCTGGACCGAACCATGACATGTTTTTTTTCAGGTTGCAAAGTCATTGAAACAGCAACTACCTTTGGATATTTCATGGTGTATCTGTTCGTGGGCTGATGTTTTATAAGTAAAAGGTTTCACTTATATTAACGTTTCTTTATGCAGTCATCATTCCTCGTCACAGGTACATAAATCGCAAAAGGTACGTCGAATGAATAAAAAAAGATTCATATCATTACATATTTGTATGCGATAAATTGTGATGGGCATTAAATTGTAAACGGAGTTTCCAAGACTTTAAAACTAAGGAATCTTACAGTTAGGGGCCCAGAGCATATCATATGGTAGATCTTACGTGTCATAATAAAGATTGTACTTGCTATGTGGATCAGAGGTAATTGTCCAGGGATTACCGAGATTACTTTAACTAATTCTTGCACATAATTCGAAATAATTTCTCGAAATACTTTCAGTGTAATCATAAACAAATATTGAAACTTGTGTGATCCAAAATGCAGTAGGATAATTTGCTCCGGTCGACCTTAAAGCTGATATGGAGGAATTGCACCTTGGGAATGTAAAAAATAAATAAAAGGCCCACCCCTCACACAATGCGAGAGCAGGCCTGTGCGTAGAGCAGTCAGTGCACCAGGCACACACAAGCGGCTGGCAGAGAGGGCCAATGGTCATTTCACTGTGTGAGGGGAGCACTGCACACCTCAGGTGGGGCATGGAAAACTCCTACATCATACATAACGTGGATTCACAGTGAGTGTAGCTTTATACCCTGTATGAGGAGCAGGTTTACATCGATACGTACAAAGACACAGATACATACATATATACGCTCACACAGACAAAGATAGAGAGATACACATACAAATACAAAGATTCGTTACCATGTAAACGTAATGTATTCATTACCAGGTTTCCTTGTTGTGGTCATTGCACTGCTGGTATTGCTTACATAGTAGGTAATGAAAGCTGTGTGTGCACTCTCCTCCGAGTCTCTGACCTTATATACCTGTATCCAGGTCTAAAACATATGACCCTTTGTCAGGACAGGCTATACTGGTTCCTATAAGGTTTGCATAGTACTCATAAGTGGCTCTGTCGCACAGGTCACCAGTGTTCCGGAGGTCAGGTGGGTGGGTGGCTGCAGTGCCCCACGTCACCCCCAGTCAATGAATAAACTTGGTAGCCCCCCTCTGCGCACGCACACGGGCGTGGTGGGTGGGGCTTAGGCCCGGTGTCCACCTACTACGATATGGCTCCGATATGCCTTACGATGCACCTGCCGATACAAAATCAAAATCGCATCGGGAGGTCACCTCATATCGGGGCAGTTGACCATGTCTCTGCGATGAGGCACCGATGAAAAATGGGGGTCTACGATTTCGTTCCGATGAAAAACGTGTATCGTGGGGTGTCTACGACATTTCAACATGTTGAAATGTCGGTGGGTAATTGTGAGCATCACAGAGTATTCTGAGAAAATCAGTGTTACGTGTGGACCACTGATCAGAAATTTTGGAATTCGATAGGAGATACATATTCCCGTATGCCCTGAAAATTCAGTGATTTTTGATTAGGTTTAAATGTCTCAAATCAATAGTTTCTTAGTATGACTTGGAACAGAGCTTTTAGTGCATGAACAAAAATAAATTATTGTTCTGTGTCTCCTGGGAAACATTATCGATGCGATATTTCTTGAATTATAGTGTATCATATATCTAAAAACGAAGATAACACTTCAAGATAGGCATTTGTGCGCTTGTAAAATCGTGGGGCATATGGGGACCATGGTCACCTTTTTCTTCCTGTCAATCCCTTACGATGCGTGGTGAAGCGGCATGTCTAGACCATTGTCTCCGATATTGCACGTTCCCGATATGTCTCCGATATTGACTTTTTGCATCGGTGCCATATCGGAAGGTCTAAATTTCTATCGTAGTAGGTGGAAGCCAGGCCTTAATGGGTTTGTTGAATATGTTCAATTGCCTTGGATTATCTTTTAAACTTGTGTCCAGTGGTCGACAAAAATGTCATCGATATTTTGTGGTGCCCTAAAAGTCTATGAAAGCCTGTTTCCATTGGCTGACAATAATGGTACCAATTATATAGTTCATCTTTGTGGTGTCAGTGACTATATGTCGATATCAATCCGTTGACGAGCGTGAACTTTATACACTGTTTATACTTTATTTTCCAGATAAACACATAATCAATTTCCACATTAAAATTTTGAGTATCGCATACGAAATCGAGGCGTTTTTATTCTGCCAGACTCTATATATAGTAAAATCCATCGGTGGTGGCATTGCTATATGACCTATGCCCAAGTATTCCGTGAGCATACTCTGCAAGGTTCGTTTCCATTAACCCACCTGACGTCAGTATGTCAATACAACTTATCAGTGGTTCTTGACTGCATATCTGTGCTGAATAATCAACCAAGGATAAATGGGTATACCAATAGTGCCGCCGACTGTGCGTGCATCGGTCTCCAAGTATTGGTGAGGATGAGGTCTACCATATTTGCTGGGTCTATACCGATTTAATGTTCGCATTAAAACATTGCGGATCTCAAACGACATCGAAGCCTCATGATTTTGTAAGTCTGTGAGAATATCAGTAATTGATGGGCTTATTACTTTACACCTATGGCCGAACATGTATGAAATACTGCCCGCTGCTGGGGGTGTAGTATAAATAATGTTCGCGCCCGCTGTGGCAGCGGGCCGTAGTGAATAGCAGTGGCTTTTTGTGGAGCAGAAAAGTTAATAAAACAGATTTGCAACGAGTGTGAGGTATATAGTAATAAGAAAACGTAGTGACTGATCCCATACGGTGTCCGTTCTCGGTCATTTGATGAAAAAATACGGCCCTCTAGCCTGCGGCATCGGGCCGTATTTTTTTCATCAAATGACCTCGAACGGCCACCTGTACGGGCTCAGTAACCACGTTTTCTCATATTACGCAACCAATCGAAAATTATCTCTGGAGTCGGTATATTCCAACAAAACCTTGATGGTTTCAGAATAATAGGGCAATGGAAACGGTTTCATCGTCCACATTTGCACTATAACGTTTAATTCTAAATACGGTAATATGAATCGTCATGATTTCTTTACGATAGGTACTCAATCTAATAAAGTTTCCGAGACACGTCTGATAGAGTTCTTGTTAAATGCATTTCAGTCAATTCCTGTTTGCATCAATTTGCCTCAAACGATTTTTTTAATCATGTTCTTATTTCAGCAGTGCCAGTCCTCAGGACGTTCTCCTCGTATTTTATTGTCTTCGATATTAAGGGCGCCATTGCACCCGACATGTGAATTTTCTTCAAATATTTGATACCAAACAGAATTGTAGACGCTTTTTGGCCGACTCGATGATCAGAAACCTTCGAAGTCCTCAACTACTGTATTTTTTGCCATCGCTTACATTTAAAGGCCATTTGGTGCGAGTACGAATGTGTGCTACGAATGTTAAACTTGATAATTGATATAACTCGGGTTTTTGTTGGGAGAAAATTGTTTTTCTATTTGGCATTGATTTTTCAGGCCATCTTTAAACTTGATCATTTGAACCTATACAATGATAAAAAATGAAATGTCAAGACGTTTTTTACAACGCCAAATCGAAGTTTGCATTTGAAGGAGAGGCTGTGTAGGAGAAATGGGACAGGGTTTACGATTCTCTCTAGTAGCGACGCACACCGATGACCTCTACGACGCCCACTGATGCAAACACTGCTATAAGGCCTGCAACCCTCCAATGCCGACGCAGAATTCGGACCTAACACCCAAGGCCCAGCCCCCACCTACGGCGATGGTCTACGACGTACTTCCCGATGGCTACAACTTGAAATGCTCAAATCGTAGCCTATCGGGAGGTCCCGGATAGTTTAAAATCGTGGACATTTTTTTTAAATCGTAGAGCGTAGATACGCCTTGGGAGGACCAAAAACATAAACACTGGTCACGATTCAATGTATATGTATCAATGTAGATGTCAGGCTGAGTTTGAATATTGTTCGATGGTAGTAAGACAAGTACAACTCAACTGCTGCCCAATTTGGTTTCATATAGGCTTTATTTCGAACAATAAACAACGTTTCGTCGCTCAGTGGCCTTTTTCAAAAATACTATAATTTTGGAAATATGGATTGAATCTGGATAATCTTATAGAGGTATTTACAACATATCAAGCTGTTATTTTTCAGATACTAATACAATCAAATTGAAAAAATATGACTATGATAGAATCATGATTCTGGTATAAAATTAATTTTCAGACCATTAACCTTAATCAAATAATATCATATTTACACCAGTCATATATCTATATGTGGTCTACTTAAGTCCAAAATTTCATCCATCAAGTATTTCATCCGCAAGAGATATTTATTCCATTAAATCCGCTACAATAAACAACGACGGGCTACGAAAATTCCAACATGTTGGATTTTATCGGGAGCTCTACGATTGGCATTTCCAATCGTAGCCTATCGTGAGGTATCGTAGAATCAATCGCAGAAACCTGTCCAACTTCCCACGACTTTTGCAGACCTCATGATGGAATCGATAAGGTGACGGAAAGGAAATCGTAAGGCATATCGGGACCAGAATTGTGGTAGGTGGGGGCAGAACATTACACCCATTCAATTCAATGCAATTGTGTGTCGTTGAGCACGTCAAAAGGCGCTTCCGTGTGCTTCGGATACCCGCTGGATTCAGCCCTGAAAGACAAATGCGGGTAGGTATTTACAGTGCCCTCTGTATTTGTAGTCAGAAACAAATTGTAAACAGATGCTATCATCTGATTTCATGAAAATACTGCAGTTTTCCATAGACATCAATACCTAAACATTTAGCTTCTCCAGATGGCCTTCCCATAAAAGTTAGCATGGTGACATAGTATCTTTTAGCATTTCTCATTTGTATATGTTTCCAACTATCAGAATCCAGAATTATTTGAAGATAGAACCTGAGTCTCATCTAGCCACGAAGTCAAAATATTGCAGTTTCCAATAGACACCAATAGCACTTATCTTTTCAGATGGCCTTCCCATAGAAGTGAACATGGTCACATGCCTCTTTTGCATTTTCTTTTGCTGATATAGTATCCAGAGTAATTTGCAAAAATCAATAGAATTTAGAAATCACCTAATTACCAGCATTTGTATTTTATAAAGAGGGAAGTGTGTTGGATGCATCTCAGAGTGTGTCATGGGCGGGCTCGGACCTCCGGATTTACAACTGCAATAAACCCAACGTTCCCTTCCAACACAAAACATTACAAGTGTTGAAGGCCTGTCGTAACACGTTTTGGCGTGTTTCGAGAGCTCAGTGGATGCGAGCCTTTGCTAATGTACCCTACGATGCACCGCAATGCACTCCAGATACAGCTATATTTTATTTCATTATTTCTAAGCAGAAATAGAATAATTTCGAGGACAGTGTATTTGATTACGTGATAAAGCGGCGGATTTAAGAGCTCAGGTGACAATGTGCTCGTCCTCTAACGTTATACAGGGACACTATTGCCCGTCCTTATACTGATGCTGCCCAGCCACAGTAACCCGTCCTTAAAGGAATGATTTAGAATGAGAAGTTAAGGAGATATACAAGACCAGCATAGGGTAGACAGCAATAGGGTGGACGTACCCACCACGAATCAAGTAGGTAGGGCCTAGGTTAGAAGGTGAACCGATGGGGCCTGGCGTCCACCCAACACGATAAAGATTTTGACGTGCCGAACGGGCTCCAACATAAAAAGTCAAAATCGTAAACTCAGTTGCCGCCGGGCCTTAGAATGCAATAGTCTCATGATTAAACAGTGCATGTACCTTCGATTTTAAGAGAGAATGTCTGTGCTTTTTGTAATTCAAATATATTCTAAGACGTTAAAACACTCTGTTGTGACCGGGCAATCTTCCAATCGGCGTTGTTATGGATATATATAGACTGTGTGTTACAGTGAGTAATAATATCAAGAGGCGTCACGAGTTTGAGTCTGAGTTTATTTATGCCACGCATTTTGTTGGCTCCATAATTTCACGAGTCGAAGACGAGTGACATTATGGAGCCAACAAAATGAGTGGCATAAATAAGCTCAAACTCAAACGAGTGGTGTCTAGAATTTATCCTACCCCGTTTCCATATTTTTTCAGTATCAGAAAGTAGTGGCATAAACAACACTTTATGTAAGTACCCGTGACATAAACAAACCCCATGTTAAGCCTATGGGGTTTTTTTATGGGGTAGGATAACGATATTTAGTATACTCATCCACACTCGCGTGTAAATCAGACCTCGCGCAACTCATGAGGTCGACAACCAGCTCATTACACACAGTTGATGCAGACTAGAGACTAGAGGTTTTGTCCCAGTAGCGTGATAGCAGTAGTGAGGGGGCACTAATGTAAAACAAAACATGTATGAAAAAGATACGCGCCGACACTGGCCCGATTGCAATGTCATCTGCTGTTTGCTGTTTTACGGTCAGTGTCAGGACAGGTAGAGATGCCCGGGGTGAAAGGTGACAACAGACATATCAACAGCACAAGTCAGGAGAGGATGAGGGGGAAAAGCTAATATCATCAAACCTTGCAGCGTTGGTGACATCTTCAAACGGCGGTTTATCATCATTGATCACGACGTGGGCCCAGTCCACCGACCCCACACTGTCAACGTGGGACGCCAGAGGGCAGTGTAACCGATGATCAGGTCACGAGGAACCAGGTTGGGCGATTGAATTACGACCCCCTCCCCAATAAGTGACACGGACCGATCCCCCACGACCCCTGCTCCCATCTGCATGTCGCCTCGAATGCCTGACATCCACCGCTGCCACACTTTATGACCTCCACACCTCCGACCCCGAACAGCTCAAGCAACAGGCCCTTTCATTGGTTTAGATGACCCTGGGCGTCCTCCAGCAGGTCAGCCGCTGGTTTCGCAGCAATCTGCGGACTTGACAGCGAATTGGCGCGGGAAGAAGCGCAATGTGTGTGATATAGCATGGATGACTTATCGGGGGAATCTATCAGCCTCTCCTTCCTCCATCTCCCATCTAACTTTCTGGGTCGATCTCTATGGCCAGGCTGGGTTTCACGCTGCTCCCACTTCATCAGTTGATATCGATGTTCTCTGGAGGCTCATAAGGCCAACATCTTGCTGGGATTCTCTAGTGAACACGTTGTACCTTGGTTAGTATCGACTGCTAGGTAATCCCACTTGAGTGGAGGAGTCCCTCGAGACTCGCTCCCTCCTTAATGTCCTGGTCTCACAGGAGACCCTCAGGTACAAGCGGTAGAAGTACACCACTCCATGTAGTGATGCCGGTGGAGGAGGCGTCAGGACTCTTAAGGGGGTGTTCCACTGGACGGACGGTAGCCGATTCCGTAGCCAGACAATCGCCGATTATTATCGGATGCCCTAGAATTTCTCAAATTTTTGAAAATGGTCATTTATTAAACTATTATTATCAGAATTAAATGAATTACAATACGTGAGCTTCCTCTTAAGGGTCCAGGAACAATTGATCGGGTGAGAAATCGGCCTGGTGGATTCAACCCTTAAAGGAAGATTCATAGGTGGTTGACACAAGTATCGGGGTCAGTTGGAAACTAATAGATTGGTAAGATACCTCAAGTGTTGACCTATAAGTGTGTAAATGAAGGAATAGGTAATTATTTGATAATTGATGTTAATTTACACCTTGAAGTTGCCTCAGATAAGTGATCAACCAGTAAACTGTCATATGAACTCAGGATGTGACACCTATATAATGATATGCACAAACGACCGTACCTGCCCTTCCTCTAAGGACGTCTTTACACTGAGCCTCTAAGTAACAAATAAAAATCACCATCTCACCACAAGAAATCATTCAAGCCATGTCTCGCAAGCAGCTGATCTCCACGCAGAAAACAATAGAGGGCAATCTCAAAGCTGATTAATGCACACATTGAGCAGTTAGCAGCCGAAAACAATGAGGTGCATTATGAAAAAGACGGCGACAGGTGGGAAACTGTGCGTCACAAGGTGGTAATTAACAAAGTTGCTAATGAAGTCAGTTATCTAGACTCAAAGCTAGAGAGGATTGAAGGGGGCTGTTCATACTCATAAATGACAGGACGATTTGGGGAGAGCAAACTGCAGAGAACACGCTGCCCGCGGCTCAGCCCCTGGCACAGGTGTACCGCTAGCCACTGATCCATGAGATAGGAGAGGGGGGACAGAGACAAGTAACTCCAGTATACTACCGGGCCTATCTTGGTATGTCAATGCGCCAGGGCACTTTTAACAAGTTTAGGTCCTAGCGGAAGAATCCTCCTAGGACCAGACTAGCAATCCAAAACACATCTTAGGACGAAAGACCTTTCCCATTTAACGAATGGTGCCCCCTGTAGGGTGTGAAATCTTGTATAATTGTAAACCCATGGGCATGGCTCAGGGGTAATCATTGCCTCCCTGGTGTCCCCCTCTACCGCGCCTCACGGGCGCCCCTCCTGCCCCCTCGCGGCGTTCACCCACACCACGAGGTCACGTGGTACAGCCCGGTCCAGACCCCGGCCTCACTTCTTCTCCACCCGCTCTGCAGTACGCACGTACTACAAGCACCTATTTCGTTTTCTTGGCCACGTGCTCGCAGCCCAATACTCCACGAGTATAGGCCAGCACACCATACTACAATAAAGTGCGATAGAACGATAGAGGAGAGTGAACCATGCCGAACACCAGGAATACGCCCGTGCCTAGCACTTCCCAGGAACCGCAGGCGGCCGCAGGCTCCGAGGCCACGGTCAGAGGTTCGACACAGGCGTCGAACGAACACGTGGACTCCGTTTCGGAAAATGGATCGACGGTCAAGACGTCGAGAATAACGGCACTGGAGGGGAATGTCGCCTTGATACTCGAGGCGATAAAAGGACTTCAACGGGCAAAATCACCATTGAGGGCATCTCAACCGGCGACCGTTAGAGAGGCCACCGTCGCGGAGGACCGGACCAGGGACTGGGCAAACGATCAAGCATCCCGTCTCCCGGCACCCCGTCAGCTTCGCGACCGGTACCTCCCAGACGAGCTGCTACAGAAAGAACTCGACCGTGAGGGACTACGACACGACCGCACGGCCGGTAGGTTTAGTTCAGATCTTCATACCGTTAGATTACTGTCGAAACCTTATATGTATGTGGAACGCGAGGGCCTCTTCACCGTGAATCAGAGGCTCGAGGTCAGGGGCACGCTCGGTCCGATGGAGTATGTAATCGCGTTTCTGGTTATGATGGAGGACCACCGGGCCGTCCCAGAGGAGGACAGGAGGGACATGTATTGCCACCTGTCCCAGGTATCGATCGATGCCCAGACCCGGCCGTGGGCCGCAGTAAGGCGTTGGTCCCAGTACGTTTTCGACCAGGTCGAGGCCGGGAGGATTTACTGGTCCGACCATGTGCGCATACAGGACGAGCGTGTCCGTCTCGCGATGACGGCGACCACGACGGTGCACGACGGTCAAGACGCGGGCAAGGCCGGAGGACGGGAGCTGCCGTGCCGGGCATTCAACTCGGAGAGGGGCTGCCGCCAGCGGAACGGTCACCAAGATGGTGGAATTAAATGGGTGCACGTGTGCTCCTTTTGTGATTCCGTTGGCAGGATGTGCACGCACTCCATACACGCGTGCAACAGGAAGCTGTTGTACGGTGGCGGGTATGAGAGTGCTGCACCAACACCTGCACCTGCCCCACGCCGGATGCCCCAGGCCGGACACACGCTGCGCACCACCGACCTCTCAGGAGTGCAGAAACAACAACCAACGGCTTCAAAAAACGGACCGGACGCGCCCCGCGAGTGAGTTTGGCGCGTGTAACACCCCTCGCACCCGGTACGTGTGCACTCAGCGAGGTCAAGGAGTGCACGACCCATGACATAACACCCCACGTGACCACAACACCGCGTGCCGAGCACGTGGGGGACGCACACAAGCAGACAACCCCGCCCCCTCAGGAATACACTCCCGTGTATAGGGGCGACGGCGGGGATGTGGAGCAATTGGCTCGGCAATTGCCCGGGAGGACGGCAACGATAACCTACGAATTGACTTCGATGGCGTTAGGGAGTTCTGCGAGACCGGAATACCCACTCCCGGGGTCCGGACCGACCCCGGCACGTTCGCCGGACATAGGCGGGCCCACTGGCCCCACTTCTCCGCCCCCGGGCCGCCGGGACACACCGACATCTACGATCGGGTGCGGCGCACGGGAATGCCCAACGCCCTCGGGGCCCGTATCGAGATCCCCACTGACCTCAACATCCCAGTCTGGATCCGATACCTCGCGGGTATCCCCGGGAAGGAGGAACTCATGGATTTCATTAGGTTCGGGTTCCCCCTCGGGTACGCCGGACCGGTTACCGACACGCGGGGAGTGCCCAACCACCCCAGTGCCTCGGGATACCCGGACCAGATAGCGAGGTTCATTGACAAGGAGAAGGGGCATTCAAACCTCATGGGCCCGTTCGAGGACCCGCCCTTTCAGCCTTGGTGCCACGTGTCGCCGTTAATGACACGCGAGAAGAGGGGTACGTCTGATAGGCGCGTGATCACGGATATGACGTACCCCAAGGAATCCAGCGTTAACGGCTATATTGTGAAAAACTCTGTCTACGGTGAAGAGAGAGAACACGGCCTCCCGACCGTGGATGGTTTCGTCGGCCGCCTGGTGGCCTCGGGGCCGGGGAGTTATATGTCCACCATCGACATCGCACGGGCGTATTAGAACTTCCGGTGCGACCCCCTCGACTGGCCTCTGCTCTGCTTCGTGTGGGGGGAGGGGTACTACTGTGATACGGCCATGCCGTTCGGTGCCCGGGCCTCCTCCTACCACATGCAGTGCGTAGCAGATGCCATCGTCAAGATCCTCGACCGGAAGGGGGTCGATGCCGCGATGTACCTGGACGACCTCATAATCCTCTCCCCGACGGCCGACAAGGCGGCCGCCGACTTCGAGACAGCGTGGGAGCTCTTCAGGGAGCTGGGCCTCCCCGAGGCCAGGGAAAAGGCGCAGCCCCCGAGCCGGGCTGTGACGTGGCTAGGGATAGTCATAAACTCGGTGGATATGTCCCTCAGTATCCCCCGGGACAAACTACACGACGTGCGGGAGCACGTGAGGGCCATCTCAACCAAACGCTCGCTGACGAAACGCCAACTCCAGTCGGTCCTCGGTCGGGTCCTCCACGTGGCGAAGTGTATACGCCCGGCCCGACCGTTTGTCAGCAAACTGCTCGAGGCCCTCCGAGGCATGGCTGGATACTACATCAACGTCAACTCGGAGATGCAGCAGGACCTCCAGTGGTTCCTGCAGTTCGCCGAGGGATGGAACGGCCATGCCCTGATACCTCGAGGGCCTCCCACCAAATGCATCATAGTGGACGCATGCCTCAGTGGAGTAGGGGGCACGGATGGGAGATACTACTACTGCGGTAGGGTCTGCCCCGTGGAAGACCCCGTGAACTGTATCGCCGAGCTGGAGGCCCTCAATACGGTCTACGCAATGTGCACCTTCCTCACGGATCGCGACCGAGGGACTCGTGTGGAAGTGTATTGCGATAACATGGGAACAGTCCAGGCACTCAGGTCGGGGCGTGCCAGGAACCCGGTCCTCGCCGAGTGTGCCAGCCAGGCCTGGACAGTACAAGTCAGAAACCTACAGTGTCCTTCACCACGGCGTACCTAGAGTACGTCGCGGGCCACGCCCCCTCTCCCGCGACAGTCGCGAACCAGCTGTCGCACGTGCGGTCGCACCTCCGGCTGACGGGCGGCGATGTCGCGGCAACCGAGGATTTCCGGGTGAAGCGGGCACTGGATGCCATGAGACGAAACAAGGAATACCATCCCAACGTCAAGCCTCCGGTCCCGATGGACGTTTTCAGGGCGGCCCTCACGGCCCTCACTGAGGGCCGCGGTTCTAATCATCTACTTTGCCGCGCTGCGGCAAAGCGAAGTGGCTCCACCATCTACGGCAAAGTACGACCCGGCGCGACACCTGTCACGCCGAGACGTGGTCGTCACGCCCAGTCAAGCATCGATAAGGGTAAAAGCGGCGAAAAACATGCAGAGAGCGGGGGAGGAAAAGACAGTGGTGATACGAGCCTCCCCCGAACCGTCCTCCTGCCCGGTCCGGGCCATACGGACCATGCTCGCGGCCGCACCTACGGCCGACCCTACGGCTCCGTTCCTCAGCCTGGCGAACGGAGAGATTCTCACGACCAGAACCCTGTCGAGGGAATGGAAATCACTCCTCCAGGCGGCAAACCAGCCCCCCACATACACACTCCACAGCCTCCGGAAGGCTGCCGCGACGCAGGCATTCCAGGCCGGTATGCCGGAACTCGCCATCCAGCGGTATGGGGGCTGGAAGTCTAATGCCCATCGGACCTACATCAAAGACACTGATGCCTCCGCTGTGAACCATGCTTTGATTAGGTCTCTCAACAATTCTCAATATTTTCTCTCCCACCCCCCCCCCCCTCCTTATATTGGCTCTTGGCTATTTTATTTTCATATACAATTACCTACGTATTTTTCATACTACTGTATTGTATATCATATTTTATACTTATATTAATTGACCGTTATTATACATGTCAATTACCATTATGTAATATTACTTACCATTCATATCCATATTACATATTAATATGATCGTCCAGTAAGGTCGACATAATTTTTATTCATAGAATTCAATAAAATTCTTTACTCCCAGCTACTGCTTCTCTACTTTCATCCGGGGATAGGGTAATGAGTCCCCTAGGACTGAATTTGGTATTGGGCTGGGATAAAACAGGCGATAAGACCCCTATGCATGGAAGAGAGTTCCTAAGAGCTGCAGGTAGTGCCACATAGTGGGGGTTGTGGTAGCTAATTTCATCATTTTCAATTATCAATGAATCTAACTAAATATTTAAGCTATTTCCCCTCTAACACTGCTGTTTTGTATTACATACCATAAAATACATATTGCCTCTAGTTAAATTGATAAATGAGGTTGTTATTAGTTAATTTGAATCATCTAAGATGTATATATAGGTGTCCCCCATCTAGGACCCTTATGGGTATGTGGAGGACAGTTTGTAAGATGTGGGTCAAACTTGTTAAACACTTTTGGGCCCCGTTGAGTAATCTAGGGTCCTACATAAAGACCCTTTTTCTGTATGCCATAGACAGCCAGGGACGATGTTGGTCAACATTATTCAACACTTATGGAATACCTTATGGATGGGTGATACTGTCTTAGCACACAAACTTAAAAATCATCAAACGATAACCCCTGTACAAAGGTACGGACAAGTGTCTTTATGTAAGATCCTAGATTATCTCCAACGATGCCAGTAGCCGAGAAGGAAAGACGGGTGTAGATCTCACCAAACTCGTACGGGCACCTCCACTCGGCCCCGGACTGATGGCCCTCACATGGTTGTGATGCACGATATAACCGACACTCCCCTGCAGGGTGGCACACGTGCCTGCTGTCTACATCCGAAGTAGTATATTGAAATGGTTCTCTGCTCATGGCACATGCCCACCACTGAGGCTGACCAGACTGTTAGATATACCACAGGGTACCTTTCTGCAAGAATCAACATCCTGCCCCACATGAAATATGATGAATGGCAGAGGGCCCTGGAGGAATACAACGACAGCGACATTTGCATGTTTCTGCGCTACGGCTTGCCCTCCTCTTACTCGGCGGCCGAGCTACCAACCTCGACAGATCAAAATCACGCCTTCTCAAGAAACAACAAAGCCCAGATCATGAAGTTTATCGAAAAATAGAGACATACCTTAAGGCAATGCTGGGCCATTTCGATAAAGACCCCTTCCAACCCTGAACACAGGTAAGCCTGCTCCTGATGTGGCCCAAGCCTGGAGGCGGTGGCAAGCGGAGGGTGATCATGGACTTGAGTTTCCCTGAAGATGCCAAGAGGACCTTGTGAAGAGCTTGGAGCTGAGCTGGCAGAAGATAAATCCATCAAGGAATGTCACTCCTTCAAGACTCTGGCTTCCATCTATAATTAGTAGATAGGAGCTGAAAACTACTAGTTCCTCTTGAGGCGGGATGTGGGTGCATTTGCGGATACTCTATCAGTATGTCACGGAACCTGCTCCTGGGGTCCCTCTGGAAAGGACTCTGCCAAGCCATGGATAGGGTTGGGCCAGACGTGTCCCCTGTGTGCACCCTAGTCCTCCTGGGCTTTGCTACCCTGCTTCGAGAGTCTAATCTTATCTCAACAATGGGCCCCACACCGGCTGCCAACATACTTCGTCGCCACAACATCCTCGCCTCCAGAGTCAGAACGGTGTGACAGTCTCATCAACCAAGACACCTGCTGGGACCTAGTCAGTGTCAACCGTACCAAAGGCGACTGCTGCCCCAGGCACACCTGGGAGGACTACATATATATATATATATATATATATATATATATATATATATATATATATATATATATATGTCTGTTCCCTGTCTAACAATGGGATCCTGCATCCGTGGACTCAGCAAGGTTCCCCCTGCATCCGGAATTCCTCGGCTCTCAAAACCCTGGGTTTACCCATGCAGATACCTTAACTCGAAACAGCCTCCACTTGACCGGAGCCCGACAGACTGTGGCCAGGGGCTTGTACAAGGCCCAACTAATTGAGCATGGCACGTGGGCCTTAACCTCAGCCCTCTTGGCCTATGTCCCTAAGACCCCCGCCAACTATGACTGCTGTCGCCTCTTAATGGAATTCCAATACTCGTGTTTTACCTAAACTTGAAATCTTTTAGATAATGAGTAATAAATATTATTTATGGACACTTCTAGCTTGTTCATTACAGCCGGAGAACGGGTTAAATAACCCTTAAAACTGATATTTAGGTATGCTAAATTCAGGTCGATACTCAAGTTTTCTATTTACTGAAGGCCTGACACTCGAACTATACATCGAGGTTACTACTGCTCGCATTGCCAAATAGAAAAAGTGAAATTACAAACATAATGATTGAAAGGTAAATACAATAAGCATTATGGAATCGTGGAACCTTATTGGGTATGAATGAGGTTAATATTTTAAGTGGTTGATAACTTTGATTATCATGAATTAATCGGAGTTGGTGTTGTATGCTCGGGAAAGTTAAAAGTATATCTATTTCAATAATAGTCATATGATGAGAACTTGATTTGTACAGTCAAGGCTTTCTAAGTATTTTCACAATACATGCCTTAAGTTGTCTGAGATATACGGGTGATCTAATTAGAGTATATGATTTTTTTTATAACGATTGCTCTCAACAACTATGTTGCTCTCAATACAAATGTCTCACTCAGAGAAGACCTGAGGGAACATTAACCAGCTGCAGTAGTCTGTGAGATAATAAAAAGTAAAAGTAGGTCTGGGAAAGAGAGACACTTTAGAAGCTAGAAGCTACGACGTTTCATCAATACTTCGGAAACAAGAAATCTGATAAATGTGACATTAGATATGGTGATATGGGTGTATAAATATACAACGAGGATACGCCGTCTATTGTCAGTAAATATTGTCTTCATACATGGTTTCAGACCACGAAGACTGTGATATCCTTCATCTATAATAAAGTTCCTTATGTGCAGAGCTATGTGAAGTCTTACTGAGAAGGTAATACGACAATGTGCTTCCTCTGTGTTTATCAGGCTATTGTGTCATTGTGTCTGTGTCAGATTATAGGGATTCAGTGTGACTCCACCCGTCATTGGGGAGACGTGTTCGAAGTGTGCTCTCTAATTACCTGTGATATTCTCTAACAGGGTTGTCAGATTAATGAGCTTCAGCTTATATTCCGCCCACGTTTTTCTTGTGTGATTTTAAAGCCCTGAGACTTAGAGACCACATGCTGCGACAACATTATAATGATGATAAATGGTAATAGAAATATTCATAACCAAATATATAACCTCCCTTATTGTAAAATAAGATGGACCTATGATGAAAGTATATATATTCCTGATGTTAACAACAAGAATGATTATAGTGAAGGTATATTGTTGACGTTGTCTTATATTGTTGAATCCGTCAAATACACTTTTATTGAGGGAGGGGGGAGTCTATGCTTTATAGTAACATGATGAAATTACAACGGTTTGTAGATATTCTAGCTAATCTTCATGTTTACAAGAATTCCCATACGAGATATTGCATGCATTCATATGTTTCAGGTTTCATCGTCTTGCTGCCTATCAGTTATACACTGCTGATCTGCACTGTTGTAATCAGAAAGGAAGCATGCTCTACAGCTGTATAGATATAAGTTGTATAGAGCTTGTCATGTTGATACATCAGTGCTCTTAAATGCCAGATAAAATTGCATCAGATCTGCGATCACCTGGAGGCAATTGATTCTGAATAGATATCAACTAAATCTGTAATTATAATCAAAATTTACAAACACCAGATAATCTTCCTGATTTTGGTGTGTTTTAACTGGGCCCAGTGGTCATTTCCCATTGATACATGGTCACTCCGGCCCTTGTTGAAATCAGAGAAATAACATCGTGATTTGCGTCATACTCGACCTACATCTGCACTCTGTTGGTCTTTCTTCGCGGGAGCCACATACTATGGGCCTACAATGAGGGCTACAGAGATGCAAACAACCTATTGTACGCTGAAAGCCTTTCAAGATACCGCCTTTGCCTTACGGTCCAACCTGACTCATCAGGATCCTTACAGCGAACCAGCGGATGGACAATTGCCAGCTGGACCTTGTGTATAGGATCTGTCGTATTGACACAAATGACCAGCTGACTGCTGTCAGTCCTATCGACCAGAACCATTGAACTCTCAACAAACACGAGGGCTCTCAGAGTAGACCATCGTTGGCCTAGATCGCCGTGGGCAAGCTTCTGCATGGTGGGTCAGACCATCTATATGCCATATCGGTGTCTTATATGCAGAGATTGACTGCAATGTCCTCGTTGCTTTTTTCTCAAATGCATCGGTTATGGTTATTAGCAGGACCAATTCCTCATAAAGGAGTCAATGTATAGCAAATGGCAAGTATCACAGATTCTCGTTTTGCACAAGCAAAAATGAAATGCCAATAAGAAACGATTTTATCAGTTACTACACAGCATTTACCTTTAACAGAACTCTATTACTAACATGCTGACATGCTTTAAGGTCATTTTTGACGTTCAAACTGTGAAACATGTGTTATGGTTTAAATCTGATGGTAATAGGGAATGAGAATAAGATATGGTATTTTGATTGAATAGATATTAAAAGTTTCTGGCACTTCTTCCCACAATGTGCATTGGTCAACATTATTCATAGCCGCTGCTTTTAGACGTCATGTTTTATTTCGGCACGTATCCCTGCCATAGCTGACCACCTGAAAGACATTTGTCCATTTCCCATTCAAATAAGCCCAACCTCCAGCGCCCCATTTATCATGAAGTCATACCGCTCTTTCGACTGCACCAGGGCAGTTCTGCCCCCTGTCTGAGGCTCCTTGTCCAGGAGAAACGGACGGAATAATGGTTTTCAATGCAACCTTTTACAAGCACTCAACTGGAGACGCGTGTCACAGGCGAGAGTCACGAGTTTGAGTTCTGGTCAGTCGTTTCTTGACCTTGAAATGGCCAAGGTGATCCTGAGGTCAATGACACTGCCGGAAAGAAGAGGGTGCGCACGCGCGCCCATGGAAGCTTGGTTCCGGTGCGAAGTGGTGTCGGGTACTGGTGTTGTTTATGTGGATGGAACACTTAAAGGTGAGTTTTCGACATGCCAGCTGGAAACATGTACTAAATGTTCTCATGCAGGAGCCCGATAGTTGACCAGGGAGCCGTTTCACTAGTAGTGGGGTCAAAGCGAGAGGTAGGACCGCAACGGTGGCACCAACAGTGGCACCAACATTGGTATCCCAAAAATCGCGTTTCATGAGTAGTCTCGCTGTTGAGGTGGGCATTCCCTTCACTATGCCAACATAGCGAATGGAACATTTTATAAATCACTAACAAATGAATAATTTGATAATTCCAAATTATTCCTGGTGTCATTCCAGATATTTCAGTTTTATTTGACGGCCCTACATGTATTATTGACTGAGTTATGGTGCTGACACTGTAGCTCTCACTTGTAAGACATGGAAGTGATAGTTTAGGGTCGAGCAGCACAGTGGCATACCGACCGAGTAGTGCAGTGACTGCAGTTTTGGTTTGAATAGTATAATAGTTCTAACAAAGAAATTGACCATCAGAGAATTATGAAAATCGAGATGTGGGTAACGGATACATATGGAATTGCTCGGAGCATTTTTTTCTTTAATTAAATATGATATAGTATGTTTTAAAATGGTTGTTTTGATCAATACGAGAGAGTCGACCCTCTTGCCAACAGTGGCACCATAGTGGCAGGTACAGCGAGAGCCAATTTACTAATGAAACGGTCACTGCCACTGTTGGTGCCGCTCATGTCCCGAGTGCCGCTCATGCTTGACTACACCTTCTAATGAAACGCACACTGCCACTGTGGTGCCACTGTTTGAAACAACAAGACTTATAACTTCTAGTGAAACGGCCCCCTGGTTCGTATTTGACGTTGTATAGCTATTGACAACGGATTTCCATATGGTACTTATATCTTTGAAAGGTTTCATAAACTACATCCACTTACCCTGTTATTAGGGATTGATGATAATTGAAGGTTTTTATCTTGGTAATTTAAAACATTTACTAACGAAAAGGTCCTAGGGAATCTGTATTTGAAAAGGTTTGGTAAGGGATACTGATATCGGGCTCTCCAATATTCACGCATGCAATGACTGATATTTAAAACTGAACCTAAAAGCAATGGAAATGTTTCCGGAAACTCCAATACTTTCTCCAGAGTTATCATAGCAACCTGAACCCTTGGCAAAACACGTGCAATATGGCTATAGTTTTCCCACAGAGTTGGGGCCAAATGCTTCATATGTTTCATTCACTTGAGGCAGAAGTGAACGCATTTCAAAACATCTCTATAACTGTTCTCTGACGTAAGTAATTTTTCATAGTCTATTGAAATCCCTAATCATATGTACCAAGAGGCAGTTCATTACAGTTTTTACATGTATACATGGTGCATAACTCTATATTTCTCAGGCATGCTTAAATGTTCCTTAGAATACGTGTAAAACACGATTAAAATAAATCAAACTCTACGCTGATGAGCTGATGTCCTTGTTCATTCAGCGTTATAGAGTCGGAGAAGTCAATAGTTTGATGGTAGTTCCCTGAAAGATTTTTTTCTTAAATTGTAAATTGAAATTCTTTTAGAATTAAATAGATAGTGTAATAGGTTTGCGCTTTTGTTCGCCGTAGTCTAGGCTCCGCCCCAACAAACAGCGATCCCAAAATTAAAACCAGCAAATAGCCTGTCTGGGTCCACATCAATTTAACGAGGTTAACTACTTTTTGGAACAGGGTTATTGTGCTCTGGCGAGCAGAGTCCCTCGTCTCGAGTGGGCCCTGCCTTAGGATATGAGCTCGTAGGCCACATATATAATTATCCGGTCATGATATGTATATCACTTGGCGGTTCATTGTTGCCCCCTAGCGTTTACGACACACATCGATGATATCTACAGATCTCCGACTAATTTCAAATATGCACAACTCATAACCAACAATCCCAAACACCACTCCCGCCTTCTCAATTCACACACATCAAGAATTGTATTTCCCCAAATCCATCGTTTCTCTTTTTCTAATTCAACCTGCTCATTCAAACCCTGCATTAATTCACAATTTTAAAGAATTATCTCTAATGATTTTAACTCAGTAACTTTCTTGAAATGTCCATGAATGCGTTTACCCACGCTCAATTGTCACTGTCTATTTCATTCCTGTAGAGGGGTGATTTGAATGATTTAAATAATTATTCAAATCATCAGTCTATGAATGGTTGACATATTAGTATGAGGCATCTAAATAAAAACAAATTACAAATGTATACGTCGTTAACAATCTGAAAACGGAATGGGGGACTACCTACGGATGCGCTGATTGGCTAATGTATTGTTACATTTTTTGATCGACTATTAAGTATTAGTTCCCTATAATAATTCTATTGAGAAAGAATATAAGGCGTTGGATAAGATATTATTCTTGATACAATACTAAAGTCATTGTACTGACATTGTACTGTAGTAATTGAGACTAATGCAACTGTGATAGGTGTACTTCACACCTTTTCCCAAGTCTCAGACCATCCTCCTTTTTGACAAAATTCTAATGGCGAAGTGCTTTCACCAGTCTAAACTAGGAATGGCGAACTTTATTCAAATGGACGAACACATCTGGTACATGGTTTCAGACATGGCCCTGATGAACACCTACCCTATGACTCAAGTACCCTCGAATTGAAGTGTGGGACGAATATGTGATCATGCTTGCTGGCCTTCAAGTAACTAGGTTGGGTACTTAGTCGGCGACTCAACAATGGGTCCATTTGTCCCACCTAAATGCCAATGTACATTTAAGATATATTTAAAATCAGAATATCATGTAATTCTGTACCTTGCTAGGGTAATGGTCACCGACAATTGGTAACCCATGGCCGTTGGTCAGGGGTGGTCATTGCTCCCCCTGACACGCCCCCTCGCGCACCCTGCGCACTCCCCCCTGGTGTCGGTCACGTGAACCCCGCGGTCACGTGGCCCACCGCGTCTCTGACCTCCACCTCATTCTGCTCCTGTACTCCACTACGTTCACACGTATTTTCTTTTCCCTCCATTTTTGGCCTACTCTCCACGCCGTCTTCGATACTCCCCGAGTATCTGACCGTGCAGAGACAGTGTCTGAATACGGGTAAAGTTCACGTGAATTACAGGAAAGCTAGGATGGCACCACCAACGACACGCGCTCAAGCGAGCGCCTCCACGACCACGGACCAGGCCTCGGAGTCAACCGTGAGGGAGAGCGACCACGTGGACTCCGCGTCTCAGGCCGGAAGCCTCCGGTCGGCCCGCCTCGTGGCCGTAGAGACCGGACTCTCGGACATGAGTAGGAAACTCGACGCTCTAATTCAGCTGCAGACCCAACGGTCGACGGGACAAGCATCGCCCCCTACGGTTCGCTCAGTCGCCGAAGTAAGGACTCGGGACTGGGCCGAGGATCAAGCCGGCCGCGCCATGCCTCCACCCCGCCAGCTACGAGACCGCTACGCAGGGGACCCGTATATACAACGTGAGCTCGACCGTGAGGCCATCCGCCACGACAAGACGGCTGGTAAGCTGCAGTCAGATATTCATGTTACCCGTTTAATCAGTAAACCGTACATGTTTGTGGATAGGGAGGGGGTTTACACGTTGTCCCAGAAGCTGGAACTGAGGGGAACCCTGGGCCCCCTCGAGTACCTGAGTGCGTTTATCGGCTTGCTCGGGGATGACCGTGCGGTCGACCCCGTGGACCGTGAGGCCATGTTCCGGCACTTACATCAAGTGTCAATCGACGCCCAGAGCCGGCCGTGGGCCGGAGTCAGGAGATGGTCTAACCACGTGTTCGACCAGATCGAGGCCGGGAGGCTGTCGTGGTGCGATTAATCGAGGATCCAGGAGGAGCGAGTCCGACTCGCGATGACGACCGGGACCCTCACCAGCGGCACCGACACCGGGAAAGCCCGAGGACGGGAGTTGCCATGCCGGCAATTTAATTCGGAGAGGGGGTGCCGCCATAGGAGCGGTCACGATGACGGGCCCGTGAGATGGCTGCACGTGTGCTCGTATTGCGACTCCGTGGGGAGACAATGCGGGCACTCGTTACACGCGTGCAACCGGAAACTCGGTTATACAATGGGCTATGAGAACGGTCAGGCTGCACCCACACCGGCACCCCGGCGAGCACCCCAGGCCGGACACGCACCCCAGGCCGGACACACGCCCCGGGCGGTCGACCCCAGAGCGGATGTGCTCCCCCAACACGGACACGGGGCAAAAAACGGCTACGGTGCGCCCCGCGAGTGAGCGGAGCGCACCCCCACACAGTCACAACACGTGCCTCCGCCCCCGGGCCCGGGGTCGTGGGGTGCAATCCACGTGATGTAACACCAGCGGGCCCTGTGATCTCCACCACCCCCAACAGGATTTCCGGCGACCGGACGTGGGCGGGGGTCGTAAAAGGAAGCGGCCCGGTGACCACTGCGGGCCCCCACCCCCTCACGTGGAGGGGGGACCACACGGGGGGTCCACGTGACCACAACACGAAGGCCGCCGGCCCACGTGGTCGGGCCCCGAACATAAACAACAACAACGAAGGGGGCGGGACCCGCCACGTGGAGGACAGGTTCACCGCGCGGCCACCGCCAACCCACCGCGGTAGCAGGAGTGTTAGTGTTACCGCGCCGACTGAGGATCCAACTAACACTCCGGATTTCGGCGGACTAAAGGAAGTCTGCCGGACCGGAATTCCGTCGCCCGGACTCCGGACGGACCCGGAGGCCTTCATGGAGCACAGGCGGGCCGAGTGGCCCCGCTTCACCGAGGCCGGCCCCCCGGCGCACGGTCACATCTACGAGGCGGTCCGGGCCTCGGGCCTGCCCAACGCCCTGTGCACAAAGATAACCCTGCCGACGGACCTCAAACTACGGGCGTGGGAGCACTACCTGACGGGAATGGAGGGCAAGGGGGAACTCCTCGGTTTCATAAGATACGGGTTCCCCCTCGGCTACCTCGGGCCGGCCAGCGACACTCGGGACGTCCCCAACCATCCGAGCGCCACCGGATTCCCGAAGCAAGTCGGGGATTTTATCAGAAAGGAGAGTGGATTCTCAAACCTGATGGGGCCGTTCACGGAGGCTCCCTTCGAGCCGTGGTGCCACGTTTCGCCGTTGATGTCCCGGGAGAAGCGCGGGTCCGAGGCCCGCCGCGTCATAACGGATATGACCTTCCCCCGGGACCGTAGCGTCAACGCGTACGTGATGAAGAACGCGGTTTACGGAGAAGAGCGCGAGCACAGCCTCCCTACGGTCGACGGTTTCGTCACCCGCCTTGTGGCCTCGGGGCCAGGAAGCTACATGGCGACCATCGACATCTCGCGCGCCTATAAGAACTTTAGGTGCGACCCCCTCGACTGGCCTCTGCTGTGTTTCCTGTGGGACGGCGGGTATTATTGTGATACGGCCATGCCGTTCGGCACCCGCGCGTCCTCGTATCACATGCAGTGTGTGGCCGAGGCCATCGTGGGGATACTCGCCGGTAAGGGTGTCGAGGCCGCCATGTATCTGGACGACCTCATCATACTGTCGCCCTCTCTGGAGAAAGCTGCCTCGGACTTTGCCATAGCCCGAGACCTGTTCGCCGAGCTCGGCCTCCCCGAGGCCCGGGAAAAGGCGCAGGCCCCTAGTCAGACCGTGCGCTGGCTGGGCATCGACATCAATGCCGCCGAGATGTCCCTCACCATCCCCCGGGACAAGTTGGAGGACGTGCGGGAGCACGTTGGGGCGGTCGCCAGGAAGCGGTCGCTGACGAAGCGACAGCTTCAATCCGTCCTCGGCAAAATCCTGCACGTCGCGAAATGCATCCGCCCGGCGAGGCCGTTCGTCAGCAAACTACTGGAGGCCCTACGGTCGATGGACGGGTTCTACATCAACGTAAGCTCGGACATGCGGCAGGACCTCCAGTGGTTCCTACGGTTTGCCGCCGGGTGGAATGGGCACGCCCTCATTCCTCGAGGGCCGGCGACAAAGTGCATCACGGTTGATGCCTGCCTCTCGGGCGTGGGGGGCACAGACGGCCGTGCGGCCTACGCGTGCCAGGTTTGTCCCATCAATGACCCCGTGGACTGCATTTCTGAGCTCGAGGCCCTGAACACAATCTATGCTCTCCACACGTTCCTCGGGGACCGTGATCGTGGGACCAGGATCGAAGTCTTCTGTGACAACATGGGGACCGTCCAGGCACTCACGTCGGGGCGGGCACGCAACCGCGTTCTCGCCGAGTGTGCCCGACAGGCCTGGATGGTCCAGGCCAAGCTGCAAGTCGACCTGGTCTACACACACGTCCCCGGGGTCCTCAACACGGTCGCCGACGCACTCAGTAGGGCCCACCTGTCCTCGAGGGATTTTAACAATGCTGCATGCCTGATGACATATCATGATCTGTGGTCCGTGGTGCCTTGTAATCATGCTTCATTCGTGCCTGTGCTTCGCCTGTCCTGCAGATCCGGCGCTACGCTCTCTCCAACGGAAGGCATCTGCGCGGCAGGCCGAGGCACGTGCCCCAGGCACGGTCGCGAACCAGAAGAGCGCCGTGTCCACCTACCTCGCCTTCTGCCGACGGACGAGGACCGACCTGCAGGCACCGTCCGTGAGTTTCATCACGGCCTTCCTCGAGTACCTCGCGGACCACGCCCCCTCGCCGGCGACCGTGGCCAACCAGCTCTCGCACGTGAGGACACACCTACGGCTCTCGGGCGGAGACGTTACGGCTACAGAGGATGTGAGGGTCAGGAGGGCCCTCGACGCCATGAGGAGGAACAAGGCCTACACACCAAACGTCAAGCCTCCGATCCCCATGGCCGCCCTCCAGGGGATCCTCGAGCTACTGTCGGACACGCCCCTCGACCTGACCCTACGGGCCGCGTTCCTCCTCCTGTACTACGCCGCACTGCGGCAGAGCGAGGTCGCCCCCCCCTACGGCCAGGGCATTCGATCCGGTGCGACACCTCTCACGTGGGGACGTGGTCCTCACGGCAAATCACGTGGAGGTACGCATCAAGGCCGCCAAGAACCTCCAGTGCGTGGGGGAGGAAAAACACGTGAGGCTCCAATCCTCCCCGGACCCGAGGTCGTGCCCGGTGACGGCCGTGAGGAATATGCTCGCCGCGGTCCCCACGCTGATACCGACGGATCCGTTCCTGCTCAACGCTGACAGGTCGCTAATAACGACGCGGTCGCTGTCAAAGGAGTGGGAGCGGCTCAACACCACAGCAGGCCACCCCCCTAAGACCTACACTCTACACAGCCTGAGAAAGGCCGCCGCCACTCAGGCCTTCCAGGCCGGGGTCGCTGAACTCTCCATTCAACGATACGGGGGGTGGCGTTCTAATGCACACAGGGGATACATTAGGGACTCCAACGCACACGAGGTGAATGCGTCCCTCATACAGTCCCTCAACCAGTGACTCTCATCCCTCACAAACTTTTCTCCCTCCCACCTCGCCTCATTTTTATGGTCTTGGCGTTTTTTATACATCATATTGTATAACCATTATACCTCATATTGTATAACCATACTATTTGTTATACAACCATATACATAATTGACATACCATTATACCTGTCAATTACAAATATGTATATTATACGTAATTGACCTCTTTATACCTCTGTCAATTACTTTATCTACCTTATGTCATATTCATATTTACATATTAATATTCATGTCGGTATAGGTATATAAAATTAAAATAAATTTTATTATTCCCAACTATCGACTCCTTCTTTGTGTTCAGGGATAGGGGTAATGGGTAACCCATGGCCGTTGGTCAGGGGTGGTCATTGCTCCCCCTGACACGCCCCCTCGCGCACCCTGCGCACTCCCCCCTGGTGTCGGTCACGTGAACCCCGCGGTCACGTGGCCCACCGCGTCTCTGACCTCCACCTCATTCTGCTCCTGTACTCCACTACGTTCACACGTATTTTCTTTTCCCACCCACCCTCACCTCTTTCTTATCTCCTACTCCGTAGGGCGTTTTTTATACATCATATTGTATAACCATTATACCTCATATTGTATAACCATACTATTTGTTATACAACCATATACATAATTGACATACCATTATACCTGTCAATTACAAATATGTATATTATACGTAATTGACCTCTTTATACCTCTGTCAATTACTTTATCTACCTTATGTCATATTCATATTTACATATTAATATTCATGTCGGTATAGGTATATAAAATTAAAATAAATTTTATTATTCCCAACTATCGACTCCTTCTTTGTGTTCAGGGATAGGGGTAATGGCAGGGGAAATACTTGTCTCAAAGAAATGAGACCCTACAACCCAAACGGGAAAATTGTGTTCCAGTAGAGAATCTCAGCAAGATTTGTGTCAGACAAATAGCCTATGAATGCCACCATGTGAATCTCACTTTAAGTAGATATCGATAGAGTCACTCATGGCACTATTACATAGCGATTGGCTGCTGAGGTCTCTCTACTGAGTAAAAAGCAATGACAGCGCGATAAAATAGGTGAACTGCTATTCAACACCTAGTTTTCCAACACAAACAATTTTAAGAAATAAGACAACCTTCTTTGAGCAAATGTGTTACCAGAGAGAACCCTGTTATCGATGGAGTAGTGTATAGTCGGACGTACCTCATCCACATCCCTCCTGAACACCATTACCCTCACCAGGGTGTTTACCACCCATCCGGCAGGGGTGCCCTGAGGCTATAGGGACCTGATCGCTGCAATTCCGCACAAAATGCAAATCAAATTGTCACGCTTATCGGATTCTCGAACAGGAGGAAGTGCGACTGTCCTGAACTGGCATGACTGTAGCCTTCCGGCAGGTGTGACACCCACCGAGCAGACAATACCACAGGGTAGTAGTCGGCTCCGGAAATCCAGTTTTATGTGGGAACCGGAAGGCATCTATTTTTATGAAACTCAGAGTAGGAGGCGAGGGAGGGAAAGTACACTTCCTGAATAGTGTAAACCACTATTGGGTCAGCAATGATGCTGTTTTATAGGTGACACACCAGTTTCTGTTTAGCCTGTGATAGTCCAAGAATGGGCGAAGAACGTTGTTATTAAAGAATAAAGTTCGTTTTTATGAACGTCACGCCTTATGTACTGTTCGGATAAAAAAAGTCTGTATGATTAAAATCAAAGTCCGTCTTGAAATATTTGTAGCAATATGAGCTAATCATACTTTTTAACAGCTTAATTTTTTTCGTTAATCTTTAGTTGTAGTTCTCTCTCAGAAAACAGGTAGCATTAGTTACATTATGAGCCGGAGGTGAAATATGAGCCCCAATTTAATGGAGAAAGATACGATTGAATTGAATCTTTTTATTAGCGGTCTGTTAATGCACCTTAATTCAGGTCTCACAAGTGATTCACTTTCATTTCAATGCAATTTTCTAAGACGATTATTGAAATTTCAAAAGGTATAGAGATGTACATAGTTAATTCTCACCATATTGTAAAGATTAGGAGTATGCTATGCATAGCGATATGCATGTATACACTCATACATTAAAAAACGACCAAACTTGTACAAGGCTCGATCCTTGGGCCTTTTTTCTTCTTGGTGTATATAAATGACCTGTATCATGCGATTGGAAGAGAAAACATGTATTTGTATGCCGATGATACCGTGTTGTTCACTCAAGGCAAAGTCGATGAAACTGGGTAAGGTTAACAAATGGTGCAAAGAAAATAAGTTAACAATAAATATAAGTAAGTCAAAATATATGTTTTTCGGCACTAAACCTCGCCTAAAGAAAGTGGATCCGAAAAATGTTAATATAGATGGTATCAATCTGGAACGGGTTTTTCACTTTAAATATCTTGGTTATACTCTTGATCCCAGCCTCTCTTTCCAGAAACACCTGGATCAGACACTCCAAATAGTAGTACACAAAATCTATTTGTTAAGCAAAATAAGAAGGTTTATTGATGAACATACATCACTTTGCATAGTAAAATCACTAATAATGCCTTATATTGATTATGGGGACTTATTTTATGGTAAGGGATTAACATCAAAATTGAAGAAACTACAGGCATTTCATACTAAGGCACTGAAAATTGCATGTCATCTCCCTGAGGATACAAACAGTATGGCAGTACATAAAAAGTCAAAAATGTCTTTTCTTCAAGCCAGGAGGGACATGCACATTCTAAATTATATGTTTAAAAAGAAGGGTGACTTGAGACTGATTGTTGATACGAAGCGCGATACAAGAAGTACTGAGGCAATTGTATTTAAGACGGAGCGCCCAAGGGTTGAGTTGTATAAGCAAAGCGTATTATACAGAGGGTCTATCTTATGAAATTCACTAGCACCCAGATTTAGAAATATTGAATTGTATGACAAATTTAAACAAGATATGAAAAAGAAATCAATCAAGGAACTGCTGACTGGATAACACTCCCTTTCTTCCTCCTATATTGCTTCTTTAACTATGTTGATGATTGTTTCGAGTATTATTTTTGGAATCCAATGTACTAGTCCTGCAGAAATGTGATATTGTTATTTATAATGTGATAGGTGACTCGCGCCAATATTTTTTCTTTGGAAAGGTAAACTATACCGTGATATATGTACGATGTCAATAACGGAAAGTTATTGACGAAATTAGCTGGAGTTAATGGCTTTATATTTAGTTTATGTATATATTTTGTAATGGTAACTACAGCTATGATGGATGATGATAAAACCCAGACAACGATACTGTAAGGGTGATTCATACCGGCCTTAGGGCTGAAAACTCTTACAGTCTAAATAAAACAAATAAAAAAAAAATATATGGTCGATTCTCACGAAAGCGGTGCAATTCATGCAAAAATCAAAAATGCTTATTTTTTTTGTAAATTTAGTATCCATGAGAAAAGATTTTATCCTAGATAATGGTGCTTAACAAGGCGGTTCTTCCGATATATAAATTTCCAGCATCTGGGTTGGTTTAATATGCATAGTATAGGAGAGAAAATAATAGCAATTGTGTCATTCTACGAAACGACCAACATTAAACACTCAGAAAATGTTTATAAAAATATAATTCAAGTTCTATATTTGTATATATTCAGAGTTCAGACTCTATACTACAGAACAGGGTACACACCAAATGATTTTCTCTTACCCTCTAAACCTGAAAACAAAAAGAGTCCAGCTCCTCCAACCATGGTATTATGTGTCATTCTACGAAACGACATATTAAAAGGCCTATAGTATTTTTATTTCTGGACATTAGTGAGAGAAAAACTATTCATACATTTGAAGCAATGTCTTCTTTAATAAAAATTCCATTACGAAGTAGCAGACTTGTAGATTACCTATTTATGAGGTGTAAACCAACTACAAAACGTTTATGTCATTCTACGAAACGGCCTGTCATTCTACGAAACGTCCACCCAACTTGTTGTTTTGAGGGAGGGGCTGGAATTTTTCACAAGATATTAAGTTCTGAACATGATGTCTTGTTTATGTAGATTGTGAAAAGGGTACTAACTTTCACTTTTCTTTGTAAAATAGGCACTAACAGAGATAGTGTGTTCTGACAGACAGAATAAGAGTCAAAAAGTATGATTTACTGCTATCATTTCTAGGAGAAAACGCTTCGATTCAATAAGAGAAGATTAGTAGTTTCTTTATATTAAAATGTTTACACACACTGCTAAACTAGGTGACTTACATAGCTGTAAACCTGTTAAAAAATGTTCATGTCATTCTACGAAACGACCTGTCATTCTACGAAACGCCCCCCATAACTTGTCACTTTGAGGTCAGGGATTCATTTTTTTTTTAAATATTAGGTTCTAACAAATGGTAAAATAGACACTAACAGAGTACATTTGGAACAAGAGTCAAAAAATTAAATTTATAAATTATAAAGCACAAAGATTTTCCATAATAGAAGCAAAGTTAGTGATAAGCTATGAAATGAATAAACAAAGGAAAAACTAAATTATTTCCTGTGTAGTGTATAATGTATTAAAAGGTGACCGATACAGACTGCCAATACTGACTGACTAAAACATAAATACTGGCTGACCAATACTGACTCACTAATCTTGACTGATACTGAGCATCACAGACCAATACTGACTGAGGAATATTGACTGGCTAATACTGACAGACACATAACGACTGGCCGACAATGACTGACCTAATATTGACTGACGGAAACTGACTAACCAATACTGTCTCAACTGACTCACAATGACTGACCAATACTTACTGACTAATACAGACAAGTGAATACTCACTGACCAATCCTGACTGACCGATTCCAACTACCAATACTCACTCACACTGACCAATACTAATTAACCAATCTCCACTGACTCATACAGACAGACCAAAATCAAATAACCAATACTGGTACTGACTGACCAATACCAACTGACTGAACATAGCTGTCTGATTCTGACTGACCCATCCTGATGGACTAATCCCAACTACAAATACAGACTGACCAATATTAACTGACCAATACTGATAGACCTGTACTTAGTAACCCTTATCTGAACCTTGAGAGGACAATACTGGCTGTTACTAATCCTACCTGACTGGTCCCAACTACCAATACTGACTCACACTGACCGACTAACACTGACTGGCCAATCTCAACTGACAAATGCTGACTTACCAATGCCAACTGACCAATACTGAATTACTGATACAGACTGACTAATACAGACTGATCAATACTGACAAATCAATACCAACTGACTGATGCCGACTGACTCACAAATACATTCTGATAAATACTGATTGACCAATACTGACTGGCTAATACTGACAGACTCATACTGACTGACAAATACTGAATGACTTAATATTGACTGAATGAAACCGACTAACCAATACTTACTTATCAATACAGACTAACTCACACTAATGACCAATATTGACCAATTAATCTAAACTAACTCATACTGACTGACCAATACCAACTGACCAAACCCAACCGACCGGTTCTGACTAACCAATACTGACTGACTAATACAAACTGATAAATACTCACTGACTAATCCTGACTGACTGATTCCATCTACCAACACTCACTCACTCTGACTGACTGATACTAACTGACCAATCTCAACTGACTCATACTGAACAATACCAACTGACAAGACCCAACTGACTAGCCAATACTGACATACTCATGCTGACTGACTGATCAATCTAAGCTGACCAATACAGACTGACCAAGACCAATATTGACTCACCGATACTGACTGAACCATATTAACTAATCAATACTGACTGAAGAATAAAGGCATACTGACTGACTGACTGACCAATTCCAACTGACTGATCCCTACGGAATAAGACCAACAGACCAATACCACCTGACCAATACTGACTGACTGGTACTAACTGGCCAATACCAACTGACTGAACCCTACTCACTAGTACCCTACTTACTAGTACCGACTAACCAATACAGACTTACTAATACCAACAGGCCTATACTGACTGACCCACACTGTCTGACAGTGCTCTCACTGTACTTAAAACACTTCAATTCACTAGTAGTTTATTGGTTGTTATTTGACAACAAAATCTATAAACATACCGCTTGACCTGGTGACATGTGTAAGCTATAAACAAGCTACATAAATTATTGTCATTCTACGAAAGTGTCTGTCATTCTACGAAACGGCCACATAACTTGTTTTGAGGAAGGGGATTCATTTTTCACAAAAGATTAAGTTCTGAACATGATGTCCTCTGTATGTAGAAACTTCTATGATGGAAAAAAGGTAGTAACCTTCACTTTCTTGGGTAAAATCAGGACTCACAGTGATAGCACCTTTAGATTGACAGGAAAAGAGTCCAAAATTAAATTTACTGCTATCATTCATAGGAAAAAGCACTTTTATTTGCTAGGAGAAGATTAGCAGTTGTTAAGTAACTAAATTTGTGCATATATAATTTGACTAGGTTACTTGTATAGCTGTAAACCAGCTACACATGTTTATGTCATTCTACGAAACGACTGTCATTCTACGAAACGACCATATAACTTCCTTCTCCAGAGGATATTATATGATTTCCTATTTTTTTTTATATTTTAGGTGGTATAAAACACTATCCTATGTACAATGATTATAGAAATTTTCCTTACAATTGCAATTTTGGTCCAGTTTTCATTAACTTTAGTTGAGCATAGGCCTAAGCTACTATGAGAAATATTAACCAGAACCTGAAAAAATATAGAAACAGCATCAGAAATACTGCTTTTCCCTTGGAATTCTTTATTCTATACAAATTCTTCAAGGAAAACACAAATGTGCTATTCTAATATATTAATTCACCTAAAAGAATAGTGCTATATAGTGTCGTTTCGTAGAATGACAGGTGATTGTGTTTTATAATTCACTTGCCTGTAACTTGGTCCCTATTTGAGATTAGTGAAAAATATTTTGATCTTAAAAGCTACAATTTGTCTACTTTTGAATAAAACATAGGGTGATAGGATATATTGAATTGGATTTTTTCATGAATTGCACCGCTTTCGTTAGAATCGACCATATATATAAAAGAGTTCAATATATTTTTCATTTAATCAGTCGCTTTTCCTCAATACAGTACACGGAAAATTAAAGAAAACAGGGCATTGATTGTAATGATGATCTGGTTTAGAAGAACTAATTTTTATTATGAAACTATTCAAGTAATCCACGGCTTTAGGTCTGCGTAATTAATACCGTATTTAAAGTGTGAGGATAAGATTGTCCCTTGCATCTATACCACCTGGAAACCTCCCATATAATATCGTACCACCTGCCTGAACCATGGAGTATTACCCAACACGTTAGCTAATTTTAGATATCCGTTAATGACTGTAGGGGCAATGGCTACTAAACACGTTCCTTTAATAGGGGTGTTTAAGAGGGACATTATTGAGAGGCGTAGAGGAGAAACGCTGCTGTGAAAGAATAGCATGACGGAAGCCATAAAAGTAGACACTTGCTGAGAATGTGGCTAATTTGCGAGACTCATAATTATAATCAAACATTAAGTCCTTCAGATGGGATAATACTTAGAAAGATATGGCTATTAAATGAAATTGTATGCTATGAATTCAAACTCTATCTGATAGGCAGCATAGTCCTGGGCGATGAGCCATTGTCCTATACCCAGGAGAGCTTTATATCCGACATGAATTCGCTCTTACTATCAGACGTCTGGATATGAACTCAAATTATAGTCCACAATTGATTTCCCGTGTGCCATTGGCTCAGTTTGTCATATCCCCCCGTGGTTTGGCCTCTGGAATTCATTGCAGGACCCACTTAATCCGAAAATGAAAGCGTATTAAGAAATTTATAGCATTTATTTAGTGGCTTGTAAGTGAGTCTTAAGTCCATTTTGCTTATTGACATTTAATGTAACTGTGCTGGATTATCTTAGATATTATTGTGTACTAAAATGATAAACATATTTGGAAATTCAGAGATCGTCTGGCCTATGTTGGGTCATTAACCGCAGCAGGGCGAACACACTCACTTATGCTCGGATATTACTACGCATTAACTACTCGGGGCATACTACCGCTTGTATCATAATCCAGTCAATATTGTGTATCTCACATCGCGCCTAATCTATTTAACCATAAATATTCAATAATCAAAATGCACATTCTATAAAAATAGATCAACACACTAAAATTTATTACAGTTCTACAACTTAATAAACGTTAACCCCAAAGTCAGCACTCTCCTCACGATTTCATAGCTTAATGATAAATGCAAATAGAAGTATTTAACAAGTCACATATTGAGGATCTACCAACCAAACTGATAAATGAAAGTATCAGGACGGTTAGTCCAATCCAGGTTATGGCCCATGCTGACTGATATTCGCATTAAAGGTGTTTCATCACTTATTGCCACTCTAGTTATATCTATCAGCTATCACTCTTAATGGTATGAAGTGCCCGCCATGCTGCATTTTCATATGCGGTTGTCCGGACTTACCCTTCTTGAGGTCAACATTAGGCTAAGCCACTGTGAACAAAGAGAGACGGCAGGCTTAGAATATTCCTGATCTCCATCATGTTTGAATAGATTGATGATAGGATATAGGATATCAAGTATGTGGAATTAAGAATAATCATTGAAAATAACGCCCAATACTGCCAAGGGAAATACACATTAGATGAAATGAATTGGAATATGTAATATTAGACATTTATAAGGAAAGTTGTAAGAAGTCTGTCAGGTTGATCGGCATTATTCACTTGGATATACATGCATGTCCTTAGCGCTTTTTAGCTCTAGCCCGGCAGTGCTTCACCAACATCACCAGGGGGCGGTGCTCCACGTTCCGTTGCCATTGCGGATCGCAGAATAGCGATCCGAGGGCCTAAACGTTGCTCCAGAAAATTAGCGGATCGCGTCAGGATCCTATGGCCGTAAAACACGGCTTTTAGCGATACCTTTATGTGCACCTATACAGCATGGCGTATCGTATTGCTGTAGGTTAAAAACGGTCTTACTTGATATTCTCAATAAGGGGAGTGTCCACCAGGCTCCCGATACGCACCGATACACGCCGATATTGACCAATACAAAATTCATGTCGTAGCACGTATCAAGGCAGTTGGTCAGGCTTCTACGATGACGCTTCTGATGCACACCGACGCGCACCGACGCGTTGCGATAAAAAAACCTGTATTGTAGAGGATCATGTATCGATTGTCGAAGCTTATCGGTTCGCGTCAGTTTGTATCGGATGCGCTTTGAACGGGAAATAATATGATATAATCGACGGAAAATTATGATTTTTCATTGAATATCATTTTGAAATATCATATAATATCGTTTTGTATCTACAGGTATCTCATAAATATGTATACATTATTCCTGGAATCACAAAGGAAATATGGTTAATTACCCTTTTTGCGTTTTGAGCATTTTCATGCATCATCCCAACACGTTACGACGCACGCCGATACACACCGATACACTACGATATGCCTCCCGATAGGCTACGATTTCGCCATTTTGTATCCGTGTGTATCGGCGTGTATGAGACCAGTATTAAGTCTGATGCCATCTGCACTAATTTACAGAACTAATGAATCTTCCCTTACCTCATTCAATATATGTCCCTGAATACAGGTGTTGCCGTTCAGCGCCGCCTAACGGCCCACTGTCTAGTTACGCGGCCGCTCGGACAAACACGGCTGAGGCCAGCCACATGCCCATAGAGCCACACAGTATCACACCTAAAGTGTGAACGGTGGTTGTGATTACAGAAGTGTTGTTTTTAGACAGATTAAATTGTTAGAGCAAACTAGGGTATTGTATCAATGAGTCTGAGCTGTCTAAACTTTATAGTTGATAATTATCTTGGTTTTAACTTGGAAAAAGATCAAGCATATTATAGCTAGGCCTGCCAATGTATTACTGTGTATGCAGTTTTCGTGTCCCTGTGTTATCTAAGGTATATCTAAAGTATCATTGAGGTGATATGCATGTATGATACATCAAATTGGAGCTGGAATACCATAGAATACGATGCAATCGCAATTATTTCTTTAGAAATAATGTGCATGGGTATTTTAAACGCATGACGCTTATGCACTGAGTGTATACAATGCTAAAGTATACGTTGCCAAGGCTTTGTTTGGCTTCAGGCACGGCGTAGCTAAGCAAATGAGTGCAACACCATCCAGTGGAAAAAGGCCTATTGTTGTCTCGCTATCACATCCTAAAAATTATAACCCTCGGTGCCTTCAACATTCCTCAAGCTGTGCCTCGAATATATGAGCAGGTCATTAAGGTTAAGATTGTCAGGATGAATATTTTGGATGTAAATGTATGACCACTTCAGCGGACAGATACCTTGGTGGCTTGCTGCAAAGATTGTCACTGTCGAACCAATTGCATGTTCTTCACTGCTTTTATCTGTGCGGTGAATTGCTTTGACCCCCTGCAAAACAGCCATGTGCTCCAAAGTAGAGTGCCATCGCTGCTGCATGGGTCTTGATGATTGGCTTTCCTGAGCACCGGGACACGCAGGACGTGTTGGCAGGTGGATGCCCTGCATTGCAAGTACAAAGGGAAATCCAAAGCTGGATTGTACATGCAAACAGGTATATATTGTATTGGATATATAAGAGCGAGGTGTAACCATACTGAGTTCATTTCGAGGTACGAGGCAGAGAGCTATGTTTGCATAGGCTTTGTGAAGATGCACCCAGCTATTTCTATTACACAGATTTAATATGTTTGGGTTTCGTGGAGATTTACATATACATTATTGGAAAGCTTAGAACTGCTAGATTCTGAAATTGATGTAAGGATAGAATGTCACCATGGCAATTAGGATTGCGAAGTTGCTGAAAAAATGGCCTATAAAGACCTTGAAATATTTAGTTTCTCCATTTACTGTCAGATCTCCATACCAAGTGAACCTGTATTTTAGGGTTCGTATGGTTGAGACATTAAAAAAAATTTTTTTTTTATAAATTTATTAACGACAATCTCTTTCACCATATGTACGGTGTTTTACAAAGTGATAGTCGCTCGACTATCTTACAACAATTTCAACTATACAGTATAATGTGGGTGGTATTCATTCAATACATATGCGTTTCTCATACTATTGTTCAATATTTCGCACTCAAAATTAAACCTTTTATACATCTTATTTATATTTATATTTATATTTTGGTCGCACGACCATATTGAGTGGAGCAATCACAGATATGAAATGACCATTGACCATATGACCAGAGAAGTTGCTGCAAAAATGACAATCAAGGGCCTTTAAATTTAGTGTCTAGAGTTATTATCAGATTCCGAAGTTAATACCTCTTCTTTAGCGTTGTTCAAACTAAGTCGTTTAGGGCCACTAGAATGTGAAAGTGTGTAAAGTGGAGACATGGCTGGAATAAACATGCCTTCTTGGCACAGTCTATGATGAAACTATACCTTCCAGCCCCGATGCTTGCAAACTATTGATATTCCTAATACCACGACTACAAAAGTTAGGATGACTCTCCTCTTGCTGTTCTGACCGTGAGAAAGCAGTGGGTGCAGTGGGTGTGTAGAGTGATAAACTGTAGGGCCGAGGAAGGTAAAGGATATGGAGACTGGTTGAAGTTGTTGAGGATGAAATTCTTGGTGATTCCAGTCAAAGTATTATGCCACCTTGACGTTGACATTAGGCTGCAACGGTTGAGGCAGGGTAACAGTAGGAACCAACTCCAAATGGTGATCATTTCAGGCTACACACACAGGTAGCCATGTGCCCAACGGCCCCATGTTGGGGTACGGCAGAGTGATCATGAGACTAGAGGTACCTAGATAATGGTACAGGTATGGCGTGTTTTGGAGTGATCATGAACTTTGCAAACCAAACTTCTCTCTTTCTCTCTCCCTCTCTTTCTCTCTCTCTTTCTCTTTCTCTCTCTCTCTCTCTCGATCTCCCAAATGTATTATTTACACTGGTTTAGAATAAATGACAATACAAAATAAACAAGTGCTATGCCAATCTTTCAAGAGATAAAAGATCAAATCTTTCCCTAAAAAACCGACAGATTTAGACAGTAGTGTCCCAACACCTCTCAGCAGGGGTCCTTCAACCGGTCTGTATGACAAGTTCAACTAACGATACTATTGGTTTTCAATTATGTTTATTTCTGATCATCCCACACATTTGACACCTTTGACATAGGGATAATTGATATCTGACTATAAAAAACCCTTAGTATTCTGGTACCACTTCAGTGCAATCTCACGATGCACCAGAATAATGGATGACGTGACCTGTCCTCATACCATCTGGAACGGGTCACCACCAGGAGAAAGGATTAGTGCGAATCTATGAGGAATTCAACCAAAGAAAAACTCCTTGCCAGCAGAGTACCAAACCAATACATCTCTAGAGTACGAAGGTAATCAATGTTTCCCAACCAACTCCATCTACACAGTTATATAAAGAAAGGTGTGACTGCTCACCCATCCATTCGTATTATAGATATCATTGTTTAACAGTAATAAATCACTAGATCTAGACTTACAATATCACGGTGAAGCATATGCTCACCAATGATGTACATATGTTATATATAAAATAGTAAAACGAGTACTGAAATCAAAAGTGGTCCTGGAGCCTACTGAAAGAAGGGCCTACGGACCCTATTGAAAATCGAGAATAAAGATAAACTGAAAAAAGGAGAAAATTCGGACCACATAGGACCGACGTCCATCTTATACTGTACTCTGTCCAGTTAACTTCAATCCCAAGTACCTCATTGACACACTGGTGCTTGACATATTTTCTTATGATTCAACGATGGTTCATCAATGATGAGCATAATATTTATTTCTATTTTCTTTCTGACGCATGTCATGCAGAAGTCAGGTCTGTTGCTGAGCCTGGTGAGAAGGCTAGACAGAAGTAGGTGCAGACATCAGAAGATGAACTGGGGCACTAGCAAGGTGGCTGTAGTTTTGAACTACTTAGGTGATGATTGCAAACCACCGAATGGTTGCAGTGACGACTATCAGAATACTAACACACACTTACCTTCCTGATGCCATTATCCTAGTGGTTGTGACAGCCGCTGTTTATATTAAACCCCCTGCATGGGACAAATAAAGGAGCGGGCTAGGAGAAGTCTAATTGAGATTTGTATGCTCCCAGCATATGGTCATGTGGGTTGTCATAACCAGCCTAGTGCATTTGTTTTGTATATCTTTGTACTTTCATCCCAAGGAGAGCATATACCTGTTTGATGCCGTTAACCATGTGGTGGTAGCACTTTCTGACTGCCTCCTATGGTCAAGACAAACAATAAGTCGTAAATTAATGTAGGTAAGGCAGCATGAACGAAGTGGCGTCTAGTTGATGAGAATGTTCATCACGAAGTTGTGGGAAGAATTGACATACAACAGGCAATATAAATGATGTGAATATCGGCCCTGCGCGTATACATAAAAGGTCTCACAAGTTGACCAGGAGAATCATTGCTAGAAGGACGGTTATCGCGGACAGATTTGTGTTGAGTGATACGATTTATCTCTGGACGACTTACACCACGCTTCCTAACCTTGTATGCGGCCCGTGTCAGCAGAATCGAAGGGGGTAAACTTAGTTCTTGCTGTTATAGCTCGAGCGTTCGCTGCTCAAACCAGCATAGATATAAAAGAATACATTCAGCATACTATAAGCTAGGTGTGAATTCCAAGTATCAATTTGTAGAATAGATATGGTCTATGATTGTGAAATTAAGGGGTGAGCTCGGGTGCATTGAGTAGTGATGGCATGGTAGCTGGACCGATGACACCACGGACCGATGGTACCTGGGCTGATGGCACCTCTTTTCAATTTTACCTGGACTGGTGGCACCAGTATACCTGGACTGATGGCACCACTTGATTAGACCGATGGCACCACCTCACTTTTTGCCGGGAGATGGCCACCACCTGATTTATATAATGTTTCATGTGATAGTCATGTAATAACAGGTTACAAGATCAGTTTTCAGGTGTTTTTTTCTGAACTGAAAGAGACATCATTGTTTGTGTGGGGCCCCACCGCCACTGCCCGGTGTAGGACTTATTCTGATTAATATGTTGTATTGAACCTGTAACGACCCCCCGGTAAGATTTCAACAACAGTAACAAAGTGATTGTGGAGTAATCAATTCATTCACTCGCATTCACTGAATAATAGGCATGGTCAACAATTAAGAGAACAAGTCAGATTTGTATGAATATAACCTGGAGAAATCCTGAAAATAAACTGATACAATTTGAACCAGACTTCTGCTAGTCTGCACTGCTCTGATACATTATAATGTTTGTAGAATATCTATGCATTGGAATTTTATCTCACTAAAAAGGGTTTAATGGTATTCTACACTGTATTTTTACTTGTAAGCGAATCAATTCCCAATTAGAAAAAAAAGATATGTTTAACCAAATTGGAGGAAGATATGTGTCAATTGTAGGGAACTTTCAACCCAGAGTTTCTCAAACTATGGGCGACACATATTATTCAACAGGAAAGGATCACTGGTCATCGTTAAGAATGTCGCTATATACGTTGCCTATAAAGGTTTAGAGTGGTCACATACCTTTTCAGCATGCTGAAAAAATCTATCCCTTCACTATATGTGTGCTATTTGCTGTTCTATTGGATAAGGGGCAGGGTGCCAGTGTTTGAGGGTGTTAGAAGCATGCCCAGCTGACCATGACCAATCACTCAAGACCGAAATACCCCATTGGTCTATTTGTGCTTGATATGTTTAGAAATTGTGTTTGAGTACAGAATCTCACTAGGATTCGTCTCAAACCATTGCCCTGTCAGGTACATGAATCCCATCATCTGAATCCCGCTTTAGCCTAGTAGAGTTGGGCTAAAGGGGCCTGACCTCTCCCGCCCCACAAGTTTAGCGCAGGTACAGTGCTCCGGGATTTTTGATGAACTTTGAGAGTCCATGTATCTCATTGTCAAGCTTAATACCTCAGAAAAGTAAGTGAACATAGAGAAAAATATATTAGAAATTGTGCTAATGAATATAAGTAGAAATATGCATTTACATAGAGCATATTTACAATAACGACTGCAGGGACAAGCAAATGCATGGCTTTTCTCAATACTAAGAACATGCATGTGTATTGTAAATAAGGTATGATATTTTGCGTCAAGGAGTTTCAAAGGGCTTTTGTATTGTTTAGATGTTTCCTTAAAAGACCCCATTCATGTGACGTCACGCATACCGAAACCAGAACACACTATCAACAGCCTGAGTCGAGCAGAGCTTATGTGGTGTTTTGAGGTTTTGAATGTACGAGAATACCGAAGTCCTTGCACTGCACGATAACCACCATTTTACATATGGATGCGCCCAGCGTAAATAGGTATGCTTTTACATATATAAAGTTGTCATTTCTTCCGCCCTGTATATGCCTCATCTGTAGGTGTATATATAAGTGTCCATGTTGCATTCATATATATATGATATATACGCCTGATTCTGTATTTATACCACTATCGAATAGTTCTGATCTCTGCCACTTGGGTACACCACTATAGTATATTTCCATTGCCATTAGTCATTAAGTCCTTGGTATATGGAAAATCCGATGTTATATTATCAATTCTTATTATAAAATTGTTCTAAAACCCTATTTGTTATCTTTCTATGAAATACATATAATAAACGAAACATTCTTTGTTTTTTTCAACGTTTTTTAGATAGATTTTACTTTCAAAACAGCACTCTTCTGAAGTCATACTTCTGGTACTGTACATATGACACAAGGTCTGATCAGATACGAACATATACCGACTCGGACTCCAACTCTTACCCTCGCTTAACCCACGCCTAATCCCCGCCTAACTCTCGCCTAACCCTATGCTTCGTTATATTATATGTTAAACATAACCTGCTAACTAGGGCTCATGATGCACCGTTATTAATTGTTAATCTACCGAACTATGTAGCTTATACTAAGTCGATTGAATACCATGGAGGATGTACTTGGAATGAACTTTCACCCCTTGTCAAAAATATGTACCAACCTACAAGTATTTTAAGAGTATCACCAAAAAACTGTTAACTAAGACTATACCACAACTGTATTAGCTTTTCATACCTGACTTACCAGGTAATTATGGACTACATGTGAGATTGTTGTATTTCCGAAGCTGTATTTCTGTGTATCGATGATACATTGCATTTGCTTCATCCCTTATATATACGTCTGTGTGTGGCCTGGCAATGAAATCCAGATGCCAAGATAGCTACTGATGCCGTGACCGCTTTGTTGGCATT
The DNA here is from genome assembly GCA_950022655.1 of Alentia gelatinosa. Lineage (NCBI taxonomy): Eukaryota > Metazoa > Annelida > Polychaeta > Phyllodocida > Polynoidae > Alentia > Alentia gelatinosa. The sequence continues at coordinate 106,399,820 of OX465580.1, forward strand.
ACGAAACTCAATAGAAGCAAAAAAACCATGTTCATTGTATTCTCTTATTGCCAATAAAGAAATTCCATAAACAAAAAAAACAAAAAAACCCTTGGCTGGTATTCTCCTTTGTACGTGGTTGTATGAGGGTTTCCCTTTGGGGATCAACTATACCTCTACCAACACAGGCAGCAGGCGGCAGCTGGTGGCAGCAGGGGGAGGGTTTCACACTGAGACCACCTATACCTCTAATCTGATAGTGTAGGGAGCGGCGGCGGCGGGGTCGTAGTAGGAGTTGGAATCGGGACACCCACTCACACACTGGGGGGAGGCAGTGGGGAGCCTGGGGGGAGGGGAGGGGGTCTCTACCAACTGTTCAGTGGTGTGAAATTGAAGGGGGGAGGACAGGGTGGCGGGGGCAGGGCGGTCGGTTGGGGAACCTTTTTTATTTTTTTATCAGTATACATACATGTATATGCACCAAATGTTTATGATTTGCATGCGCCTAGTGTACATATATTGCACAGATGATATTTCCTTTCGTATACGCCTGTTGTGAAATACAGCCAAGACGCGTCCGTATTTAAAAGGAAAACGTCTTGTTTACGCCTCATACGCTGGCGTGAAATATAAGCGTATATATATGAAAACAAGTCAATTTACAGCCGATACATGCACTTCCGCTATGGCACATATATGAATAAACTGGTTAGTTTCGCGCAGTGTTGGGAAAAAACTCCTGTTGTATTGAATGTAAGATGTGAACTTGGTCATTGATAAAGTTGATCTGATTAAAATAAAACTATCCCACCCTTCATGCACACACAGTTGGTCAGTGGTAGGCACACCCAATGACCTCCACTGACACTTCTTCAGTGAAGATATGAATTTATAGCGATGATAGTGGCTATGATGAACGAACAATACTGTGATATTGCCTTTTATCTTCTTAATTATTGCAAAACAATATCACATTTTCTGAATCCATGCAGTATTTTCTGAATTATAGTACATTTTAGTAGTAGGATTATTCCTGAGATCTGCATCGGTATACCGATTGAATTGTGAGCGGCATCGGTACTAACGTCACCTGTTTATGTCCCACCAACGCCGTCCCGCTGCAATACGATATACAACATTAGACTACGACGAAAATGTTCGAGGACATCCCGATTCACCATGATTTTGCCTTTACTAATCGTAGTGTATAAGGGGCAGTGGGTGCTCGGTCTCAGGGCTACTTCTCGCCACTTCTCCGTTTAGACTACGTTCTAATCTTTCTTTAAAAAATATATTTGCTACGTGATATTGATAATTGCTGTTTTATTGTACATTTGCCACCAATTATGTCCATTTCTACCTTAATAAGTACCTGAATATCACCCTTAATGTTTGCTGATCAAGTAGTTAGTAAGAGCGTGAAGGCAAGAATTGTTAAGTTGCAAATATTGAGACAAAGTCATTATAAAGCCTATCTACATTTCTAGTATACCTCCAATGATGGAATACTGTGCTTTCCTGTTCGCGGGTGGTACTAATGTAGGAGTTATATAGAACTGCATCGAAAATCGTATGAATAGGCAATACTCCACGCGTTTGGGTGTGCCATAATCATCACTCGGCTTCTCGGTTCTGGATTCATCTCACCCCTTTCTATGACATTAAATAGCATCAGAATATCAGCATAATTAAAATATACTAAAAAAACCTACATGATGTCATCTCACATTCACTACCCCACGGCCGTGGCGTAGTATTGTCGCTTTACAGGAGTGATCATTGAGTATATTTTCCTAATGTTATTTCTCTGGCTAAACTTATACAAGGGGTGAGATAATAAACAGACTGCAACGCTTGCAAAGCTGTGCATCGAGGTGTGTATTGAATCGATGTAATCGTGATGACAGTATAGTAGATTTACATGAGAGATGTAAGGTGTCAATTCTGGAAAGCAGACGACGAGAACAACTTAACTTCTATGTATAAATGAATTAAAGGCACTGAGTGTTATCAAATAAGTAATATGACAATATTTTATACTTATACGTGGACTTTTCATTGGAAGGACTGTAAACTCTTTTATATAAATGAATTAACGCGAGTACTCATCGGCATCGCACATCGCCGGAGCTGCAGGCCAGCTGATAATAAATCCAATTTGCTCTGTTCCGTCATACGTGATCACTGAGATTGTATAATACAGCGTCTTACCTGTTCGCGAATCTAGCATCCACATACATCGCAAATCAAAGTGTAAATATCTATGATAATATCTCACAGAACGTGGCCTATAAAGTAATGACGTGCTATGCAACGTGCTTGCCTGGCATAATGGTTCTACACCTTATTATCTGGCGGTTCTGCTTTGTACCCGAGCCTCGGTATTCATGAACGTTTCTCATATCTAAAGAATGTTGAACACCTTGTTAACAAGTAATGCATAGCAGATTGACTGTCATATCTATCAATATTCACATGAACGGTAGAATCATTAACTCTCTCTCAGCACATATTGCATCTGGCGTGATGGGTTTGTCTCCCTGTTTCTCTTTCCCCTGTCCTGAGACCCTGGATGGAGCTGCTATGGTAATATCAATATACCAAGTGTGTTGAGCTTCTACCAAGTGAGAAATGTCTTCGATCTCTGGAGTCGTTAACAAAATATGACGAGCATGTGCACTATCATTTCATATTTCACCTGATTATTGCTTCTGAGACGCTAAGCTATCGGTGGCAGATATATTATTTAGAAATAACAGAACGTCCATGAGCTCCAAAGCGTCTGTACCGGTATCCGGAAAATACAGTAGATGGGTGCATACAATAAACCCTCATTGATAATTTGAAACTGACGTACGGTCGTTGGCACCACCGACAGACTTTAAAAGCCCGTTTCCATTGGCAAACGAAAAAGGCGTTGAAGTTCCTCTTCAACCTGAAATAAGGGAACTACCCCTAATTTAATATATATATATATATATATATATATATATATATATATATATATATATATATATATACTTGGCCTACGGCCTTGGTGAGTACGACAGTTAGACAAACCTCGGCGTATGGCCACCATACACGAGCGACAACATAGTAATTCTATATTATTATATACCTATGCACAAACTCGCTATCAATACTGACTGCTCCTAGGGTAATAGTAATAATATCATATAACCAAGGCACTCTGTATAGCTTAGTACACATCATCTATGGAATTGACATACGGAATGCTTTGAACGACATACGGAGTGCTTTGAATGACATATGGAGTGCCTTGAAAAATAATTATAAGACAACACAGAATTGCAGGTAAAAGGATCTTTTTTATTATTTTAGACACCTTTTAAAATACCGCTGATAGACTGTGTCTTTGACATCAGATTTTTATAATATACATGTTATACAATATACATGTTATAAACTATACATAGTTATACAGGTTATATAGGGTTGGTGGGCGGGAAAGTCTGCGTGCGTCGATCACTGGCTGAGTGAGTGTGGTGACGCTTGTAGAGGGGGCGCTTATATAAGACCGCAGGTGCTTGCCTCGCAAAAGAAGTTCTGTGGTTGCCTCGAGAATTAACAATCAATTCTTAATTAATTCACAATTATAAGACAACACAGAATTGCAGGTAAAAGGATCTTTTTTATTATTTTAGACACCCTTTAAACCGCAAACTGTATAAAAATAATAAACCAATGTTCTCCGATACCTGTGTGTAAAGTTTCTTGGGTGCGTATTGCCGAACCGCCGATGATAACCACAGGCCCTGTTTTGCCACCTCCGTTTCGCTGAGGCCCGACCGGGCTGCGAGGCACACGCCCGTTCGGCGTAGTGAATGGAATGTTATTGAGGGTGGGTGTTTGAGAGCGGCGAGGAGAGCGCCGAGGCGAAGTAGAGAGGTGGCTCGGGCGACCGAAAGTGGTTTCTTGGTACCTTGAACAGAGAACAAAGGGTCACGAGGCCCTCCACGGGCTAATGATACTTGTAGTTCAAGTGCATGTACGGGGCAATAGCGATTGTCCGGTTGTCTCTGCACCCATATCTCAACCGGGGTCGAGGTTGATTTAGAAGATGTAACTCGCACCCACGCGCCGGTGGGAACGATGTTCACGTGCGATTTTGTCAGAAGATGACGATTGTTATTTGTAGTGAACACGTGACCCTGGCGGAGAAAGGTATGTACAAGAAACAAGATGATTGTTCTGACCAGGGCCGCGTCGTCTCCCAGTTTAGCGAGGGAGTCGCAAATGTCTTTCAATTCGTTAATCCCCAACTCACGTGCTTGTTTAATAACATGGGCAGAACCCGTTTTCATAATACGAATAAACTTAACTAGAACAGGGTGAGAAAACATCATAAAATCGCCCATGGCGTTCATGACTAGGGTCTTTGCCCCAGAAATATAATCTTTTACCGTGCTAGGTGAATCAAATGAATTAAACAATAACTGCGAATACATACATAATTGAGATACATTCGGATGATATGGATCATAGCGATTATCAATCATAAAAGCGAGATACAGCTTCGCTTGTTTTTCGCAATTTCTTTGGGTGCCTTGTGTGCACAAGAGGTCCAGGTTGGCTCTGTACTGACGCAGGAGGGTATTGCCTGAAATATAATTACCAGGAGTCACCATTGATAATTGAGAGGGGTGCAACAGCCTTTACCTTGACCAAACCGGTCCGGCTGACGATATCCCGGGCCAGCCTGCGGTGGCGGACTGAAATGCTTCGACGGGATAGAGCGTCGGCCAGTACCAGGTCCTCCCCTTTCTTATGTAATACCTCTACGTTGATCTGACTAAGCGGCGAGCGCAGAGGGCCATAACCGGGTCGCGGGCCCGGCCCGTGTTGAGGACAATAATGCTGGCACTGTTGTCGCTCTCTATCACCAAGTCTACACACGTGTAGCTTTTGGGGACGAGTGTCTCGACCGCAATGACCGCATTTAGAGCCTCCCACCGACTGATATGGTGGAAATTGCGGAATTGGCTGGGGAACTCGACCGAGTAGTACCTGCCCATACCAAATCCGCCCCCACCTTCTAGGCAGGCGTCGCATTCACGACGGAGTACTTCCCTTACTGGCCGTAAAAGAAGCGTGCCGTTGAAAACACGAGCGAATTCATAGAACCATTGTACATCTTTGACTAGGTCTTTGCTGACCTTGACCTTTGCAACCTTGTGAGCCGTACGTAACAAATCAAGGACCCTACACATGAATTTCCTTGCGTGAAGGACACATTGTGAGATGTGAGCCAATTTGCCGACTAGACTTTGTAGTTCCCTTTTTGTGGCCGTTTCTTTGTCGGTCCAGTTTTCACATATAGCGATTACCTCATCTAGTTTTTTCTTTGGAATCGAAACCACCATGGCGTTGGTGTCAATCGTATAACCTAGCCATTCGATACATTGGGTGGGACGTACCGATTTTTTCGGAGCAATCGCGACACCCAGACAATCGCAGACATTATGGAACTCATCATAAGCCGCGGTCGCTTTCGTGTGCGTACTCTCAACTCCCCCAAAATCGTCCACGTAAGCGATAACATGGTGATCTTTCTTTTTTACCAAGTAGCGAATCGCTTCCGAAACTCTCTGTTGGATCATTCCTGATGCTCTACAGCCCCAGGCAATGCATATGTCGATATAATAGCGATTTTCGTGTTTTATACCTGTGAGGGGATAGGCTAGGGGGTCTGTCTGCGTGCGTCGATCACTGGCTGAGTGAGTGTGGTGACGCTTGTAGAGGGGGCGCTTATATAAGACCGCAGGTGCTTGCCTCGCAAAAGAAGTTCTGTGGTTGCCTCGAGAATTAACAATCAATTCTTAATTAATTCACAATGCAATCTGATTGGTCAAGAGGCCGAAGGACTCGGCTGGGCGGAAAATTCAAGAATGGCGGACGTCCTCGAATCGCAAATTTGACAAAGTGTTATAATCGGCCCGGAACGAGTAAACGAGTGCTTACAAACTAGATATTGAGGGGTCTAACATGGGTTATTCATGTGATACAGTTTAGATAGCTTAGATATACGAAATTAATCGATATCAAGAAGGACTTACTGTCCACTCCGATGCTCCGTGTTGTCAACATCACGTTGGCCCCCCGAGTTCCCGTGTTGGAACACTGCGCAGATTTATTTTGTATATCTAAGATATCTTAACTGCATCTAACTGTATATCTAAGCTATCTAAACCACATCACATGATTGTCTCACGTTAGATACCTCAATATTTGGTCATTATTCACTTTTAGACAAGATTGTGTTGACAATCTTCTGCGATGTTTGCTTCCGACTATGAACGGCTTTTGCAGGTTAGGAACAAGCGTGTCCCGTATTGTATTATAGCAGTTTTAAGAGGCACCCAGCGAAATTACTTCTGGAACATCCGGGACCAGCGAACCTTATGTATACACACACTGAAAAACAAGGGAACACAGCAAAATTAAATGAACGTCACTCTCCAGATCATAGTCTCTGCTAATCAGTAAGCGTGTGTATAACAGAGGATCTGTTCGGAGAGTGAGCAAGGTAATTGTCATAGTAACATATCCAGCATGTATCACAATCTACACAACGTCTTTGACGTGTCTGTCTTGTCGAGTGAGTGGTGGTTTACGGGCAATTGAGGTAAATTCTGAATGTTTTAATACATTTTAAGATATATAATAATATAATTACGACGTTGGCTCTCGTGTATAGGGTCCGTACACCTTGGTTTGTCTTACGGCCGTACTCACCGCGGGCTACGGCCTTGGTGAGTACGGCCGTAAGACAAACCTCGGCGTACGGCTCCCATACACGAGAACCAACATAGTTATTCTATATTACTTGATGCCAATAAGATAACACTGAAACTATGGATTAATGGAGGTAAAATAATTTCTCATGTGTGCGTTTCGTGATCTGACGGGATCTGTGAACGCTATTCCTATATACCTATGGCTGTACACTCTATGCTTACACCACGCTCTGGGGGGTGGAGTAACTATCTGATACTACCCAAGGTTGGTATACTACCCAAGGTTGCCATATACTACCCAAGGTTGACATTTAGACCAATCAGATTGTCTCTTATTAAACCACATTTGAAGGTATATAGGAATAGGGAAACCAAGTACCAGTGAAAGGAAGTCAAAATTACTCGGTAAGGCTTGGAAAAATTACTGCCCGCGGCCAGGGCCTTGGGCAGTAATTTTTCCAAGCCTTACCTCGTAACTTTGACTTCCTTTCACCGGAACATAGTTTCCCTCTATTCCTCGAATACAATGAATTAATGTTAGTAAGTCACAATACAAGGGTAGCAACTATTTCAAAGGTGGAAAGGTGGAAAGAAGATCAGAAATGATATAAATAGGTTACTGTAGTTAGAATACCTAAAACAAAAATAAAAAAGGAGCGATGGTATGACCAAATTATTACAAATTGTAGTTTGGAAGCGTTTACTGTGTTTTTGATAATGTTGCAGAGATTTAAGATCGTAAGGACCAAACACTGGAACAAAGGATGTAAACAAAAGAAAAAGAAAAACTGATTGCGGAAAGGAAAAAAAGGGGGTCTCTATCACTTTAAGTAGTTATTCATTTGAGCTTTTATTATGCAATAAATCTCCTCTACATTGAGATACTTTTCTCAGATATATGATTAGTCAGGACGATAGACGTTATAAAACCTGCTGTTTATGAATAAAATCTGAGAAATTTATTCAATTGAGTTTTACTAACATTACTGAAATCACGACGAGCTATTACACATTCAATGCGTATTCACTAAACTCGAATGACCTGACGAGGCTAGTCTGTATTAGGGGTTGGGATCAATACCGTATCCCGTGCCTTCCTGTAGTCAGGGAGGCAGTGTCATGCAGGGGAAGCTGTTGGCCATACATGGACATGCACCAGGCAAGAAAAGGCTGATGGCACGGGTAGAATACCCATGCTAGCTTCCAATCAAAATCCCCGCCTCCCTTTAGCTGTACAATCAGCGCTTGTCAACAGCCGGTGGATTGCCGGTGTCCCGAGCGGCTGCTATTGTCTCCTGTCCCTCCAGGGACAAGCTCAGCTGCTCCCGGAAGGTCAGACTGGTAACTAGGCCCGGTACGCCGGATACAAGTGTCACGTAGCTGAGCTGGCCCATCAAGCTACACTACAATTGGGAGTCAGCTACCTCGGCGTATGTCTGCTTGCTCGATTCAATGCTCTGACCTGGGAGAGTCCCATTTCAGTTTGTTTAAAGTTCTAGCTCTACAAAATTGAAGTCAACAGGACGTTACAAGAGTCCTTGCGCGGGAGGAGTTTCAAGTTGTGTTGATACGGTTTTAATCACACAACACCTTCCTCTGTAATTATACTTTAGTAGAAGGAGGACAGTCAGGTAGATCAAGCCAGGAATTGAGACTAAAATAGAGGCGTTCTAAAATATTAGTGGAAATAAGAGGATATATTCAAGGGAGACATCTAATATGAAGAACTCAAAGGTTCACCAGCAGAACCTTTCCTATCGTTAGCAACATCAGTAGAGCGGCGATTCAACAAAGTTTGAGCCCTGAAAGTAAAAACTTAGCTTCTTTTTTTTATGACAAATGATTACAGTAAAACCGTGCGTAAGCAGCCACCCTCCGTTCAAGGCCAAAGTGCTTGTAAACGCGGGGTGTCCGCTTACGCAGAGTTTTTACTTTTTCTCCAATCCAATATGCAAGTGATATATCTATATCTATATATAAATATCGATATGTAGGGGAGGCAAAGGCGATGATACATCTGAAATCCATTTCCCAATACACTAACGTGATCCGAAATTATCAAACTTTGAACTACCAAATGTTTTTTGTATGGAAACACACCCATCCACTAATAAAAGAAAGAGATTGATTTATTTTTGATAGGGTGTTTCCACTTACACGGGGTGCGGGGTTGTAATGTATATCTATAAGAGACGCAAGTATAAAAATATATGATCTAATTGATATGTATAAGAATAGCTTATTTCAAATAATCACAAAATAACAAACAGGCATCAGATTTATAGGAACCACTTCCCGCTGCTTCTCCCTGGATATCTCATTGTTCATTAGGAGCAGTTTGGTGATATGCATATACACTTGGCTACGGACTTGGATGACCCTAGTTCCGTGACTTCGCATATACATTTCTCATACATTATTTCTACTTTTGTCAGCATCAGCAAACTCTGTAGAATGTCAACAATCAAACATCTTGAACTGAGAGGGATTGAAAGAGACTACCTAAAAATGTCATTGTTATTTCATTACCCTGGCGAATTTAATCCCCAGATGATTTAACACCTGTTGTCAATCTATCAAAGCTCCCCACATCTCGAACAGCAAGGGTTTGAGAGTGAAAAAAATGGCTTTGATTCAGCATGAATAAATACCCCCCTCCCCCCGGAAAACAATTTGTCATGAGGTCGCTGCACGTTTGTTACGTGTATGTATGTAATGGTGACATAAGAACAACATGTTATATTGTTTGACTTCCATTAATGTTCTTGACTGATTTTACTCGGGAAAGATGGATGAATAATTTGTTTTGTTACAGTGCATTTATACGTCCAAGACAGTTTTGGTTTCCAATAAACTTCCAGTTGTCGGTCTGTGTTTCGGGAATGTTATTCAAACTTTATTACAATAAAAAAGACGGTTGCAATGATTAAGCGGTTCGTAATGTCACGACAAAAAACTAATGAAATTCACAAACCGGCATTTCTTTTATCAGGGGGTTAAGTGATTTTGAAGTCCTGATTCCCGTGGATTAATTGTCATTTCACTTTGGGCTTTATAAACCTTGAACTCATTTCAAGTAGATACTGCCCCTTGGACTCCATAGGAGAGAAGAATGGCTTATCATATAGCACTAACAAGGCAATCGATATGAATCATGGGAATTGTGTCTCCGTTTTGCAAGATACACCAAACGTTCGTCGCTAAAGAATGAGTCACTATACTACAATACTTTACCAACGTTTATCATTATTAGCTGACAATGATATGTGGGTACTGGAAAGAAGCAAATTATAATGGGATGGAAAGTGTACCAGCCTTAAACTTGGAGTATGGCAAATGTAGGACCGTTCAGGATCATTAAGAATAAGTATATTTTCTCTCCGGATTTGGTTATGCATAATAATGGTGTGCTGTGTATTTGCTTTCGGTAATTGATGTGATTTCTCATTGATAGCTTAAAACGTCTAATATGTGACCAATGGGACTGTAACTATTTGCCTATGCATGTCACAAGCTGTATTAAAGTCAAATGCTGTTAAAAGTTAAATGCATTCAATCGGCAATGTGATGTAAACGTGCTGAAAAGTGCAAGAGATCAGATAAAACGCATATATATGGAGGTCATCGTTCAATGAAATCGTGAATTAAAACACAAAACAATATTGGCCGTAATACGTGATATATTTTTTTTCTGTTAGTTCCTTTATTTATACTGGTTCCATTTTAGGCTCGTAGGCCTGTCCTCCTTCCGGCCGGTTTTCCTATAACAATCATTCTAGTATTGTCTTATCTCAATCATAGCAGCTCTCATGGCTGACCTTGTTGCTTACTGCAAAGTCCACCATGTACAGTACAGTGTTAGGTGATTATAAGGTTAGTGTTACATTTCACTTGTGTGTATCCTTCAAGGCAGCCTTTGTATTAGGTCCTGCCGCTTATTTTTATTTGTTATCAAAATGTTTGCTTTTACACCAGCCAGCCCCACTGGGCCTATTATTGCCATATCAGTTTTTGACGCAGGTTAGCGATGATTTCGGGATTTACACGTATGTACTTTTTAATTGTCTTTAATTCCATCTAGCTTACCCGTCATTGTAAGTTTCCTTAGTGTAATTTACCCTGTTGGTGAAGTCTGGTTTCATGTACAAACATTTCACATTTTTCCTTCTTCCTGGTGATTGTTTTCTTCCTTCACCATAATGCCGGGTCTGATATGAAAATACAATCACTGGCTTGCAGGTTAATACTGTGTAAATAGACCAGACTCTTGAATGTATTTCTTAAAAGCGAGGTAAGGTTTTGAAAGACATATGCTCGCTGGAGAGCAACAGTAAAAGGCAGCGACAGAGAGAATAAGAGAAGAAAGAATACGCACGCTCTACAAAGTGACCTCTATCCCCGAGGGAAGACCTTGATAAAGTGAACAAACAGAAACCAAGAGATCAATGACCAATAATCAAAGACCGGGTAAAGAGGCGGGTTGAGTGTTGTACCGCGCCGTCCAAGATGGCCGCTGTAAAGCCTAGCGTTGACCTGACTTGTTAAACATTTGTCTGATCTGAGACGGCGCACACCTCAGCGAGCAACTCCAGGGGCTGATGACAGACGCTCAGCCGTCGCGCTCCCTCTGCCGGCCTCAAGAAGGCCGCCAACCCTCACCAGATTAGTCGGAGAACGTCTGTCAATACACGGGGTCCTCAGGGTCCGCCCTAAACCGTTTTGGGCGGGGAGCAGCTCGGAATAGCTCATTCACCCTCCGTACCAGGCATCCCCTGCTCCTGCCCCTACCAGCCGCTGAGCAGTAGATCAGTCGGATGAGCGGCCCGTCCGCCTCCTTGTATTGGCCAAGAATAGCCTGAGAAGCTCGCTATAGGACTTGCTGGTGCATAGCTCTCTAGATGAGTAATTTCCTGTATTACCGCTTCTTGATTATTTGCTGGTGATGCTGCTTCGTTACTGTTTATTTGTGTACATTATACGAGCAAGCCATATCAAGTATTCAGTATGATTTACAAGTGACGTTGTATGGCTACTCACATCTTAGATATCAGCTTAGATATTGTGATATTACAATAGATTGGTTCATCCTTTTAGATTTATTTCGCTTAATTGGTTTTGTTCCTTTGCGAATGCTTGCAGAGAATGGGAGTTATGTTTCGTCACCTGCATACACACATTCCGCGAACCTGATATGCACTGAACAAACAATATCATAGCCATTCAAAGTACCACTTATACGCAGGAATACAAGTACCCCATGCTAGAAACGAAATATTAAAACAGAGGGCTGTATAGGTGCCAGTTATATATCAGAAATATTTCCTAAAATCCCTATTCACGAACTGCAGAATATAAACGACAACAAATTCTGCTCTAGTCAGAAATATTTTTCAGCGGGTATACGCTGCAATCGGTACAGCATTGTGCTTTACTAGAATATTCATCTCTGCATTGTTTATTGGCTGTTTGATTACACTTGATAAAGACCAGAGCCCCTCCCGTTGTAATATCTCATGATGTATACATATATAAAGGGAAATGGGTGTAAAAGCCTTATATTGGCTGCGTCATCAATATCAATTTCCTTTATTAGTGTTGTGAGCTTTTGAGAGAGCTCTGTCTACGGGCTTCACGCTTTGGACAGTAAGTCCTGAAAAAAAAACCCAGACAGCCTAATGAAAACTCTGTTGGATTTTCCATTTGTCATATTTTTCATTGCAATCATAGTTTAGGAGTAAAGTGGAAGATTTGTTTCTATATTAATCCTCCCCTATTGGTTTTGTTCATTTTAACCTCTTAATTGTATATACTATGCAGCTCCTACTTTCTCTGCTACCATGTTAATTGCAATGACCTGTAAATCCCTTGGAAATATAGATCTCTGTAGCATATATATCTCGAAAGTAAAAGAACTTTCTTTTACTGGCATTGTATATTCCCTTCCCCTTGCTCAATTTCTAATTTTCTAGATTAGTTACTATTATACTATGGTAGACGCAGATTCACTTTAGATGCCCTTAACGATCGCTGATGACTATGATTAATGTATTCATTAATCCTAATTCATAGCACATGAAACCACTTTGTATGGCATATTCAGCCATTGTTTATGGGAAACTCAGAAAGCGATATAAAACAATAGTATGATACCGCAAAATATCACAGCAAAGAAAGTGAGAAACAAAGCTGTTACATTAGTTTATTTTGATGTTAGAGGCTGTTAGCGATCGCGAGGCAACATTAAAGTGAACAGCTTCTACGTTATACCGGTTTCAGCCAGATCTGTTTAGCACTGTGGTCTCTTTGTGTTCATCTCTTCTAGGTCGACCTTTCTGTGTTTTTTAGCCAGCCTTTTTTCCATTATTGTTCGATAAAAGTCAATGTATATTGTGATCAGTATTCCAACGCTTCCATCTATTAACATATCTGCATATCTCGACATACAGAGTAGTAGTGACTTTAGTATTACTAGGTAGACTTCATAAAGACAATTGATCTGTCACGCGACGCTTTCCAGCGAATACCTTCATCAGTGGCATTCTTCCTATATTGTAACGGGGAATTCTCAGATATCGCAAAGCAATCAGTGTCTTCTATGAGATACAGAGGCAGAGCTGTCCTGGAGATGTACGTGGAGTCTAAAGGACCCTATAGATAGACCTGGACCTAGCCTTTGCTGAATCTCCTCGTCAACTTGTCTAATATGAAGAATTAGCGGACCGCCAACATATTGTCATCTTTCCTAATGAAGCACCTTCTTGATTTTCTATTTATTGTCGGTCATAGTTATCTAAATTTACAAGAAAAAAGAACCCTTTTTTCCAAAGAGGGCACACCGTTTTTCAGGTCAGAACCCTACAACTAATTTTAGAGGGAAATGTTGATAATACATTCTTTCTAGAAATCGTGAAGAAACTTGACCTTCATATAGACTCAATAGGCCAATAGGATCCTTTGTGGAATACTAAAAAGGGACTGAGTATGTGAATAAGCATGCATTCACAGGGTTGCACCTTCCCGGACTGATTGGTCTGACAAGCCGCCTTCAAGTCAGCAGGTCAAGGTCCTGGACCTTGTGTAACATTTTCTCTGATTGGCTGTTGTGGCTTACCTGTTAGCTAAAGTTGAGATGTGAGGTGAGTTGGGATACTTAAATACCTCAGAACGGTTTTCGAAGAAGCAAGATCAAAGGGAGGTAATAGAAATAAGCACTGAAATGGAAGGCAATGGTTTACCCGACGAAAGGAATTATCTGTTAACATGTTTCTGCTAATAGTATACGAAAATAATCTATATATATATATATATATATATATATATATATATATATATATATATATATATATATATATATATATATATATATATATACTACTGTTTAGATTAATGTATTCTCTGTAAGAATGTGATCAGCTTATAGACAACGAAAACGAGGAATATTCCAAAGAATCATCATTTCCCCAAACTAGGATTAAAGAACAATATGCAGCAAATCAACAGCTTCTAATGCTTCGATTTCTGGTATATATTGTGCTATACTTAAGCAGCACACTTTTCATGAGTACTCACCTAATACTTTAGTCCCAAATGCATATCATTTCTCTGTCAGCGTAGCTTTGTGATGCTACAAGCCTATCATGCATTGGCAAAGTGTTTCTATTTGATATAAGAAAGTAGTTGTTTCAAAGGTCAATATGGACGCACAATTGGATTATGTCATTACCGTCAATGTTCCCCCAGAATGACGATATGAAAAGGAGAGTGAAGTTTGGGAAACCTAAATCCATTGATAACATAGTTCATAAATTGTATGTATATGTACGAAGTGTTCACATTTCTTGTAATTAATGAAGTAGTATAGTCTAAAATGAATGAGCGAGGAGGATGGGAGAGGTATATTTTGGGAGTTGACTGGGTGGATACATTGATACAATATGAATGTAGGTGTTGAATTGCAGATAGATTGGAGAAGAAGGACGTGAGGAGGTTGATGGGAAGTTTCGTAAATGAGGAGGGTGCATAAGGGATGTGTGTGGACATATAATTGTGTAGAGATTCAGCCAGGTGGGGGAAAATCAATGACTGCCCCTGCCACATGCGTAGCGTGGCTAACCATTCCTATATTAGACTAGCTGCATTGGGAAATATGATTTAACCTGAGGCTACGACGACATATAAAAAGTAGGTAAACTTCTTTTCTATCTGAGGATAACTGCATTTATCAAGTAATAACGCCCAGGCCAATCTGTGTCATCTAATGTTTATGCTGATCTAAAATGATTCCAATGCTATTAGGAACTCCTGATAAACTGCGTGAAGTCCCCCAAGGAATAATTATACACTAAGATGGGAATACAGAGAAACCGACGGGCTAGGAGACATGAACTGAAATGAATGTTATCACCAACTGGTCATGAATCTGCAATGAGCTTGTTTTTAGTTTGCCTACAACCAATGGCGTTCTACATCACATTTCTGCCTGGTAGTGGTTTTATAAGGGAAGCAACAACACTAATCTAATTCATTTAACACGATTTGCAATGATGGCGCGAAGAAACCATATCAGAGGATTAATTCCTTGTTTGTAGGTTTCTTCTGATCTCTTTTCATTACTAGCTATGAATGGTGATAGTGAAACTGTCTGAGCCTCGATAAATATATGTAATGGTCACTGTTATTCTAATGCGGCATTTTAATCAGATGACTGAATGCCAACCGACTATGTGGTCAATGCAAAATTAATCGTTGGGTGGTGGCACTTGCGAATTTGTCTTTACACAAATTTGTCGACCCTCAAATTAGTATGTGCAGCGATTATTAGTCAAGTCGATTTAAGATAACCCCTCCCTATGTTATAGGAGAGAGAAGCGTTCTATATTGCAGTGAAAAGTGAAAGTCGACGACTGAGCAACAGAGGAAACACCGCCCTGTAGCCAGTAACAACTGATTGGTTAAGGGCTGATTCCACCAGCATGATGTTTTCGTCTTGCTAAGTCAGGCTGTGTCTTGTAGAACCTTGCTGCATCTTGATGAATAGGGATAAGTTGTGTAAGAGCTGCTTGTGCACTTACCCTGTGTGTGTGTGGCCAATATAATCACTCAAAGGGGTCTACTACACTGCTGAGATTCAACCAGATATTCGCACTGGATTCATCCCGACCTAGCGAATAATCAAATCGGGCATGACATGGATATATCATGCATCCCGGTGGAATCACCACTTTAAGGCCTACTTCCACTGTGCGACTGGGGGCGTCCTGTACCTCTGGAGGTAGAGGGTCGCAAGCGCGACGTTCCTTATAGCTTGCGATCCTGGGTACCGCATGTACCTCGGATCGCAAGGTAACATCGATTCTGTGTGGAGACAACCCCGCTTGCGACTTGGGCGCTTACGATTGTAGGTACATAGGTACGCCCAGTCTGAGACTGGGTGTACCAAATATCAAACAGGTTTCATCCAGGACATGGTTATGAAATGTGTTGCAGAACCTGTTAGAATACAATTAAAATCCCAAGGTTCATATAAGTTGTCCTTATGCAGGACACATCTAGAACTACCCCTGATAAACCAGTAACTGGGAAACCGCCATATACTGGGGGAGGGGGGGGGGGGATTCTGAGAGAAAAACACAACCCGAATAAACTCGCAGAGGGTTGAATGGAGGAAGCCCATCTCGCACGATGAAATTTGCACCAGATAAATCTTTCACTTCTTTCTAATAGACAAAATGAGCTTGTCAGAGGGGCGTTGCTCCACGTTTGCGATATCTTTTCGAATTAGAGAATAGCGACCCGAGGGCCTAAACGTTCCTCCCGAATTTAAACGGAATGCATTGGAATCAGATAAAGGCATAGCCGTGTAGAATATGGCATTTAGCGATTATTTTTACGTAGATCTTCATAGCATGGGATCGTCCGCAGATCGGACCTCTTCAGATCATTTGGCCCAAAATGGCCTAGTCTTATATTCTCAATAACCATGTGTGGTGGCACTACGAGCCGCGTCCCCTTGTTCCACACAACAAGATGTCAGCCCAGTTCTAACTGTGGTCCCATCTGTATTTATTTAAAGAACTAATGAATCTTCCCCTGTCTCATTCAATATGTTCCCCTGAAATTGCTGTATCAATTTCACATCGCATTAATAAGCGACCCAGCATGGATGTAGTTATACGATCCGATATCACATGGGCGCATTGCTTTTCCAGTCGGATTATTAAAATACATTTGTAATGATAAGAATAGATTTGATATCCGATTATGGCCAGCAATGTCACAGGAACAGGAGCAACGACCTCCAGGGGTTTCAACTCGGGACCCTCAGTTCATCTAACCAAACACCCCCATCAGCTCCCACGAGAGACACATAAATGCAACCAATCACAAGATGCTTACATCATTAAATGTCCTACATAAGGATAGAGGTCATAATCAAGACACAATTAGAAGACATGATTTATTCAGCGAGACTAAAATCATTGTTGATGTTCTCCAAAACTCAACCATATCCTTTTCCGAATCAAAGTTTCTCTCCCTATTGGCCCGTTTCCATTAGCCGATTTCCCGTCACCGATCTACAGTCAGGAACCACCGACGGACTTTTGGCACTGCTGTCCCAAAATCGGTCAATGGAAACGATCAATAACTTAATGCAATGTGGCACCACTCATCACTGAGTGAAAGCCTGGTCACTGAGTGAAATCTACTATCCTCACTGATTTTTCGATATTGACGCATAGCCATGGAGTGGCACCACCGACAGACTTTCTGGATACTAAAAAATCTCCGCCGTTTTCGTTGGCCAATGGAAACGGGCTATATAAGTTCAACAGCCCCAAGGGTAGACAAACGGCTGTCGTGAACTTCTCCTACCTGCAAACCCAAGCAGCTCCTTATTCTATTCTAATTCCTAATGCATAATACATAAAACCTTATGGACGTCATTACTTGTAAGCTGGTATAATATACCTCATTTATCATCGTATTTATTGTAAGTAAGTATCACATCTAATGTGCAACAAGTCATAAATATTATATGCTTCACTCAGTCCCGAATTATAGCTTGTAATACTCTTTATCTAAAACCCTATATTCATTGCAGATATACGCTGTAGGGCTTCCATTTAAACTGCCGGCCTAATATGTGAAAAATGCAATATATAGGTACATCATTCTTACAAGAAGTATCATAGATTACAAAATGCAGATCCCCATACAGTTATGGTATAGATGCTTGTTTGAACGTTTCATAGATGTATTCTAACCCGGGCTTTTCACTAGATAATTATAAACCCGACGACTGTATATCTTCTAGCCAATAGTTGTCAGATCTTTTTCAATTACGCAATATCGGTCGCAATAGTCGCCGACCAGAGAATTTCTTTAAGCGTGTGCATCATAGAAATGTATTGGCTTGAAGTAGCGTCAAATCGTTTGCATAGTTGCCATGTGGTGCTAAATTGCATCATCTGACATAATCAATAGGCATCACTCGTTTGGGATTTACCCTAGGCCTTTTACTACTGAAAGTCGTGCTAAATCCAAGAATCGTCGCCTATAATCGTATAATGCAGTACAATACTGCAGGATTTCGGTAGACTACCTTGTCCTAGGTGAACAGAATGAGTATATACTTAAGTAACCTGATATACAGCTAACCGTGAAAAGGATAGCTAAACTAGAACCGCTGCCGTTTTTTTTTCCTGGCGAGAAACGCTCGTTTCGGATAATTATTCTGCTATGTTGTCACAATGACAGGTGAACTTGAACAGGTTTAGTCAGCAGTGAACGTCTAATAAGCCAGCTGAGCACCGGAAAGGGGGCATGGGCACGAACTGGACTATTGTCAATGACCAGCCACGACGGGAAAACACAAGATGGCGCTACGGAGGACGTCCGACTGAGAGACTCAGCCTCGTTCTGAGACGAGGTGCATTTACGCCTAGGAACCAGTGTGAAGGTCCGGTCCCCGGCCTCGTCAACGCTAGTAGGTGTGTAATAGGTAGCGGGCGCCGAGTGGGGCGCGGGATGGTGCAGCAGTCAGAGCGGGAGACTGAGGCGTTAACACAGCTCCTACGTAAGGCCCGTTTCCATTGGCCGATCTCCCGTCACCGATCTCCAGTCAGGGACCACCGACGGACCTTTGGCACTCCTGACCCAAAATCGGTCAATGGAAACGACCCAGCTCTTGAAATGAGCCACGACTTTTTCTGTTTAGATTATGCAATGTGGCACCAGCCACCACTGAGTGAAAGCTTTTTTTTTTTTTTTTCTTCTTTTTATTTCAGTAACACAATTTAACGACTACAAGCAATCGCCTTATTGGCGTTCTTCCCAGCAGGAGTCACAATTACACAGGACAAACAGGGACAATTACAAATATACAAACAGAAATACATAATACTTGGTATCAGTAATTTGAAATCATCTATTGACAGATATCTTAATTTCACTTTCCTTTTTAGAAAATAATTTCGATACTCGTTATCATAATACAAGTTAATAATATAAGCAGATCTATTAATAATTAGGTAAGTACAATGTTCTACATGCTTTCTTGTGAAAGAAGAGTATTCGTACTACCTGTTTATACAATACATTCATTATTTAGTAGCTCTTCCTTAACTTTAATCTTAAATAAGTCTCCTCTCAGCAAAATTTGTGTTTCTTTACTTAGTTGATTCCAGATTAAGTTCCCCTCATATAATGGTGACTTTCTATATCTTAGACTGTTTGGTGTTTTCATTTTTAAGATTATCTTGTCATTTTGTCTAGTAGCAATATTCCTATTTACATTTACATTTTCAACTGATTCACTTTTCCATTTTATTAATGAAACCATGTGACTGGCTCTTCTGAGATTCAAAGGTCTTATTTTACATATCACCTACATGTATATCCTGGGCTTTGCGAATACCAAGTGCTATTCGTAGTCCTTTATTTAATAAACATTGTATTTTATTTCGTTGTTGATTATTCCACATATAATGTATAAAATCACAGTACTCAATGACGGGTACCAGCATGTGTTTAACTATACTTAAGGCAGACTGTTTATTAATGAAATATCTAATTTTTCGTAACCTAAAAAGTTTATGGTTAAATTCTGAAATAATCTTATTATATTGTCTATCAAATTTCATTTCGTTATCAATTATAATACCTAAATATTTGTAGTAACTTACCGCATCTAACATCTGGTCACCCATGTGTACTTTTTTGTTTTTGTCTATTCCTTTTTTGAAACCACACCACATGACTTTTGATTTTTTATAATTTACCATCATATTATTATTTGTTATCCATTGGTCTAAATCGGACAGGTCTTCTTCCATCTTGTTAGTAGCTATGTTCTGGTATTTGTGATGAACTAATAATACTAAATCATCTGCGTACATGGCAACTTTTGAGTTTTTCACTTTTCCTATTAAATCATTTATAAAAATTATAAAAAAAGAGGACCTAAAACAGAGCCCTGTGGGACTCCCATCTTGACTGATGTTTTCTTTGATATTTTTCCCATAATCTTCGTCTGTTGCAGTCTACCATATAAATAGCTTTTTATTAGTTTAATCGTTTGTATATCAAAATTTAGAAGAGTTAATTTTTTAATCATAATATCATGTGAAACGCTATCAAATGCTTTCCTCATGTCTATAAACGTTGCTAGTACTGTTTCTTTGTTATCTATATGGTAAAGAATTTCATTTACAATTTCAAAAGTTGCTTGCGATGTACTTCTAGCAGGCATAAAACCATACTGGTCTTTCGATATAATATTATTTTCCAGTAAATGTGATAATATTTCTTTGTGTAAAATCTTTTCTATAACTTTTGACATTGCAGGTAATACAGTGATAGGTCTCCAATTTCCTAGTTCCGATAAAGGACCAGGTTTAGGTATAGGTGTAATTACTCCGTTCTTTAGACTACATGGAAATATAGTATTATCAATTATAAATTTTACAATTTTAACTAATATCTCTGGGTTCATTACAAGGATCTTTTTTAAGATCTTCGTTTTTACACAAGGTATTCCAGAACTTTTATCATTATTTAATGAAGTTACAATTTTTAAAACGTCTTTACCTTCAATTAAGAAATTATTATAATTATTTTTTGGTACATTTGCATAGGTTGTATCAAGGTCTTGTGTTTTAAATACTACAGGATGATCGCAGTGTCCAGCATTTGCAAAGTATTCGTTCATCTTATCTTCAGTAGGGTCTTCGTTTTGTACATCGTCTGGATCTTGTTCTGACTCGGGGAATTCAGGGTCGATGGTCTTCACTCCTTCCCAGCATTCCTTCAGGCATCTCCAAAATCTTTTAGGATCATTTTTATTTGCATCCAGGTTCTTCTGAATCCTGTGTGCTGTTATTTGATTAATACCCTCACTTATTTCCTTTCTCAAAACTCTGACTTGTCTTAGGATTACAATACGGTTATTTTGACAGATGTCTTTTTTATATAAATCTTTTAAAAGTACACTCCTTGCTCGTATTTTATCATCGATATATCTGGGAATAACAACATTTTCTTTGTTTTTAATTATGGTAATTTTCATAGGGCAAATCTTGTTTATACCTGTAGTAATGTAATCTTCGAAATTCTTTGCAATATCTTCACTCTTATCGGGTGGGTGGTAGTTCTGTGCTAAATCATTTAATACTTCATCAGTGAGTTTCTTGGTCTCTCTAAACTTAATTGTTTTTCTGATATATTTTTCTTTAACTCTTTTCCTCACACTAAAAATGGCCACATGATCAGAGAAGTAGTAATTTATATTTCCTGATTTAGTTACACATTTGCTGTTGGTGTATATGTGATCTAAAGTACTGATACCTTTTTGGTGTATATAAGTTTCAAAAGTTTCAAGATACTGTAAATTATTGCCTAAAAGGAAGTTATTCATTGTTTCATATTTTTTACATCTTTTCGCCCTAGCATTAATATTGAAGTCTCCCATGATCCATATTTCGTGATTTTCAAAAGCTTTATCATTAATAATTTCCGCTAGTATTTCGTAACATTCCTCTGGGTGTTCACTGGGAGGTCTATATACTGAAACAATCAGGATTTTTTTATGGTTTGGATAGTGGATTGTACAGGTCAGGCATTCTATTTCTTTACTAGTAAAACAGCATCTATCTACCATATTAGTATAATTTAGAAATTTATTATTTATATATAAAGCTACCCCACCTCCAATTTTTTTATCCCTATCTTTTCTTAGTATGGTCATATTGTTTAAATTTAGGCAGTTATTTGTATATTTGTCTTTAAGCCATGTTTCCGTTATTGTAATAAAGTCTAGATGATCAAAAAATAATTTAAATTTTTAAAGCTTGGTGGCTGAGTGAAATCTACTACCCTTCTATATAGACGCACAGTGAGTGGCACCACCGACAGACTTTCTGGGTAACTCAAAAGATCTATACACCCTTTTCGTCGGCCAATGGAAATAGGCCTATAATATAGACAGATTTTCACCAGAGGGCAAATGGTACATGCCACAAGGATAGGGATTTTTTTTAACTCAAAGCAGTTTATTGATCATATTTGGAGTACATCGAAATCTCCGATGTCCGATTCCAAATTGCAATATAATTTAGTAGCCTGATAGAGTAGATGTTGATTATCTGGAAAGGCTAGTCCTTGTTATCATACTGCTCTCATTTTTGTGTGTTTCTCTATTTTACCTTTTTTGGATAGTGTAATAATTTCCGTTAACCGAACTCTAGCGTATTTTCTCTTTTCTTTGTTCAAATTATATATTTCTCTTGAGCATCTGTTGATTGCTTAATCAATTTAATTTTTCAAATTCTTCAAAGGCTTTTACGTAGGCTGGCCACTGCTCAGTTGAAAATGCATCCGCTGCTTTCAATGCACGACCAGGTTTTGCTTAAATTGATTTCCATTTTGAATAGCAGTCTATAACACAACTATATATAGTCAACATCACAAGAAATAGTAAAGAAAGATGCGGGTTCCGACACACTCCAACACACTGTAACATACACCGACACGAAGAATGAAGAACACTCTTCTAGTCCATATAAAAGAAACACAGGCAAGAAAGGAAGAATGGTGCCTTAAGCATGGCTAATAGTGTACGTCATCTACAACATATGCTGTATTTTATCTCCCAATTTCCCACAAAAGAAACGGTTAACGTCTCATATCTCCATCAAGGAAGTGATGTATGCGCCTCAATATACGGCATATCATACGCGATATGTTAACGCGGGCAGGTTTGACCTGCCCGTAATGTGATAAAACCTAGTCTTGAGATCTCTAGCTACTATGATGGTAGATCTATGATTTCATTCTTTGGAGATATTTTCCGTATTCATATACCTGTAACTTATCAGAACATGTATACCTTGTCAAAAACACTCATGACCTATATATTCTTCGTATTTCCTCAATTATAATTCTACCGATTGCAATTCAGTTACCTTCAGAAGGCAGTTTTAACTTTATGTACCTCGGTATTCAATACTTAAGACGAGCAGATTCTTGTCTCTTACAGCGATATCAATAACAATAGCTCCAGTCCCATTCGATATTGTATGCACTATTCTCTATACCTATAGCCGTACTAGCATACCAGCCAGATTCCATCTTTTGTAAATTTGAAGATGGACATCGGTTAGCTTACCATAGGAATGCACTGCTGTAGTTAAACAAACGAAGATGGATGGATTTATGATGTGTGTGCAATGTCTGCAATGTAGCAAAGAGTGTTGATGAAAAGAATAAAACTTTAGCCATGATGTCAATTATTTGGGAATCAAGACTACGAAGACTTTCTTAGTATGGACTGCGACACCGAATTGGCAGATGTGACTAGTCATTAAAAACCAGCGCGAATCATGGTAAGAGAGGCCAAAGTTAGCCTTCATATAGACCGACAACATGGAAATGCATGTGTTTACATATGTACGTTTAAACCGCTAAAAAGGTAATTAATAGTTAAGAAACCGTGTAACTAACCCTAGAAGAATTAGAAAACATGCACTCCCATTTGTGCATGTCTATTTGTCCTCATTCTCTTTGACATTTATTTTATTCAAAACCCAACCTTAGGCCTCGGTTGAAATTATAATAATTGAACTTGACTATATATCGAATTGCATACATATATAGTGCATTCATGGCCTTATTGCCATAATAACTTACTATGATTTGTCACTTTAGTCAACCAAAATTACATGAAATACTTTCATTGACAACAGCAATATCATGTCTCTTCCTCAAATAAGTATTCATCATGTATTTTTAAAGTGAAACATACGACCTGTAAGATATCACTTGGGGTTGTATTTTTGCCTTACTATAAAACTGTGATATATTCCTCTATTTACAGTTGAGTGTCCATAGCAACCTATCTAAAGTCAGAGCTGGACTATAGGTCATCATTAGGGGCACAGATGTGTCACAAGTCACCCCCAGGGGGTATGCCTTTCACCATGCAGGATCTAGCTGTCAGAAGGCATGCTTATATTTCTCGGCTGGTCCGGCTACATTCCGTTATCAAAGAAACTGTGCTTAGTATAGGGGACAGAGTTCGCAAGTCATTATGAGGGCATTGCATGTCCAGGAGTGGCCGTTCACAACCGATTCCTTGCAGCATTTCCTTGCTAGTCCCCAAGGTTCAGGGTTAAATGACAAGCTGAGAAGGTACCTGGAATGTTATTTTATGTTTTACCTATAAATCATAGAAGTGTGCCTGTCATATGTGAGATCTAGTTTCAGTGGGTTTTATCGCCAAACCTCCTCAATGGAAAACCCAGGGAAAGCTAAGATAGGACCAACGGCAGGCCTTTTAAGGCATACACATCTTTATTGGGGTGATTTGCTTGATTATACATTTAGACAGTTTACCATCATACCCAAGCTAAGGCTATGGTTCTCATCTAGTTATCATCGAGTTATTCCCACTTAGCTGCCTAATGTAGAAGGTCCCTTGTGGGAATTCTATGTTCTACAACGGATGTGATACAAAACGACCAACAATATTATACGAAGAAATACACAGATGCCCTGGATTCTACCCAGAGGGGATGATAAGCTAACGAATTATACTTAAAGTGACAATACATTCACAACCAAGCTTTTGAAAATAATTTCTCTGATGTGAACGGATGCTCTAATGGGATATACAAATAGTTTGTTTGAGTCTGTTTTATCTGGCATCTGAGTTATAATTGAGGCAAACATGCAAGTTGTAACATGTTGTGATCTAAATATTCAACAATCTTTTTATCTCTCTCTCCTAAACACCCTCCGATTACGTTTTTGCTACCTACACCAGTCTTAAAGATGCTGCCTAAGAGTTCTCGATGGGTCGTGTCATTGAGGCAGATGAGGGGAGAAATGCAAGATGTGGAAAAGTCAGTCATGACCGTTGCAGCCCGAGAGTTATTCATGCATGATACTGTGGTGTTTTATTCAAGGTCAGTGGGAACCTATATAAGTAGGTGATGCTGAATGTGCTTGCGTGTGCCTTTCCTTTTAGACATGAAATAACATGCTTGATCAGAACTTCCTTTAACAGCATCATTGTTATTGTGCAATACCATACTGCATTGAGAATACGACATCTCTATGTTGTCTCATGTTACCATTTCCTCATAGAAATATCAAATATGATATCATAAATATCATTTGTGTCAATAATAACAATCGCCATGTTGCCATCTGAGTACTTCAATGTTCCACTTACGTCTGTTCCACGAGGGCAAACGAGTCTTTATTATATGTGATTTTTTTCGTCTTTTTGTCCCTCATTTAATCATTGTATCTAAATGTGATCTTCCATTTGTAACTGTTCCTTTCTCACACATGGTAGACCCATTCCTTACTATTGGTTTCCCTACACAATACTTCCTCATGGATATGAGAAATACAAGAAAATCTTCTTATGTTTCAGTGACTTCGTCATGATCGTATCTGTTTCTCATTTCCCACAATTAACCTTTGTATACCGCTTGTCATTTCATGCTGACCCAAAAACACCTTAGTCTAATTCTATAAATACACCAAGCACGATAACACTGACCTCGATATGACCTGAAATAAAAGCCACTTAGCAAGTAAAATATAATAGATAAAAACATATGAGCCTGCCATTTTTGAATTCATAGTAAGACTAAGTAAGTTTAAAACACGTTTTGAGATAATAGACAAAAATGAAGATAACATTTAATAAAACCTAACGTTCCATGAAATTGCTCACTGGGTTGTCAAAAGTGAGGACTGACGATGAATTTACCTAGAAGCGCAATGAAATGAGCTACATATGTAACGCAATACCGTTGGTCTAACAACGCAACTGGTATTTTTAACAAAGGTAATTTTCGTTAGTCGTTGTGGTAATTTTATGCTATGAGACATGAGACATTGGTTAAAGGTCACAGAAGATATCTAAATTTGATATCTGAGTAAAATATCTAATATGAAAAGAAATGAAACGGAAGAGAAAAAATAAAACGTAATTGTGTGTGCTTTCATCTGACAAACCACCACGTACCAAACTGATTATTAGTATAGCACTTCTGCACCTTGTAATAATTGAATTGTGGAAAATTACATTAGATAATATGTGGTATATACAGTTTTCTTCCTGGCAAGATGTTATAGGACAGGTACTTATATTATTACTTACAACGTGTATGGTTTATACCCTCAACCAAAGTTGAAATATTTACTGTTATATGGGCATGGGATCTATTATCCTACAACAAAACATTTGCTTATTTGTACCAGGTGTGCTCACCATAGTATATACATATCATAAGATATTATTTGGAATGTTTGTACTGATCAATAGCACTGCTATTGACAAAATGCAGTATCTGTTGTATATGAGTACCCAGGAACTATACTGTGAGGGTACCTCATACCGGCCTTATGGCTGAAAGCTTTCGCAGTTTAAATAAAGAAATGAATAATAAAAAATAATTATCGAATTTTCTGCTTATCGTTTCCTCAATCATGGGATAGTAATCACTCAGAACTCGAGAAGCGGCTTCACGGAGCTGGTTCCTGGTCATAGGTGACGTCACACTTAGGAGATGGTTCTGAGAAGCCCCGATAGGTGATGTCGTGGATAATATCGTCCGAATTATTATGCAATTTTTAATTATCTCCAATTCAACACAGATGGAAACATAAACTGTTCTAATGTAAAAAACTCAGGAAGGTATTAGTGCCTATAACATTCAACATCATGGAGAGTTTTGAGACTGTTGTTGTACGCTGGCTTTATGTATTGGATTTAAATCACACATCTGTTAAGCGTTCGGACATCCCATGGGAAGATGCGTAAACCCCCCAAGGGAAATTAAACATCCAAGGGACAAGTTTAGGGTTGCAACTGACTTTAAAGATATGGTAAAGAGCTTTACGGGCAAAAGGTCAGAGTTGGCCCTGAAGGGGACTTTAAAAACAGCAACATCCTTGAAAAATGGCTGTATCCTAAACTCCAATGTAATAGAGTGGACATGGGATTTAAAAAAAGAATGTTAACCAATAGGTCTGCAGTTGACAGTTCAGATTACATTATACAAAATCTGCGGATATAAAGTTACGGCCACAATGTTTGTGTGTGCTTTCATCTGACTTAATTCGATACAAACGTGTTGGCATTTTCAAATGAAAAAAATCCATAACGAGTGCAATTCGACCGATTTTTTAATTTTTTTTAAACAATTTTATTAGGAATTATTGGTACAAACAATACCAGATTCGGCAATGTTGTCGTTCTTCCATCTGGGCCCTGTATTACTCGGGAGTCTCTAGTAGTACATTCATGTTGGTCAAAAGTAAAAAACTTCCATGGGATTTTCCAATGACGTTCTCTACCGTTAGGTGATTTATGATTAATCAGATAGTAATGAGTGATTTAAATATCTAGAGTATTCACTTTCAGTACTTTTCTAAGGACTACATTGTTAGTCAGACTACCAACAAACTTTTGGTCTGTAATAGTTTTTAACATACCTATATGTATATACTTATATGTATCTGTATGTATGTAATTTCTTGTTGTTTCTAGATGCTTTCCATTCCCTCATTGATATATTTCAAAGACAAGGTGCTCAGAAAATCTGTTATGCTATTTAATTTGAACCTTTTATATTCTATATATTATTTATAAACTATTTTTTCGGAACCTCTTGATTGGTGACTATTCTCCAATATACTTTCAGCAACATACATCTCCGGTTTGCTTTGAATTTATTAACATCTACCATCACCTCATTAATTGGCATATTTCGCTTCATATCTTACTATTTTGCTTTTGCCCACTAAAGTACATAATGTCTTATCTTTCCGTATTGATTTTTATAATGTGCGACATAGATCATGTTCCTAGAGTCATTCATAAGATATCGAAAAGCCTTGTCCTAATCGTGAGTTGAGGTGAGAAGTCCGATGCATCGAGGATTAGAACTGTGGAACCGGTTGCCACCACATATGCAGAGAGCGGACAATAAGGAAACCTTTATGAAAGAACTGTGGATGTATAAGAAATCTCTGACTATGCAAAGGTGCGACACCCCGATTGTACATCTTCTAATACACCTCATCTTTTTAAATATCCATCTCTATATTAATGCTTTATAAAATCTTGGTCTAAGCTTTCATTGTCTCACTAAAAGAACTATTGGGCGGGTATAAAAAAAAACAAAAGAAAACAGAATTTAATTAACGCTTTCAGAAATGTCTTCAGACTATCGTTCATTGCTCTATTGATGTGTGCCTTTACTATTTCTGTGAAATCATAATTTCAGGGTGCTAGTACTAAAAGCATATTATGTGAACCCTTGAGATCATCAATGTACTAGTGAAATTGATTGATGAGTAGACGGCAGCTTGCGTATATGGAAGTTCTTTGAATTTCTTTGATAAATTGACGATGATTAGACTTTAACATTGAGTACTAAATCAATAATGATATAGATAACCAAAGGACGATAAAATATTTCAGAATATGAAAAATACTGTGAATGGGTGTTTGGCACCTGGGTATAGTCAAAGAATCACCCCTCTCATATGAGAGGGGTGCACGAATAGTGCAGCTGGGGAATAATGCGGTGCTGGTTTAGGTGTGCATGAGCATGCATGGTCGTACTGTTGGTGTGATACAGTAGACAGGTGGAGGGGACAATGTCTACCCTTAACCAAAAGCCATGGGGAATCATATATCACAATTGTAAAAGCCTCTGGAATTTGATGAACTTTTACCGTTGATCTCCGATAAAAGGTCAAATGGACATATCTATAGGATTGCATGCATAACGGAACTGGAATGACCAAAGTCTTAGCTTTCATTTGCTACAATCAAAATACTGCTATCCCTCAACGGGAGAAAAGCCAACCTTTTCAGTAGCTGGCCCCCTAACCAATGATAGTAAACAACTCAATTAGTCTTGGACACTAGCTGTTGCGTCATGCAGTTGTCCTCAGCATATTCTGACCACCAGTTCAAATGCACACCTCAGCATTATGACCTTTCCATTCATTACTGTCTCTCATTGCATGGGTCCCTTCTCTGTCCTCCTCCAATTAGCTGGGGTAACTCTTGAGTCTGTCACGAGGCGTGGCTGGGCGTGATGGGTGTAGGGGCCGCTCTCATTAGCACGAGACTCCTAATCCAATCAGTGAATGGCTGCAGGCAGAGGTCGAGGAAAGCTAATCACGTTGTGAGTCGCCTAGTCACGGCCTAATTGGTGATAAGTATACAGATGTGATTATTAGTACGGCGCGATGCGCTGCGACGGTGGGCAACGGGCGGAAGGGAGGACGACTGCGGTAGGTCTGCCTAGGGAAAAGGGTACAAGAGTCATCGCTATACCAGAAGACATCATATGACCCTGCCCCCGTCAAAGGTCTTATCACAGGAAAACTACTTGACAAGACGCAAGGGTGTAGGGTGATGATGGATTACTTTGCAGGCACAAGCATTGTGTTCGTTAGCTGCAAGCACTTGATGGGAGCGCAGGTAATGAATAGATCATTTCTACCTGTGGGAATTTACTTTTAGATGACTTAATATCTATAGCAGGCACTACTGAGCAACATGTACACAATGGGACTGTGAATATCATACAATCAGCTTTACCACGGGATATAATTGATGTCATATCCTTTTAATGTGTCGGAGAAACGTCTAATTTCTCAATGGGAGATACATGTAAAATGCTTGATAACTCGATTTAGATAAAGTACAGCATAGATTAAATTCTCCATGAGAACCAGTAGTCTGAGAAATAAGTGAGGGCCAAACATCCATTCGGCGTGCAAGCTGCCTTTTTCTGTAATCTCCTTCAGCCTGATTTTCTTTTACTATTTTTGTGCGCAAGCTTTGGTGTGGTTGACTATTTCCTCAGTCTCAGATAAAAATCTTTTTCCTGAGCTTTGACTTTAGCCTCTTCTGCGATAGCGATATCTTTTATGTATGAACCGGGTATTTCTTTACCGGGTGAGCTATGAATCAGTTTTACTATGAATCATGTTATTCTGCATCTACTCTGCCGCGGAACCTAAACCGTAAATAATATTGTATAATACAGGAACTATCTTCTAGCATAAATAGTGCTTTCCTACTTCGATAAGAACCTAATGAATTAGAATACGTGAATCGATTAATGTTTTGCATACCTCATCTCAATTCTTTATCACGTATTGCTGGTATATGATATAACCAGTCATCTACACATTTATAATAAGTATTGAGAAAGGTATACTTAAATTCTGAAGTACGGATCTCGACAATTTCATGTGTACATTTTGAATATATCAAATATATGTATGGAAGTGACGATATCATGTAGCATATATTCACATCAGTTCTAAATGAGCCCACATATTGGTTAACTGGATTTTAACCTGGCCACAGGCAATAATATGTAAGATAGTATTGGATTCTGATTGGTCAGTTAGTGAACCAATGGTAGTGCAGTATAGGGCCATGTCTACTCTTCAGCCAATTGTATCTAGAAGTGAATAATTTATATGTGAATATATTCTGAACCTTTTAACTCTAACTCAAGTGTTCCAATTGATTCTTCTTAAAGTCCTGAACCAGGCTATCAAAGTCCCAGGACTTAATAATATGGTTAGAGGTGCAGACTTCTAACAGGTTACTTCAAAATTATCCTCAGGACATCTGCATGACGCCATGAAAAGTTGGCTTTCGTCCCAAGGAGGGATAGCAAAATTGTTATTGTACCAAATGAAAGCTAATACTTAGCATAGGCTAAGGATGTGCATGTTCAGCTGGCTCAACTCGAGCTGACCTTACTGTGTTGCTCTCAGTAAAATTTCATATGTGAGGTGACAATTTATTCGAAAGAATATTAGTTTTTTGCAACTACTTTTATGGGTACGTAGTCCTATGATGTGTTATTTTTTCTCTTATCGATATGAACTTTATCTCAACAATCGTAGGTGGAAACCATATTTCATATTCACATAAATTATGATTATAGAGTTTCTTCATACGTAACATGACCTTGTTGTCGAACATTCCAGTTTGATAATAACATCAGCTTTCAATTGTTCCCCACTATTGTCCAGAGGTGTCTCTGTATTGTCACTTTAAAGCCCACCTCTGGTTTTTAAATTGACGTAGGAGGTGTGATGGTGACTTGGAATAGGCACGAGGCTCGGTGAGACAGACTGGCCTGTCATACAAGTGCGTCTTATCCGACACTAAAGGGACAGGAAATGAGCGACCACGGAGTCGGACGGCCGAGAGCCCCCGTCCCCTGCCCGCCCGTCCCGGTCTCCGTCCCCACCAAAGTCGTGGTCTCAGGTCTAGTCCATGCTGGTCACACACCCTCAAGTCCTCCGAGGCTCCCACAGCGCTTGCATTGAGCCTTATGGGAGTTACTAAAGGGGTGACTATTTCTCTATCTGCAGGATTAGTAATCGCCAAGCAAATAGGCAGTTAAGACGAGGTACATCCATTCTTTGGAGAATGTGTCTGGATTTTGCTGATACTTTCTGAACTTAGTTAAAGCTAGATTACAAATCCATGTATCAAAAGCGTCATTTAAGATTTAGTTTTCACCTGTAAAGTATTTGTATGAAGCTAGATGTATACACTAATGTTACAACTAAAAGCTCTAAAACCATTCACTTTGATAGGGGTGTATATGGTAGCAAGTGATGCTCCCTTTCATATGCATAGTTGTGGTTGAGGGGTAAATGCTTGTTTCATATATGAACTACCTTTCCTTCAATTATTGAAAAATATTAACAGCTGAACAGTGAAGCTGCAGGAATTTATTGGTTCTCTGGAATCATCCCTAGAAATTATCAATTAAAAATCATCCCCGACTATTGAATGGGAGACTCATAGACGCATGGCCTTGTCATAAGAGTTTTAAATGATGTCAGCTTTTGCCGTTTTTTTTAGATCAATTTTATCTATCCTGGCGACAAAGAAGGTTGTCTGTACCATAAAGTAGTATACATCAAGAGTTTATGTCTGAGTTGCAAAGCCGCTTGCAACCATAGCACGGTGCTTCACTCATGATAATGCCAGTCACACCCCATTCCGTCCTACGAGAGAGTCGCCAGCGATCAGGTTAACTCATAAGATCCACTGCGGCGGGACAAACTGCAATGGGCGGGCAATCGAGAAGGAGAATGACAAAAGAGTAACTGATTTTGATATACTTCATTAAAAGTAAAAACCAATTAATCTAAAGGTATCAAACAATGCCTATCAAGATGATACCTCAATAAAATAATACCAATGATAAGGTTTGTAGTGTAAAAAAAGCACGGCTTATATTACATCCGCCGATCTTCAATCCATGCCCTTGTATTTTTGTTATGTGCACGGACTTGACCCTGTTTCTGCAGGCGAAATGAATTTTGCATGAGATAGCATCAAGTTCCATAGCAAATAACGGCATAGTTTTTTGTAGGATTTCTGAAGTACGTGACACTTCAAGGATTATTGCTTTTGAAGTATATTTTGAACTGCCATCAAAGATCAGGTTGCTTCATTGATGATCGTCATTTGCATTGAGCACATCTTGACGGAGCTCCCTTCAGACGTGAGAGCAAAGCTAATAGTGCCGCTAATTACAGTTTCGTACTTAAATGCGCATGTGCTGCTATTTTATTTTGAAAACATGAAGATAATGCGTACAATGCCTAAAGCAGTATTTTTTTTAAATTTTTTATATTTCTTTATTGAGTCAAAATGTACACAAGTAGGTGTCATCAGGTTAGCCGTTCAGTTTCAAGACCCAATAAAGCAGCAGAAGGTCTCAGCCTTTTTATAAGGCTGGTTTAAATGACCAAGCCGTGACCAAAGACATTAAATCTCAATTTCTGCAAAGTTTTTTGAACAGAGAAAAAAAAAAGAAAAGAAAAGAAACTTTATAGTCAACCAGGACTTAACTATATCAGCTATATACATACATGGCAGGATTTCACTTATTGATAATAGTTGTAACTTCAATATCCAATTTTAACATTAGGATCGATCTACCTTAAGAACAGAAAAAAAACAGGGCAACTAGGCTAGCTCTGCCATATTTTAGCTTATTCATCAAAATATATGCCCCTTCTTTATGAAGAGAAAACACATATTACTGAAAAGAATACAATATATGAGTGATATAAAGCGTGATACTTTCAGGTGTCCAACTTGCATATCACCATATTGATAAATTGACTATCGATCTCAAACACCTTAAGGTGGATGGTTAATTTTCCACGGAGAGAAATGCAGAGAGAAATGCATATAATTACTCACACCTGACAGCCCTCGACCAACACCTCTTACTCCAAGGTGCACCTCACTTCACAATCAACTGTCGTACCCCCAGCTTTACTTCATTAATTTCCAATCCTCCGACATAATCCCCATCCCCTTGTGGGTTTTACAATTTCATTCCAGGTGTCAGGATGTGTAAAAGAAACCCGTCTATATAGTATATGTATACTCTCTTGATCGAAACATGTCATTGATATAATGGTCTCCGTTTCTGAAAATAATACAAATAGTGAAAGATACAGAAACGGAGACAATAGTGATTCTTCTATATCGCCTCAATTCAAGATATATTGAAGTGCCATGTTGCTTTTAACCTTTACGTAAAGGTCTAGTATATCTTGGACAATTAACCCCATAATACGTGTGGTCACCAGAAAGGAGCACACTGAGGGGGACTACGTCTTAGAACGGTTTCTGTTGGTCCTGCTGCTCGTTTGGTCAATAATGGGGTGCCAATAGCATACACGTTTGGTATTCAATGTTAACTCAATGCTACGCCAGCATAGATAGTTCATATACTTTGCATAATGTCTTACGTTTCGGTAAATTAGGATTCACATGATCGGGATCATGTACCTCACAGGGTTCAAAATCTCATGAGATTCTGTTCCTTTTTAGAGGTAAATATCGCAAACAGTTGCAGGGGGAAAACATCTCTCAGGGAATTGGAACCCTACAATTTGTACGAAGAGAGGTACATGAATCCCATCCTGTGAATCCCGCTTGATACATCGAGTTAATATGCGATGGTTTTCGGCTAGGTAATGTTTACAATGTTGACAATTGGTTGGGCTCAAACGAATTTATGCATCAGCATTTATGTTTCGCTCTCTTTACACAATGTTCTAAATACAAAATAAAAAGGTTAAGCTTTTCTAGAGCAACATATTATAAATTAACTTTCTGGTATTACTACAAAAGGTTTTAACCGAGCAATATTACATATGGTTTTGTGGGTGTTATCCATATACCAGGCAAGTTGAATTCTCTATTACTTCTACATTACTGATCACTGGAGGAAGGAACCTAGCTAAGCATTTTACTCAAACCTCATATGCTAGAAATTCTGCAACAGGCGCACCATAGTCACTGAGCAGGTTGTTCCTGGTCAGTTGGGGCAGTATAGATCTATGCGCAGGTCTTGATACATGCGGCTGCGGACTCGGCCAATTCTGATAAACTCCAGGGTCTCATGGGGCGGAAAAAGCGGCTTCTGGAGGTGGCAGTGGTCTCCCGTTAGACGAGGATGTCTTACCCGGCTCCTGGGTGGCGGGAACTCCTAAATCCCCTGTAAGTGTCCACACACAGCCAGGTCTTGAAAGTATGACAGCGAGGATGTGAGAGTGTGCTACAGGGCAACCTGAAGGACGGTTATGAAGCCTTTTACCATCACAGCCCTTTATGTGTTCGAGATTTGTTATCACTAAAAATATAATTTCTGTAGTTCTTTTGGCCTCCATGTATAACAATTCTTATTGTTATCGTTTTATACTTTGATGTGACTTTTCCAGAGACTTCCATCGTTGCCGCATTGTGGAGAGAACCCCTCTTATACGTCTGAGATATGATAAGCGAGTTAACCTGTTTAACCTCAGAGATAAGTAATTCTATTGTCCATGTAAGCGGTTCAGATAGGTAGATGGAAAGAATTGATTCTTGTGTTGGAGGTAAATGAGGGTCAAGAACGAAGGGCATTGACCTCTAGCTGTAGGGTTGTAGTACAAGGGAGTTTGATAAGAAGTCCTCTAACCAGCGATTTGTATTTGCAGGTACTACTCAAACTCAACAAAGTGGATGGATATTTTATCAAAAAAAAGAAAAAAAAAGAGACTGAGAATGTTCTTCGATGGTATCAATTCTTTTATTAAAAATCGAAATCATGACTGCTACTTCAATCTATTTTCCTCACCCACCATGTGTACAGGCATCCAGCAGACTCTACATAATTGTGTTCACTTATGCTGTCCTTTGTCTTAGCATATATGGAAATAATTCCTTTTTTATATAACAATATTTCTTTAAATCTCAATACTAATCAATGCATCTTTTACCATTGGAATTATTGCACACATTGAGCTGTGTTCTTTTAATCCTCTAACATAATTTCATTGCATTCTTGCACTCGACATCTATAAAGGAGGATTAGAACTGCTTTCAGTTTACCCAATCTTATTCAAGCCGCACTTGCCTTATACTGCTGGCCAAACTTCCCTTTAGTCCTTTTAATATCAACATGGTTTTATATCAATGACTGGGAATTGCAGATTTGCATTGCATTTGCACAGAGTAACTATCCTGGGGATTGTGCCTTTCTATAAATCACACAAAGAGTGTTCCATACTCTGCACTATAACCCAGTATTGACCTATAATCCTCCTTGACCTTTTATCCCTCCTGGCCCTATAGAGGAAAAGAATCCTGCTTGGGAATGGTGGGCTTTCTGCGCTTAAACCTTCTAGATTAAGGCGAATATTTTTACTTCTATATCCCCGGTTAGCAATAGCCAATTGTCTCTTACAAAGGATAAGCAGCATGTATATATCCCTTACACTACCCATAACCCTATCTTTTAGGGGAAATGATGTAAAATTTAAGATGAAATTACGAACTGTATTATCCATTTATGTCAAAAGTGCCGCGCTTACAAATGGCAACGATTAGACTCAAATTCCGCCGCTATGCTCTTCTTCACCAAACATAGATCAGTATGAAATGATATCCGGCCCTTGCCATAGATAAATATTCATATCTTGTTCCTTTGATTTTGTGAATAGCTGGCGAGTGTTCAACTATTTCAAAAGTTCCCAAAACGCCTTTTTCCACCAAATTAACGTCAACATTCCTTGTTACTCAAGAAAGAAGGAAGTTTCTGAAATTACATACATGATTCTAAAAGCAACAGTGCAATTTGAATGGTGCAGAAGAGTTATGAGCCTCGTAATACAAAGCCTTACTCGATATCCTTACACCAGGCGCAGCCGGCGATAAGGTGAAATTGCCCCGGTCGAATTGCGGTTGACCATAGCTGAGATTCATCCCAGAAACCCGCGCATTATGAGCTTCACCGAGCTGCTGAATGGGTGTGATGATATCTGCAAGCAATTACCTTCCTGATATTCTCAACCAAATCCCAACTGGACCTCGCACGGCCGGCTGTTCTATGGAATAGGGTAGTTGCTTACTGTCGCCGGTTTCGTATAGCAAGGGTCATGTTTCTTTGTTCAATATCTGTATGTTTTTTACCTCCTGCAGCTATATACTTACATACTTTAGTTGTGGTACTTAAGTAAAATGGATTCACCTTGTTGGGACTGCATTATAACCCGGCAAGGTAAATACGTTTCACTGGTATCTCATACCTTTTTTTCTTTTTCTAACTTCAACAAACGCACTTCAAGGTCTTCTATTTGTAGATTATGTGGTTTTCATCTAGATTCCACTTTTGTCTGTAGGTAACGATGTAGAAATTAGTATCAGCATATATGCTGATACTGTACACTACTAAATATATCCTATACGAAAAGAGTAACGCAAGAGGTATTGCAACGAGTAACTACTAAAATATGACGAAATGCGCTAGAACGTGGTCTGTTGAAAAGTGAGAAAAAAGAGCAGAGTAATGATGTTGTTACTAAAATAATATGATGATAGGACATATGCAAATAATTGGTGTCCAATTTCTCTTCTTAATATTGACTATACAATTTTGGCTTTATATAAAAAAACCCAGATACATTGGCATCGATATAAAACACCACAACCAGGGATTGGAAGGCCTTGCCACAATTGACTTTCAGAAAGCATTCGATTCTGTGTACTGGTCACCCTTTGAAAAATGTCTCATATTGTTTGGTTTCAGAGACAATTATATCAGTTGGATTGATACTCCAAAAAATAGTCTCGAATCATGAACTCTCAACAATGGTTATATTTCTGAATGGTTTTACCCTGAGAGGTATGGACTATAATTGCTATTTCCACAGTGAAGAATCGTATTATGGGTTTGGACCATACTTCTCTTCTTTCAGCTTAGATTTACGACGAGTCTGTGTTTATACTAACGAGACGACGTGATGCTTTGATGTCTTTGGTCTGGACGTCGTCCCTTCCCTGATTTACACGACAGAAGCACAACATTAAACGTGAGTGGGGGAAACATTATATCTCGTACGTCAAGTAGACATGAGATGATAAAGTATTAACAGCAAAATCATAATACATTTATGTAACTATGTATGAGTCATGTATAAGAGGGTTCTAGTGTATACAACCCAAGATACGCAAACACTTTGTGCTAGGCGAGATAAATAGGAAGATATGTCCTGTATTGTCCCTAGCGCCCTTCTACCATACCTGTTCAGTATTGTTTTAATATGGCTGAACTTGTACTGAAGATATAAAGTTAGACAGATTGTCTTAACAAAACACCCCAGTCTGTATTCCAGTCCAAATAAAGCCACTAGGGCGCCAAGTACACAATATTCCTACTAGGTAAAATCATTGAGATTATAGGAATCTTTGGGTTGCATTGATGTACGTCTTTGGCACGGAAGGCAGTCCAGTGGATTCTCAAGGCTATAAGCCTAGTTCGTTAAGATTTCTTCTCCCATAGAGCCTAGTGACAACCTTGTACAGACTACCACTTAGAGAGTGTGAGATCTTATGAGAGGGGTGCACCAAAAAGCATTCATGGGCTTGTCCTATCTTGTTCTAAGCATGCATCATTGGTTTAGTGTTTTCAAAAGTTCAATTTAGAATATCCTGTGTGGAGATCTGTATATCAACCGAAACATGTTGTCGTACGAGAGATAAACCGCAATATCGAGCAGATCACCAAAAGGGGTCTTAACTCAATCTAAATTAAAACATCAAAGATAAAAGGAAATGGGAACCCGTTCCTAGCTATTTACAAGATAAACATATGAATATTCTCACTCATGAAAATGACAACAGACCTAATAGCGTTATAGTGGAAACAGTGTTTGCTGCGACTAAGATAATTATCTTAAATAATCTTAAATATTTTTGCCTGCGTTACTAACAGTCGTGGTACTTCGTCCTTTTTGGTGCCATGGGACTTTTGAGCATTCAGGGATTATTATATCTTTTCATCGCCAGTTCACCCTCCCCGCGAGAGATTGATTCTGTTAAAAAAAGGTAGCCAATTCCTATAAATGTATCGGATCGAACGAATAAATCGGGGCATACTCAGTTCCAATCCTTCTCTCCCACCAAACAACACTGCTGTTGAGAGCTCCCGAAAGCTGCGCCAATTTGACGACTGTTTGGGGCTTCTGGGAGGCGTGGGAAATTAGGCAGTGACGGCAAAAGAAGTCCCAGCCAATCACAGCCTCCTTGTACAGTCTCGTCTGCATCAGCTGTTACCAGTGATGCGATTGGCCTACGGTACCTTTCCAGGAATAGTGACGTTAAGAGTAGTGGTTCTAATGTGGGTGCTAGGACTGATCCTTCTTTTTATCAGGACGAAGCTCCTAATCCACACAGTCCGTCTGTTGTTTCAGATGTTCCGTTGGACTTAGCCTACGTCTATTTATTATCAGTAGTATATATATAGGACCTATACATATACAAGTTCTTGTCTATCTCCTCTTCAGACGCCACCTAGGAATGTAGATTGGCATAAGAAAATGTAGTACAAGGAACATTATTTACAATGCAGCCTCTAAGTCACAGTGTAGTGTAAGTTTGTATCGTCCCTAATATCAACCCGGAATTATATTGATGTATTGAAATATAATGCGTAATCGGCTGTACTATTTAAGGAGTAAGAAATTATATCATACTGATCTCCTTACTTCTTAGTGATATGAAAGACAAACAGAGTATGGTGGGAACAACAATGGACTTCAAAATTAACGGATTTCGCAAAAGAATTACGAAAGTACCAACGGTGGAATTCCGGTGATGATTTTGATAATTGCCATCAATACTTCATCAAATGATTATTCCTATCAAATAAACCATGCTCCACCTTCACTCCTCGTTCTCTTATAAGAAGAAAATGTGGTGTTTACGAAGAATATCACACTTTTAATAATAAGGTGTATTTCTAATTGATAATTGTGTATAATCCTAACAACTCCTGAAAACGTTGTCCTAAATTTCAATGTTGAGTTCTTCGGCGACACTCCACGCTGCGGAGGAGGAAAGGTCTTCTGCATGTTCAGTTGGTTCGGCATGCTTAGATTTACGTTTATTTTAGTCTTCCAGTCATTTGAACAGGCGGACACCCTTTTGTTCGAAGTGTTAAAGAAGTCCGGTGAATTGATGATTTGTCCGCTGTCCGTGGCAAATGACGGGCTGGGATAGTGTACGTAGCCTATTTTGCCGTTGAGGTCTCCGATGGCAGAGACTCAAAGACCGCTGACTCTAGATAGTTTGCAACTCGGACAACGCGGGACCGCACACACGCTATCGTCAGATGGGGAATCTACGGGGTTTCTGCTCCAATGACTGGCTTTCGTACAGTTGTGGGATGTCTAACTATGCTGAACTTGGCCCCTAGGGTTCTGACGGGAGCTACAGGAGTGGGATTGGCCGCAAATTCTACGGCTGTCAACTCGTGTGTCACACCGGTGACAACAGCATTGCCTATGGCCGCTAAGACCTCGGGTGCAAAAGTGACTTTCTACTTGGGCCACTAAAAAAACCCAACTTGTTTCTCATCACTAAGCCATCAAAAATATGACGAGGGCACTTTTTTGTTTTTGCTATATCAAAAATGGCTTTTGAAGTGTCATAAAATGGGCCTCAGACATACAGTAAAACCCCGCATAAGCGGACACCCTCCGATCCGGGCGAAAGTGGCCACTTATGCTGGGTGTCTGCTTACGCTGGGTTTCCAGATTTTTACTGGCTATACATTTAATGCATCCCTGACATCAGGAGCTTTAATTTGATACTAAATACACATACCTTTCATAATTTCTATCAAGGTTCATGTATTTAAAAGAAAAAGAATCTTCTAAAATCTTTTTTTCTGATGCGCGTGGTGATGAGAAACAAGGTATTCTTTTGGAGTGGCCTTGTCACCAAACTTCCACCTGAACAGGAACTAGATGCGGTAGGTCCAGTGGCTTCCTCAAGTATTAAACAAATTATTGATATCATTTGGGAGATTAAATGTCAGCTTTGTATGAGGAGTTTCCTCGTCTGAGAAAACCTTAAGTATAAATGCTGATATGGTGGACAATGATTTACCAGAAAGACCGGTCACTTGGGATAATGAGTCAACTTTGGTTCAGTTCACTGCGATAACACTGGTAAAGGCGTTCGAGATCTTGTCACCAGGGTCCAATTTTGATGGCGATGGTCTGGTAAAAAATGTGGTCGATGGTTTAGAATTAGTGAGGTAGACAACAAACATAATGGATAACTTGCGCTGAATTGCTTTGAAACAGCATATCAATGGGTTGGCTCACTTTATTGCAAAAAATGAGACGGTGAAAGGTTTGTTGACTCAAACGAAGCAATCAACAAGAAGTCTCAAACTGGACTGCCAAGGTCATCGTGAGAGAAACGGGCAACGCGGCCAGTACTGGGGCAGGGGTCCGTATTGGTTGTGGGAGCGAAAGAACGATTATCGTCAGTACAACAACAACAACAACAAATGCAGTTACCGAGACTAAGACAGAGCTCAGGACTCGGAGGCGGAGTATCAGAACAAATACAGCGACACAGGAAGGAAGACCTCAGGGTGAAGATGTGGCAAGCCTTGCAAGGACTACTAGATTGTGTGAGTAAACATTTTATTGAGTATTCACTGTCCGACTTACCTTTTCAAGCTGGAGGCATCGCTAAATGTTCACAGAACTGCGTACAGATTACTTTGGATAGGTGGATTTTGGACAAGTTGAAAGGTATCACTCTTGAAATACCTTCAGTACCTTGCCAGGAGTCAGTACCCGATTCCTCCAGTATCATCCTGGATAAGATCAAGGTTATACAGGGCCAAATTTACAAGATGGTGAAACAGAGAATTTTGGTTCTTACAGTAATACTCCTTGTAAATATGAACATATATCTCATGTTTTTGCCAGAGAAGGACTTAGGGGAACACCAACCTATTTTGAATCTATCGGTTTTGAACCAGGTTGTGCCTTATAAACATTTTGAAATGGACTATAATCATAAGGTGGTAGATAGTATTCCTCCTGGGTCCTTCTTGGCAAGTGTCTGCTTGCAACCGGTCTATCACTCTGTCAGTGTAAAAATGTAGAATTTTAGCTTACTTCAGTTACAATTCATGGGTGGGGTAATACTTATTTATTGATATGGTTTAGTCTGGGGCCACGTTCATGAGAATTATGAAAGCAGTAGTGGGCTTTCTAGGCCAGTATTTCCAAGTTTCAATATTCTTCTATATTGATGATACGTTGGCGTCTGGTAAAACAGTAGAAAAGGTGTGATGGGCAGTGACACTATTAATCAATATTTTGCAATGGTTAGGTTTCACGAATAACTTTAAGAAGTTTCACCTGGAACCCTCGTTGAAAGTGGAGTACTTGGGATTTGTTATTGACATGACTGTTTGTAAAATGTACCCTATAGCTGGAAAGACAGAGAAGCTCTTGGGTCTACTAAACTACTATATTACTCAAAGAAGGGTATATATTAGGACCTTTGCGAGTTGGTGGGTAAACTAAGGAACGAAGAATCAATTGGGGAAAAGT
Source organism: Alentia gelatinosa (assembly GCA_950022655.1). Lineage (NCBI taxonomy): Eukaryota > Metazoa > Annelida > Polychaeta > Phyllodocida > Polynoidae > Alentia > Alentia gelatinosa. The sequence continues at coordinate 106,442,062 of OX465580.1, forward strand.
GAGGGTAATTTTGAGGCATCCATGTACTTGGATGGGGGCACAAAGAAATGCTTACAAGAGTGGGCAGTCACATTACCCAAGGCGTCTCAGGAATTTGGTAAGAAATTACCAGAGGTTACTTTGTATACAGATGCTTCCCTTTCTGGGTGGGGTGCTATCTTGAGGAAAAGGAAGAGGAATATGGCGAGGCTTGGGGTATGGACTGTGAGGCATTGGAACAAATCAATGTTTTGGAACTGAAAACAGTTGAGCGAGCTATGCTGCACATTGTGAGAGAGGTGAAATCGAGGGTATTACTCTTGTATGTTAACAATATGGCAGCCATGGGTTGCATTTAAAATAGTGGATCTGTCAGATCGTCTAAGTGTAATGAAGTGACTGAAAAGATTTCGAGATTCTGTTTGGAGATGAGTCTGGATTTAATTGTCAAATATTGCCCCACTCTGGAAAATGTAAAGGCAGATCGGGCTTCTGGGTCTTTCACTATATCAGGAGAGTGGATAGAGGTGGCCAGGGTTGGATATGTTTGCATTGAAGTATAATAAGTGGTGTAGGAAATATGTGTCACTAGATACTGATGTAGAAGCATGGGCAGTAGATGCATTCACTTTGTGCTGGTCTGAGATTAATGGCTTTTTCTTTCCCCCATTTAATCTGATTGGCAGGACAGTCGTGAAAATTCTACGAGAGCAACTGTCAGGAGTACTGATCTGCCTGGAGATGAGGCCTCAGGCTTGATTCCCACTGTGATGCCGGGGACCTGAAGCAAATGATCCGAGTACATGTGATGCCTGGAACTCTGGAATGGCCGAGAGATCTGAGGAAACAGTTTCCCCTTACCAGGAAGTGCAGCCACTTAGTGATACCTCTATTCGAAACATATGGAAGGAGCTGGTCCTTTCTGAACCAGTATGGAGAACATTGACAGCATCCTGTTGATCGCAACGATAAAGCAGTATGACATGGTGCTACGTAAAAGAATTAAGTTTACTCAGGCAAGGGGGTTCCATCCTTTACATCCTACTGTTAACAATTGTTTATTGTTTCTGCAAAGTTTAATTGACTCAGGTCTTCAGTATGGGCGTGTCGCAGTTTATTAATCTGTGTTTATTATTATTGACAGAAAATCATTGGGTGAAAGTAAACTGGTTTGCAGATTGCTGAAGGGTTTGCACCAGTTTCAACCAACCAAACCAAAGTATACAGATACTTGGGACCCATTAATTGTTTTGACATGGTTAGATTTGTGGGGTCAAATATCGGATCTTTCTTTTGAGAAGCTCACAAAAAGATTGTGTGTTTTGTTTATGTCAGCAATGGGACAACGATTACAAGCGCTTCATCTTTTGAAGGTCATAGATATGTCATGGAGTGCAGAAAAGTGCACGGTGGTTCATAATTCCTGACTTAAGTCATATGATCTGGATGTTAATTGTTTAGGGTTGACATTCCAAGTTTATGCAAATGAGAACCTGTGTGTTGAGCCATTTAAGACCATATGTTCAGAACAGTAGGTCTTTAATGGCTTGCCCATTTGTGATTTGTACTATCAGTAAGCCACATAAGAGGGCTTCATGGGATACAATATCAAGATATGTTAAATCAGTGTTATATGAATGTAGGATTGACAAGAAGTACAGCGCATATACCTGCAGAAATGCATCCAAGAGTGCTGCTAGGCTGGTGGAGGTCCAGTTAGATACTATCCTGAAAGCATCAGGCTGGAAGTCTGAAAATACTTTTGGTCAATTTTACATCAGAAAGATTACACAATTTAATTTGAATACCAGTTTCATCCCTGATCTGTGTTAATAGGGATGGTTAGGTTCAGTTATGATTGGAGATGAAGATCCACCAACATTAGTTGGTCCATGGTTTGGTAAGATTGTCCAGGACTGGTTAAGTTTGTTTAGGACATGATATGCTTGTACTTCATTTCTGATACAATAAAGCCTGTTACAGTAAGTTCTGTAGATTGTATGTGATCAAGCTTTTCGGTGTTCAGGTTTTGGTCTTGAACAAGTTGAAGTAGCCCAGGGGTGACAGCCCACAGTTCCTAAGAGAACCCGCAGGCTAGATTAGTAGTTAAACGAATAGTTGAAATTTAATTATAATCAACCTAGGGTTCCCAGAGCCGCGGGGGCCCCTGGGCCCGCCCGTGTTCGGGTCCCACCCAGGTTTGGAGGCCAAAGCCATCTTACCTTTTTAGTGAACCACTGATGCCAGTGCAGTGTGACAAGACTTATAAGCCAAGGGGCCCCTGTGGTTCTGAGAACCCTAGATTGATTATAATCAAACTTTAACTATTCGTCTAATTATTGACCATTGTATATTCTAGCTTATCCGTGAACGTTGCATGATTTCACTGTAGATACTTCATGGAGTAGCTGTATGTCGTCTAGGTCCTTTATATTGCAAACCTGTTGATATCCGTTCAATATCATATCATGGGGTGCCCAAGAGGTATAAACTGTAGATGGCCTATATCACATCACGATGACTACCATTTTGGTATCCAATGATGTTTCGATCTGATTATGTCATACTTAAAAGGAAACCCACGAGATGGAAATAGCTTGGTCCACTCAAGTTCGTCATAGTAATTGGGTTTATATACAACCCATTTAGTAATCTGGTTTATATAACACAATAACAGTATTACACGTAGGTCAATTGAATACAACGCGTTGTTACAGTCAGAAAATCAAGTCAAGAAATTTACATAGACAAATACAAACAAAAAGGACAAGACAAAAATACAAGTACAAATAATAATGGTGACAATAAGGTGGTGTGACGATAACATGTACTGCACGCGAATCAAGAGTGTATCGTATATTCTATACTTATCAATGATGAATATGAAAAAAACAGGTGCTCACTACCAACAACACCCAGCTAGAGAGAGTTAACGAGACTTGGGGTCTATTACGAGCCCGACGTTCACGTTTTGAGTGCTTCATTTGGGCCGCTATTACCGACTGGTACATGTGAAGAATGTAGTCCTGGACTCATTAACGTGTTTCCTCCGCGCGCCCAGCGAGCTGACGTGAGCAGGGCACATTGCTGTGCTCGACCCGCTCAGCGTCTATGTGTCACGTGATTGCAATTTAGCTAAGAAAAGATGGCGCCTGATTGGGTCAGACTTCTCTTTCATATATGGCGGCACACGGCGTTTCTGCTATATCGACGCTGCTCATACGGAGGACTATTGCTATAACGCAGGTTTTAATCGTATTACGAGGCTCTTAATATGCACATAGAGCACCCGAGCATGCACGGCACCGCCCCATGCCACACTGGTGTTAACGACATGCAATGAAGACACAGAATCCAATAGTGAAGACGTCAATGAAGTTACCTCTTCTTTGCCAAATCAGTAATGAGCAATTTGCCACTTTCTTTTTCGTTTTTTGAGTCTGGCAGGTGGGAAGGGGTCTGGGCTGGGAGAGGAGTCGGGAAAGGCGAGAAAGAAAAGTAACTCGTGTCTGGATTTTAGGTGTTGCCTATTGCATGTTGGTCTGTCTACAAGGCAGGGAGGATGACCGTGAAAAATAAGTTGTTTTTTTCTGCGAATCATCAAATGAAAAGTCTGATGAGCCTTAGTGTGCATTATGTTATATACCTTTTGTCAATCTTGTTAGAAGAACAAATTATACCATCGGAAAATTGATAATAAATAATTTGAAAAAACAAAAATGCCTATGCACAAACTCACCGTAAGTATACACTGGTGGAAAATGATGTGTGTAGTCATACTACCACACTACGCCGTATAAACTTGTACCTATACACAGCAAGAACATTTCACTTTACATATGTTTACTTTTCGCATATATCGGTGTATATAATTTTGTCTCATTTGGAGTCATATATGCACCTGATTCTGTATGGATCCCGTGCTATAGGTCGGTTGAAGTTAGTTTTACACATATTTATGCGTACCTAGGGGACATCACTGCTGTTTTAATGGTATTTGCGATTAACCATCCAAGTCCGTGTGGAAAAATCAATCTTATATCACCCATTTTTACTCTAAAACTTTCTAAAATCGGATTGAATATCATTTGATTAACTACAGATAATGAACTCAGCAATCATTTGCTCCTTTAGCTTTTTTTAGTAAATATTACTTTGAAAACACCATTGCCCTGTGGTTGTCATTCTAGCCTTGTTTATATAGCACAAGCTGTCATCAGATTCTACTCCTTACACCGACCCATCCACCGCAGTTGCTACCAGACTGCCACCGCCGCTGCAATACACCGCCAACACGGCCTCCGTTCCACACATCAGCCACACACCCATCCACAAACTTGTCCCCTCTCATTCACCTACCCATATAGAATACACTGATAAGGAGAGATAAGCAGAGCTAATAATAGAATGGACTATATTGATCAATTGATTCATTAAAATGCATGATTAGGTTCTCAAAGTCAACTCCTAACAAATCAATATTTCGATCCTTGACATCTTCGAGACCACTAGGGTATATATATATGTTTGTGACTGTTAATGAATTTGCACAGGTGTCCATTAGCGCCTTGAATTTTCTTATTCAGTTATTTTCATGCTAGACTTCTGGAAAGACACTCATCCCTATACCACGGCAAGTTTACATCTTCCAAATATCAACCTTACCCCTTTCCCTAAACTATAGTGGAAGATTTCACCTAGGAAATGTTCACTTATCAGATTGCTGCTTCTAGATTAATCCGTAAAGTGCATTTGGGGTGTCTGCCTGATTGCCCGAATGGTCAGGCAATTCCCCATTGTGCTGTGACTGCCTTAATACCATGAACATTGTTGGTTTCAGTGGGTGGGTCGCGATTGAACTGAACCCTCAACCAGGCAGTCCCACTCCATGTATTAGTTTGATTGAGTTTCAGGGATTGTTTGGGTAGAGGCCGCTATATTAACTGGCCGTTCCGACTGTTTACATCGGTATGCTCTATCGCAAGGGGTGCTGTTCAAAGGAGTTTTTGTTTCTGAGAAAGGCCCTCAGGCTGCGTCAAGCCTCATACACACCAAGTGATAGAGGCAGCGATTTCCTAAATCGCATGTATACACAAAATGGCTTGTATGTGAGCTAATTCCCCTGATCATTGTTTTTTGAGATACTAGATTATTGGTGAGAGATGATACTATGAAATAATATCTCACATACAAGCTATTTTGTGTTGCTGAACTTTCGAACTGTGATTTGTAAGTAGGTTTCGATGTTGATCTGACCCCATTAGTCGGTACAAGAACTCAATAAAATACAAGGTGTCCAATTTATGGAATGTAGAAAAGGCAGACATTACCCAACATCCCTAGATGAACGAAGAGTGAGGCCGGAGTGGGCTAATAAAATTTAATTTAATTTTATAAGGTCTTATCAATATGAATAAGTAATAATACATTATTACCATGAATATTAATAATAACAATGATAATAGATAATTGACATAGATGTGTTTGATGTCAATTATAACTAATATGACATAATAAGTATAGTTATTATGAGTTATTACATAAGTGTGTAATAAAGTAATAATAATAGCCAAGAAGCCAGTAGAGAAATGAAGGGAGAGGTGGGTGGGAATAGAAGAGACTATGGGTGTGAGAGAGACTGAATGAGAGACTGATTTACATTTTGAGAGGTTGAGTTTTTTATATATGACCTATGAGAGTCCGATCTCCATCCGCCATACCGCTGAATATCCAGTTCTGGCATACCTGCTTGGTATGCCTGTGTGGCGAGTAGTGTGTCCCATTCCTTCGATAGGATACGAGCGGTTAGGGTGTGACCGTCCGGCAGCATCAGGAATGGATCTCGGGGGGAGACCATAGGGACTGCCTGTATCATCTCGTTGACCGCATGAACCGGGCAGTACCTCGAGTCCTCTGCCAGCTGAAGGGTCATGACCTTCTTCTCTCCCACCTTCTGTAGATTTTTCCCTGCTTTTATTGTGATGGTTACGTGGGAGTTTGACGTGACCATGTCCCCACATGAGAGGTGCCGGTCGGGATCGTAGGTTTGTGCCGAGACGACCTCGCTCTGCCTCGATGCAGCGTAATATATTATGAGAGCGGCCCGTAGGGTGACATGGAGGGGCGTGTCCCCGAGTTCGGATAGTATCAGCTGGAACACATCCATCGGTACGGGAGGCTTGACGTTGGCGATGCCACTTGTTCCTCCTCATAGCCTTGAGGGCACGCTTCACCTGGTAGTCCTCCGTGGGTGCCACGTCTCCACCTGTCAGCCGTAGGTGTGATCATATATGGGACAGGTGGTTGGCCACGGTCGCCGGTGAGGGGGCGTGGTCCGCGACATATTCTAGGTAGGCCGTCACGAAACTCACGGTCGGAGCCTCGGGGTCCATCCCCATCCTCCTGCAGAAGGAGATGTGGGTGGCGACCGCATGAGCCTCAGATTGGCAGACAGATGCCCTCGCCTGGAGTTAGAGTAGCACTGGATCTGCAGAAGAGACGGAGGACGGGCACATAACAGGCATGCGTACATGGTATGACCGGATACAGTCTATGCCTGGATATGAAGTATACAGCCTTATCATATTCAATAGGGGATAGGTGTGCCCTGCTGAGAGCGTCCGCCACTGTGTTCTGCACCCTGGGGACGTGGGTGAATATGAGGTCTACCTGTGTCCATGCCTGAACCATCCAGGCCTGCCGTGCATACTCCGCGAGGACACTGTTGCGAGCACAGCCCAAGGTCAAGGACTGCACGGTGCCAAGGTTGTCGCAGAAGACCTTGATCCTTGTTCCCCAGTCTCGATCAGTTATGAAGGTGTGGAGTGCATATAGGCACACCTGCCCAGCGTACGAGTAATGGCCATCGGTCCCGCCCACCCCGGAGAGGCAAGCGTGGGATGAGGGCATGGCCGTTCCAGCCCTGGGCGAAGCGCAGGCATGGCAGTATCACAGTAGTGCCAGCCCTCCCACATGAAACATAACAACGGCCAGTCTAACGGATCGCAGCAGAAGTTCTTATATGCACGCGATACATCAATAGAAGACATATATGAACTGTTACCTGCCGAGACGAGTGTTTCAACGAATTCGTCCACCTTGGGTAGCCCGTGTTCTTGCTCCAGTCTGTAGACCGAGTTCTTGATGACGAACAAGTTAACGATGTGCTCCCATGGAAATGTCATATCGGTTATCATGCGCCGGTCCTCCGTGCCCCTCTTTTGATGTGTCATCAGGGGAGACACATGACCGACACTCGGGGGATACCAAACCACTCGAGCGAATTTGAGGTTACTGTGCACCAGCTGCAGCAGCAGAATGACGACCACGTGGACTCGGTTTCACAACGGGGCACACAACAGTGGGCCTGGGTGTCCACCGACACCTGTTGGAGGTGCCGGAACATGTGATCCTTGTCCTCGGGGCGCATGGCACGGTCGTCTCCCAGCAGGGACAAGAAACAACTTATGTATTCCAAAGGCTCGAGGCTCGACCGTAGCTCTAACTTCTAATGCAATGTGTATACCCCATCACGGTCAATGAACATGTAGGGCTTAGCGGTCAGTTTACAGGTGTTAAGATCAGACAGCAGTGAGTGCTTACCCGTAGTATGGTCCTGTTTCATTGCCTCACGGTCGAATTCACATTGCAGGTAGTCGTTGGCAGCGTAGGTGTCCCGCAGTTGACATGGAGGGGGTAGAAGCCACTCTGTCTGGTCGCGGGCCCAGTCCTGGGTTCGTGAGGCTGCTGACGCCCGTGAGCCGGTCGCCCCCAAGGCTGGCCGGGAGATCTGCATTATGGCATCGCATATGCCATCCATCTTCTCACTCATTTTGTTGACGTCCATTCTGACATCCCCGATACCCGTCTCAAGGGTTGTGATCCTGGAGGATCGTACACTGATGCCCTGTTGTGAAACAGAGGCCATGTGGTCGTCGTTCTGCTGCTGCGGCTGGCGCACGGTTACCTCCGAGTCTGTCTCCGTCTCCTCGGCCCGTGAGGCCGTCTCCTAGGCCCGTGGGGCGGTCGCACTTCGGATAGTTGGTGGCATCGTATATGCACAAATCACAACTAAATCCAGGGAGCTATGTCTCCCTTTGTACACAGTCACCGATATTCGGGGAATATGGAGACCGGAGGTACGTAGAGGGAGATTAGGCCAAGTGTCTGGAGAGTAGAAAAAGTATGTCTGTACGGTGCGAGTGCAGAGCGAAGTGTGAGGGATAGATGAGTGCGCTTGTTACGCACGTTGATGAGCGGTGCGGTGAGAAGACGATAGGTGGCGGTGGTGCTGAGTGGTGAAGTGCGTCACCAGGGGGGGCAATGACCACCCCTGACCAAAGGCCATGAGTAACCTATTAGGTATATCAATACTAAGGTGGAATTTAGATCTTTGCATAAATCGAGACAAAAAGCACTTAAAGAGAACTACTTATTAAACTAACTTATCTTCATTAAATAGAAAATGAAGTCCAACTGGACTGTGCTGCTAGTTCAAAAGTGTTGAAATGTACTCGCATTGTGTGTATATAAACTACTGTTTGTAACTTGAGAAATGGTTGGGAAATAGAGGTGGAAGGAGGTGGGGCGTAAAAGCAGAGCACGTGTTGACTGCGGGGGCGCGAGCAGGCGAGAGACTGGAGCCTGGAAGGTGGATATCCGAGCCTGTCCGTGCTCAGCGGAGGGGGCCCCGCCCCCGCTTCCCGGTTACCTCGTCTCCCATTTAAACTTATTTATAACCTATATATCTCCATAACAATAGCCAGACAAACGTTTTTAGCTGTTCATATTATTTATCTGATTTTCATGTAAAAACAAGAGGCATCGTTCTCCAGAAGAATACAGCTTTTACGTGGGGAAATCTTGATCAAATGGCCAGTTTGCGGATTGGTTACTGTTATAGGAAAGAGTCTGCAAACTAGCTAACACACTAAAAAATGTGATTGAAAGTAGATTGCTTCATGCGCCTTGACCAATATTCATCAGCTTGATGATATCCTTTCCGCTTCTCATTCTGCCACAGATGACTTATTGCTGTATGTAATACTGTATGCTTGCTTATATTCACCACGGCCTGATAGTTACTGGTGGGCAATACCCGTAGAACCCTCATTCCCCTTGGCACGTGCCTATTGTAGGAGGACTGATATATGGGGTCGGGTGGCGTCATGGTCGCCCGGGGTATACTCGGTCTGGTCTTATACAATGACGCCAACCCCATTCCTGTCTAACCCTCCCTCCAACGAGTAACCAAGACAGCAATTCCCCGAACCTAGCGCCCATATATCACAGCAAATTGTGTCCATGTAATCCGTCTTAAATACACCTAACAGCGAAGTCGGCACACGTATATTTATTGTTTATTATATACCTGTGCACGAATGTCTCATAATTATTAATGGCCAGCTGTACGGAATCAATCCATGCACACTGTGTTAGGACTAATAGTTCATGCACTCCATACCACGTGACTTGTAGTAAACTAACGTAAATAATGTTTTCCATGAATATGATAATCAGGAAGCATAATGTGTTTATCTAAATGACATCTGTTCCTTGGTGTTTTAGTCGGAAAACAACGGAAGTCTCCCCGTAAGATTTCTCTTCAACCTTCACCCCCAGGATATACATTCAAAAGAGACCTGATTGTCCATGGCTGGTTGAAGTAAATCATATTCATATTGAACCATTTTATCATGATGCTTTAGATTACTTTAGATGCAGTGTTTGTCCTCTGAATATAAATTTGCTCTCTCACCTGTTGAACATATGACGAGGTGGCCGAGTGGTTAAGGCGATGGACTGCTAATCCATTGGGCTCTGCCCGCGTGGGTTCGAATCCCATCCTCGTCGGTTCTTTTCGGTAATGTTGCGACCGAAGATTCGGTTTGCATAATTTCCGATTATCACTTTGATAACAAAAAAGTAGTATTTGAACAAAATTGGGATATTCCGATATACAGTAAAACCCTGCTTAAGGGGATACCCCCCGTTCTTAGCAAATTGTCCCCTTAAGCGAGTCTAAAATTTTTGTTCCAAGCAAATTGCCGTCTTATTAAAGCGCCAGATCCACTAAGGCAATTTTCCATGCTAATTTTGGTTCGCAGACGTTCGCAGACGTTCGCAGACGTTCGCAGACGTTTGCAGACGTTCGCAGACGTTTGCAGACGTTCGGATGGACATGCGAATGCCTGGCGACAATATTCAATATATTGAATATCATCGCATGGGAGTCACATGTTTTCAGCAGAACATCTTAGCTCTGTGGCCATTCTCGAACAGCAGAAGAAGTAATTGAAACAGTCATGATGAGTGTACTAGCTTCCTATGTATACTAAATGTAATTTCGTCTTTGACCTAAGTATCCTAAAAATCAATATTCGACAATATATCAACTAGAGATGAATATATGCGTATATTCATGTTAAAATACGGTGCCTTGTATATGATATCTTCCACAATGAAGAAGCTTTGAACAATGGTTGACATAACAAATATCAAAATTTGTGAGAGTAAACTGTTTCCGTATACATGAAAATGGAAAAAGGTGATAATATCTAGGTTGTATTAAATGACCGCATAGAAGTATATATATTTGCTTAGCAGTAAAGGATCGATACGTTGTCATAAATTGCGCGACTCTCTCCTTGAGTAAGTAATTGAGAAAGACTTTGTAAATATGTGCACTATAAAAAAATACTATATATCGGTCACCAATACAAACCCTGAATCCCTACCAAAATCTCCAGATAGCTCACTGTGAGTGGAAAATTAAGTAGGGAGGAAGGAAGTGAACGCTGCAGGAGGCATGGTTTCTCACTTGTTTACAAGGGCCTCCTCGGAGGCAAACAAAACCCCTTGATTTACAAGGGGCTGTGGCGTAGCACGTGCAGAAATCTACATCTCACACGTACCGTGCACTGTGCAGTGCGATGGGCAGGCGTGGGGAATAACATCTCTCAGAGAGTGAGGAAGTACATGTGGTGGTACTTGGGTACCTGCTAGCTACACCCTATCTTGGCTCCGATAATGAGACACTATTTGATCACCTGCATTTGCGACGAGCTTTGAGTACTCTTGTTAAGTGGATTAAGAATATACAAACAACCTCGTGTATCATCGGATACTAAATTACATATGTGCCAATAGAAAAACGTTCGATGAGAAATAGGTGTCTACTTCTCAAATTTGCTGGAGGATGAAATAAAACAGAATAATCAATATTGAGAAAGAACAGTTATATTTCGGTAGTTTTGTTTATGAAAATAATATTCATGGAATTTTATGGTATTCAAAGAAACGTGGCATTTTGGCTGGTGCATTGGAGTACACTTGCCAAAAAGAACATTTCATGCCCGTATCTTATGTGCTTGTAATCCTCGACATAGAAATTCATGGTGCAAGACAACATTACGCCTTCCTGGTTCTGCAAGTACATTTGCCATGCTTAAGGGTAACAGTAAATACCACTGACGACCATCGCCCTATATCCTGGGTATTTTCTTAATATTTTCTTATCTTCTTTATTGACACCATTAGACAGATGCCATCAATCCGTTGATCCATGATATCTAAGCAGGGCGCAATGATGATGAATAAACAGGTCAGGACCTCTACTATACGAGAGTCGATTTTCATGGTCCTACCTATACACGTTAAAACGTATTATGATAGTCTGAGTTACTATAATAAACATAAACACATTTTTATGTACGTAAAATACGTATTCACAGCGCTGGGTCGCATATGTGTAAACTGAATAATTGTGTTGCTGGTATGTAAAAGAAGCATCTCGCGAGAGAGTTCAGCATCAAGATGCTAGGGATCTAAAAGCTGAGCTGGGCGATAGTCCCCTGCCCCTCACCGACCCCCCTTCCCACGCACCACACTGCTCCTCATGAGGCATGAGCTGCTCTCACCCAGAAGCGAAGACAAACTGGGTCGCTGGCTAATTCGTGATGATCACCACTGTTGGTGGCTATTGTTGGACTGGGGTGAGGTCCTCGTCCAAAATAAATGACGGCGGCACTGGGAGATGGATGGGGTGGGGTGGGGAGGGTGGAGTGTGAGGTCATGAGAATGCACGCCTCCCCGCGGCCAAGACTGCAATCACACCTTGCATGTCGTGTTAGCAACGCATCTTGGTGGCTGAGGAGCGAGGGAGGTGTACTTTAAGTGTATCTATAATTCAGTTGAACTTCCCCCTAGATTACATGTCACGTCAGATGAGGCCCCTTTACATTGTAAATACGCTCAGAAAGATTCAAAGAAAAATACTCAGTTTGCCAATTGGCTGAGACATGTTATGGCAACCACAGAAGTCGTTCCATGTCTTAAGTGAAAGACCGTTTAATATTCTATATCCTTTCAGTTTTCCTAAGAAGGACATTGCATTGCAGTGATACTAAAAAGCACATCCATCTTTTCCTAGGTATTTGACTCAGGAATTCTATTCCCAAATACAAAACATGTTGTGCATAAATAACATGTTAACTGTTTTACAGACATTTATAATCAAATAAAAGGGACCTTTATATGTGCATATTGCAATTTCAATGTCAGCAGAGAACATATATATTGATAAATTGCTGATATTAATTATGGTTCGACGTGATCGGCTCTGGCGAAAATATTTCCCCAAAAAGCCACATACCACATACCTCCACGAGGGAGAGGCAATGCCGACTGACGGAAGAATATTTTTTCCAACCAATTGCTGATATTAAGATTGGTTCAATTGCTCTGCCAGGTATATCGAAATAGAGATGAAATCTCTTTACATCAGGAGTTAGACTGGACTCATTTCAAGTCAGATGGATTAGCAGGATCAGTAATCTAGATTACGACGAGTTTGCAACAAGATTTTATGAGAATGAAACAGTGAAATACACCCCAGTTTTGCACGCAAATGGTCCGCTTTACATTTATGAAACTGCACGATCTCAAACAAACCGTTTCCTTAATTAACTGATTCTCTAAAGGGTTGATCAGCTTTAATGTGATGAACATCCTCCACTCCCATGCTCGATTGATTGCCTTCACTCTGGGAATTGAATTACCGAAAGTAATTTTTTTCCAATCATCATGCTGAATATTCCGCAAAGGAAACTCGGCAGTAAAGAACATTTGCATGGGGTTCCTTTGTTTTTTATCATTGATGCTCATTAACATACTTTGAGGCCAGGCCAATCGGAGCACATAACCATTATCACGGGACCTCACAGTGATCACAATGTTCACGTCGAAATAAGGACTGCAGGTGACGCTATTGTCTGCAAGGGGACCAGAACCAAGATCTGCCAGTGAGAGATTATTGTGGGCTGTCACTGACAATATGTGCAATTAAAGCCCGTTTCCATAGGCCAACAAAAACGATGTAGATTTTTGGTAGTTCCCCTAATTGCCAATTTCCATTGGCAATCGCCGATATACAGTCAGGAACCACCGTCAGAGCTTAACACTGCTGACCCAAATTGGGAATGGGCTATCAGGAGAGCTAGAAAATCCACACCGTTTTTCGTCGGCCTATGAAAACAGGCCTTAAGCCTGGTTGATCTATTTCTCTGCACAGTACATATGCGTATGGATCGGTAGGTATAGGGAATAGGTCCCCACCCTAACTTTTTTATGATGAATATTCTATTTCAGATAGAAGTATCTGATAAATTGTTTAAATGCTATAGGAATAAAGACAAGTCAACGGAGTTGACTGTTTTGGTTACACATCAATTTATTTCATCGCAATTTATAACAAATCATTACTCGAGGAATGCCATGAATACCAGTAATTCCTTTAGCTTAAAATGACTATTTTACACAGGGGCATAAATACGCTTGGATAAATGCTTTTATGACATGCAATGATCTACATATTTGGTTATTTGTGGAAAAATAATATTTTGAAATTTATTATGATATATCCTAATAAAGCCTTATTTAATGACTGGATATGTCGTAAGATACATTACGCACAAACATATATCATATATATAATCTGCATATGCAAAAATAGCATACATATTTCTGTTTTTGCGTTAAGGAAGGTCTTAGTTGAACTTAATGGCCAATATTGCTCCCCTCTCATAAGATCTCACACTCTCTAAGTCGTATTCTGTACTCTCACTACGCTCTATGGAGAAGAATTTTAATGAACTAGGCTTAGAGCCTTGAGAATCCACGGGCCTGCCTCCCGTGCTTAAGACGCACATCAATGCAACCCAAAGATTCCTATAATCTCAATGATGCCACCTAGCGTGAATACTGGGTGCCAGTGGATTCTCAAGGCTCTAAGCCTAGTTCGTTGATAATTATATTCCCATAGAGTGCAATGAGAACCTTGTACAGAATACGACTTAGAGAGTGTGACATCTTATGAGAGGGGTGGACCTGGGGTGAAGACTAAATACCATTTTTTTTTTTTTTTTTATGAGATTTCTTTATTGACTGAGGTAGTTTACAACTTCAAAGAGAATTTGACAATACTTGAACATGGAGTCAATAAAGCGGCCACGGTATCAGCTGCTATCATGGCAACTGGTTTTCATTACCAGGCCTACCATAAAAATAGCAATGGATGGAACTCTGTTAGATAGTGTTAAGATTTCCAAGGTCTAAGGAATATACATCATTTCTCACCTGAGGTACAACACAGTAATAGGAAGAAGACGTTAACACACAGAATCAGATCAAGTAAATAAAATGGCGCTAGACAAGTTGAGGTATGGTTTCCAATAACAATTTTTTAGTAATACTTTTAAAGTATTTATAGGTTGGAATGTTGCGAGCTAGTGATGGAAGTTCATTCCAGGTACAGCCACCATGGAATTCTATCGACTTCATGTAGGCTAGACAGTTTGGTCTGTTAACATGTATTAAGGGAGCATCATGTGCTCTTGTTGGTAATGGGTTTTGGACTAGATTTGTCGAGACTTGTGCACGTTTGAACATAAAGTTCTTTAGATGGGCCACTCTTCTATGACATAGTAATGGGAGACCTGCTCGAGCATGTAGGACTGGTATTGGAGTCCTTTTGTGACACTTGAGACATAACCGTAAACATTTGTTTTGAAAAAGCTGGAGTTTCCCGAGGCTTTTTTGGTCAGTTAGCATAAACAAAATATCCCCGTAATCTAAATACGGCATGATACAGGACTTATAAATTTTTAATGCAGCGGTAGTTGACAAAAACGGTTTCATTTTGGTTAGTTGGTACAATTTATGACTAACATTTTTGTATAACCTATTGATATGTGGCCTATAATTCAAGTTTGAGTCCAAAGTTACTCCCAGATAACTATAGGTGTTTACCACTTGCAACTTAGTATTATCAATATAGTAGTCACTCGCATCGTCTAAGTCCCTCCCTGCACGAGTGTTAAACAGCATGACCTTTGTTTTCCTCGTATTCAGTGACAATTTGTTTTGATTACACCATAGGGCTATGTTATCTAGTTCTCCTTGAAGGAGATTATGTATTATCATATGATTTGCACCAGAGACATATAGGACAGTGTCGTCCGCATAAAGACCTACATTGGCGTTTGTTATCATTTTGCTTAAGTCGTTTATATATACCAAGAACAATAGAGGCCCCAGGATAGATCCTTGGGGCACTCCACATAACACAGTGTTTAACTCTGAACTACATGAGTTTACATGTACTCTCTGTAGCCTTAAATGTAGGTAATTTCTTAACCATTCAAGATTATCAGTCCGGATACCATAATGTTCTAACTTATCTAGCAATATTTCATGTTGAACGGTATCGAAAGCCTTGGAAAAATCCAAGTAAATAACTGCAGTTTGTAAACCAATATTGCGTGCGCGTAGTATATCATCAGTGAGATTTGCGATCGATTGTACGGTAGATTTCCCTTTCCTAAAACCTGTTTGGTTATCAACCAAAATTTTGTTCTTATCCAGAAAATTAATCATTTTGTCATGAACTATTTTTTCAAGTATTTTAGCAACTATAGGGAGTAGGGATATAGGACGTAGGTTTGTGACTTGGTTTTGGTCTCCACCTTTGGGGATAGGGATTATTGTAGATGTTTTCCAACTAGTCGGCATGTCATTTTGTATGAAACAGTTATTAAATAATTCTTTAAATACAGTCGGTATGGCTAACATTGCGTCTCGAAAAACCTTAGTTGATATTCCAGGAATTTGTGACTGTTTACTGATATTGATGTTTTTAGCTAAGTCAATCACTTCCGTCTCTGTTGTTCTGAGTTTCTGCATATTATTTGGGTTACGCTCATCGTACATCTTCCATGGTGTAAACATTTTGGAGGCCAGTTTAGGCCCAACATTTGTGAAAAATTCGTTAATGAAGGTAGGGGTGTTGGCAATTATATTACCTGAGTCATCGTGCAGTTCAATATCAGGTTTATTATCAGGTGAGTCAGATCCTGGCAGTATGCCATTTATCGTTCTCCAGAATTTACGATGGTCGTTTTTATTGGTTTCTAGCTTATGAAGAGTATATAATTGTCTTGCTTTTTTTACTTTTTTTTTGGTTTCGTTTCTAGCTTTTTTAGCTTTAACCCAGTCAGTTTCCCGTCCTGATGATTTAGCAATTTGGAGGAGTCTGTTTTTATCTCTAATCGCCTCGATCTCTTCCACTGTAATCCATGGGTGATTTCTATCAATAACTGTAAATTTCCTCATTTTACAGTCACGATCAAGGTATGCACAGATAGTGCTTAGGACCAAACCCCATTTTTCTTCAGTGCTGTGGGTATTATAGAATATAGTCCAATCAGACTCATGAAGATGATTCTTCAATTTAACACTGGAGTATCTAACATAAGACCTACCTTCAATTATTTTGTTTTGTTTTGTAGTGCGGTGTCTTTTAAGTATAATAAAAATTGTTTGATGGTCACTATAGGCTTGTTCCACAACGCCTGCTAAACTAACGTTATCTGAGTTTGTAAAAATAAGATCAATTATAGTACTATTTTGACTGAATCTTGTGATATCTTTAATGAGTTGCCGATAGCTCAGTTGTTTTAATTCAAGTAAAAAATCTGTTATCTCTTGGGAGTGCTCCAATATATTCATATTAAAATCGCCTAGTAATACGACCTCGTTTTGACTATCATCACTCAGGTCCATCAATAACTCACTTAATAATTGTTTGAAAATCTGGACATTACTTTTTGTGGGTCTATATATATTTACCAGAACAATATTTCTTGCTTTATCACGATTTATTTTTATAACCTGGGCTTCAATATGGCATGTGCTTAAGTTAAGATGGGCATATATAGTTGCATCATGTTTAATAGAAAGATTAATATAAGTCCCTAACCCCCCCCCCAGTCTTAGGTTTATGATCTCCTTCATTCTGTTTCCAGTTTCTATCCACCCTGTGAAAAACATAACCAGGTAACTGGTATTCAGTTGATTTGTCCTTGTTGTTTAACCATGTCTCCGATGTACTAATCACGTCCCATATTTTGTTTCTATTTTCTAGCTGCAACATTTCATATTTTGCCCTAAGGCTACACAAGTTTGAGTGTGAAATTTTCATACCTCTAGTCTGAATAGCTTCATCCATTGTATATAAATGCGTCATAATATTTGTGATATTCGTAGATATTTCACTCTGCATAGTCGACTACAGGCTCGAGATGCGTTCCGAAAACAAGTAGTAGGTACATAAATCAATAGACCATCCATTAATAACACTATGAAGGGGTAACAGCTTAAGCTAACTATAACAACAATTGAACAAAAGCTGATATCGGCCATTTTCGCCATCAGCAAAAGAAAGTGATAGAACAGTAGAACAAAGGTATAAATGTTGTGTTCCTACCAGGTCGTGGTATACTTTGCAGACAGCGACATTTTAAGAAGCCACCAATAGGGCTGTTTGAAATCAAGACTCAGGTTGTTTTTGTTTTTTTTTAACTCGGAAGAGGAGTCTCCGTAGAAGTAACTATTGTTACTAACAACTGTCACTCTTTGGATATCCTCCCGGTAAGGGGCCGAAAGTCAGTGGAGCTGGGTGCCAATGAGAATAAATTATCGTTACTAACGATTATTTTATGGTCAACCACCTACCATAGTAGATTTACCAAGACCCAGATAAAACTGGGATGTTTTTGATAAAGGCATTTAGGTAGTCATCCGCCCATAGATCAATAAGCTCTTGGGTCGGGTGGATCCCATCGTCTCTAAGGAGATTGTATCGTTCCCTAATCTTGCCTCGGTTGTATCTATGAACATGGTTCGCTGTCCAGGGCATGTGTACCATTTGGTTGTCGTAGTTGATTTCTATGAGCTTTTTGTTCACCTGGATCACCGATTCGTTGACAATTTGTTGTTTTTCGGCCGTACTATTTTTAACACACTTCGAGAGATTTATCCCGGTAATCGGACAGATCATAAATCGTGACTTAGGATAATTGTCCATTAGCCACTTATGGCCCATCTCAGCATAGACAACAAGATTATCTACAAGATCACTCACAGAGGTCCAATGGAATTCAATGTCTTTCGTTATCGGATTTTTTCTTGTGATATTGCAGGTTCCCGCTGCCACGTAGACTACTGCGTTGCTACTGCGTTTAAGATGATTTCCAGTCAGAACAACACAATCTTGCAGAGTAGCTCCCGGGAACGAGTAAACATTAAACCGTTGGGATTTAGTGTTCTTAGCTGCTATAGCCTCGTACAGGCGTGAAACTCGTGAGTCCCCGATAATAACATTTTGAGGTAGGGGGGACCAAGTCCTTATCAAGCGATTCTCCAAGATCTCAATTTCCCGGTCAAGTTTAGATGGATAGTACGAGTTTGACTTAGCCATGTCAACTTCCTCAATCGAATGTTGCGGTTCCGTCTTCGTCACTCAACTTCTGCCGAATTTTCTCCAGGATAATTCCCAGGTTGTTTCCCACAGCGGTATTCTTGTTTATTTTGCTGACCTCGCCGAGGTGGAAGCCACAACCCCAGAAGGAGTCACGTGTTGCTTCAAATAGTGGCTTGTTACGAGTGTTGAGCAGAAAATCTCGTAATTCTTCGTTTTGGTAGAATTTCTGGGTGAGGATTGATGTCATCTCGGGTATCTGTTGAGTAATCCAGTCTTTCGATTTCGAAAGCTTTGCACCCAGTGCCTTTGCTGCGTACGGGTCCTTTGTGGTCAGAATCTTGTCTGCAATATCTGTTTCACCTATAAAAGTAGCATGATAAAACTGGTAACAGTGCTCGGCCGAGACGAAACTCTTACCCCTGAAATTTAGTGTCGCACAGTACATGTTCGACAGTGGCGAATACTTGCTTTGAAAGGCGATGCCATTTGGCGTTTCAATCGTTTTAACACTAGCGATATCGAGGCCGAGGGGAAGGTCGTGGATTTGGTCGTGTGAATACGTTTTACCGTTTAGGCGTAGTGACATTCCACGCACCGTACAGTTTACGTTTTTGGTACGAGCCGCAGCTTGTATGGCCCGCAGATCTTGGTTCTTTTTACGGTCCTCGACAGACAGGTCATCCGATAGTTGGAGTTTTTTCCATTTCGGAAGATTTTTGATCGATTTTATGTTCTTGAAAATCTGAGCCTTTGCAGTGTGATTACAGAAAGAGATGATTACAGACCTTGACTTAATGTTTGGCGGTCCTCGTCTGTACACAGAGTCGATATCACCCGTTTGCAAATGTGCCCCTAGGTCATTAGAGAACTGCACAATTATGTCGCGTAGATTTTGAGACCAAAATAATGTTGCCTATCAGAAAAGCTTTCACACATTTCTTCTACAAATGCATTGGACATCAGTGTAAGCAGTAGACTGATAACAGAGATAGCAGGTACAACAATACAGCTGTATGAATACTGCATGTGATATTTTATGTCAGCAAAATTTTGTTCTCCACCAAAATACGATTGGATAAGATTCTTGTAATGCAACTGATTTCTCCACAGCCCGTAGACTGATTGCATGTGCCATATTGATGTTATCCATGTTCCGGCATAGATTGGAAACAGCATAGCCCAGGCCAAGGATAACATTTGTAATTACCTGTCAATATCAAAATGTTTCAATATCTTACTCTACCCAGAACTCTCATATGTTCAGAATAATGAATTGCTCTATGGGCACCCGAAAATCCATGAGCCCGAGAGCGGCATCTATTACTTGCAGTTCTATATGTCGTCCGTTATCAAGTTCCACTTCATCAATGTCCCATCTTTCATTATCTCTTTTTGGTTTAGCCTCTACACAGTTGCCCTGTACATTTTACAAATATGGCGTAATGACATAGCTTTACACAGACAATAATCGGTGAATTTCTGGGATGGAGGCTGCAAAGCATGAGTGGTTGACGCGTAGTAAAACACTTTTGTGACCCCTTACTGAACTATATTAAAGGATGTTCGCAATGCACATGTATCTGAAAAGGCCCTATATCTACTTATGATCTTTTAGTAGTCGATC
Organism: Alentia gelatinosa; assembly: GCA_950022655.1. Lineage (NCBI taxonomy): Eukaryota > Metazoa > Annelida > Polychaeta > Phyllodocida > Polynoidae > Alentia > Alentia gelatinosa. Next base: position 106,462,482 of record OX465580.1, read on the forward strand.
TGGTCGTGAAATAAAGATCCTATAGTTTGATATAAATCTCCGTTTGTCCTTTGTATAATACCAGTATAAGGCACCTAACTACCACAGGAAAGCAAGTTTCTGTAAAACTTGCTCTATCGTAAAGGCTACGCCCGTACGACTACACTGATTAACTATATGTAGGACCCATTACCCCTTACCCTGAACACAAAAGTATGAGTCGAGAATTGGGAATAATAAAATTCATTTCAATTTTATATACCTTAACCGACATGAATATTAATACGGTAAATATTAATATGATATAAGGTAAGATAAAGTAATTGACAGTTATATAATGATGTCAATTAAAGAAGATACATATTGGTAATTGACAGATATGATGATATGTCAATTTGTATAAGTATATATATAAAATGAGTATATATGGTTATACAATATGAGTATAAAAACGCCAAGACCAGAAAAAAGAGGCGAGGTGGGGGGGAAAAATGTTTATGAGGAGTGATACATCACTGGTTGAGGGACTGGATGAGGGATGCGTTGACTTCTTGTGAGTTTGAGTCCCTGATGTACTTCCTGTGTGCGTTTGAGCGCCACCCCCCGTAGCGCTGTATGGATAGCTCGGATACCCTGGCCTGGAAGGCCTGGGTGGCGGCGGCCTTTCTCAGGCTGTGGAGAGTGTAGGTCTTAGGGGGGTGGCCTGCTGCAGCATTGAGCCGCTCCCACTCCTTTGACAGCGACCGCGTCGTTATTAGCGACCTGTCTCCGTTCAGCAGGAACGGATCCGTTGGTGGGATCGTGGGCACCGCGGCGATCATATTCCTCACGGCTGCCACAGGACACGACCTCGGGTCCGGGGAGGATTGTAGATTCACGTGTTTTTCCTCCCCCACGCACTGGAGGTTCTTGGCGGCCTTGATGCGGACCGTCCCCTTGTGAGAGGTGGCGCACCAGATCGAATGCCCTGGCTGTAGGTGGGGCGACCTCGCTCTGCCGCAGTGCGGCGTAATATAGCAGGAGGAAAGCGGCCCGTAGGGTCTGGTCGAGGGGCGTGTCCGACAGTTGGTCGAGGACCGCCTGGAGGGCCGCCATGGGGATCGGAGGCTTCACATTCAGTGTGTAGGCCTTGTTCCTCTTCATGGCGTCGAGGGCCCTCCTTACCCTCACGTCCTCGGTAGCCGTAACGTCCCCGCAGGAGAGCCGTAGGTGCGTCCTCACGTGCGACAGCTGGTTGGCCACGGTCGCCGGCGAGGGGGCGTGGTCCGCGAGGTATTCGAGGAAGGCCGTGATGAAACTCACGGACGGGGCCTGGGGGTCGGTCCTCGTCCGTCTGCAGAAGGCGAGGTAGGTGGACACGGCGCTCTTCTGGTTCACGACCGTGCCTGGGGCACGTGCCTCGGCCTGCCGCGCAGATGCCTTACCTTGGAGATAGCGTAGCGCTGGATCTGCAGGACAGCCAAAGCACAGGCACAAATGAGGAATGATTACACGGCATGACGGACCATAGTTCATGATATTTCATAAGGCATGCGGCATTATTAAAATCCCTCCAGGACAGGTGGGCCCTACTGAGTGCGTCCGCGACCGTGTTGAGGACCCCGGGGACGTGCGTGTAGACCAGGTCGACTTGCAGCTTGGCCTGGACCATCCAGGCCTGCCGGGCACACTCGGCGAGGACGCGGTTGCGTGCCCGCCCCGATGTGAGTGCCTGGACGGTCCCCATGTTGTCACAGAAGACTTCGATCCTGGTCCCACGGTCACGGTCCCCGAGGAACGTGTGGAGAGCATAGATGGTGTTCAGGGCCTCCAGTTCTGAAATGCAGTCCACGGGGTCATCGATGGGACAGACCTGGCACGAGTATGCCCCACGGCCGTCGGTGCCCCCCACGCCCGAGAGGCAGGCGTCTACCGTGATGCACTTTGTGGGCGGCCCTCGAGGGATGAGGGCGTGTCCATTCCACCCGGCGGCAAACCTGAGGAACCACTGGAGGTCCTGTCGCATGTCCGAGCTCACGTTGATGTAGAACCCGTTCATTGACCGTAGGGCCTCCAGTAGTTTGCTGACGAAGGGCCTCGCCGGGCAGATACACTTGGCGACGTGCAGGATTTTTCCAAGGACGGACTGTAGCTGTCGCTTCGTGAGCGACCGCTTCTTAGCGACCGCCCCCACGTGTTCCCGCACGTCCTCCAGCTTGTCTTGAGGGATAGACAGGGACATCTCTGCCGCGTTGATGTCGATCCCTAGCCAGCGCACGGTCTGGCTTGGCGCTTGAGCTTTCTCCCGAGCTTCAGGGAGGCCGAGCTCGGCGAACAGGTCTCAGGCTATAGCAAAGTCCGAGGCAGCTTTCTCCCGGGATGGTGAAAGTATAATGAGGTCGTCCAGATACATGGCGGCCTCGACCCCCTTTCCGGCAAGTATCCCCACGATGGTCTCGGCCACGCACTGCATGTGGTACGAGGACGCACGGGCACCGAATGGCATGGCCGTATCACAATAGTACCCGCCGTCCCACATGAAGCACAGCAGGGGCCAGTCAAGGGGGTCGCACCTAAAGTTCTTGTAGGCTCGCGATATGTCGATGGTCGCCATGTAGCTGGAGGCCCCCGAGGCCACGAGTCGGGCGACGAATCCGTCGTCCGTAGGGAGGCTGTGCTCCCTCTCCTCCCCGTACACGGCATTCTTCATCACATACGCATTGACACTACGGTCCCGGGGGAAGGTCATATCCGTTATGACGCGGCGGGCCTCGGACCCGCGCTTCTCCCGGGACATCAACGGCGAGACGTGGCACCACGGTTCGAAGGGTGCCTCCGGGAATGGCCTCATGAGGTTTGAGAATCCCAGCTCCTTGTGTATAAACTCCCCGACTTGCTTAGGGAATCCGGTCGCGCTGGGATGGTTAGGAACGTCCCGAGTGTCACTGGCCGGCCCGAGGTACCCCAGGGGGAAGCCGTACCTGATGAACCCCAGGAGTTCGCTCTTGCCCTCCATGGCCGTGAGGTATGCTTCCCACGCCCGTAGTTTGAGATCCGTTGGCAGGGTTATTTTTTAACACAGCGCGTTGGGCAGGCCTGAGGCCCGGACCGCTTCATAGATGTGGCAGTGCGCCGGGGGGCCGGCGTCGGTGAAGCGGGGCCACTCGGCCCGCCTGTGTCCCATGAAGGCCTCCGGGTCCGTGCGGAGTCTGGGCGATGGAATTCCGGTCCGGCAAACTTCCTTTAGTTTGCCGAAATCTGGAGTGTTACTTCTAGGTCTAGCTGGCGCGGTAACACTAACACTCGCACTACCACAGGAGCGTTGCGGTCGCCGCCCCGTGTGACTATCATCCACGTGGCTGGCCCCGCCTCCTCCTTTGTTGTTGTTTTGGGTTGGCACGCGACCACGTGGCCGGCCGGCTTCCGTGTTGTGGTCACGTGCACCCCCCGTGTCGTCCCCGCTGCACGTGAGGGGGTGGTGGTCCGCAGGGGTCGCCAGGCCGCCCCCTTTTTCGACCTCCGCCCACGTCCGGTCACCAGAAATCCTGATGGCGGTGGGAGAGATCACTGGGCCCGCTGGTGTTATGTCACGTTGATTGCACCCGGTGACCCCGGGCCCGGGGTGGGATGCACGTGTTGTGACAGCTTGCGGGTGCGCACCGCTCACTCACGGGGCGCACCGTAACCGTTTTTTGCCCCGTGTCCTTGTTGTGGGAGCATATCCGCCCTCGGGTCGACCACCCGGAGCGTATGTCCTGCCTGGGGTGCGTGTCCGGCCTGGGGTGCTCGCGGGGGTGCTGGTGTGGGCGCAGCCTGGTTGTCATATCCCATCGTGTAGCCAAGTTTCCGGTTACACGCGTGTAACGAATGTCCGCACTGCCTCCCCATGGACTCGCAGTACGAACACACGTGCAACCATCTAACCGTCGTCGTGGCCGTTCCTGTGGCGGCACCCCTTCTCAGAGTTGAATTGCCGGCATGGCAGCTCACGTCCTCGGGCCTTTCCCGCGTCGGTTCCGCTAGTGAGCGTCCCGGTCGTCATTGCGAGTTGGACTCGCTCCTCCTGGATTCGGGAGTAATCACACCACGACAACCTCCCGGTCTCGACTTGATCAAACACGTAGTTCGACCACCTCCTCACTCCGGCCCACGCCCGGCTCTGGGCGTCGATCGACACTTGGTGTAAATGTTTAAACATGGCCTCACGGTCCACGGGGTCGACCGCACGGTCATCCCCGAGCAGGCCAATGAAGGCACTCAGGTACTCAAGGGGTCCTAGGGTCCCCCTCACTTCTAGTTTCTGGGACAAGGTGTAGACCCCCTCCCTATCCACGAACATGTATGGTTTACTAATCAGACGAGTAACGTGAATATCGGATTGAAGCTTACCATCCGTTTTGTCCTGGTGGATGGCCTCACGGTTGAGCTCACGTTAAATGTATGGGTCCCCAGCGTAGCGGTCTCGTAGCTGGCGGGGTGAAGGCATGGCGTGGGCGGCTTGTTCCTCGGCCCAGTCCCGTGTCCGTACGTCTGCGACCGACCGAACCGTAGGGGGGGAGGCCCGTTCCGCCGACCGTTGCGTCTGCATCTGGATGAGTGCGTCCAGTTTCTTACTCATGTCGGACAGTCCCGTCTCTACGGCCACGAGGCGGGCCGACCGGTGGCTACCGGCCTGAGACGCGGACTCCACGTGGTCGCTCTCCCTCACGGTTGACTCGGAGGCCTGGTCCGTGGTCGTGGAGGCGCTCGCTTGCGCGCGTGTAGTTGGTGGAGCCATCCTATCTGATTCCTTTTTCACAAACTTACTTCGCCCGTATTTAGACCTTGTCTCTGCACGGTCAGACACTCGGGGAGTATCTGAGGACGGCGTGGAGAGGTGGCCAAAAGTGGGAGAAATAAAAAGTATGTGTGTACGTAGTGAAGTACAGGAACAGAATGAGGAGGAGGTCAGAGCGGCGGTTGGTCACGTGACCGCGGGGTTCACGTGACCGACACCAGAGGGGAGTGCGCAGGGTGCGCTGGGGGTGTGTCAGGGGGAGCAATGACCACCCCTGACCAACGGCCATGGGTTACCAATATTGACTGGGTATAACATCAAGTGATTTTTTTATTTTTTCTATTTTTTTTTATTCAGTAAACATTTAGACAAGAGCAATCGCCCATTGGCGTTCTTCCTTACAATCGTCGAGACATACATAATATACAACCAACATCACGGACATACATACACGAAGACATACACAAAACATATACTCATGTGTCATTGATCGTCTATCATCAATTTTCATCACCTTTAAATGATCGGTGTATAGAGACAAATCGGGAAGTTACTTTTAACTATCTTCTGGTATCATCTTCTAAACACACAAAGGCATACACAAATATAGCATTGAACATCCGTCATATGTCATCATCATCAAATTGTCATTATCTAGAGACAAGTCAAGAAATAGCTTTCACTGATCTTCTGATCAGGTATTGGTAATTAAATATCCATTATTTCTGTTAATTCCTCTTTTATTCTAGCTTTGAATAGATCACCTCTTGGTAACTTCTGGGTATCAACCGTATCAAGTGATAAATGCATCTGCTAAAGTATACCCTGTAATCTTAAATGTAGGAACTCGTGGTGTCGGTCAGAGCTGGGTACAACCCTTTAAGAACGTCTATGGCTGGGTAACTTCCTTATGAACGAGGCTTTTTGTCATGGTGTGCCGCTAGGAGACAACGGTATACTACCGAATACGACGGATATCACATTAACATTGTCATACATATTTATAACGTTGCTATTGTTTTTTCTTCCATGTATACATTAATCAACTATTCTGTTCAATGAAATGTACACATTTGATTAAAATCCAATGAATACTTCCTTATGAATATGCATTATTGTAAAAATGGCAATAAGATACCTGGAGGCATCATTCGTCAATATATAGCGTGGGTATGCCTCCAGGCATCAAACGGCGTTAAATGGTTAAGTGTCTGCTGGATAAGAATAGGGGAAAGTGAAGGACATTGGCTGTATATGATAAACAAATTTATTACCACAAGACCAGCCGCAGACGATCCTCAATTCCCTCAAAGCGGTCACAAATGGGTTCTCTGATTAAATGCACTTAGATTGGTTATGATGCTGAAGAGGTGGACTTGGGGACTCTATCCAACTTGAGCCTTCTTTATGCCTGACAGTGTTGCATTCAAAACGTAGCACAAGGTGGTTATCTCCTCTGCCCGTTTACCTCTTGACCCTGGAACTAGGGGAAATGGTTATCCCTCGTCGAAGCATCATTCACCTGGACAAAGAACTCGGGGAGGCATTTTATTTAGTAGCCCCTAGTGACCTCCCGTCTTTGTTATGTTCTTTTTCTATATGGGAGATAATCAAAAGAAAGTCCCTCTTCTCGTGCCCATAACTCCCAATATTTCAAGGCCGGACATGGTCTTTTATTAAACGCATGCAAATAGAATTCGCCATGGTTATAATAATCATTCAAGGGCATTTACCCTGTGAGTCTTCACCATGGCATTTTCTCATCCATCTCATTGGAAAGACTTCAATAGCAATGGTTATTCCCCTATTTGTGGTTGATTGACTTTTGCCTCCCAGTTTCTTGGCATGTGACATCACATGATGAATGCACGCCGCAAGACTTGAAGTCAAGTATGGCCATCAAGGGTTATACTTTGGTCCGTTCTGCAAGCATGGTTCGAACCTATGATACCGGAAATGTCGCTCCATACGTTCATAGATCAACACGCGCGGTAAGCATTCGTCAACTAACTAGAAACGTGAAACTGTACACGGTTTAAATCTTGGTTCATTTTACTCCAACATATATTTGGTTTAGCTATGCAATAATCGTAAACGATTGACTGATATCTTTAAATGATAATATGCTTATGCTTTTTTTCAGTTTGCAGATGATGTGGGGAGTGCCTGAGTATGAATGAAAAAGTCAAGTGCTTCTATGGTGCGAAGAAGGTTGTGTGATATATATATATATATGGTCTGTACACATGCACTGCCATTTGCTAATGAGATTAGAGACAGGCGATGTTGTACACTTTGGTAACTATAGTGATGGAAATATTTGGCTAAGACCAAGTATATGCTATGAGCCGTGACGGGATTTGTTCTCAGTATTGACCGGGGGCGATACCCGAGTGCATGTTTCTGGTCTTCGAGAGGTGACCAGTGATGATTTGACCCCGTGAACTTCAAGGAAAGCGTCAGTGATTCTAAATGTCCTTCCTCGACTTTTTGTCAGAACGTCAGAAGAGAGTTGTGCGTGACGTCATGGAAGACATGAGCAAAGCCGGCGGGCCTTTTTTATATTGGGAGGGGGGGGGGGATCTTCTTGGGTGCAGCAACTGATTCAATTGTATGACGTCGCGGCATGGTTGGAGCCTCTCAATGGTCTTTCACTGCCATCCCCCAATTCTACCCATTCTTCCGTACCCGGCTACCCCCTTACTCCTCCCTCCTCCTTGCCTTTCTTAAAATTTCTCGGAATTTCACAAGTGAATATGAAACGGCCACAGGACTAAGTCACATCCCAGGACAAACCAAGGAACTGAAGCATTACTGTCTGGCGGCAGATACCGGGAAAAAATGACGAAATAACGAACAACAAAAACGTTATCTGGGCAAAACGAACAGCAAAAACCCATTTAGGAACCTCCGCCATCTTGGGAAGAAAATCTCCTACAGTTCGTCACACCAACAGTGTTTTTAGATGACAACAATTAGTTGGTTTTACTTCTACTGCCTCTTTTATTTTTACGGAAATCATTGTGTTAAAATGTAAAGAAAAAACCGTCTCCCTTCATTAGTAGAGGTCACGATGTAATTTATTCCACTGAAAAATTGTTCCTTCCTTCTACAGCTGTCTTGATTTCAATCATAATTGGATTACGCTGATTTCTGTAAGGCGATTGTAAATTTTGTTTTGGTTGCCTTCTCATCCAACCCTCTTCTGACACTTTCTCAAAGAGGGCATCTCCTGCTTTAGGTGCGGTATTATTTGTTTTAACCCAAAAGGATAGGGCATACATGAAGGAACAATGCAGTAATGGAAGCTCACTTACTGGCGTACCAGGTCAGTGTTATAGGTTGATTTCTTTCGCGCTGTCAGATTCAATGTTCCGAAAGGCATGCCAAAGCATTCTGAGTCATTTGCAGCAGTTGAATGGTCTCATAACATCCTAGGGATAATTGCTGTCCAATGTTGTATTTAGCATTATAATGAAACAATATATTAATACATATGTTTTGAATAGTGTTTGCTATTGCTCACTGATGATAGAGATAATCTTCCTTTGTTATTTAATCCTACGAGGCCCATTGGTGTTTTGTGGCACTTCCAAAAGGATACAAAATGATGCCACCAGGCTTGTCTTTTTCACAACGTACTCAGACACCAGTAAGCAAAGACCCTTCACTTTCGACTCGACCAATATTCTAAAACTGAGCAGTTCCGAGCAGCACAGATGTCTTCAGTAGGCAGGATTAGGGGGGTATCGGAAAGAATAAGTTTTCACATTCCAATATGATTATAACCATGTTGGATATAAATAGCGAGAGGTGTGGACGTAACTTAACGGAATTATAGCCCGCTTTATCAAATACTCTTCGGTAATGAACTAATTTCCTAATGTTCCATAGATCATGATTCGGCGTTCATTGCTATTAAACTACTGTGGGTCAGGTATTAGTTTTGGTTTTGTACGTTAGGTGAAGATCATTCTAACATTGGGCTTCTAGTCTTCTCTTGATCCTTGCGTGAAGTACTCCGTTCAGGCCAGAGGCATGTTGAAGCGTGTTATGTGAGCTAGAACTTAAGGCAGTGACGATAAAACCATGTCAGTAGTGATCAAGTCCATGCCTTTAGGGCCAGTAGCTGTGAAGTGTGGTACGGATCCTGACATTAACCAGTCGCTGATAGGACTGAAAGGAGTAACCTTCTCAAGCTTGAGGGTATCATTCTGTACGTATGTATATCCTTCAGGTATTCTCGGGTTAGACTTAAATTCGAACGGAAGATGCAGCGACATCGTGACATTTAAACTGTTTTCAGTAACACCCTAATAAGAAAAGTGAATTAGAAGGTTCCTTTAAGCATTTGCTTCGATCCAGCTATACTTCTTACAAATTTACAAGTTTCTGAAATGTCAGAGTATCTCTGAAACCTTCAGAGCACTGTCTGTGGATAACGTCAAATACAAATCGATGTAGTTGATAACCGTTGGTCACGGAGAAATGTTTGTAGAACAAGTTGTACAGTTATTTTGCCCCAGCAAATGCTGCATTGAAACTTTGATGTAGGATTAGGTTCTGCACTATGAAAACGTAGAACATCCCATTAAACTGTGGGACTTTGATATGTGATGTGAATGTACTTAATCCTCCCTTGGGTGATATAAGGCACACATAATTTAGTCAAAAGGCTGGTGCATGGATACTGGTCAATTATGGGTTTTTTTTCAATCCACTTACTTTTGTTGACGTCCCTGCTGAGCCGCTCGAACCCTAAATATTGGAACCTTGGAACCCTGTGTAAGACACTACTATTCCGTTTCTTCTTTTAAGATAATGACCTTTTATATCGAAATCACACCCCGTTGAACTCCATAGCAATCTGACAGTACCCATGACTTTCCGAACCTGCTGATACCCATAGAGGGGCGTCGATTTTTAGGTAGAGGGGTGGGTTTCGAACGCCTACAGAAACCATGGTAACGGACACCGCCCCCATATCCCCACGGCCACGCCTGTTCAGTCATATTCAGTAACAGTTCAACTGGCGGTCAATACACAACGATTTCCTATCCGCTTCTCGCTGGGCAATTCTGTGTCAAAGGCAATGAAAGATTTCCTGTCAGGACATCATCGGAGCATTGGAGCTGTCGGAGTGGTATCATCGGCCTTCCATACCCTCCCTCCAGCTGCCCTCACGCCCGCTGGCCCTCCCGGCTACCAAGGCCACCCTACTCGGCCGTATACCCCCATCAACCACGCCCGAACTCTTCCCTGGCACCCCCTTTTTCTAGCACCCCAGCACCTTACCCGAGGTTCATGGAACCTAAATCCTAGCACAGAATGTTATTATTCATTCGAATTCTCCTATTTGGGTACCGATGCTGGTACGTAGCAGTCACCACCGAGCCGTTGAGTAGCCCAGGGCGTTACCCGCCAGGAGCAAGTGACCTCCTCCCGGGTAGAGTCGATCTAGAATCAATAAGGTAGTGGTCACGTCATGTTAGAAGTCAGGTGGTCATGTGGGCGCAGGGACGCAGGAGGGACTTTCCAACACCGTGAACCCCTAGGCGCGTGGTTCTATATTGACACTCTTTGCCAAATAAAGAAACGTTTGTTTATATAGATCAAATTGATAAGAGAAAGACTCAACAATTAGAGGAATCCTTCTATGTGTGGTTTCGCGCAATCAAATGGAAACACGAATTCGTCTGTCATAGGAATATTTGTAGATATAACAGGAACTTGAAGAAAAGAAAAGGAAGTTATTGGTATTTATTGTTTGTAACAAGTATATATAGGAGCAGTAGATATAGAATTCAATAGGAGGAACGGAATACTAGAATATGTTGCAATGAATACATGAGTGCGACCCCTAGCGAGAGTGGCAGGAACCGATACACTTGTTTGCAATAGCCAAAGTTTGCCTTTGCATTGCTTTGGGCTCAAGGCATTGAGAAAGGGGTGATTTCATAGTGCATCGTGTTCCGCATGGCTTATCTAGTCTTGGTGATATAACAGGATTTGATAAACGCCAACTGTGTCTATCTAAAGAGTGACCAACCATCGTTATAGCGTAACTTGCGGGGGCCATAACATAATTCTTAACAATGCCAGATTAAAACGTTCAAGCTAAATGTGTAGCTCTATAAATTGGATCCTCATCGAAAACTGAAATGGAGAGGGGCATTCAGGGGAATAAATCTGTCTTTCCGATCTCGCGCCGAAATTCTCCTCCTATACGCTCTTTACCTACACCGGAAGCTCATCAGCGTCTCCAGACCGCCGCCTGTTACCGGCGTGCGCGTTGGGGAGCGCTGGGACCGGCTGGTTACGTTATAAATCTGTCCGGCCTGGTAAACAAGCGGGCCTACAGGGACACTGTCTTTGTGAGAGTTTGTCAGTTAACCTCGTCCTCGCCTGATAGTATGTGGCCATCTATTCTCGTCTGCGTCGCTAACCCAGCGCCGTGCTTTTAGACCCTCTGGGCCTGCCTACCCGACTCCCTGAGGCTGTTTTGAAAATACCTCCATTTGACCTTGGGCCAGTTCCAGGAACCAGTCAGGGGATCTATTTTTTCTGATCCAAGTCTTGGAGTAGAAGGTAAATCTCTGCCTTCTCTAGGTAGTGAAGAGCTCGGATTCTGGTACGTTATTTTAAGTACATGTTTAGGCTTTTTTTTTATTTCAGTAAATACCATTTCTGGCTCGAGGGCCAGTTCTTCTAATTGTGAAACATCGTAGTGGGCCTATAAAGATTTAGTTTAGATTTCGTCTGGCGAGATCCAAGGGGCTGAATGTGAAACGTATGGAGTGTGCAAATTGTAGGTACGTACTTGTAAGCATCTAAATTAATTTCTGAAACATCTATATATATTCGTAGATTATCGATACGGTTAAAGGAACGTATTTGATATGTATTTCACGATGGTAGACCTAGGGTTTCTTGCCGAATATGTAAAGTATCATGACCATCGCTAGATAGGTAATAGACGCTGAATATGTCAAGCATCACCAAATATGTAAGTTATCACCGGATAACAGTTAGACCAGCAGGAAAGACGTGCTCTGTTGGGACAATTACATGACTGAAGTACACACACAGCGTGGAGTCATGGTCAATGAGGTCCGGACTAGTCCGAGAGGCTCTGACTGTTTAGCGGTGCTGCGGACAGTCAGAGAGCACAACAGCGTATTCCTATAGTAGAGAAAACCACTTCCTTGGTTCTGGGTATTCCTGTCAATGTCAGTGCATGTTTCTGCGCCCTTACCTTCACAGGTGTATAATAAATCCTTTTTGATGATAAGAACTCCTTTTTTGTTTCTTGGGTTGCTTTTTGGGGCCTTTTTGTGCAACTCATTTGACCACATTTCACTACTTCTACTTCTCCCAACTGCAGAATGCCTTGACATGGATTTTACAAACATTGGCTGTTCTTTTATTTAGAACTAATGCAAAGGTAGGAAATTACTGTCATTTTACTGCATTTTCCCTCAGGAAGCTGTCTACCACAAAATTAGAAAGATTCTACCTCTATTTAAATGCAAAACACCTGCTTATCTGAGATGTACCAATCTGGTCGACCAGTTTGCATAGAGCTCTATGGGTGTGCTCTCTGACTGTCCGCAGCACCGCTAAACAGTCAGAGCCTCTCGGACTAGTCCGGACATGATCCCGAGGCCAGAGTAACCACCTGATGTGGTATGGGTTGATCGGGTAAGAAACAAAGAAGGATGAAGTGAAAGGTGGTTGAGTAGTGAGATATACTGAAAGAGAGACAGAGAGACAGAGACAGAGACAGAGAGACAGAGACAGAGACAAAGGAGAGAGACAGAGAGACAGAGAGACAGAGAGAGACCCAGAGACTGAGACCCAGAGACGCCACCGGTGAGGAGAGGAGCAGAGAGTGCAGCCAAAATCCTGTAGCTATCTATTGGCAGGTGCGACTTCAATTGACTGATATCCACGTGGAAGATTAGTGACTGATTTTGACCTCCCGACACGAAATCAAAATAGCAGCAAAATCATAGCTCATACGAGGGCAGTTGATCAGGTTTCTACGATGACGCTTCCGATACACACTGATATACACAGATACACACCGATATGTGAGGACCTGCTCCTGATGAAAATTCAGCGACAATCGAACATGCATCAAATTGTTGTAGTCTATCGGTGTATATTGGTGTGTATCGGCGATGCGTTTAGATTAGAAAACATGTGAAATGATAAACTGAAAATTTATGAAATTTTCGGAATAGATAGAACAGATAATGATAATGCCACTCTGCAAATAATGTGAAATCTGATTACAGATAAAGGTCCTTTCATACTTTAACTTGGAACTGAATTTTAAAGGTCTGAAATAATATATGATATATTGTTTTGTATTAACAGGTAAAATATCAATTATAGATACGAATTATTTCCGGAATTATAAAGGACTATACATATGATAAATTAAGCCCTCCATTAATGCATTGTCTGCATCGTGAGGTATATTAGGTCGATAATCACCTTATTTTGCACCCTCTCAACACGTTACGATGCACTCCGATATACAACGATACGTTATGATACACTACGATATGGACCTCCCAATAGGCTACGATTTGGACATTTTGTATCGGTGTGTATTGGGAGTTCCATCTGCGTTGGTTGGTACCGGAACTCACTCCTATTGTCCTGTATGAACCGACGTGATTGGAACCTGAGTACCCACATGCCCATTCATGAAGTCACTGCTTTGTCAGCTCACTGCCATATCGTATCATTGTCTCTTCATTTAGTTGTGTCCTCTTTTCATTGTGTATTCATGTGCATTGTGTATGCTCTGTTCATTCGTGAGCATCAGGCCTGCTGGGGTGGACAGCAATAATCAATCTGTTCACCCTCTTGGTCGCCTTGCCTCCGCGTGGTGTAGGCCGGATATGCCTACATGCAAGCATAATGAGAGCGACCAGGGTGGGGAGTTACCTCAGTGGTAAAGAACACTGGACTTGTAATCTAAGGCCCGGCGTCCACCTACTACGATAGAATCGTAGACCTCCCGATATGGCACCGATACAAAATGTCAAAATCGGTGCCATATCGGGAAGGTACAAAATCGTAGACATATGTCTAGACATGCCAATCCACCACGCATTGTATGAGGGTTTTATCAGTGTCTAATCGCAGAAACGTGGTCAACTGCCCCGATATTAGGTAACCTTCCGACGCGATTTTGATTTTTTATCGGGAAGTGCATCGTAGAGCATATTGGTGCCATATCGTAGTAGGTGGACGCCGGGCCTTAAGGTTGTCAAACCTTTTGGGTTTGAGTCCCACTGCAGCCACTTTTCTCCTTCACCCCCAGCAGTGGTAGATTTACTGCTATATTAAAGGCCAATCAAACAAACAAATTGTGAGCATTAGGCCCATGTGACCTCGCTACCTCAAATCTTAGTGGATATGGCCAATGTGGTATTCCAGATAAACCTCACACTAACCAATACTCCAAAACTTTATCAAAAGTCGTGAGTTATTTCAATGAGTAAGCTGGGATGTTAGAAGGGTATATCTGAGTTTTCTTGAATATATCTCAACATAATTGGGCAACAAACCTCGGCTCAAAAGAAAACACACAGTGTAATAAAGACCCGAACTAAACCACCAAACGTCATTTACGTTCTCACACATAACCCGGTACCTGCACACTTTCAGACAGTTTTAACACAATCCGTGAAAAATGCTACGAAAAAAGGTCCTCTGGGAGCCTTTCTTCGAATTAATTTAGGAAATTATACCAATTAGATATCATGGTCAGTTGATATTCATGAAATACTATTAAGAAATTATGATATCGATACTACCTCTATATTGTCTTTTCCTGATACATGCTGTTTCAATTGCTCAACCCCATACCAGGTAATGCATTGAGGCATCATGGCGGATAGCCGAGTGATTCCTTGATGCATCATTTTGGAGATTTACTTGATATTCATAGGAAATGTACTGAAAAATATGGTTTACATTGATTCTTTCAAAAACAAGAATTGTGACCTATGTTTTTAAAACTTCAATACATAATCTTTGAGAATTTGTTTATAAAATCAGCATGATATTGATCTCTAAAGCAAAAACTAGCACAGTGACACCCGATTATTAAATTATTTATGTGTTCTACTGATGGCAGATCATTATATCTAAATCATTTTTTGTATAGAGAGTAAAGATGTCTCTTACATTATCGAATTTTTCAGAAGAAATGACATGGGTTTTGATTTTCAAGCCAAATTGGCCGATATGCCTTTCAGGTATCAAATAATGTAATCGGCATGTGAAGCCAGGTACTCGGTACGATATCTTTGATAGAAAAATGAGAACATCTCATTTGAAAATCGCCCGGCCTTGAATCAAACCTAGTTCAATGCCCAGCTTGTTGTGCAACAGCTGTTTAGTGGGGGAAAATAGACGTACGTGTTCATTTTGAATTACACTCATTTCGTCTACGCCTGAGGACGGACATTGTAGTAGCTTTGGAATCCTAACAAATTGCGGGATATGAACATGCCATACGAGAGAAGCATTCGAAATAATTTGACACCTTTTGATGATCCATCCGATACGAGGCCTTTGAGTAGTCAAAGAGCGTCCTTGTCGACCTCTGAATTTGCACCTAGACATTTCCCATCAACAACTGTAAACGAATTAGGCTAGGGGGCATGTAAAGTTTCTCATTGTCTAATGTCAAACAAATAACAAAGCCGGGTGAGTAAGTATGGCTAGCTACCTTTATCACTAAGCAAAAATAAAATCATAAGCATGTACCCAGTAAACACAAGACGTAAATCCAGTGGCTCACAGGTAGATTCCTTAGGTACAAAAATTACAAATGTTAATGTTAACTTACGTCTGTAGAACATATGGTAATCTTAGGTAACTTTTACGTAAATTCACATAAAATTTGATATTACATTTATTCACATAAATTCCTGTTTATGTGCATGAATTCCTGTTTATGTGCATGAATTCACTAGATGGCATGACAGTAGTCTATGTGAATATTTTGTACTTCTTGGCGAGGGTATGGCCTGTAAAGTTGGTTTATTTACCAAATTTACCAAACCAGCAGTTTCAATTTTCATAAATCTCATTCAGGCTATCATTGGCTATTTTTGTGGCTGCAGTCATCTTAATTTTGGTCATTTTGGCGGTTGGGTAGGACCATACCATTCTGCAGGTGTGTGGTGTTGATACTAATGTAAGTCTATTCTTTTCCAGCTGCAAAAAAGTTATAGGCAAGTGGCTGATCAGGCTAATCATACTCACTTCTCTCCTTCATAGAGAAATCCCAGAATAAACATTCCCTTCCTATTTAGAAATATATATTCATATAATTATGTAGATTTCCTCTTCTTAAATCCATAAAATAAACCATCATTTACATAATATTAAGTATTTATCTGTTGGCATATTTACATAAATAACTACCGATTCGTGCTACAGACTTAACTTAACCCTAACATTTTCACGTTTGTACTACGTACATAAATATGTAATTCCTACCAGAAAATGATGTTTATATAATGTAACTAGCATATATTTGTGTTTACTGTGTAGGTACTTTTCTGACATTATTATTATTTTTTTTTATTTCAGGAAAGAGCGCAGATTACAGGACAGTCTGCATTTAGCAGGTGTCGTGTACCCTTTTTCAAACACGTATATAGAGTGGCGGTCTGTAACTACATAGGTCTATGCGATACAATGTATGTAAATACGTTGAGCTGGTACTCAGCGAATTCTATTGAAATACCGCAATGTAACTTGATCTGAGCGACACACAGCCGCAAAAGATAACCGACTTCGTCACTTTACGAACATGGGGAAGGTATATCAAATTCAGAATAACAATATTTTAGGATGAAAATTTGTGCCGATCAAACTTGTCACCTCTATGTTCAGATACCATGTATACGCTGATGTTAAAGAATTCACAGACCGATGCAGAACTAAAAACCCTCGGACAGAGGAGTAACAGGAGCTACCTTGGATTATTTTACACATTCAATAGAAAATGCTGAGGGATTTTAACATAAACTGCGCTGCATCGACTGACCTAAGCAAGAACCACGTTAATTCTTGGTCAGTATAACAAGAACCCCCCTCCCCGCCCCCCGATAAAAAAAAGAAAAAACAACCCCCAAAAATAAGGGAAAGGTGGTTAACGTACTTATAGCGCCTTGGACAAAGTAGGGGCTTAGTCTATTTATGCGTGTTCTGATTACTACTGTACAGATGTAAACTTGCATTTGGCAACATTGAAATATAGATCGATACTTTTTGTTTTATATAATAATGTACTGTTTTTGAAAATCCATCTTAGTTCATGCAATGAAAAAATAGCGGTCAAGTTTCTTTTTTACACATTTCCTTGAAGAATGGGCGTTAAGAGGATAGTATAGTACGATGAGGATTTAAGGATATCATGTATCTATTCCATAGTGGCTATTCATCGTTTTGGTAAAACCAAAGCTTCGCATATACATTTTGTTATAGAACTGACAGTTTCAACCTAGCCAAGGGACCGTTGCTACCGTTGATCAAGATGATGTGGCTGTAGTTTACATAAACCACCAAGCTTGGTATTACTTGGAAAACTGGGGGAAACACAACTAGAATAATAGGCTTACACGTATTGGCCGAGCTGCATTGCCGTTCCAATTCAACCAATCTGAGGATTCAATAAGTGTCAGTGGCCATTTGTGACCCTGTTCAAGTCAGTTGCCCTTGTTTGCCCTTGGTGTCAGGCTCACAGAACTGCGGCCACAAAATCTCCTGACATCTAGGGAAATAATTTTGATAGTATGAAGGAGTAAAAAAAGGGGTAAAATACAAAGTTACAACAGCACTCTAACACCATTTTTTATAAATAGAATACAAAGGTGGCAATATTTGACTATATAACCTGAATCAGAATACTTCTAATTTTCTTGATATATCTAATCATTTTGATGACACTCAATTACTCTTCACCCACAAATATATCGGATTGTAATCAAACGATGGCTTTAGTGATATTTTGTGTACATATTCAGATCATTCAGGTTAATCATGCTGCTTATTGTACAAGAGTTTACTGATGCTTCCTTGTTTTATTTTCTTATATTCTTTACATATACTGTTTACGATCAGTCTATACTGACTGGTTTGCGCACGTAAACAGTTCATCAAACTCTCAACATAACAGGGTAAATCCACAGGTGACAAGTTACCAAGTTGTTATCATTACAAAGAAAGGATAAACAAAATTGAAATATATACATCGCTAGTCTATATCTAGCATTTTTCTCCATCATATTATTGTTTTTCAGGGTTTGAACCTTACTCGACATCTTCAGGTCCAGTAAGATTCATAATAGAGTCTTTTCTGTACATGTGATAGTAGTTGCGTTAGCTCCATTGCCCCTGAGAATTGTGACTTTATAAACAAAATTTGAAATATCAATTTAAAATTTCAACAAGAGCAACAGACGACTTAAAATAATTCACACATTTCCAGTGAATTTTCAAAAAAGAGAACCAAGATCATTTTTACTACCACATTCAATTTACCGTAATCATGTAAATTGATAAGAAGGACCACATTCATCAAGTATAGAAATACCTCTAGCCCGTCAACCATCAAACCACCTTTACTAAAAAAATTAGAGACTTAATGAAAGTAAGTGTTTTACAACTTTGATAAAGCCTTTTTCTTCTTCTGTAATTTAAATGAACCATAATTATCAATGTTTCTAGGTACACTCGGCAGAGAGTTCAACAGACGTGCTCATTTATATAAAACCCATGATTTGTATTACACTTGGGTCTTACAATTGGTTACTCATGAGCCATGCTCAGGGGTAGTCATTGCCACCCCAGTGTCCCCCTCTATCGCGCTCCACAGGCGCCCCTCCTGCCCCCTAGCGGCTTCCACACTTACTGCGCAGTCATGAGCACCACCCTGGTCCGGGTCCCGGTCTCACTTCTTCTCCACCCGTCCTGCAGTACACACTTACTCCAGTTTCTCGTCCCACCCACCCACACCTACTCTCTTCTATTACCTACTTTCGTAGGGCTATTTTTTTATCATATACAATTACCTATGTATTATCCATACAACTGTATTGTATATCATATTTTATATTATCATAATTGACCGTTATTCTACTTGTCAATTACCATTATGTAATATTACTTACCTTCATTTTCATATTACATATGTTGGTCCAGTAAGGTCGACATAATATTTTATCAATTTTACTACCATAAAATTCAATACAATTTTATTCTCCCAGCTACTGCTTCTCTACTTTTATCCGGGGATAGGGTAATGTTGAATATGACCGCATTAGGTTGTGCTGTGGGTCTATGAGACCTTATTGTAAATTTAGTACAGTTTTTTTAACATATAATTCACAAGATGCATGTCCTCATTATCTGTCAAAAATAGATTTCCAACATCCCTGTGTGATTTCAAAACGTTGATCTGCTATCGCGATCTATACACATCTTAAAACCCATATTCTGTTTCACCAACAATTGGTTTTTTCAACTGTTGGGCAACCTGAACTTGAAACGTCACCGTTTGCGATAGCATCTGAGTAAACCACTTGATAAATGTCCCCTTCTGCACACTAGAATTAGCCAGGAGACGCATATAAGCACTCAAATGGGCATGGCTGATAACTCCGCTAAATATTTCCAGCGCTATCAGCAGATGGAGCCGTGACACATGTTCCTGATAAGACGCCAATTGGCAATGAGTCTGTCCCCGCGGACTACTCAGTGGGGTGTAATCTGTAATGAGGGTGGAAAACATAGTTGTCAGGAGAAGAGAGATTCATGCCCGAGGAGACCAGGAGGAACATGTGCTGTGATCACAGTTTTGATCCCCGGCTCATCTTATGAAAGGCCGTTCTGAGATCAGCCGGGGCTGTTCATAATGGCCTCAAGTCTCCTGGGTGCCTGGCACAGAAAGGGTGGTAAGGACGTAGGCGGGGTAGTAGTGGATGACAGGCAGACGCAGAAGAAATGCTGATACAGAGTTTTATGTATAACATCGAGTAATTACTTCTGTTCTTTTGTTATAAATCATAATCAAGACTGAAATATATATATGACCCGTTCTCACGAAATGGGAGGAACCTCTATTTTCAGGCAACTCATTTTCATTGTAACCCATTCAATTTTGCAGTTAGCTACCCATTTCTTTTTTCATCATGTAGATCTCACTGGAGCTAATACGCCATATATAGTTTTACAACTGTCAATGCATTAGAAGAGACAATATGGTTGAAAAACCACCCATTTTTCACTTTTCTTTTGTTGCCTTAAACATGTGCACACACAAAAAAGAAATATATACCACATCCATCCCTCCACATTTTATCTAAACCAAGTTTCTTTGAATATCTTTTATACTCACTTTTATCATGGCTAAAATTTATGTCATCTTTACGTCGCTATTTTTCTCTATCGCATTGGATAATGAAAAAAATGGTTAACCAATGGTTATTTGGTATGCATTGTAACACTTATGGTGTATGTTATGGGAAAAAAATCATTAGAAAATAACTTTGGACTCCATAAATGGTTGCATTATTTTAGTCTGTATAGCTAAAACATGCTCTTCTTTACGTCGCCGCCTTTAGCTATGTCGTAAGCTAAGAAAAAAATGCTAAATATGTAGAAAAATCCTTCACTGTGAATTTTTTCCTACATGTTATGTACATTTTTACTATTGAAAATTATGTGAAAACTGTGGCACCGTAAAGATGAGGTTTATTGTCTCTTTATGTCACCGGTTTTTATATGTCTGGCAGCAAGGAAATGATTTGAAATTTGATGGTTTACCCTCAGACTCAACCTCAACCTATGTCTCACCTGCACTGATAGTTACAACCTCATCACATGAATTGGAAAGGAGATATTAGCCTTTATAGTGGCGATGTAAAGATAAGCATCCATCTTTACATCGTCCATTTATATATGTCTCTTGGAACAAAGCTTTGAATTTAAATTTGAATGTATCAGCCTCAAACTCACCTTCAACCTATGTCTCACCCTCACTGATAGTCCTACCCTGGGCATACTAATCAAACGTAAAATGACTACACATCCTTACGTCGTCCAATTATGTCTCTGGGAACAAAGATTTAATTTGAAATTTGTTTGTTTCAGTCTTAAACCCAATGTCAACCTATGTCTCACCCTCACTGATAGTCCTACCCTGGGCATACTAATCAAACATGAGATATTAGTCTTTAAAACGGCAGCGTAAAGATGACTACACATCCTTACGTCGTCCAATTATGTCTCTGGGAACAAAGATTTTATTTGAAATTTGTTTGTTTCAGTCTTAAACCCAATGTCATCCTATGTCTCACCCTCACTGATAGTTACACTCTCATCCTATGAAGTAAACATGATTATCTCACCCCAGATATTTTTTCTCCATAGACTTAACATTGGGAACTAATGCCCATGAGATATTTAGGAAAAATATCCAATGGGGGATTATGTCACAAATGTTAGCCCATTAGTCAATGTAAATGGTGAGATAAATTCAGAAACCCATTCAAGTTTAGGGGCAGAGCTCAATCCCATCTCATTTGAATCGCTACATAATTCACGCGGCTTCGCCTTGTGAATTACTACGCGAGTCAAACTCGATGGGATACAAGCTCTGACCCTAAACTTTCATGGGATTCCTCTATAGTATTTGCCTTTAAAAGATGAGTACTCATTTTTAAGTCGTCCATTTATATCTGTCTTTGGGAACAAAGATTTTAATCTAATTTTCAATGTTTTGTTCTCAAACTCACCTTCAAACATGTCTCACCCTCACTGATAGTCCCACCCCAGTTATACTTAAACATGAGATATTAGCCTTTAAAAATGGCAACGTAAAGATGACTACACATCTTTAAGTCATCCATTTATATTGGAACCAAGATTTTAATTCAAATTTGTATTTTACCGTCTCAAACTCACCCTCAACATATGTCTCACCCTCACTAAATAGTCCCAACCTGGTCACATGATTTGAATATGAGAAAATAATTAAAAATTGGGTAGAGCTGAGACCATACATGAGGTCTTTGTAGTCTGGTAGGGCTAGTGGTGACTGCAATAAGCATAAACAAATGTCTCATCTGGTTAAGGTTCCCCCTGGTGTATTCTACAAAATATACCCCTTATACACCATACCAGTGTAAGTCACCTACATTAGCCTTCAAAAACGGCGACGTAATGATAAATAATTTGTCTTTATGTCGCCCATTTATTATCTTTCATCTCTGACTATTTTCAAATTATGTGAATAGGGTAGAACTATCATTGAGGGTGAGACATAGGGTAAGGGTGAGTTTGGGCGTGAAACTATGAATTTTCAACTTATTTCTTTGCTGCCAGAGACAACTATAGGTGGGCGATGTAAAGATGAATAGGGCAACGTAAAGATGAGCACTCATCTTTCCGTCGCCATTTTGAAGCCTAATATCTCATGTTTAAATAATGTGACTAGGGTGGGACTATTAGTGAGGGTGAGACACAGGTTGAGGGTGAATTTGAAGCTGAGACATTCAGATTTCAATCTCAATCTTTGTTGCTAGAGACCTACTTAAATGGGCGATGTAAAGATTTATTTTGCATCTTTACATTTTGTAATGAAAATTTAAGAAATATTATTTCCAATTGATATCATTCAAAGATATGATATAGAAAGGGATTACATCCAACTAGGCCTTGTAGCAGATTTTTGAAAGATATCTTTATTTTCCTTAATATGGTAATAGTTGACAGAAACCCTTATAAAAATATGGTAGATTAGCTGCTTAGCCAATATATATATTCTTCACTTTCTCAGCTAAAAATCATAGAAATTGATCAATTCTTTTGCCTCATACAGGAAAGTGACTATAATTGAAATATCAGTTATTCTGAGGGTAATATGAATTGATATAAATATTATTTCGCCTATTCTAAATGATATGGCGACGTAAAGATAAAATTAAAGGGGGTTTAAATTTTAATGGCTCTCATGAGATAACCAAAAGAGATAACTTGTAGCAAATTCTTCCTGATATGGCAAAAAACTGCACTTTTATTGGAGTCTGATAGGGACATGTACATGTATATCTAAAAAGAGAAGGCGACAAGTAAAGAGAGCAGGCAGATAGGAAGGATATTGGGAGGTGGGAGGATCAACGGTTGATGAAGACGTAGTTGCCAATAATGATGATGTGGGAAAGATAAATGGCATAACTATAGGTGCTAAAGACAGAATGGTGTCCTTGAAAGAGAAACAAATGAATCAAATAGGATGGACAATCCGTGGATCCATGGGGAATAGAAGGTTTAGTAATCGAGGGTCCAGGCATACGAGTATGGTCAACATAGACAGAAACAAGTATGGAACACACAACATCCCCGTTATAGGTGCCGTGTGTTTGTGTGTGCGGTTTTTTAGGGAAACTAGTTAACCTAATTGGGATGGATCCTCGTACCGCGTTAGGTTAACAAGTTTCACTTGTACTATACACCTCTAACTATCCATAAATATTCAAAAACTCACAATAATGTGTCGATGTCAAACTCGAAGTGATAATCAAAGACGCCTGAGCGGGCGGAAGTGGTTTACAGAGTGGTTTTACTCTCCAACCAGAACCATTGAGCACAACGTATTGCAGAACATCCGGGGGTGACTACTTGACCCACTCTCCAAGCAGAAATCCATCGCTCTACTTCCTGCGGCCGCTTGTATTAGAAAGCGCTAGCGCCGCGAAAGATCTGCTAGGAGAGTGTACTTGACCTCATTAACGGCGTTATCGAAGCATTCATAGCCACGATTTCGTATATAGAATTAAAACTATTAGAAAATTCTTTGTTTTGCGAATATTAGTCTCATGATATTATTCATTAATTTCCTGTCTGATTTTTTTTTGTCCTGATATTGATTATTTATGATTTATTTATGTATTTCCGTTATTATACGCACTCGTGTTGGTATGTATCGTAATATCGCTTGACACTTCATATACTAGCTATTAGATTGCTGTGCATCGCTATGCTAGTCTTATTTGGTCATTATTTTCTATATTTTCATACATACCCACAAATAGCATATGTTTGAATAATCATTTGCTTACGATCGACTTTGTTTACATTTTGTAACAATTGTTCACGCAAGGCATCGCGATGTCGCGGCATCGCGTCATAAATAGGTCAGTTCATTTTCTTAACCAATCAGATTGAGTGTTCAAAGTATGGTGGTATGGCGCCATACCGGCACAGTATGCTGGTACGCTTCAACTACCACTTGCATAGCAGAGGTTGGTATTTGGAGTATTTTTAGGCATAGGTGTATAGTACACCAGTTTACTCCGAATGGTCAAAGATTATGAATGTAGAATTCGACACAGGGCATTGAACTGGTAATTCTAGAAGCCTAACCGTGTAAGGTGTTCTTTCCCTGTAACCCATCATCAGACCAACACTTCGTCATGTTCCCCTTTCTATAGAATGCGTTTTCAATGAACTGCCACAGATTTGTTCACTTGAGAAACTTTTTTCTGACGGACTATTAGACTAAGCCCGCAGTGCGCCCACAGGGTGAGTCTTTAGGGGCCTTCTTTTGTTTAAATAATTCAGCATCGACATAGGGATCTCTGTAAGTAGGCTTCGCCTGCTGGGTTTGTGGTTCTTTCATGGTCGTCTTGTTAAGTTCTGCTTAGTTAATCCTCCCTTTGTGTCACACAGTCTAGCAATTCCACATGAACTTCTCACGACTGACTCTAATAGTGTAATTCAAGGCGACTGTCCTTATCTCAGATCTATGGGACTGTGGGAGAAAGTATACATACTAGTAACACATGGGACGATCATTACTGATGAACGAGCATGGAATTGTAGAATAATCGTTAATTATTGATTAATTCTGAAGTCAACTCTACTGTTTCAACATAAACTGATCTATTATTCTATTAATCCTTGTACACATGGTTCCCATATTTCCTTTCTGCTATTCACCATGTGTTTTATTTGACAGGCCAACAATGCGCTTCCGGGGCTGTAAGTAACCAGCAACTGCCTGCGCACTTTAAATACACTAGACTGGTTCCCTGCTCCAATTAATAATGGAACAGATCACGCACGGTTTGAACGACCTTTAACTTATATTGGTTCACTTAACACTTGGAGCGGATAGGGCAACCGGCGAAATTTCGGCACTCCTATGAAATAATAACGTGGCATTTCCAGCTACCGACAAAAACCGATAATATGAAACCTGTATATGGGTCAGATTTTCCCAAAATGTACAATTCAGACTTTTGGGGCAACACAAACAAAAATTAAAACAATTAAAAAACCTTTATTTCTTTTAGAGCAACATCTCAGCTGTTTGTGGATACCAATTATACTGACTTTCTCCAAGCGGTTCAGTTTTTACACTTGTTACAGTAAAAGTTAATTTTTCTTATGGAACGTCCAAAATATTTTCAACATGCTATGAGTTGAAATACTGTCTAGTGATTTCTATTAGGAGTACAAAGGCAAGATTCACGAAATTACTGGATTTTATACTGAACTTGTGCTATACCAAATTTCACTAGGCTCCTATGAATATTACCATGTCTATCATATGAAAAACTTTTGCTCACATTTTGGAAAAGTTGAAATTAAGCATAAAAAATTAATTAACTTTTTTTAAATTAGTGTACACTAGCCAAAAGAGATCCAATTTGGAATATAAATACTTCTACACAAAGCTATACATCCCTACTGTACAGGCATGCAAATATCATAAGTTACCAGTATAGATATTATACCATGGTGTACCGTTAAATAAACCCATTTAAGTTTCGGACGTTCCTCCAAAACTTGCGCCCGTGACCAGTTTCCTATGTCCACACAGAACCACATGTATCACAGTAAATGTTACATTCAGAGGCACCAAAACTGCTACGTTTGTAGCAAACATGTACACGAACACTTCAGAAGTGTATTCAACCTTCAAGAGATACTTATTTTAAAATCAGGGAGCCTGCTGGGTGGTGGTAGGCGGAAATACCACGTAAAAAAAGACAAGTTGAAATTTCAAAAGAGCAAAGGACTAGGTTAAATTGCTCAGAACCACCAGCGAAACCCACCAACACACTCCCCAATGTCTCTACTATATGAAACAAATGGTTTTAGATAGCTAAGAACCTATTTCCTACACCGCCCGGGTGAGAACCTGAGACCTTACATTTGTTTCGGACGTTCCTCCAAAACTTGCGCCCGTGACCAGTTTTCTATGTCCACACAGAACCACATGTATCACAGTAAATATTACATTCAGAGGCACCAAAACTGCTACGTTTGTAGCAAACATGTACACGAACACTTCAGAAGTGTATTCAACCTTCAAGAGATACTTATTTTAAAATCAGGGAGCCTGCTGGGTGGTGGTAGGCGGAAATACCACGTAAAAAAAGACAAGTTGAAATTTCAAAAGAGCAAAGGACTAGGTTAAATTGCTCAGAACCACCAGAGAAACCCACCAACACACTCCCCAACGTCTCTACTATATGAAACAAATGGTTTTAGATAGCTAAAAACCTATTTCCTACACCACCCGTGTGAGAACCTGAAACCTTACATAAGTTTCGGACGTTCCTCCAAAACTTTCCTCTACACATTACCCAGTGCCTGTGAAAGGCAGAGTGGCCTGGAGAGGCAAAGAACTTGTTACTCAACAAGGAAATATCCACATGTACCTCTGTACATAGGTTCCTAGTTCTAAGAAATATAACATTTAATGGAAAAAAGGTGGCATCTTTAGAATAATCAATTTGAAAATCACAAATCAATACTTTCCACAGTAAGAAACAAGTGAAAATTGCAAAGGATAAATTGAAAAATGTACCAGAACATGTGAAAATATGTATTATGAATTAATTAGAATTTTCTACCACCTTCATAAGCAATTTAATAACTCTATTGGCCCAGTCTCCACAAGGTTAAGCATGTTTCGGACGTTCCGGCCTGCACAATTTCGGCCGTTCCAGCACACTTTTCTCCACTCTATACTTACAAAGCAGGAGAGAAATTGCAAAAACCACATTCCATAAGTACAAGAAATTAGGTAAAAGTTGAAAAAACACTTTGGATGTGACTTATTTGTGCTGGTGAGAGTTCAAAATGGGCCCTCCGTCCTTTCCCAGTATAGACCGGCTTGGGTACTCTACACAAGATGTCTGCAAGGGGCACATCAAGAATGTCTGGTGTCGCAGGCCACTTGAAATTGTTCCGACATCTTTCGTCACAACCAGGCTGAAGGAAAGAGACTTCAGCGCTGTCGGCATCACTGTTGAGGACTTCCCCGATGTACCACTTGCCATCATAGACAGCAGCAAGCCATGACCCTGTAGCTGGTGAGACGACACTGCTGGCTGGCAAGCTCTCTGTTGGTGAAGCGGGCTGATCAAGTTGAAAGAGGTTGTGACGAGTCCACCCTTCACAGCCACCCAGGAAGGCAGCAGAAGAGTAACAACATGGAAGATAGCAAGAAGTCTCCCTAAGAGCAATGGAGTGTCCAGGAACACAGCACATCACGGAATGGGCCTTCATTGTACCAGGTACCGGCCGGGCAGTGATGAGGAGAGATAGTTCTTCTCGGGCCTGACGAATGTCCTCCACAGGAACATGAAAATACCGGACAAGACTGGGGACACGGTTACCAGCACAGGCAAAGTCAGCAGCATTGTGGATGAAGATGCGGCGTTTCACAGTCGAGTCAGCCATGCGTTTAGCTGCAGCACCAATCCCGTCACAGGCTCCCTTCCCATGGCCTGCTTCAAAGTATAACCAAGTCGCCGCACAGTTGAAGAGCTGCTGGTGTTTGGCAATGATACTGAAACACGCACTGTTACGGTACTGTGACGTGGGGCCATCAGTCACATAGTGAACACAAGAAATACCAGGAACCTCTTCGGAAAGGACTTTGTTGATCACTTTCATAAAGGAAAAAACAGCTGCAGAGTCATGTCTCCGCTCATCAGAAACGATGGCCAAAGACTTGTGTGAAAGGACACCTCCCTCTTCCCTGAAGTGGAGAACCACAGGATGAACGGTTACCGGCTCCTTTGCGAAGTAGACAGACTGCGGTTCGTCAGGGTAGCTGACAACCCAGTTCTCAGCAAAGTCCATCTGCACCATACACTCCCCCGGAGTGAGGTTCTCGCGAAGTCGACGGAGGGCCTGGTACTGGGCGTATACTCTCCTGACGTGGCTCTCCATCAGGGAAAAGTCAGACTTCAGTTCTCGCCTGAAGGTGTCGCGTGGCTCCGTCTGTGTGATGATGCGAAGCTTCTTCGTTGTCTTGCCTTCATCGCCATACACAACATCCAATCGCTTCCACATGTCCACGGAAACGACAGCTGGCAACCGGTCCAGCTTCGCATCCACAGCCACCCACGGAACCTGCAGAAAGCTGTCGGGTAGAAGAGGAAGGCCGAGTCCGTGGAGAGGTTTCATCTGCAAAGCAAAGTTCTGATGCTTAACACATAGACAAATACTAGTGTTGTGGCAGTGCACCGGAAGGATGTAGCGGTGCTTCCGACGAACACTGCGGAAGAAACTCAGGGAAGCTCGGAGATGAGGGAATTCTTCTCGGAACTTAACATGAAGAACATGGAGGAACTCTTTCAGCTGGACTTTCTGGAACTTAACCTTCCTCAAAGTGACAGTGTCTTTCTTCCCTGGAAGAGTAATAGAGTGTTCAGGCCTCTTGAGGAAGTCAACTATAGCCAAAGATGTTGTGTGGAAGGCAGCTATACCCGACTTGTCCTTCCACGGTGAAGAGAGAGTTCTTCGGTCCAGGCCCACATCCCGTGAGAGTCGAGATGCCCCACGTACCGAGCGTAACTCCACCGGCGACACAATTTTGGCCAGGACTCTACGACGCTGCGTTCTGGGCAGATGCTTGATGGCAGCGGTGATGACATCGTATATTCTGGCTTTGTGCACCTCACCTGAGAGTGGAAGAGGTGGCGTCGGTTGGGAAGTCGGTGTGGTGGGGGTGGTGTGCGCACTGGTGGTGTTGTGCGCACATGGTCCTGGTCAGGCAGCACGTCGGAGGCAACATCCTGCCCTGTCGCTCCCTCGGGCACAGGAACAGCACTGTGTCGTTGGCTGACACCCTTCTGCAGGCCATGAAGCTTGGCCCTCAGCATAACATTCTCCCTCTCCACGCTCAGCCGAGCAGCCTTCGCCTTCCGCAGCTTGTAGTACAGAGCGGACTTACGTGGAGTTCTCGGGCCACTGGCCTCTATAGGCCTGCGGGGGGTGGAGGGGGATCTGAAAAGAGGTGACATTCCAATTGACATCTAAACAAATTGTAAATAATTATTTATCTCATTTCCAGAAATATTGTTTAAAGTTGTTGTTTTTCCATTCCAGAAATAATCTCTAATTGATTAATATTACTTTCACTTGGTTCACTCATACATGATTAATTAATAGTTTAATCTATATAATTTATGGGGAGATAATCTATATAATTTATATATACATGAATTAGAAACCTCTTGAATTAGAAGAATAACTGTATGTCTTGTGTATTTATATAATTCACACCATGCAAAAGCTTAACAAATACATGTCATGCAAATCGTGCATAGAATGCTTAAATGTCAGAATTAAAAACTCACGGCTATGCTGAGGTGACTTTTTTACTGGGGCGCCTTATTCACGCAGCACCGTCGGACCACAGCCCTGGAAATCAAAAGAAAATCTACATCGAGATACATCTTAAAAGTAACATGCTCCCAACACCTGCAATATTGAACAATATGCACACTGGAAAAAGTTTACACTGTTATCTGTTCACATGGAGTGAAGAGATAAATAATAATATTATAATTGCACATCCATACATACATGTACATGTACGTGTAGACACAGCTTAACAATATGATGCACTCTCCCAACACCAATTCATTTCTACCTATCATGTAGCAGCTGCAGTACAGTGTAATAAATCTACAATTCTAAATGTGTGTACATAGTGAAAAGTGACTACAAACTACATTAACATAGAATACTTACGCCAACTCTTCAATTTGGGTTGTCCTACTGGCAGAAGGTGGTGTTGAGTTGACGGCTGTGGTCCGAGGGGGAGGGGACTTGGGAGGAGGAGGGGCAGGGGCAGGGGCTTTCCTGTAAAAGGTGAAGGGTTTGGTGGTGCAGGATGAGGCAGAGGGGAGGGGTGTGTCGGTGGAAGGGGTGGTGGGTTCTGGGGTGGTGGTAGCAGGGGCAGGGGGGGTGCAGGGGGTTGAAGGGGCTTGAGAGGAAGAACTTTTTTTTGTTTTTTTTGTTTTTTTTCTTGTGGGTGTAGGTGTGGGAGAGGTGGAAGGGAGTGGGGAGGAATGTCTTCTTTTGGATGTGGGTGTGGGTCTGGAAGAGGTGGAAGGGAGTGGGGAGGAACGTCTTCTGGATGTGGGTGTGGGTGTGGGAGAGGTGGAAGGGAGTGAGGAGGTATGTCTTCTTTGGGTTGTGGGTGGGGGTGTGGGAGAGGTGGAAGGGAGTGAGGAGGTATGTCTTCTTTGGGTTGTAGGTGGGGGTATGATCATGGCAGAGCAGGTGGGGGTAGGGGGGGATGGGGATCGAACTTTGGGGGGGCGTCTTCTTCTGGGTGTGGGTGTGGTGGAGGTGAAGGGGGTGGGTTGGAGAGGAGCCTGTGGGAGAGTGGAGGCAGGGTTGGCGGAGGAGGAAGAGGGGATTTGAGGAGCCTGCTGTAACCGTCTCCGAATCCCACTCATAAGAGTTTTGTAGAGGCCAACATTCCTTACACTCTCTTCCGAGTGGGACTCGGGGGGATTAACAGCAGGCTGCTCTACGGGGTCGACTGGGTCCTCCGTGGATGTGGCTGTCGCAGCAGCTGCAGCGGCAGCAGCCTGCTCCCGCCTGCGGGAGCGGTACCTCTCTTTACGCTCGTTGGCCTTAACCCGCTGCAGCTCCTGCGCAGCCACATCTTGGGAGGCTTTCAGTCGAGCCCGGCATTCCCTCTTCCTCATCCGCTCTTTCTGAAGCCAAGCAGGGTCTAAACGCTTACACTGCCTCCACTGTCGCACAGACTCCTTGTTGGGTTTGAGGGGCCTCATCCTGCTGGGGTCAGGTGGGGGGGGTCTGGAGTAGAGGTTTGGAGGGCGGGGATGTATAGTGCTGAATCTGAAAAAAAAGAAATGGAAAAACTAAGTCTGAGCATGAAAAAATGAGAAATAATGTGAAATAGAACAAGCCTAAAAAAAGTGGAAAAAAAAAAAAAATTTAATTTAAAAACTGTGCTATATTATTGTGTAGTATAATAATGAGCACCTCCACACTTATTTTGGTCTTCGTAATGCCATAGTAACAGTGCTATATTGAACATATTGTACAAAAGGGAACGTCCAAAACTTTACAAAACAACCCAAAACGTGCAAAATTCAATTAATTCACAAACATAAGTACAAGACAAATATTCTACATTGTTTTACCTACAAAATGATACTAAGCATGAGAGAATAGGTTAAAATGCAAGGTTGTAGCAGGCGATATGAATTTGGCTGGAACGTCCGAAATGTTTCGCCGGAACGGGCGTAAGTCTAACACATATCAGAGTTAAATACACTCTAAACCTTTTAATACTTATAATCTAACTATTTCCCGCATAGAACATGTTAAGAAGTACATGTGGGTTGCAAAGTTTGAGAAATGCAGAGACAAATATTTGTGAAAGGCTCAGTTGAAAAGTCAAATTTGAAAAAAAGGAATGGGCAAAACCTTGTCAAACCCATGTGGCCAGAACCCTATCTCCGCAAACGACCAAATAGCTATCTAAATGTGAAAAGCAACATGTTTTGTACACTATTAAACCTCTGCATGTTTCACACCGTGCACAGGGAAGGAAGAAAAGCACATTTGATAAAACCATTGACATTGTTTCGCCCGTTCCATTTCTTGGGTAAGGTTCAAAGCTATCGACCCAAAGACAAAGAAAAACTCCCGTTTGTCGCCCAACCACCACGTGCGAGGAACGGGCACAAGTTGAAAAATGCCGAAATACCAAAAAAAGCAAGGAAACATTCACTAAATACATACTTCACCACTTTCTAGGGTACATACACCAAGTTTCGGACGAATTTCAGAACATAAAACACACAGATAAAGCAAAAAATAGTCAATATTTCGGAGAGAAAAAAATGTCTGCCTTACCTCATGTGGCGCTGGATGATGCAAGAGGCTGGTGTAACGGTTTTACGCGCCAATTCGAAAGTTATGGCGGAAGGAATGGTTTCCCCCAAAAAAGTTTCGGTCGTTCCGTATTTTCTGAAAATTTACAAATTCCTTCCTCACAAATCCCCAAGAGATTGAATCTTTATGATTTTTAGGCAACATATGCACAATAACATATACTTCAAGTGTAGAAAACCACAGAAGTGAATATTAGTGCATTCCAGAAATATCGACAAAAACATCCGGTATCACGGGCGAAAGGTGGTTCAGTATAAAAACAGGTACGTGGTTTTCAATCTGTGCTCACTCACTTAATACTGGATGGATAAGGCTATAACTTTACTTATAATTGCACAACATCTTAGGGAGTATATAGGAAGTGTTAGTTGTGTAATAGGCATGAAATTATATACCATTTTATAAGTACGAAAATGGTGTTTTGGACGTTCCGCGCGAAAAAGTGACAAACCCATTTTTTTTCAGACCTGTGAAAAATCCAGGAAAAAATACCCAGATACCCACCAATATTTTGTATGGCATAGAAAACAGATACAGCTCACAGAAAAAGTTGCTTTCCATATGCTGAAAATGTAATATTTAATATTATGACGCTTATGGTATTGTTGTTTTTTGGTCATTTTGACCATTTTTACTCATTTTCAGACTTTCATGATTTATTGCATAATAAGGAAGTTGTCATACAAAGTCAAACTTTATATCAATTTAAAGCTGGGAATGTCCTACATAACATCCAGAAAACCGTTTTTAAATATATTAATTATTAAAGCTTTCACGGATGATTATGTACAAAATGACCTAAATTCATGGGATTGTACATTCTGAGAAAATCTGACCCATATAAGGCAGTTGGTAGATCTGCTCGAGACATTATTGATGACCAGTTGGCGTTGCCCTATTATTTAATTTTGAAAACATTATTTGACCCTTTTTGTTTACACCTGATGATTAAATTGCACTTGAAGCGTCACATAATCAGTAAGCGATGCTATAAATGACATAATCAGTGGTCATAATTGGTCAGTGGAGACACAACTTAAGATACTGGTCTTCCGCACCCTATCAATGTCACTGAATTGGCACACAGGTAGTTAAGGGTTAGGTTTCTGCAGCAAGTTCAAAATCTCTGCAACCTCTTCAACCTCTCTAACCTTTATACAACGTATCTTAGCGCGTATCCCATGCTCAATATGACATCTACATTAGTGATCAACACTGATCGAATTAGGTTAATCATCGATGGCAAGTAGTCAATTCTGGCCTGTCAGAAATGACCAATCAAGCTCGACCGCAATATTGCCCCTTGACGTCCTACACCGACTGTAGCTGAGAACATTTCCTGAATATTAACCCTCTTCATTCCTCAGGTTAAAGTCGTTCCGATGGATATCCTCCAGGGACAGATCTTTAGATTACGAATGTATTGTGAGTTGCTGGATAATCGTTTATGTTTGTGGTCCATTAAATCTCCCATTACCATTCCAGCAGTATATATGATACTTAAATCATTATGAATAATGCATCTTTGTAGGTGATATTTAGCAGGTGTTGTCGTATAGATAAAAAAGGACATTTGCCCTGTTTTTCGCAAGAAATAAGAGACAGGGGTATATCCAATATGTATTGCTCTCTTACAACATCTGTATATATATATTACTCCATAGCCCCATTGTCTTCGCTGAGATCCACCAACTGATGGCAGGATGCGAGGTTCCTTTCGATCATGAATTCCTTAAAAGGACACTCTGACACATCAAATCTCCCTTTGTCATTACGTTGATTCATTTCTCTTGACAATATTGACAGACAGGTACAACTAAAACCAGACATCAATTAGTAAAGTAACTTCTCTGATACTAATTTTTTGAGACTTTAGTTATAGACCTGTCTCTTTTGGAGTTTAGAAATCAATCAAGATTTGACACGATTACTTGATTTATTTTTAAACAGTACTCAATTAAGCAAAAGGGAACTTTCTCCCCGGTGAGGAGTTTACTTTTTAGATAATATTATCTTCAGTTCTATGCACGATGTGAAGAAGAAGAAAACAGAGAAGAAGTGGGGAACTATTTTAAAATTTCGGTTGTTTTTATGACAAATAATACATTGGCTTTCAGGTTAAACATAGCCGACGTGTATAAAGCAGTGCTTGCCGTGGTTGTGGAGATTACGCCCATATATAGTCAGCATATAGCATTAGATTGAAAGACATCTTTCATTACTTTAGATATGTCTGTGCTAACACAAACTAAATTTAATCCATACAATATCAGTCTTTGCAACCCTATAGACCCTGTCATTCTTTAAAGTTTAATGATTAAAATATCATATTGAATCAGACTGATTGCACCTGTTTCCTTTTCCAAAATGAAAAGAGAAGACCATTCCCTGCTTCATACTTGACTAAATCTGAAAGTTCAATTGCCAGAGTAGAAACATTGATATCATTTCGCCTCCGGGAAAGAAATATTTGGCTTTTTTAATGGTTCAGTGATGCAAAGTGTGGAGCAAACATTGAGGCGCCACTGACATGAAGTCAATAAAAGCATGTTTTATTATGCTGTAAAACCCGCATTCACACGACATGGAAGACAGCAATAATCATGCTAGACATGCATGCTGCGATTGAAGGTGGTGAGGATAGTACGAGGGACAAACCTGGACCGTGTTCCCGAAAACAATCTCGAGATTCTTCAGAAAGGTAGCGTTACTAATGGCCTTGATAAGGGCGTTAACAGTATTAGAAATTGGATACATTGT
Organism: Alentia gelatinosa; assembly: GCA_950022655.1. Lineage (NCBI taxonomy): Eukaryota > Metazoa > Annelida > Polychaeta > Phyllodocida > Polynoidae > Alentia > Alentia gelatinosa. Next base: position 106,497,265 of record OX465580.1, read on the forward strand.
CGCTCTGTAGTATAAGCTCTTATTGTACAAAGTATAACCCCATAGGTCTCATATTTAATCATACGGTGACCATCCGTTTTGCCGGGGCTTTTTTCTTGAAGTATCAACGTAATTAAAACTCAATGGCATGCATGGTGTATCCATTTTCGCCAAATGAAATATTACCCGTCTGTCATTTTTCATATTTCTATACTAATTATTACTTGCCTAGCGAAATTTATAAAAGGATAATTCAATAGTATGTGGCTTAGCAGTGAAGGTTCAAATTCCTAACTTCCGCTTAAAATTGGTGCTGTCAGTCCGTTTTCATGTTCACCGTTCAGACACACCTACACAAAATAACGCAAGGAGATTTGTCACACCAGTATCCCCATAGGCGTGGAAATTATACGGGTTTGCTTCATTCATTATGGAACAAAAATGCTATCAGATTCCCTGAACGTTAGAAACTCAAACAGAGTAAGCAAAACTTTAGAGGGGTATGGGTTTGCTCAAGGTGTTCCTCATAGCTGGCTTCCCCCACTTTATATTTCTATTCTATTCCACAGACATATCATAAGTCTATTACGCATTCTGCTATTTCCTAGTTGCAAAGTTAGTCAAAGTTAAAAAAGAGAACTAAATGTTCCATTTTATCTTACCCCACGTCAGCATTTGTGACTATTGAAAAGAACAAATATATATGATAACGAGATATATCACAAATGAAAAACAAGTGGCATAGTAACATCTGTATGAACATTTAAGTCCCCATTTTTCTTATGGTCTTAACTTTATCAGTATGCAATTGTGGACAATCAGGATCAATGCCACTATTTCCATTGTTCATTAGTTTTTTGTTGTTAATGTACATGCGTATACCCAAAACTAATAGAACTTAAAAAAAAAAATAAGCTCAACTATTTTCTTCTCAGAACGTAGACAACATAGGTTGTTCGATTACATCATAACATGCTGCTCTGTATCCAGTACTATTTGGTTTTAAAAAAAAACATTAGCATAACCAAAATATACATCAAATTATCTTTACCTTCATTGGTGATGCTAATCAAATTTCACTCGAGTTTGTCCTAGCATAAAGCAAAGAAGACAAATAACCCTAGACCAGAAATTCAAATGAGGCAACAACATTTTGAAATGCTTTGGCTCAACACCTACATAACCACCTGCATTTGAGGCAATGATATGATATCAGCTAGCTCTGTTTTTGGTGCTTATCATTTTGGAATATCATAACCTGTTATTTGCAGCTAAGGATGAAATTTATTCCTTCAAAGTTACATTCCTAGAAAACATTTCAATTCGTTTCACAACATAACTACATAAATAATCAGGTATGTACTAGATGGCAACAGTCATTGTTTCTAATGAAAATCAAGTTAATTCTATGTTTATGCAGTTGCCAGTATACCCCTCACAATATTCTTGAGGCACGACCCTGTTAGTACACCCATTTCAAAACCAAAAGTGGTAACAATGTAAGGATCTTACTTTCTTCCACAAACTTACGTCATAAAGATGTACCATTTGCTTAATGAAGGGTTTACCTTCCATGATAATCCTGTCTAATAATGATAACCTCATTAATATATACATAATCCTTATATTCATACATGTGATAAATTATATATATGAACATTCAAATACAGAGTGATTAGCATTGTACATTCCTATTACAGTTCCATGTTATGAAAGTTACATTGCCAAGAGATCATACAACCTTTTTAAAGGATAAACATATCTATGAAAAATCATTTCAAATCATCCTGATAGGAAATTGTTGCATAATTCAGTTTATTACTCAAAACGTATCATCTTTTTACACAGATATGACCTATTTTGGTTTAGAAACTGACAAAGCAGTTCATTGTAGCAAAGGATTTTCATTTCGAATTGATGATCTAGAAATAAGAATTCTGCAGCAAAATTATATTTACCCCGAGATAACGAACTGTTTTCTCTCAGTAGGCGTGTGACGTTTTTGTTGGGAATTGAGAAAAGTCGTCTGATTCCTATGTGGCTGGTTCCGTGTAGGTAATTGGAAATTCAAGACAGGCCGTCACTTGGAAAATGTCACGTGACTAGATGTGCACGCGGACAAAGTGAATGGGTAATGGTCTTCTGTTGCCTGCTAGTGGTACGAGCTTCAGAAAACGTCATACATACGTTGTTCTTAGTGCTTCCAGCCGACGTGGCATTTGCTCACAAAAAGGAGTTTCCTTCAAAGCGATTTATTTCTAGGGCTGGTAGGATGTGTCAATGTTCTGCTGTCAACGATCATCATGCCACCACGAACAGCTAGGCTCCGCGAAAACAGAAGTTTGACTTATTCATTTCGTTCTTGCAGATCTAGAATCAAAGTGCAGTGTTCTATTTGATGGAATATTTTCATCATATAGTGCACTGACCAATGTTCAAAACATAATCAGAGTATAAATTCAGACAAAATACAACGTCAGCATCGTTTAGATATACCTACAATTATTACTGCCTGGCCAAAAAAGCGGACGAATCTTTTCAAATCCCTTAGTTCTTTTACCAGGTTTCCCAAATTGATATCCTAAAAACACTGTAATCAGCTAATCCATCAATGAGACACTAAGAAAGATGCACTTAGATGCCCCAAGATGGATATCAAAATTGTTTTATTACTGCATCAACACTATCTATCGAATCTCAATTTACCGGTTGGGGATAGGTTTTGTGACTCTTCCGAAGATGATTATTGAAGTACACCATTTCTCAATGGCCCATTGAAATGTTTTGGGTGAGTGTCGGGTGTACAACCTTCGATAATGTTATTAATGGTAGTTCAGTATATATTGATGTATAAATTAAAGGCTTTGCATGCTATTCTTATTCACTATTTTCATAAGGAATCGCATTGACCTGTGGCTACTCTTTCATAAAAAAATGACAATAGTACAGTAGGATATGGCAAGGCATCATACCAAGTAAAAGTATTCATTAATGATTGTTTTAAGTACTTCATGATATAGAAACACTATCATTTGCCTGTATTCTGTTTAGCATTCAGTCTTTCCAAAAGATTGTTTGCTGTACAATGATTCTTTGATAAGAAGAGGCATTGAGCCAGACGGTTGACACACTGGTAGTCCCTACCTTTCAAGTGACACACCCTCGCTCTTTCCCACTACCTCTGCGGCTCTAGACGTATGCGACTCGCCCATTTCATTTATTTTCATACCAAATACTATTGATGAACATATCACAGTTGAATTTATCAAATATTTATATTGTTGTTGAAAAATAATATGGTACGCATATTTCCATCAATCTTAATCCCACAGAGGGTTGTTCTTTTGAGATGGCAATACTGACTCGACTTTGTTTATTGAGAGTGCCGAGGTTGGTTCCTTTCAAGGCTTAATGAGTGGGACTTACACGGCTAATGTGAGATGGGTTACTCATGAGTTTTGCTCAGGGGTAGTCATTGCTCCGCCCGGTGTCCCCCTCTACCGCGCCTCACGGGCGCCCCTCCTGCCCACTCGCGGCTTTCACACTTACTACGCAGTCACGTGGTACAGCCCGGTCCAGACCCCGGCCTCACTTCTCCTTCACCCGCCCTGCAGTACACACGTACTACAGTACCCTTCTTCGTCTCTTGGCCACGTGCTTCGCCTCATACTCCCTGAGTACAGGCTAGCACCCCCATACACACGATACGGTACGACAGTGATAGGAGAAATGGGTCCAACCACTAGGAATACCCCGATGCCCAGCACATCGAAGCCGCCGGAGTCCACGGCTGAGTCGGAGGCCACTCTCCAGGAAACGGCCGAGTCTTCCAACGAGAACATCGAGTCGGTCTCGGACAGCGGGCGAACGGTCAAAGCGGCTAGGATCTCCAAACTCGAGTCAAACATGGAGAAGATGGGTAGGACCATGGAGAGTATTTTCGAGACGATGCAGGCCATGGCACGGCAACGGTCGCCGACCAGAGCTACGCAACCCACGGTACGAGAGGCACGCTCCACGGCCGATGACCGGACAAGAGACTGGGCCCAGGACCAGGCCTCGAGACTACCCGCACCCAGACACCTTAGGGAACGTTACGTGAGCGAGGATCTACTCCAGCGGGAGATGGACCGCGAGGGAATTCGCCACGACCGCACGGCCGGTAGGTTTTCATCTGATTTGATCTCTAAGCCGTACATGTATGTAGAACGTGAAGGCCTGTACACCCTGTCTCAAAAGCTCGAGGTTAGGGGGAGCCTGGGACTCATGGAGTACGTGAGCGCGTACTTGCTTATGATGGAGGACGAGCGGGCGATACCCGAGGGCGACCGCCGGGATATGTACAGGCACCTCTCTCAGGTATCAGTGGATGCCCAGACACGGCCTTGGCCCGCGGTTAGGAGGTGGTCAAACTACATCTTCGATCAGGTCGAGGCCGGCCGCGTGTATTGGTTGGACCACGTGCGCATTCAAGACGAGCGCGTACACCTAGCCATGACGGCCGCCACCAGCGCCCCTAACGGTCAAGACGGAGGCAGGGACGGGGCCCCGAGAGCTCCCCTGCCGGGCGTACAACTCGGAGCGAGGTTGCTGCCTACGGAACGGACATCAGGACGGGCAGATCAAATGGATCCATGTTTGTTCGTTCTGTGATTCGGTGGGGCGGATGTGCACGCACTCTATACACGCGTGCAACAGGAAACTCGTGTACGGTGCGGGTTATGACAACGCTGCACCAACATCCGCACCCGCCCCACGGAGGACGCCGCACGCCGGACACACGGTCCGCCCCACCAAACTAGGAGTGCAGAAACAACACCCAACGGCTTCAAAAAACGGGCCGGACGCGCCGCACGAGTGAGCGTGGCGCAAGACGCACCCCCCTGCCTCGGTACGAGTGCACTCGGCGAGGGGTACCCGGTCAAGGAGTGCACGACTGATGACGTCACCCCCCACGTGACAACAACACCGCATGCCGCGCACGTGGGGGGAAGCACCGAGCGTGCAGCCCCGCCCATCGAGGAATACACTCCCGCCTGTGATAGTGTTAGCGGGGAGACGGAGCAATTGGCTCGGCAATTGCCCTGGGAGGACGGCCACGAATCCACTCCCATGGACTTCGCTGCCGTGAGAAAATTCTGCGAGACCGGCATCCCCGTCGCCGGAGTCCGGACTGACCCCGAGGCGTTCGCCGGACATAGGAGGGACAACTGGCCGCACTTTGCGGCCCCCGGGCCGCCGGGGCACGCCCACATCTATGATGTTGTGAGGCGCACGGGCCTACCGAATGCCCTCGAGGCCCGTATCGAGATCCCCACGGACCTCAACATTCCGGTCTGGATCCGATACCTCTCCGGAATCCCGGGCAAGGAGGAATTGACGGACTTCATCAGGTTCGGGTTTCCACTGGGTTACGCCGGGCCGGTCAGCGATACCTGCGGGGTACCCAACCACCCCAGTGCGACGGGGTACCCGGAGCTGGTGGATAAATTCATCAGGAAGGAGAAGGGGTACAGCAACCTCATGGGGCCGTTCGAGGCCCCCCCTTTCCTACCCTGGTGTCACGTGTCGCCCCTAATGACACGTGAGAAGAGAGGGACCAGCGATCGGCGAGTGATAACCAATATGACTTACCCCAAGGAGGACAGTGTTAACGGTTATATCGTCAAGAACTCAGTTTACGGCGAGGAACGGAAGCATGGCCTCCCGACCATGGATGGGTCTGCGGCCGCCTGGTGGCCTCGGGGCCCGGGAGTTTTATGTCCACCATCGATATCTCCCGGGCGTACAAAAACTTCCGTTGTGACCCCCTCGACTGGCCGTTGCTCTGTTTCGCGTGGGAGGAGGGGTACTACTGTGATACGGCGATGCCCTTTGGTGCCCGTGCCTCCTCCTACCACATGCAGTGTGTAGCAGATGCAATAGTTAAGATCCTCAGCCAGAAGGGGGTCGAGGCCGCCATGTACCTGGACGACCTCATCATCCTCTCCCCCGACGAGGAAAAGGCGGCCTCGGACTTCGCCATTGCCCGAGGGCTCTTTGAGGAATTGGGCGTCCCCGAGGCCCAAGAAAAAGCACAGCCCCCCAGCCAAGTCGTCACCTGGCTCGGTATCGTGATCAATTCAGTTGACATGTCGCTCTCCGTCCCCGAGGACAAGCTACACGAGGTCCGGGAGCACGTCAGAGCGGTCGCCCAGAAACGGTCGCTGACCAAACGCCAGCTGCAATCCATACTCGGGCGCGTGTTACATGTAGCCAAGTGTATCCGGCCGGCATGCCCCTTTGTGAGTAAACTGCTCGAGGCCCTCCGGGGGATGGGCGGCTACTACATCAATATCAACTCGGAGATGCGGCAGGACCTCGAGTGGTTCCTGCGCTTTGCCGAGGGTTGGAACGGCCACGCCCTAATCCCGCGAGGCCCCCCAACCAAGTGCCTGATCGCGTGCCTGTCTGGCATCGGGGGTACAGACGGAACATATTCCTACTCCGGCCGGGTCTGTCCGGTGAACGACCCTGTTACCTGCATCGCGGAGCTCGAGGCCCTCAACACGGTATACGCGATGTGCACGTTCTTGACCGACCGTGACCGCGGCACCCGGGTGGAAATCTACTGTGACAATATGGGCACCGTCCAGGCACTCCGGTCGGGACGCGCCCGGAACCCCGTCCTGGCCGAGTGTGCCCGTCAAGCCTGGATGGTGCAAGCCAGACTACAGGTAGACTTCGTGTATACACACGTCCCGGGTGCCCTCAATACCGTGGCCGACGCGCTCAGCAGGGCACACCTAACCTCGAGAGACTTTGACACGGCCTCGAGGTACCTGAAATTCCATTCCCTCGTCGAGGTCATGCCATGTACCCATGTATCGTTCAACCCTGTGTTACGTCTCACCTGCAGATCCGGCGCTACGATCGCTCCAGACGAGGGCATCTGCTCGGCAATGCGAGGCGCGTGCCCCCGGAACGGTCGCCAACCAGCGCAGCGCCGTCGTGACCTACCTCGCATTCTGCCGCAGGATGGGCGCCGACCCCCAGAAACCTACCGTCAGCTTTACCACGGCGTACCTTGAGTACGTCGCGGACCACGCCCCCTCGCCGGCGACGGTCGCGAACCAGCTATCACACGTGCGGTCGCACCTGCGGCTGACGGGGGGCGACGTCGCGCCGACGGAGGATTTCAGGGTGAGACGTGCACTCGAGGCTATGAACAAAACCTACCAACCGAACGTCAAGCCGGCGGTGCCGATGGACGTCCTCAAGGCTGCCCTCGGGGCCCTCGACGAATCACCCCTACACACCGCTCTGCGGGCCGCTATCCTGGTGATATTCTACGCGGCGCTGCGACAGAGCGAGGTCGCCCCACCATCTGCGACGAAGTTCGACCCGACGCGACACCTGTCACGCCGAGACGTCGTGGTCACGCCCGGACAGGTATCGATACGCGTCAAGGTGGCAAAGAACATGCAGATGATGGGGGAGGAAAAGACAGTTACCCTGCAGGCGTCCCCCGAACCGTCCTCGTGCCCGGTGCGGGCAATCAGGAAGATGATCGCGGCCACCCCCACGGCCAGCCCCGAGGACCCGTTCTTACTCCTGGCAGACGGCCAAGTGATCACGACTAGAACCCTGAGCAAGGAGTGGAAAGCGCTGCTACTCACCGCTAATCAGCCTACCGACTACACACTCCACAGCCTCCGTAAGGCTGCTGCCACTCAGGCATACCAGGCGGGTATGCCGGAGCTATCCATCCAGCGCTATGGCGGCTGGAGGTCTAATTCCCACTGACATTACATCAAGGACACTGATGCCAAGGCCGTTAACCTTGCTCTAATTCGGTCCCTAAACAAACATTCATAATTTTCTCCCACCCCCCCTCACCTTTTACTGGCCTTCTTGGCATTTTCATTATATTATACAATTATGTATGTATTGTCTATACAACTCTATTGTATATCTTATTTTAATATTTTGATAATTGACATCCATTATACCGTCAATTATCATTTATCTACTTTTACTTACCTTCATATTCACATTACATTTTAATATGTCGTCCAGTAAGGTCGCCATAAATATTTTACTGCATTTTACTACATAAAATTAAATAAAATTTTATACTCCCAGCTACTGCTTCTCTACTTTCATCCAGGGATAGGGTAATGATGGACAGCCTGGGTCGTCAGCCCAACTCTCACCCACCTGTAACATGAGGCAATCCACCACACGTTAAGGACTAGGATGAAAGAGCTGCTCAGTCAGCGTGAGTTATTGCAGGGTGTCGCGTTGCAAGCATGTTGTCGATTTAATACAATCTTGAGCCTGACATCCACTGAAGCCGCCATACCCAATGATAGACCTAATGCCCCAGTCATATTGGCATATTGGCGTAAAAAACGGCGTTTTCTCGTGTACGCACGTCTACGTTCTTCTACGCATTTTGAAATATACAAATGCGCGGTGATGCGCGGAAAAACGCGGAGATGCGTAAACGAAAGTCGGAATGCGTCGAAAAACGCTACAGAAACGTAAATAAGCGTTGATGAACGTTGAGAAGCGTACTATAACGTTATGCCCCAGTCACACTGGCGTAAAAAACGCTGTTTTCCCGTGTACGCACGTCTACGTTCTTCTACGCATTTTGAAATTTACAAATGCGCCGCAATGCGCGGGAAAACGCGGAGATGCGTAAATGAAAGTCGGAATGCGCCGAAAAACGCCGCAATACGTACAAAAGCGTAATGCCCCAGTCATACTGGCGTAAAAAACGGCGTTTTCCCGTGTACGCACGTCTACGTTCTTCTACGCATTTTGTAATGTCAAAATACGCCGCAACACGCCGCAATACGCGGAGATGCGTAAAGGAAAGTCGGAATGCGCCGAAAAACGCCACAATGTGTACAGAAGCGTAATCCCCCAGTCACACTGGCGTAAATTTCGGCGTTTCTTCTACGTATTTAAATTGGTGGGGAGTACGTATTAGCTACGGATTTGGAACGCATCTGTTTGCATTGCTTTAACGTTTTAGTACGCTTCTCAACGCTCATCAACGCTTTTTTACGCTTCTCTACGCATTGTGGCGTTTTTCGGCGCATTCCGACTTTCATTTACGCATCTCCGCGTTTTCCCGCGTTTTCCCGCGCATTACCGCGCATTTGTATATTTCAAAATGCGCAGAAGAATGTAGACGTGCGTACACGAAAAAACGCCGTTTTTTACGCCAGTGTGACTGGGGCATTAATAAACGTTGATGAACGTTGAGAAGCGTACTAACACGTTAAAGAAACGTTCCAGATACGTTCCAAATCCGTAGCTAATACGTGGTTCCAACCAATTCAAATACGTAGAAGAAACGCCGTTTTTTAAAAAGCGTTGATGAACGTTGAGAAGCGTACTAAAACGTTGAAGAAACGTTCCAGATACGTTCCAAATCCGTAGCTAATACGTGGTCCCCACCAATTCAAATACGTAGAAGAAACGCCGTTTTTTACGCCAGTATGACTGGGGCATTATACGTACTCCCCACCAATTTAAATACGTAGAAGAAACGCCGAAATTTACGCCAGTGTGACTGGGGCATAAAGCAAAGCAGACAGATCCATTCCAAATCCGTAGTTAATACGTGGTCCCCGCCAATTAAGATAAGTAGAAGAAACGCCAAAATGTATACCAGTGTGACTGGAGCATTACGATGCGTACATTGGGGTGCATCCTCGGGTGTATACGCTTCAGATTATAATGGACTTTCCAAGGCGATACCGATTTTATATCTGGAGATGCAGCATCATAAGGCGCATCGTAGCGTATCGGTTTAAATATAAACATTTCCTTTACATCTCCACATTATTTAGACTATGGTGGAAACGTGCTTTTACCTGTCTAACGGAAAACGGCAAATTTGATTCAAATGGGAGGACAAACCTCTTACATAATCTCAGAAATAGTTACAGTGAACACTCACCCTGAGACTCCAGTACCATACAGTAAAACCCCTCTTCCGGGACACCCCGCTTAAGGGGACACCCCGCTTAAGGGGACAATTTGCTCGGAACGGAAATTTTCCCCACTATTAAGAGTTTATTTTAACCCCGCTTAAAGGGACACCCCGCTTAAGGGGGACACCCTGCTTTAGGGGACAGTTTTTCGGTACAGAAATGCTTAAAAACCCCGCTAAAGGGGACAGTTTGGAGGGACATCATATCAAAAACACTGAAAATCCAAGGTTATGGTACCGGTTTGTACAGGACAGACAGAACAATAGACTGAGCATTCCCGTGAGGGCCTGGGCGGCCAGAGTGTGTTTTTTTCAGGGTAATAACCACATCTCTAGCGGGTCTGGGCGGGCCACAGTGAGTGGATATTAGAACCAGTGATTTTCGCGCCTGCTGAAGGTGCCAGGTAAGAGACCCGCTTACAGGTTAGCTGTGGGCGACACAGGGAGGGCTGGGGGCTTTGAAGGTGCGGTATTCAGTGAGCCGTCGCGGCTCTGGGCGGCTCACGATGAGTCCTTTTAGGGCTGCTGATTTGTCTCAGAAGTTACTGGGGTGGGGGGCGGGGGAGGGGGATTGACCGTGGGTATAAAAAGGAGTGAATTTCACAAGGAAGGCATATCCACATTCAACCTCTATTATCTATTTTTTGTTTGTATATTTATATTCATTTATAATATATAATTTATATCCATTTACTTAATTATGTGTTATTGATAAACATTTTAATCTAATAACCATCGTTTCCTTCATTTATGTAGGTATTCTCTATTGTATAACCATTGACAGATTGAAAACCCCGCTTAAGGGGACACCCCGCTTAAGGGGACACTTGGCCCGGAACGGAGGGTGGCCCCTTAAGAGGGGTTTTACTGTATAAGTAAGCATTGTGATAAACATGTAATCACTCTTGCCTGCCTAGTATTGGCTACGGCAGGTACTTAGTCGGCGATTCCACAGCAGGTCCATTCGTTCCCTATAATTTGAAACGTGTTTAAAATCAAAATCCAATCACTAACAACAACAGGGAAAAATAATCGTCTCATGAAAAGGGAACTATACAAATCAGACGAGAAGATTGTGTTCCGATACAGAATCGTAGTAGGATTTGTCTCAGACAAACACCCGGTGAGGTACGTGGTTTCCACTGTCTGAATACCACCTCACTCGGGTTCTGGACATAGGAAATCTAATCTCTATGATCTGGGTTGTGACTTACTTGTCAGAAATGTTGCTTTTCATCCATGGGGGATGCTGATAATCATCCGCAGGTTAAAGTCTGATGAAGAAACCAACAAGTTTTGGTCAAAGTTGTCAATCTCCATAAGTTTGATGCGGAGTGAATATCACATGGCATTCAAACAAGTTGGAGAACAACCATTTTGACCAAAATTAGTATTACATCTCGTAGGAACATATCCATTAAAATGGGAGAGTATTCTAGACGATATTTTCCTTAGGAATTGAGTTAGGAGCTGATTAATCTGTGTAATCCATCAACAGGAATAACTGATGTAGTCTGGTGTTGTTTGGTTATTGAATAAAATAAATTAGTTCACAGATAATTGTCAGGGTTCACAGCTCCTTAACATCCACGTGCGCATGACCCTTCTGTCCTCACAAGTTGATGCCGTCTAATAGGGATTGATGATTAAAAAACATATGTGTGAAAAACCATTCCCCTTCAAATACCACAACTGTGGTCTGTAAGGCCTATTTCACAAATTACCGTGACCTTTCATCTGTGCCGTGTCATTTTGGAATATCTAATCAGTAACCAACAAGGAATAACCGTCTATCTATAGTACGCTCTTTTTTGGGAATAGTACTGAGTGAGAATCGGTTTACAACCCAGACGCAAACAGGTTAATGTCTTAAAAACACTAGATCAAAGTAATTTGCAATCTCAACGGGCAAATAAAAAAATGACCTCATATTTAACAACTTCATTACTAATATAAATATTTAATTTTAAATATAGTTAGGATAGCCTCCCACCCACGGGATTTGCGTGTTTTCACTATCCCATTCCTTTATCTATTCTAACTTAAAATGAGACAACAGAGTTTGGCTCTCAACTATATAGTGATGTGAATAAACAATCACATGAATATACACAAATAAAAGCAGAAACGACGTCTTGCTTACTATCCATTGATATGATGCAATGGTTCTGAGAAAATAACATGTATTCAATTCATTTGGCATGAATTATTAATAATCATAATGTCATAACATTTCTTGTCTGATATTGGTGCTATATATCGTGGTCAAATCCTTTGAGATAGAGTGCTATTCTCACAACGTTATAAGACTTCATCTCGAATGGATACATTTTCTCGAAGCAGAAGTCATGTGTCAAGTATAGCTAATAATATATAAATTAATATTATTCTATTTAGTTTAAGATTGTGAGATGATACAGAGAAATGATTCTTATAACCTCCCTGCCAAATGAACAGTATTACCTTAGTATACTTAAACACATTATTGACGATTCTATTCACTGCTGCAAGATCAATAATGCATTATCGACTGCCAAAATAAAATATCATATCCTGTTCTACTTGTATTTTCGTTATTCATTGTATATTCCAAATGTAAAACGGACATAGGAATATCGTTTCTTATTTCATTAGGAAGCCAAGGAACTCTTTACTTTGTGGCGGAAGAATAGAAAAAGTAAAAACATTTCCATTAATTAATCTGTGGACGGGTGTTATTAAAGTTAAGCGTCGTTTGTGTTTTATATTCGAGTATATATGTGACAGTATCTGTTACAGCACTAATGTCTATCGCGGTTGCGAGATAGTGAATTTTTCATTGACTATTCGCTAGTATATATGAGGATATCTGTAAGGCTTCCCAGATTTTCCGCATCACGCATTAAGGCTTATGATGTAAGAAAAAATACAAACTAATTACAGCATAGAATCTGCACGCCCTCTTTTTATGATAATGTCAGTTACTAGTCTGCTTTGCATGGGCCCATTTTATTTCAGTTACTCCGACATCAATTTTTATAATGAGACTTCCGTTTTCTCTAAAGGCAGGATGTTCCGGTTCGCCATATAAAGCCGAGACACTGCTTCTACCATGGAGTTGTCCCATTACACTAATTTCATATAAGGAATACAGTAGACCGAGTAGCCAATGACTGCATTCACAGCAAACCCCGACCTTCACCCTGACCTCATTACATGATATTTTCTAGCGCCTTGGGACGGGTTTGCAGTCGAGAGTTGACCTACAATCTAATGGACCACAACCACCCTCCTACATGACCTTAGCTAACTGTGTATCTTAACCATATATTCTATGTCAGGTCTAACAAACTATGAACGTCTTGATCTGTGAATGCAGTTTTATCCAGCAAAATGAGTCTAACCACCTTTTAGAGAACCCACAAAGTTGGGAACAATGATAAAGTCCAGAGTTCCGATGTGAAGTACCCTTGGCCACACTTACACTTATATATAATAATATATAGAATATATAATATATAATCTTACTTATTGACTACTTCTCTCTATCTGTGCTGTGTTTCTATTGTACAGTCCAGTAACGTAAATTTCTCCTCCACTATACTGCTCTTGTAGCTATATTGCTATTGTGATGTGTTAAATGTATTGTTTAATTACCTCGACAGCATGTAAAAACGCCCATTGGGTGAATGTTGCCTTTGTTCACTGAATAAAAAATAAATAACAAAAATGACATTCAATTTTAACCCTCTACAATCTACAATTAGAAGAAACTCTCTAAATGGCTACTGCTCTTAAAGGGACAGTACACTGCATGAAATCAGTGTTGCCTACCACTTCAGCATTGAGAACAACTGGAAAATACTGCTGCACGTAAGATATCAATTCAGCATTTCTTCTTTCGACTCTTACATGCAAGGGCCTGGAGGCATCGTGGGGTTAATTCCCTTGAATATCGGCAGACGGGTACTGAGATAATCAAGCGATACAGTGGTCTAGTGATTTATCGTGTAATTATGTTGACCAGGAGTGCTATGGCTGCTTCGGCGGCAACGGAGACGGATTCCCAGATCACCCTGCGGCAGCAGCAAACGGCCGAGAGCGACCACGTGGAGTCGGTCTCCCAGCAAGGTACGAGCACGAGCGGACGGTCTCGTGCATCACATATTACTGCCCTAGAGACCAACCTCGGGGGAGTAAGGACTGACGTGAACGAGGTCAAGACGGATGTCAACAAAGTCAAGACCGATGTGATGAAGATGTCACGTCAAATGGACGGGATGATGGATGCGATAATGCAAATTTCCTGGCCTGCGTCAAGGAGGAGCAGCTCACCGGCGTCGTCGGCGGCCAAACGGACACGGGACTGGGCCCAGGAGCAAACCGAACGCCTGCTACCACCTCCCCGGGCACTCAGAGAAACGTACACGACCGAGGAACACCTACAGCGGGAATTCGGCCGTGAGGCCATGCGCCACGATCGGACCACCGGTAAGAGCTCACTACTTTCCGATCTTAATGCCCGTAGGCCAACCGCCAAGCCGTACATGTTCATGGACCGGGACAGCGTGTACACGCTTCATCAGAAATTTGACCTACGGTCGAGCCTCGGGCCCCTTGAGTATATAAGTTGTTTTGTGGCCCTGTTAAGCAATGAGCGCGCCTTGCACCCAGAGGATAAGGACCACATGTTCAAGCATCTGTATCAATTAACGGTTGACGCTCAGGCACGGCCGTGGGCCGGCATCAGACGTTGGAGCAATTACGTATTCGACCAGGTCGAATCCGGCAGGATGCGGTGGTCGGAGCACGGCCGGATACAGGAAGAGCGCGTCCGGCTTGCCATGACCACCACACACACAAGTAGTGGCAGTAACAACAACGAGACCGGACGCACTCGGGGGGCCGAGGCCCCGTGCCGGGACTTCAATGGTGAGAGGGAGTGCCACCAACGCAACGACCACAGTGGCATCCGGTGGTTGCTTGTGTGCACCTTCTGTGACTCAGTAGGCAGGAAGTGTGGTCACTCGGTGCACGCCTGCAATCGGAAGCTCATTTACGGCCACGGATACGAGAACACAGCGGCTCCCCCTGTACCCACACCCCGGCGGGTACCACAGGCGGGATACCAACTTCAAACGACTACGAAGCCGGCGGCACCACAGAGCGTCCACCAACACCAGTCGACTTAAAAAAACGGGCAGGCCGCGCCCCGCGAGTAGGGGAGGCGCGACAAGAGGATCAAAGGGGGGGCCGGCAGCCCGGAGTGTGATGTAACGAAGCCGGCCCCCACACGTGACGTCACCGCTCACGTGACCCCCTCTGCACGTGGCCGAGGGGTATTGGTAAACAACAACAAAGGCGCTGGGAATACACTCCCGGAGGAGGTACGCCGGCGATGTCTTGCTGCGTGGCTTGTGTTAGTGTTACTGCGCCAGCCAGCCACCAGGAATCTAACACTCCGGATTTCAAGGCTCTTAGAGATGTCTGCGAGACCGGAATTCACCGGGAGGGCGTGAGGACGGACCCGTTCGCCTTCCGGGAACATCGCCAGGAGACGTGGCCGGACTTCCCGGCCGTGGAGCCCGACAGGCACGCGGAGATCTACCGGGCCGTGCGCGACACGGGACTCCCCAACGCTCTCGGCGCGAGGATTGAGGTTCCCTCTGATCTGCACCTACCGGCATGGGATCGTTACTTAGGGGGTGTGGAAGGGGTGCAGGAGCTCCTGGGATTCCTGCACTACGGCTTCCCCCTAGGATACCTCGGGCCGGAAAGAGACACAAGGGGCGTGGCCAACCACCCCAGTGCAACCGGTCACCCGCTACAGGTAGAGAAGTTCCTGGAGAAGGAGGCTGCCTTCACAAATATGATGGGTCCGTTTGAAGAACCGCCTTTCACCCCGTGGTGTCACGTGTCGCCGCTGATGACATGGGAGAAACGAGGCACGGACCATAGGCAGATTATAACGGACATGACTTTCCCGCGGGAGCGCAGCGTGAACTGGTTCGTTATTAAGAACTCGGTCTACAGGCTGGAGCGAGATCACGGCCTCCCAACGGTTGACGAGTTTGTCGCTAAACTCGTCAAGGCGGGCACGTCGTCTTACATGTCGTCCATCGACGTGTCACGTGCATACAAGAACTTCAGGTGTGATCCCCTCGACTGGCCTCTGTTATGTTTCACATTGGGAGACGGGCACTACTGCGATACGGCCATGCCGTTCGGTGCCCGTGCCTCCTCATAACACATGCAGTGTGTGGCCGAGGCCATCGTGGGGATCCTGGGATCGAAGGGAGTCACAGCCGCGATGTACCTCGACGACCTCATCATCCTCTCTGAGGACCAAGGAAGGCGGCCGTGGATTTCAACATTGCACGTGAACTATTTGCAGAGCTGGGCCTCCCCGAGGCATACGACAAAGCCCAGGAACCGAGCCAGAACGTTACGTGGTTGGGGATAGAGATTGACGCCCGTAGGATGACACTCTCGATCCCCACGGCCAAGTTAGAAGATATACGGACTCACGTGTCAGCCGTAGCGAAACGCCGGACCCTCACCAAGCGGCAGCTCCAGTCGGTGCTGGGTAGGATCCTGCACGTGGCGAGGTGTATCCGACCGGCACGGGCATTCGTCTCGAAGTTGCTAGAGGCTATGAGAGGGATTAGGGGCTTCTACATGAACATCAATTCCGAGATGCGCCAGGATTTGGATTGGTTTGTCCAGTTTGGATGGAATGGCCGCGCCCTCATCCCTCGAGGCCCGCCGACCAGGCTCATCACCGTGGATGCCTGCCTGTCGGGCGTAGGAGGTACTGACGGCCCATAATCGTACTCAGGCCAGGTGTGCCCCGTCCTCGACCCCGTGGAGTGCATCTCAGAGCTCGAGGCTCTGAACACAATATATGCACTCCACACATTCATCACAGACAGGGATCGCGGATCCCGGATCGAGGTCTTCTGCGATAACCTCGGAACCGTACTGACCCTCAACAGTGGGCGTGCCCGAAACCGAGTCCTGGCGGAGTGTGCCCGCCAGGCATGGATGGTACAGGCATGCCTACAGGTGGAATTGGTGTTCAGTCATATCCCCGGGGTGCAAACCGTGATCGCAGATGCCTTGAGCAGATCCCATCTCTCCACGGCGGACTACGATAAGGCCGATTCTCTCATTCAACTCCATGAGCTGTACCCTATCATGCCATGTACCCATGCATCCTTTGTACCCGTACTCCGTCTCTTCTGCAGATCCGGCGCTTCTTTTACTCCAAGTGAAGGCATCTGCGCGGCAGTCAGAGGCGCGTGCCCCAGGCACGCTCGCCAACCAGCGATCCGCAGTGAGCACATACCTGGTGTTCTGCAACAGGATGAGGATCGACCCAGGGTCACCGTGAGCCTGATCACGTCGTACATGGAATACGTGGCCGACCACGCCCCCTCGCCAGCTAAGGTCGCCAACCACCTATTGCACATCCGTGCGCATCTGCGACTGACGGGGGGAGACGTCGGCCCAACAGAGGACCATCGAGTGAAGCGTGCCCTCGAGGGCCTGAAAAGGAACAAGGATTACGTGCCAAATGTGAAACCCCCAGTCCCGATGGAAGTCTTCCGGGCCGTTCTCGACGGGCTCGCGGCATCGCCCCTCCATACGGCGATAAGGGCGGGTCTGCTGCTGATTTATTATGCCGCCCTACGGCAGGGCAATGCCGCCGCAATCGGCACGAGGGGACGTGGTCCTTGGCCACCGGCACGTGACAATCACCATCAAGGTGGCCAAAAATCTACAGCAAGTGGGGGAGCAGAAAATCATGCGCCTGGAGGCCGCGGACGATACCAGGGTATGCCCCCGCCACGCGATTCGAGAACTACTACGGGTGGCCCCTACGGCTTCACTGCGGGATCCATTCCTCACGCTGCCCGATGGGACGACCATCACTTCCCGTATGATGACAAAAGAATGGGACCGCCTCCTGCAGGCCACAGGCCAACCTGTAAAGACATTCACCCTCCACAGCCTCAGGAAGGCCGCTGCCACCCAGGCCTTTCAGGCCGGCATCCCTGAACTCGAAATTCAGAGTTACGGAGGGTGGAAATCACAAGCCCACCGGGCATACATCAAGGTTTCCGACAAAAAGACAGTCAACAAGTCTCTTATTAAGTCTCTTTCTTTCAAAAAGTGACTATAAATTTTTTCCCAACCCTCCTCTCCCTATAACTATTGGTTTCTTGGCTATTCGTATTATTTTATTATTACATGTTCATCATAACTATGTAATATTACATGATAACTTCATTATGTTACCATAAATTTATCATAATTGACAACGACATACATCTGTCAATTATACATTTATTCTTATTATTGATATTCATTTTATTACTACTTATTCATATCAATAAGCCTTATAAAATTTAATAAGATTTTATTAGCCCACTACGGCCTTCATCTTGTTTCATCGGGGATCTGGGGTAATGGGTTGCCCATGGCCTATGGTCAGGGGTGGTCATTGCCCCCCCTGGTGAAACACCTACAGAGCTGCACTAGCGCACCCCTGCGCCACCTCTCCACTATCGGCCGCACTAAACATCAAAGTGCGCTAGGTCGACACTGCGCTCTGCCTCATACGCTTCTCAGGTCTCCTACACTCTACACATATTTTTCTACCCACCCACCCTCTCCTTTTTCTCTTCTACTCGTTACACTCGTAGAGCTATTCATATTATTTTATTATTACATGTTCCTCATAACTATGTAATATTACATTATAACTTCATTATGTTATCATAAACTTATCATAATTGACAACGACATACATCTGTCAATTATACATTTATTCTTATTATTGATATTCATTTTATTACTACTTATTCATATCAATAAGCCTTATAAAATTCAATAAAATTTTATTAGCCCACTACGGCCTTCATCTTGTTTCATCGGGGATCTGGGGTAATGCGCAGTGTAAATTGTGTGTAGGGGTTTCGTTACGAAATCAGACCTCTAAAAAGTTTTTCGTCGTCATTGAAAGAGCGAATAATGATAATGCTGAATACATTTTAACAATATTTCAATTGTCCTGAAGCTGGCTGGCTCAACTATACATTTTGTACATAATGTCATCGTTATAATCGAATTATCGATAATTAACAATTGGGTTTCCATTTAAAAATAATCTTTCAATTGGTCAATAATCTATGATAGACAGTGTTAAAAATCTTAATGTGTTGAGCTCTATCAACGAACCAGAATAATGTGCAGTCTAAGCATGATTCTGACCAAAAGACAGAGAGGTATCTTTTCGTCACTATGAAAGAAAGCGCTAATATTCCTGAGCTCGTTGTATAAGAATTGCTCTTCTCGCGAATGTTGTACAAATACAGATAGCTCTTCCCACCTGCTTAATCCTTACTAATGGATCCTTGGTGAAAACCCATGGAAACAATTGTAAGGTGGCTTTTGTGAGAAGCCTGGAATAGATGAAGTATGTCGTAAAAATAAAGGTGTTTTGTAAGAGTGAAAAGGGAACTGACGCAACTATAGCTTATTCCAGAGGTTGAGGTGAGGCCTTCGAATGCATTTTTGTAATCCCTTTATTTCACTTGGGTAAAACAAACAGCATTTAGCCGGTATAAGCCTACCTCCCAACATGGAGGACAATACACATCAGTGTTACCTTCATTTGATAAAATGACCGAATCCCCTTACGGCCGTAGAGGGACAACGCTTGCAAGTATTTCTTAAAATCATAGTTTCTCAAACCCAAAATTGTCCTATGAATGAAAGCTAAAAGGATCAAGATTTGAAATTGCATGCTATGGATCCCACAAATACAACAACTTTTTGATGTTAACATATTTTTACCTCATTACAGTCTTACGCAAGTCTAAATGTGGTTCTCACTCTTAACAGTCATGTCAGGTGTAGTGCGTTGTGATGATTAAGTGTTGTTAGTTATATCCTCTGAACGACACACTCCAATCATCCATACGTCATATTTTGACGAAATGCTCCAGGGGCTAGCACAAGTATGAAATCCACAGCCGACAAACCTTAAACCCATGGATCATTCTAACAGGGTCGCAATCACCAGTAAGGCGAACCGTGTATAGGTCATGATTACAATTGACCTGTTTCTCCCTCATCAGGTAGCTCTCCATGCAACAGATATCTCTCGGTGTGATGAATGGGTGGTGTGATTGAACAACGCTGAAGCTTTACGAGAGTTATTTTCATTGTGTATTGTATATTTTGTTGGGCTTTTTTATGGCAGGTTTATATTTGGAATTTCTTATTTATTTCCAGATTTATTATCTACGATAGTGTTACATATGTTTATAAATTGGTAAGAATATATTTTTGATTCAAGTAACCTGACCAACCTATTAGCTAAGAGTTTAATCCTTTTATGTTATCTACAGATCCATCTGACCCTTTGAGTCGTAAGCCTTGACTATATTTGCCTTACCATTTATTTATGTAGAAGGAAATTATTCGCTTCGCCTTCCACTTATAAATGCTTCTTTTTAGCTCAATACATTGCAGGAGAAATCCTAAAGAACGTCTCCAATTATTTACAGACGTAAACCGGACGGCGCCCTATGGATTCTGAGACAGTATCGATACTAAGAACAAGAATGGATGAAAAACGTAGTTAGACGATGATGGTTGTTTAGCATTTATTGAGTATCATATTTCATTCATAAAATTGGCCCTTCTCCGTGATGTCATTAAATCCATGGTCATTGTCTTACATGTATAAAGAATCAGAACTCGAGTTCTGTTAACAAGGCAGGCGTAGGTGATGTGATAACGGGTCAGCGAATATAACGGCTTTCTGTTGATGTATCAGATGTCAAACTTGCGACTCCCTTAAAACACAAGCATCAAGCAGAAAACATGAGGACAATATCTAATACTATGCGGGATATTATCAATGTAAGAAGGTTTCATAGTATTTCAAGTGCGCCTTACATTTGAACATGTGATTGATCTGTATGGTCATATGGTCTTTCTCATTTTATAGTTATATTTATAAATGTGTTCTAGTGGTTTTGGTTCAGCATGCCCAACGGACTTTGTTCCATCGTGTTTCATTTCCACAAACT
Source organism: Alentia gelatinosa (assembly GCA_950022655.1). Classification (NCBI taxonomy): domain Eukaryota; kingdom Metazoa; phylum Annelida; class Polychaeta; order Phyllodocida; family Polynoidae; genus Alentia; species Alentia gelatinosa. The sequence goes on from OX465580.1 coordinate 106,518,319, forward strand.
AGACTTATACTCATGCAAAATGCATTTCCTGACTCTTAGCGTAAATTAAAGATTCTTGACCACGGGTAAACGACTGCATTGGATACTAATCATTGTATGAACTACAGCGAGTAATATGAGGAAAGTCCCCAGCCTGGTTATCCTTTTTACAGACTTTCCGGTGATTTTCAATCAGTAACTTTCAGTTACTCCTGCCATCTGAAGCACCACATGGGACTAAATTAAGCAGGTTTAACAAACTAAGGTAGAGTTGTCTCATTGCAATAATCTGCAAAGGAGTGGTCACGTTTCTTAAAGAAGACATTTTTAAGCAGTTGAAAGGGACACATTGTAATGCAATTCAAAGGGAGAGAATTAAAGAATACAATGCCCATGCAAGGGCTTCATCCCAAATTTAATGTTTGAATTCAGTTGATATGATGGTTCTTTTTTACCTCTTCATAAAAATGGTTATGAATCATCACTGTTATAACCAGAATTCGTTCTATGAGCCGCATGTTAATGGTGTATTAGCATGTCGTCAGAATATAAGAAACAGAGATAAAATATTATTTTTACAAGTTAGGAATGATAGGCTTGAAATTAAAAAAAATTATTTCAATGTGAAATCAAACCCGTTTTTCCCTAACTTGTTCTTAAACACAATCTAGTACTCTCCTATGATAATGGTGGTCCCAGTTGGGATGATGAATGATTGGTATTTGAATAAAACTTAAATTCAATCCGAAAAGGCGATGCCTGATGCTTCACAAGTGTGTTTTATTTTGTCTGGAATTTAATGCTTTTTTGCTGACTAGGTTCTGGCACAATCCCAATCGCATGTCTCAGAAATCTTTCTCCGCTCGTGAAATTCTTCACCAGGCGTCAATAAAATATCATTCCGTTTCAAACCACAGTCACTTTTGTAAATTGAATAAATAACTAACATCCATTTTGGCAAATGCATGACTAGATTATCTGTCGCTTTCCATCGATTCTACTTTCTATTAGTGTTGGAAATTGCTGTTCATCAATTTGATGTCGTGGTTAAAACTCTGCTACTAATAGCGTATCGGGACCTTATTATGCGAATCGCTGTTGGGACCTTTATTTATTCACAATCTTCCACTTTGCCTCTCGGGGTAATCCATCGACCAATTGCATCTCAGAGATTATCAAGTTTTGCCATTGTTAGAACTTTCGTTGTTCTAATAAGCGTTAGTCCATTGACAAATTAACGATATCCAAGTATGGTTCCACAACACAAAGAATCCGACTGCATTACAATCAATATTGTGTATACACGTATACGTTTCAAATAAGACACAGGCAGATTAAAAAAAACGCTGTTATGTTCTCTGAGAGTCTGAAATCTGAAAATTAAAGAAAGGGTGTTGAGAAATAAGAGTTGATCTCATACACAAAGAAGCAAGTTCCATCTGCTCAAAGGTTATAGAGGAAATATCCCCCGCTAATCCACAAACACGTTATAGATAGAACATATACGTAGGGCATTGGAAAGAAATACACAATATTAACATTGATTTCGATCTGAGTGGCCGTATTCTACGCGTATTACGCAGTGTCAACTGCAAGGAGAATACGGCCACAGAGATCGAAATCATGGTAATGTTGTATTTATTACCTTTCACCTTTCAAGTAATTATTAGGAAAAAAATCTAGTATATAATTAGAAATTCGACCCTAGCGCCCTGCTTTTTTATATGAATTAGTTCCTATGTGTGTATTTTGAATAAAATAACCATAAAGGTAGACTTTATTTTAGATTTTGGTATTCATCATAGATTCTACGTATTTTGGCTCTCAGAATCCACGCATAAAGAGAGCTGCTTGGTCCGAGAGTGAAAATTTGTGGTCACGACACGACCAGGGTTTAAAGCTTATATAAAGCAATTAAGCTCTGTTAATTAATTCAAAAGATTAAGCTCCGCCCCACACACTATTGAGCATGCGTGAAACGGAGCTACTAAGGGCATTTATTCACTGGGAGTACCGTGGCACACTGTCAGGCCTTGTGTACATGTACCCTGGACAACTTTGAGGCAATGATCGTCTATAGGAGCACTGCTCCAATGCTAAAGCATAGGAGAGGTGTTAGGACCTCGCTACCTGCGCCGACAGTCAGACTGGAGCTATAAAACCGACAGCTAGAGAGCTGAGGGCAGTCAGTCACGCCTGACACTGAGCAGAGCACACACACAGCCTTGATTACAAACCATGACAAGCACTATAGGCAGAACAATGACCACAACAAATAATATGGTAACTAAAACAATATATGCTCAATATCCTTGTATATCTGTGTACCTGTATTTGTGTGTATGTGTATCATGTGTGTATCTCTGTATCTGTATTTGTATCTGTCTTTGCCTGTCTCTATATCTTATTCTGTCTGTGTATGTATCTGTGTCTGTGTGTGTTTGTGTGAGCCTTTTTCTGTCTACATGTATACATGTCTGTTTATGTATGTATACCTTTCTGTTTCTCGGTGTATCTATGTATATATGTGTGTTTCTGTGTGAACTTATTCCTCATACACAATATAATAACTGAACTCACTGTGAATCCCATGTTTTAGTGTGACTTTTTCAATGCCCCACCTGTGGTGTGCATGCCTCGGTACCCCTCACACTTATGACCTGCAAGCCACCCTGTGAGTTGGGTATATCCCCCTTGCCTGATCGCGGTGCGGTGTGGGGACAGTCAACAGTGACCTGTGTCAGGTACACACAACCCGGCTCTCAGTGTGTGAGGGGCGGGCCTTATATTTTTTTATAAGATTCTCAAGGAGTTATTGCTTAATATCAGCTTTAACCAAACCAGCCTCTAAGTTGGGACACAGTGTAGACGAGGTGGCGGCCAATCTGCATTGCCCTCACCTCACTACACTGGCCGTCCGAGGTAGACTACGTTAACTCAGGGAGGTGTTTTTAAAACTAATATTGTCTAAATGATTACGATTACGACTATCCTCAGGCGATAGTATTCAAGTCCGGAGTGGTCCTCATAATTCAAGGATATCTTTTGCGGTTTTTATCATTTACTTTGTCCCTTTCTTAATGGAAGATGCTTTGTTATTAAGGATTCGATCTCACCTAGCAATAGACATAAAAATGGTGAAACTTTTTTAAAACTTAGAATAAAGATGGTCAACTTTCCTATCCCCCGTGGAGATCTTTCGTTGTGCTTGGGCAGTGTTATTTCATACCATCAAAGTCACCTTCTTTTTTAATGTATTTCATAAAGAAAAAATAAACATATAGATAGGTGCCATTATCTATTTGCACACTATGAATATTTCTGATCAAGTATCTTCTGCTTTTAGAGCCTCCATAGAACAAACTAACCACAGATACCATGTGTGATCTGAACCGACCAACCTCTGAGTCAGGACAGAGTGGAGACAAAGGTGGCGGCCCATCTACCATCTTACCTTCAACTACCATCAACTATACACCGTCTATTCATTTTTCAACCACCATCATTCTCTTATTTCATTATAATTCTTGTAAACAAATTTAACGCATTTACTTTATATACATAGTTTTGATATTACCAAATATGTATTCTATCAAATTACAAACTACTGATTTACTTAAAAAAAAAGAAGTAATTCTTGTACAAAGGGGTAGAAGATAAATCTCATACAACATATAGGGCATGGTCAATATTGCAGCGGAGCCATATCGTAGTCGGTGGACGCCGGGCCTTACTGGTAGAGGATGTTTGACACCTGGTTAGTCTCTCTGACGTCTGACCTATTCTCAAAAACCCAAGCCTACAGCCTCACGTCTATGGTACTCTCAGTAAAAGACATGCCCTTATTTCCTATGGGGCTCCGAGGAACCGCCACAGCTCTCCTGCTGACACCTCTCAATCAACATTACTGCTACGTAGGATGCCACATGCCACCTACCTGAATCCTCGATAACATTTCACCACTCCACGCCATGAAGCCATGACGCCGCTTCAGCGACTGGCCTACTTTCAGATGCTATATTTGAACTTTATAAAAGAAAAAGAGAGAAGACGGATCCATCCTGGTGCAACATGGTTTACCACATTCCCGGTCAGGTTAAACAGAATTGAGCTGATCCTAACCTTCATAGATGTCACCATGATACTGCGATGCCTGTCACCTGCGAGATGCAAGGGGAACTCATTTATTACCCACCTAATACGGAGTCTCCATGCTAAGCCTATGGAGCCTACAGATCGCTACTGAGTAGAATACGGACCTTCGGAATCTCCTAGGAGGATACGGCTTTTTGGGCCTCCTGACGGGCATTATGGGAACTAATTCATATAAACAATGCACGGCGCTTGGGTCGAATTATTAATTATTTACAAGATTATTTTCCTAATAATTGCTTGAAAGGTGAGTAATAAAAACAACATTACCATGATTTCGATCTGTGTGGCCGTATTCTCCTTGTAGTTGACACTACGTAATACTCCTGGCTATCGCTCGGAGTTTTACTACACGCCAACTACGCGGAGAATACGGCCACTCAGATCGAAATCATGGTAATATTGTGTATTGGTCTCACTGCTAAATAAGTACACTCACATTGAAGGCCTTAAGTGCAGATGCTTAGGGGGTGGGGCATGTGGTGATATTTCCAGTTAAAAACAATGCCGCAAAAGAGCCCTTCAGTTCTGCCTTGCTCCAGGTGCCACTCTGGCTTCATTTGACTTGACCAATCCAGCCCTGGCCAATCTCTGGCCTTGAACTTGTTGAAATTCACACGGTAACTGATGCGCTTTATCTTTCTGTATGATATTTTACAGGTGTCTTCTTGGCATGAGGGAAGTACAATAGAACCCCGCCTAACGGCCACCCCGCGTAAGCGGGCACCCACCGTAAGCTGAAACTTTGGCACGGAACGGAGGGTGTCGGCTAACACGGGGTTCTACTGTATGTATCGGGCACCAGCTCCTAAATCGCCCTTCCTGGAGTCGACACCTTCTACTCTACCTTCCCCACTTGCAGAGGCAGTATCAAGGGAAGGTGGTCGACTCTGGCCACACACTACTGCATAACCCCTCCCAATTCTACGCCCCATGAAGAGCAAAGTAATCGTTGACTCTCCCGAAATATCTGGACCGCCAGGCCCTATCCTAATATCTTATTACTCCTGCCATTCTTCACCTTCCTCCGCAGATCGAACCCGGCACCTATGAGAGATATCGAGATCCGTAGTCACTTAGAATATGAAAAATAGGTTTTGGTTGCGGATAATACATACGAGGCAAAGCCGAGTTAGACTACTCTACAACAAAAAATGAATGGTGTACTTTCAGCGGCTCTAGACCTGTGCACCCCTCTGATAAGATCTCACACTCTCTAAGTGGTATTATGTATTCCAGTCCAAATAAAGGTACTAGGGCGCCAAGTTCGCAGTTGATGTACCTCTTTAACACAGGAGGTAGGCCAGTGGATTCTCAAGGTTCTAAGCCTAGTTCGTTAAGAATTATTCTCCCATAGAGCGTACTGAGAACCTTGTATAGAATACCACTTAGAGAGTGTGAGATCTTATGAGAGGGGTGCTGGATCGACTGTGGTTCAGATTTGATCTCGCCCCTACCACTGACTAATTGGCTAACATTAGTTTTTTTCCCCACATTCACTATACTTACTGTCGCTACCCGGCGGCAACTGCTACCCAGACTACGCCGCACGGCAACCTCACAGATTCAGTTGAAGAAGCAGCTTTTTCCGTTTCTATCTAGTTTCTTGTACAGTTCCAGACACATTTAACACATGGATGTTCTACGAAGAAGGGTTCAATTATCTCTTTAGAACTACAATAATTGGACATTTCTCAGCTAACCACTTTCCTTTTCTCGTTACAAGTGTTACGGCTAGGAGGCACAATTCACGTTTTACGTTGAAAAGATTGCAATTTCATGTCTCATGTTGAACCAAAGACATCTACTTGGATTGATAATTCCTCCACCAGTAGATTTCACAGTAGGTATCCCTTTCCTCTATATCCTAACACACTCATCGTCTGAAATCCATATTTGATAATGTAACTAATGATCTCCACTCTTATAGCGAAGGATGTAGCATAGGTTTTGCAAATCCATAAAAGGACGAATACCAACCAAAATATTATACTATAAATGAAAGGCCCATAATTGCAGTCAGATTATTTATCAAGACTTGAAAAAGGCTACCCAGAAGCTGAAACGTTGTAAATGAATGTTCAATAAAGCCTACATTATACCGGTTTTGGACAGCAGTCGAGTTGTACTTGTCTCATCTTTTGCTTATTTATCAATATCAACGTTAATCCTGATATGGCTTGAAGTAGCTATCCTGGTGGAAAATGTATTCTGTAGCCATACAAAGAGCCTGTATCCAAGATGGAAGGCAAAGCTTATATAGAACTGCATCGAGAATCGTATAAATAGACAATACTCCACGAGTTTGGATGGGCCGCAATCGTCATCGAGGCGAAGCCGAGTGACGATTTCGGCCCATCCAAACGAGTGGAGTTGTGTCTATTTATGATTCGAGTGCGGTTCTGGATTTATCTCACCCCTTTTTATCAAATTAAATATCATCAAACTATCACAATAATTAGAAAAGACTTAGCAAATCCACTACGCCACAGCCGTGGCGTAGTGTTGTCACTTTACGGGGGTGATCGTTGAGTATTTTTTTCTAATGTTATTCCTATGGCTAGACTTGTACCAGGGGTGAGATAATATACGGTACCAGCGAGCACGCCTGGTGGTGAGTGAGAACTACCTAGAACTAGATGTCCCATGACTTTCGTATATTAGGGGATTACAGAACCCAAATTAATTAGGGAATGGAATACACTATTTTATAGCCTAAAATAATCTCTCAAAACAGATGTTGATATGACCTTGTACCTTGTATTCGGTGTCCCTATATTTTCCCTATAAAACCTGAAGTGTATCCAAACTTGTTTTGTAGCTAATAACGTGTATACTTGTCTGAAACGAAGGGACTGTATGCTGTACCCGATACTTGAATTCGGGTTCATTTCATTAAACTGCAAAACACACACAAAAACAATCAGTGTCTCTGAACCATCAGTTCGTCAGTCAAATGATTCTTTCAGGATATTCCAATGGCTAATTATTTCCACTGTGCAATCAGAGGGACACAAGCTAATGGTGACCATTCATATGGATCAATGTGTGGAGAAGTTTCAAAAAATGAAATTATCAAGCACGGTAGTGAAAATGCCTTACTGGGGCTAATGCAGTTCTGAGGCATAAATGTCTGCTATCCGACCAGAGTGCATGTCAGAGTAGTCCATCAATCACAACCACGATATTTTAAAACGGATGCACCCTGCGGCGGACGAAAAAGAAGAAAATTCTCAAGGCCTCCTACGGCTGCTTAAAAAGGGATATGAAAATATGTCCAAGGATGCATCAGTAAGTCTCTGATGGATGACGCATGCGCGCGAGCACTCCCAGAGGTGCCTCGGTCTGGCAGGACAACCATGTTCAATCTGACGTGGCATATTGGCGCTGACGTCATCACCTATGTCAGAGGGCCGCGGCTGGTGTAGCTGGCTTTATCTCCGGACCGACATGGCTAGGCAGTAATTGAAGACCCCCTCACTGGAATATATGCTAGTGAGGCTTGTTAATATGCCCCTTTCAACAATACTCTGTTCCGTCCTTCTATAATAAGCCCCTCTTTTTCTTTTCGTATCCAAACTTCAATTTCATTTTTGAAATTGGAAACCTGTGAGATATGACGTCCAGCAGAACTGCATTCATCGCTGTTCCTGTAGATATCTAACTCCCCGTGGATCATAGCCTTTGAATTCAATTATAGTTACGAGAAAGTTAACTCGTTATGGCTTAACAACATGAAACTAAAGTTTATGGCATGTTTTCTGTCGAGTTTGGATAGTTACTGTTGTGAAGCATACAGGAGGTTATTTTAGTTATCTAAATTGGAGAGCTGTGGGTAGAATCAAGTAAATGCTGAATTTTTATTTTCTTTGATAATTACCAACTAAAAGTCAGATGCCACCTTTGCTAAAGTGCATGTTGTTTGTCCGTATGGCAATGACGCTAATGTTGTCAGCGTTTATTACTTACGCAGCTCCTCGACAAAGGGCTTGGGGAGTAAATGCCTAAACGAGCAACTGATATGCTAAATGTCATGCGTGCTAAGAATAACATCTTCTAGCATGACTAGCCCGTCTGAATAATTTCCACATCAGCCAATACATATCTAGGGATTTCAAAGCATCATCACAGTCGATAAAGAGCACCAACCTAGTGACTATTGAGAAATAATTGATCATTTTGCCCAACTAGTTTTAATCTTCAATGTAATTTCTGCCTGAGGAGGATAGCTAATGATCTGTTCACGTTGTGAAAGTTCAATGGTGATTAAGGGATCTCGTGCTAATTAGTGCGCTCGGTACATCCTTCATCAAGATGTGGTGACATAATGATCTTAATTGGCAGAGATCTAGTTTGGTAATAAATCAAGTCAAGTTTTCAAAACGGTTGAAATAAAACATCAATTTACTTCCTATTGTCATTACCAATCGCTGTCATGTTAAAGGGTTTAGGTTATCCTGAATCTAAAGTAACTTGACCTCGTCCCATGTCACTTGTGGTGTAATTGAAATCAGTGTAAGTTCCAATCACACGTTCTACATTGCAATAACCATGAACTGGAAACACCATCAAACACAAAGCTGATTTGTAAACACCAAAAACAACAACATTTTAGGGAATCACATTTTAAGCTAGGGTTAGAACTAATTTTATTTAGATTCAAGCCCATCGCAAATTCTATGTTGAGGAAGTCATTTCAATCCATTTCTAATGCAATAAGCTAATGTAGGAGCTTCCACTTAGCCAAGGTACTGCTTCCGCTAAGTCATGTCAACAGCCATGAAAAGGATACTAACATACTGCACAGTAGATTAAACTCTGGAAATCTGGAAAGTGCTACAAATTATTCTAAAACATCACCTGACGAAGCTAGTTCAACACTAGCGAAACGTCGTGACTCTAACCTTGATACTCAATATACAACACCACCTATACCACTTGGTTTAAAAATAACACCTTTAGAAAATTTACTGTGTCTGTTTTTTTGTGATTTTTATTTCTGAATTTCCTAATTATAAAACACTCTACACTTAACGTCCAGAAATAGTTAAAACAGCATGATTTTGGATACTGTGAACTCAGCCGTTGATCCGATTGACGCCATCAACATCAAATATTTAAATTGATTGCATATTAAATAACATGGGAAAGTCAAGGCAGCAGAGTAACGTCATAAAGAGATCAATTCACGTTTAGATCATTCCTGTACATTATCCGCTCGATGAATCTTTGGTTTAACCCTTTCCCTGCAGCACCCGGTTCCCCTACTTAACATGACAGGCATTGCCTGCATAAACGACCCTGCTACAGCAGGTACCTTTTTTGGAAAATAGCAATGTCACATGATGTATCATGTGATTTGAGTAATTTACCTTGGTAGCTGATGATATCTTTTTATACCAAATCAAACATCAATATTGCGTTTTTACTATGTCAAAAGTTCTTTCAATTCAAACAATTATGCCTGGAGGCATCATGGTGCAGTTAAAGGGTTAACCTAGTGCTCTCTCAAGTTTCCGGCAGTGGCTTGCATATACCACACTATATTCTTGTATTCAATTTCTTTCATAGTTACATGCTTTCCATTCTCTCATTAAATCTATCTATGCAATTATATCAGTAACTACCATGGTGATGCGCTGTATTGTTTATAAGATAGGTGTTTAAACCTAGAATCACTTGACAAAGGTCATGCAAGTGAATCCTAGATACGGGCGTGTGGTAAACAAAAGCGACCTCATATTAGATACCGGCATATCAAGAGGCCTGAAAATTGAGAGCACACATTATCTGTTCCTCCATGATTGCATGAATGTGGTTGAACATAAGGTTGAACACATTAGAATATGCAATGTTCATCCTTTTTCGTTTTTCCCTTTAATTCACACCTAACAGGGCCGGCTGCGCTACCTACATAACCGGCCTGATTCAAGGGTTGAGAGAACATTGGACAGCAGGATAACTCTTCCCACTAGCTATACATGCAATGTACGAGTAGCTCTGATACGTACAGTATGCTTAAGAGGTGCTGCGCTAATCTGCCCCCATTGGTCATGGTCTAGGGCTCATGATACCCTCAGCTAAGGCTTCCGTTAGAATGCCTCCACTTCCTCTGCTTCCACTTCGTGCCAGCGTCATTATCGGCGGGAACCTTAGAAGAACCCTGACCGATTCAATTTGTTGAAGCCCATGCTTGATTCCCTTCACACCTAAATGGAAAATAGGCATGAAACGGTCATTGGCCCAGTCCACCACCTACTCGACCTAACTGCAGGGGGAAATATAACTCTCAAACCTAGAAAACCTTTTTTTCTTTATAGTAACGTTTGGTTAAATCAATAACATAAAACAGATTAAAGGAATGGGGAGACACGAATGAAAAAAATGATGAAAAACTGGCAAACACATAAAATCGCAGAAGCCTTATAAGGAAGGGTTTAATGTCTCGCCTGCCAGGCTTGCTGGTGGAACTGGGCAAGCGGTCCTGATTGATCCCACCCCCAGATTTTCTCCTAATACTGACCACTAACGAGGTCATTAAGACGAGCGGATCCCAGAGCAGGTGGTGAGCTGCTCACAAAGGGGAAGTATTTCATTTAGTGTTCTTAGTAACCCAAGTTTGGGGCTCCGTGCAAAAATTGTGCGTCATCTGAAGGTTATTTCAGCTATTTCGTGATAGTAGGGTACAATTTCGCAATGTACATCATAACTTTTGTTCGATTACATCTGAACCTTACAGGTCTGTTTTTGTTCTCTAGTTTGTGATTTTAAACACATTACACACATGTAGGGTGGGACATATATTTCTCTACATCAATAAATTTACTTTGTGGATGTTTCAACATGACCTGTCTGTTTGTTTGACAGCAATTGTTAGTTGAGGCTGGTAGTGAGGTATATGTAATGTGACAAGGGCTATGGAATAAAAGCTAGTAGCATTTCAAAGTGAGCGACAGGCATTTATATAACGTGCTATGTCTCACACCGATTAGTATTAAGTCCATGAAATAAACGTTGTACAAACCCTTTTGTATTGTGTGAAATATTGTAGTTGAGCTACAAGGATTTCGTTTAGATGTTGGTTATCATACAGTCTAAGACTGAGTGCTGTCGTGTAGGTTAATATGTATTTGTCAGCATGATTTGCAATATTGTAGGCATGTTAAAATTGTATAAAGTTCAGTTATACGTAGGGTTTCACACGGTATTAGTAGGGTATCAGAACCGTTACTGGATAGCCAGGAACGCCAATTACTGGATAACAGATAGGAACAGTAGGGGACGTGTCCCAGACAAAGCTGATCACATGACGTCAATGGAATTCTGTAAAGAGCACAATCCATCAGGCCGATTTCTCACCCGATCAATTGTGCCCTTAAGAGGAAGCTCACGTATTGTAATTTATTTAATTCTGATAATAATAGTTTAATAAATGACCATTTTTAAAGATTTGAGAAATTCTAGGGCATCCGATAATAATCGGCGATTGTCTGGCTACGGAATCGGCTACCATCGGTCCAGTGGAACACCCCCCTTACGACAGTGCAGCAACGAATTGGCAGGTCTCCACTTCACACAGACTGTGATGTCGACGCTGCACGAATGTAGTCTTGCCACTCTCCTCTCGCTCCATGCATCACTGGCCCACATCATCCTGTGAGTAACCACCCTCGTTTCATGTGTGTAATCATCTGCTCGTGCTAAGCCATCTCACTGTTTGTTCAACAATCGTAATTGGGTCTATCTGATTGTAATCAACCGTTGGGTTCAATGTGTCATCGCACAGGTGTGTGTGTTTTGTCATTTCATCGCCTTGAATGTGAGCAGGTCGTTGTTGGCTGCATGTCTTGTGATTCATAGGTTTTGAACAGAAAGTCTTTAGTTTGGCATTACAGCACTTAAGTCCTAGGGGATAAACATGTACATGTTTGCATCCCGAGAATAAAACCTTTTATGTGACATTGCTCCCAAACTTTGTTCACAGTCGTGATTTAATGTTGAAATTAAGGGGTTAATCAAGGGCCCATCCTAGAGAGTTTAACAATTGCCTTCACATTTTGTGCATTTTTTTCTCAATTTGAAAACATAATATATCATACTTCTGTTTATGTAATACTATCACTTTTACAAAAACTGGTGGAATCTTATGTAGTTTTAGCGATCGATTCACATCCAAAACCTCAAATGAAGAAAGCTCCAGTGGTAAATGACCCACTTTCTTTTTCTTTTTCCTAAAACACATTAGCGTTTCAGGTCAGGATTCTTCATATGCTGTTGTAGGGTTGGGAATGTGTGCTGCATGACAATGGGAGTGGGCGAGAGAGATCCGCAGTTCTCTCTTGCATATCCGTCTTAATTACACGTGTGGTATTCGTCAGGGGAAATGAGTTCATTTTACAAGCAAACAGGCAAGAACACTTAATAGTTTCAGTAAGTCGACCAGACGCCTATGCGCTCAACGCAAACAAAGGTAGTCCATTGCTATTTCTTATGAAGGATTTCATGAAGCATAGTAAATTGATAGGCTTTCATTATAAAGGGGCTATATTACCTCTTCGGCTTTCATCTTGCTTCTTGATTCATTTCACTGAGAGTGTATTGTTATGAAAATAACCCATTTACGCCGGATAGTGCATAGTTTGGTTCATTTGTGTAACATAATGCTGTCACGGCATAGAACGGACGCACGGAAGAAGTGCTGAATGGCAAGTCTTGTTTCAAGCGAGAAACCGTTACATTTCATTCAGGATACGTATGTGTCAATGTAAATGCTGTGATAATTATTGCGGAAGCTATTACATTAATGATTGGCCATATCAGTTCTCAACTCACTTAATAAACTTTAATGAATACTTGGTTTTTCTTATTGATATCAATACGTTAACGGTTTCCATTAGTGGCTATGCCGATTTTTTCTAATGGAGTTTGTTGTTTCCAGTTTCGCTGTAACTTTGATACTAGCGTACAGGTAGTGAAACAGTCAAGATGAAATTGAAGCTTGACCTTTATTGAGGTAAAGTGGAACATCAAGACGGCATCGCCTTTGACTCAAACTGATCATTCAAGGGATGTAATCTGTAATATTAGTGACCTTTTCAGTTATTTGCTAGACATTGTCGTCAACAAATAAGTATTCATCATTATTTCTCTCTTTGTCACCTTTTCGATCATTATTTGTTCTCTGCTTTTCTCAAGAAAGTTCTAACCGATTCTTGCCTCAATTGTTAATAAAAAAGTATGACCAAACATTATCTCGAATAATCAGTACAACCCTTCTATATATAACAAGTACCTTGTTATTGTCCACTTTCAGCTTCCTATAGGAAACACCGCATCTATCACAGTTGAGACCATCGTATAGATAAAGTACTACCATACAATGGGAGGAAGGTAGACTCTGTTACATAGTTAATGGGGACTGATAGATGGTGAGGACGGTGGCACCTCGTATGAGTTATAAACGGAAGGTAGAGACTGAGGGCGGATACTGACGGGGAATAAAGGCCGTGTATACGAGGTGTGGTCAATCGTAGAAGTCAGGCGGGCGGGTGTATAGCCAGCAGAGAAGTTGACAGGTTGATGACTACAAACGAACATGGCCTGACCATTTTAACAAGTTGTTCGTTTAAGAGGAGTCTGCTCCAGGTCAGGGGGAGCTGTTCCAGAGCCCACGTAAAGTGACGTTTAGGGGGCTAATGTGTATACAAATGTAATGAGGTTCACAAAAAATACACCTCTTGACACCCATTTTATCCCTTTCTTGATTGTGTTCAGCCTTAGGATAATTGGATAGGCATAGATTCACTGGCCTACTCTACGTATAAATATACTTCACACAAATTCATCGATTTGTGAGACAGTCATCAACATAATCTTTCATATCTTGTTTCCTATGAGGAATCTCAAATCAGGAAATTAAATTGAATAATCTATGGTACCCATTTACTTTATCTTAGGCACATATATTGATCTATAGGTTATCAAACTCTCATTGTTAACATAATTATGGTGCCAAGTTATCATTGCTAGCAAACTCTAATTTGGCAAATTGAGAAATACTTGTACTTGATTGTGTATGTTATTTTGTTGTTGGCGCCTACAGCATTACCCCTACCCTGGATAAAAGGAGAGAAGCAGGGGCTTGGGAACATAAAATTTTATTGAATTTTATATGGTAGTATATGGTAAAATTTTATGCCGACCTTATTGGACGACATATGAATATGATATTAATATGAGTAATAAGGTAAAGGTAATTGACAAATAGAGTAACGGTCAATTATGATAAGAAAATATGATATACAATATAAATGTTAATTGTACGTGATACAATACATGGTAAATTGTATATGGTAAATAAAAATGGCCTACGTGAGTAGGAAAAAGGATAAAAGGGGGCTACGTGAGTAGGAAAAAGGAGTGAGGTTGAGGGTGGGTGGGACGAGAAAGACTGGAGTAGGTGTGTACTGCAGTACAGCTGGAGAAGAAGTGAGACCGGGACCGATGGCGTGGCCGCGCTCGTGACTGCGCAGTACGTGTGAAAGCCGCTAGGGGGCAGGAGGGGCGCTCGTGTCGCGCGAGAGGGGGGAACACCAGGGGGAGCAATGACCACCCCTGACCAACGGCCATGGGTAACCCATTACCCCTACCCTGGATAAAAGGAGAGAAGCAGGGGCTTGGGAACATAAAATTTTATTGAATTTTATATGGTAGTATATGGTAAAATTTTATGCCTACCTTATTGGACGACATATGAATATGATATTAATATGAGTAATAAGGTAAAGGTAATTGACAAATAGAGTAACGGTCAATTATGATAAGAAAATATGATATACAATATAAATGTTAATTGTACATGATACAATACATGGTAAATTGTATATGGTAAATAAAAATGCCAAAGAGCCATTAAAAGGAGAGGGTGGGAGGGAGTAATTAAGAGTTTTTGTTGAGTAGGGACTGTACCAATGCACGGTTGACTGAGTCGGCGTCATTGTTCGTTATGTAAGTCCTATGGGCGTTAGACCTCCAGCCACCATACCTTTGGATGGAGAGTTCTGGCATACTGGCCTGGTATGCCTGGGTAGCTGCGGCCTTGCGAAGGCCATGCAGCGTAAAGGTAGGCGGCTGGTGTGCAACTTGCAGAATGCCTTTCCACTCTTTAGTGAGGATCCTGGTCGTAACGGTCGCTCCGTGTACGTGCTGGAGGAACGGGTCCTCGGGGGTGGCCGTAGGGGACGCCACCAGCATCTGACGTATAGCACGTACCGGGCAGAACCGGGTGACTCCTGCAGCGTGACCGTTTTCTCCTCCCCCACGTGCTGCATGTTTTTGGCGGCTTTCACCCGGACGGTCACGTGTCGACGGCCGACCACCACATCCCGGCGTGATAGGTGTCGCGCCGCGTCGTACCCCGAGGCTGTCGGGGGCGCCACTTCGCTCTGCCTGAGAGACGCGTAATAAATGATCAGGATAGCGGCCCGTAGAGCGAGGTGAATTGGAGAGTCCGTAAGGGCCGCGAGGACGGCCCGGATCACGGCCAATGGCACTGGTGGTTTCACGTTGGGCTGATAGGTCTTGTTTCGCCGCATCGCCTCGAGGGCCCGCCTGATCCGGAAGTCCTCCGTGGGTGCGACATCCCCTCCCGTCAGTCGCAGGTGCGACCGCACGTGTGAGAGGTGATTCGCGACCGTGGCGGGCGAGGGGGCGTGGTCCGCGACGTATTCGAGGTACGCCGTGGTAAAGCTCACCGTGGGCCTCTGCGGGTCCGCCCCCATCCGCCGGCAGAATGCGAGGTAGGTCGCGACGGCGCTCCGCTGGTTCGCGACCGTTCCGGGGGCACGTGCCTCTGATTGTCGAGCAGATGCCCTCGTCTGGAGACAGCGTAGCGCCGGATCTGCATGTGAGACGTAGAACAGGAATAAATGCCGCGTGGGTACATGGCATAATTTCAGTGAGGGAATGGAATTTGGTGAACGTGGCCGCTTTGTCAAATTCCCTCGAGGTCAGGTGAGCACGGCTGACGGCATCCGCCACGGTGTTGAGTGCCCCCGGAACGTGCGTGTAGATGAAGTCGATCTGTAATTTTGCCTGGACCATCCAGGCTTGGCGGGCACACTCCGCAAGGACTGAGTTCCTGGCCCGTCCGGATGTGAGTGCCTGGACGGTGCCCAGGTTATCACAGAAGACTTCTACCCGCGTGCCTCGATCCCGGTCGGTGAGGAACGTATTCATCGCGAATATGGTGTTAAGTGCCTCGAGCTCGGCGATACAGTCGACGGGGTCGCTGACAGGGCACACCTGCCCGGAGTACGAGTACTTCCCGTCTGTACCTCTGATGCCCGAGAGGCACGCATCAACGATGATACACTTGGTAGGCGGGCCGCGAGGAATGAGGGCGTGGCCGTTCCAGCCCTCAGCGAAGCGGAGGAACCATTGCAAGTCTTGCTGCATCTCGGCGTTGATATTCACGTAGAAGCCGGACATCCTCCGTAGGGCCTCGAGCAATTTACTCACGAACGGCCGGGCCGGCGGTATGCACTTCGACACGTGAAGTATTTTGCCGAGGACCGATTGGAGTTGGCGTTTCGTCAGTGATCGTTTAGCTGAAACCGCCCTCACATGCGCCCGTACGTCCAGCAGCTTGTCCTCGGGGATGGTGAGGGACATCTCCGGGGCATTGATGACAATGCCCAGCCACGACCGGCGCCGGGGTCTGTGCCTTCTCTCGTGCTTCCGGGAGCCCGAGTTCGTTGAAAAGCTCACGGGCGATGTTAAAGTCGGCGGTCGCCTTGGCCCGGCTCGGGGACAGGATGATCAGGTCGTCCAGGTACATACATGCCTCGACCCCCTTCTGGCCGAGGATACCCACGATGCAGTCTGCCACGCACTGCATGTGGTATGACGAGGCCCGGGCACCGAACGGCATGGCCGTATCACAGAAGTACCCGTCCTCCCATGCAAAGCATAACAACGGCCAGTCGAGGGGGTCGCACCTGAAGTTCTTATAGGCTCTGGCGATGTCGATGGTGGACATATAGCTACCAGGCCCGGAGGCCACCAGGCGGCCGATGAAGCTGTCGATGGTCGGGAGGCAGTGGTCGCGCTCCTGCCCGTAGACTGAGTTTTTGATGATATACCCATTTACACTTTGCTCCTTTGGGTACGTCATATCCGTAATGACACGCCGGTCGTTGGAGGCTCGTTTTTCGCGTGTCATTAGTGGCGACACTTGGCACCAGGGTGAGAACGGGGGTTCCTGGAATGGTCCCAGTAGGTTACTGTGCCCGCGTTCCTTCTTAATGAACTCTCTGATGTGCTCTGGGTACCCCGTGGCGCTGGGATGATTGGGTACCCCTCGGGTGTCGCTGGTCGGCCCGATGTACCCCAGAGGGAACCCGTAGCGCACGAAGTCCAGTAGCTCCCTCCTCTCCGGTGCCTCCCTGAGGTAACGTACCCAGGCCGGTACGTTGAGGTCGGATGGGAGCTCGATCCGTGCCCCCAGTGCGTTGGGCAGCCCGGTTTGCCGCACCTCCGAGTAGATGTATGCGTGTCCCGGCGGCCCGGGCCCGGCGAAGTCCGGCCAGTGGGCCCGCCTGTGGTCTGCGAACGCCCCGGGGTCCGTCCGGATGCCGGGGGAGGGGACACCGGTCTCACAGACCTCCCTTATGGCCGAGAAGTCTGGCGGAGCGGCTGTGTCCATTTCTCCCCGGGGGAATTGCCGAGGCAATTGCTCGCTGTACACGCTGTCACTGATAATACTGCGAGTGGATTCAGTGGGCGTGTCGTAAGCGTCCTTTGTGTTCGCCATGTGTCCGGCGGGAGGTGTTGTTGACATGTGGGGTGTTGCGTAACCCCTGATGCATCCTTTGATCGTTGAGCCCCCCTTCCGCTGTGGTGCGGACGTACTGGGCGGGGGGGGGGGGGCGAGCGACGCGCCTCGCTCACTCGTGGGGCGCGTCCGGTCCGTTTTTTGAACTTTGTTGTGGGAGTGCTTTGGTGTCGGCGGCGCGAACCGAGTGTCCGGCTTGGTGTGTCCGGTGTGGTGCGGGTGTCGGTGTGGGCAGAGTACTGTCGTACCCCACGCCGTACGATAGCTTGCAGTTACAGGCGTGGATGGAGTGTGTGCACATCCTGCCGACCGAGTCGCAGAAGGAGCACACATGTAACCACTTAATTCCCCGCTCCTGGTGGCCGTTGCGCTGGCGACACCCCCTCTCCGAGTTGTAGGCCCGGCATGGCAGCTCGTGCCCTCCGGACTTTTCTCCTCCTTGACCTGAACCGTTCCCACCCGTAGGGGTCATGGCCAGACGAACCCGTTCATCCTGGATTCGTACATGATCCGACCAATAAATACGTCCTGCCTCCACCTGGTCAAAAATGAAGTTAGACCAACGGCGCACGCCGGCCCACGGCCGTGCCTGCGTGTCCACGGAGACCTGATGGAGGTGGCGATACATATCCTTACGGTCGCACTCCTGGGTAGCAAGGTCGTCCTCCATGAGGGCCAGGAAAGCACTGATGTACTCGAGGGGGCCCAGCGTACCCCTGACCTCGAGTTTCTGACTGAGGGTATATATCCCCTCACGGTCCACAAACATGAACGGCTTGGAAATTAAACGAGAGGTGGTCAAATCTGAGGCCAACTTACCAGCCGTTCTGTCATGTCGTAGGGCCTCACGGTCGAGCTCCCTTTGTAGAAAATCCTCCGGCACGAACCGCTCCCACAGCTGCCTCGGTGGTGGTAGCCGTGCGGTCTGCTCGTTCGCCCATTCCCTGGTCCGGGCCTCCACGGCTGTCGGTTCCGTCGGCGGCCTCGACCTCGAAGCCCGGGACGAGGATCGTTGGCTAGACATTCTGTTGATGGCCTCCATCATGTATCCATCTTGTTCTCCAGGGTGGTCATCTTCGAGGACTTAACGGTCGAGCCGTTGTCGGAGACCGACGCCACATGCTCCATACCCGTTTGCCTCGAGTCCGTGACCGTACCTTCTGTGTCCGGTCCTTGGGATGGTCCAGCGACGGGGTTGCTGCGGGTATTCGGTGGATCCATGTTGTCCTCGACTTCTCACTCGTGATGCCTGTTCCTCATGGTAGAATGGATGTGCCGGCCTATACTCGTGGAGTGAAGGCAGCGAGCACGTTGCCAAAAAGACGAGAAAGACTGGAGTAGGTGTGTACTGCAGTACAGCTGGAGAAGAAGTGAGACCGGGACCGATGGCGTGGCCGCGCTCGTGACTGCGCAGTACGTGTGAAAGCCGCTAGGGGGCAGGAGGGGCGCTCGTGTCGCGCGAGAGGGGGGAACACCAGGGGGAGCAATGACCACCCCTGACCAACGGCCACGGGTAACCCATGCAGCCATCACAGGTCCCAAGGTAGAAATCTCCAGAAAAAAAATCAACCGAATCGAAAGAAAAATACAGTGAGACCAATATATAACATTGGGACACAGGATACAATAGACAATAACTTACAAGTTGCAGCACAATTACAATTAAATTAGGACAATATATAAGATGTGATGTGTCCGCTTTCTAAAACCCAGCAGAGTCTCTATCTATTCATTGACTTATTTCACCCGTTAACGCTTTAACCCATGTCTTAGTTTTTGCACCTCTATACAGAAAATTTATGCCATAGAAATATAATCGCATGATATAGAGAATTGATGATGGGATCCTAACGGTTGACATGGACACAATAACAGTAGGGCATAGCATTGCTATTCATTTAGTGTAATGACCACGTTGCCCACTTTTCCGAAGGTAAGATTTGTTTGGCACCATTTTTATGTCTCTTTAATGTTATTCTGGATATTGGTTATACTTACACGTTTTTAGCTCGAATGATAAAGAACCATTTCATAGCGCCTAATTTATCATAAAATAAATAGAAATAAATCTTTTCCTCCAATCTTGCAGCTCAATCAATTATTATGCATGAAAGGCCAAATGAATGTAATTATATGAGTTGGTACTTTTTTTTTTTAAACCTATTGAAACATGGCATTTTGCCCTGTTTTTCATAAAAGTCTTATTGCCCCTTTCATTAAACAAAATCAAATAATCAGTCAAAAAAATTAATGTTATTTTCACTAAAAATAGTTTTTTGTTTATTAAGCATTGGACTTGCTGAAACCATTACACGTTATCTTCGTTTAGGTTTGTGTTTTTAGAATGTATTTCACTGTTCGAAGCTTGATAATAGGATGGAATCCGAGTTATTAAATTTGGTTTCCATCCACAGTGTATTGATTATCATGTATTGTGATATTGATTTCTGCTTCATCCCACTCACTTAATCGCGGATAATCTTGAAATTACATGAATAATCAGTCAGCACAAATCCGCATTTCTGTTCTCGGTTGACGTCAGCAGCGCTAAGCCTCCATGGCTTTAATGTGTATAGTCCAGAGCAAATCGGATATGTATTGTATCCATAATGCTTGGCGGACCATGAAATGCTCGAACTAAGTGACCCTTTTCATAAGAAATGAACTATGCGAAGGTACACTAGGAACAATAGTCGGCATTCTCTTAATCATCGTAGTGTGGAAAAACGTGTAGTCTTTAAAACATTTCATAAAGGGCAACACTCTCACTAGGGTTCGTCAATCGTAAAGGTCACTGAAATTTGAGGAATTCATCAGCTTCAACTTCCTTACTACTTTTATTGGGATCGCTAAATGTGTCTCTTCGCCTGTGGCCGTAACAGCACATTTCTTATCACTTTGTGGAAAATTACTGACGTTCTGGTCGTTCACTTGACCCAGTTTCCAGCTCAGAAATACATCAAGACAATCATGGTTGTATATATAGACTTATGTTGTCCAGGAGATGTTGGAAACAGGACATTGAGACATGCTCGCAATAGTTTCACGCTTGAAACCATATTCAGGAGCCACAAACTTGAGACAGGAACTAAGGGTCTCTATCTCCAAGTGCAACATGAAACCCTTCAGAGCCTGTTGAATCTTTGTCTATCTTCCCTCGTGCAATACTTTATCTTTCACCATGTTCACTGACCCTGATAGCGTCTCCATACATTATAATCGCTGGTTTTGTTGACTGGCGGTCGCATACCACGAAAGATGACGCGTAGTAATATACAAACTTTCGCGAGTAAACCTGAGTTGTTTGGAGAGCTCCCTGTCCACAAAACGTTCGTTTGTTGCATTCATCATCCATTTTCTCGAACTTTTCACAAACTCGTATTTAAATACTATTCAACTAAGGCTATTCAACTTATATGAACAGACAACCTGAAATCGTGAGCATAATGTACAACGAAAAATTGCAAATGTGAAAATATGTTGGAACTAGATACACCTAAATAATGAAGACTAGCAATGCTCCATGCAAAAAATAAACCCATGCTATATCGTTGGGTATATCATTAGAAACTATTGTTGCTCTCTAGTAGAAAGCTACTATTTCTCACATTGATTTACTGTTAACCATTTATAGCTGGCCATGGTCAATATTCCAGTACTTTCTCAGAAGATAGTCAATGTATAAATTATCTAGTTATTTATTTGGACCGATGCAAACTTGTCCTCAATTATTCATTCTACAAAGCGTGCCACCACTCCTTTACCAATTCCCCGCACACATTTATTTCAAGCACAGAAATGATTTTGCTGTTTGAAAGAAATGGATGACGTGTGTCATTACAAACGCTCAGGTGGTTTCTCAAAATCCAGTTAAATGCCGCTTCAGTTTTAATAGAGTGTAGTATTAGGGTACAGCATCTTTTTCCCAATCTTAACTGTGTTCTGAGGGAGGGTCCCCATTCAGTGACACTTATATCTGTCTTGAGTAGTTACTCTATTTTCTTTTCTTGTTGCAGTCTCACCCCTCGAACATTGCGCAAATTGTCCTTAGCTATTGCTGCTTCAGAAGGGCCTCGAGGAGATATTGATTACTATCATTTCATTAATCCCGGTAAAATCCTATGGTTTTTATATCCATGAAGGGTGCTTTGAGGCTCAGACGTGCGATCTTAGGGAAGTTTCTAATCACCGTTTCTTGTTGGTAATGAAAAATAGCTCTTCCATAATTGATTCCTTTTCGAACGTTTAAGTTTCTATGGCCTGCCTTTATTTGTGTTCACTGAGGGCGGATGAGATAGAGAGCAGAAGGTATCCGTTGTGGACGGTTAGGATGAACGCTGTCTGGTTTCCCCGACCATTTTCTCACGAATGCGTGAGGTAAAAGACCTTTCACCCCGACCATCAAATTCAGGGCACTTCCATTAACGCCATTAACCCCAACCACCGGGCGCTATCTAGTGTCTAGGATTAGAAATAATACATTCTAACCTGCACTTTGTGTACACCATAACCAAACACCAACGTCCCTTTTGATTTGATGTGAATATACTAGAACTAGAACTGATCTTATTAGCCGATATCCATTTCGACATGGATGAAATATGTTAGACAACCCATCGTCCTGCAGATAGGATGCAATAATCTAATGTACTTATAATTTCACAATCCCCAATAAGCCCTAAATCCACAGGCGTCCAACCATTCTGCCTCGTGGAAAATAAAATAGGTTTAGTGAGAAAAAGGAAAGCTAACGTCAAGCATTGCCACTTGTCCCCTAAGGGTATTTGGCTGCTACTTACTGCATTTAGTCATGCATTCTCCTCAAATACTAGTCTTCTCTCATAGAATGATTAGTGAAACTTACTTTGTAGAAGTAACGACCTAATAAGGCTGGATTATTATATATTATGTACCATGTTTCTAGTGAATTTATCATATATCATGTATTCTTAATCAAAGGCAATAAACAAGTAAATCAGAAGTACATCTGCATATTGAATCGTATACCACCCGACGCCGTTTCCACAGCACCTTTTATGTAGAACTGTAAGAATATAGGGAGAACACATTTGCACCTCAATTCGTTTGCCACTTTCTTTCTGTGTTCAAAAGCTCAGTCAACTGGTGACGCCAAACTCTTCGCAACCTCCGTACTAAGGAGCATAGACTAAATGATTCATCCTTGATCGCCTTTCAGCACACATCTAGCTGGATAGATGAGTAAAAGGGCGCCGAAATGTTACCCTAATTGATGAAACCCTTCGGTAATGACTGGCTGAGGGATCTTGAATTCAGTAAAGAGAATCCAGCCTCATTCTGATGTTTAAAACACAGTTTACAACTGTTTGCATTCCTTTACCTAGTGCTTGTTTCGTTACTTCCCAACGGGGTTTATATGAGAATTTACCGCAGAAAGGACCAGCAGGTTTTCTTAAACACGTGACTTGAGTTACTGCCGGAGCATCCTGGGTGGTACGAAATAGGTCTTCAGCTACTAGTAATGCCCTTTGAATGTCACTTTGGAGGTTTCTCCTCTTCTAATTACTTTCAGAGACAGATATATCATTTCCAGGCAAAAGCAGTACCAGAAAATTCAAAGAGGCTCTTAATCTGAACTTATCTTTACATGTATAATCGTCGATCTCCAGGTCACACACATCGTTTCCGACTGCCGACTGGCAAAGGGGTACTGACCGCTGTAATAGAGATACCTAGTGTGTGTTTATATTATGGTTAATATGCCTTTAAGGAATCTGTTCCGAGTTTTTAGTCGGAAATATTTTCCGAGTTCAAAGAACGAATTGGAAATTTTCTACCAAAAAAACCACGTGATTCTATGTGACATTTGATCATAGATCTTTTTATCACATCGTTCTGATGGATGATGCTTGGGCTTATTCGGATGACAAGAGATTGCTATGAATGGTTAACTATAAATAGATTAAATTAAAGGCATCTAATGCCTCCAATGACTCTAGTCAGTTATCTCATTAATAAGTAATTACAGTCACGACATGATGAAAGTAAAATCACAAATAGAAGTCTTCGAAACAGTAAATAATTTTTTTAAAGGAAACAGAAATATATTCATTTCATTCAAATTAGGTATTAAATGATAACAAGGACGGTCCATAAATCTATTGTTTTCCTAAGTATTCCTAGTACATAATCGTCTGCGAAGTATTAGGTAAAATCTGAACTGTTTCAGTTTAGTATTCCCGCTTATCAAATAAGGATTGCAGAATGACAAAGCTGATGCACTTACTCAATAGAAAAAGTGTGATGTCCACAATGCCTTCAGAAAACATCGTAATGGTGGGTGCCCTCATGTAATGCATCAGCTGTCACGTTGAGTAAATGATATTTTTTGGACGTGCGGAAATCACCGCAGGAAGGCACTCCTGCTGCATCATGGGATGCATCTATCAACCTGTTCTCACTGACAGCGGCAATTCAGAAATAGCTCACAAAATTCTTTTGGATGGTTTAAATTCTCCCAAATTTCAACTTTTGATATGAGACAATATGGACATAGCGCTTAAATACACACGCTGGAAATTGTATCCGGAGTTGATAGCTATATGTGGTGCCAAATGGTTCGCCGAATATATATTAGATTTGTTACTGTGGTATGGTGTATATGTGCTCACAAAGTAAGAGTGGATCAACAAAGAGAAAAGAAGAATATCTATGTACACACACACTTGATTCTTCTCCGACTTATGACAGGTACATGTTATCATATAGCTACAAATGTAGTTGAAGATTCAGGCAATCACCTAATGAATATATAAAGTCTTGTTTAAGTGAATATTTAATGCATGAGGATGTTGAATCTGGAGTAATGCAGAGAAAGTAAGGCAGGGGCTAAATGATGGGATGTGGCCGTTATGGATTGCTAGGTGGCAGCAGCTCCCATACCACCAATTGGGGTCACATGTATTGGTAGCAAGATTAAAAACTTATTTTGACACATAATTACCAGTATATGAAGGCCCGAGTCTATTTACAAGACGGACATACCTTCAATGATCTATGTAAACAACTGAATATGGGACTGGGTGTACATTCTACCATTTGACATAGAGTCATATAATAGATACTATATAGCCCAGAATTAAGACTATACAATTCGTAATACATAATAGGTGAGGCAATTGATTATGTACTCGTCTAACCTTTAGTACTATGTGAAACCATAGTGATGGTGCCAATACGGGGTAGATTTATGAGTTGTTTCGGAGAAATTTGTTCTGAACGAGCCGGCACAGCGAGTTCAGAACGAATTTCTCCAGAACAACTCATAAATCTACCCCGTATTGGCACCATCACTATGGTTTCATAATATTATATACCTTAATTCGGTCTTAATTCGCTAAAACTAACCATAATTTGACGTCGAAGTGACTTGGCACAACTCTCAAACACGATGTGTACGTTAGCAGATATGCCAGATGTTGATAAATGGAAGTGATCACCGCGCAGGCGTGAATACATTATACCGCCGCATAAATTAGGGAGCGATCACCCTGCTATGCTCGATCGTCCCGTTGGACAGCTGTACTCGAGCGGCACAGTGTATCACAGGGGTTCCGCTATTTGTTGACATCTATGAGTTGCCGCTCGGCGAGTGGCCGTGTTGATATCGATCAATCTCGCATATCTAAAGTGCATCACGTGAATCATACTCGTTTTCTACCTCGAAGTTTGATATATTTTCACACTAACTGGCTCCATGGATACTGTACTACGCCACAGAACTCGCGAAGTGAAGGGATCCGCCATTTTTTAATCTTGCACCTAGAATTCTGTTGTCGGCCTCTTGACCAATCAGATTGCTTTATTTCTTCAAAGCGTGCAATCTGTAGCTCAAAGCGTGCAGGTTAGGCTTAAAGCGTGCAATTTGTCACTCAAAGCGTGCAATCTGTTGGTATCCAAAGTAACCAGTACAACGTTTCACAGCGTACAGTGCATTCTGTTCATACTAACTATACCCATAGCAGCAGTGTGTATTTAGACTGACTTTGTGCATGGGTACATATAATAATAATGTAAATAGTATATGCAATGTGTAAGTGAGTTGGTGTTCGTTTTCATACATCGACAAGGCAGAATGTCACGTTGGAGCTACCGTGGGATGTAGCACATGTGTTCCATTACTCAATCACGTGTATATTTTTGGCGTTCTATAATTTGATTGGATGAGAAGTGATGTGGAAAGCCATGAAGGATGAATCTTCCAAATATACATATTGGATTCGCCCTGTATATCAGATATGGGAAACCCTTCAATCTTTGTACGTATACCAACCAGCTATAGCATTTATCACTTTCAACATTTACCTGTCCATAGTTTTGACTAAGGCATGTACTCGATCATCAAACATTTGCGGTGAGAATTTACACATTGGCAGTGTATCGGCGTATATCGAAGGGTGCATCGTAGAAATGAGATTCACTGCTACAATTTCGGTTGGTTAAAATCTGAAAATCAACCTTTAAGTTGGACACCCACTGCCTCTGAGACACTCCACAGCGGCCACAGCATAGCAGGGGAGGCCTTCCCTGGATACACTCCGACACAGTTTAGACCGGGCATCCACTGCTTGCGAGATGGCTCCAAAATGCTTATAACATATCTTTTCATCAATCCTACTACATTATAACCTTTTCATAATGTTGAAAAATTCTGGTTATAGAATGTCAGAGTACGAAACTAACTTACTATATCGTTGCTTTGTCGGAATGTTGAGAAAGTCTATGTCCTAGTGTGTTGCAACACTTGTCATAGTGTGTCGAGAACCCACAGGGTTCAGGTCTCAAGGGACAAAACCACCGGCCTCCCGATGCACACTGAGGCGCTTTACAACGTATTCTACGACGCACAATTGCATTGAATGGGTGTTGGAGCGCATCGCAAAGTCTGAATTTCTGCGTCGGCGTTGGTGGTTTCCAGGCCTTAAGGCCCTTCACAGTATATCGGGAGCTCTTTTTGTGTTCTCTCTGAACGACCGTCACTCGTTGCAATAGTATTTTCTGACTAATATCCAATTATTTGTTGGTCGATAAAATTAATCATCATTGTATTCTCGCAAGTGCCTCCCAGATTATTTGAGACTATACACCCCAATTACTCTGCGTTCATTCGATTTCCATTTTCCATTCTTTTTTGGCTGACCCTATGTTCATGAACTTGATGTAATATTCTCAAACCCACAGTGAGAATTCACTGATCCAATACCATACCTTTTTCTTCTGACAGCTCAAATACGAGCGGTTCCCTACGACCAGACCATTAACTCAGAATGAAGCTAATTTCAAATAGCAATCAATCTCCTACTAATCATCCCCTTAATGTAAACCAATGTTCGCCCACGTTCCTTAAGTTGTGATTTCTGTGAGCTCAAATAAACAAGGCTATTTGATTAAACCTAATTAAATTTCCTCGTCCTTTTTGGTCTCACCTAAAATGGTTATTAAGCGAATCGATCAAGTTTCAAACCAGTTTCATTCAGGAGGAAAGCCTCAAGTATTTTAGTTCGTCGTTTCAGCTGGCCATGATTTAATGTATGAAATAACTTCGGTCCATTCAGCCACAAAATACTAATTGAACTTTGCTTTAGGGTGCCACACAAAAGCTGACTTGAAATGGTGCCTTGAATGGATGGCAGGGGGATGATGGGTGACCCATGCAATATAAGGTCATCTCCAGGGGGTCTGTAGTCAAGGCAACTGTTGTGATAAATGCACCCTAGTGTGAAGCCAACTATGAATACTAGGTGGCGCCTTGGTGCCAGGTGCGTCGCATGTTGTCGCCAAAACGGGGGTGAAAATCTTGACCCTTTGAGGATTATCTGGTGACCTACCATACTGCGCTCCCGCACAGGTGACACTGTGTATTATAATCGACTAACAGCAGAAAATCACAGCTGCATCTATCCATCACAATCAAGTGCAGTGTGCTCTTTTTTCAATGCATCTTTGACGTTTGGTTCTGTCTGGGTTTAACATTTTGACCCGGACTAGCTGGAATAAAGAGAAAACTCGGACACAGAAGTACAGTTAGTCAAGACTAGAGTGATCTATTGACAGACTTGAGGGTTTTATATATAATGAACAATGCCATAGCTTCTGCGTTCTGTACTCTGATTAGCTGTTAAACCAACAGCCAATAGGGGATGCCCATATTAGTTACAGTCTGCAGCCCATACCAGTGAGGCTGCTGAACAGATTGCTTTTGACACCTCAGGGTGTCATTGTTGGAGCGCCCTGCCCCCAAGAGACTAGAACAAGCGATAATAAAAGTAAACACGCCATTTACCTATACTGTAAACATCAAGACATGATTATATTTTCACATAAAAACTACTATAACTGGTCACGATAGGGGTGTATAGACCAGTAACAGTTTGTTTTAAAGGGTTTGCTGTTTATTCTTTGCATTTTCCACCTGTGTCCCTTGCCTTTTTTCTAAATTTCATGTTTCTTCTTTTTTGTAGCTTACTTCTGATACGCTGGTGCCACGATTATCAAAAAACCCTTCTGGCTTCATCTGGCTTTTTCTACTGCTGCCAAACAGATCCCTTTTGCCACTCATATGATCCCATAAAAGGTTATATGTAGACAGAGAGCCGCCTAAACAACAGCCATTGGGTCAGTATCTTATTATCTGTATTGTAGACTGGTGCCATGTCACGATTCATCCTGTGCCATCACAACTAGTCACTCTATTCGAATACATTACAACAGTCTATTCTGCTTGTTTTTCCCTGTAACAATGTTCCAGTGAAGGCCTATACTAGATTTTGCACTCCTACCATTCGTATCCCCGAAGCTCTCTGGCCTTGGAGGTGTTTTTAAAAGGAAGAACCATAAATGATTGATCTTGTCGTGGCTTTTGCTGCATACCGTTTTGATTGAGGACGGTCTTACAAGACGATCAGGAAAATAGCTTTTCCTAATAGATTTTAAAAGGTCAAACGTCTGACCATTTTTGGTACGTGGGTTCGATCCTTCATAACCAAACGTTTTCTACTACGATAGGAGAATTCGAAGGATAGAAACTGCAAAAGATATCAGGGAATTCCAACTACTACATTTAAAAGAACGGACCGACACTGACCGTGGTTAATACCTCCTGAGGCTAGTCCTAGTTGTAACCGTTTAGCCAATATTCTTCTTAGTGTTTAAAACACGTCCCTGGTCTTCTTCCCAATCCTTCCGCCTCCCTCTGTAACCTCTACTATAAAGCTACATATTCTCCCATGCCTCCCTTCATTATAGGCTCTCTTCAGGACTATTCAATTTTCTCTGCTCTCTTGGCTCTCGTATTTGTCCACCTTCTACAAACAAATAATAATCAACATGTATTGGTTACGATTTGTCTTTGGATCATTTTCTGTGACCAATTTACATCAAGCTAACTTACCATTTCTGCAAATGCCTATTGCAAGCAGAGTATATATGATGATGCGGCCCACGCTCAATGAACAAACTGAATCACCCTTATCCACCGACGGCATCATACACTTTCAGTGATAGTTAATGTATTACAACAGACTTCTCACGTTACTGCTTAACATTCATATTTCTCCTCTTCTGTGTATTCTATCAGAATATCTCCGTTATTCATTATGGTTTGGCTCTCCATATAGCTTCGCTGGCGAATATGACTCAGCTCGTCCGTGTGATTCAACTGATCCTTATTGTGAGTTAGCCTGTCCCTATGGCGACTGACATGGTCCCTATAAGTAGTTGGTCCCTATGGCCTAGCTGGTTCTTAGGACTCTGCTGGTCATGGGGATGGACTGTTGCCTATGGTACAGCTTACCCTCTCACTCACGTTATTCCTGCAGCTCAGCTAATACTGTCGGGAGGTGTGCCGTTCCCATTACACACCCATTTCCCTTTGAGTATTTAGTTACATGCTCCAGTGCCTGTGGTTATCGTGAAGGACCGAGTTGCCACGGTCATTCTGCCAACCTGCTTGCAAATAATACGTCCAGAGTTTTGTCACTACCAGCAAAGTCTTTGCTATCCTTCGATAGCTTGGGAAACCGATCATTATAGATAGATTCCGTGATGTTGAGGTACGTCCACATGGCCCCAATCAGCCAGCCTTGTCGATTACGCCCTTACATATACTAGGAGCAAATAGTATGTTCATAATTGACGAATGAGCCTGCAATTATAAATGAATAACAATTGAAAGGTTTGGGTGACATTCAGCATATATATATGGATCGTTTTCTGTAACCCACTTGCACCCAGTCATTTTGTCATTTCTTCCCTGAGTCTAGGATCCAAACATATCAAGCACCAACCAATAGGTCAATCAGGTATTTCGGTCTTGAGTGATTGCTCATGGTAAGTTGGGCATTCTTCTTATACACTGAGACACTGATACCCTGCTTCTTTGCCAGTAGCACAGTGATTAGCACAGAAATGGTGAAGGAATGGTGTCTTTTCAGGATGCTAGAAGCGTATGTGACCACTCTAACCTTTGGGCAATATATACGTGCAAGCACGCTCTAACAAGGAGTATGATTTATCTCACCCCTGGAATAAATGTCCATAGGCTTAAGATTGGGAACTCGTTCTCCATGCCCCTACAAGTATTGCAGTCCGTTCTCCATGGTCTATACTCTGTGTGCTGTCCGTTCTTTTAGTGTGTACAGGGGTGAGATGAATACAGAAAGCAACTCGTTTTGGTCAAAGAAGTCATTCTGCAACTCGTTTGGACGCTATGTGATATTGACTAGGCTGTCGCCTCGTTCATATCACTCCGCATCAAACTCGTGCAGAACGACGACTTTGACCAAAACTTGTTGGTTTCTTCTTTAGTACGACTAGATATGATATACTTGATTATATACTCAAACTGGTATGGTGAAGACATTTTAATGTAAATTACATAAAAGAAAATGTAAATTTGTATAAAAATGACTCCTTGAGAGCAATGCCCATATTTTTCAAAATATACGCGTTCCCGGCATCATCGAAGGTATGTTTCATTCTACTTAACCATACATGTGTTGGACATTACCACCTTCGCTGTAGGCCAAGCACCCCAACTCATCCACCACCATCCCCACGAGTATGATCCGTCACGTCCTGGCGCGGGAGAGCGCCACATCCTCTGAGTACCTGGAGGTGAGAGTGCTCAGGGGGTGGCCGTGTTTACCTGTACTTAGACACCTGATTGGGGGTACATGTGGTTCCACAGAGACTACCCCGCCGGCGTGTTAAAAGAGTGGTTTATTGTCCCCTAGGGAGTAATGGGGACTGAGTGATTGTGCGTCGAGATGACTCCCTTCTCCATGGTACTTCTTCGCGTTCCCGATTTTTTGACTGCCCAGCAGCGACTTCAGGTGAGGAGAGAGTGGAGAAATCATATGACTTTAAGTATCACGTTATATTCTACACTCTGTGTGCTGCATGTGTTGCGCACATGGTTCAATGTTCATAGAATATAGGATATAGATTGATAAACCTAAGAAATAGAGACTGAGGAAAGCTGAACAAATTACTGAATAGAATGCACATTACACAACGAATCCGATGTTTTGCACATTTTGATGTCTTTGATGGTGGTGATAGAAGCTATGGAAATATTCAATAACAGCGATATCTAACTTTGCAAAGAGAATTAACAATATTTGCAAAAGGTTAAATTCTATATTTTTGATCTATGATTCTTCAGAAATAAAGAGCATTAACATTGATATTTATAACTGTACACGTACCTGATACATGTATTTATATACCGTTCGTTGTAGAATTGATTCCTGTTAATTATCTTTATAACTACTTCAAACGTATGCCTTGAACCAGAAACTATACTATGGATTAAATATGACACCTACAGATATACAGATGTAAATATATGTTGTTATATGAGATAAGGAATAGTTCCAGCATAATGCAGTGTATGTAAGACATGATTTGAACAGAATCGTCGTGATATTAGCGTGGCTGATGTTAGGCCACCGAACATCGCCAACCATGACAACGTAATGAATCTCCGCTCAGCAGTAGCCGTACAGCTCATCGATTACGTTGTAGCCGCTCACTGAATTTCCATACATCACCTAACGCAAAGCTGCCATAGACTAAAATGACACTTCCAGGCTGGAGTGGTATATTTGAGAATGGTTGATGTCTTCACCCGAGGGAAATTAATCATCAGTTGTAAATCAAAGCAAACAGACACGGCTTATGATCCATATCACCCCTGAGGTTATGGCGGCTGAGAAATAGCGGAACATCGAGCAAGTAACGTTCTCCAGACAGAACCATGAGTGAGCTTTCTGACAATAATAACGAATTACTGGGAGATAGTAAGGACGGTGATACAGATATGCAAAATTGTATTCTTGAGAAGTAAACATTTATAATGCTTTAAAGAGGATTACCCAATATGCATGTCAATGATAAATCGATGTAGACTGAGATCATTCATGGAAACTGTGTTGCACTCTTGCTAAAGTCATTCTCTAGTAAATACTTCTACTTACTTTAGTAAGCCAATATGTGATTGATTAATACAGCGGTTCATGCAACTTTATACGGTGAATCTGATATTTAGAAAGTTTCTTCATCATACCTTCTATACCATTTTTTCATGAAACCTTAGGTTGATGATATGAGAATATCATTGTCCATGACATTTCCCTAACAGTAAAAGAGTAATCTGATATGAGGCATTACGAGTTCTCCCTATAGTCAATGCAAAGTCAGCTAACTTTGTAAATCATTTCTCCATTGTTAAGTTGTGCATTCCATTGGTAAAAGAATCTAATAGATGATTGATAACTTTGACTGCGCGCTTTCTGGGTAGTGTGGATCAGTTTTTCCTAATATCATAAACTACATCCTGACTAATGCCGCATTGTGTTTAATCAGAAAAACACTTTTGGGTTTGTATTTATTAAAGCAGTTTATTGAGTTTGATGAATACATCGAGGTATCATGTGCAGTGTAACATAGTTTTAGTTAATTAGTGCAATATAGTTGCTTAAAGAATTTTATAAGAGAAACACCTTTCAGTATTACTTTAACAGCATAAACATGTAACGGTCACATATAAATGGCAACATATAACGGATATGTTCTCTATAGCTAGAGTAGTCTACAAATGAATAAAAGACTCAAAGGACAACTATTTGTTGCGATCTTCCCTCAGATCCAACTTAGACATGCGGAGTGGGGCGCAACCCTGTGGCGAGGTGAGAGGCAGCAGGGTAGTGTTTTGCAAACGGCAAGTCGAAATAGCAAGAGAATTAAAATACCCTAATATCTGATGCAGGACATGCAGACTGTTCTGATCATTTGCCTGAAGATAGATACATCAAAACACATATATGTCACAAATGAATCATATGTATGTATATATGTATAAATATAAGTATTATATGTATATAAATTGGGCCTCACCTCTCTCCTATTTATAGTATATCAATTGTTACTCCCGGTATCCATGGTTCTGGTTACTGGGAGTTATGGTTACTTGTTGTCGCGGGTTACCGTGGTTACGGGGCCCGTGACGTAACCGACCTTCACATTAACGGTCAGTCGGCTTATCATATCTAAACCACAACGACATATTTTAGTCTTTGGACTAGTACATGGTGTTTATCGTTCGTAAAGATGGGGAGAAGAGGGAAAAAGGTCCCCTTATCATTGGATAACGATAGCGAAGGAGTGGGTAAAGCCGACTACTGGAATGCGTTGGAGAAGACGGGGGGAGAAAATGATTTCTCCCCTGCTCACACTGCTACGGTTAGCACTCTTCCAAAAGAAGATGGACGGGCGGCGATATCCGAGGGAGCATGCGGTTCTTCAAGTGACAATCTAAAAGAAGATATGAGGATGATCGAGAAGAGGATGTCGGGGGTAGAAGATAGTCTGTCAACGATAGTAGAGATGTTATCGTCGACGAACAAGTCATCTGTGAAGAAGAAGACTAACAAAGATACTGGATCTAAGAAGATATCATCTGATAGGCCTAGCAGACAAGACACGCCTGAGAGTTCTGAATCTGACGAGAGTCGTTCCCCCGAGAGGGAATCCCGTAAAAAGAAGAAAAAACATGGGAAATACAACCATATCCACTATCTTCAAGGAGGTGAGAAAGTATCAACTTTTGAAAAACTGATCTTAGTTAACCTTCGCCTACTGAAAGAACTTATGGAGGAAGATTGGCCTGTGAATAGTTTAGTCGACCACATGATACTGGTATCAGAGAAGGCTGATACCAAAGTTTTTGCAAACGAAGCCTTAGTGAACTATGACAAATCAGTAAAGACAAAAGCCGATAAAGAAGGTATTGATAGTATTATCACCATAAATCCGTCAGACATAGTAAAATATCTTAGCTATGATGGTTCGTTATCGGCAAAATCACAAAAACAAATTACAAAAAATGGTACTTCGGTAGGAAATTGTTTCAATTTCAACAAGGGCGAATGCAAGTTTACTAATTGCTCAAACTGTTTTTTATCTGCACACGGGAAGCATTCTTGCCCCAAGACTGTAAGTACTGTTAACAGTAAATGAAATGTCGTCGGTAGTGATACTGTTTGGGTTGACTACATGGATTTTGGAAATGAGGTCAGTAGGGCAAACGTTGTTAATGCTCAGGTTGTAAATAGTTACGTTACTGTTGAAAAATGCAGTATTACTGCCGATAATACTTGTTGTAAATCAAAAGATTTACTGTCGGAAATTAATTTTTCTGAAAAATCAAATTTGGTAAAAAACCGTTACGATTCAAATGAATCGAGTATTGGCCTAACAGGTAGGCTGTCTGTGAGTGTTAGTGCGCAAATTTCAAATGAGCCTAACACTGATAATGATAAATTTTTAAACTCTGATAATTTCGAGAACGCTATATATTTGGAAAATAATGTAGGCGATAATGTTAATCAGGCATTTGGAAGTTCTGATTATTTGGGAAATTTTAGGCCGATTTACAGCTTAGAGCCTAGGGACCCAGTTTACTATTGTGATAGTAGTGGTGGCAATATACCGATATATGAAGAGTGTTTATCGGGTATCTGTGAATGTAAATACTACATTGGGAATGCAATCGCTCAATTAAAACCCTGTAGATCGGCGATAAATATTTTTGATAATTTTAAGGCCTCGAAATTAGGCTTACGTGAAAAAGATTTCATCCGGAAAGGTTTGACCGAAGGTTTTAAGATTGTGGACGATAATTGTAATTCCAGTTATGATTGTACAAATTACAATTCTATACTTGAAGATAAATTCAAATAGAAAATGGATATTATCGTTGAAGATGAACTTTTATCGGGGAAAATCACAAAAAGTAATTACAACCCTAAATGTATACATGCTATAGGGGCTGTAGAAAAAAGCAGTGGGGGCCTAAGGCCTATCACAGATTGTTCTTGTCCGGAAGGTAAAAGTATAAATAATTCCATGAACAATACATATGAGAAATTTAAATATAATTGCGTTTATGATGCTGTTGAAAAACTAGAGAAAAATGATTTTCTATGTGTGGTCGATATAAAATCGGCTTATCTTGCAGTTAATGTACATAGTGACCATGTTAAATTTCAGGGTTTTCGTTGGGAAAATGATATTTATATTGACAATCGGTTTTGTTTCGAGCTCAAATGTGCTCCGAATATTTTTACTCGTATTTCAAATTTTGTTGTGGATGTGGCAGAAAAAAAAAGGGATTTTTGGAGTCACAAATTATCTGGATGATTTCCTCATAACGGGGAGTACGGAAATAGAATGCAATAACAAAAGAGATAGGTTTATACTACATTTGGAGACTATGGGATTCCAAGTTTCAACATCAAAGGTAACAGAACCAAATAACAAGTGTGTTTTTTTGGGTATTAAAATTGATTCGGGACCGTGATATGAGTTTGTCATTACCCCTTGATAAGGTTGGGAAATTAAAGGAAAAAATGAACACAGTATTAGCCAAAGAAAAAGTATCGAAAAAAGACTTGGAGTCTCTAGGTGGTCTGGTATCATTCTGTTCTCAAGTGGTTAGGGGGGGCAGAACTTTTAGTCATCGAATCTTTGATCTTTGTGCCCAGGCCCCAGAAAGAGGTCTAATTTTTTTAAATGATGAGATTAAAGAAGATCTCAGGTGGTGGAAGAATTTTTGTCAAATCTTCAATGGGAAATGTATAATACAAAAAGATTTAATTGAATACCCAATTGTATCAGACTCTTCAAATCTGGGTTTCGGAGCCTGGTTTAACCCTTCAAGAGCCAAACATCATTCACCATGTACCCATACTATAGCAGGCACCAGAACCAATTGTGGCCTTTGTATGGTCGACTTTTGTTGGTAATATTATTATAAGAAATTACAAATTCAAAACTTTCAGTAAATCTGTATTTTTTATTAGAACTTTTCGATATTTTAATGACCTACTGGCAACATTAAGCCTAATATCTCATATAATTTTTATGATTCTGCGATAATTTTTCAAAAAGTTACAAAGGAACAAATACAGAGTGGTTCATCCATTCCATACGAGAATGCCATATGGCATTGTCCGGCCCTGGCCAGGGGAATGCCATATGGCATTGTCCTGCCCTGGCCAGGGGAATGCCACATGGCATTGCCCTGCCAGAAAGGGTTAATAATGATTATTTCTATGGTACATGGTCAAACGAAGAGTGTAATCAAATTGAAGAACATCATAGAGAGAAAGCCCCAGCATTCGATATTTTTGAAAAAAATATAAATGTTTATGAATTGTGGCCAATTGTTATTGGCATTTATCGTTGGGGGAGTAAATACAGAAATTGTACCTTTCACATGATAACAGATAACATGCAGGTGCTAGCCATGATAAATACAGGGAGGTCAAAAAACAAAACCTGTATGAGCTGGCTTAGGGAAATATTTTGGACTTGCACAATTTTTAATTTTGACCTAAAAGCATCCTATATAAAATCAGAGTACAATGTCTTAGCTGACTTATTGTCTAGGATAATGTATGATGGTTACCCTAGTAAAACACTACGAGTACTTGAGGATAACAACATGTGTTGCTCCAATTTTCAGACAAGAAATTAATGGATCTAAAAGAAAGAAGAGATCACTTCAGGGGTTCATCTTTGTCTGTAAATTCAACAAAAAATAGGTTACAACAGTGGGACTGTTATTCAAAATTCTGTGTTTTATACAAATTTGTTCAATATCCTACGACCAGTGAGGTCTTGACTTTGTATATTACTTACTTGTCAGAGTTTTTATCACCAAATTCGATAAGGAATTATATTTCTGCTGTAAACTATAAAAACAAAATTTTAGGTTATGCTGACATGTCGTCAGACTTTAACCTTAAGGTGGTATTAAAAGGGGTATTGCGTTGTTCAACCTTTACTCAGGTCATTAGATACCCTTTATCTCCTTCAGACCTGTTAAAAATCTTAAAACTCATGAATCTATTGGACTACAATGACTTGGTGATATGGTTAGCCATTATCCTAGGTTTCAGGTCTTTGTTAAGGAAGGGTCATTTTACCTTTTCTCCACATTGTTTGTGAGTTAAAATATAGGATATAAAAATTTTTCATGATCACTTAGTTTTATATATCAAAACTTCAAAAACGGATCAAATGGGTTCATCCCCACAGATTATTTACCTAAACTCGATTCCGGGTTCACCTTTCTGCCTGGTAAGTGGATTCAAAAGGTTATTTTCAATTCAAAGTTATTCAGATGATGATTACATTCTGAGGTTACAGAAGGGCAGAATTTTGTTTCCTCTGACTTATTCAGATTTAAATTCAAGACTGAAGGTATTGGCTCAAACTGCAGGTGTTGGTAAAGACAATGTTTCATGTCACTCATTGCGCCATGGGGGTGCTACTTTTCTGAAGTCTTTAGGAGTGGACTTGGTGGACATTAAGAGGAGAGGGAATTGGTCATCTTCAGTAGTGGACAAATATCTTCATGACCAAGATTTTTCACAAATTTTTGATTCAGTCCCCTCCTCCCACCTTCTGGGTTTGAAGTAATTACTTGTATTTGGAGGGTATTTGGCCTGTATTTATTGTTGATGCCTCCAAATACGTCGTTGTGTTTATATTACTTATATATATATATTATTATCTACTCACCTATCATCTCTATTCAATACCCCCGTATCAATATTATGTATAAATATAAGTATTATATGTATATAAATTGTAGGGGGCCTCACCTCTCTCCTATTTATAGTGTATCAATTGTTACTCCCGGTATCCGTGGTTCTGGTTACTGGGAGTTATGGTTACTTGTTGTTGCGGGTTACCGTGGTTACGGGGCCCGTGACGTAACCGACCTTCGCATTAACGGTCAGTCGGCTTATCATATCTAAACCACAAGCACGTATTTTAGTCTTAGTCATTTCGGTGTATTTTTGACTGTTTGTGCTAGGATTTTTTATGAAGCTTTGTATTTATATATTTAATAAAGCCTGTATTTATTGTTGATGCCTCCAAATACGTCGTTGTGTTTATATTACTTATATATATATTATTATCTACTCACCTATTATCTCTATTCAATACCCCCGTATCAATATTATATATATATATATATATATATATATATATATATATATATATATATATATATACTGTAGTTATACATATGCTCAAAAGTGCTCGTATAGTTCTTGCATTCGTAGCTACCTTCGAATTCGTCATCGACAATTGCGAAACCTTCGCTTACTCCAGAAAAAATGAACCCCGCATTTATATCCTCACCATGAGTTGTGTTGAAACATTCATCATGAAAAACGCAAGG
This sequence comes from Alentia gelatinosa, assembly GCA_950022655.1. Classification (NCBI taxonomy): domain Eukaryota; kingdom Metazoa; phylum Annelida; class Polychaeta; order Phyllodocida; family Polynoidae; genus Alentia; species Alentia gelatinosa. Next base: position 106,557,081 of record OX465580.1, read on the forward strand.
GTTAAGTTGATTCAACCTACCGTCAATGTAATGTTTACCCTGGCAACGGTCTCCGCATGGACGATTTGGCCATGTTTTTGCATTTCCCTGAACATCATTAACCACCTTGACGTTTGTAACTTCAGGAATAATAACCGTACCACCATCGTTCTCGGATATAACACCTATCTCCGTAGAACTACCACCTATAATACCATAATCCGAGAAACTGTCACTTGAATCCCCTTTACTATGGTCCTGGCTCCGGCCATCTTGATTTGTCGGCCTAGCTTTTAACCCTGTGGAGAAGCACTTTCTCCCCACCGAGTCTTTGCTGACGCCTGTACCTGCTGCACCTCCGTTTGGAGAGTTACCCGTTTGAATTCCCGCCATGAGTATGGGCGGTATTCCACCAACAACATTTTCATTTGTTTCATTGTAATTAGAAGGACAAACGTCTCTAACTTTACCATCAAATTCTGGGCACAAATTCCCATTATTCTGGTTACTAGATGAACTTCGGGACTCGTGATTTTTGTCACGAGAGACCTCTGTGGAGGAGTCATGCGGCAGTCCCAACGTGGTTTTACCCACGCCTGCCTCAAAGTTAGTCAAGATACAATGGTCATGAATACAGTCGATTTTGTATACATCAAGATTCATAGTCTTATCCTCTGTCATTGTTAGGCTTGCCAGAGGATAAACCTTATCCTATTTTTCATTACCTTTCATTACTCGTGTTTGTAATGGCAATTACGGAATGTGCATCCTTCCTTAGCATTAAACTTCCAGCAAGACCCGTATGCTTGTCTATCTCCTTTCTTAGCCTGTGACTTGCGATCTTTCTCTGTGATCTCTTTTAGTTTTTTGTTTAGATTTACAAAGGCGTATGTTGACTCATGGTTAAGGTATTTTTCCGACAAAAAGGAGTCGCCATATCCAAATCCTTCAACCCCTAGATAGTCACACTTTTCCCTTACTGCTTGGTCGTACTCACACAGACTTTTGCCTGTATGAGTAGGTTTTCTGTCTACCAGATACGCGACATGGTCGGCGTATCCAGATGCATCCATTCCCGATAAGGTTAAACTTCTCCAAAACCCCATCGATGCACTTAACACTTGGTCAAAATTAGGAGTTTCAACAGTTGGTGGCAAAAATGGAGACAAGGAAAAGTATCGTGACTTACGCTTTGAGGATTTGTGACCACAGGTATGAGCCGCTGCCTCGCAATCTTGACCATGTACTGCTGGGGGAATGTAGGTTGTTCTTCCTGCTGGGTATACTGGTCGTAGGGTCTCGCGTCGCTGGTTACCACCCAGCGGCGTGCGTCCTCTCTCCACTCTTTCCGGCTCCGGAGTACTTGCTTCAGGTAGGTGATACTCTGTTGCCCTCGTTGCTGTTCGCACCTCTGGACTTCTATGAGTTATCTGCGTCGTTCCCGCCACTTCGCGCGTCGATGCCTTGGTTCTAGCCTCTTCTACTCCCTCCTCGACTGTCGTTGAAGTAGGTGAAGTAGGTTTAGAAATCGAAAGCTGTAAGTTTTGTAAGGAACTTACTATAGTTTTCAATTCATTCTGCATTCCTCTCATCTCGGAGCGAATTGTTTCTTGTTCTTTTACGATACTGGTCAACCACACCGGTGGCGTCGATCCTGACGCTTAGGCGCCATCTTGTTTCTTGCGACTACCTTTGCTTGGCGTGATTTTTTCTACTTCTTCCTCCAAACTGGAAATGTTCTCTGTAATCTTACAGAAGGGACAACCCTCACGATATGTTCGTCCATCGAATTCTCTGTGACAAGTAAGGCAACGTTTCATCGTCTTTGTCCAGTTGCGCTCGTGAGAAAAAAGTTTTGGTGTGACCAGGTGAATGAACAGTGAATAAGTGAACGTAGGGTGGTAGAAGCGTCTCCTCCTTCTCTCTAAGTACGCGATGGCGCCACTGTTGGCGTCACCACTAATGTCCTCTGGTGACCACCCGTGGTACTATCAGGATGTATACTCATATAAACCTGGTGACTTATATTTCTCATATATATATATATATATATATATATACTGTAGTTATACATATGCTCAAAAGTGGAATGAAGTTGCTGAGGAGTTCTTCCAATTGAGATACAAAGGCACTTCCAACAATCAAGTATACAACCAGCATCGTCTACATGTGCAGTATATGAAAATGGGATGAGTTGAACAGGAGTTTTATAGTTGCAAAAACACTGGAGTCCATTAGAGTTGTGATATATTTCTCGACATTATCCGATAGCCTACTCAACAAATGAATTAGATTATTTAGATTTCACCAGTTACACAATATGTGTGCGTATTTAAATCATCTTGGAACGATATCTGCAAGTTACAAAAGACATTATTGCATATCCAAAATATCTCATGACGCAAACCTTACTGCACCAGGTGTGCGATATATGACCCTTGCAATTGGTTTTACTGATATCAAACATTCCATTAGATCTTGTTTGAGCATTGTGTTGAAATCTAGAAATTATATCTTTGATGTTTTTAAACAAGGGCACGTTGACTCGGGATGGAATAGGTCACGATATAATAGGGGGATGAAGTAAATTGTGATAACCTCGTGGTGAATTGTGGACTGTTTTACGGAAGAGCACCTACTGAGTGGAGAGGATTGTACGCCATAAAAGTTTATTTGATAGAAATAAATCTATTCATACCGGGTGATTACCGGATGAACAACGCACAATTACCGGATGAACTTAATATCTATATTGGGGCACCTAGGAGCATCTAGATGTAATATTTGAACCATAACGGAATACAATCCGGTTGGATGAAGTATGTGCTAATAGCTACTTCATATGATGGGGATTTTCTCTTACAAGAGAAATAAGTGAATCTTTATACTGGATAAGTATGTGTTGTCAATGGACGGTGTTTGGGTTAGGGAAGGCTTGCTAAGAGCTGGTGAAATTAGATTGATTTCATTCATTTGTTGTATTGTTCTCCAAGGCAGCTATGCAATACATGACGTGTAGTTAATAGCATTCCTCCTGGATAAAGATAATCCTTTAAGTATGTATTGTAAAACCTTTTCGTTCGCTATCTCCCGAGGATATCAGCGTTGACATTGTTTTATAATCCTTTAGAGATGGCCGCTTGCAGCATAAAGTACACGTTTGGGGACGGCTACTAGTGTCTGTGTATACTTCTAGGGGACGGGGGCATTGTACTCTGAACTCAGAATTGGAAAATTCATCACGTGCTATAATCCGTCATATTTAATTCTTGTATTTATAATATCTTTATATCGAAAATATCATATTGATACATTATTTCCTTTTTAAAAACAATTTCAAATATGTAAAACAAATGATGCCTAAAGGCCAGTCGTCCACTGAGCTCAATATCGTCTAGGATTGACCTTAAAACCTAAAAACCGATTATGATGCATATCGATGTGCCTAGTGTAGACGTTTGCGTACGATACTGAGGTTCCAGATTATATACAAGTTCAGACATTCGGCATTAATGCACGATGCACTATAATATCATAGTGCATCGTGAAGTCTTTTATGTCTATCGCAATAGGTGGACGCCAGGCTTATGGCATCTTCCTCCCCCAGCCGGTTGATGCCTTAAGGCTTCTTTGGCCCCTAAAGGGTTACGATATACGCTCTTTAAACTGAAGACCATCGCTGTCGTAACATGAAATTGTAGAAATGACCAGACGTTATTTTGAGGCTGAAGATTATAAATTGCTTACTATAATGGTAGATAAAACTTCCGAAAGGGTATTGATCTGTGCTAAAGGTCAAAGTATTTGTCCAGTAGGTAGCCTATGAATACAAATGTCTTCTGACCCTGGCTGTTTGTATCAGTACTTCTCTTTTCAGCAAGCCAAAGGCAGGCCAGCCTGAAAGATTCCATGGGGAAACAGGCCCTGTCATGTTCTTGAAGAAGAACTGTGTGAGCCATCTCATGTGACCAGAACAAATGTCGTCTGCTTCAGAAAATAACTATTTTTCACCACGGAATTGATAGATAGCCCCTTGCCAATGCTATCTGGCAGCCATCGATACAGGCCACCATCTCTAGTGACTCATACCTTAGAGGAACGTTCATAAACAGACCTGTTTTGGCGAGGCAGGACTAAACCTAGGTATTTGAAACAATTGATGGGACATTGATTACCAGCATAGGCTTATTTTTGTTACCGTTTCTGCCAAAGTCCGGACAGCTTGAAAGAGCGATCACACTCGTGTATTGATCGTCGAGCCCTTATGTAAATAATTCACTACGGACATGTTCTCTGTATAGTTTACATGAACCAATAAAAATATTCATTGATGTGAACAAGAGCTGAGAACACCTTACATTCAGATTAAACATGAAAATCAAGAAAGCAGTATGGATGAATTATGGATAGCGAGGATGAAGGCAAAGAACAAATCTCTCATTTCTTGCTCCAATTTATACAGTGTCAGGGAATATAAATGAAAAAGGCTGGCGTAGTGATTTGGTCGCTTAAGAGCGTCGGATAATATTGCCTTTGGTTCAATTGCCTTTTTAATTGACTTCCTTGTAGTTTCCAGCCCAGCACATAAAAAAAGATGATGGTGTTGATGGATGACATTTTAGAAATACACTTAATGTCACTGCTCTATGGACAACGTGTTCAACGATTAACATATGATATGAATGTTAATAATTTGTGTATAAATCCTTTAGTCATGTATTCTAGCTTCTGCTACCTGTTCTCTGAAACTGCAGGTTCGCGAAAATAGACCTATTTATATCAACGTGCATTCCCTGTCGCTACATCAATGCCATACAAATGGGTTTATATGTTTAGATGACATTTCATCTTATTCCCATGTGCGTAAAAGCTTGTTACCATCTAGTTAAGACGGACTCGCTCCATCCTAATCAACCTAATATAATCCCAAGTGTTAATTGTGTATTCTAATTAGGTGATACCCAGGGCAACAATGTTCTGAACGGTAATTTAGCCTAAAACACATTGGCTTTAAAGTCTGATGTCGATACGATGAGTTGATGTTCTAATTAGGTAAGTGTCAAAACAGGCTAAACATCTCACACTGGGCAGTACTATGACACTTCTTTACCACTGTGAAATATGACTTTTTATGGTATCCCGAGCATAGACCAGTAAGCATAAGACTGATGGGCACAGATGTAATAAGAAAATAAACGTCATTTCCTGGAAATAGCTATCTATGATTAATATAATGTATTAGATTTAGGTAACAACTGATTAATCAAAGGCATCTGAAGTGTCTTTTAGTAACATCTGACAGAGAGAGAGCTACATTATTTAAAGCTGTCATACTCGACTGGTATGCCTTGTATGCCCGACCACGTTGCCGCTGGAGGACCATAAACAGGCGATAACCGGACTTTGGGAATCGCGCCGCTGGTTTTGGAACAAGGGGAAGCACTCTGCGAAGGTGTAGACGTCGCTGCTATGGGAGGAACTGGTCGTTGACTAGAAGACAATTCAGCATGGGTCTCAAGGTGGGTCGCCGGCACATGGGTCGTGGGTCGAGCGCTATATTGTTTCACCATCATTAGACGAATCTCCGCCATCATTTTCGTTAAATTCGATACTTCTGACCTTAATGACCAAAAACTCGTCGAAGGCATTTTGGTAAAATTTATTACCGACAAACTGGAAGTATGACATACGGTATCATGAAGTATAAAATACAATACCAGGGTGATCGAAGGAGTCAAACTGGTATAAACGGTATAATGTCAGAAAAAGATAGTCCAAAGTCCATAGCAGAAAACTGTGGGGTGGGTGGGAGGAAAATGTTCAAAGGCGTCTTTGATGGCGTGCGGCGTGACGTCACGAGGATGATGTCACAACGGCCGCGAGCCTCTAGATGGCGCTGCATCCGTGTGGGCCGGGATGCGTCTCGTAATCGTCAGGGGGCGCCACTCCGTTCTCCTCGTGAGCCCATTAAACCTCCTCAGTCGGTCACAATGACCAAAAACTCGTCGAAGGCATTTTGGTAAAATTTATTACCGACAAACTGGAAGTATGACATACGGTATCATGAAGTATAAAATACAATACCAGGGTGATCGAAGGAGTCAAACTGGTATAAACGGTATAATGTCAGAAAAAGATACCAAGCTGAAAGTCTGAGAATATTATACAAGATAAGGTGCCATGGCTGCCGAAGATGACCAAGTGCCGAGACGCTGTAAGTCTGCGGCCGGCATGCCATGGGAATGAAAAAATTGAGCCCCCCCCCTCCGGAACGAGTGAGGAGTCACCTCGTCCGCATGGGGGAAACCGGCCCGTTGCAAGAGGCAACGAACGACCGCGGTGAACTGAGAAGCCGAAAACGGCTCCGCCGGTCGTAAGAGAAACATGGGGTCTAACGGCCGCGCGGGGGCGGCCGCTATATAAGATCTCCATGCCCTCACTGGGCATAATGCCCTGTCGTCAGACGGCTCCAGGGAAATCACAGCCGGAGAACGGCCTGGTCCTATGGTCTTAGCAGACTGCACGGTGAGCACTAAGCGGCCGTCCTGTATGACCGCGTCGGCGCGCAAAAGCGCGTGAGAAGACTGGCGCCTCCCCGGAGGCGGCGCGAAGAGATTCGAAGCGCGGAGGAGGGAGAAAAAAGCGACGAGCGCCACGGCTTTGACGAGAACCCCGGTCGTGAGCGATGCCGCCTGGTTGGCGATCGACGACAACATATCCATGGTGATGGGCGGGGCGTGGCGTAGGATGTGCGCCGACTGCAGGGCCGTGCCGCGCAACACGGCCGCGGCCTGCCGTGAGCTGAAAGCGCTGGCGTCCCCTCCGTGGTCCGAGAGCCAAGCGCGGGCGCCGGAGATGGCGTTCCTCACGGCCGCGGGTGACGAGAACGTATCCGCCAGATGCTGGATGTAGAGGCATGCCTCCAGGACCGTGGGCCGGAGGATGACCGCAGTGTGGCCGGCGGCGAAGCGGAGGTACCTCCGCGCCTGGACCTCCTTGTTCCTGTGGGTGGAGGGGGCAAGCGCGGCGTCGTGGGAGGCCCTCATCCGGGCGTGGAGATCGTGTGGTGTGCCTGCAATTTACAAACCAATATTGAAGAGATCTGCGTGGGTAGGGACATCGGCGTGGTTCGGCACGTGCGTTGGGGGGGGCAGTCCCCCCACCCCCCCCGGAAGCACGTCGGTGTCTCTGAGGGCGGCGTCGAGCCAGACTTGCTGCGCGCATGCGGCGATCTGGCTGTTCCTGATGAGCCCCGAGGCGAGTGGGGCGAGTACGCCCGGATGGGAGGCGTGAACCCGGATGGCGACGCCCGGGGGGGCGTGAGGGGCGAGGAGATGTAGCGCCACGACCAAGGCGTAAGCGTGGCGAGGGGCGTCGTCTGAGGGGACGTCCGCGTCGCCGGGGGCCCACCCCCACCTGACGGCCGACCCCTCCAGAGAAGCTGTGCCGCCTGCCGCGGAGACGTCGATGTGTAGGTCGGTAGAAGCGTCGGGCGGGCCGAAGTAGTGACGCCCGTTCGAGGACGTCGCGTAAGCGCGGAACCACGCGATGTCCGCGTGCATCTCGCGGCCGACGGTGATAACTGCTGCGCCCTGCGACGCCCGTAGAGCCGAGAAAAGGCGTGTCATGAAGCGGTGGGCGTAGCGGACGCAGTGGCCGACGTGGACAAGGCGCCCCAGGAGGGACTGGAGTTGATGGCGAGATGCGTGGGATCGGCCTTCCCACTCGCGGCACACCTCCAGAACATCTGCGAGCTTGCCGGTAGGAATGGAGACGGTGGCCGCATCGATGTCCAGCACGAAACCCAACCAGGTGAGGCGGCGGGTGGGGGGCTGGCACTTCTCCGCGGCAAGCTGGAGCCCCAGATGGTCTGCTAACCACAGGAAGTGGCCGTACGCCTCCTGGGCGGCGCGCTTCCCTGCGGCAACGCCCGCGAAATCGTCCAGATAAGCGAGGCAGTGCCGGCCGCAGGAACGCATCATATAGACGACCCCGTTCGATGTGCGCTGGCATGCGACCGAGGAGGTGCGGCAACCGAACGGGGGGCATCGCTCCACGTAGAAAGACCCCCCTACACGGAAGCACAGTAGGGGGGCGTCGACGGGGTCTATCCTGAGTTGCCGATACGCCCTGGAAAGGTCTGCGGTCCAGACGTGAGCCGTAGGGCCGGCCGCGAGAACCTCCTCGATCAAGTCTCCCACCCCAGGGAGGGTGTACGTGGCGGGAGACCCCAGGTAGAGACCAGGGGTGATGGCGTCGTTGACCGCCTGGCCAGGAGGGAACGACAAATCCAGTAAAACTCGAACACCCCCCCCCCCCCTTCTTAGGACGAGTGAGAAGTGGGGAGACCTGTGACCACTGACCAAACGGTAGCTGGGTGAGGGGGCCCGTCAGACCCCCGAGAAGCAATTCTTTTTCAGCGAATGCGGCAAGGGCGGCACCCTGGGTCCTCCCGGATGCGTGATTGATGAACGTAGAGACGGGCCAACGGGACTGATCGAAGCTAATCGGCCAGCCGTAGCGAAGAAATTCGCTCAGGTCGGTGTCGTGGTAGTTGGTTAGGAGTGCGGCCCAACGGTCGACCCGAAGGCCAGACGGAACCTCGCGGCGAGCAGCTCGATAATTGTAGTCGCCTCCGGCTCGTACGGCGTCGTAAAGCGCCGCCTCCACGGGGTAGCGGTCGCGGAACTCGTCCGAGGGGGGGGGGCGCCAGACTTCGGCGGCAGAAGCGACGGCAGGGCTTGCCGGGGGGGGGTTGTCCGCCCCACCCCCCGGAAGACGCTCCCCCCGCCGGGGCGAATTAAGCAGAATTGTTGGCGGCGGCAGGTCGTCCTCCTGCCTGCCCGCGAAAGGGCGTACCAGCAGCGTGACTGCCGCCGGTGGCCCCATGGCGAGCCCTTATCCGGCAATCGACGAAACTGTGGGCGTGATGTGCTCCAAAGTTGTCAGAACAGTAGGAGCAACAGTGAACAACAGTTCCCCCACTCGTGGAATGAGGGGGGGTGACGGCACAACCCCCTTCACTATTGTACAACTTGCAGGGGGGGTGGGCTGGAGAGGAGCCGAGAGCCTTGTTTTTCTTCTTTGCCGCCGGTGCCTCCACCGCGCGGCAAACACGAGAACTTTCGGAACGAGAAATCGCCGTGCGTAGGTGCTGGATTTGCTCGGAATCCTCCCATCCCCTGGCGAAGCGACCTTCCGCCACCCGTATGAAGATCTCCTCGCTCCACCGGTGAACGGCTGCGAAATCGTAATCCAAACAATCCTCCACTACCTCCCTGAGGTGTGAAAGTACATGAGGTTTGACGGTAGGGGGCACCGCCGCATCGTCCACGATGCGGAGGATACCCCAAATGTGTTCCTGTAAATTTACAGTGCCCAGACTCATGTGGTCCTTACGGCTGGGGAGCAATACATAGTGGCAGGGAATAATAAATTTACCTCTGTTTGGCCGTAGCACATGGGCCGTAGATTGCAGTAATAGGCGCACCTGGTCGTCGATGGATTGATCCTGATACGAGACGCCAAGACCAGGAGCGTCCCTGGGAATCCAGGGATGCGCCAACATGGATGCCGCGAAACCATCATTAACGGCCGTTGGGGCTGTACTCACAGTAGTATTCGGTCGATGTAACTCGAATCCCCGCATCTGGGGTCCCGTGGGCGTCGATGGGGAAACTTGTGGGACCGCCATCGCGGAATCGGTCGTAGGCCTGGACGGCGAGGCTGCCGCCTGATTCCTAGAGGCTGCCGCCTGAGTGAATGCCATCATTGCAGATTTCATAGTCCGCATTTCGCGACTCAAATCCTCGATTTTCTTGTCCATTTTTACGTTCTTGTTTTCCCCTGCCGAAGTCTTTTTAATGATTTTCTGGGTCTTGCCCGCGGGAGTTTTCTTCGGGGGCATCTTTAGGCGTCGTAGATGCGCGAAAAAGTAAACTTGTCGGCGTAATAACAGGATCAAACAAAAATGTTCAAAGGCGTCTTTGATGGCATGCGGCGTGACGTCACGAGGATGATGTCACAACGGCCGCGAGCCTCTAGATGGCGCTGCATCCGTGTGGGCCGGGATGCGTCTCGTAATCGTCAGGGGGCGCCACTCCGTTCTCCTCGTGAGCCCATTAAACCTCCTCAGTCGGTCACAATGATTCCATTTCCCGACATTGTCCGCGGTTTTCTTCGCGTAAGATGTCAATTGCCCCGGTGTTGTCCTTAGGCAATTGGTCTGTCGTGTTCACGTCGTCACCGCCGGTCGCTCCTGCTTCTTCATGATCTGTGTCTAAGCTCCGCGACAATTCTTTCAAACTCCGGTTCAATTCATCTAACTTTGTAGATGATTCCGGACATTTAGGACAGATTTTGTACGTGCATCCATCGTATTTGAATTGACAAATACCGCATACCACTAACACCAGAAATGCCAGCCACAGAGAGCGCATTCTGAAAGTGTGTGTGTACCGTACAAAAATTACAGGTAAATGGGACTGATGTATGGTGAGGCGTACTCACCTGTATGTGGTGGCGCCACTAGTACGGTGTAGTACGTCCGATACCAGAAGGTGGCGGTAGTATATTCATATACAAATACTTGGTTGTTGTTGTATTTCTCACATATATATATATTTATATATATATATATATATTCCGTCGTTATATCTGAATACCATGCCAGATCATGCCAGCAATCAGCTTTCAATGGTACATGTACAACGAGCACTCCAGCTAATTGGGTAGAACCAACCCGGCAGGTGCCATTTAACCTTGTCGTTCTGTTGCATATAGTAGATTCGATCTTTATATCATGGCATGGAGGTTAGTATTATTTATGGTTCGTCACACTGCGACATCGAGATTCCGTACAGATGACCATCATAAGTAAGAATGCCATTGGCCAACGAAGACGGCATAGATTTTTTTTAGTTCCCCTTAAAGCCTGGTTCCATGGCAGTCACCGTTCTACAGTTAGGAAGCACAGACAGATCCTTAGTGCTCACTGCTGACCAAAATCAGTCAATGGAAGTAGACTTTAAGGGAAACTAAAAAGAAAAATCTATGCCGTTTTCGTCGGCCAATAGAAACGGGCTTTTAGACATTCATGCACTGGTATATGATAAATGTTCTAAGTTTGAGGAGAAACCAGTAATCACGGATAAATAATGTACACGTTAACTACCTCTTTACAACAGACGACTAAAACACTCCGATAAGTCATCCGGATGAAAAAAGTCGTAAGGTAGTGTCCTCGATAAAGTATTGGTACTTGTAATTGTCAATCCATGAGGTGGCTGAAGTAATTACCTAACGATTTGTGCTCTGATGTATTTGCTTGCCTTAGCAATAAATTAGATATAACCTATACTCGCGCTAGTCTTGTGAGAGTCATTCACTCATTGGAAAGGTGGAGGGGGGGGGGGGAGGACGTTCACCAATACCGACGGTTATATCCTTGAACCTGATAAATAAGGAAAGCAAAAAAAAGTGGCATTTTTCTGGCTTTTATTTCAACTGAAGGTATATACTAGCTGTATGATTTCCTTGTGACAGTTTGCGACACCCTATGTGGGGTATGTCTTACTTAAAAATTGCATAATAGAGGATGCCACCGAAACCTTTTTTAACCATTTATCAGGTTTAAAAAAGTATACTACCTGAGATATGTTCTTGTGATTTACTACGTACGTCTGAATCATCCACCTGATTGCGGAGGATCATATCGCCTGGTCTTATATTATAAGTAGTGTGATCTATTGCGCATGCGTGTAAGGATGGGGTATCAGACATTCAGTCGGCAAGTCTCCTTGTTAAATCTGCGCTATGCCTCAGAGGATAGCCAACGTCTGTATTTATTAGCTTATTGATTACGTGCCCAACCACCGTCTTTGGCCCATAGGGTCCAGGATTGGGGAATAGGGACTGGGAATATGGTTATTCCGAGCATTCCACTCGTCTCATGATATCAAATTCGTTTGCTAATATTACAGAAACATTGACCAAAAGCAGAATATCAGGCCCAAGCAGTCATTAAATTTCCTGTAGAGTATTCGCCAGACAATTGTATATCGTATCTTGGTAAAAGAATATTCATTAGTTATAAGACCATATCTTTTTAATTGCATTAGTTACGTTCGGTCACTATTTGCAGCTTGTAGTTCATATCATTTTATGCCTTTCTTTTATGTTTCCCCTGGCCTCATCTAACGACTAGAAGGAGACATATCAGAGAAGTTGGGAAGTTTATTATTTATCCTGTATGTAATTACATAAATGTAAAGGACAATATACAAACACAAAGCACAAAGCAAAGCTTGAATCTCATTTCTAAACGGATGCGTTAAGCCAGTCACGGTCTCATCTGTTTTAAGCCTGTCTATTCTGTTCTAAGCCTAACTCATTAACTTATTGTTGAGGCTGTACCTTTTAGAGCCATGGGCATAAAGTAAATTTATCGGCTCATTCTTTCAGTGCATTTTTTTGCCACCAACCTAGCCTAGGAGTAAATCTTCCACAACAAATATTCAAACAGCATAAAAAAGGGCTTCGTAATTGTCACTGGGAATAAATGCTCCTTTTAAAATGACATGTTAGGATGAAGTTTGTTGGAATGTAATCATATGTGCGCATCATTATCCTAACACATCGAAGTGCTTTGTCACTGGCCTATTTCACTAGAAGCAGATATATTACGGGGCATTTCATTAAACTCTGCATGCTTGCAATCCGATGTTATAAGAACATAGTGGATGATAACCCAGGAAGTATAGTATATAAGCTCTAACTCCTGAATTAGGTCATAGTTCGTGCTTAAGTTCATATTTGACTTAAAATAGGAAGAGATTATTTAAAATAAGATTTGAATTGAATCAACAGTTGTATCTCTCCAGAACTTTAAAAAAAACAACCCAGATACATCAAGATCAAGATTGGAGTCTGATATTTAAGCTAGAAGGCTTTTATTTATATTTCTTATCAGTTGGTGGTTGATGTGTATAGCAATTTTTGGTGTCTTTGTAGAAGTATTCGGCTGTCCTATCCCATCGTCCCTTCGCAGACTTAAAGTGCAAACTTCTTCATTTAATTGCAATCTAATCAAGAATGACGTCATACCGATTGCACAACGAACATGATTATGCAGACGACATGGATGTCAGGATCAAGCACGACAAGAGGGCATGTTTGTCATACTGCAAAGTAATGTCATTCTGATGAATAGAAATCATCTACCAATTATGCCTGACCACCACACTCAAATCTTTCTGAAGGTAAAAAAAAAAGGTGAAAAGCAAACAGGGAAAGACCTAACACATAAAAGCCCCGAAGTTATAATTAGGCTTCCTGGTCATGTTTTCGCGCCACGTTGATCCATAATTCAAAATCGCAGACGACATTTTGCCTTGCGGCGATGCTCTCATTTCCGGCTGGTGGCGGCGGGCCACATGACCTCCTTTCAGGTGCTGACCTCTACCCACAGCCAGCATGGCGGCCACAATGGGCAGGTGGGGTGCTCATTGTCACTCCGGAAGCGCATCTTGGGTTTCGCCTCTGTTTGCATGGCAGACGACAAAAATGAGGCGCTTGGGCAGGATCAGCATGGATGAAAAGTGCAATAAGGTCGCGAACCAAGTGTGCTCCTACCACAGCCAACAAAGGGCCTGGAGAAGCCAAAGCAAGTGCACATGCGTTTCAATATTAGGAAAGCTCGGACGGTCCCTCCTTGTTTATGGATTCGGTTTCAGATATCCGTCCTATAAGGTCAAACCGCTTTTTTTCCAAGTTATCGCCCACCCTGGCCTTGGATTGACGGTCAACTACGTTTGGAGTTGACCAATGTATATGTTGCTCCATTAATATTGCTCCATTTATCAGTGATAGCACATATGACATGTTTAGATTCAGTAAATGATTGCAAACACTATAATGAGTTTGGCAGCAAAACAACCCGCCTTATTTTTTTTATACAGAAAATGCAATCTGATTAAACATAAGTATATTATAACAGATCCCTAATCCATGAGGTACAGTGAACGAATGGCAAACCAAAGCTTCTATTGAGTTCAACTTTTACTCTAACGAAAGGAATCAAACCTATTATAATAATAGTGCCAGCTCTCTTTTCTAAAACCCAGTCTTGGGATGAGGGGAAAAGGAGATGAGCCGGGAAAGCAGTGTATATATACCAGAACATCAAAATACATTAGGCTATCATTTTTGTATGTTGCATTAAAGATATCTAGGATGTCATTTTCTCATCTTTATCAATGGCATCCTCCCATGCCTGCTTACATTTCATAAACTTCCTCCCCTGCGATAAACATTCACTAAGGCAACGGCTAAGATCCCTTTGAAATATATTCACTATGGAACCAGCAAAGGGCACTGTTACATATATTTATTTAGGCAACAGCAAGGACAGTTCTTTACACGACAGCCTATTTTCCAGTGTCCAATCACATGGGGTGTTCTTTGAGGGCTGGAGAGGAGCCAATGTAATCCTCGCTATCTTTACATCTTGACCGGCTAATAACTGTGCAACTCAGGTCGCATCAGCGAGAACCCTCTCTCACGAGATCCCACTCACATGACGAGATTGTGTATTCCCTTCATTTCCGATCCCTGTGGCGCGTCCGTGACGTCATAACCTCTCCTCATACTCCCGCTGTGAGCGTCCGTGGTGGATTTCAGCCAATGAGAAGAGCCAATGATGCTCATGGACTCGGCTTGTGACCTGTCTGGTTCTAAGATGTGATTCAGTGGTGATTCGTTTTGAAATCGATGCCGATAACAGGAAATAACATTAAAAAGATATCTCTGTATTTTCTTTTTAAATCGTGATTTCTCGGTTCGAAATCCCGTTGGATTTAACCACGATGACTTGGTGGGAAACCTCATTTAGTAGTATTAGCGTGCCAAATAGCTCTTCAAAGTTCATTTTGGAGGAATTATATATTGGCCATGAATCCCATATCCATACTTTATGAGGCATAGGACGCAAGCGTTAGTCTGATTGGCTTAAGTTGTAAGCCGTTGCCATGCTTGTGCATTTGTAACGAGCGGTTTGATTAACTTTGTTAGGGCTGATGTATACGGCCAGAAGTGATGGCTGTTTCAGACTCCACGGGTTCGGGAACGTACTAAATATTTCACTTGATGCGTTAAGTGATGGTGTACCATATGATAAGCGCTGTCTACTTGAGGGATGCTCCTCTAAATGATTTCTGAGTGGTTCATGGGAACACCTGCCGACAAACAGTAGGGTCTCCGTTGTACTCTCTGTCTTCATGATTTGGCAACTTCCAGGAAAGTTCTGAGGGCCAGAGCCAGAGAATGATTAATGGCATTCAGACATCAATTATCTTATCATCGTGAGGCTCAGGAATTAACTAAAATAAGGGTGGTTCTTTGGTCCCATAATGCATATCATCTTTATTTTTGTGACAATAATCTATCATTTATGGAAATACGCTGTCAAGGATAAGCCCTACTTTGTATACTTAAGAAAGGTATCTGTGAAATCTATGCTGTCATTCTAAGCCGAGAACTGTCTCACCTATATGTCATCGCGTGTACGTATAAATATCTTGATGTGACGTTTATTTCGGAGCGGCTCTTGCACCTACAAGTCAGTGGGAGCGTGGGCGGCTGGGATGACGTCAAAACACTTTAAGATGTCCCCTATAGTGCCCAAGAATCAGTCCATTGCCCCACATGCTTGCACTGTATTCTGGCTGCAATATTCCTCTGCACACAGTTTATGTACGCTCATAATGATATCATATGCTACAACAATGTTTTTCCTCAAGGGTGGTGTATAGTTAAATCACTGGTAGCCACATCAAGAGTCTTTTGTATGATGGGAAACGTGGAAATTGGACTCAAAAGGGGTTTTATATTTAAGGCCTGGTTCCATGGAGCCAAAACTAGGCCTGATTCACAGCTCGCCGGGCCTATATTCACATTGGGTTATTGAACAAACCCGGTGTAATCAAGCAGCTACTTCCTCATCGGTCCGAGCATCGGGTCCCCTCCCGGTCAACATTTGATCTACATCTAGACCAGGGACCTGTTTCACTAGTTTCGTGACATGTCTAGATGGCATCTAGATGACGTGTCCGGTTTCATAAGAACTAGACATTCGACTTCGTTTTGTCCGTTCTTGCTTGCACTGTTGGTGCGGCTTTTCATGTCTGTCTAACACTTTTGTCACGAAACTAGTGAAACAGGTCCATGATGTGTAGATTTCTCTTATTCTCATGTTTTGGGTCTGTCTTTTCCTAAGGGCAGATCTACTTGTGTTGTCACAACCTAGACAACCCCAATGTCTGTATTGTGTCACAGACATGTAAAAAAACTAGTGAAACAGGTCCCTGGTCCATGACCTGTAGATTTGTCTAATTCTTGTGTTTGGGGTCTGTCTTTACCTAAAGGCAGCTACTTGTGTTGTCACGAAACTAGACAACCCCAATGTCTGTATGGTGTCACAGACATGTCCAGAAACTAGTGAAAAAGGTCCCTGGTCCTGGTCACCTGGGGGTATAAAGAGGAACCTTTTCCGGCCCGGGAGGTGTCCCTTTATGTCGATAGGGAATGGTTTATCGCTGTAGTGGTTTTAATAGCGTTGTGACACAGCCTATGACACACTTCTAACATACTTCCAAAGCAAGCGCATCCCGTAGGCCTTCCGACAAGATCGAACATGCTAAAGGGCTAAATCCACCAGCAGGATGGCTTTGTCGTGATATATCTTGGTATATCTTGTAATATCTTCCAGTGTCACGATGCGTCGTACCTCCGTTGTCGCAAAACGTAGGCGTGCGGTGTTGGGTGTATATTTTGGTGCTCCACCAGCGCGACACCTCAAGACACATCCCGATAAATAGGCACGCGATTATTCAAACCAAGCCCGACTTAGCAAGACACACAAATCGTGGCTAATCTCGATAGATCTTGTGTGTTGGTGGAATCAGCACTTAAATTTAGCTACATTCTGGTGAACAGATACGAATTGTAGAAAATAATATCGCATGTCGTGGCGTGTGTCGGTATTGTGGTCACATTTTTATTTCCGCAATACCCGTTCCGACACACTACGACACCCTTACGATGCAGGCATATCCTTAGTAGCCATGTTGAAACTTGTCGGAAGCGGTGGGTGCGGGTCTTTGTAAGCTTTCACTTCTGTTCAAAATATTCTGTAATCGTATTATACTACCCAATGATTGTGTTAAAAAGGACACCCACATTGAAACAATCCATCATTGACTATATGACAATCGGCTGGCTATAAAGCTAAAGATTAATCGATTATTAGACAGTCCATGTTGGTTCACCTAGATTATACAGGGTATAACGAATTTAGGGATCAAAAGAACGGTTCAGATAAAATTGGGAAATATGTACATATATAACTCTAACATTAGAGCAAATGCATGCCATAGATACAAACAAAATAATTTAGTGACAAAAGTATTGCTGATAGATGTTCCTAGCATGTGGTCAGGGCAGAGGGAAACCTAAGATTATAAATTCACGACTGGGGAGAGTGAGCAGAAGAAAGGTTACCTTCTTCTACCACTCTAAACCATCAATCATCCCATGATGATCTCCATAAAATATTCTCCACCCTATCTATTTATAAACTAATCCAATTTAATTCCGGAGAGCATCCCTTCTCTTCATACTCTTATGATTTATACTATTTTCATAGCCTGTCGCATTTTTGTCGCCCGCCCTTGCTATGACCTTATGGGCAGTTCCTTTTTTAGATTGGGATGGAGATAATTTGCACTACTTCGCTTTACAGTAGTTATGGCATATAAAAATCCTTGTTTCTATATTCTATGAAGGCAATGTTTCAGAAAAGCAGCATAGCCACTTTACTCGCAATGTCTACGCTTCCCTTTCTACCTACACAAGAAGCAGATCTCGCCTTCACCTATCAACCTACGGGGACGTTCCAGTGTGACCGATGATGATGATCGGAGTGACCAATCACATCACTGGAGTAGTAGCATTTGCATATTCATGAGGAGGGGATGGATAGATGCGGGGCTGGAGAGGACGGCTCCCGGTCAGCTGGAAGGCGGGTTCAGACCACCATTCTAATCGATTATCCAGATGGGTCTGGCTGTGAAGATGGAAGTCTACCAATGAAATGTCGCTGGCTACATAGACTTAGAGCAGGACAAGTACCATATATTCGGTTCAAGGCTATATAAACTTCATCTGGGAGCTACCACAAAAGAGAACAAAGTTGTACTAGGAAATCTGAAATGAAAAAAGAGATTTTATGATTACAAAGGACATTGTAAATATTTTCTGTGGGATTATGAAAAAGGTCCCTAGACAGGGATTACATATTGAAGAACGGCACCTTAATGTGAGAATATGTATATTGAGTTTGAGAATGAGATTTTTCCAACAGAAAAGGGCTGCAGGCTGTATTTTCAGATGTATGTATATATATATATATATATATATATATATATATATAGCCTGTCATAATAGCCTGTTATTATATCCCGATTCCCTGCAATTCTTACAGAGAGTTAAAGTAGTACATGAGTTGTCACCTTGCCTCAGGCTTTGATCAGTCATTACTATGCTGGGTGGTATTTAAGAAGTTACGAGGGAAAATTCGTCTGGACGATAGGAGAACAGCCGTGAGGGAAGACATTGGGGGCGATCCTGTGTGAATATCGTTTAATAAGCCCGATCCTGCGTGGACTCTCCTCTCCTTGGTGTAAATTCCCCTAACTTTGACCCAGATCGTCTGTGGAAGGAGTTCAGCGTCGGACACAGCAGGGCACCGGTGTATTCAGTCCTGCTGCTATATATTGGAGAATATAAAACCAAGTTTTCGCTAAGATTTATTAATATTTGTAATATATTTTCATACTATAATTATCTGTTATAGGTAGTACAATATATTAGACCTTTCGTGAACAGTTGTCACATCTAAAATATAATGTTTTAATCGAAATACATAATTGAATCGACCATCTCCCTGGTTATCGCTCACTCTTGTCATTGTCGTTGAAAAAACCCGGGAGCAGGAGGTCTATGAAGGATATTGGCCGCCATTGTGTAAATAAACTGCTTATACCCATGGTTACATATTAGGCCTGGCGTCCACCTACTACGATAGAAATTTAGACCTACCGATATGGCACCGATACAAAAAAACAAATATCGGAGACATATCGGGAAGGTACAAAATCGTAGACATATGTCTAGACATGCCACTCCACCACGCATTGTATGGGTTTTTTGTCGGTGTCTAATCGTAGAAACGTGGTCAACTGCCCCGATATTAAGGGACCTGCCGACGCGATTTTGTTTTTTCATCGGGAGATGCATCGTAGACCATATCGGAGCCATATCGTAGTAGGTGGACGCCGGGCCTAACATTTGAACAGAGACAGAGGTACAAGCTCCCTCTGCGACACCCCCTCCCCCCCTGTAGGTGTCGTTTAATTGGCCGCTTTTGGACGATGTAGGACCATGTGGAGGACAATCGTCTACGGGGGGACAAATTTGTTAGACGATATTTCTTACCTCACTCTTGATCCTGTCCCCCGTTTGTCCTTCACAAATTCTCCTACCGCTACTTAAACGATATCGGGCCTAGGAGAATCGAACGACCATTTATTTTGTCCCTCGTAACTTCTTAAACAGCACCTTGATGTATAATTTGATGATTATACTGCAATTTGCCAATACACATATAATAGTTCATCGAAAACAGTGATGTGTTCAGGTTGTCGAATGTAGAATGACATAGATGCAATAATGCGTGTTTCTTTCCTGAGGACAAAGGGAAAAAACATAAACAACTGAAACGTTGTAAACCGGTTGCAAAATAAGGACATACCATCCAACAATTTGGGGAAGTTGTTGAGTTGCAATCCTACTCTTAGGGTATCTCACAAGGATATACTCCTCTATAGTAATACGGGAAAAAACGGAGGTATTTAGTGCAAATCACTCTCACTTGAATTGTAATACCTAGCAACAACACTCACTAAAGTAACCAATTTAGCAACTCACCAGCTACCGCTTCAAAAACCTTTTGGGAATTGATGTTACCTCCAGCTATTATGCAATAAAATACACGCTGATTAAGGACCAAATGATTCGAAACATGTCGATAATTAGAACCAAAGGACTGCCCTGTTATCAATAAAAAAAACGAAAGTAGCCCTTCACCGAGTTGGTGGGAATATTTTGTCCTACTATTTCATATGCTATATGTATACTCTCTGGATCACCTAAGGATCCTCGGTGGGCACCGATGCTGCAAACGGACGAGTGAACTAGACAGTCTTCATTGGATTTAGGTGCACTTGGCAAAAAGAGCTTATAGCCTCAAGGAATGAGTATATATATATGGTCGATATTCAGAATTTGGCGACAATTATTTAAAGATTTCCGTTTTTATTATATGATTGTCTATATCTTACAATAAACCATCTCAGTTTCATCACTGAACTAGTTTTTCAATAAGATAACATTGCAGAGTAAATACAAATGGGAATTAAAATAGATTTTGCAAGAAACTTCCAATATTTTCATTAATATCTATTTTGGCCATAAATTGAATTCTGCCTCCGTGTACAATACTAAAGGCAGTGAAATAGCATTTAAAGACTGGCATACAATATATTTTTGTAGTTGACAAATATGGAAAAATTGCCTCTGTACCTTGCCTAAAATATAATTGATCAGAAATAGGTGTAGTAGGAGCAGCATGGCATTAATTGATATGGCTAAAATGTGCTTCTACCTCTGTGTACAGATATAATTATCAATATTTCCATAAGATTTGAGAATATGATTTTAAAAAGATATACTATGAGTAAGATATGATCACATCTTTCCATGTGTGAAATTGAATCAAAATCCCCCTACACACTACGGAGATATTCGGGTAAATAATGTACACGGAGGCAGAATCTACCTCCGTGTACATGCTGGGCTAACCAAACTAGATAATGTGGATTCATATCCCTACTTGGGCATTGAATTAGACTACAGTCTCAATCTTGCTAAACAGGCTAACAAAATAATAAAACAAGTTAATGTTAAACTGTTTCAATTTCAAAAGATCAGACATTTTCTAACCACCCAAGTTAGTATCCAATACTATAAACAGGCCATACTCCCTATTTTCGACTACTCCAGTATATTTATGGAAGGAGCCTCCAAATTGCTCCTTGGGAAGATGCAGAGGCTCCAGAAGAGAGGGCTCCGTATATGTTTACGGGACCAGGGCATGGTCCATACTGTCGATGAACTCCATCACCGAACCAAAATAAAATTTTTAAGTCACAGGCGGAAAGAGTTATTGTTAGTCTACATGAGAAAACAATACCTATTAACCCACCCGGAAGGCTTTCTGGAACACGACCAACCAGTCTCACCTGACCCTACCCAAAGATCACTCCGATCTAGAGACAAACATAATTTTGTACTAGAACGCCCTCGTAGCGAATTTATTAAAAAATCACCCAGGTACAGGGGCCACAGAGCCTGGAATGATCTTCCTGCGAATGTCCAGAAAGCACCGAGCAAAAATGCGTTCAAACATTTCCTCAGAAACATAGAACTGGAGTGACCTATTGACCTATCGCTCATTTACATGGTTGCCTATCCCCCTACTCCCCAACTTGGTTATCACCCATCACCTTAGATAATTGCCAGCCCAGAGCAAATGTTATACCCCCATGACCATGTGTCAATATTTAGTCTAGTATCAACCTCCTCATCTCATCACATACAAACACTGTATAATTATATGTACTATACTGATAACTACTTGAATGCGAAATTTCCTTTGTATTTGAGTAATATCAATACTAATATTACCAATTCTCTATGTAAATTAACTTACCAACCTGATTGATGTAACTTCTGACTTGTACATCGTCCGGACTGTGGACGCATTAATGGCAGACCGCCCGCCTGAGGCGAATTAATTGCAAATAAAAAAAAAATAAAAAAAAAATAAAAATAAAAAAAAGGTTCATCTCATTATTCAGGCTAAATATCGGCCTGCTATGGGTATTAGTGTTGGTAGGTTTTGCTATGGGTGTTGGTTGATAGGTTTGTGTGTTGATGGGTGTTGATGTTGATGGGTATTGGTGTTGGGGCATAGAAATGATTAAAATGTGTTTCTGCCTCTGTGAACCCATATGTTTATCAATATTTCCATAAGATTTGCTAATATGACTTGAAAAAGATATATTATAAGTAGGATATGACCACATCCATTTATGTGTGAAATTGAATTAAAATCCCCCTACACACCATGGAGTTATACTTTTAAATAAGGTACATGGAGGCATAATCTGCCTCCGTGTACACACTTCTGCCTGCGTGTACATAGGTTTCTATCTTTTTTTATAGCCTAAATGGGTATGTGGAATGAAAGGGAGACCTGTGACATCATGGAGCACCCCAGAAGCATCGTATATGATAAATAAATGGATTGGAAAAAAAAATTTGTTGGGATAAACAATAAGGAGAACAAAAGAAATAACAACTTCTCATTTTCAGTTCAAATTTTCTTTGAAATAATATATAAAACCAATCCAAATAAACCACACACGTAATTCCTAATATTTCCTGGCAGAAATAATGAATAAATTCAATTTTAGGAAGGCAACAGGCCAAGTTAAAAGATTTTCTTTCTGCCTCCGTGTACACTTCTGCCTCTATGTACAACCTTTCAATATTTTATAGCTCTCAGCTGAATGGTACCAGATTTTTAAAATCAACCATATTTGTTGGGGACATGTTAATAAACATGTACATATTTTTTTCAGATTTTTTATGGTACTTCAGAAAAATTGCAGTATTCAAGGAAAAACGCCCAGCTCTAGGGAAAAAATATCTTACATACATTTGGTAATTAATATTTAATTGTAATTGGCAGGGAATCTTTTTCACTTTCTTCTCCTAGGTGAACATGTTCTATATATATAACAAACAAAGAAACTCTATTATTTTGATATTAGAAAGGCCTGAAATAGAGTTTTAAATTGGTATACCTATGTACACGGAGGCAGAAATATTAAAGAGACCACCACTTCAGTATGGCCTACTGAACCTAATATTTGTCCAAACCATTAGCCATTTTAGGAATACTACCATAAAACTGTCTATATTGCATGAGAAAACTCCTGAAAGGATCTGATAAATTCTATTTTTTCACCATCTTGGACTGAATTGTCGCCAAATTCTGAATATCGACCATATATATATATATATATATGATATTCGTCCTTGGAGAACTAGAAATATAGTAATATATATTAATTAATAAATAACAACAATAACAGTGGATTTGGCAGGAATAAATAATTAAATACGGCCAACAACCCTGCCAAAGACACAATCACATACTTTTTAGAACTTTTAGGTCCGATTTAACCTGTGATTCCACCGATTAATGGAGATACGTGAATACTGCGTTGGAGGACCAATTACCCCGCTTCATAATAGTACTTGTTGGAATACCCACAGATTCCAAAAAGGATGCCCCACCATGCCTTAGGGAATGAGAACTAACTGAGACTGGGGAAATACCTATCAAACCACAAATATGCTTTAATCTATGGTTGAAAAAAGGATAAGGTAAACCTACCAGAGTTGAAGAGGACCTAAACGAGAATAAAAAATCCTCAGAAGAAAGATTATTGGACAAAATAACCTTCTTAGCCATCGAAAAAACACAGAACGGGGAACTTTCCAGGATACCCAAATAAATAGAGTGTGGTTTTTGACCTAGCTGGTCAGTCTTCGAGGAACGAACCCTGATTTCCAAGTGATCACTTGCAAAAACAAAATCCCTGACCCTTAGGGTATGATCGGAAAGAGTGAAGTGGCACTTACGAAGAAGTGCCCGAAAGCCTGTGATAATAGCCAACCAAAAAACCAAATCCGAATTATCATCTAAAGATAATTTGGAGAAAATCCGAAGAAGATCCCATTGAGACAACGAATGCCTAGGAGATACCTGACAACCCTTCGACTTGGTTATACCTTTCAGAATAAGCTTCAACCTATAATCCGAAGAAAAATCCTCAAACCCACGGAGTTTTTGATAAAACCAAACCCCCGACAAATAGTTTTTCACCGAACTAGCAGAAAGTGTAGAAGACAAATGAACCTAGTAAATTCCAGCTTGATAGGCCGTACAAGGAAACGGAACCAGGTCAAAACTTGAACAAAACGAAAGATACTTGTTGAGTTGATTAGACCTAGACTTAGCTGTATTTGTTGAAATACCTGACATTAGAAAAACTTCTGATTGGAACTGAAGGTCTAATAGTCCAGAACCTGAAGATCAACAGAACAACACATACCATTATCCACCAATACTTTAATACATTTACCGAAATAACCATTATAAGTGATACGGGATAAGTAATCTGCCAAAATATTGTCATCAGATCTAATATAAGAGGCTACCAGTTGAATGTTGAAAACAAAACAAAACCAGAAAATTTCCCTCAACCAACCCATGCACACTGAATTGTGACTCCTACCAGAATTAATCATGGACATAACCTGGGTGTTATCAGTGATTAAGTGAACTCTCCTATTGGAATAGACCTGTCCCCTGCGTTTTAAACCGACCACAATGGGCCATAATTCCAGAACATTAATGTTTAAATCTCCAACGTCCTCAGAAGGACCCTCAACGATATGATCCGAAAGATAATCATTAGAAAAAGAATTATCCCAGGTACCAAAAACAAAATCCTTGCCAGCCCACACTCCAAAACCTTTCCCCGAAGAATCTGAAACAATGGGGACTTCTGAACAATTAGTCTGAATTATAGCTCTACCATTAAAAATTTCTGAAAATTCTTTCCACCATTCAAGATCTTTCCTAGCTTCCGCATCTATTTTAGCACTGACACCCCTATGGGTCCTAGCACTCAAATCAAAAAACCTCCTGCTGAAAGTCCTTCCACCCCTGACTATTTGAGAACAAAAAGAAATTATTCCTCCCAGGATTTCAAAGTCTTTTTTAGTCCCTGATCCTTTTTCCAACGCAGCATTAACGGAATTGTTGAGTTTTTCAATTTTACTTTGAGGTTAAGTCAAGCTCATATCATTACCATCAATAGTGATGCCTAAAAAGATAGTTTTAGTTGAAGGAAATGTTAATTTTTCCCTTGAGACTTCGAAACCAATTGTCTCTACCATTGAAATGAATTTATCACGATACTCTAGGCATTCATCGTAACTTGAGCCTATTATGAGGAAATCATCCAAATAATTTATAACCAACAGAATGTTTTCTTGATGTGCACAATCTACGATAAAATTTGATAATTTGGTAAAAATACTTGGTGCGCATCGAAGGCCAAAACAAAGCCTATTATCACAAAATAGTTCAGGACCTTCGCCTAAGTCCCATCTTAGGCCTTGATATTTAGTGTGTTCTGAAAATACATTAACGGATCTATAAGCTGATTTTAGATCAACCACCACTGAATAATCTCTGATGTTTAGACATTCTGCTGCCGAATAAACCGAGTTATAGGTTATATCCGTAAAAGTACTACTCATATTGTCATTGATACTGCCGCTTATAGGCATAGAACAATCTGTTATAGGCCGTAATTTACCATTTGATTTAACTACGGCACCAAGAGCATGTATACATTGTGCTTTGACACTGACTTTCGAAATTCTATCGTTTTCAATATCGTCAATAACAATATCAGACATCTGATCATAAAACTTTTCGTCAAGAATTGAATTATAGTTATCGCAGTCATAAGAGACCGAACAATCAGAATCAACAATTTTAAAACCCCAATTAATTCCGTCCCAAACGAAATTTTTCTCCTCTTCTGACAAATTTGAATTTTGATTAGCATCAAAAATATACTTATAGGCCCGACACGGCTTTAACTGAGCCTTTTTCCCGCCTATAATATGAGAACAACCACAACAGCCTGAACGACAGGCTGAAACATCCGTAACGATTTCTTTCTCCATCTCTAATGGGTAAAAAGATTCTGCATCAATATTTAAAACAGAATTTGTTAAAACAACCTGGTCATTAACGAGTAACGAATCTACAGACGGTGCTTCAGAGCAAACAGTATTTACAACGTTACTGGCAGTAACGTCATCAATTTGGCTATTTTTAGAACCAGCGCATTCCTTACTTGATACATTGTCACAATAGTGACCCGAAGTGAAATAGCATTGCTCCGCACCAACATATCATTTCTTAACGAATTGGCCACTGCTGGATTTACAATCATAGGCCCCGTGACTCTTGTTATTGCATTCGCTACAAACATGCCTATATTTGCAGTTGCTAAACTTGCATGCGTTATCAGCACTATTGAAAAGCCTACAAAGGCCAACTTTATCGGGTTTTTTCAAAGTTTTTGATTTGGAAATAGCCGCATTGAAGGTTCCTTCGTAAGACAAATAGCGAACAATATCTGATGGATCAATGCCCTCAAAGGCATTTATGCCCATCTTTTCCGCCCTTTCTTTAACGGAGTTATCATATTTGAGAAGTGCTTCGCTGGTAAAAACTTTTGTTTCAGCTTTTTCCGAGAGCAAAATTAAGTGTTCAACTAACGGTTCAACTTTTTCTCCTTTTTGAATTAAATCTTTCAAAAGTTTAAGATTGATGACATTCAACTTTTCAATGGTGACAAGTTTTTCATTTTCATTCAAAAAGTTTTTAGAAAGATAAATACCCGTTTTTGACTTCTCTTTCTCTTTTTCGTTGTCTTGTTTTCATGGTCAATTGTAGTCTTCGATGCTGGTAACACACAGTCTTTGACACAGTCACTCTGAATCCCACCGACCGCACCTTGACTTTGATTAGACACAGCTGCTGGAACCGACACAGATTCTTTCTTTTCCTGGAGAAGTCCAATAACGGTGAATAAAGATGCCTCTAAACGATTCATCCGATCCATTATCTGCTCCCCCGATCCTGAAGATACGGTTGATCTGGTCGCTCTTTCTTCCACCAGGTTGTCGGTTGATTCTTCTTGATGATCGTAGTCAGAATCCACCAAATTAGATCTAAAGTCCTCCGAATTAAATTCATCGACCAATGTGGCTGGCGCCAACTTCCTTCTCCTCCCCATATTTGAGTCGGATCTCCAATCATTAATCAAGAAAAACGGAGTAAAACCAAAACGAAACAGCTGCGAGTTTTTTAACACAGCTGATCAACGCGAGATCAAAGGCGGATTAACCGTTTATATTAATAGAAGACTACGTCACGCATCCAACAACCGTGCGGTTGCAAAGATACGTGATGACACCAAAGCATGACGTGGATTAACATAGCTACCGTTACTTGGTGAGTAGCGTAGAGTTGTCTTGCGTCCTCACATATATTAATATATTGACATATATAGACATATATATATATAGCAAAAAGAGCTTATAGCCTCAAGGAATGAGCATATCTTAGCAACCGCGTGGTCGTTGGATGCGTGACGTTGTCTTCTATTAATATAAATGGTTAATCCGCCTTTGATCTCGCTTAGATCAGCTGTGTTAAAAAACTCGCAGCTGTTTCGTTATAGTTTAACTCCGTTTTCTTACTTAATGATTGGAGATCCGACTCAAATATGGGGAGGAGAAGGAAGTTGGCGCCAGCCACATCGGTCGATGAATTTAATTCGGAGGATTTTAGATCTGATTTGGTGGATTCTGACTACGATCATCAAGAAGAATCAACTGACAACCCGGTGGAAGAAAGAGCGACCAGATCAACCGTGTCTTCAGGATCGGGGGAGCAGATAATGGATCGGATGAATCGTTTAGAGGCATCTTTATTCACCGTTATTGGACTTCTCCAGGAAAAGAAAGAATCTGTGTCGGTTCCAGCAGCTGTGTCTAATCCAAGTCAAGGTGCGGTCGGTGGGATTCAGAGTGACTGTGTTAAAGACTGTGTTTTTCCTGCATCGAAGACTACTATTGACCATGAAAACAAGACCAACGAGAAAGAGAAAGAGAAGTCAAAATCCGGTATTTATCTTTCGAAAAACTATTTGAGTGAAAATGAGAAACTTGTCACCATTGACAAGTTGAATGTCATCAATCTTAAACTTTTGAAAGATTTAATTCAAAAAGGGGAAAAGGTTGAACCTTTAGTTGAACATTTAATTTTGCTCTCAGAAAAAGCAGAAACAAAAGTTTTTACGAGCGAAGCACTTCTCAAATATGATAACTCTGTTAAAGAAAGGGCAGAAAAAATAGGCATTAATGCCTTTGAGGGCATTGACCCGTCAGATATTGTTCGCTATTTGTCTTACAAAGGGACAGTTAATGCGGCTATTTCTAAGTCAAAAACTTTGAAGAAACCCGATAAAATTGGCTATTGTAATCTTTTCAATAGGGCTGAAAACGCATGCAAGTTTAGCAACTGTAAATATAGGCATGTTTGTAGCGAATGTAACAGCAAAAGCCACGGGGCCTATGATTGTAAATCCAGCAGTGGCCAATTCGTTAAGAAATGATATGTTGGTGCGGAGCAATGCTATTTCAAATCGGGTCACTATTGTGACAATGTATCAAGTAAGGAATGCGCTGGCTCTAAAAATAGCCAAATTGATGACGTTACTGCCAGTAACGTTTTTGATACTTCTTGCTCTGAAGCACCTTCTGTAGATTTGTTATTCGTTAATGACAAGGTTGTTTTAACGAATTCTGTTTTAAATATTGAAGCAGAATCTTTTTACCCATCAGTGGTGGAGAAAGATTTCGTTACGGATGTTTCAGCCTGTCGTTTAGGCTGTTGCGGTTGTTCTCACACTATAGGCGTAAAAAAGGCTCAGTTGAAGCCGTGTCGGGCCTATAAGTATATTTTTGATTCTAATAAAAAATTCAAAATTGTCAGAAGAAGAAAAGAATTTTGTTTGGGACGGTATTAATTGGGGTTTTAAGATTGTTAATTCCGATTGTACGGTATCTTATGACTGCGATAATTATAATTCAATTCTTGACGAAAAGTTTAATGATCAGATGTCTGATATTGTTATTGACGATATTGAAAACGATAGAATTTCTAAAGTCAGTATCAAACCACAGTGTATCCATGCTCTTGGTGCCGTAGTTAAATCTAATGGTAAATTGCGGCCTATAACAGATTGTTCTATGCCTATAAGCGGCAGTATTAATGACAATATGAGTAGTACTTTCACGGATATAACCTATAACTTGGTTTATTCGGCAGCAGAATGTCTGAATATAGGAGATTATTCAGTAGTGGTGGATCTAAAATCGGCTTATAGATCCGTTAATGTATTTTCAGAACACACTAAATATCAAGGCCTAAGATGGGACTTAGGCGAGGGTCCTGAGCTTTTTTGTGATAATAGACTTTGTTTTGGCCTTCGATGTGCTCCAAGTATCTTTACTAAATTATCAAATTTTATCGTAGACTGTGCACATCAAGAAAACATTCCTTTAGTTATTAACTATTTGGATGATTTCCTCATAATAGGCTCAAGTTATGATGAATGCCTAGAGTATCGTGATAAATTTATTTCGATGGTGGAGACTATTGGTTTTGAAGTCTCAAGGGAAAAGTTAACTTTTCCATCAACTAAAACTATCTTTTTAGGCATCACTATTGATAGTAATGATATGAGCTTGACTTTACCTCAGAGTAAAATTGATAAACTCAACAATTTCGTTAATGCTGCATTGGAAAAGGGATCAGGAACTAAAAAAGATTTCGAAATCCTGGGAGGGATAATCTCTTTTTGTTCGCAAATAGTCAGAGGTGGAAGGACTAGTAGCAGGAGGTTTTTTTATTTGAGTGCCAGAACCCGTAGGGGGGTCAGGGTTAAAATAGATGAGGAAGCCAGGAAAGACCTCGAATGGTGGAACAAATTTTCAGAAATTTTTAATGGTAGAGCTATAATACAGACTAATTGTTCAGAAGTCCCCATTGTATCGGATTCCTCGGGGAAAGGTTTTGGAGTTTGGGCTGGAAAGGATTTTGTTTTTGGTACCTGGGACAATTCTTTTTCTAATGATTGTCTTTCGGATCATGTCGTTGAGGGTCCTTCTGAGGAAGTTGGAGATTTAAACATTAATGTTCTGGAACTATGGCCCATTGTGGTCGGTTTGAAACGTTGGGGACAGGCCTATTCCAATAGGAGAGTTCATTTAATTACCGATAACACCCAGGTTATGTCCATGATTAATTCAGGTAGGAGTCACAATTCAGTGTGCATGGGTTGGTTGAGGGAAATTTTCTGGTTTTGTTTTGTTTTTAACATTCAACTTGTAGCCTCTTATATTAGGTCTGATGACAATATCTTGGCAGATTATTTGTCTCGTATCACTTACAATGGTTATTTCGGTAAATGTATTAAAGTATTGGTGGATAATGGTATGTGTTGTTCTGTTGATCTTCAGGCTCTGGATTATTAGACCTTCAGTACCAAAGTGAGGTTTTTCTGATGTCAGGTATTTCGACTAACACTTCCAAATCTAGGGTTAATCAACTCAACAAGTATCTAGCGTTTTGTTCAAGTTTTGAACTAGTTCCGTTTCCTTGTACGGCTTATCAAGCTGGTATTTACTCGGTTCATTTGTCATCTACACTTTCTGCTAGTTCGGTGAAAAACTATTTGTCAGGGGTTTGGTTTTATCAAAAACTCCGCGGGTTTCAGGATTTTTCTTCAGATTATAAATTGAAGCTTATTCTGAAGGGTATAACCAAGTCCAAGGGTTGTCAGGTTTCTCCTAGGCATTCGTTATCTCAATGGGACCTTCTTCGTATTTTCTCAAAATTATCCTTGCAAGATGGTTCGGATTTGGTTTTTTGGTTGGCAATTATCACGGGTTTTCGGGCACTTCTTCGTAAGTGCCACTTTACTCTTTCTGAGCATACCCTAAGGGTCAAGGATTTTGTTTTTTCGAGTGATCACTTGGAAATCAGGGTTTGTTCTTCCAAGACTGACCAGCTTGGTCAGAAACCACATTCCATTTATCTAGGAATCCTGGAAAGTTCTCCTTTCTGTGTTTTCTCCATGGCTAAGAAGGTTATTTCGTCTAATAATCTTTCTTCTGATGATTTTTTATTCTCGTTTAGGTCCTCTTCAAGTCTGGTAGTTTTACCCTATCCTTTTTTCAACCACAGATTAAAGCACATTTGTGGCTTGATAGGTATTTCCCCAGTCTCAGTTAGTTCTCATTCACTAAGGCATGGTTGGGCATCTTTTCTAGAATCTGTGGGTATTCCTACGAGTACTATTATGAAACGGGGTAATTGGTCTTCCAATGCAGTATTCACGTATCTCCACCAATCGGTGGAATCCCAGGTTCAATCGGACCTAAAAGTTCTTAAAAGTATGTGATTGTGTCTTTGGCAGGGTTTTTGGCCGTATTTAATTATTTATTCCTGCCAAATCCGCTGTTATTGTTGTTATTTATTAATTAATATATATTACTATATTTCTAGTTCTCATAGGACGAATATCATATGTCTATATATGTCAATATATTAATATATGTGAGGACGCAAGACAACTCTACGCTACTCACCAAGTAACGGTAGCTATGTTAATCCACGTCATGCTTTGGTGTCATCACGTATCTTAGCAACCGCGTGGTCGTTGGATGCGTGACGTTGTCTTCTATTAATATAAACGGTTAATCCGCCTTTGATCTCGCTTAGATCAGCTGTGTTAAAAAACTTACCTTAGTTTACCTGTTATCTAGATGGCTAGGCTGGGTTGTTCCCAATGTATCAATAAAGCCGTATTTAATTATTTATTCCTGCCAAATCCGCTGTTATTGTTGTTATTTATTAATTAATATATATTACTATATTTCTAGTTCTCATAGGACGAATATCATATATATATATATAAATATATATAGATGGATCGGTGATTCTATTGACACCGGCTATGAATTTAGCAAACTGTTCAGCAGTAGCAATAGCTTAGGTATTCCTATTAATAGCAAGTGGTGGGAGACGGTAGTGAAAAAAAGATACGCCTCGTCTATCAACACGATTCCTAATAATATCATGTCACACTTAAACAACAACAGTCCCAAAAACTTGTTTCCATTGTCAACATCCTATCACCACAAAAACATGGACAATGTTTAGCCAGTTTTATCTTCATTTATTTCAATGTGGATAACTTCAGAGAAGACTCGGAATTTTAACCCATTTTGTAAATATACTTCTGAGTTCGGAACCATATATTCAATTCTCAGTTCTTATCTAATTTCTGAGTTCTGTTAACCAGGCATACACATCTCGATGGCGATTATGGTTCTCTTGATTACCAGACAAAAAAGTAGCTTTTTCTTTCAGTACGTTTTGTAGTTTGATATATTCTTGAACAGAGTTGGCCGCTTGTGGTCGTTGCCTAGTTACCGACTGTCTGACAGATTTGAAATCTTCTTTGAGCATTTTCAAATTTCGTTTTTACACATGCATCAAGGCGTTCGGGTAAAAGTAGTGACTGCCTATGAAGCGTTCTCCCAATTTAAGTATCATACAGGATCTCTATTTGAAGTATTAGGCTACTTCAGCAAAGTGCAAACCTAGTCTCTATGAACCTCAAGGGGTTGAATTGAACGGGTCGTCCAGGAGACAGTTGTTAGTGATTTTAGTTAGTTTGTGGGACTAGGTCTTTAGGAGAGGTGCCACTTTCCTTTGCATGATTGACCTTATCGGCCGAAACAAATTTATCAGCATAAAATACTTGTGTAATTGTAAGAGGGCGCTTTAAGATTGAAATAAATAGAACAAATCCCTTCTCGACATCCTAACAGGTCAATTTGAGTCAGCCTAACAACAAGAACGAACGGGGGTTTAAAGGAAATAACAGTGTCATTTCTGCAGATCAAAGATCGGATCCGTCAAAGACAGGAGATGCCTCCAGGGTTCCCGTGTGAAATAACGAATGGAATCATCCAGGCACTCAGAGTAGAAAATCACCCCTTGAACTACAAAAAATACGAAAACAAATATAAATATTAAATGAGATCTGGTCAAAACATCTATGAATAATTACTTGAGAAAAAATCCCTTCTAGACTCTGTTTTGCAAAAGAATTCATCTTCTGCACACGTATATGACTATAGATGTTTTATAGCTCATGACCAGTATGTACTCTAAACAGATATCCAGGGAGTGAAACATTTTTACCCACCTAATACGGAGTCTCCATACTAAACCTATGGAGCTTACAGATCGATACTGAGTATATTCCGAAAAGCTGGAATATACTAGAATACGAATTTTTTCTACCACGCGATGGGCACTCTAGGAACCCATTTACATTTATACAATGAACTGCGTTTACATCAAATTTCTGATAATTTACAAGATTAGTTTTTTTCTAATGATTAGTCGATAGGTTAATAATGAATACAACATTACCATCACTGCACGAATCTAACGACTTTATTCATATATACGGGGGGGTTGGGTTGAGGTGTTGGGTCAGGCGAGAGATGATTTCTAGATTCAACTATAAGTTTGAACAGGGACATTATATAGTAGGCCTGGACTCACCACACCTAAAAATGGTGTTTTAAAGTAAAATCTATTAGAAAAACAGTAAAAAATTCCCAACATAATGCAGGGTTTATCATGTGTAATTAATCAATTTATACTCAATCAGGTTTTATAAAGGTTTTATAAAATAAATTGGTAGTATAAGATTGTATTTTTCATATAAAACAAACTATTTGATAGTGGCGTAAATACTACAGAATCAGGCGTACATATGACGTATATTTGACCGCACCATGGACGCCTACAGATGAGGCGTGTACACACGGGGAATAGGACGACCTTGTATACACAAAAGCATACCTATGTACGCCGGGCGCATAGATTGTGGTTCTCGTGCAGTGCATGATTTTTATCTGTGTGGCCATATTCACCTTGCAGTTGACACTACGCAATACTATTTTACAACACTTGTCAACTACGCGGGGAGTACGGTCACCCAGATGAAAATCCTGGTAATATTGTGTATGTAACTGTATTAGGTGCACTGCTAAGGAAACCAAGACTACTATTTCCTTTGGCACGAAAGGAGTATGCTAATTAACTTCAAGCATCTTTGCAGTAGAGTGGAGGTCGTGCCCTAAATAATTGATAATGATTAAGGAAACCTTTAGTGAATAAAAAAAAAAGATGAAATTGGAAAGGATTTGGTAGAAATGGTAATTCGATGATTATGACAAAATAATGAGTTCGCATGCTCTGCTGAAATTCTAGTTGCGATTACAGGGTCAATTACAAGAATTTGATGGATGATTTTATTTAACTGGACAAGAATTGACACATAAAACGGAGTCTTTCATCAGCACAGTGACATGAAATTGACAAGACATCGACATTGATTCCATGTGCAGATTCCGGAACAAATAAAGACTTCAATGTTCATAAATCATGATCTGATTTAGAATACCAATAAAATGCTTGCGATTCTCGAAGATGTAGTATCGAAGGCTGTAATGGCGTTGTAATTAGATGAATATCGAATAAGATATTGGTATCTCATCTTATTAACTGTTCAACTCTCAAGCCGCAATAATGGGGTAGTTACATAATATTTAGCGTTTTGGGAATTCTCATAGCATAATAGTAATGATTTTCTCAAAACTATTTAGGTTCGGCTAACCTGTATATGTGGCATATATATAGAACGTCCTGACCATGCTGTACAAGCTACAAAACGATATTCTAATTTACGGTTCGTACGGAACGAGGCATTTATGCCGAGTTCCGTACAAATCGTAAATTATCATCGAGTTTTGTAGCTTGTACAAGCATGGTTGGACGTTATATATTTACTATATACCCGAAATTTAAAAATAATAATTTCAATTTGCTTAGCAACAAAAATTTTAATAAACGTGTGTGGGAAGGTAGTCCGTAATTTGGTGTACGGATCAGTGGTCCGTACAGTATTTTTACGTCATATGCCAAACGGTGCGTATTTACAGTATATACGGCATGGGTATATAGTAAATTAACTTCCCTTTCTGAGAGTCTGATGAATGTCCAGACATAATATGGATACACATATATATTACAAACATAATGCATAGGTGTAATCATATGGGTAATCGAAGCCTGCAGACAACTGTAGGTCATCATCTCAAAACTGAAACAACAGTGTGACCTTTGATTGGTCGTCACTTATCACACGACCGCCACGTTACCCAGGATATGACCCCACTGCAGCAAATTGCCGACAATGGTCTTTAGAAACGCACCCCAGGTCATGTGATCCATGCTGGGAGCAGTTTCCTGAGAGGTCCTCTGGTAACAGCACCGACGAATTTCAACCTTAGTGTTTCAAGCAGGATAATGACTTGGATTCCTATTTCTTTGCATGGAAATGATTCGCTGATGTGGCAGTGGATATTTAACTTTGTTCCAACTAAGTAAACATCATGAGTTGTAGTGAATGCTATGATTCAGGCTTCCAAAAAAGGAATATGGGTTAATGGCCGTCACCTCAGCAATTTGTAATATTATCTAAGTGAATTCCATAATCACTTTAGTTGATTCGCATAGGAAAAATAAAGATGACATTTCTCTATATACTTCTATAATTTGTAGCTTTATTTGCAATGGATGTTTCAGATTGCACACCATCTCCTTCAAGCAGTTATAATCGAGAAACAATAACGTTAGATCCTTTGTTTGGGTTTTTATTGGCAGCTCATTGACCTTTCCCTGATGTCTTGATCTATGGACACAAGGAAGTGTTTCTTTGAGGACGATGTTTTATCATGCACTGCACAATTTAGTTAACGGCGTCAGAATGACAACATGTCAACATTTGGCTCTCGGTTCTAATTACATGATCTCATTTTTGTAGAGAGAATTAACGGGTTCGTATTCTGTTCTTAATGAAACGTCGGGGATTATCTTCAGTATCCTCAGTCCGAAATAAAAGGAAATATGCTTTATCTTTCTATGCCCATTAGCAGCCAAAATCTCCTTGTATTGTGGATGATGTTTTGCTAAAGAGACCCATCAATCTACTAACCATTTCTTTCAAGCACCGTCATCCAAACATATTTTATATCTGTATAGGTAAGTGAATCATAGCACGTAGAAAAAATCTACATCTGTTTTTTAATTTTTCTATATCATTATTAGCAACGCCTTTTGTCCAGGAAAGTCGTAAGGGTCAGAATGCTATTAAATGATCAAGGCGATTACCGTCAAAATGGTGATGGGTGCGCGTCAACCTATCTTTAATAATTTAAAGGTACTTTCTGTATATCCAAGGAATTGCGACCCTCATACATTATTACTGAGATCTAATGCTGAGTTAACAAAATCCACTTGTGTTAGAGCTGGCTCTTTGATTACGAGGCCTAGTGGTCATTAGGATCAGCCAATCGGCGTGCACGTTACTGTTAACGCTAGAGATATCAGAAGGAGGCAGTGGTGTGGGGATGGTTGATGTAACGTTCTGGATGTGTGGTCAATGGCTGGAGGCCCAGCGAGGGACAATGCTGGCCGCTGATAAGGTAATGGTCATTGTCTCACCATCTGAGAACACTGTCCTGTGTAGATAACTAAATAAGGACAAGCTAATTAACTGCCTGTGATGATATGGTTGCTTATGCATGCAATAAAGAGAATGGATCTATCATCTCAATGTTTTATAGCCTACCTTTTAGCCTAAAATAGCATACATACACCGCCATCTGAGTCGCATTACGTTATGTTAATAGTCTCAGTCTTTTAAGCAACATGAGTTGACCTTTCTCACCTAGACACTTTATGAAGTTTGATAGCATTCAGAGACCACTAGCTATGGAAATTCTTATTTATTATCAATGGTATGCAATGTACTCATTGAGAATGCATGGGGCTCAGTTAACCACTACCCATTTTTTAAAGACGGTCAGATGTCATATCAATGGTATACGGATTGTTATCTCACCCCAATACGGACCAAGCTATTTTCATCTAGTGTGTTTTCTTCTAAACACACATGGTATACATACGTGCTCAAAGCCATGGTATACGGGGAAATCCTTTGTTATACAGTGAAAACAACGTCCCTAGTGATATAGTCTTTAAAATGGTGATTCCTGTGTTTGATTTATCGGTTTGGATAAATACAACAAGCGATGATTTTGTGGACAGGCAGATTTGTATGCTTTGTAAACCACTCGAGGTTGACGTCGTAATACACTCATAGTACCCTCTCGAGGTTTACGGCCGCCTGTTTACAAAGCAATCTTTTATTGTCTGTTACACCTGTAATGAAAGTACATAGAACCTAATGAGGGCAGATATCTAGCTAGCTAGTCACACATCAAGTAATCTGCATAGATACATGCAACTCTGATCTTTACAGGCATTGGGTGTACGGTTTTCTTTCAGGTCTTGGTGTTCATACCAAACCATTGCTATATTTCTAAAACCATTTGCTTCATCAAATATAAATGTCTGTTGGTGGGTGTTATGGTTGGTTCTGGACACATTACCCTAGTCCCTTCCCTTCCTATTTGAACTGGGTAATTGTGACGTTTATGCTTTACCTTTTTTTAGCCTACCACATCTCATCAGGCTCTGTGAATTTAAATCATGAATCTCTAGACAGTTGAAAACCAGCATAATGTGTAGATATACATATTCTAAAAAGAATTTCCGCAGAGATTGACGTCTCCCCGACAAACTCGCAAAGAGTGAACGGGAGAAAACCCAACTCGAAAGACGAAATTTTACACCTAGATATACATATTCTATGTTGCGAATTTGGTGCTTATGGATACACTTTCATATGTGGTATTGATCGTAGCAAGCTTGGGATTGAATGTCGGAAAGAAAAATCGAGTTTCAGTTAATGGCCAATATGGTGTAGACCATTACCCCAGATCCCCAATGAAACAGAGTGGAGGCCGTAGTGGGCTTATAAAATTTTATTTAATTTTATGAGTCTTATTGATATGAATAAGAGAAATACATGAGTATCAATAATAAGACAAATATAGAAATTGACATAGATATGTGTTTGTCAATTGTGATAAGATTTGTGACAATATGACAAATATTGAAATTGACATAGATATTTGTTTGTCAATTGTGATAATATTTGATATAAGATAAATGAAGATTATGTAATATTACATAGTTAAATATAACATGTAATAATAAAATAATAGAAATAGCCCTACGAGTGTAAGGAGTAGGAGAGAAAAAGGAGTGGGTGGGTGGGTAGAAAAAATAGGTGTTGAGCGTAGGAGACCTGTGGAGCGAATGAGACAGAGGACAGTGTCGGCCTCGCGCACTTTGATGTTTAGTGCGGCCGAGAGTGGAGAGGTGGCGCAGGGGTGCGCGAGTACAGAGTGGTTTCACCAGGGGGGGCAATGACCACCCCTGACCATAGGCCATGGGCAACCCATTACCCCAGATCCCCAATGAAACAGAGTGGAGGCCGTAGTGGGCTTATAAAATTTTATTTAATTTTATGAGTCTTATTGATATGAATAAGAGAAATACATGAGTATCAATAATAAGACAAATATAGAAATTGACATAGATATGTGTTTGTCAATTGTGATAAGATTTGTGACAATATGACAAATATTGAAATTGACATAGATATGTGTTTGTCAATTGTGATAATATTTGATATAAGATAAATGAAGATTATGTAATATTACATAGTTAAACATAACATGTAATAATAAAATAATAGAAATAGCCAAGAAGCCAATAGGAGGGTGGGAAAGTGTGTTATAGTCACTTTTTGAAGGAGAGAGACTCAATGAGGGACTTGTTGACAGTCTCTTGGTCCGTGACTCTGATGTAGTCCCTGTGAGCCTGGGACCTCCACCCTCCATACCTCTGGATGTTAAGTTCAGGTATGCCGGCCTCAAAGGCCTGAGTGGCAGCGGCCTTCCTGAGGCTGTGGAGGGTGTACGTCTTCACAGTTTGGCCTGTGGCCTGTAGGAGGCGGTCCCATTCATTGGTCATGACCCGTGATGTGATGGTCGTTCCATCGGGCAGTGTCAGGAACGGGTCCCGCATTGAAGCCGTAGGGGCCGCCCGTAGTAGACCTCGAACCGCGTCTACCGGGCACACCCGGATATCGTCCGTGGCCTCGAGGCGCATTACTTTCTGTTGCCCCACGTATTGTAGATTTTTGGCCGCCTTGATGGTGATTGTCACGTGCCGGCGGCCGAGGACCACATCCCCCCGAGTGAGATTCCGAGCCGGATCGAATGCCCGAGCCGACTGCGGCGCCACCTCCCCCTGCCGTAGGGCCGCGTAGAAGATGAGTAGCAGGCCCGCTCTCATTGCCGTATGGAGGGGCGACCCCGTTAGGGCATCGAGAACCGCCCTGAACACGTCCATTGGTATAGGGGCCTTCACATTTGGGACGTAAAGCTTGTTTCTCCTCATGCCCTCGAGGGCATGCTTCACCCGGTAATCCTCTGTTGGTCGCACGTCCCCCCCCGTCAGTCGGAGATGTGCACGGACGTGTGATAGCTGGTTGGCGACCGTAGCCGGCGAGGGGGCGTGGTCGGCCACGTATTCCAGGTAAGACGTGATCAGGCTCACGGTCGGTGCCCGGGGGTCCGCCCTCATCCGGTTGCAGAATGCCAGGTAGGTGGTGACTGCGGATCGCTGGTTTGCGAGCGTACCGGGGGCACGCGCCTCTCACTGCCTCGCAGATGCCTTCGCCTGGAGTAAGAGAAGCGCCTGATCTGCAGAAGAGACGGAGTACGGGTACAAATGAGGCATGGGTACATGGTACGATAGGGTACAGCTCATGAAGGTGAATGAGGGAAGTGGCCCTATCGTATTCCGTCCTCGACAGATGGGCTCTGCTCAAGGCATCTGCGATCACGTTTTGCACCCCGGGGATATGGCTGAAGACGAGTTCCACCTGCAGACGTGCCTGCACCATCCATGCCTGGCGGGCACACTCCGCCAGGACTGGGTTACGGGCACGCCCACTATTGAGGGTCTGCACTGTGCCGAGGTTATCACAGAACACCTCAATCCGTGATCCCCGATCCCTGTCTGTGATGAATGTGTGGAGTGCGTAGATGGTATTCAGTGCCTCGAGCTCTGAGATGCACTCCACGGGATCGAGGACGGGGCACACCTGGCCGGAGTAGGAGAAGCGGCCGTCGGTTCCTCCGACACCCGACAGGCACGCATCTACTGTGATCCTCCGCGTCGGGGGACCTCGAGGGATGAGAGCGCGGCCGTTCCAGCCCTGGGCAAACTGCACGAACCAATCCAGATCCTGGCGCATCTCAGAATTGATATTCATGTAGAAACCTCTCATCCCCCTAAGGGCCTCGAGTAACTTTGAGACGAATGTCCGTGCCGGACGTATACACCTCGCCACGTGTAATATCCGGCCGAGCACCGACTGGAGCTGCCGTTTTGTCAACGTCCGGCGCTTCGCTACGGCCGACACGTGACCCCGGATGTCCTCCAGCTTGGCCGTGGGGATCGATAGAGTCATAGTACGGGCGTCGATCTCTATCCCCAACCACGTGACGGTCTGGCTGGGCTCCTGAGCTTTATCACTTGCCTCGGGGAGGCCCAATTCCGAAAAAAGCTCTCGCGCGATCCTGAAGTCCACGGCCGCCTTACCTCGGTCCTCGGAGAGGATGATGAGGTCGTCGAGGTACATCGCGGCCGTGACTCCCTTCGATGACAGTATCCCCACGATGGCCTCCGCCACACACTGCATGTGGTAGGAGGAGGCACGGGCACCGAACGGCATGGCAGTATCGCAGTAGTGCCTGCCCTCCCACGTGAAACATAACAGAGGCCAATCGAGGGGATCGCACCTAAAGTTCTTGTAGGCACGCGACACGTCGATGGACGACATGTAGGCCGACGTGCCTGCCTTGACGAGTTTGGCCACAAACTCGTCCACCGTTGGGAGGCCGTGATCTCGCTCCAGTCCGTAGACCGAGTTCTTAATGACGAACGAGTTCACGCTGCACTCCTGCGGGAAAGTCATATCGGTAATGATGCGCCGGTCGTCCGTCCCACACTTTTCCCGTGTCATGAGTGATGTACCCGTGGCCGTAAGTGGGCGGCGGTCATCGCGAGCCGGACACGTTCTTCCTGTATCCGGCCGTGATCTGACCACCGCATCCTGCCGGACTCGACCTGGTCGAAAACGTAGTTTGACCAGCATCTGACGCCGGCCCACGGCCGTGCCTGCGCGTCAACTGTCACCTGGTACAAGTGCTTGAACATGTGGTCTTTGTCCTCGGGGTGCAAGGCGCGTTCGTCATTCAATAAAGCCACAAAACATGAAATATACTCCAGAGGCCCGAGGCTCGACCGTAGGTCCAGTTTCTGGTGCAGCGTGTACACCCCATCTCTGTCCATGAACATGTATGGCTTCGCCGTCGGCCTCCGGGCATTAAGATCAGAAAGTAGACTCTTACCCGTTGTGCGGTCGTGGCGCATGGCCTCACGGCCGAATTCCCGCTGAAGGTGTTCCTCGCTTGTATATGCCTCTCGGAGTGCCCTGGGTGCGGGGAGTAGGCGCTCGGTTTGATCCTGGGCCCAGTCCCTTGTCCGTTCGGCCGCTGAAGAAACCCGTGAGCCGGCCCTGCGCGATGCCGGCCTGGAGATTTGCATGATCACATCCATCATGCCGTCCATCTGGCGCGATATCTTCGTCATGTCCGTCCTTACTTCGCCGACATCCGTCTTTACCTCGTTCACGTCCATCCTGACCCCTCCGAGGTTGGCCTCCAGGGCTGTGATGCGCGAAGTCCGAGTCCGTGCGCTGGCACTCGTGCCCTGTTGAGAGACCGAGTCCACGTGGTCGCTCTCGGCCGCCGGCTGCCGTATCGTTATCTCCGAGTCCGTCTCGGCCTCCGCGGGTGCGGCTGCCGCCACAGCGCTTCTGGTCAACATAACTGGTCTATAATTCCTTAAAACACTGAATCGCTTGGTATGCCTGTCCTCGTCTGCCGATATTCAGGGGAATACGGAGACCGGAGGTACGAAGGGCGATAAGCCAAGGAGCGATAGAAAAAATAGGTGTTGAGCGTAGGAGACCTGTGGAGCGAATGAGACAGAGGACAGTGTCGGCCTCGCGCACTTTGATGTTTAGTGCGGCCGAGAGTGGAGAGGTGGCGCAGGGGTGCGCGAGTACAGAGTGGTTTCACCAGGGGGGGCAATGACCACCCCTGACCATAGGCCATGGGCAACCAATTGCTCCTTACCTGTCCAAGAGCATGTGTTTAATATGATAGAGATGATGGGGCGGCTGTGTTTAGGCGTTACGGGTGGTTATGAAAATAGCTCGTGTTACCAGTATTTGCAGTAAATAACATTTCTGGATCACAATCGATGTCAAACAATACCTTTCCGCCCACACTAAATCTCCGTCGTAAAGGAAGGTTCCAGAATTCACAGAGGATAAAGGAGGTAATCACTTTTATTTCCAAACACTTTTGTGTTCGTGGTGTAATGCCTTTGGGTAGATATAAAAAATATTGGAAATCTGTCACAAGGCACTTTTGTTCCAGAACTTGCGAGAGACGTTGTCTTTTTTTTAAAATAACAGACATTTTCCAGAGAACTGGACAACTGTAAATCAGCCCATATC
Source organism: Alentia gelatinosa (assembly GCA_950022655.1). NCBI lineage: Eukaryota > Metazoa > Annelida > Polychaeta > Phyllodocida > Polynoidae > Alentia > Alentia gelatinosa. The sequence continues at coordinate 106,599,686 of OX465580.1, forward strand.
TTTGTTCTGTCGTTGTGCACCCTTCTTTATGCTAAGAATTAAAACGATAATCAAATAAATGCAAATTAAGTACATGCATCCCCTTATTGAATATTCATAGTTTTATCTATGCGTGTTCATCTGCTATGAACCCCAAGAGTGAATGCTTTCATTTTAGCTGTTCAATCGTCCTACATAATTTACATATCTGAACAAAAAATTATTTATTCTATGTATCCATTTGTTAGGATTCTCAGATATATATAGAGTGCAACAAATATATTTTGCAGGTTAAATTATGGTACATTTACCCCATCTTCGCGACAGTCCCGACAGCCTCAACAGGGCGTCGCTGTATCACAACGGCTAATTCCGAGTCCACCTAAAGTCATCGGGTCTGTTTAAAAATCCACCACAACAGTCCCAGCAAACTCCTGGGATTTATGACCACCGGGGTTTACCTCAAGTCGACAGGGCTCCAACCACAGACCTAAACTCGCCTTAAGTCGACGGGCTCTGTGATCGTATGTTGATTTGATCGAACAATTCTCACAGAGACTGCTAACTTGAGTCCTGTCCCATCAGGAAGCTTGACAACTTACACCGTGTCAAGTTCTACCCTGCCGATGAGTGCGTGGTGGGATAATGAAGCCCATCGACTTAAGTTGACTTATGTTTGATGCTCATGTCAACCGAAGGTCTGGTAGGTTGAGTCAAGAGAGGTTAAGATTCATTCCCATTGACTTGCAGTCCGCGTTTGCTATATAAGATGGCATAGCGGACAGGTCTTCATTCCACTTCCAGCAGCCAGAAAGCACACATCTCACCACTCACAATCTGGTCCATGAAAAGGCCACCAAAGAAGCAAAAGTGCAAGAAGGCTCCTACAACTTCTACTACTACTACTACTACTACTGCTGAAATACATGTTCAGCCTGCTGATGCACCAGATGTTCAAGATGTTCGATCAGGTCCAACAAATACACCTGAGACTGTTGCTGCTGTCCATTGTATGCCTGCATGATTCAGAATCAGAAGACCAGGAAGCAGCACCCACTGCAGAGCCAGAGTCATTAAAGGCAGACGAGGCACTACCTAAACAACATCCACGTTGCCACAGAGGACCACAAATTAATACAAACTTCTCTGAAGATGAAAAAGAAGCAGTTATCCAGTACCTCCAACAGCATCCTGAACTGTATTCAAAACATCTGATCGGCTTCCACGATGCCTCCCACAATGGTTTTCTGAAGATAAAAGTATTGACCTTTTTTGAATAAATTTGTTTGTTGGTATTAGTTAACTTTATTTGGTTGTCAGCAGATAGCCACTCCTATTGTGAAGTGTATCATAATTTTTTGTTTTAGAAATGCTCTATAAGGAATTGTATACAAGACTTATACTTTCTTGGTTGTCATTAGATGATATAGTATTGTAAGACCACTCAAAAAGAAAACTTGTTTTTCATCACCGCGTGCATCAGAAATTTTTTTAAATGATGAACCCTGATAGAAATTATGAAAGGTATGTGTATTTAGTATCAAGTTAAAGCTCCTGATGTCAGGAATGCATCAAATGTATAGCCAGTAAAAATCTGGAAACCCCGCGTAAGCAGACACCCCATGTAAGCGGACACTTTGGCCCGGATCGGATGGTGTCCGCTTATGCGGGGTTTTACTGTATGTCTGAGGCCCATTTTATGACACTTCACAAGCCATCTTTGATATAGCATTAAAAAAAAAATTCATATTTTTCATGGCTTTTGATGAGAAACAAGTTTGTTTTTATTAGTGGCCTAATTCTTTATGTGAAGGGCATTTTCAATGTTGAATTATATAAGAAAGTAGCTGATATAGTTAAAATATGTCTATATGGGAGGGTATGAATGCATGTTCTATTTGGCCATCGCTGGGAAGAACGTCCTTGGACGACCGTGTATGAGTATTATCTGAATTTAAAAGAATGGAGTAAACACTATCATGGAAGGCAGAGTAAAGGTCGGTGTGGCGCGGGAGGCCTTTATCTCATAAGTCACCGAAGGGTAATCACATTTTTTTTCAGTTATTCTCAGTTCATATACAGGAGATTATTCATTTCTAATCTAATTACATTTTCCCAGACAGGTCTGCCTCGGCTAGATGAACCAAAAATATCAACGTTGTATTAAAGATTTTTTCTGTACATATCACAAGGTAATGTACATACCACATCGGTTGCCCGGAGATTATCAACCAGATGAGTGTAAGTTGACCAACATATAGTCATTTCTGTGTAGATAACATACTGGTCCTATTGTAAACCCTAGGACCCATGTATATACCTTACGTGTAAAGCGGAATCACGTCTGAGACACAGGGTTACATAGTAAAACCAAGAGACAGAGAAGAGTGATTTATTGACAATGAAGGTTTGGCTTACACGCTTCATGCTCTGATTGGTCGATAGTGCCACAACCAATAGGGATACTGTAGAACAAAACAACGAGTACACCGGAGTACAAACACAGAGCCTTTATTTCCCCACAGACAGGCAAGCCTCAGTCGGCAACGAAAGTACTCAAAGGTGAGTAAAGCCTAGTCAACGGTCGTGGCAGGTAAGCAATCAGGTAAGTAATCAGGTAAGTAATCAGGTAAGTAATCAGGTAAGTAGCGTAACCCCAATAGTCTCCTGCGGGGCGGCCCGTGGCGGCCCTCCGTGCACCCCGGGTCCTGGCCAAGTGCCCACGTAGTACACCCCTAAGGTCCGGCGTCCACCTACTACGATATGGCACCGATATGCCCTACGATGCACCTCCCAATACAAAATCAAAATCGCGTCGGAAGATCACCTAAAATCGGGGCAGTTGACCACGTTTCTGCGATTAGACACCGATAAAACCCCCATACAATGCGTGGTGGAGTGGCATGTCTAGACATATGTCTACGATTTTGCACCTTCCCGATAAGGCACCGATTTTGACATTTTGTATCGGTGCCATATCGGGATGTCTACGATTCTACTGTAGTAGGTGGACGCCAGGCCTTACTGGTTTTCGTTACACACGGGTAACTGGGCGGTTGCCCTGGTGATCGCCGGAGGTGTTCCGAGCCCGGCCCAGGACTAGACTGACTCCCGGAGGGTCACCGGAGACTTATAAAGGAATTCCAAGGGCGGCCCCCCAACGTCACTTCCGGGACCAGGGCGCCTCCTGGTGGGCCCGGGAGGCGGCTCCGTGTACCACCTCCGGAACCCCTCGGTACCTCCGGCCACTCCGGCGGCCCGGAGGCGCCCCTCCGGCTACTACGGCGAGGCGCCCCTCTGGCGATCACCACACTACTGAGCTTTTGTTCTAGGCAGTCGCACTCACCATGAGGAGTGCTGACACTAACATCTAACGCCTGTGGCATCCTGGCACCCTGTGGACATCTCAGGAACTAGAGCGTGCGATAAAGGGAGCGAATAAGCAAGGCAGTTGTGCGGTAAACATCAGGTTGGAGAAGGAGAGGCGGACATAATGACTGTTGAAATTCAACTTTTGTTACCAATAAATATATGCGGACAATTTTGATGATTCTCACAGAAATCAGTATTACTCGCCCCAATGTGGTATGTAGGAAGCCGCAGATTGCAAGACTTTTATTGGGTACCAATATCTTATCCTACCCCTAATACAAAACGCCATAGGTTTAACATTGACTCAATGTATTTGACATAGCGTTGGATAAAGTGTTATTTATGCACCGAGGTGAATAAAAAATCGGACCAATCAGAGACGAGATAACGAAAGTAGATCCGGCAGCATTGATAACTACTAACATGGATAATTACAAATATTCTCTGTATATCGGTGAGATGGGGTAGGATAAATACGAAACTGAACTCGAGTTAGCCTTGTCAATGTTTATACCACTCTGGTCAGGTCTGCTACTCACTAAACTCGGCTAACGCCTCGTGTAGTAATACACAACCTGCCCATCGTGGCATAAACATTGACAAGGCTAACTCTCGTTTGGTTTCTACTAAATATCAAGGAGGACCACCAACGGAGTTTCGTATTCAACGCAAATAATCGCTGGGGTCTTTGTGTGTAATTTCTTCGTTCCGTTGGACTTCCGTATGGAGTCCGTGCTTCCCTCTTCTCTCTATTCCGCGGTCGCTACGTGGTGGGGAAGGAGCTCAACAACGCTAGGCCCCGTGACTAAACTAAATCGCTGGGGTCTTTGTCGACAAAAGGAAACCCCGTCCTCAGTCTATAAAAATTGATCTGAGAACTAGTATTATCATATAATACATTGTGTCTCTGTATGGTTCATTTTAAATACATTATATTCTAATACACCTGCATCTTGCTTAGATTTCCTGCATTGCCATTAGTACATCCTGTGACCTAACATCATGAATCTATTTTGTAGTGGTATGAGCTCATATGTTGTCGCACCATGAGGGAAATTATCAACCAATTATAAATCCCTGAGGCACATGTTCTGGGCAGCAGTCATACGGTGTGTGTACCCTGTCCGAAAGATGAATTTGTAAAATAACCGGGCAAAAAACTGTCCGGGATCTGGAGCAAACATTTACCAGCTGTGCTGATCATTCATGAATCATGGATTCATTACGTTTCTTTACCAGTGAGTTGCGTGTGCATGGTTTTGTGAGGTCGTTTTGATTTCCATCAACAATCTGCCCTTTAGCGAAACAATCTACTACCTTCCAGTTAAACAATTCATATTTTGAGGAAGAAACAACAAACCCAATTGATATGTGTATGTACTACATCGAACATATTGACAGTGTATCTCTATCACTGAATAAAATTCTTCAGCGTTTGTTAGATATGAAGTAGGGCACTATGTGTTTGAGTGATAAAATCAACCCCCTACCAAAAACCTACATGCGCCTACAAAACATCCCTTGCAGAATATTTTTTTCCTGAGCTGGAAGCCTAATTGGTCAATACAAAAGACCTCGTAAGAAATAGTAGACTATCGCAATACGACCGCCTCAGCACACTCCTTCAGCGTCCAATATTCTGTGTAAGCGATTTTAAAATGGGCGTCTCATGCGCAGAGTGGAATGCATTGTCACTATCTCACCACATGCCATTAACGCCGCCTACCCAACTACATTACTAGTCGGCACCTCTACCTATATTTCTCTCACTCACCTAACTGCACCCGTATACAATACACGCATCCTCATCTTCATTATCAAAAACATCCAAATCTTCCACCTGACATGTTACCATCTTATATCAACGTTTATTACAAAGAAATATCATTTTATCAATGAATGTTGAATTCTCATTACCCCTATCCCTGATGAACAAAGATGGAAGCCGTAGTGGGCTAAATAAAATTTTATTAATTTTATGAAGGCTTATTAAAATGAATAAGCGTACTACAATGTACGTATGAATATTAATAATAATATTGAAGTTTGATAATTGACAAGAATACGTTGTATGTCAATTATAATGATAATAACATATGAAGTATAGTTATTATGTATTATTACATAAGAGTAATAAGATAATAATAAAAATATATAGCCCTACGAGTGAAGTGAGTAGGAGAGAAAAGGTGAGGGTGGGTGGGTAGAAAAATGTACGTCAGTATGGTAGGGCAGCTGAGCGAATTGTGAGGCTGAGGTGAGCGCACCGCTCACGCAGGTCGGTTCGCGGTGCGTGGTGATAGCGACAAGGGGCGCGAGGAGTGCGCTGGTGGTGGAGTGTGTCACCAGGGGGGGCAATGACCACCCCTGACCAAAGGCCATGAGTCACCCATTACCCCTATCCCTGATGAACAAAGATGGAAGCCGTAGTGGGCTAAATAAAATTTTATTAATTTTATGAAGGCTTATTAAAATGAATAAGCGTACTACAATGTACGTATGAATATTAATAATAATATTGAAGTTTGATAATTGACAAGAATACGTTGTATGTCAATTATAATGATAATAACATATGAAGTATAGTTATTATGTATTATTACATAAGAGTAATAAGATAATAATAAAAATATATAGCCAAGGAGCCATTAGAAAAAAGGGGAGAGGTGGGAGGGAAGAAGGAAAAAAGAGACTAGTTCTTAGATAGAGACTGAATCAGAGACTGGTTGACATTGATAGATGTTGAGTCCTTAATATACAGTCTGTGAGAGTCTGATCTCCACCCGCCATAACGCTGAATGTCCAGTTCTGGCATACCCGCTTTGTATGCCTGTGTGGCGGCAGCCTTACGGAGGCTGTGGAGGGTGTATGACCTCGGGGGCTGGCCCGCAGCCGCGAGCAACGTCTCCCATTCCTTTGCGAGGGCGCGTGAGGTCAGTGTGGATCCGTCTGGTAACATTAGGAAGGGATCTCGCAGTGTGCCCGTAGGGATCGCCCGTAGCATCTGGCGCACGGCGTGAACAGGGCAGTACCTCGAGTCTGCTGCCGGCTGGAGGCGCATCACTTTCTGTTCCCCGATCCGCTGAAGGTTCTTGCCCGCTTTTATGACGACTGTCACGTGGTTGGCAGACACGGTCACGTCTCCACGTGAGAGGTGCCGGTCTGGGTTGTATGCACGTGACGAGGGCGGGCCGACCTCGCTCTGTCTGAGCGCCGCGTAGTATAGAATCAGCAGTGCAGCCCGTATGGTGATTTGGAGGGGCGTGTCCCCGAGGCCTGACAGGATCCGTTGGAATACCTCCATCGGCACGGGGGGCTTTACGTTGGGAACGTACTGCTTGTTCCTCCTCATGGCCTCGAGGGCCCATTTCACTCTGTGATGCTCCGTCAGGGCGACGTTCCCACCTGTCAGCCGTAGATGTGACCGTATATGTGACAGGTGGTTGGCCACGGTCGCCGGCGAGGGTGCGTGCTCCGCGACGTACTCGAGGTAGGCCGTCACGAAAGACACCGTCGGTGCCTGGGGGTCCGCCCCCATCCTCCTGCAGAAGGCGATGTAGGTGCCGACGGCTGACCGCTGGTTGGCGACCGTGCCTCGGGCACGAGCCTCGGATTGGCGGACAGATGCCCTCGCTTGGAGTGAGAGCAGCGCCGGATCTGCAGAATAAGTGGAGGATGGGGACATAAGATGCATGCGAACATGGTATCACAGGATACAAGCGATGCATAGACACAAACGAGGCAGCTTTATGATAGTCAGTATAAGTGAGGTGTGCCCTGCTGAGAGCGTCGGCGACCGTATTCTGCACCCCAGGCACGTGAGTGTATACGAGGTCCACCTCCATCCGTGCCTGTATCATCCAGGCCTGCCGCGCACACTCCGCGAGTACTCGGTTCCGGGCACGTCCCGAGGTCAAGGCCTGTACTGTTCCCAGGTTATCGCAGTAGACCTCGACCCTCGTGCCCCTGTCTCGCTCCGTCACGAAGGTGTTGAGTGCGTAGATCGTATTTACGGCCTCGAGTTCGGAGATACACTCCACCGGGTCAGTAACAGGGCACACCTGACCGGAGTAGTAGTATTGGCCGTCGGTCCCGCCCACTCCCGACAGGCACGCGTCAACGGTGACGCATCTCGTAGGGGGACCTCGAGGTATGAGGGAGTGCCCATTCCAGCCCTCAGCGAAGCGGAGGAACCAATCCAGATCCTGTCGCATGTCGGCGTTGATATCAAGATAATACCCACGCATGCCTCGCAGCGCCTCGAGAAGCTTGCTCACAAATGCCCGGGCCGGGCGGATACACTTAGCCACGTGCAGAACCTTCCCGAGGACCGACTGCAGCTGTCTCTTGGTGAGGGACCTCTTTGTTGCTACGGCCGAAACGTGTGCCCGAACGTCGAGGAGCTTTTCTTCGGGTATCGACAGCGTCATCGTGCGGGCGTCGATCTGAATGCCCAGTCACGTGACCGTCTGACTGGGTGCCTGCGCCTTATCCCGGGCCTCGGGGAGGCCTAGTTCCGCGAAGAGGGCGCGGGCTGTTGAGAAGTCACGTTCGGCCGTGGCCGCGTCCGCCGAGAGTATGACGAGGTTGCCAGGTACATCTCGGCGGTGATGCCTTTGTCCTCGAGGATGTTCACGATCGTGTCCGCCACGCACTGCATATGGTACGACGAGGCGCGGGCACCAAACGGCATGGCCGTATCACAGTAGTGCCCGCCCCCCCACATGAAGCATAACAGAGGCCAATCCAGCGGATCACAGCGAAAGTTCTTGTAGGCGCGTGACACGTCGATCGAGGACATAAAAGATGCAGTGCCCGCGGCCACGAGCTTTCGGACGAACCCGTCGACCGTAGGGAGCCCGTGTTCGCACTCGAGCCCGTAGACCGAGTTTTTGATCACGTACGAGTTAACACTCCGCTCCCTCGGGAATGTCATGTCCGTGATCACCCGGCGGGCATCGGTGCCCCGCTTCTCCCGTGTCATGAGCGGGGACACGTGGGACCACGGCGTGAAGGGAGGGTCCTCGAACGGTCCCAGCATGTTGGAGAACGCCCTTTCCTTATCAATGAATCGTTGCACCTGCTCGGGGTAGGTGTCGGCGCTGGGGTGATTCGGGATGCATCGGGTATCACTGGCCGGCCCGAGGTAGCCGAGGGGAAACCCGTAGCGAATAAACCCCAACAGTTCGTCCTTCCCATCCATCCTCGCGAGATACCGTTCCCATGCGTCGAGTCGCAGATCCGACGGGAGCACTATCCGGGCGCCTAGGGCGTTGGGCAGGCCCGTGTCCCTCACGGCCCGGTATATCTCTCGATGCTTGTCGGGCCCCATGGCTGTGAAGTCCGGCCACTCCCTCCTCCAGTGGTCGGCGAAGGCCGCCGGGTCGGTCCGGAGCCCGGGGTGTACTTTTCAGGTTTCGCACATGCGTCTGATGGCGTCGAAATCCGGAGTGTTTAATCCGGCGTGGACCTGTGCCTCCGCTGGCGCGGTAACACTAACACTCTTCACGCCGGGTATCTCCATCCTCGTAGTGTCCACGCTGTCGCCTATAGGGGCGCTAGGTATCACTGGGGGCGTGGCACGTTTGTTGATGTTTACGTCCCCCCGTCCACGTGTTGGGGCGACCACGTGATCGATGACGTCACGTGCCGCGGCCGGCTCGGGCACATCAAAGCCCGAGCCGCCGGGAGCCGGGGGGTTGCTGTTTCGCGCCTCGCTTAGTCGCGGGGCGCGTCCTGGCCGTTTTTTGAACTCGGTGTTGTCTGAGGGTATCCGCCCTGGTGCGGTGTCGGCCGAGCACCGCTTTGAAGGGGATATCCGGCCTGGGGCATCCGGTGTGGTGTTGGTACAGGAGCCGGCGCTGTGTGGTCATAGCCGTGTCCGTAGGTGAGTTTCCTGTTACAGGCGTGTACGGAGTGACCACACTGCCTGCCGACCGAATCGCAGAAGCTGCACACGTGCAGCCACCGGATGCCCCCCTCCTCGTGTCCGTTACGGTGGCGGCACCCCTTCTCGGTGTTGTAGTCCCTGCAGGGGACCTCCCGCCCCTTGGTGCGTCCGGTCTCGTTCCTTTTATGTGCGGGGGCTGCCGCCGTCATGGCGAGCCGTACCCGTTCCTCCTGGATACGCCCGTAGTCCGCCCAGTAAAGACGGCCAGATTCAATATGGTCAAACACGAAATTTGACCACCGTCGGACTGCGGCCCACGGCCGTGCCTGGGCGTCAACGGAGACCTGCTGTAAGTGGCGAAACATGTGCTCGCGGTCCTCGGGCCGGAAGGCCCGTTCGTCTCCCAGCAGTGACAGAAAACAACTAATATATTCCAGGGGCTCGAGTGCTGACCGTAGCTCGAGCTTCTGGTGGAGCGTATAGACCCCGTCACGTTCAATGTACATATACGGTTTAGCCGTTAATCTACGGGTGCTGAAGTCAGCGATCAATGATTGCTTACCGGCGGTACGGTCGTGCCTCATGGTCTCCTTTTCAAATTCCCGTTGAAGATAGTCCTCGGGGGCTTAGCTGTCCCGTAGTTGACGCGGGGAAGGTAGCGCCCGTTCGGCCTGGTCTCGGGCCCAATCCCTCGTGCGAGACGCTGCTGACGACCGTGAGCCGGTGGCCTTCGATCCAGGGCGGGATATCTGCATGATTGCATCCAACATCCCGTCCATCTTCTCCGACATCTTGGTGTAGTTGGATTCGAGAGCCGTAATCCTCGATGACCACACGCTGGTCGCTTGCTGGGATACGGAATCCACGTGGTCATCGGGCTGCGCCTGCTGGCGCACGGTCACCTCCAAATCCGTAGAGTCCTCGGCCCGTGAAGACACTTCCTCCGGGCGCGAGGCGGCTGCACTTCGCGTAACAGGCCCACTCATACTTGTAGAATACAATCCTACAGAAACCAGAATTATGGAATTCCCGAGTACACGGTCAGCGGTATTCGGGGAATACGGAGACCGGAGGTACGTAGAGGGAAAAGCCAAGAAACTGGACAGTAGAAAAATGTACGTCAGTACGGTAGGGCAGCTGAGCGAATTGTGAGGCTGAGGTGAGCGCACCGCTCACGCAGGTCGGTTCGCGGTGCGTGGTGATAGCGACAGGGGGCGCGAGGAGTGCGCTGGTGGTGGAGTGTGTCACCAGGGGGGGCAATGACCACCCCTGACCAAAGGCCATGAGTCACCCATTTACCATATGTTACTAGGTCAATTACCATATAAAGTTTCACCTCATCTGACTAAAATGTATCTCCTCAGCCTGTTTTTTGTATGTTCTTTTCAGGCGATAGAATAGCTCGGATCCTTGCATCATGACCGACTCCCTTTATCAACACCAAAGAAAGAATGAAATCCCACCACTCTAGTAAAACCTATATATTCATAAGCATTGCTAATTAAAAAAAAAGGTTTATATCAAGAATATATGCGTATCTGAGTATTAGTCCATGAGCCAGACCACTTTTGACTTTCAAATGGAGGTAGAAATTTTGTTTATGATTTTAAGTTAGCCATATATAGCATGAAAATAGAGAGACACGTAAAGGAAGATTTGCTCTACGCGGCCGGCATAGATCGCAGCAACGCCCCCTATCAGAGCGGTCGTTAAGTGCAAACTGATGACCTCATCTGTGGCCAGTCAGCGACGTAGATAAGGTTGGCGGGCGAAATAGGGTTATCTCCCTGGTGGGATGGGAGCAGGGGGAAAAGATCAAAGGGCGCCCTTCATACTGCCCAGCTCAGCTGGCAGCCGGACCATTCTTCACATTGCTCCATTTTACTTAATCCGGTAGAGAAGAACAAGGCGCTGTGGTAGAGTGGTGGTTGTGTGGAGAGTGATGACAGATGAGGGTCCTGAATAGACTCAAGCTAGATAGCAGTACCGGCCATGTACGGCCGAATTGGTGGCTATATGTATTTACAGTGTTGATTGTATGATACAAATCTATTTCTAGGAAAAGCATTACGATATGCATAGACGTTAAATCCTGTTGATATAATATCTAACAGGCATGCATGCATACACAAATACATTTAGTACTGCTTATTGATATAATTTTTCTCTATACATGAGAGTGTTCGTTGTAACCTCAAAATATTAGATGCATGATTCCAGTGGTACAGAGGTAATTTGTAGAATGCCACTTTTAATCTCCATATCAATTTACCCAACGCTGCCTTTTTGTCTTTTTGAGCGCGGGAAATCGCGCTCATATACGTCATCTAGAGGATAGAATGCTCACACAGGCTTTCAGCTTACTGCAGAGAATCTAACACTTCACTATCCATGCACCAACTATAAAGGCCTGGTAAAAGGATCAGGTGGCCAGTATCCCTGTATCCCGTATCCCTGCCTCACTACTGACTTGGTTCCTTTAAATAGAACTGACTGAGTGACCATGTGAACGTGTGTCAAAGAGCAAACTGAGTGGCATAGCTGACCTATTAGCCAGAGAAGTAGGGCAGTTGACCAAGACCCTAAATGAAAGATTCAGTCACAACCACAACAAGTTGAATGTGATCTGTGGTATGCTAGACCAGGCACAAGTGAAAATAAAAAAACGTTAGCCAACAAATGACAAACATCTCAAAAGAAATACACCAAATTATTGATATTCTCTTACTTTTATTTTATCAGATTTTGGTATACCGCGCTCCTCCATTATGAATGGAAATAACATATGCTCCTAGTTTTATAGTGGCAAGACAGTAGAGCTCACATTATCAGATGTTTATTTCTATAGGTCATCGCGATAGATTTGTCATTAAATCACTGTGAAGACAGGAAGGTAACATGTTTCAGTGTTTTTTACCTAACAAATTCCGATGTTCAATCTACGACAGGAAATCTTAACCATAATACAGGTAAATCAGATATATACCAACAGATAGGCCCAGGTCCTAGCTTTCCAACAATGTTTTATTTATCGCCCCGTTCTTCACGAAAAAACAGCGATTTACCTTTTTCAAATTAGAAAAAAACTAGTTTTTTGTCCCATATTAAACGCTCAGGACTATAGCGCAATGTGAAACCCTAAAATCTTGCCTTTAAATACAACTGATGCCGCAATATACATCCAATATCGAATTATCAATTTGAGACACTTGGACCTAATGAAATTACACCACATTCACGGCAATAGATAACCCATGTGTATCTCACTGAATAACAATCTCAGGATGTTCTGCGGAGTATTTCACATGTGAGACACATCTTTCCGGCGAAAACGCTTAGGATTCACACACATCCATTACGAAAACCGTAGAGGCCCTACGATGGACTTTTTCTACCGTAGTCCATCGTAGTCCATCGTAGACCACATCAACAAAGACCTGATCAATTACGATATACGATTCGTCATACTTCACACATTGGGTTTAGAATTATTAGTCGCATGAATCGGTACCGGTTTTAATTGATAATTAACAATATTGAAATTCCCCAGCCGGCGCCATTGTGTACTGTATAGTATATGCCTTTATTTGGCGGCTGAATGAATATTGATTGTCACAAATTGGTCGGTGACTACTAGAATTTCCATTTAAAAATAGCGTCTATTTTCCCTCGCACCAATTTTAAACTCTGATGATATCTCAAGCAGGACCACTTACCCAGTTTTGTACAAGTTGCATTTCAATCGATGGCATTTTCGTCAGCAGATGGAAAAGCCACGCTATATACAACCTGTTGAATAGTTGGTCGGATTTTATGATATAATCATTGGTGCGGGTTATTAGTGGCGTTTAGAATAGTGGATTTCCAGCAAAATTCATGGTAGTCGCCGACCCATTCTAGACACTTAAGTTAATTCACAAATCGATTAATCTATCCTAGTCTGATTTCGTTTGTGGCCTTCAAAGTCGGCCGACGGTGCAGGTTTGGAGAGAACAGTCGTTGACCCTTTAGGTGTCCACTTAACTATTGTTGTAACATACTTGTCACAAAACCGGTCGGTGGTGCTAAATATTATACTCGGTGGTCCTATATAAATGGCAGGTGGATACTACACATACAGCATAGACAGTATCAGCCAGTGGTGTCTCTATTATGCATCAAACGACCAATGACGCTGCAGATATCTTGAATTCTTCTTCCGGGTAGTTGCTATATACATGTATGTAAAATCAGGTACCTTATTGGCCAATGATTTGATAATTATAATCATTGGGTCCGCACGTTGATATCAGATAAATGACAACATTACATTCATGTCCGATAAATGATAACATTATAAACTTAGACAATAAAAGCTGGAGGTAGTAGAGTATGACGTCCTAGACAAATGATTATGCGTTCCCTTTCTTATCTCAACCCTTCGTAGTAAACGTTGTCCAATAAGAATAATAATTTTATAAGCCAAGCTGGAAATTTAAATTGAACATAATTCGGTGCCTACATCTCCACTAATTGCATAGATGCAGAGAGACGTGTTCAGTGCATGTTATAAACGCCGTTTTACAATATAAAAATAAATATATAATAAAACGTGGGCACTATATATTGGCAATGAAAACAATTATCAAACTTAGTGAATTATATACCGGACTACTAGATTTTTCACTAGACTAGAATATATGATTAAGCACAACCAATATACCTGAGGTATTGTATATCATCGAAGCTATAAAGTCGCAGACAGTCCTGTACTTTCGGCTGCTTCTTTAAGAGCCGTAAGCTGTAAGTGATGTTATCGAGAATTGTTAGTAGATGGAGTGGTACAGACAAGTGAAGGTGAGAATTCTTCCCCTGTCCTCGGATGTACATATACGCTGTGGCGACTGTTCTTAATTGTGAAGTGTTCGTTGCAAAAGAGAGGTGACAGGCGTAAAGAATACCGAACAAATAGTCTCTTTGTTCACAACCAATCAGCCCTTATTTAAAGTAATGCCTCGTGGCAGCAGCATCAGCAAGCATCTCGTTAAGGAAATAGGTCCGAAAAAAAGAGAAAAGAAATAAGGATATTTGCTTGTGAATGTTGCTTAAATACAGAAATACAGTGTTTTGTTAGGATATACAACAGCTGTCCCCCGCGTCCCCTTACAAAACCAACAGGAGTTTTAATCGAGCTTTCATCCATTAATCATGACCAAAAACTAAAAATAGTGTAATGGTAGTCGAAATAGGCTGTTCCCTAAGCTGAACGGCTTTTTTAGTCTGTTCTACTAGTCTTGCAGGCAAAATGTAACAACATTTTCTTGTCTGAAATTGATCCTTTTTCGTAATAATCAGCTATCTACAAAATACAATCAAAGTATTAAAGAGTTAAAGCCGATGTTTATTTACTGTTGGCTATTAAATACTCGTGGAACGGTGTTCAATCTACGAATTCCAATATTGTTTTACTATAACTATAGGTGGATCCACTGCCATTCCTTCCGAACAGATACGAGTAACTAGAATTGGCGATTCCCTGAGCTCTATCGACAGGATCTTGGCAGTTATACCTCTGAGCTCTGACAGAGGTCCACCCTTGATGACAAGGCTATATGGTCAGACCCAGTCACCACCTGATCATTCCCACTGAGTATCTGTCTACGCGCACCGGTGCGCCCTCTATGTTTAGCGACTGCAACTGCATCCTGCTTGCCTCCTGCGGCCTACATCAGAGGGAGTGTGGGAAATAAGGAGAAACAATCACCTTCATTGATTACCCGGGGTTCGGCAATGCTTGTCGTGGCCATGCCAGGAGAGAGGGGGACGTATTAATGATGTTGTGTGTGAGCTGAGCAGTGGTAAGCAGTTATACCGAGTAGCTCAACTTGTCATTGCAGACGACAAGTATGAATGGGATATTGAATGTCTTGGATGGTCGCCGTTCGAAGGATCGTTAAAGGACGTAGCCAAATCCCCTGCCATGCATGGCTATGGTAGAGGCAGTGGAGAAGGTGGACTGGTAGGCGGTAGGGTGAAAAATAAAGATTGGGAAAATGCTTCAACGCAGGGGCATAGGAGGATTGTACAGTAACATTTGAATTTGAATTAATATTGCAGCAACCTATTTATCGACCAACTTACAGGATCTAACTTAGAAAGTTTAGTGTAGTTAGGGAGGGGAAGTCATGCGTTTAGAACATGACTAGGGAAATGAATTACAATACGACTCCCTTACCTATCTTTTCACAATCGGGATGATTGCATCTAAACTAAACACCTTTTTACTCACTGACAAATATTATAAGATTGACATTGATTAGGTTATTTTAATTTGGAATTGTGTATTGGACAAGTATCATCATCAAACCCTTCAAATCGATAAGCTTTTGCTATTGTTAAGGAAGATTGATTCGAGTTATGCATTCCATTTGAGAGGAATTATTCGTTATGTTTATGATAAGCATATCAGGGAACGGCAAGGAACGATGATACCCCTATGAGGGAAAACAATAGATAAACGAAGCTAGTCACATATTCTGTCACGGAACTGGAAGGAAATTCATATAATATATCGCCTCTAAACAGATTGGAAATGCGTTTCAGTGGGTGTGAAATAGAACCTTATGTTTAATGAAATGGGGCGGTTGCTATAGTTGCTATACGTGTTCCCTTAACTTTTTGCCAATTGTTTCTAATTGCCCAATATAAGGTTATGGTTTAAAAGTGAAAGGGTATCCAGTGAAAGGGTATCTTGACAAGAGCGTTGGCTCTGTAATGAGAATAAAGAAAGATAAAAAGGTGAGGTTCTGCAAAGATTACAGAGTAAAGAGTCACGATTTGAAGATTGACCATGATGGGGTAAAGGTATAACTGTGTGTCAGAGGAGACGGGTATGAAGGGCAGAAAGAGAGTTTTAGGGGACGAATATACGAATTAAAGGGAAGGTATTGACGGGTTTGATTATGAGACGATGGCAACAATCACAAGGCACAGTGTTCTAGCGCGCCTGCATGGTGCTGACTCGGCACTACGCGGTCTGTTCAACACATACAAGTCACGCGAGACCAACATCAAAAACTAAAGTATCGACCATAGAACATTCGTAGGCTATTTATTTATGTATACTAGTTATCGCAATTTAAGAAACATTTCAGTTTGCGAAAGTCTCGAGTACTGTGTTTCTCCAGATCCCTCGAAATTTAATAGTCATGCAATGACAGTGATGAGTAATGTGAAGGATTTGAACTATGCTTTATATCAACTGGAAAAGACATGAGTCATGACTTCAGCAATTCGGTAGTTCTTTCATATGCATGGATTTAAAAGTGATCGGAAAAACGCGGGAGTGTCTAAAAAACTATGATTTATTCAGTCGTAAACAAGTGGACAGTCCAACTTGTAACCGTGAACAGTAAAAAAGATACAAAGGGGACAGTGATGTTTCTTTTTGTAGGAAGGGTGGGCGGTTAAAAATGTACCCGGTGAGTAGTATGGGGCCAGGAGCGAAGGTCAATCATTTGCTCCGGGGATGCCTGGAGGTGATGCTGGAACAATACCCCAGGTGGCGTAACAGTCCCCATCCTCCAGGGAACCGACCATTACTCCTCATGCGTTTGATAAACTTGGAACTGTTGACAGTCAAAAATAAAATAAAAAGGCGGCACTGATAAAATCAGTCACGGATAGATTTATTTATTTTCACTGTTGGGGATATGCAGCCATGGCTGCGAGGGGGCCCAGGTGCCTTGAGTATTTACCTGTTGTACGGGAATTGCGGAGAAGATGGTAGGCTCCGCCGGGCCGGAAAGACTTAACCGTCTTGTCGTTGGTGTTCTGTATTATGTGCTTAAGGAGAAGGAGCCTCACGACCAAGATGAACTGGGATCTGTATCTAATTCTTATGTTTGGGGTCTGTCTTTTCCTAAGGGCATCTACTTGTGTTGCCACGAAACTAGACAACCCCAATCTGTCTGTATGGTGTCACAGACATGTCACGAAACTGCCGTTATATAACATCCCCTCACCCTCATTGGGCAGAGCTGTGGTTCCGAATGCACCTTGACTTTGATGCGTCGCTGGTCCAACTGAGCGGCGAGGTTTTTTTTGCAGAACAAACGGAGATATGATGAAGCGATTTCTAAAGATGATAATACCTCTACGTGCTAGCATAAGGGCATGGGGCGAGTGGGCATTGAGGCGCAGCGAAGAGGTTCAATGTCTGCAGGAGCGAAGTGAAGGGCCACCACCCTGACAAATAGGGTGATGGACAGCAGGTCCACTTGTCGTAAGATGAGGGAGACAAGATCCTCCGTGATGGTCGACACCCTCCTCAGGGTGTGGCCTGCCCTTGAGGATGGCAGCTACTTGTTGGGATGAGAAAGCCCCCTGGTTTCCACCATGATCGAGTAGCCAATGACGCGCTCCCGCAGCATCATTACCACTTATCCCTGGATAAAAGGGAGGAGGCCGCAGTTGGGGTAATGAAATGTAATTGAACTTTTATGGGATAAAATTAATTTTGACATCAATATGAATGATTAATAAAGATGTATTGATATGAATGACTAATAATATGTGATTATTGACTACTGGAAATATGAGTTAATTATTATCATTATATTACATGATAACATATGAAATCATAGGCCTACGAACGAAGGCGAAGTTTAAAGAGGTGTGGGCGGGTGGGTAAAAATTTGAGTGCGTCTCTCCTACCTGAGAGATGAGGTGAGAATAGCGAAGAGAGAGGTATATCGGAAATGCTTGTGAGGTGCATAGTGTGAGAGTGATTCGATTCGACGTGGCGTAACTGAATGAGTCCTCTCCCACCGCTATGCGACCACTGATAATTTTTTTCCAACCACGGACGCTCTCGCAGGGTCTACTGGAACGATGAAATTACGAACACATAGTGTGAGAGTGAGACGATAGGGGATGAAGGGGGAGTGCACACGTGGTGCGTGGTGAGATGGGGAGATACCAGGGGGGGGGGGGCAATGACCACCCCTAC
This sequence comes from Alentia gelatinosa, assembly GCA_950022655.1. Lineage (NCBI taxonomy): Eukaryota > Metazoa > Annelida > Polychaeta > Phyllodocida > Polynoidae > Alentia > Alentia gelatinosa. The sequence goes on from OX465580.1 coordinate 106,617,916, forward strand.
CATAGGTCATGAGTAACCAATTCCTCATGACCTCCTACGACTTGAGAGAATCCGCCAAGACCTGCACCTAGTGACAAGCCTCGAAGACGTAGGGTTTCGTGGGCGTGGAGTACCACAATATGAGCATGGCACCTGTACACCCTTGCCCTGTTGCATGGATGGGGCGAGCGTGGCCTCAAGGGAATACAGCATAGGCCGTAGAGAAAAACCTGCATGCCATTCGTGGATCCCAACACAATAGTTGATGACTGCAACAAGCATTGTACGTATGCGTCCAGCGGCTCATCCTGGTAGGGGACTACTTGCAGGGCGGACCAACTATGTGCCCAGGGGTTGTCCAACATGGTGGCCATGACAAACCCCTGCTGCATGCGTTCTTCGGCTGGAATCGCCGGTATGGCAACTCAGGCCCCCTGTACCTCTGGGTCCTCAGGCATGGAAACTGGTGTACAGATCCTTCCAAAGAGTGGCTAAAGTTGCAGATTTGGCCATAGGGCTGATGTACGTGGCTGTGGCCATGCCCCCTTGCCTCACGAGCACCACACGGGGTAGAGATAATATGGCGTCCATTATGCTCACCATCTGCCCTGCGTGCTCATTCAACCGCCGCTCGAGTTATGGTTGTTTCCCCTCGCCCTGCATTTTGTCTTCAGTGTCTCAGTCCGACGAATCATTCTGAACAGCTTGATATAATGTTATGAGATAAAACGAGAACCTGTACCACCTTGTTCATTGAGGGTTGCAAAATAAGTGGTCGCGGACTTCAGCACTATCGTCCGTACAGAATGCTGTCTTCTTGGACGACAAATAGACAATATTTACAACATGAACGATTTCTTTTGCTGTACAAGAAACTACTTTTCAGGTTCTCGTTTCATAAGTGTATTATCCAACAGTCCCCAGGTCCACCTGTTGCATATTCACATTCACCGTAAACCTATACAGATTCATTATGGTGCCTTTCATCTCTCTAGATTGAGAGACGGGGTGGAATTGTTCTTGTCCCCCCTAGGGTTTAGCCTTTCCGCAAACATAAGTTCGTTGTATTCTTATAAATTGATATGGAAATATTATTTCCCATCATCATATCTCACCCTCTCTATTCATTGATATGTTTTGATATTAATTAACAACCAAATTTGGTTTTATCAATACATGTCGCCTATACCATCTTCAATTATCATTTTAATAAATTGACATAAATCCAATCCCACGCATGATATCATCTCTCGAATTTTGTGGAGTAGAGATGATAGAGGATATAGTTTCTTAATGCCTGGGAAATGCAAGGAGAGACAACCCTTGAGATCAATGACCTCTAATGGAAAATCAATATTCTACCGTTAACCTCACACGTTAATCTGTAACAAAGGAACAAGCTTTCCATTTGAGCTCCCGGATTAGGATAAGGGGAACTTGAGTGCGTGTCCCTTGTGTTCTTTCTTCACCGTTGGTAACAAAACAATGGTCCTTGGATAGTGTTAAGATGATGTTTCATCCATTATCGTGTGTATTCCGGGCCGGGCAGGAGGTTTTCTTACAACATGTTCAGAGTGAAAAGGATCTGTATGATTGTGGGCTGTGTTAGGGTGTTAGCCTGGGGGTCGTTTGATAATATAGAGTTATCCATAACGAGAACGGTGACGACACATTCAGAGAAAGGATACAATATGGGCAAACTTTGGCTTCTCTTGTTGTATAACTGATGCCGTCCATGGGGTAGAGAAATCCTCGTCCAGGAGTCCGCCAAGTATCATTATTACTCAGATTGTTTGTACAAAATGGACCGTAAGATACGTCGGAGGGCACTGTGTACGAGGATTTATATTCAGTGCAGGTGATGCCATACGTTTAGTGATGTTTCTTTGGTAACTCATTTCATTACTTAAGATTATTCAAATCTAACTTGATATTTCAGATATTTTCCCTCTATCAATGCCAATCTACATTCGTGTCCTACTTCAACATATTAAACACCACCCAGGACAAGATTTATGAAACAAATTCTATGATAGGTCGTACACATTCTCCTTTATCGTGAGTCATTTCATATTGTAAAGCCAGGATGTGCCCCCAAATTATCAAACAGCACCCAGGCTCGTTGGACGAACTATTCTTAGGTATATAAAACAAGATCTGCCGTAAGAGAGGCTTACGATACTTGCCATTATCGTTCGCAGGATTCTAAACAGACCCTTGACTTAAGAAATGTGATATGACCATAAAGTCTCGTTCCATCAAATTATTCAACGATGTCCTGGTTGAATTGTGCATGGCTGTGGGAATACAGGCGTGCCATGACTCTTCCAAATAACAGCAAATGCCATGACCACCAATCAATCCCACAGTAGATTTCTTGCTAAAGCATGCTGAGACTAAGGATTTCCAAAGTCATTCGTGCTACGTAACTCACATAGTGACGTAAATTCGTGTCTATTACCCTGCTCTCTTTTACAACCCATACCTCAGCTGAATTTCGTACCTCGTATAGCACACCCTGCAATCATGTATTTCCGGTCATGAATTTCCTTCCTTTACCTGCCAGAGCATGTGACTGGCTAGAGGCAGCCGGTGACGTCAGAACCCAGGTCGCGTGGGAGGGGTTACTCTCTAGTGCGAATTTTACATCACCACCAACATCACCTTCAACTCTAATAACATAAATTAAACGGCTGTGATTCGTGATGGTCCAGATTGGGATTTATATCCCAATCAAACTACTAAGAAGGAACTGCGTCAAGATCTATAGCCACTGGATTTACGCGATGTGTTTGACCACCTCACAAGGCAAAGCTTAGTAAAATTACGTAGCAAACCAAAACCAATGGCGTACGTTCAGCTGCTGTAGATGAAATGTTGTTCTGATGTTATCTCACCCCTATCACTGACTGATATGCTAACGTTTTTGACGTCATCGCCCATCGGGTTGTGTGTTCTTTTTTACAATACTCAATGGGAATTGAGTACAAGTTCCCAGTATCAAATATTTGGGGAACAATAAAATGGCTTAGATAACGAACAAACCAAAAGTGAAATTTGAAAAGGTAATTTCTAACGTTAGAGAAAAAAAAATGATGCTCGCTATTAACTTTTTGATTCACCAAGTCACTCAATAATAAGGTTTCCAAGTTACTCTCTATTGAAATGATATCAATTCACTCATGTAGGCTATCACTGTTCTGTATCATACTATCATTATCAGCTAATGACTCAGTTAGGACCTCAGGACCCCAATGAAGTGAACGACTCACAATGTACCTAATGTAACCAGAAGCAAAAAGTACTAACCCTGATAAAGAACAACTTCGGTTCGAAGCGTCGGTCCAACAATAAACGCCTACTTAAACTTACTTGGTTGTCACCGGGTTGTACTGTCTACAGAACAATTGTGTATAAAGTTTAACCTCTCAGCTTATATCCATGGCCGTCTGACTATAAAGGCAGTACAGTAAAAAGTCATCCTTGTGATGTCATTCTGTCGTTATCGCGAAATATGAGGGCAAAGGTTGCTCTCTGTCTTATATACCTTTGAAAAAGACAGATTAATATCATGGCGCGAGTTGATGCTGGGAATATAGGATTAACATGACCCAATGTCAAACCTCATATGACAAGCAGATGAAAGCCTCTGATTAATATTTCCATTTGGTTACTTCTATAGCATATTAAGGCCCGGTACAGTAACAGAACCATGGAAAGTAGCGTTAGCCTGACATTGAGCACTGTGCCTTGTAGTATTAAACCTATTATCACAATAAAAACAAACAGATGAGTATTACCTTAAGGTAATTTTGTCTTTTTACGAAGGCCACTATGATGTTTTATAATGTTTTTGTGAACTGATCTAAAGGTCGACATGTTCTTTTTACACTAGATAAAGCCCAAATGTCCGTATATCTTGTGCTTAGATATCCAACATGTTAGAAAGTGTTAATGCGGCGTTGCAGAAAAACATTGCCACTCGTCTTCACCAGCCTCCAAATGGGGGTTGAATGTCCTTAATGGAAATGGGTTGATCTAAGTTTTGTATGCGTGTGAAGGGCTCATTGCTGCTATCTAATGGCATCAGAGCCATTCCTCAACGCTGTTATTGTTGGCTCCACCCCAAACCATTTCTAACAAATGGCCAATTTTGCCCAAAATATAATCATCGCAAGCCAATCCTCTTTGACACACGTTAACTCTTTTAACAATGCCATAACACTATCTATTTCAGGGTTTCTTTTTAGTTTCATTTTGTCGGCGTGATACAGATATATTAACCGCACCGCAGCGGTTCTCTCATCTAATTTATGTATACATTTCGGAAATAAATACAGTATTTCTATAAAATGCCATATATATAATCTCTATTTCATAAATCCAGTATGGATGTATATCCCTCTCATATTACCATCATTTGTTGTATTGGACTGGCTTCTCTGACCTATCCATTTCTATATCAATACCATCCTCTCGTTTTTATACTGTCTTCGCATCCATGTTATTCTGAACTTGAAGCATCATCTCTTCCTATATTGCTGTACTACATTCTAGGACTTGCTACCCGGATCACCAAGATTCATGGGAAGAGTAGACCCATGAATGCATGCATGCAATTATGTACTATTTACTCCCTCGTGTAATAATGCGCTATAAGAGAAGTGGCGCTGGGATAATTGCATTTGCTTCCACATTAAAACTGCCTGTTCGATAAATTTCCGTTAAGAACCCTACGTTTGTCTGTGACTAATCACAATGGACAGCTCTCTCGGCCACGTTCCATAAGTAGAACATTACCTCGTCCATCCTGGTGTCAACTCACGTAAAGCTACGTGGGAAACATTGCGAATCTAACAATGATATTATTGCACTCCCTGAGAGCACTCTCCATCACGTGATCTCTTACAGCGCCCATTTCCTTAAGTGCTCCGGCTACAGACAAATATCCATAAAAGCTGAGAGAACCCTGAACCACAACAAACACGTCCAGTAGCCCACCAACAACAACGGGAACCCGCAGGGTGTGAGAGGAATGTTTAAGTACTATACCAGAGGATCACACTTCACATGAGATTCAAAGTTGATCCTTCCTCACGGAAAGAACGCAGCGAATGACCTGTCTACCTGTTGTGGACCCAGCTGTGTAAGTCGACGCCCGGCTGAGCCACGGCAGTGTACCGACCTGACACCGATAAGAACATGTCGACCTACGGTAGCCTCAATTCGACGTGGTGGGCATTAAGTCGACGGCTTATTTTAGGCCGAGTGGAGAAAAAATGTTATCCTACCCCTAATAAAAAAAACTCCATAGGCTTAACACGGGATTTGTTTATTTCACGGGTGTGACATAAAGTGTTGTTTATGCCACTATTTTCTAATGCTGAAAAAATGTGAAAACGGGGTAGGATAAAATCTAGACGCCCGGCTTCATATTATAAAAAACTAGCACGAGCATAACAAGGCAAGTTACGTAGTATGTGCGAACCCGTGGCACTTCTGTGCACAGGCTTAGTTCAGCACACAACAGGGACTGGCACGTCGCGTCCTCTTGTGTAACAGGGCCAAATCACCACTCGACAGCCTCAATCCCTCAATCTATCATTATTATAACAACATGGTAAACTAACACGCACATCGAAAAACATCTAGATGAAGACATTATAAAGCGGTTGCAAGGTAATCTAGTGCAATTTTATTAACTTAATTAGCTGATTACCATCGCAAAACCAAGTTAATTACAGAGCAGGAATTATGTTGTCATAATTAGCCAATAAAAACTGTATAATATATATAGAAAAATCATGTCCAAAATCGTTTAAAAAGTGTCATTGGGTGTGGCACATTCAATTCATGCCCTGTTTCCTCTCATACTAACAGCACTATAGCTGTGGTGTTTGGAGGGTGTTATTCAGCTAACATGTGATAATTCCTGGTGTTCGACGACAGAGAAAGTTGTCAATTATATCATTGCCATCCTGAAGATCATAATGAGAATGCTAATTAAATGTCTGGAGTGCATACTTAAGTGCTTAATGTAGTTGATAATTTCTATAAGAGGTGCCTATCTTAATCATGTGCCTTTCACTGCACGAAAACCACCATTTTACACATCTATGCACCCGCCATATATAGGCATGTTTTTGTATAAACAAGGTTAACCTATTTTCCGTTGTATATGTACACCAATAGATGAGGCATATACACCTTATCTATTGGCATATATATATGTGTCCATGTTGCAGTCATATATACGTCATATATACGCCTGATTCTGTTGTACTCACGCCAGTCTCCAATAATTCCAATCTCTGCCACTTGGGGACACCACTGTAGTATATCTCATTTTCCATTAGTCATTGAGTCCTTGGTATTTGGAAAATTCAATGTTATATTATCAATTTTGATTATAAAATTGTTCTAAAACTCCATTAATCATCTTCTCATTAAAGAAATATAATAAACCCAGCCTTCTTTGGTTGTTTTAAACGTTTTTCAAATAGATTTTACTTTGAAAACACTGCTCTTCTGTTGGGTTCTCAATGTAAGCCTATATAATGCTTTGGGAGGTTGAGAACTTAGACATTGGGTCGGGTGTCGCTGAGAGTGTAGGAAGACCTCCCGTCCGCCCCCAGCCCACCCAACCACCTGCCCCCCCTGCCCTTGCCCCTGCCCTTGCCCCTGCCCTTGCCCCTGCCCTTGCCCCTTGCCCCTGCCCCCCTACCCAGCCAAGCAACTGGGTAATACGTCCACATGCACTGGGGAGAGGAAGGGTTTAGGCTTGGGTTAGGCAGGGGATAGGTGAAGGTTAGGCAGGAGTAGGAGTCAGAGTCAGAATCAAGAGCAAGAACTTCCCACTTGGACCACCTATACCACTACCAACACAAATGGCCAGGGGGGCGGCAAGCACCTGGGAGGTCTGCACATAGGGGGCTGGTTGCAGCTCTTTTTCTTCTTTTTTTATCAGTATGCATATACACCAAATATATAAAACATGCAAACAACTGGCGTATGCATGTTGCTAAAAGAATATTTTCTCTTGGATATGCCTGGTGTGAAATAGAGCCAAGTCGCATCTGTAAACAAGAGGGAACAGTCTTGTATATGCCTCATATGCTGGCATAAAACATGAGCATATGTATATGAAAACAAGTCAATATTCAGCCGATACATGCACTTCCGCGATGGCGTGATAAAATGGTGGTTTTTGCGCAGTATTTAGTGTTACTTTCAGCATTATTATGAATATCTTTCGACAATAAAATATCGAAAAATATAACTGTAGTGGAATCATAATTCCATTATGCAACTCTTATTTTCAGACCCTTAGACTCAATCAAATAATGTTGTATTCCTGAACACAAATCCTAGAAAATTGTTTAATATAGTGAAATCTGAACAATGCCCACCAGCCTATTACAAGTAACTTTCCTTCAGCTGAAAAATACAGATATATTTTCATTTTCCCATTGCCTTTGTTTATTTTAAGATAATTGCTTAATTTTCCAGCTACAGTGGAACCATCAACAGCATCCAGTGATATTAGTAAGCATTTTTTCTAAAGCACATGAAATGGAGGATATACTAAAGTACCCAATGTAGTTAATGATTACTATGAGAGGCACATGTCTGAATCATGTGCCTTCAGAGGTATTTACAACATATTATGACTTTTCCTTCAGACGATAGAATATTGACAAAAAAAACTGTAGTAGAGTCATATTTCCGTCATGAAATCATTTTTTTCAGACCCTTAGACTTAATCAAATAATATCACATTCATGAACATAAATCATAGGAAATTGTTTAACAGCATAAACAATGCACACTAGCCTATTAGAAGCAATTTCCCCTCAGCCGCAACATATGGTATATTTTTATTTTCCCATTGTCTTTGTTTATTATGAAATAGTTGCTTAATTTTCCAGCTACAGTGGAACCATCAACAGCCTCAAGTGATATGAGTAAGCAATTTTTCCAAAACAGATGACATGGAGAACATACTAAAGTGCCCAATGTAGTTAGTGATTCCTATGAGAGGCACATGTCTGAATCATGTGCCTTTAGAGGTATTTACAACATATTATGATTTCCGTTCAGACAAAAAAATTACGAAAGATATAACTGTACTAGAACCATAATTCCATTATGAAACCATTATATTCAGACCCTTACACTTAATCATATAATATCATATTCATGAACAGAAATCCTAGAAAAATGTTTAACAGCAGAAACAATGCACACTAGCCTATTACAAGTAACTTCCCCTCAGCTGAAACTGATAGCCGTATTTTCATTTTCCTATTATGTCTGTTTATTATTAAAACTTTGCTCAAATTTCCAGCTACAGTGGATCCATCAACAGCTTCCAGTGATATTAGTAAGCAACTCTTCTAAAACACATGAAATGGAAAACATAGTAAAGTGCTCATTGAAGTTAATGATTCCTTCAAGAGGCACATGTCTGAGTTGTGTGCCTTTAGAGGTATTTACAATATATTATGATTTCCATTCAGACAAAAAAATAAAAAAAGGTAACTGTAGTAGATTCCATTATGAAACCATTATATTCAGACCCTTAGACTTAATCAAATAATATCATATTCATGATCAGAAATCCTAGTAAATTGTTTAACAGCATAAACAATGCACACTAGCCTAGTAGAAGTAACTTTCACTCAGCTGAAACATACAGGGAGCTGTTTCAAAACGTGGGTTAAGTCTATGGTTCTGAAACAGCTCCCAGGTTTATTTTTATTTTCCCATCGTCTTTGTTTATGATAAAATAGTTGCTTGATTTTCCAGCTACACAGGAACCACCAACACTCTCAGGTGAAATATGTATGCATTTTTCTTTAAACACATAAAAAAGAGAACATGATAAAGTGCTTAATGTAGTTAATGATTATTTTAAGAGGCACATGTCTGAATTGTGTGCCTTTAGAGGTATTTACAACATATTATGATTTCTGTTCAGACAAAAAAACCTATTACAAGTAACTACCCCTCAGCTGAAACATACAGGTTTATTTTTATTTTCCAATTGTCTTTATTCATTATAGAATAGTTGCTTAAATTTCCAGCTACAGTGGAACCATCAACAGCATCCAGTGATATATGTAAGCAATTTTTCTAAAACACACGAAATGGAGAACACCCTAAAGTGCTTAATTTAGTTCAAGATTCCCATAAAAGGCACATGTCTTATTCGTGTGCCGTTGGAGGTGTTAACAACATATTAATTATGATATTATTTTTCAGATAATGGAATATCGAAAATATAACTGTAGTAGCATCATAATGCCATTCTGGAACCATTATTTGCATCATAACGCAAAATAGTTAAATATTCCTTTAAAAGGCACTTGCCAAAATCAACTTTCTTGGAATGTAATTTTTTTAAACAACAAGTGCTAGAGTTAATATCTTATCAAAACAATTTGAACACAGCTTTCCTTTTCAGGTAATGCGATGCAAACATCAGCAACCAGTAAGTATTTTTTTAATTTTTTTTTTAAATTCAGTAATCAGACAGTACAATTCACCATTTTGTTTCCATTTCGTGAAACGATTACACATTGTTCAACGCTGGATAGACATATTTGCAGAAGATTACTGGTCGTAAGGTTAAATGAAAATGTGTTTGAAATTTGTCCAATTGAACTCAAAGATGACTTTGATGAAAGGATGATAAACACAATGGGAAATTCAGATTTTAACTCTTGTATTTATCTTTCTTCCTTCGATATAGATGGATTGTTACTTCACTAGAGGTTCCATATATTTAAAGTTTGATGAAATGTCTGGAATCTCTAATGACAAATCCCATCAATTACACTAATATGCCTTTTGTTTATATACTATAACATTGCTGTAACTGATATCGAAGCATGGTAACCACCCAAAGTAGGGATACAGCTTTATCTGTCCCGACATCACACCCAAAAATGAGATTTGTCGGGTATCGGATCAACAAAGACTGCAGGTCTTTTTTTTGTTCCATCAAGAACACATATATAAAGCTTGGTAAGTAGATAGTAAAATGCACTAGTAAGTTTGGTTGTTTTTTTTTACTAAGGGAAAGATGAGGTAAATTTGTCCCGAATCTTTCACTGCATAATAATCTTACTTACTTTCAGAAACTCTAGATTTCCATAAACACAGATGACTGGCACTATTCATTACCCATGCATGATAGGTCCAACTGTCCTCTTTCATGTGGTATATATAATATTAGTATGCCAAAAATCTTTAAATGCTGCTTAACTCCAGTGTGTCATGTGACGTCAGGACAGAAATATGCCCCAAAAAAATCAACATTTCTATAGTTTTGCAGTTGTCTTTCCAAGTTGATCAGGGTTGCTCTCATGAAGTGAAATGTAGTTATTTATTGTGGGGATTACCAACGCTCCTGTAGGTACTGGAGGCCTTATTCTACCTGGAGTAGGGTCGCCCGGTTGGGATTGTGTGTGTGTGTGGAAAAGGCTGCTCAGTGCGGTTTAAGACGAGACTGCGGACTGATTCTCATAGGGAGAAAACAGCAGCGACTTCTGCTCACACAGCTATGTATCAACCAGCTGGTACTTTCTTACTCTCCAGCGCTGATCGCACAACCTTCTGATATACTTAGCAGTCCATCAAAAGATTAGCTGCTCCAGCATCCACTGTCATGCCCTTAGTGGGAGACCTAGAGGGATGAGGGAGTGGCCATTCTAGCCTTCGGCAAAGCGCGGGAACTAGTTGAGGTCCTGCCGCATGTGTGAATTGATGTTTATGTAAAAGCTATTTGTTAACTATAGGGCCTCAAGGCAGGGGGAATTCACTAAAGTGGGATTCATACGATGGGATAAATGGACCTGAGACTGGTGTACTTCATACATTTGCACCAGTCGGCTACTATTTCCAGCTGGGTACAAAGTTTCACAGATTGGGGTGTCCTACAGTCTCAGGGTAACATGGCAGATTTAATTCACATTGGAAGACCTAACAGGTACATAGTCTCACCCTTCACCCCTACACAGGGTACACAGGGTACACAATCGCCGACTCAGGGTACTTCCCGTGTGAATACGTGTTGAGACGACTGAGACTCACAGATTGGGGGAGAACATGTGAAATACATTTGTCTCACCAAAATGCCCCTCTAAATTCTAAACCTGTTTAAAGTCAAAATCTCATGAGATCTTTTGCCTTGTTAGGGGTAATTGTAGCTGACAATTGCAAGAGAAAAAGAGTGAAAAAAGTTGTCTCAGCAAAATGGAACCCTCTCATTCACATGAGGAGATTGTGTTCCAGTAATGAATCTCAACAGGATTTGTCTCAGACAAACGGCCTCTGAGGTACGAGAATCCCACCGTGTGAATCCCACTTTAGTGACACGCAGCACTTTGCAGAGGACAGGTTGAAGTTGTCTCTTGGTCAGTAGTTGTGGCGAACCAAAGAGTACGTTCCCGTATTTGGGTCATAGTTCACTCCATAGGCAAATTCTGGGGTTGTCTGTGAACCAAGATGGTTCACACTCTGACGTTTTTAGATATTTATATCTAACACTAAAACTTACTGGAATCAATAGTTAACATATTTCTCTTGCTTGTGATATGAATAAATATCTCAGTGAGCCCAGCGGCAATCTTACTACTACTCTTGTTCTGGTCACATGACCTCACCATGTGCTTACAACTGAATGTCAACAAAGATTGAAAATAATTTGTGTTTTGACGAGGCGTATCGAATTCCAGCACCCTTTCCCACCGTTTGCGACCACGTAATAATCATTGACCCTCCTGCAATAACCTATTGGCACAGTGTGAACACATAGTATATTACTACGATGGTATACAACCATGACTGTGTAAACTGTTAATGCTCCACCTGACAGCAGTATTACCGGCCAAACTAGCTATAAGAACTTTGGATAGACTGAGGGACCAAGCGGAAGAACGGGTAACCCGAGCTTGGACATTTGTGCTTTCTGTACTTATCAGAACCCTATTAAACATGATAAAAAATATATATATTAGTATTCCCTTTATTATATGCCTAATTCTATATAAAAAATGTATATATTTTACCTTATTAGCCTGTAAAGGACGTCAAAAGAGAAAATAGAGTTCGTGGGCAGGAATTTGGCCGAGCATTTGACTGGTATAGATTGGGGGGAGCTGTGGCTAAGCACTGACCCTGGGAGGCAATGCAATCTCATTGGGGATGCTGTTGAGGAATTCCTGAATGAGAATTGTCTAGTACAGACTATGAAGTTCAGTAAAAAGCGAGATCCGTGGGTAACTGACATGGTTATGTCTAAGATTCATAACTGGGCAAACTATGTGGATTTATATAAGTTAAATGGGAAGATCTCGCGATAGCTAAAAGTTTGAATCAGGAGATAAGGGATGCGCTCTGTGATGCCGAAGACGAGTACTGCAAAGACGCCCTCAAACAGGCGCGTTCGGCCCCCAGGGACTTCTGGAGACTGATTAACGATATGACTGAAGGCAAAAAAGTAGGTAATAGCTGCAAGTTGAGAGGCTCCGAAACGGGAGATCCTGTCCCAGTAGAGGCGACTGCTGGTCATGTAAACAACTACTTTAGTCAAATTGGGTCGAAGCTGTTTGAACAATGTGACATAGATGAACATATGGATTTATTGTGGGGGTTGGGGGTGTATCCTGCGAACGAGGAGGAGTATGAAATCGTTGTTTAAAAGGAGGATGTGCTGAAGTTTGTGAAGTCAATATCAATCCATAAGTCTTCAGGTGTAAAAAATATTTCTAGCCAGGTTATGAAGCACCACTGACTATTTTAATTGACAAATTTGTGCATATATCATAAATATATCCCTTGAGACGGGCAGGTTACCTGCCTCTTGGAAAGAGGGTCTGGTGGTGCCTATCCCCAAGGGTGGGCATTACCCCTATCCCTGAACACAAAGAAGGAGTCGATAGTTGGGAATAATAAAATTTATTTTAATTTTATATACCTATACCGACATGAATATTAATATGTAAATATGAATATGACATAAGGTAGATAAAGTAATTGACAGAGGTATAAAGAGGTCAATTACGTATAAAATACATATTTGTAATTGACATGTATAATGGTATGTCAATTATGTATATGGTTGTATAACAGATAGTATGGTTATACAATATGAGGTATAATGGTTATACAATATGATGTATAAAAAACGCCCTACGGAGTAGGAGATAAGAAAGAGGTGAGGGTGGGTGGGAAAAGAAAATACGTGTGAACGTAGTGGAGTACAGGAGCAGAATGAGGTGGAGGTCAGAGACGCGGTGGGCCACGTGACCGCGGGGTTCACGTGACCGACACCAGGGGGGAGTGCGCAGGGTGCGCGAGGGGGCGTGTCAGGGGGAGCAATGACCACCCCTGACCAACGGCCATGGGTTACCCATTACCCCTATCCCTGAACACAAAGAAGGAGTCGATAGTTGGGAATAATAAAATTTATTTTAATTTTATATACCTATACCGACATGAATATTAATATGTAAATATGAATATGACATAAGGTAGATAAAGTAATTGACAGAGGTATAAAGAGGTCAATTACCTATAAAATACATATTTGTAATTGACATGTATAATGGTATGTCAATTATGTATATGGTTGTATAACAGATAGTATGGTTATACAATATGAGGTATAATGGTTATACAATATGATGTATAAAAAACGCCAAGACCATAAAAATGAGGCGAGGTGGGAGGGAAAAAAGTTTGTGAGGGATGAGAGTCACTGGTTGAGGGACTGTATGAGGGACGCATTCACCTCTTGTGAGTTGGAGTCCCTAATGTATCCCCTGTGTGCATTAGAACGCCACCCCCCGTATCGTTGAATGGAGAGTTCAGCGACCCCGGCCTGGAAGGCCTGAGTGGCGGCGGCCTTTCTCAGGCTGTGTAGAGTGTAGGTCTTAGGGGGGTGGCCTGCTGTGGTGTTGAGCCGCTCCCACTCCTTTGACAGCGACCGCGTCGTTATTAGCGACCTGTCAGCGTTGAGTAGGAACGGATCCGTTGGTATCAGCGTGGGGACCGCGGCGATCATATTCCTCACGGCCGTCACCGGGCACGACCTCGGGTCCGGGGAGGATTGGAGCCTCACGTGTTTTTCCTCCCCCACGCACTGGAGGTTCTTGGCGGCCTTGATGCGTACCTCCACGTGATTTGCCGTGAGGACCACGTCCCCACGTGAGAGGTGTCGCACCGGATCGAATGCCCTGGCCGTAGGGGGGGCGACCTCGCTCTGCCGCAGTGCGGCGTAGTACAGGAGGAGGAACGCGGCCCGTAGGGTCAGGTCGAGGGGCGTGTCCGACAGTAGCTCGAGGATCCCCTGGAGGGCGGCCATGGGGATCGGAGGCTTGACGTTTGGTGTGTAGGCCTTGTTCCTCCTCATGGCGTCGAGGGCCCTCCTGACCCTCACGTCCTCTGTGGCCGTAACGTCTCCGCCCGAGAGCCGTAGGTGTGTCCTCACGTGCGAGAGCTGGTTGGCCACGGTCGCCGGCGAGGGGGCGTGGTCCGCGAGGTACTCGAGGAAGGCCGTGATGAAACTCACGGACGGTGCCTGCGGGTCGGTCCTCGTCCGTCGGCAGAAGGCGAGGTAGGTGGACACGGCGCTCTTCTGGTTCGCGACCGTGCCTGGGGCACGTGCCTCGGCCTGCCGCGCAGATGCCTTCCGTTGGAGAGAGCGTAGCGCCGGATCTGCAGGACAGGCGAAGCACAGGCACGAATGAAGCATGATTACAAGGCACCACGGACCACAGATCATGATATGTCATCAGGCATGCAGCATTGTTAAAATCCCTCGAGGACAGGTGGGCCCTACTGAGTGCGTCGGCGACCGTGTTGAGGACCCCGGGGACGTGTGTGTAGACCAGGTCGACTTGCAGCTTGGCCTGGACCATCCAGGCCTGTCGGGCACACTCGGCGAGGACGCGGTTGCGTGCCCGCCCCGACGTGAGTGCCTGGACGGTCCCCATGTTGTCACAGAAGACTTCGATCCTGGTCCCACGATCACGGTCCCCGAGGAACGTGTGGAGAGCATAGATTGTGTTCAGGGCCTCGAGCTCAGAAATGCAGTCCACGGGGTCATTGATGGGACAAACCTGGCACGCGTAGGCCGCACGGCCGTCTGTGCCCCCCACGCCCGAGAGGCAGGCGTCGACCGTGATGCACTTTGTCGCCGGCCCTCGAGGGATGAGGGCGTGCCCATTCCACCCGACGGCAAACCGTAGGAACCACTGGAGGTCCCGCCGCATGTCCGAGGTTACGTTGATGTAGAACCCGTCCATCGACCGTAGGGCCTCCAGTAGTTTGCTGACGAACGGCCTCGCCGGGCGGATGCATTTCGCGACGTGCAGGATTTTGCCGAGGACGGATTGAAGCTGTCGCTTGGTCAGCGACCGCTTCCTGGCGACCGCCCCAACGTGCCCCCGCACGTCCTCCAACTTGTCCCGGGGGATGGTGAGGGACATCTCGGCGGCATTGATGTCGATGCCCAGCCAGCGCACGGTCTGACTAGGGGCCTGCACCTTTTCCCGGGCCTCGGGGAGGCCGAGCTCGGCGAATAGGTCTCGGGCTATGGCAAAGTCCGAGGCAGCTTTCTCCCGTGAGGGCGACAGTATGATGAGGTCATCCAGATACATGGCGGCCTCGACACCCTTACCGGCGAGTATCCCCACGATGGCCTCGGCCACACACTGCATGTGATACGAGGACGCGCGGGCGCCGAACGGCATGGCCGTATCACAATAATACCCGCCGTCCCACAGGAAACACAGCAGAGGCCAGTCGAGGGGGTCGCACCTAAAGTTCTTATAGGCGCGCGAGATGTCGATGGTCGCCATGTAGCTCCCTGGCCCCGAGGCCACCAGGCGGGTGACGAAACCGTCGACCGTAGGGAGGCTGTGCTCACGCTCTTCTCCGTAAACCGCGTTCTTCATCACGTACGCGTTGACGCTACGGTCCCGGGGGAAGGTCATATCCGTTATGACGCGGCGGGCCTCGGACCCGCGCTTCTCCCGGGACATCAACGGCGAAACGTGGCACCACGGCTCGAAGGGAGCCTCCGTGAACGGCCCCATCAGGTTTGAGAATCCACTCTCCTTTCTGATAAAATCCCCGACTTGCTTCGGGAATCCGGTGGCGCTCGGATGGTTGGGGACGTCCCGAGTGTCGCTGGCTGGCCCGAGGTAGCCGAGGGGGAACCCGTATCTTATGAAACCGAGGAGTTCCCCCTTGCCCTCCATTCCCGTCAGGTACTGCTCCCACGCCCGTAGTTTGAGGTCCGTCGGCAGTGTTATCTTTGTGCACAGGGCGTTGGGCAGGCCCGAGGCCCGGACCGCCTCGTAGATGTGACCGTGCGCCGGGGGGCC
The DNA here is from genome assembly GCA_950022655.1 of Alentia gelatinosa. NCBI lineage: Eukaryota > Metazoa > Annelida > Polychaeta > Phyllodocida > Polynoidae > Alentia > Alentia gelatinosa. Next base: position 106,634,292 of record OX465580.1, read on the forward strand.
GGCCTCGGTGAAGCGGGGCCACTCGGCCCGCCTGTGCTCCATGAAGGCCTCCGGGTCCGTCCGGAGTCCGGGCGACGGAAGTCCGGTCCGGCAGACTTCCTTTAGTCCGCCGAAATCAGGAGTGTTAGTTGGATCCTCAGTCGGCGCGGTAACACTAACACTCCTGCTACCGCTGTGGGTTGGCGGTGGCCCCGCGGTGAACCTGTCCTCCACGTGGCGGGTCCCGCCCCCTTCGTTGTTGTTGTTTATGTTCGGGGCCCGGCCACGTGGGCCGGCGGCCTTCGTGTTGTGGTCACGTGGACCCCCCGTGTGGTCCCCCCTCCACGTGAGGGGGTGGGGGCCCGCAGTGGTCACCGGGCCGCTTCCTTTTACGACCCCCGCCCACGTCCGGTCACCGGAAATCCTGTTGGGGGTGGTGGAGATCACAGGGCCCGCTGGTGTTACATCACGTGGATTGCACCCCACGACCCCGGGCCCGGGGGCGGAGGCACGTGTTGTGACTGTGTGGGGGTGCGCTCCGCTCACTCGCGGGGCGCACCGTAGCCGTTTTTTGCCCCGTGTCCGTGTTGGGGGAGCACATCCGCTCTGGGGTCGACCGCCCGGGGCGTGTGTCCGGCCTGGGGTGCGTGTCCGGCCTGGGGTGCTCGCCGGGGAGCCGGTGTGGGTGCAGCCTGGCCGTTCTCATAGCCCATTGTGTAACCGAGTTTCCGGTTGCACGCGTGTAACGAGTGCCCGCATTGTCTCCCCACGGAGTCGCAATACGAGCACACGTGCAGCCATCTCACGGGCCCGTCATCATGACCGCTCCTATGGCGGCACCCCCTCTCTGAATTATATTGCCGGCATGGCAACTCCCGTCCTCGGGCTTTCCCGGTGTCGGCGCCGCTGGTGAGGGTCCCGGTCGTCATCGCGAGTCGGACTCGCTCCTCCTGGATCCTCGAGTAGTCGCACCACGACAGCCTCCCGGCCTCGATCTGGTCGAACACGTGGTTAGACCATCTCCTGACTCCGGCCCACGGCCGGCTCTGGGCGTCGATTGACACTTGATGTAAGTGCCGGAACATGGCCTCACGGTCCACGGGGTCGACCGCACGGTCGTCCCCGAGCAAGCCAATAAAAGCACTCAGGTACTCGAGGGGGCCCAGGGTTCCCCTCAGTTCCAGCTTCTGGGACAACGTGTAAACCCCCTCCCTATCCACAAACATGTACGGTTTACTTATTAAACGGGTAACATGAATATCTGACTGCAGCTTACCAGCCGTCTTGTCGTGGCGGATGGCCTCACGGTCGAGCTCACGTTGTATATACGGGTCCCCTGCGTAGCGGTCTCGTAGCTGGCGGGATGGAGGCATGGCGCGGCCGGCTTGATCCTCGGCCCAGTCCCGAGTCCTTACTTCGGCGACTGAGCGAACCGTAGGCGGCGATGCTTGTCCCGTCGACCGTTGGGTCTGCAGCTGAATTAGAGCGTCGAGTTTCCTACTCATGTCCGAGAGTCCGGTCTCTACGGCCACGAGGCGGGCCGACCGGAGGCTTCCGGCCTGAGACGCGGAGTCCACGTGGTCGCTCTCCCTCACGGTTGACTCCGAGGCCTGGTCCGTGGTCGTGGAGGCGCTCGCTTGAGCGCGTGTCGTTGGTGGTGCCATCCCAGCTTTCCTGTAATTCACGTGAACTTTACCCGTATTCAGACACTGTCTCTGCACGGTCAGATACTCGGGGAGTATCGAAGACGGCGTGGAGAGTAGGCCAAAAATGAGGGAAAAGAAAATACGTGTGAACGTAGTGGAGTACAGGAGCAGAATGAGGTGGAGGTCAGAGACGCGGTGGGCCACGTGACCGCGGGGTTCACGTGACCGACACCAGGGGGGAGTGCGCAGGGTGCGCGAGGGGGCGTGTCAGGGGGAGCAATGACCACCCCTGACCAACGGCCATGGGTTACCAATTTTCGAACATCTCAAATTGGAGACCAATATCCCTACTCCCGGGTTCTAGTAAGATCATAGAAAAAAGCATGCATAATCACCTTTATAACTGGTTGGTGGATCGCTTGTTCTTGTATGACTGTCAATTTGGTTTTAGACCTGGGTTTGGGACGGAGGATGCTATCTTTAGTTTCTTGGATGATCTTTATCTAGCTAGGGATAAGTCGTAGGCCACCACAGCCTGCTTTTTGATATCAGAAAAGCATTAGTCTCTCATAGTCTCTTATCAGCTAAACTGGAAAGGTCAGCATTCACTCCCAAGAGGATGCTGGATTGGTTAACACATTATTTAGCAGAACGTAATCAGCGGACAGTGATAGATGGTAACTTATCACGGAAGAGCCCGATTAATACTGGTGTGCCCTAGGGGTCAGTGATTGGCCCGCTATTGTTTATAGTCTTCATCAAATGGTCTACGATTAAACACATCCAAGACTAGTACTTGTTGGTTTGTGGCAGCTACTAGGCAGAGGCACCTGCCGAGTTTCGATATCGATTGCGCTGGGAGTTTGTTGCAGAGTAGAAAATCCTACAGGTACCTCATAGTCATGCCAGATGAAAACCTGAATTTTGCAGGGCAAGTGAAGCAGACTTTGAAATCAGTTAACAACAGACTATATAGGCTTGCAAAGATTAGGAGATCAATTACAAAGAGTGTGTGCCCTTGAGATATACTGTACCTGTATGAGGCCTATTTTTGAGAACGGGGGTTCTTATTGGACGGTGCAAGAAAAAAGGATCTGTTACTCTTGCAGTGGGCCCAGAACAGGGGATTGCGAATAGTACAAGGGTATCACCAAAGAAGAGAAACAATTAATAACCTGCATGAGTTTATTTGTCAATAAGCAATGATAAAAAAAAAATTAATAGAGTCAGTCATTATCGATACATGACAAAAAAATAAAGGTCTATCAGTCCTACAGGCTTTGATTTCACTAACCTTAAGGTTTCCCGCCGGTTTCTTGCCGGTTTCCACGTGACAACAAGTGTAGCTGTGCACGTTGCTATGCTTGTTGCTATGCGAGAACGTCACAGTCACATTCCACGGTCAAGGCTCACGGCATTGTCGAGTGAATTAATGCTTGATTATTCTCTGATGATAATGTCTTGACTGCCTAGGGTGATGATGTCTATGTATTTGCGATGTTTACTATTTGTTTGTCAATTTTATGTTGATTAACCCTTCAAGAGCCACACATAATTCACCATGTACCCATACTACAGCAGGCACCAGACCCAATTGTGTCCTTTGTAAGGCCGGCTTTTGTAGTCAATATTATTAAGAGAAATTTAAAATTTGAAATTTCCAGTAAATCTGTATTTTTTATTAGATCTTTCCGATATTTCAAAGACATACTGGTGACATTTAGCATAATATTCCACATAATTTTTATGATTCTGCGATAATTTTTCAAAAGGTTACAAAGGAACAAATACAGAGTGGTTTATTAATTTCATATTTGAATGCCATATGGCATTGTCCGGCCCTGGCCAGGGGAATGCCATATGGCATTGTCCTGCCATGGCCAGGGGAATGCCATATGGCATTGCCCTGCCAGAAAGGGTTAAGGGTCTGTGTCTCTGTCTGTGTCTCAAGTAAGAGAATATCATAAAAAAAATTGTGTATTTGAGCCATCTGTATTTGATCGAGAATCAAGTATCAAGAATGTTTCAATAAACCTAGAATTGATTTGATAATTGTTCTCAAGTGTCATGAACAGGAATATTGATCAAGTTTTAAAAATCTATATGTTGAAAAAAAAGGAAACTGATTACTTAATGAAACTAATTTCTGGTGTTAAAATCAGTGTATACATCCTAATGCATTAAGAAAGCTCTGAATTGAGTCCTATATGGGTCTGAGTAAAACAGGTTTAATAACCTGGTCAGTGGATGAAGGTAAGGAGAGTGTGTGTGGGAGTGGGGGAGAGGTGCTAATATGGAGTGACTGGGTTGAGATAGAGTTATATGCCTACCCTTCCACCAAACTCATACTTCCTTACTAGGTCTGTGTTTCTTTGAAGAGCATAGTGAATGGTCTGTCCCATTAGATGTGGACATTCCAATGCTATACAGTCAGCTGTGTCCCATCAGATTTGAAATGTACATTCATTGTAAAATGGTAGGAGAGCAGTGAGCCAGAACAAACAGGCTCTTGAGTGTAGCTAGCTGAGTGTAGCTAGCTGGTCAGTAAAGTAGATGGAGTGGTTGTGGGAGGGGAGGGGGTAAGGGCTATTTTGGCTGTAGAGTGGCTTTAGGTCCAGTGTGTTATACCTAAATCTTCATATGTCCCTGTCTGTTAGTAAATATGTCTATTTCTCTTTGTCTATGTCTGTCTATGTCTCCAGCTGTCTGCTTCTCTGTCTGTCTCCTTGGCACTATCCCTGTCTATATAATGCATATATAACTCTCTGTTTATATCTTTCTCTCTGTCCCTGTCTGTCCATATGTATGTCATACTACATATATATGTCTCTGTCCCTGTTGGTTGACATCTATGTTTGACTATTTCTCTGTGTATGTGTCTTTCTGCATCTCTGTCTCATTGTCTCTGCCACTATGTCTGACTCTCTGTCTGTCTACCTGTCCCTGGGTGAGTCTCCCTTCTGTCTCTGTCATCATCTGCATCATTATCTGTCTCTCTGTGTCTCCCTCCCTGTCCTCATGAATATTGATGATCAAGATTATATATTACATGTATAAAGTGGTTGATGCACAATATAAGCACATGATTTACATAGGTATCAATATACTAGTGCTTCCCTCTCTACTTACTCGGATCACCACTGTGCATTTCCAGGGATGATATCCACCTTGGTTACACTGTGTATAGAACAACCTTGCCTCTATGCAGAGCAATTGCATATTCTACGTGCAATGTGGTTGTAAAATTTAAAATGTAAAAATTGATTAATTTATATTTATTTGCAAGCGTCTTATTACATTTTCTGATAAATTTCCTTTTTTCAGAGGCTTCATCTGCAGATGGATCGTGTTGTAAGTGTTCCAACATTTAGCTTGTTTTACAAGCCATACATAAGATTTAGGTGAATTTCTATTTAGATTTTCTGTGAGAAGGTACTAAAAAGCCTTTGATCACAGCTATAAAAAGAAAAAGGTTTAATTGATGAATTACTTTTCAGCACAACAAGGAATTGCAGTTGCTGAATTTCAATTCAAAACACCAGGAACCTTCAAGAATGAATATGCTTGCGATCAGACATTACTTAGCCGACTGAAAACAATGGTATATAGGTTTTGAATAGTTAACATAGCAATATGTGCTTCACACCCTCCCTTTAACAATACCTGTTATGTGCATTTAACAATTGCTAAAACCTTACTTTTCACCATGCACAAATGTCAAATTCTGACTGTTTAGCATGTAACAATAGATTCGCCTTGACTTTTCACAATGGTTCCAAAATGTCAAAGTCATACATATTGTTATACTAAACGTTTAACAATATGTACAGATCTGAAGTAGTCTTGATTTATTTCCGGGAATTTATCTCCCAAAGGAAGGCTCCTAAAGTTGCTCATTAAATCATTCTCTTTATATTTCCTTATTAAATTCATAACTAATCAAGATGACCACAGCAGGCTGATAACTTAGAACAATTTCCACACCTCCCTGAAATGTAAATTAGCTATCTGGCTACTACTATTACGTCTTAGATTGATTATCTCCATCCCTGTGGACAGGAACTGAGGTAGGAACGTCTTGTTCCTTCTGACCCTAGCCGCCACCTGTGTATATCTTATCTTCCAGTCAGGATTACTCTTCCCACCCGACCCCCAATCTGGGTCAGATTTTCTCTAAATGTACAATTCTAACTTAAGGGGAAACACAAAACAAGATTAAATATCAATTTCAAAACCTTTATTTCTCTCTGAACGTTAGGGACATCAAATTTAGATAAGTTGCTGTCAATATTACCATGTATATCATATGTAAAACATTTACTCACATTTAGGAAAAATTGAATTTTAGCATCACAGAATAATTGACTTTTTCTAAATAAGTCTACTCTAGCCATAAGACATCTAATTTGGAAAATAAATACTTCTACACAAAGCTATACATCCCTACTGTACAGTGATACAAATATCATAAGTTACAAGTATCAATATTATACTGTGCTGTACCGTTCATTGAACCCATCTAAATTTCGGACGTTCCCCCAAAACTTGCACCTGTGACCAGTGTGCTATGTCCACACAGAACCACATGTATCACAGGAAATGTTACATCCAGAGGCACCAAACATGCTACATTTGTAGCAAACATGTATACACACAATCAGGAGAGTTTTCAAACTTCAAGAGATACATAATTTAAAATAAGGGAGCCTGTTCGGTGGTGGTAGGCAGAAACACTATGCAAAAAAGACATGTTGAAATTTCAAAAGAGCAAAGAACTATGTTAAATTGCTCAGAACCACCAGTAAAACCCACCAACAGATGCCCTACCTTCTCTACCAGGAGAAAAAATGCAAAAAACACATTGCAAAAGTACAAGAAATTAAGTATGACCTGAAAAATCAGTTTGAATTTCACTTATTTGTGCCCTCCGTCCTTTCCCAGTATTGACCGGCTTGGGTACTGTACACAAGATGTCTGCAAGGGGCACATCAAGAATGTCTGGTATCACAGGCCACTTGAAATTGTTCTGACATCTATCGTCACAACTAAGCCAAAGGAAAGAGACCTCAGCACTGTCTGCATCACTGTTGAGGACTTCCCTGATGTACCACTTGCTATCATGGACGGCAGCAAGCCAAGACCCTGATAGCTGGTGACCCGACACTGCTGGCTGGCAAGTTCCCTCTTGGTGAAGCAGGCTGATCAAATTCTAAGAGGATGTGACACTCCCATCATTCACAGCCACCCCGGAAGGCAGTAGAACAGTAACAACAATGAAGATAGCAAGAAGTCTCCTGAAGAGCAATGGAGTGACCAGGAAAACAGCACATCATGGAATGGGCCTTCATTGTACCGGGTACTGGCCGGGCAGTGGTGAGGAGAGGCCTGACAGATGTCTTCTACAGGAACATGAAGATACCACACGAGACTGGGCACAGGGTTACCAGCACAGACAAGGTCAGCAGCATTGTGGATGAGGATGCGGCACTTGACGGTCGAGTCGGCCATGTGTTTCGCTGTAGCACCGATCCCATCAGAGGCTCCCTTCCCATGACCTGTTGCTGCACAGTTGAAGAGCTGCTGGTGTTTGGCAATGATACTAAAACATGCACTGTTCTGGTACTGTGATGTTGGGCCATCAGTGACATAGTGAATACAAGAAATACCAAGAACCTCTTGGGGAAGGACTTTGTTGATGACTTTGATAAAGGAAAAAAACCAGCTGCAGAGTCATGTCTCCGCTCGTCAGAGACGATGGCCAAAGACTTGTGTGAAAGCACACTTCCCTCTTCCCTGAAGTGGTGAACCACAGAATAAACGGTTACTGGCTATTTTGCAAAGAAGATAGCCTGCAGTTCGTTGGGGTAGCTGACAAACCAGTTCTCAGAAAAGTCCATCTGCAAGGTGCACTTCCTCAGAGCATGGTTCCCGCAAGGTCGACGGAGGGCCTGGTACCGGGCGTACACTCTGCTGACATGGCTCTCCATCAGGGAAAAGTCAGACTTCAGTTCACGCCTGAAGGTGTCATGTGGCTCTGTCTGGGTGACAATGTGGAGCTTCTTCTTTGTCTTCCCCTCATCACCATACACGACATCCACTCGCTTCCAGATATCCAAGGAAACAAGAGCTGGCAACTGGTACAGCTTGGCATCCGCAGCCACCCTCAGAACCTGTAGAAAGCAGTCAAGAAGAAGGCGGTGCACCGGAAGGATATAGCAGTGCTTTCCATGAACACTCCGAAAGAAATGACGAGTGAGGACTGATAAGTGAGGACTGTTAAGTGTGGACTGGTGAGTGTGGACTGGTGAGTGAGGACTGGTGAGTGAGGACTGGTAAGTAAGGACTGGTGAGTGAGAGCTGGTATGTGAGGATTGGTGAGTGAGGACTGGTGAGTGAAGAATGGTGAGTGAGGACTGGCGACTGAGGACTGGCAAGTGTTGACTGGTTAGTGAGGGCTGGTGAGTGAGAGCTGGTGAGTGAGGACTGGTGATTGAGGACTGGGGAGTACTGTCGAATGAGGACTGGTGAGTGAGTACTGTTGAGTGAGGACTGTTGAGTGAGAACATGTTGAGTGAGTACTGTTAAATGAGGACTGTCGAGGGAGGACTGCTGAGTGAGGACTGTTGAGTGAGGACTGTTGAGTATGGACTGCTGAGCGAGGACTGGTGAGTAAGGACTGTTGATGTAGGACTGGTGAGTGAGGACTAATGAGGCCCAAACCCACATCCACACCAACACCCACACCCACACCTACACCCACACCTACACCCACCCACACCCACAACAAAATTATTTTCACCTTTGTAGGTGAAAATGATGTGCCAGCACCCGGGTTTGAACAGCCCACCTCCAGCACGATAATCTGATGCAATACACCCCTGAGAACCCGTAATAACTTGATATGACTGCGCCAGTGCTGGAGTTGGTATCCGGCAAGAGAAGAATTATAGAACCTAAGATAGTTCTATATTTGTCTCAAGCCAAGACAATTTTAGCAGCAATCTATCGTGGTGAACCAAGACCGTGTCTCTAGGACGGCGGCCATCTTTTGTCTTGAAAAACTGTCTTATATTCTCTAGGATATCTTCGCAGATCTCAGCCCAAGACGGTCTTGACTTAAAAACAGGGCCCTGGTTTATTTGGTTGTGGTTGTGGGTGTGGCAGAGGCCGAGCAGGAGGGGGTTGGGGGGATGGGGATCAAATTTTGGGGGGCTGGCCGGAGTGGTACCTCTGCTTGCATTTGTTTGCCTTGAGCTGCTGTAACTCCTGCATAGCCACACCTTGGGAGGCTTTCAGTCGAGCCCGGCATTCCCTCTTCCTCGCCTGCTCCTTCTGCAGCCATGTAGGGTCCAAATACTTACATTACCTCTACTGTCACACAGACTCCTTGTTGGGTTTAAGGGGCCTAATCCTGCTTGGGTTGGTGGTGAGTCTGGAAAAGAAAAAATAGAAATCTATAGTCTGGGGATCAAAAAGTGAGAGATAATGTCAAATAGAACAAGCCTTACAAAAAATGACATTTTTTTATCAAAAATCAAAAACTGTGCTATATTATTGTGCAATATAATAATGCCCAACTCCATACATGTTCTGGTATTCATAATGCAATAGGAACAGTGCTATATTGAACATTTTGTACAAAACGGAACATCCAAAACTTTACAAATCAACCCAAATCATGAAAAAATTCACTAAATTAAAAAACAAAGGTATAACACAAAGATTCGACATGGGTTTCCCTACAAAATAATACTGAGCATGAGAGAATAGGTTAAAAAGCAAGGTTGTAGAAGCTGATATGAATTTTCAAATTTGAAAAACCTTCTTAAACCTGTGTGGCCAGAACCCTATCTCCACAAATGACCAAATAGCTATCTAAATGTGAAAAGCAACATGTTTTTTACAGTATTAACCCTCTGCATGTTTCATACCGTGCACACGGAAGGAAATACATTTGATAAACCCATCTGCCGGTTCCATTTCTTGGGTATGGTTTAAAGCTATCTATCCAAAGACAAAGAAAAACTCCAGTTTGTCTCCCACCCACCGCATGCAAGGAATGGGCACAACTTGAAAAATGCCGAAATACAAAAAAAAGGCAAAGAAACATTCACTAAATACATACTGCATAGGTTTTTAGGATCCATACACCAAGTTTCGGACAAATTTCAGCAGATAAAATACACAGATTCAGCAAATAAAAATTGGTATTTTTGAGAGCAAAAAATGGAACGTCTTATCTCATGTGGGGTGAGGGTGATGCAAGAGGCTGGTGTCATTACCCTACCCCCGGATGAAAGAAGGCAAGCAGTGGCTTGGGAGAATAAAATTTTGTTTAATTTTATGGAGTAATAGTAAGTAAAATTATGTCGACCTTACTGGACGAGCATATTAATGATAAGATAATATGAAGGTAAGTATATGATAATTGACAGGTAGAATATAAGTCAATTATAAAAGGTAAAATATGAAATACAATACACATGATAATTGTATGAAATACAATATAGGTAATTGTATAAGTAATAAAAAGCCCTACGTGAGTAGGAATAGAAGAGAGAAGGTTGTGGGTGGGTGGGATGAATAAGTACTGTAGTACGTGTGTACTGCAGAATGGGTGAAGGAGAAGTGAGGCCGGGATGCGGACCGGGCTGTACCACGTGACCTCGTGGTAGGTGAGAAAGCCACGAAGGGGCAGGAGGGGCGCCCGGGAGGCGCGGTAGAGGGGGACACCGGAGGGGGCAATGACTACCCCTGAGCCAAGCTCATGAGTATACCGTTACCCTACCCCTGGATGAAAGAAGGCAAGCAGTGGCTTGGGAGACATTTTTTTTATTTAATTTTATGGAGTAATAGTAAGTAAAATTATGTCGACCTTACTGGACGAGCATATTAATGATAAGATAATATGAAGGTAAGTATATGATAATTGACAGGTAGAATATAAGTCAATTATAAAAGGTAAAATATGAAATACAATACACATGATAATTGTATGAAATACAATAAAGGTAATTGTATAAGTAATAAAAAGCCCTACGTGAGTAGGAATAGAAGAGAGAAGGTTGTGGGTGGGTGGGACGAAAAAGTACTGTAGTACGTGTGTACTGCAGAACGGGTGAAGGAGAAGTGAGGCCGGGATGCGGACCAGGCTGTACCACGTGACCTCGTGGTAGGTGAGAAAGCCACGAGGGGGCAGGAGGGGCGCCCGGGAGGCGCGGTAGAGGGGGACACCGGAGGGGGCAATGACTACCCCTGAGCCAAGCTCATGAGTATACCATTACCCTACCCCTGGATGAAAGAAGGCAAGCAGTGGCTTGGGAGACATTTTTTTTATTTAATTTTATGGAGTAATAGTAAGTAAAATTATGTCGACCTTACTGGACGAGCATATTAATGATAAGATAATATGAAGGTAAGTATATGATAATTGACAGGTAGAATATAAGTCAATTATAAAAGGTAAAATATGAAATACAATACATATGATAATTGTATGAAATACAATATAGGTAATTGTATAAGTAATAAAAAGCCAAAAAGGCAAAATTGGAGAGGAGGGGTGGGAAATGTTTTTAGTCTTTGTGGAGTGAATGGATCAAGGCTCGATTGACGGCCTTAGCGTTGTTGGCCTTGATGTATGTCCGGTGGGCGTTGGATTTCCAACCGCCGTAACGCTGGATGGACAACTCAGGCAGGCCCGCCTGGTATGCCTGGGTGGCAGCGGCCTTACGCAGGCTGTGGAGCGTGTACGTGGAAGGCTGGTCGGCGGCCTTCAGTAGGAACTTCCATTCTCGGGTGAGAAGTCTTGTGGTGACTACCTCCCCGGCCGCGAGGGTAAGGAACGGGGCCTCGGGGCTGGTTGTGGGGATGGCCGCGATCATAGAAGTGATAGCGCGTACCGGGCACGCCGCTACTTCGGGGGACGCTTGGATCACCACCGTCTTTTCCTCCCCCACCAGTTGCAGGTTCTTGGCTGCCTTGATCCGGACGGTCACCTCCGTCGGCGTGACCACCACGTCGCGGTGCGACAGGTGTCGCGCAGGGTCGAACTTGGCGGCAGACGGTGGGGCGACCTCGCTCTGCCGCAGTGCCGCGTAGCAGATGATAGTAGTATGGCGGCCCGTAGCACGAGATGGGTCGGGGATGGTGTGAGGGCCGCGAGGGCCACCCTGAGGACCTCCATCGGGACCGGAGGCTTGACGTTGGGCACGTATGATTTGTTGCGCCTCATCGCCTCCAGGGCGCGCTTCACCCGGTAGTTCTCTGTCGGCGCGACGTCCCCTCCCATCAGTCGCAGGAGAAGTGAGGCCGGGATGCGGACCGGGCTGTACCACGTGACCTCGTGGTAGGTGAGAAAGCCGCGAGGGGGCAGGAGGGGCGCCCGGGAGGCGCGGTAGAGGGGGACACCGGAGGGGGCAATGACTACCCCTGAGCCAAGCTCATGAGTATACAATGGTTTTAGGCACCACTTCAAAAGTTCTGGCAGAATGGTTTCCTCCAACAAAGTCTTGATCATTCCAGATTTTCTTAAAATTTATATATTCCTTCCACACAAGTCACTAAGGGGTTGAATCTTTATGGTTTTTAGGGAAGATACACACAATAACATATACTTCAAGTGAAGAAAACCACAAAGATGATAATTAGCGCATTCAAGTAATATTGACAAAAACAATCAGTGTCCTGGGTGAAAGGATGTTCAGCATAAAAACAGGTAAGCGTTTTTCAATATGTGCTCACTCAGTTAATAACGGATGTAAAAGCCTATTACTTTGCCTATGATTTGATGAGACCTTAGAGAGCATATGGAAAGAGTTATTTTTGTAATAGCCTTGAGATTAGATACCATTTTATTACCTACTATATCTAAAACGGTAGAATTTCGTCGAATCTGTTTGGAGATCTTCCCGCACATAGGGACATAGTGAACCAGATCTAGGCGTGGAGACTGAAGGGCCACGAGAGTGAGAATCTCGTATGTGGTAGAATTCGAACCTGCTCCTCTTTTTTCTAGGTCGATAGACAGGCATGCTTTTTCTCTTAAGATTCAATTCAAGCCATGCCGAAATCAAAGTTTAGTATTGTAGTTTTCTGCTTTAGTTTTCTCGTGAGAAATCAATGAGATACCAACTTTCGCTGGTAGCCCTTTCAAAACTCCGCTGATTCCCCCCACCCACCAACAGCTTAAGTATTTGGGCTACTTGTTGCATCTGTCTTTGTGGAGCAGTTGGCAGGGCCTCCGGCTTGGAATGCGGACGTCGGGCGTTCGATCCCTGCCATCAGTAGTTCATTTTTTCATTTTTCGTACTCGGACTCGACGAAGTCGCTAGTATGTACGAAATCGGCATTTTGAACATTCCGCAACAAAAATTGACAAACCCATTTTTTGTCACAACCGTGAAAAATCCCAGAAACAATATTCAGATAGGCCCAACTATTTTAAATGTCATGTGAAAGTCTACAATCCAGAAGTATTATCATACTTTTGTGTGTCTGTCCCATGCTTATGCATTAGCATATGGAATTCAGTCTGCACACTGTTCCCTAGTATATTATGATAAGGAGACATAGTTAATGTGTCTGATCTGATCCTTGTTGTTTTGGTAGAAAATATTCACCTCCTTCTTTTCACTCCGTAAATATGTTCTTCAAACTCGACTGAAAACTACACAGAACATTCTTCATTCAGGTAAACTATCCATGTTTTCCTCATTAACATTACTTACTGTCTCAATCCTATATACAGGGGTTGTTGACTGGGCTGCTACGCGACTAGCGAGTAAGTGACCGATTTGAGCGCGGATTTCGGCGATTTTCGCGCGGAATTTCGCCTGTGTGTTACAGAACTTGACCATGGTTGGTTGTGTGTGGTCAGGTGACCAGGATCCTGCGTGATCCTTGGCTGGAAGTCCAGACAAAGGCACTTGAACCTGTGTGTTGACAAATCCTTACAATTTTTCTTGAGAGGATGAAGTCGCCCGAAACAAACTCGCAATGAGTTGACGGGAGAAAACCCACCTCGACGGGAAAGTTTACACGTGTCAATCCTATATTCAGTTGTCTTGGTAATGAGATGAATTCCATGTTTACAGGGTGTGAATGCCGGAGCAGACAGAGTCTGCGATGTATCAATTGCGTGAGTTTTTTTCAAATGCGCTTAGGTATCTTTTGAAATATTATTGTATGACATGTCCTAAATACCTGCATGTAGTCATACATTTTAGACATTTAGAGTTGGAGAGTCTTTTGGTTAATTCGATATGGGTGAACAATAACAGAAAATACAAAGAGGACACTGTGCTAGATAGAAGGTGTTTCCTTCTAGGAGTTTTAGAAACACAATTCTTGTAGGGTTGGTGACAGGTAGCTTTACATCTTACCGTCAGTGTATTATGTATTTTTTCTTTAAACAGTTGTTCCTGGAAGTTTGAAACACGCAATCCCTAAAGAGGTTCTTGCTCGTTACCAGAACACCACAGTAACACCAACAGAGGCAACTCCTATCCTGTCAACTGTCAGTTTGGTTGCAGTCACTGTTTTCATAGTGATAGTCATCATTGTTATATGTGTGATTAGTGTTAGTAAGAACTCACAAATGTTCCGACAGAAGTTCCTTGCCCTTGCACTATTCGAAAAAGCTTCACGTCCACCAGGACAAGACGTTATAAACTACCCATTGGCCTTTCACCAGCCTATGTATGGCTTTGCACATCGCCCAGCATTTCGCTTTCCACATTGCCCAGCATATCGCTTTGCAAATCGTCCTGCATATCACCCTCCAGCTGTTCAACCACGATGAGGATTTCTTTATTACCGGACGTTTTTATTCAATTAAATTTTTCATAATTATATATATTTCTCATTCCGTCTATGCACAGTTTTAAAGCGTTAATTGTTAAGTAAAACTTTGTTATTTTAAACCAGAAAACCCACTTATTGTCAGTTATGCCAGTGCATAATGACTAAACAGAGAGCGTATTGTAGTTTATTATCCACCTAATACAAAGTGTCCATAGAAAACACATAGGGAGTGTGTATTGACATACCCGGGGCATACAGATATGTTGTATGCTCTGGGTGGCGCATACGAAAAAATAGTCCGTAAGGGAAAATAGTGCATGACTAGAATGAACTGATATCGACATGCCACTTGTCCAGAAAAGGTGGATAATAAATACAATATAGACTGGTTTCGGATAAAAGCGGTTGTATTTGAAACCAGTCAATATTGTGTATATATCGTATTTATTATACTTTGGAAATTTTATACGTAGTATAACAATTTATGGAAGTAGGTACATTCTCAGTTAAGTCTTGCAATTGCATGGTGTAAAAAACTAAAAAATCAAATTACTGCTTTGCATATGGTAACCACATTTATCGAAACTACAAGTCTTTGTGGATCTTTCTGTGAAAAAATTAGAACGTCAAGTCTTATAATCAAAATTTAATCGTAGTTTGAATAAGGTATTAATTATTGGTGCTTTTTTCACATTCTCAGCTTCTGAGATCTAGAAATCGCTAGTAGTGCAGCTTATGAGAAAAAGAGAGCCTATCTTTTAGGTTTTATCTTGCAAACCAATATAACCAGATAAGTTACACTTGATCAATGTTTAGATTTCCTCTGTTAGAATGAAGCTAATGGGTTTTCATAATGTACATAATATTGTTTTAAATTGTGGTTTCCATGGCAACACAACAATTTCTTTAAAAAACACCAAAATCTGAAATTTTGGAGATAACTTTGTTGCTTTTGCCAATTTTCCATTTATATTTGGGATGATTAAAGTTCCTTGTGAGGCACATCTATTATAACTAAGATTATTATAAAATGGAATATGTTTGTTTTGCCATGGCAACCAAATTTTTTTTTTTTTTAAACAGGCCCCTATTTTATTCATTTCTTTTCAATATTTGATATTGATACTCTCCTAGAGTGATATATCTTTTTCAAAAAGCCCCCCAAGGAAATTTGAAAATATAATGAGTAGCACCCCCACCCATGATTTTCTTTTAAATCCCCTCAACCCATGGACAAATCCTAGTAAAATTAGGGGCCCCCCCCCCACCCAAAAAAAAATTAGGCCTACCAAAATAAGTCCTGCAGAAAAATACACAAAAAAAATCATTTTCACATGAATTTCTGTATGTGAAAATGAAATAACCCCCCCCCCGAGTTACTAAATTAAGTCCCCCTCCTCTCATGAACAAAGATTCCCCCTCACACTGATTCACGACTGATAATTTCATATTGCATTGCAACTGGGATCTGAACAATGTATCAATTACCAGATGCATTGGTTGTAGTACCCTATACTACGTCCTGGTTAGAGAATAACGTGGTGGTGTAGTGGTTAGGGTGTAGGACTAAGTGCTGAGGTGCTGGGTTCGATACCCGGAACCAGCACTGCTATTTTTTAAATTTTCCCAATATACTTTACCTTTCATTGTATATAACTAAAGACTATAATTTTAGTTTACATGTTTACTTATTTTTATTATCTTATAAATATTTTATTCTACAAGCTTAAAAGTTTAATACCTCTATAGATCTAGTAGTATACGGAAACTGGCTTACTGTCTTCGTACGTCAAAAATACGCGGTAAAACTGTTGATCACATACATCCCGATGCCGTAGACAGAGGGATGTATGTCATCAACAGTTTTACCAAGTATTTTGACGTACGAAGACAGTCAGCCTGTTTTCGTATTATTATATACCTAAAAATGGTGAAATTTTACCTGGTCACGTGAAAACATACCCCGTACGTCACAGTGTGGCGTACTGGTATAAATACGCCATGGGTAGGAGCGGGCAGTATGTGTAGGATATACTACCACAGGTATATAATAATAGTAGTAGTAGTACTAGAGTATAGTAGTAAAAACGTTCACACGCTTGCGGCAGAAATCGGCAAATAAGGCTATATAGCCTTTCGTAAATCAAAAGTTGTACTTAATGACTGTCTGCCACAGGTCTTTAGCTACTTCCTCGTTTTTATTTGGAGTTTCTACGATAATTTTCCACCGAGTAATGACATAAAACGTAAATCGTATTTATACTTATTCGCCATTCATCCGCTAGTGAAGGTGGCGCCATCTAGTGTATCATAGTACTAACTAGCATCTTGGAGGTGTAAAAAGTCTCGGAGGTGTAAATCTCGGAGGTGTTATTTTGTCTTTATAGCTTTCTAGAGATTTGAAAGCATAAATTGTAGTAAAAGTTAATATGTGATTATTCTGCATTCTAATGGATCTTTCTTGTGGTGTATTTTTATTTTTGATAATTTAATCATATTTTTGATTTTGAGGCCATCTCGGAGGTTAGTCCTTAAATAATCTACCAAAAATTCAGACTTCAATTCCTCATCATTGAAAGCACAGTCTACCTAGAAACTTAAATTAAAAAATTTCAGATACAGATTTTTTAGTGCTTTAATTTCACATACACTACAGGCTATTTATAAAGGTTAATGAATCTATATCCAGCCTTATATGGCAATATCTCGGAGGTTAATGAAAACTGTGGACATTCATATGTAGACTGAAAATTATGTATTCCATTTAAAAATGATAAAGAAATTTATGTCTATATCAAATAGGGATGTCATTTTAGGGTTAGGATATAATTGTATATCCATCTAGTAGATATTTAAAAAAAATATCTGCTAATGAACATCAAAAATGTGATAAAAGACATGTCATTTCCCAGGGGTATCCAATCTTCTACATATAAACACAATATGTAATATGCCATGAAGAGGGGCATATGATATGTGAAAAAAATGTAAAAAATGCCAGGAATCCTATCCCACTGATAATTACTCAAAGAAAATATTTTTTAAATACTTAAGACAAATCTAGTACCAAAGACAATGTTTGTCTCTATTTGCAAGACTTAACAGAGAATACACCAGTAATACCAATGAGTAATAAAAAGAGTGGGTATTACGAGTTGTATTTAGATTGTTAATAACATGAATTGGAATACTGAAAGTATTCAAAGATACATGGTAATTAGAGCAAACTTGTGAACAGTAATGAATACAGAGGGCCCTTTCATAGACGCATATGCCGCCTATCGGACGTTTATAGGACCACGCTCGGTCACGTGATATCCAGTCTTCACTTCGAACTTTATCTCAAGAAGACGTTTAAATTTTGCTCCGGTGTTACACGGTGGAATTACACTTTAGATCTGTCAGGAAAACGCGTCAAACATGCCGCCGAAGAAGTCAACGACTGCGGGAAAAATGAGAGTCCAGAAAAGCGCGGTTCCTACAACTATGAAGCAGACTAAAGCTGATAAAAGGATCGACGCGTTACAAGGACAAGTCGAGGAAATGAAAAACGCCATCATGGGTTTCATTAATACCCAGAGTGCAAAAGCCGCCAAAAACGTTTCTGAGACCCCCCAAGTCCAGGAGCAAATTACCACCAACGCACAAGCGCAACCGCCACAGGGAAACACAGTAAGTGAAACAATTCCCATACAGAAGACTGTTACAGCTCAAAGTTTTCAAAATGGCGCCGTTCCCGGGACCCAGATCCAGGTCCCACTAAGCGCGGGAACTCAGCAGGACTTAGTGACGTCATACCTCGCGCGACAGCCGAGTGCTTGGGAGACTAAGAGTGCTGCAACCCCGCGTTACCTGGACACAACGCTCAACGACGAGATCCAACACATTCTCCAACACCCCAGCCACGTTTTGCGTCCTATTAACGGTAAGCGCTATCAGCCGTTTCAGTACGTATTCAAAGGTTTAAAGAAGGAAAAAACGTCTTTGGGATCTCTGGACATCCAGGAATATGTTTGGGGGATACTTCCGATGATAGATGACACCGACACAGATACGGCCATTAAGCCGCATCTACTTCAGCATCTCCGTGAGGTAGTCGAAGATTCCCTCAACTACGATTTCTCCTCGGTGAGGCGTTGGAGTGAGGAGACATTTGCGAGGATACAAGAGGGACGTTTCCCTGACGGCTGGGCCAGCGATAACCAAATTCAGCACCTCAGAACCGCTATATCACGTTCTGAAAGTGCCCGTCTACAAAAGCAGGATGTTGAGTCCACCAAACGTCTGAAATCGAAGCAAGTCCTCACCAACCCCCCTTGCGCGGATTACAACTCAGCTAAGGGGTGCACCTCGACACCCCCCCATTCCAACGCTGATGGGGGGCTCGTCAGCCATATTTGCGAATATTGCCACTCCATTCTAGGGCTTCACCATCCTCACGTGATACAGGAGTGTCGGATTAAGCAGCGACATCAAACCACCACAGCTCAGCCTACACCTGCCAAGGCCACGCCCTTTAGGCCTGTGGCAGGCCGAGGGTCTGCTGCAACCCCCTTCAACTCAGCCTGAGTACAACCCTGAGGGGGGCGATCCACACTGTCTGAGTGACCACGGGACGGACAACCCGGCTATCGGTCACGTGGGTCGCCCTAAGCGGGTCCAACCAACGTCGGAGTCGCCAGTTGGGAGGCCCCCCCCCTCTTTTTTAATGCCAGGTTAAATTCCCGGTTTTTGCCCACCTCTACTCCCGCATTGTGGGGGAGGGGACCTATAATTTTTGTGGTGCTAAATGTGATGTTTTTTCCGCGTTAAACGTTCGAGAGTGGGAAAAACGTCTCCAAGGTTATCACGACTACGAAGTCTGTGCTTTTCTCAGGTACTGGTGGCCAGTTAGCTACGACGCCGACACCTGGCCTCTGCCCACCTACACCAACCATCACAGCGCCCGCGCTTTCCAAGACGCCCTCGACGTTTTCACAGACACGGAATTATCCCACGCAGCAATTCTGGGCCCTCTGTCTGACCCTCCCTTCGGGGACCGCACCCAAGTTTCTCCACTTATGACGAGAGAAAAGAAGAACTCCAACGATAGGAGGGTGATAATCAACCTCTCATTCCCTCAGGGACACTCCGTGAACGATGGGATTGCGGAAGGGATGTATCTCGGCGGTTCTGCAAAATACACCCTCCCCAGCATCCGGGACCTGCTGAATCATATCGAAATCATAGGAAAGGGGGCGTGGCTCTGGGCCGCGGATCTGAGCCGAGCCTATCGCCAGCTAAGGCTCAAGCCCGCCGATACCTCCCTCATGTGTTTCAAGGTGGGCGATAATTTTTACATCAACCTTTGCCCGGCCTTTGGCTGCAGAACTTCCTCTGTGGCGTGTCAACGAGTGGCCAACACGGTCATATACATCCTATGAAACCAAGACATCATGGCCTTGGCCTACCTAGACGACTACGCCGGGGTGGAGCCTACTAAAGAAAAGGCCGACCGGGCCTACGCGACCTTTCTGGCCTTGGCTCGCGACTTGGGCCTCCAACTCGCTCGTGAAAAGTGTTCCCCGCCTACTACAAGCCTCACCTGGTTAGGCTTCCACGTGGATTCGGTCGCCATGATCGTCTCAATTCCCCCGGAAAAACTCTACGAGGTAATTGAGATCTGCCGCACTTGGCAAGACAAGACTCATGCTACTCTCAGCCAGCTCCAATTGTTGGCGGGACGGGTCGTACATATCGCCGCCTGCGTTAGGCACGCGAGGCGCTTTACAACACGCATCTTCGCAGCTTTACGGGCAGCTCGTTTCTGTGACGTCATACGAATAAGCCCCGCCCTGATGGGAGACGTCAACTGGTTCAGCCAATACGCGGAGCGGGCCAATGGCAGACATCTGATTCAGCGACCGCAAGCGTGCGTTTTCATGACGCTACTTGTAGCAAAGGATTCCGCCCACGCACGAGTCGGCGCCAAGGCAGTCACGTGGTCTTGGACTGACCTAGAGGTCAACGTGGCGCCTTCCAGTCTGCGGACGGGCACCCTGGCTATTATCATAGCGGCCACGTTACTCTGGGACAGTCCGGTGAAGCGCTCGGTTATACTTATAACCACCGATAGCCCGGGAGCTCAGGCGGTTATTTCCCCTCACAGGATCAAGGATGTTTTTGTGGGTGTTGCGCCCGCAAATTGTGGTTGCTTGCGGCTTTACTGGACTCCGAGGTGGTCCTGGCCGAGGGCCCGGTTCCTCAAGACGTTTTTCCCACTCTCCGCGTCGACCGCCCCCCCCTGATCGTGATGTTAAGTGATTTCACCTGATTCCAGGTACAGACCCGCTCCTACACGCACAGATGGCTTCATCGTTCATCGCAGCAGCGGCAAATTCGACGTTAAAGAACAAGTCGCCGCAAGCGACGTTTTTTCTCCAGTGGGCCGTTACCAATTTAATACATCTCGTAATACCTCGTCAATTGTATTACACATCGGTATTACTATATTCAATTGTTATAATATGTATAAATTGTCCAAAGTATAATAAATACCATACACTATAATGCGCTCTCTAGTTAATCATTAGAGCGAACTTGTGAACAGTAATGAATACAGAGGGCGCTTTCATAGACGCATACGCCGCCTATCGGACGTTTATAGGACCACGCTCGGTCATGTGATATCCAGTCTTCACTTCGAACTTTATCTCAAGAAGACGTTTAAATTTTCCACCCACCCACCCTACATAAACTGTTTTATGGGTGAAAAAGGGTTTTTCACTTGTACTTGTTTTTTGATAAACTCAACAATTATCCAATGTCATTTTGATACATTGTATCAATTTTCTTACACTACGTGTGTATCTGTATAACAATTGTCAAATTTTCAATTTTCAAATTTCATGTTACCAATTTAATACATCTTGTAATACCTTGTCAATTGTATTACACATCGGTATTACTATACTCAATTGTTATACTACGTATAAATTGTCCAAAGTATAATAAATATCATACACTATAATGCGCTCTCTAGTTAATCATTATACATGTAATTTTAAAGTTGATAAAGAACGTGTGATAATTGATGTACGATAATTGGTGAATTTATCAAATACAAAGACCCTAGAAATTCACCCAAGGTGAAAAAAGTTTATGTAGGGTGGGTGGGTGGAAATTTAAACGTCTTTCAAGTCTGAAGTGGAAGCGAAAACTGCAGGTCACGTGACCAAAAGTGGTCTTGTGAACGTCCGATAGAGGAGGTGCGTGTCCTCACCAGCGCCCTCTGCAGCCATTACTGCTCACCACGTTCGCTCTAATGCACCAATTGACATTTAAAAATGATTTTTTTTGTCTCACCAATTCCCTTGACACCTTCAGATGACCATGAGTATATACTTTTACTAGTGCATCTTTAACATTGGACATTGTTTATCATTAATGTGTTTTTGTATCTTGGGGCTACGTTTATTGCATATCACCATAGTTGCATTTTTATTAGACCTAGTCGTGAAGATTTTCAAGCACTCAAGCCTCAATATATTCATACATCTAAAAATATTCCAAAGAGTCTTTTTCATCTTCATTCATACAAATATAGCTGATATCAAACATTCCATGTTTAACTCTTTCGAATATGTTTCTGTATGATACATGGCTATATTCTATTACAATTGATATTTCTTTTCAGCTATGATCATGGGGGATTTATATATGGATAATGGACCAATACAATGTCTTCCTCATTGAACAACATTCGTCTATGGACAAGGAATAAGCACAACGAGCCTACCACTGTACATGACACCTTTCTCCTATACAGAGAACTCTTACACAAAAATTCAAAAACTTTCTTCAGTATATTTCAGTTTCTATATATAAGGCAAATCTACTTTATGGAAAGCCATGTGCTGGTTGTATCTGATTTTTGTCATGGTTTCCTATTTTGAACCAATGAACAATAATATTTTATAAATGATAATGAAAATCTGGTAATGGATCCTCCCTTGATGTCACATTATCAATGTTTGAATATTGAACAGCCCCTTAGCAAACCGTTAATTATGCTTATATATATCACCTAACTTGCTACCTATCGTTATCTAACAATGTGTTGTATTTGATCAAAGTGGGACTATAATTGCATAGGCGGAGCTTGAAGAATATATGTAGACATCTTTATCCTAATAAGGATCTAGCTACATCGATATTGCTTATAAATGTTTTACATGTAGGTTCAGCAATCATGTAGATATGATATTGATTTACCTTGTATAAAATGGAGACTGTAATGCAGGGTTGAGTGATGAGCCAACGCAAAATAGAGTTTTCAGGTAAATGTCTAAGAAGCAGGAACACATGAAAGATCAAATTTAACGATTGCAAATGGTAAATATCTTTCAAATCCATGTGAGCATTATCCAGATAATCAATTTTTAATCATGTATTCATTATATTCATAATGTTTCACTACATTATCCTTGGAATAGAGAATATTTTGAAAGCTGATCCTAATGTATATGAA
Source organism: Alentia gelatinosa (assembly GCA_950022655.1). Classification (NCBI taxonomy): domain Eukaryota; kingdom Metazoa; phylum Annelida; class Polychaeta; order Phyllodocida; family Polynoidae; genus Alentia; species Alentia gelatinosa. The sequence continues at coordinate 106,657,230 of OX465580.1, forward strand.
TTGGAGCAATAATCCTTTCTGCAGGATTAGAAGCCACTCTTGAACTGTGACTGTTATATTTGACATTATAAAGACAACACGTTATTCATATACTTAGATGCACCTTTAAAGTAACTTTTTCACAATATATATAATCAATCTGAGATTGATATAAATTAACCTCGGCTTATAAACTAATTCATTTGAATTAACTTTTTAATAATTACTTCATACTTATCAAACAAGGAATATCATATTACTAATTTTCTCTTTTATGTTACTATATCATGATTGTAGAGCTTCCCAGCTTGTTATCTTGTTGTCTTTCCTAAATATAACGGGTAGTTTGGGTTGTCTGTTACTCTGAATATTTCATGAAATAAAAAATTACTTTTAACACCAATGCTGCTTTATCATATATTCTCACATCCTCACATACTAGGGAGATGAGCGTCTATTTTGGTCATGGTTCTAATATTCCAAGGTTTATGCAATGCTTTTTTACACTGCATGAATAATGAAATGTAAGCCGGTCAAGTCCCATTTATTGGCCTTTTTTCATTACCTGTTTGGTATTGTTTCTGGTCTGTTTCACACCCTGGTATCACGGATACCTCAGTGTAAATAATATAAAATGTCCAGCCTTGCAATTGATAGTTCAGTTATATTGTAGGGGTCCGGTCAGTTGAGTAGTATCTAAGTAACGTTGGGTGTTGTTTTGAGGAAAGTACCACCACAGATTTTCCTGCAGTCTTTTTGAGCATTTCTACAAAGGCAAGTTTCATGCCATCGTTTTCATACACAAAAACCCTGATGTTTTCTCCTATAGACATTGTTGAGATCCGCATCCCTTGGACTCGGTTTGAACAAAATTTGGGGATTGAGTCTGTGTCATTTCTTCCAAACATTCACCACATTGTCTGCATCACCAGTTAGGAAAATGCAAATCTGGAGAAGACATATATTCCAGCTAAGATGTTTTTGTTGCTGTCATTTTCTCTTTTGAACACTTGCATGTCTATCATGTCCAGTTATCACTGCCTCTCTATTCCCCATGGTAGGGTTTTATGTCGTTTAAAGCATCATTTATAAGTCTTGTGCCTGGTCTATCCGTCTAGCTGAGTGAGTATATCTGACTTTTAGAGGCAGTGGTGAAACTAGCCGCGTCTCTAGGATTGGTGAAATTGGAAACCGCTTTTCAGTTAAGACCAGTTTGCACCCGTCTAGGGTTTTCTTGTCCTCACGGATGTGTAGATCATTGTATGTTGTGCAAAGGTTGTTTTGGTTCCGACATACTTCATTTGTTGGCTTAATCTTTAAGGTCCTTGCATGAAGGTGAGGTATCCCACAAGTGGGTTTTTCATGGTTTTACTTCAAGCGGCTTCTGTGAGGAGGGATATGATATCACTTCCTCTAATCATTACCCCTTACCCTGAACACAAAAGTATGAGTCGAGAATTGGGAATAATAAAATTTATTTTAATTTTATATACCTTCACCGACATGAATATTAATACGGTAAATATTAATATGAGATGTCCCGGGAGGTAAAATGTAGTAATTGACAGTTATATAATGACGTCAATTAAGTTGAAGATACATATTGGTAATTGACAGATATAATGATATGTCAATTGGTATAAGTATATATGGTTATACAAGAATGAGTATATATGGTTATACAATATGAGTATAAAAACGCCCTACGGAGTAGGTAATAGAAAAAAGGTGAGGGTGGGTGGGAAATAAAAGTACGTGTGTACGTAGTGAAGTACAGGAACAGAATGAGGAGGTCAGAGTGGCGGTTGGTCACGTGACCGCGGGGTTCACGTGACCGACACCAGGGGGGAGTGCGCAGGGTGCGCTGGGGGAGAGGTGTCAGGGGGAGCAATGACCACCCCTGACCAACAGCCATGGGTCAGCCATTACCCCTTACCCTGAACACAAAAGTATGAGTCGAGAATTGGGAATAATAAAATTTATTTTAATTTTATATACCTTCACCGACATGAATATTAATAGGTAAATATTAATATGAGATAAGGTAAAATGTAGTAATTGACAGTTATATAATGACGCAATTAAGTTGAAGATACATATTGGTAATTGACAGATATAATGATATGTCAATTGGTATAAGTATATATGGTTATACAAGAATGAGTATATATGGTTATACAATATGAGTATAAAAACGCCAAGACCAGAAAGAGAGGCGAGGTGGGAGGGAAAAATGTTTGTGATGAGTGATATATCACTGGTTGAGGGACTGGATGAGGGACGTGTTGACCTGACGTGCGTTTGAGTCCCTGATATACCTCCTGTGTGCGTTTGAGCGCCACCCCCCGTATCACTGTATGGACAGTTCGGATACCCCGGCCTGGAAGGCCTGGGTGGCGGCGGCCTTTCTCAAGCTGTGGAGTGTATAGGTCTTAGGGGGGGGGCCTGCTGAAGAGTTAAGTCGCTCCCCCTCCTTAGATAACGACCGCGTCGTTATTAGCGACCTGTCTCTGTTCAGCAGGAACGGGTCCGTTGGTAAAATCGTAGGCACAGCGGCGATCATGTTCCTCACGGCTGCGACCGGGCACGACCTTGGGTCCGGGGAGGCTTGTAGATTCACGTGTTTCTCCTCCCCAATGCACTGGAGGTTTTTGGCGACCTTGATGGGGACCGCCACTTGACTTGACGTGATCACCACGTCTCCACGTGAGAGGTGGCACACCGGATCGAATGCCCTGGCCGTAGGTGGGGCGACTTTGCTCTGCCGCAGGGCGGCGTAATATAGCAGGAGGAACGCGGCCCGTAGGGTCAGGTCGAGGGGCGTGTCCGATAACTGATCAAGGACGGCCTGGAGGGCTGCCATCGGGATCGGAGGCTTCACATTGGGTGTGTAGGCCTTGTTCCTCTTCATGGCGTCGAGGGCCCTCCTGACCCTCACGTCCTCGGTAGCTGCGATGTCCCCGCCGGAGAGCCGTAGGTGCGTCCTCACGTGAGACAGCTGGTTGACCACGGTTGCTGGGGCGTGGACCGCGAGGTACTCGAGGAAGGCCGTGATGAAACTCACAGTCAGTGCCTGAGGGTCGGTCCCCGTCCGTCGGCAGAAGGCCAGGTAAGTCGACACGGCGCTCTTCTGGTTCGTGACCGTGCCTGGGGCACGTGTCTCGGCCTGCCGCGCAGATGCCTTCCCTTGGAGATAGTGTAGCGCCGGATCTGCAGGACAGCCGAAGGACAGGGACAAATGAGGAATGGTTACACGGCATGACGGACCACAGATCATGATATTTCATAAGGCATGCAGCATTATTATAATCCCTCGAGGACAGGTGGGCCCTACTGAGCGCGTCTGCGACCGTGTTGAGGACCCCGGGGACGTGCGTGTAGACCAGGTCGACTTGCAGCTTGGCCTGCGCCATCCAGGCCTGCCGGGCACATTCGGCGAGGACGCCGTTGCGTGCCCGCCCCGACGTGAGTGCCTGGACGGTCCCCATGTTGTCACAGAAGACTTCGATCCTGGTCCCACTATCCTGGTCCCCGAGGAACGTGTGGAGGGCATTGTCGAGAGGCAGGCGTCGACCGTGATGCACTTTGTCGGCGGCCCTCGAGGGATAAGAGCACGGCCATTCCACCCGGCAGCAAACCTGAGGAACCACTGGAGGTCCTATCGCATGTCCGAACTTACGTTGATGTAAAACCCGTTCATCGACCGTAGGGCCTCCAGTAGCTTGCTGACGAAGGGCCTCGCCGGGCGGATACACTTTGCGACGTGCAGGATTTTTCCGAGGACGGACTGTAGTTGTCGCTTCGTAAGCGACCGCTTCTTAGCGACCGCCCCCACGTTTTCCCGCACGTCCTCCAGCTTGTCATGAGGGATTGACAGGCACATCGCTGCAGCGTCGATGTCGATGCCTAGCCAGCGCACGGTCTGGCTCGGTGCCTGGGCCTTCTCCCGCGCCTCCGGGAGGCCGAGTTCAGCGAACAGGGCTCGGGCTATGGCAAAGTCCGAGGCCGCTTTCTCCCGGGATGGTGATAGTATGATGAGGTCGTCCCGATACATGGCAGCCTCGACCCCCTTTCCTGCGAGTATTCCCACGATGGTCTCGGCCACGCACTGCATGTGGTACGAGGACGCACGGGCACCAAACGGCATGGCCGTATCACAATAGTACCCGCCGTCCCACATGAAGCACAGCAGAGGCCAGTCGAGGGGGTCGCACCTAAAGTTCTTGTAGGCTCGCGATATGTTGATGGTCGCCATGTAACTGGAAGTGCCCGAGGCCACGAGGCGGGCGACGAAACCGTCGACCGTAGGGAGGCTGTGCTCCCTCTCCTCCCCGTAGACTGCATTCTTCATCACAAAGGCGTTGACACTGCGGTCCCGGGGGAAGGTCATATCCGTTATGACGTGGCGGGCCTCGGACCCGCGCTTCTCCCGGGACATCAACGGCGAAACGTGGCACCACGGTTCGAATGGTGCCTTCGGGAACGGGCCCATCAGATTAGAAAAGCCCAACTCCTTGTGTACGAAATCCCCGACTTGCTTCGGGAATCCTGTTGCGCTGGGATGGTTCGGCACGTCCCGAGTGTCACTGGCCGGCCCGAGGTAGCCCGGGGGAAGCCGTACCTGATGAATCCCAGTAGCTCGCTCTTGCCGTCCATGGCCGTGAGGTAGGCCTCCCACGCCCGTAGTTTGAGGTCCGTCGGGAGAGTTATCTTTGAGCACAGCGCGTTGGGCAGGCCCGAGGCCCGGACTGCTTCATAGATGTGGCCGTGTGCCTGTGACTCATAAAGGCCTCCGGGTCCGTACGGAGTCCGGGGGCTGGTACTCCGGTTCGGCAAACTTTAGTTTGTCAAAATCCGGAGTGTTACTTGGTCGTTGAATACACTAACACTCTCACACGTGGAGCGACCTGGTGGGCGCCCCGTGTGACTGTCATCCACGTGCGTGCCACCGCCCCCTCCTTTGTTGTTGTTTTGGACTGTCACCCGACCACGTGGCCGGCCGGCCTCCATGTAGTGATCACGTGCACCCCACGTGTTGTCCGCGCTGCACGTGGCGGGGTGATGGCCCGCAGGGGTCGCCGGGCCGTCCCCCTTCACATCCGCCCTCGGGTCGACCGCCCGGAGCGTGTGTCCGGCCTGGGGTGCGTGTCCAGCCTGGCGTGCTCGCCAGGGTGCTGGTGTGGGCGCAGCCTGCCCGTTGTCGTAGCCCATCGTGTAACCAAGCTTCCGGTTACACGCGTGCAACGAGTGCCCGCACTGTCTCCCCACGGAGTCGCAGTACGAACACACGTGCAGCCATCTCACGGCACCGTCTTCGTGGCCGTTCCTGTGGCGGCACCCCTTTTCCGAATTGAATTGCCTGCATGGCAACTCACGTCCTCGGGTTTTTCCCGCGTCTGTTCCGCTAATTTGCATCCCGGTCGTCATCGCAAGCCGGACTCGCTCCTCCTGGATGCGGGCGTAATCGCACCAAGACAACCTCCCGGTCTCGACCCACGGCCGGCTCTGGGCGTCGATGCTAACTTGATGTAAGTGCTTATACATGGCCTCACGGTCCGCGGGGTCGACCGCACGGTCATCCCCCAGCAATCCAATGAAGGCGCTCAGGTACTTGAGTGGTCCTAGGGTCCCCCTCAACTCTAACTTCTGAGACAACGTGTAGACCCCTTCCCTATCCACGAACATGTAAGGCTTGGAAATCAGTCGAGTAATGTGAATATCTGAGTGAAGCTTACCAGCCGTTTTGTCGTGGCGGATGGCCTCACGGTCGAGCTCGCGTTGAATGAAGGGGTCCCCTGCGTAGCGATCTCGTAGTTGGCGGGGCGGCGGCATGGCACGGGCGGCTTGCTCCTCGGCCCATTCCTGTGTCCGTACCTCCGCGACCGACCGAACCGTAGGGAGGGATGCCCGTTCCGGTGACCGTTGTCTCTGCAGAGGTCAGAGTGGCGGTTGGTCACATGGCTGCGGGGTTCACGTGACCGACACCAGAGGGGAGTGCGCAGGGTGCGCTGGGGGAGAGGTGTCAGGGGGAGCAATGACCACCCCTGACCAACGGCCATGGGTCACCAATTGTTCCACCTACAACCATTACACCCTCTCTGTTCCAGTTGATGTAATCTCCACTTTTGTCTGTTATTGGTTGATACAGATGTTTGATGAATGTACGATTGTGGAACTGCTCTGGCTATGTCACACTCCAAGGTGTGTGTCGTGGTGTGTGAATAAAGGTGTGATGATGTGCTTTCAGTGCCATTTTTTGGTGACTTGGGGGGTGTATCACTGTAGATGTCCTCAAACGACTCATCTTCACTTTCATCATCGTCCTCTTCTTCTTATCTATATCAGGAGAAGATAGTCTGAATTGATGAGCAGAAGTGGCATTTTTCCCAAATGCTGAAAGGTTGTACCGTAGTCTACGATCTTATTAAAACGTTACTCGTTCATCTTCTCCACGTTTAGCTCCTCATTATCACTAACTCGATCACTAGGGACGTTAGCGTAATCCCATAAACTGGGTAATCGGTTTTTCGCTTCTAAGTTAATCGTTAATCTCCATTCCTTGTTATAGATTTCAATCATAAGATCAAGTTAATTCAACAGTCAACTTTTGAGTTCAATAAACCAGTGTACAGTCCTAGATAAATAATCAAATGTTTAGATACATAATCTTGAGATATCGCTGCGGCCACCACCACCATCAACGCCTTAGCTGCCTGCTCCGCTTTCACACCTGCTGCTTTCACACCCGTTGGCACATAGCCATGCACCACCGACCCACAGACAATACTCTGTTTAAGTGTGTAGGCAGGGGTTATCTGGAGGGGAGGCACTTGGGAGCATTTGGGGGAAAGGGGGTTCTCTACCGAGTGGTTAGTGGTCAGATATTGAAGGGCGGAAAGACAGAGTGGCGGGGGCAGTGCAGTCGGGTGGTGAACCTTTTTTTATTTTTTTATCAGTATACATACATGTATATATGCCAAACAAATATAACATATATACAACTGGCATATATATATATATATATATATATATCATGCACAGTATATTCTCTTCATATACGCTTGGCGGCAAATACAAACCTTATTCTTCCATATAGACACATAAACTGTATTGTATTCGCCACATACGCTGGCATGAAATGTTGACGTATATATAAAAACATGCCAATGTACATAGGATACATGAATTTACATGGTAGCATATATATATGAAATAAGTGGGGTTTTTTTGTGCAGTGGCAGGCTTTTCTCCACACACATACAATCGTTGCAAGGTGGCCTTACTCAAAGTAGAGTAAGGCCTTCAGCACCCGCAGGAGCGTTGGTAATGCTCCTGTGCCTCAAATATCGTACACTAAGCTGCATTGCATATATTCATTGATGGTTACACTTCGCCACTAAAGTCATATCTGCAAACAATGCAAGTTGGAGAGGCTATAGATAGGTGAGTGATATGGTCTGGAATACTCTTTTTTGCTAGGCTATCATGGAATGTGTCATGAGATCATTGAACATCCTCATTCGTTTGATGGTTCCTGAAGTTGGATTGTTGAAAATGTTGAAAAACATTTTCTGAATACATCTTTATTAACAGTGCTGTCCTTGAAAGGTTTTCCTGTACCAGTTGCATCTCGAAGTAAGTTTTGGCTGGATCAGATTATTGGCGGTGATAACAATACTTTAAATCATATAAAGGAAGTTTATGTTGGCACGTTATTGTTTTTATAATTGACTATCAATATTCACTATAGGATTATTCATCGCCGCTAATTTAAGTAATTTTAGAATGTTTACATGTTTATATTGGTTCCTTATTTTTTTCGGGTATTTGCTGGACATAAAAATGAAGAACGAATGTTTTCCACCCAAAAGTTTGCAAGATAAGGCTTGCCTCCCCTGGTGCCCACTCGGACCTTATCAGGCAAATCCAACTCTCAACCTTTTGGGAAAACCTTCCAAAATACTGACCATCACAAAGAATCTGGATGATTAACTCTCGCTGCAGTTTTTGTGCTCGTTACACGGGAAAACCTAGTGAATGAAATAAAGTCAGCGGATGTTCTTTTTTTACACTACAATGCTCGACGTTGGTGCCTCCTGAGCCTCATTCATAATCTGTCCCTATCCTCATTTGTTTATTTCTAACACTCATTATACTCCCAAAGAATGCAACCATTTGAAGAGGAAGCCAAATATGGTTTGATGTCTTTGCTCATATTGATCCTAGATACATGATTTAAATCTAAGCTATCCCTCACAATATTTGTATTTTCACGTGTAATAAATGAAAAGGTGGGGATATTTATTATTGTGTAATTCGCTCCCGGCGTATGTGAGTGATTAACAGACGAATAAATGCAATACACGAGGCCTAACATGAATACACTTTCCATCACTTAACTGTCACGAGTCATTGAACTCATGCACACGTGATATGGCAGAGGTGACAGTCGGTTTTGAATTCACGAAACACATGAGTTCACATGCTTCCCTGAATGTCTAGTCGTAGATAAGAATATGTAAGAAATCATGCGTGTTCGATTATGCTCGATGAATCCAACGTATTGCATTTCAATTTCAATAAGATTGATAACTTTTGACTAAAGGGCACCTATAGTTTGCGGCTATAAAAGTACAGTATACACTGAGTATTGAAATGTTGCAAAGTAAAGAGTTAAATATACAGTGAGTCAGACGACAGAGTGACATTGGGCACTGTCCAGCAATGTCTCATATCACGGAACGGAGATACAAGGGATATGATTAGCTACATGTGATGTATGATAATGTTCCCAATGGTTGAAAGGCCAGGCCGTGAGCTGTGTTAATATGTGCAGAGTGACTAAGTAATGGTTGTTTGATAGCTGCAAGCCGTATTTTGGCCTGCATTGCTTCTATCCCACCAAGGGTCTACTCACCGCAGTCACGCCATTACTTAATCCACACTCACACCTTGCACATGGCACGCTAACTGCTTAGCGAGAGACGTATAAGATGATGAGGTACCTTATCAATAAGTAAGAATTGCATGACATAAGATAATGGTAATTGAGAAAATGCTAATAAGTTAAATGTTACCATTTTCATGAGTTGTTGAGTTATCAAATATACAATTGATAGATAGTAAAATTGTCTCTGAAGTAATACGTGTGTTATTAAGATATAGTTGATATTTTTTTTAAAGTATCAAAAATATCCTGCGAAGTAGCTCCCCGTATAACATAAGATGAGGTGTGAGTGGGTGGGAAATGAAGACGTGTAGAGTGAGCGATATGTGGCACCTGACAAAATGAAGATAAGTGTTGAGAATGCCGATGTCATAGGAGGTGGTGTGGTGTGAGATCGGTCTACCAGACGGAGAGTTGCGTGTCGAAAGCTTATGCATAGTTCATGTCTGGTTAGTATTCCCCCTTAAGACAGTGAAAGACCCTCTCACCTCATTTGGGAGAGGGACATTTATCAATATGTTTGAAAAAATGTGTTTCTGAAAAGGCTGTATCAAATCATTCATTCTGTTATTAGTTATTTATTCATCGCTCGGTTTGTTAATCGCGTAACTTCTTTAGATCCGTTTTGTTTTGATGGCAATGAATGGCGAGCGATGAATTTGCATTAACAACATGGAAGTGGCTGGGAAGTCTAGTCATCAGTCTTCCCAAGTACCACATCATGAGAAAAAACGTGCATTTCTTTTTACGGTTCTTTTACAATTATGGTCTTTATATCAATTATTGGATGAAACATAACCTGGTCTCTCGGATAAAAATGATCAATCCTACTCATACTGACAATAATGAAACCTACTTTTATTCAATCACCTCAATTTATAAAAATGGCAAATTATAAGCGCCACCTCAGAATTCATAAATATGCATTCAACATTAATCGTTGATCATTTGATGAATGCTTATCTAATTGAAACTCACTGACATTATTTTCCGCGGGATCATTTTGTAGTACATCTTAAGGGAACTAATCTGGCAAACTGATATTTATTTACATGGAATTGGTGGGGAAGTTTGCCCAGTATTTTCCTTAAAGGCCTTATTACGCTACTGCCTTAAATACACTATTGGTGTAAAGTTAATCAGGAAGGCAGAGCAAATTCCTGTCCGCCCATCAATATATTTAGGAGAGTCAGCCCGCTGTAGTAAGAAATATTTCCTGCTGAATAACCTTGCAGATTGGAACTAAATAAGGGGATGATGTGGATGACATTATATGAGGTTGAAAGAAAGATCGAATCGAGGGAAATTTCACCGTTCCTAAAAATCTGTTGCCCAACGACGGGTGTCCCATCGGCGGGGAACTATAGAGAACCGGCCGGTATTCCTGTGGAGTCATTTTCCGGTTTCCGAACATGTTTCGGCAAAGGTTTAAACCGAGTCCGACATTATCCATTCACTATGACTCTAGGCAGGAAGTCATTATTACCGTATATATAGCAACGGTTGATAATTACGTTAGTTACGGCAGTAGGAATATGTATACATATATATATATATATATATATATATATATATATATATATATATATATGGTAATATTGAACTTCACTTGAATTAGGCCCGGCGTCCACCTACTACGATATGGCACCGATATGGTCTACGATGCACCTCCCGATAAAAAAATTAAAATTCCGTCGGAAGGTTACCTTATATCGGGGCAGTTGACCACGTTTCTGCGATTAGACACCGATAAAATCTCCATACAACGCATGGTGGATTGGCTTGTCTAGACATATGTCTACGATTTTGCACCTTCCCGATATGGCACCGATTTTGACATTTTGTATCGGTGCCATATCGGGAGGTCTACGATTCTATCGTAGTAGGTGGACGCCGGGCCTAAGTGTATAACGACGAGGCGTATAAAAAATGTCACTTCCTCCTCCCACCACTTGCTTATTCACTTGAATTAGTGCAAGTATTAATATTTGCTAACTTGAGTTGTCAATTTTTTTTCTAGAATAGAAAGGTAATCGATACTACCGATGCAGATCGGTGGCGAATAGTCGGTCAGTAGAAAATGGCTTTTATGTGACTCACAGAGCTCATGCACAGAGACAGAGACAGAGAGGCAGCCAACCAGCTCCACTGAATGCTCACTTCTTTTGAACCTATACCTACCTACATCAAGAGACATATTCTTTGATTTTTGGACTTTATGCCGTCAGGCTCCACGGCATCAACTAATATATTCATCCTTCATACCTGGAAAATGAGTGAATAGGTTTTGTGATCCAAATGACCTCGGCTGTTAAATTTACTTTAAGAAAAGGATGAATCTCGTCGCAACTGATGGGAAACATTCAATTTTCGGCACCGTATGAATAATTTCACAATATAGAGTGTCTCTCAACTCTAAGTAAGATGACTGTTAATTGGCAGTTATCAAAAAGAATATGAAGATTTCGGCTGATATGCACGGTTTCGTATTTATTTTCCTTCATTCACTACATCTACTTTGCTTACATATGACTGCATGCCTGTTGCTGTAATATTTTTAATATCATTCATAACAGTTGGCACTGCCCGGAAAGATTTCTTAGAAGGCATTTTCTTGACTGCTTCCCCGTCTCGTAAACGTTATTTTGATCCAACGAGCGAAGAGCGCTAAAAGATGTGTCTCAGTAAAAACTACAGGAGCGAACTGATCACATGACCAGACTCCTGACTCGACCCGTAACCAACCCGACCCGTTTTAAGAACTCGACCCGTAACGAACTCGACCCGTTGTAAATCTTCTCAATTCAAGTGTCTCAACTGTCTCTACAATACTATATTTAGTAGTAAATATGCTATCTTGGCTTCAAATTTGGTCTTCTCTGGAGAAGAAAACAAACAGAAAACCCTTCCTAACCCTAACCCAAACCCTATCCCTAACCCTTTCCCTAACCCTAACCTTTTCCCTAATCTTAACCCTAACCCTATCCCTAACCCTATCCTTAACCCAAACGCTAACGCTATCCCTATCCTATCCCTATCCCTAACCTTAACCCTAACCCTAACCCTAACCCTAACCCTTTCCCTAACCCTATTCCTAACCCTATCCCTAACCCTTTCCCTAACCCTAACCCTATCCCTATCCCTATCCTAACCCTATCCCTTACTTTAACCTATCCCCGACCCTATCCCTAACTAGTCAGACCTTTCATTCTATATGAAAATGTCTTAATCATAAGTATCTGAAACAGGTCGAGTTCTCCAACCGATTTCTTCAAAAAAGGTCGAGTTCTCCAGACAACTACGGGTCGAGTTCCTTTCTGGTAGATTTTTCCAGTAACCCCGGGGGGAATAAGTCTGTTTACAAGACGATAGGTGGCGTGCTAAGCATTGCCGTGCTCAATATGACAGTCACCTAAAATCCTTTAAACTTTCAAGTTCGCCAATATGTAAGATAACCATGTATATTTCTCTGCTTTCAGCGAAAACAAGTTATTATAAATGCAGCACAAGTTCTTTGAATTTCCAAATGATCCTCAATTAGTTCTAAACAATACAGAATATATTTACTAGCAGTATGAGTAGCTTCTGTTAAAACCTGTGGCAGTTCTAGTCAGTGGTCTTGGAATGTGATGTATTGCGATGCAATGCACAAGGGTGACCTGAAATCTCTATCATCTCTCTCAGTGCATCAGATAACGTCAATAAACTGTGATCCTCTTAATTAACCAACATTTATCTCTTATAATGTTGAATGTTAAATATCGAATGTGCGAAATTAGATTCTCCACAAAACTCCATTAGCAACTATCACATCTAAAGTAGTCTCAATTAGACTTTAATGTCAATTTGAGTTCTTTATTCTACGCTTTTGTGAATTATTCCCCTTGAACGTTAAAGATACAGTTCTAGTGTTAAGTAAGAAATGCACCTTAAATAACCTAATAGTATGAACTAGCTAATTGGTTCAGTAATTACCATTTTAAAGCCTACCCGCAGGTGAAACAATTAGGTTTCTGACATGAAGGCTATCTATTTCCCATTTCTGTGTCGACTGTCGACTGCGGATATGGCTAATATATAAAACCTCTTATGTTCTATTTGATTAGAAAATGTATCATCAAATGGTAGTTCTGAATGAGATAAGATATCTATATTCTAGGCGATTTCGGTTATGTTCGAAGCCGTGCTAACCAAAGTATTCTAGGCATTGAGAGGTTGAACTAAAAGGAAATAGAACATCCATACTGTTAACTGCTGTTCGATACTTGGTGTGTTCACCGCAATATAATCCATCGCTATTTCAAATTCCATACTTGCCTTTGCTTTATAATAGCGCCTCGTGCACCAACCAATCCCACCATTCACCGCAAAGCATCGCAGCTGCCCCCTGGCGAGCAACAGAGCTGACAGGAGTAGTCATGACCGAAGACGAGTTACAACCGTCGGGCTGCAGACACGCCTCCTTCCAATCATACCAGCACTGCCTCCATTCGGTTGGGGACTAATATAACCGGGAACTTGTCAAAGGACATTTTCGATCTTGCCTGGATTGGTCTGGGTCAGTGTGCGCGTACCTTTGAATGTAAGTGATCTATAGAGGAAGGGCGCTCCACCTAGTGGTCAGTCGAGCATTAACTGACGTCTGAATTCGACCTTGGTCAAAAACAATCAAGATTGCTCCCACAAAGGCCATGGTTCCGCCAATAAAAGGTATTTGTCATGTAATCTTTTTTTACCCGCTTTCTTTGACAACCCTGAAGACATTCCCCTTATCCACTTTAGTTTTGTTGTTTGCAACAAAAACACACCGGACATACAATAGGTCCGGCAAGCTAACAAAAATTGTAATTTGTGAAGTAGGTCCGGCCATATATCATTTTGGATGGAATTGTACCCTCCATGACTAATGCCCCAGTCACACTGGCGTAAAAAACGGCGTTTCTCTTACGTATTTAAATTGGTGGGGAGTACGTATAAGCTACGGATTTGGAACGTATCTGTTTGGTTTGCTTTAACGTTTTAGTACGCTTCTCAACGTTCATCAACGCTTCTTTACGCTTTTGTACGTATTGTGGCGTTTTTCGGCGCATTCCGACTTTCATTTACGCATCTCCGCGTTTTCCCGCGCATCGCAGCGCATTTGTAAATTTCAAAATGCGTAGATAAACGTAGAGGTGCGCACACGGAAAAACGCCGTTTCTAATGCCCCAGTCACACTGGCGTAAAACACGGCGTTTTTCCGTGTACGCGCCTCTACGTTCTTCTACGCATTTTGAAATCTGTATAATTTACTACACATTTTCAAGTTCAAGTCTTAAGTTCGAATGTTTTATCTTACCCCTAATATAAAATCCCATAGGCTTAACATTGAGTTACCGTATGCCATGCGGACTGGCATACAAAGTTGTATATGCCACTAGTGGCATACAGAATTGTTATCACATAATCTTCCAAAATCGAGGGGATGGGGTAGGATAAAATCAAAACCTGTTTCGTTCTAATCTTGGCCACCGCATTCCACTCCTGGAGTTTTGGCTCTAGACCTCACTCGGCTTCACCCCGTAAAATCACTATGCCAAACTCAAGTCGTGGCATACGGTGGCCAAGATAACAATTCCTCCGGTTTTACGATAATACTCGACATGCACTCATACAAACTTTCAAGATATAATGTTTTTTCTCTCACTCAAAAAGTCATATTGTTGTCAAAGGATAGATTTTGTCGAGGATCCCAGAAGGAAAAATCCGTCGTTATTGGAAGCGAGTGAAAACTTCACTCATCATTCGATGCTGACCACACTAAGTGGCACCACCGATAGACGTTTAGGAAACACCAAAGGTCTCCGCCGTTTTCGTCGGCCAATGGAAACGGGCTTTTAGCAACGAAAACGGTCACCACTGACCATCATCACTATGAAACACCTCCCAGACCTAGAAGTCTGACGCCTAAATGTGAATCCTCACTAGAAAATAAATCTATAAATATATATTGATGCTGTAAGTGAAAATTACCTTCATATTCCTGTGGTGCAAATACACTGATATAAAAGACAAATGATTATGGTAATAAAAGTACCATTTTCTGAAACCCCAGGGGATGGACATACACTTGAAACTCTATGATCATCAAGCAACATTAAATTTTATCATTCCGTAATATGATGTTGGCATACACAGAAAGTGCTGAGGAGCCATTATGAACAAGCTTATTCTGATCAAAAGTATTTTGACCTCTGGCCTAAAAATTGAAATAGCGCATCCATTAGCTCCCTAGATTGCATGCTTTGCCCTGAAATGTCAGAGGAGGAAAAAATTGAACCAGATCTACTGATTTAAGTGCCTAATGGCTTGAGCGCCCTGATGTTCAGAGGTTCCTTATCTCAAATGCATAACTATGTGACCTGAACATCTGTCAACTATTGACCCGATTGTTGTTTATTGATTACCAACGTTCACTGAATTAAAGGGATAGTTTAAGGCTACCGGTGTTGTTGGCGGTGTAATTTATGATCAGGCTTGTTTTCAGAGACCGGCAAGCAATTGACGAGAACGCGTAATTAGGACAACGAAGATTTCTAGGCGTTTATCTATTCATATCATATAGTCAAAGTGCACTATTAATATTCACTGAAACAAAAGGCATTTTGAGCTTCAAAACCTTTTACCTTCGAAATCTGAACCGAAAAACATCTCTTTAATAAGATCATTTTGAGTCTGAATCCATTTTAATTCAGTTGACCTGAGCTTACATTTCTTGTAAACACGGTGTGTCCGGATTTTGCAAATCACATTGAGAACAGGAATGTTTCAAAACGCGATAACGACCATAGTGTATCAATTGCAAATTACTTCTAATTCTGCACCAGATTGGCTTTGTCTATTGATTCAATCATTCACTATAGGCATACCTTCGACTTGCTTGCTTCCCTAAGCCATGCAGAAAATAAACTTGTAAAGCAGACTGCTGGAAAACCTCATCGATATAATCTAGGAGACATTTATTATCGGGAAAATGAGATTACTTTCTCCATCCATCACAACTGCCTGACCTCTACCATCTCACCAAAATCTCACCACATCCCGTCCTCCCACCCCTTAGTGTCGTGACGGTTCTCAGGCTTGCTACGTCTGACTTGCTAGGGCTCCTAACCGGGCGTTTCCACTAGACTGCTAAAAACGTGACGACTCTAGATCCTGTTATCAATGGTTGTCAGGTGGTGGCCTTAATAGATGTTACTTAAGACCTGAGAACTGCTATGAGGAGAATCGTACGAAGATTTTTAGATCCTTTGTGAAACACTATATCTCTCGTAAAGGGGGGCGTCCACCAACCTCGACAAGGCTATGACAAGTGCCGACATTAAAGTCCCAATCGGCGCCTTGTCGCAGCCTTGTCGTACGAAGAGGGGCTTTATGACAGCGTTGTCGGGGTGTGTTGGGAAGTGCAAGCTCCACCAAAATTTCCTATCATAGGCCTCTGTGACACGCTCCCGACACGCCATGACACTCTATGACAAGAGTCCAGTCGTGGGGAAAATTGAACATGTTTGATGTTGTCGTAGCCTTGTCGGAAGGCTCCCGACAAGCTTCCAATCGTAGCCTTGTCATGGTGTTGTCGTAGACTCTTGTCGGAAACTGGGGTCCACCAACCACGACAGTCGTAGGCCAGTCGTGGACCTTGAACACATTGTCGTAGCCTTGTCTTGGTTGGTGGACGCCCCCCTTTTATAATTTCGTAGAACTGCTTATTGTGAATTAGCCATAGATGCACAGTAACCACACACATCTATAACCAGAGGTACATAAAACGGACGATGAGATCTTATTAATTCGTTTTAATTTACTGAATCAATCCAAACAAAAGGGTGATTAATTATTTGTGTAACTCAGCAGTATTATCAGCACAAACCATTTCATAATAAACCATCATGGTTGGTGTACTCTTTAGGTTTTTATTCTTTCATTCAGAGGTCAGTTACATCATCTCAATAATTCTACTCCAATGAACATAACCATAAGACCGGTCCATCATTTCATCACCTCACATAATCAGTTGTACAGTAATACCATAATCAGCGCACTATCGTTTCATCGTCCCCATCATTCTAACTGATCTGCATGTGAGATTATCCTACAAGTTTTACCTCACAGTTTCTCCTCATTAATATTTCAGTCTGATATAATTCCTTTCCTTGTTCTCACAGTGTTCCAAGTCCTGATATGTTTACCCTATGTCTCCCTATGAGAGCTTGTTTCGTGAATGTTGGTTTTCTCGGCACTCACAGAGTAGAACTAGATTCGCGCAGTCACTATCTCTTCAGGCGACCTCACTGCGGGTAGACTGAGGCCTCCACTGAGTAGACTAGTCACCGCAAAGCAGTGAGCAGTGCTCACCTGAACCTCATCCAGATGTTATTTTCTTGATCTCTGCTGTTCAACGCAGGCAGCACTGAGGTATACTCCTCTGTTATACATGGCAGAACACCACGTGATCAACAATTCTCCTTATAGGGAGTCACTGCAGATCTTATACTTTTCTACCACTGCAATATCTTATCATCATCTCTGAACTTTGTACTTTTCAATGTTGTATGTCGCACATATTAGTTATCGCATATTAACTGCTAAATATCTTGGTAATTTTCATACAAGCACATAGTGCAAGTTGTCAACCCATGAGACATATCAAGCGTTTACTCTAAATGATTTGTCATCTTCGGAATGAGGAACTATTACTTCCGGATGTCCAAGCAGGCATTTACTCTAGAAGATAAAAGGTGACGATTCCTAAAGATTAATCCCGTTTAATTACAGTTGAATCACAGGGGAAAAAGAGTTAAGTACTATGGTAAAACTGGATAAGTTATAATCTTGGCCACCGTATGCCACGACTGGAGTTTGGCATAGTAATTTCACGAGGCGAAGCCGAGTGAAGTCCCGAGCCAAAACTCCAGGAGTGGAATGCGGTGGCCATGATTAAAACAAATCAGGTTTTGATTTTATCCTACCCCTTCTCCTCATTTTTGGAATATTACGTGATAAAAATTCTGTATGCCACTAGTGGCATATACAACTTTGTATGCCAGGCAGCGTGGCATACGGAAACTCAATGTTAAGCCTATGGGACTTTATATTAGGGGTAGGATGAAAGGTGGTGTTCGTCGACACAGACTAAACCTTTTTGGCCAAAACGAGAGGTGATCAACGACTGTGATTTAACAGAATCGCCAGCGCTCTAGAGTTGTAATCTTGAAAAAGTTGTCGGCCGTAAAGTGGTCTACATAATCGCCAGGTGGTGCCAAGTTGCACAATCTGACGTAATTTGACGATCTGTAGTCGCCACGTACTTTTTGTTTTCACTAGACGATTTCGAGCTTTTTACGCCTAAAAGTCATCAACTGGTGCTGCTTATAATCGTAAATTGTAAACGCTGGGTTAAGCGCTCTCAGATCTAACTCTATCTCAGAGAAAGCAGTTCAGGATCAGTTCTAGGCAAGTCACAGGCAAATAGCAGGGAGCACGCTGCTCACCATGCACCCATCTATCATATACGTGTATATGTCTGGAGGTGAAATGGGATTGGTCTGTTGTATTCGTCTTTTTATGTATACAATACTGCGTAGGGGATATTTACGTGGTATTTAGCGTAAATTAGTACATGTCTAGTGTCCGTCACACATTGTTGTACCTCTCAGCGGAGCCCCAATAAGGATTGATACCTACTGGGGAGAGAAGCAAAATAGATATATGTATATATGAACGTAAATGGTTTATTTCCACCTATCTTTGTATTGCTTTTAAAAATTCCTTTCTGAGAATCCCCCTTCCTCTTTCTCGGTGTAGATATAGAAAATGTTGTTTTTATGAGGTTATCCCAATTTCCCCATGGTGCCAGGGCATGCTGTCCCCAAAGTAGAGGGGGGGGGGGGGTCAGAAAAAATGTTTTCCATTGTAATGCAATAGCTAGAAAGCTGTTTAGAGCAGATGCATCCATGTATTGCTACTTTTCTCTAGATGGCTCCAGATATACACAATATCAACCTGTCTCTTTCGACTCCCCTCTGTGTTTCCCCGGGAATCACGACAGTTATCCTCTGACGGCGGGGGGGGGGGGGGGGGGGCAGATCGGCAAGGGTTTACCATAGAATCACCTCCAGAACGTGTCTTTATGTCACATTCCTTTTTGTGAGAGTCACGCATATCTCCCTATATCAGCTTAAGACTAATTGAGTATGGCAGGCTTTCCCATGTATCGATACATGCAATCCCCGGTCTACTGAACTGTAGGCGGGAGAAGAATATGACGTTTTTGTATTGAGTTCCCTTATCTTAACTAGGGAACGATATCTGGCGTAACAGTATCCAACATAGACAATAGCTTTATAATGACTGTCACTTCCTCTTCTCCTCTAATGGTACTTGCAGAGAATTGATTCCATCCTACTGGTAATTCCTAAACGAGAAAGACATTCATTTCCCGCTACCATTATTTCTAAGAGCGTGGCTGGACTAGGCAGTCCGGAACTATCCGAATATGATTGGTAATCATGTTTTTTTCTTAAATGTTTTCCGTTACAAAATTGTTCATGAAGTGGATTGGGCAGCTACTCAGATCTCTTTTTTTTAAACTTATGGTCAACCATTCCTATGCATCACTGGTACCTGTTAGTTGATTGGCCTGTCAGACGCTCTTGGTCTTAGGGAATGAACGTTTCAAATGAAAAGCCCGCTTATCATAACCGCACTGGCACTACGAATCATGCAAGTCAATGCTTGTGAATAACTTCAATCTAAAATCATACAATAATCTAATTAAAGTGTAATAAATAACCATGGTCAAAATAGATGATCTCGTAGTCCTGTATTCATTTCAAAAAGATATGGATACATACACAATATTATTGTATTTCACGCTACGCAGTACTCCTCGCTATCGCTCGGAGTTGTACTTCGCGTCAACTACACGGAGAATATGGCCACTCAGATCGAAATCATGCTAATGTTGTATTTATTACTCACCTTTCGACTAATTATTAGGAAACAAATCTTGAAATAACTAGAAATTCGACGCAAGCGCCGTGCATTGTTTATATATTCACACATTTATATGTTCAATCGTTGAAACCAGTCCTTGGACTGAGTGTAACCGAGTAGAAGTACATGTTTAAACAAAAAATTGGCCTTTTTATTAGTGATGCAGCAGTTACAACGTTTCAGCAATACAGTTGCCTTTTTCAAGTATATCAGTTCAGTAATATGGTGTTCTGAGGTGCATAAATGAGTATCATATTCAAATTAAGATATTTTATAATTCACATGAACACAGATTGAACACATCAGTTCTCTTGGTTTAAGTTAGCGGATCACATCAGTTTTATGGGTATAATGTAACAAATAACACAAAGGTGCTGAAACGGTGGCAGTAATAAATAATTAACTATAAGTATGTGGGTAATTTACTTTACACCCAACTTGATATATATTTCATTTCAAATATTTCTTGTATTGAACTTTCAAGTAACCTATCCTGATTGTTACCATAACCTTTCTGTCGGATTATAAATGCTTATAGGCGGATATACAATCATTTAAATGCGCATTGCAGCAGTTCCATTTACACTCGTGCTGAGTAAATTCTGGTGTTTTTTTTCAAAGGTCTACACCGTCATCTGTGTAAAATTTCAAGTCAAGGGGAAATGGGTACGCTGCACAGCGTGAACATATTTATAATCCACCTTATACGGAGTCTCCATACTAAACCTATGGAGCCTACTGATCGCTACTTAGTACAATACGGCTTGGTGTATTCTACTCAGTAGATTACAGCTTTTTCTGCCACACCAGGGGTAAATTCAGGAACTACTTCATAAATACAATGCACGGCGCTTACGGCAGGATCGTTTCAAGATTTTTTTTTCTGTGTCGCCGTATTGTCTTTGGAGTTTACTTACACTAAACAATACTCGTCCCTATATCGCTCATAGTTTTACTACGTGCCAACTAGAGCTCTATAGGTGGAGAATACGGCCACTCAGATCAAAATCATGGTATACAGTTGTGTATATCAGTAGTTTACAGTAGGGTCATAACAAGGATCGCTTGATCCTATTGTCGATCGTAGATCATTAAACAAACCCCATGCAGCCTCTTTAAAACACAGCGGTCCCCCAGACAGTCTCGTCGATGTTGAGACTCGATCAAAATCAGACGTTGCCACCTTGTGTGGTTCGGGGATACTAAACCTCATCCGACTACAGCGACACCTAGATTTTATAAGGGGCATGTGACATCTACTGTTTGTACAATGTAGCAAAAGGCAGAACACACCAGAGTTATTAAAATCCATAATACTAAAATATAATATCCTTGGACATTTGTTTAATTTGAGAGGAGTTGCTCTCTGTAAAGGGGAATTTATGTAAACTACATGTACTTAGATGTATCAGTTTTTGTTTATTACCCATCAGTCTATGTATTTATTTCATTTTTTTCAGCTTTAGAGGTCAGATTCAATCATGAAAATTCTTTTTTTTAAACAAATATTTGGACTATTTTGTATCATCTTAAAAGGCTTTTTTCATAGGTAAAATCGCACGACTATGACGTAGACGGGTGAAGGATATTCGTTTTAATCAAAACCGTATAAAAGCGTATAGGTACGCAGTATATGTAGAAGTGCAGCATTGGGCCACAAAAAACAAAAATTGAAACGTCTCTTGTTGGAACCTAGTTCGTGAGGGCCATACATTTTTTTTTTACATTTTAGAAATATTGCTTTCCATAGTAAAATAACGGTTTTTTGATTAAGTGTTGCAGTACGAATGGGGTGTTATGCGGCGTTTACACTAGATTAAAACCTGATAACATAGATCATCTAGCCTGTAGTCTCGATTACGTAATATTACGTAATAACCCAAAATATTCCTCAATATTATACACTTTTTATATGTACCGATTTCTCGCCATTGACAGCTCGAAGTCGTCAGGTTGTGCAAAATTCAAGAATGGCCACATATATTCGTCTAGTGTAAACGCCAGGAAAGGAGACATAATCCTAGAAGAAGAGCATATAATTGAAATATTTAATCTTATATGGTCGCAGTAAAAGTGATGATCAACGTGAAAGTAACTATAGAAACCAGAAAGAAAAGATTACGGGAGAGGGTAAGGTGCAATGGAAGTAATTTAGAGAGAGTGTAACAAATTGATCAACTATTATCTATTGTTCAAATAACAAATATATGTACAACTGTGCTATACCCAAACTTAATCCTCCAGTCTTCGCTTTTGGTCACCAAAGCTAACACGAGGATGGACTGTATGAAGCATCAAACAAGGAAACATAACAGGGAAGTCAAATAGAGGCCTTAAGATTAATCACATCTATACAGCGATGACATGAACCAGATGCAATGAGGCAGGGCGAGTGTGTGCGTGGGTGGCTCCATTACGTATGATTCGATCCGAGACACCGACCTTGGTAAGGCTTATTGTCTAACCTTGAATTTAACCCTGCATTATCATGTTTGGGAATAGGGTGCGTACTGATCATTGTTTCAGGGATATCTCTGTGAGAAATATGACGAACAACATCAAGGATAGTTATCAATGTACATGTTTCTGTCTACATGATTGAATATATCGGTTTTAGTACCCATCAGGCATATCTTTATCGTGTGGCATGATGGTGCTTGCTCACCTTACGATTGATATATAGTCGATCCACGAATTAGGGTCAAGCTAATAAACACGTGATATTGATTATCTGCAAATATTTCCCAGAAGGCAGTGAGTATATATACCACTACGCATGCGTCATTCGTTCATTGTCTGAGGACGTCAGAGTTTACATCGTTTTGGATGCCGACACTTTGTCAGTGAGTATGTCCGTTTATGCATCTATTTTAACCTTCACTGCATGTAACATAAGTGACAAGGACTACGTAAACTTGGTATAGCCTGGACGGGATATATATCATCAAATTCAATAGATTATCTCACCCCAGATATTTTTTCTCCATAGACTTAACATTGGGAACTCGTATCTAACGCCCATGAGATATTTAGGAAAAATATCCAATGGGGGATTAAGTCACAAATGTTAGCCCATTAGTAAATGTAAAGGGTGAGATAAATTCAGAAACCCATTCAAGTTTAGGGTCAGAGAATCCCATCTCGTTTGAATCGCTATATAATTCACGCGGCTTAGCCTTGTGATTTACTACGCGATTCAAACTCGATGGGATACAAGCTCTGACCCTAAACTTTCATGGGTGTCCTCTATAGTATAACATGATGTACAGAATGCCTGTGGTTGGATGAATACATCAGAAGTGTAGTATCTAATTCCACCGTGACATCAGTTTTGTCGTTTAGATAGCATTCTTCCTTTTGATAATGATGTTGGCCTGTTATTAAAAGGATGAAGGTAATAGAATCCGCCGTAGTGTGACACTATCTGGTGTCCCAGCATAGCACTTTGGAACCATAACATAAGTGCTGGCCTCTCGAAAGGATCATAGAAGAAGCGCCTTTCGAGATTATTATTTTATAACATACTTTTGTATTCATTTTTGTTTGTTCTATATCTATTTAGGCTTCCTTTGAGTCTAATTTGTTTAATAAGTAATTTCGTCGGCCTTATAAAGGAGAGGTTTATTGGGAAAATTACTAGCTTGTTGCTGTATAATTTCCCGCTCGGAGTTTTACTTTTCGTCAACTACGCGGAGAATATGGCCACTCGGATCCAAATCATGGTAATATAGAAAGACATGGTTAGTGTGGCCGAATGGAATCTGTTCAGAGATATTTTGGTCAGAAATACTCACCGAAGTCTTAGACTGAGGTGAGTATTTCTGACCAAAATATCGAGGAACAGATGGAATTCGGCCACACTCACTATGTCTTTTTATTACTATATACCGATATTCGATTTAAATGCCATTTTGGTACTCACATCATCAACGTATTTCAACCTCCGAAATAAGTAAGGCATGTATGAACCCCCGAACATTCACGGGTGCGATGACGTCAGAACGTTGTTATGGAGAGTGATAGCAGCAGGGGCTTGTAGCAGAGATTAAAGCAAGTGCAAGCGCCACAAAAGATCTGCTGGGAGAGTGAGCGGTAGTAATGACGTCATATAGTAACATTTGCTCCGAATTCAAGTGTACAGGCGGGGCGTTTTTTCAGATATTCTAAGGTGATAATGTCATTACTGGGTATGTATACGATGCTTAATATTGTTTGTTTATTTCACGTTGATTTCGGGTGCGTGTGTAATGCTGGGCTATCGTACTATTCAAATAATATTTTACGCCACGGTGCGGCCGAACGGAATTTTTTCTACTATTGCGTAAAAGTGAGACATTCGTGCACCAGTATATAGTAATATTGTGTATGTCTCCCTTTCTGTCTATCTATCTGTCTCTGTCTCTGTCTCTCCATCTCTTTCTATCTGGTCCCCCGTCCTTCGTCATCTGTCTATAATTAATACAGACATGTTTTGGACATAACGATGTTTGTAAAAGTTGTATAAATGGGAGGCGAGAGAGATCGTCAGCCGAGTGTCAGAGGAGTTGTGTGAAGATGAGAGAGGAATGATTCATGCAGCCTGCCAGCTGGTAGAATTTTACAGGGTTCTGGTTTTACTGGTTCTTTTTGGTATTTTTTACGAACAAAATTCACCTTATTTGGTGGTATTACATATTACATAAAAAAATAAAACAAGACACATTATACAAAATGATGATATGTGGTTGGTAAAGGATGATAAACCGATTATGCTGGTTGGTGTTAGTTTCCCGCCAAAATAATTCTGCTGGTAGAATTTTGCTTGGAACTAGTTTTCCTGGTGAATGATCCAAAGATATCTTAGACTGGTGTGTAAATGAAATAGATCTCAAAATAACATGGTCCTATAAATTATAATGCAATTTACAATTACCGGCTAAATGAAAATTCTTTTCGTGAGTATCGTCATGTAGTTGATTCGCTGTCATGATAAAGTTAATGAAGAGGTATCCATATTGATTACTACCAAGGCTATTTATGAGTTCGATTTATTCCTGTCCCTAATTATTTCAAAGCACCAAGCATACACTGATATAATGGTTACTGGACAACTAGACCTGAGATGAACTTGACCCATAGTAGTCAGGAGAACTCGACCCGCTTTGGAGCAATCGATTGGAGAACTCGACCCGTTATGAAAAAGACATTTTCAAATAGAAGTAAAGGGTTAGGATTAAGGTTAGGGAGAAGGTTAGGGTTAGGATAGGGTTAGGTAGAGGGTTAGGGTTAGGGATAGGGTTAGGGAAGGGGTTAGAGTTAGGGTTAGGGATAGGGTTAGAGTTGGGGATGGAGTTAGGTAAAGGGTTAGGGTTAGGGATAGGTTTAGGGTTAGGGATAGGGTTATGGTTATGGTTGGGGATAGGATTAGGGAAAGGGTTAGGGTTAAGGTTTTGGTTGGGGATAGGGTAAGGGGAAGGGTTAGGGTTAGGGATAGGGTTATGAAAAGGATTGGTTTTCTGTTTGTTTTCTTCCACAGAGAAGGCAAAATTTGAAGCCAAGATGATATACTCACTACTCAGTCTAGTATTTATCCACAGTTGAGATACTTGAGTTGAGAAGATTTGAAGCGGGTCAAGTTCGTTAGCAGGTCGAGGTTTTCACAGGTCGAGTTTGTTACGGGTCGAGTTATCCAGTATTCGATATAATATACGTCCATCGGCAGAATCCTATATGATGAAGTGTCATGTCGTATTTGACGTTACATTGCCAAATGGTAACTGTTGCGCTGGTAGGCAGTAGCGTAGTCATAGAATTCATTTGATAATATTTGATGACTCTGTTTATATGGTAAAATGTTCTTCTGAAAGCGGTATTAATGCGAACTGATGAGGGAGGTGTGAATGTGTATGAACTGTAGGTGAGGGTGTAAGACACCAGGTTGGATAATGATCCACCTTGCAACTCATACAGTGTGCAACGTGTTACCATTCAGTAACCTATAGTCTCAGCAAGACTGTAAGAGTTCTGTTTTCAGTCTCAGACTAAAGCATATTAAGATAAGTGTCTTTCATGCATAGGTCTATGCAAGCCGAATAAGTCGAACAAATGCATCTATAATACAAATTTAAACTATATTTCTCAATTTACATACTTCAGATGAGGGTGTAAGACACCAGGTTGGATAATGATCCACCTTGCAACTCATACAGTGTGCAACGTGTTACCATTCAGTAACCTATAGTCTCAGCAAGACTGTAAGAGTTCTGTTTTCAGTCTCAGACTAAAGCATATTAAGATAAGTGTCTTTCATGCATAGGTCTATGCAAGCCGAATAAGTCGAACAAATGCATCTATAATACAAATTTAAACTATATTTCTCAATTTACATACTTCAGATTTCTACCAAAGGCATCTGATGACTAACCTTACAAAGACATATTTAATCTCTAATGACTAACACAGTAAGCACGGTAATGGATATAAAATTTATTGAGTTACACTTAATGAAACAAAATACGTTTAATATGGTAATTAGAATGTAAAATACAAATAATAGTATAGAATAAATGTCACGAGCTATTGAGATTGCCCTACGAAGTAGGGAAAATTGAGGAAATGAGATAGAAGAGTTTTTATGTGGTTGGATGGGTGGTTCCTTTCTTATTGGCGTACCAGGTTGAAGACCATTGGGCGAGGGTGGTGTGCAGAACAGGGTGGTCACGTGACTGGGACCACACAACCAGAACCACGTGAGAAAGCGTCCGTAAGAACCGTCTTCAGTTCACGTATTACCGCCAACTTTTCCAGTTAACCCTAATGGTTGAAATATGAGTACGGCTATGTCAATGTAAAGTTGGAGGTATGATCTCAAATCCTTAGAAAGGATCGATTTTCCCGTCTGTATATATACTCAACCTTAATCTAAAATAAATTTGGAGATGTGTTAAATTTACTGTTCTATTGCTGGTACTTAGAGCTTAACACTGTTCTCCCAGCAGATACTCAGCGAATAAATATGGAGCCACGGAGACGATCGTCAGCCTTCGGGGAGGAGATGGACTTTGACGATGCCCTGCAGGTCTTCCTGGACCGGGAGAAGCGGCGACGCTCCTCCAGTGTATACCTTGAGGACCCTGGCCTCAGCCAACAGGCGATTAACGTCCGCGCCGCCATGTCTGCCTTAGCCATCGCCGCCTTCATGTTTGGCTCTGTATACGCCGCCCAATACCTCATCACTCTCGGGTAGTAAGTGAATGAGGGGCCCCTAGTAGAATGAATGAACTTTGTGAATGTGATGCGTCAAAGAAGGAAACTTCTGGAGGTGAACCTCACAAGAGAAAATTACGGGTGGATTATCACAAGGAATGTAACAATATTGAGTGTTCCTGGATGTGTCTTGAGTATAGGAATGGTGCCTATGATGATGTATATCCTCATATTATATATTATGAAGGACATGAAGGTGGTACTCTTTGTATGAGATGAGGCAAGCAAGAACATAAAAAAGATTGAAAATTAGGAGGCTTAGTGATCAGCATAAGAAACAATGTGTAGGCATTGAGTGATTTTTGACGATGACTCACAGAGGTTCAGTAATGGGATTTACATGGATTTTCCGGATTTCCGGATTTTTTCATGTCCCAGGGGTCATTCTTAAGAGCAATGTTATCCCGAAGGAAGAATAAGTTAACAGGATACAAAAGGTCGTTCTAGCTCCCAGCTGAGGCTAGGAATCCACTTAGGAAAGGTGATGATATAGGACCAGAACCGCTGGTGCCCTTTTTCCCTGATTTCATGTAATTTTCAACTCCCATGTGTGGTTATTGTCAGGTGGTTAAAGCTGAGGAGAGGATATTGCAAATGGCCATTTATTAGGTACATTTGCATATAAACAGATAATTATAAGAGTTTCATCATGCTGGTATTCATGATAGTCTGAACTGAAAAACTTGGTAAAACTGCTATCGAAGGAGTAGTAATTGTGATGACTGCTTTTATTCTTTACTAAAATTGTATACTTTTGATGTATGGGTACTGGCAATAATCATTATAATAAAAAGAAGGAGAATCAATCACCAGGTATGGATGAAATGTGTTGTTGCTTAAATAGCAATTGATTTATCAGGGGAAAATTATCCAAACCACCGATTTAAATTGAAAAATCTGGTCGCCATGGGAAGCATTTATTTATTTATTTGGGACCTGTTGTGTAGGGGCATTGTAATGAAGACTGCCACAAGAAGTAATTCAAGTGTTCCATTGGCGTAGATAGATCTGACGTAATCTAACAAAGGAGCGGGCCTCTGCTACACAGGGTCATTGTATACAGACCCGCAGACTTTATAGGAAAATTATTTCAGGCTGATGTCGTATGAAAGACGTTTGCTGGCGCTCGACATAATACAATTATTTAGTTTTTATCAGTACCAAGACGATCGCCGTTTCTGAGGGTGTACCTTGAATGATTACAGAATGTATGAATTTATTCCCATTCCCGCGATATTAATAGATTTTATCTTTAAATCCTGTATACTTGTATAAAGCAATTGGAGACTACTTTTCCGTGAGCATCCATTCAAAATGACAATGAGAGAAAAGTATATTTCGGCTGCGTGTGAATATGTTTGCTGTGGTCGCTGGCCGATATCTGGTAATGGCTGTGCGACGTCATATAGCATTTTATCTTAGCCTGGTATAAACGTCCATAGGCTTAGCATTAGGAACTCGTTCTCAACAGGCTTCCGAGTACGGTAACTCATTTCCAATGGGTGATAAACAGATGAATATTTCCAGGCTAAGATCAAATCAGAAACAAATTCGTGCTTGGCCTGAGTCCCCATTCACCATCTCGTTTGACGTGCATCTATCGCCTCGTTCTTTATTACTGAGCACTCCAAACTCGTTGGCGAACGGGGACACAGACCAAACACTCATCAATTTCTTTCTGAGGTCCACCTCACTTTGATCCTATATAGAGAAGGATCTAGTTTGGAATATATCCATAGTGCCGCCATAGCCTTTTCTGTTGGAGCTAATCATAGGGAGTATATATGTAGGTGAATATGGAGCCGACTTGCGAAATCATCATAGTGTCTGTGAGTATATGTAGGGGGCAGCAGTGTGCTTAGCATTAGGGATTCAATGAAACTATATGTAAGAGCTAGGTGTCTTAAGGTATTACGAATTGTTGATCATGCAAGGAGACCGATAATCAAATGGAAATTATTACTTCTAAGTAAAGAAAGACAAATTCAGAATGCTGCTGTATTCAAGGTTAATTGTTTTCAGATACATGGCCATATCTGAGGACCACTTTTAAAAGGAATGGCAGAATAAACTATAATGATTTTCCGCATGTCATATCATGAAAAGAGATACAATACTTGACATTACATATCCAATTTAGATGGTTGGTATTTGTGTTTTTATAAACTGATGGCATAATTTGTCAAATGATGAAATAAAAATGAAAAGAAAGGTCGTTAGCTCTATTTCGTTAAATCTTTTATTGTACAAGTGCATATGATATTAGCATCATCAATGTTTCGTTCTTATTCACTTCACCATCAGAAGGCTTGCCGTAATCTAGGGTTTCTAAATAAAGGTCTAAAGGTAAACTGGGACTGCAGTCACGGTTCTTCATTTCAACAAGTTGATATACAAGAATACTTATCTAGA
Source organism: Alentia gelatinosa (assembly GCA_950022655.1). NCBI lineage: Eukaryota > Metazoa > Annelida > Polychaeta > Phyllodocida > Polynoidae > Alentia > Alentia gelatinosa. Next base: position 106,686,847 of record OX465580.1, read on the forward strand.
GTATAAAACATATATCAGGTTAAATTTTGAAAGTCGGATAAATTTTGTGATGACAAAGAGCCAAAGTAAAGCTCCTGTCTCCCAAATGGGGGCACCATATTGAACATGTACTGTCGCCATCTGGTGACTGCTTCAAGAATTAGCAATGGCTCTATCCCCTATACACAATGCTGAAGGTTGTCTTGTGGGCCGTTTAATAATCAAGGATAAATCAAAGAACTTGTCCTCTGATTGTCCTAGGGCCAATGTCGTTGTATAAGCCATTTGGTATTAGAGCTAGGAGAGTTCAAGGATACGATCTCATACAGCCTTTGAAAAGTCGTTGTATAAATCTATTGTAAACTCTCCTTTGTCCTCAGAATTGTCCTAAGTCGTTTAAAGTGCTTCTAACCAAGGACACCTATAAGGTTATTGTACATTTAGCTGGTTTTTAAAATACAGTATACTAAGTTGTGATTTTAATCATATTAAGTGTTGTTTTGAACAAAATGGCTGGTCAAGGTGGAAGAGAAAGGAATGTGCATCATTTAAAATAAACTTCCTAGGACATGTGGTCTGTTGAATAACCTAGGATATATCGTAGAAATTGCGCCACGTCTATGGGGCCTCAGACTTAGGTTCGAGGGACTTAAACTTAAGAGACTTCTGTGACACACTTAGGACAATTTCCATGAGGGATTTTACTGTCCACAAGGGATCTCATTTATGAAACGATATTCAATGTAGATGGTCCCAGACCTCCTCCATCTTGAGTTAGATGTTATCGTCCAGCCCTACGATACATACTGGATTATTCAACAGGCTACTGGTCTGGTGATGGGCAAATTCCCTGCAGGAACATGAGGGATATCCTCAATGATCTGTGAAGGAAGAAGCCTATCACAACTCGTCACTTGCCATTAACCACCACACTGCACGGAGATGGTCATGATATCATACATCCATCTCAGGAATCCAAGGTATACCGGGCTCTCTGTCTTCAATCTATTTCGGGCGACACGATAGAACTTTCGACCCGCCTGGCAATGAGGTCAGATTTCATTTTTTCTAGACTTGTTTTTGGAGAACAAAACCACGGTACACCGGTCACGAGGCCTTGGCCGAGTTAAGTAATCTATTTTCCAAATTCTCACTGAGTAACTTTGAAATAGTTTCGGCCGGGACATGTTTCCCTATTATTACTCACTTTGAAATACAGGTAAAATGTCAAATTGTTAGTCTTTGATCGGTGGGAAAGAGTTTATAAAGTAATTCCAACTTTATGTATATGCTTTTTCGTGTCTTAGCTTCAATCTTATTGCTCCTGACCGCCTTATGCAGTTAATCTTTGTTTGAAAACGTCAACCTAGGGATAAAACGTCCTTGGTATGAAAACTGCATGGGGCGGTACTATAGTGCCTGTCTTTAGCTTTATATCATGATTAATAATACATATAGATATGCACTTTATTGGAACGATATTCGCCACGTATCGAAAAACTAAAAGCTCACCGGTTAAATATTGCGGCTTTTTTCTCTAAAAGGGGTGTGTGATAATTTTATCGAAGCTCCTTCATATATCATTTCAGCATTCCCTGATGAATATTGTAGGCTACAACTGAAACGTATGTTACAGGAGACCTTTCATCTGAACCTTCTAGTCTACCCGAGCGTGAATTAAGAAAACACTGAGTGAGAGATCATTATCTTTATTTGTTGATACATCCACAGTATCTAGGACGATACAGAAGAATAGTTTACAGCGGCCTCAGATTTCAGTCACCTGCAGGAGAATCGCGTAGTTTTGACAGTGTTATTATTCAGTGCTGAGGTGTTCTGGAACCTCTAGCCTAGGCGGGACAGTGGAGACACTCAAAAGGCCTGTCTGTGTCTTACCGGGCAAGGTCCACCAGCGCCCAGTCAAAGATCCACATCACATTTTGGCAGTATTCGTAATAAAGTGAACTTTACATAAACACGGGTGCTTTCAATAATACATAGAAATAGTTCATAGGACAAAATATATATTTTCATAGAATTGCAGTTCTTGAGATAAGTAATCGCAAATTTAACCGTCGTTTAATTACGTGGTCAAGCTGGAGAATGAACGTGGCATGTGAAGTCGTCTGCGATATGGGAATTATTATTCATCTTCCCGTGAAATTACTGTCAATTATCAATGGTGTTTGACGATATGACACAATTGGCCAACGATTGTAGAAGTATCTTAGTAGTATTACCGTGCGTGCTTTATGTGTATTATATGGTGTTCCGATACGGCGCAACATCAAGCCATCTTAGACTGCCAACATCATATGAAAAATACACCAGCATAAATTGTAGACACATTTGGGAGTCGGATAGGAAAAAAACGGTATTAAATGAATATTCCCCTTCGATCAAAATTCCGCAGTGGGCCTTTCTGTCAGTGAGTACCTGATTGAATGTCAGGTTTTGCTGTTATATGCAGAATGTTTGGTTGTTTACAACAGCGACATTACTAACACCTGTCGTTTTTTTCACAGAACACACTAGAACCTAAACCCCTCTACATAATCTGGTAAAAAGTCTGAAAAAATTGCACTCTTTGCAAAGTATCTTGTTTTAAGGGGGAACATTATTGGCGAATCCAGTCTTGAAAATTGTATCTAGAAAAAAGGAAATTATTAATTTCATCCACTTGTTCTATACCACAAGTATGATATACATATACAGTAGACAACAGAAGCAAAACAATACTCTTAACCATTGGGAGTTGGTAAATAATAGCAATTCTTAATATCTTTATGCTTAAAACAGTATTTCATTGTCGATAATAACGCTCGCATTGGTTGATAATGATAATTTTTTCTTGGAAAGAGCATTTTGCTCCGTGTGTCTCTAACATCATAATTTTTCTGCAGCATTTTTTTTCACAAGTTTGTGTGACTGAGATAATACCGACTGGTACTTTCTAGACGGATGCACATGATCTGAAAACCCTAGACATAGGGACAAGCCATTTTATATAGACAACGTATTCATTTTGTATAAATAAGGGTTTAACTACACATTGAATACACGAAGACCGTACCTGGCTTTATAACACCTCTTCTAAATGGGAAAGAGTATTTTCAACATGTATGTACACAATACGTAACACATTTAGGTAAAATAGCTCCTTATTATGTGTCCTTCGTTTTAGGACCCAACCTAGGATGCAGGTTTTATATACATCAACATTTATCATTGTGTGTGCAGTATTTGGGTAGAATTCCAGCATAAGCTAAATAATACTCTGAAGTATACATAAGTATATAACAACCAATACTCTATGTAGGTACTTTTCAACCGATAGTTCTATGTAATCATATACAACGAGTATAAGAGGTCAAAATGTAAAGGAGCAATACTTTAGATAATGTCACAAAGGAAGCAGTAGAATATAACAACTTGTAAACTGTTTTTCATTAATAGAGATTATATCACACTAAATTCAACTTGATGGAATAACAAGAAAAGCTAACACCAGGTACACCAGGGACTTACCCTAGCAATCAGGTACTTGTAGATAACAAAACCTTATGGAAGGCAGTAATTAACACAAGATTTGAATATCCTTTAAGCAGTATGAGTCTCTAATGCAAATACAAAACATGTCAAATGTAAAGTCGACATGCTACACATGGAAAGAGAATCTCTTGCACAGTTTTATCACTACACATATCCCGAATCTCAATGGATCCATTTCCGGTACTCAAAATAAGGAGCGGGTCGTGAATATATGTTGCCCCAAAGTCTTCGTGTATGAATGAAAGCATCTTGAATGTAAGTCTAAATACCATAACCTTTAAACATTTCTCCTTCAGACTGGAAGTGGCCATCAATATCTGACTAGAATAAACGGAAAGACCATTCCATATAGCCTCTTTACAACAGTCGGCAACATTTGGGTTAGTGGCTAAATAAACTCTGACAGGTTTTTACAAAGTATACAATTTGGCTTATTTTCTTTTATTAGCTTTGGGTAAGACCTTAGCTGTAATCAGCTACAAATTAGCTAATTACCAATCTCTGCACCATCCCCACCTGAGGAGCCATTTGTCACGTGACAAACGAGATGTCATATTTCCACTTCTTAATCGTATATGAAGCTCTGAATGTCGAGCCACTTCCTAACCAAAGCCTGTGTTTTCTGATGATAAATGCATGCGAAGGTACGCAAACGACCTACACATCTTGGCTGTGTTTCTGTAGTAAGGGTGCAATTAGCGGACTATGTATAAGTTAGAGCAGGACACGTAGCTTACGTGGGATATACGTGCGGCAAATGTGCTGAGATCTAGAGGCACGTACCTTTACAGAGAATTATAAAGCAGTAAAACAATTAAAAGCGGATCACTTTAAGTACTTTAGTTTAGTCAATTTTAGCTGACGGTAATGTATGAATGTATCATTCTACTGGAACTTAATGTAAACGTTGCGCCAAACCCTTAGTACTATATGGATTTCTTCTAAATGCTTTGAAAATATATTCGGGATAGACCATAGTAGGCACTCCCCTTTGATATCCTACTTTGATACCTTCCGTGTGAATCAGAAACACACATTTATGACCTGTCATTTGAGTTACCTTTTTAATGTAAAAGTATGGCGGTTTAAATAACAGTTGTATTTCCGTAACTAGACACGGCAGAGCCTCCCGCCATAAACCTTGTGATCCAGCTATTGTACGACTCAACATCATATGGCCTGAAGAATACAGACACTGCAAATGGAAGCGGAGAAAACTTAAAGTCTCGAGCTACTCATATACCCCCAAAAAGAAGCTCAGCAATGAGCCTATTGGGAGGTGTTTTGGGAATTTTTTTAATGTTTTGGGGAACTGCTCGCTACCTACTTAAAATCTGTTCAGAAAGTTAAGCATATTGATAAAAATGAGGTTCAACTACTCTGTTGCAGCCTATAGGAAAACATACAGCCGAATACGTCGCATCTGTACTGTCAGATATATGTGTTCCCATTAGTTCTGTTTGCAGTATCCATACGCCACGTCCGATATGCTGTTCCACAAATGGCGCCATGTGGAATACCACCCTATTATCGCTCAATCCCTGGCGGGTGGTTCTGGTTCTCACCCTCTGCCGTGTTTGTGCCTACAAACCCTTCATTGAATCACCCCCTGTGTGTTGTACGACGCTTGCCGCCGTCTAACCCTTCTTGGAGTGCATGAACTGCTGGAGGAACTCGATGGGCAGTGGAAATATGATTGTAGAGTTCTTCTCGGCGGAGATGGTGTTGAGGGTCTGGAGGTAGCGCAGCTGGAGAGCCGACGGGGACTCGCTGATCACGTCAGAGGCATCCTTCAGCGCCCTCGCCGCTTTGTTCTCCCCCTCTGCTGCAATCACCTGAAAAAGATTTCCGATTTTTTCTAAATAAGACGCAATGCTGTGATGAAATTAATTGTGAACAAGGAACTCGAGCCGAAACGAACTCGACCCGTGCCTGCTAGAGAGGGTTTCGTAGAGAGGTCGATCCGCTTTGGAGGACTCGATCCGTGAAATCGACCCATTTACTTATGGGATTCCACTTGTGAATTTACCATGCACCAGTTTGGAAAAACTAGGGTTCGGGTTAAGATAAGGGTTAAGATTAAAGGGTAAGGTAATTATATTCGAGGGCTAGGGTTTACTCTTAATTTTTCCCTGACCCCTAAAAGTCTCAATTCGATGCCAAGATAACAGGTATACACCTTTAAGTGCAATAAATTTATCCATATTTGTATTGATTACTTGAATTTGGTGTTTGAAGATTTCAAACGGGTTGAGTTCTCCAATCATTCGATTTTTTTTTATGATATCGCAATACTGTTCAAGGTATTATGATCATTGTAGGCCAGAGTTCTAGTCTAAGACAATTCTGACGAATAGCGTAAAAATAAGTCCATACTAATGACAAAAAATGTATACAGTTTGTCATGGGTGGTCCATAGAGGATAAGTGTTCAACTATTGTCTAGCGCGCATAAATACGGCCCGGCGCCCACCTACTACGATAGAATCGTAGACCTCCCGATATGGCACCGATACAAAATGTCAAAATCGGTGCCATATCGGGAAGGTGCAAAATCGTAAACATATGTCTAGACATACCAATCCACCACGCATTGTATGGGGTTTTTATCGGTGTCAAATCGCAGAAACGTGGTCAACTGCCCCGATATTAGGTAACCTTCCGACGCGATTTTGATTTTGTATCGAGATGGTGCATCGTAGACCATATCGGAGCCATATCGTAGTAGGTGGACGCCGGGCCTAAGCATACATATTTTGCGAACTGGTGGGAACATGTCCAGAGCTGTGGGTCTTGTGTCTGCAGGTCCGTGCAGGTCAACGGGATCCTGATGCAATAAGGTCGGCAACGGCCGCCTTGAAAACATTGCAGAAATTTGATATTCATATAATCTTGAAATTTTGGATCCGTAATATATCGGATTATTTGCATATGACGCCGAAAGAGATAAAAAGTGTGGAAATAGCATTCGAACCCTCTGAATTCATCAACTCAGTGTATGCTTACGCTGGTTCACATTGATAGGAATCTTATAGATATGAAATATAGGTGTGACTTTAAACTGACCTTGGCCCTTGCTTCACGTGCAGCTTCTGCTTCTGCTGCCATCGCTCGCTGCAGTTGGACAGGGAGGCGGACGTCTTTACTGTGAGTCAATAAAGGAGAGATTAGCAGCAGCAGGTCTTCACAGAAAATTAAAATAAGATTCACCATAGGACATTGCATCATTGTCTAATATCAGCCTCCTTCAGTCTAATCATGAGTGGAATCGTTAAAGGTAATACCGGTTTCACATTGAATATTCATATCAAAATGTATGAGCATTCTAATTATAATTACTGTAAAAGATAAACGTTTCTGTAATGCTCTATATATATTCTGGTTATGTGGTCTAGATATGGTAAAGGAAAATGGTGTCAGAACATGATGAGAAGTAAACATGTATACATGTACTTATATAGTGCATATCGTTCAACAAATGAATTGTAAATAACGGAGCTACATTAATTAAGAAGTATGTTTAGACCAGCTCATATGAGTTCATTGTAATCCAGGTTGAATAAAAGTCTTTAGAAAAAGAAAAGAAAGACAGATGGTTGCATATTTATATAGATTTGAGTCATAATCTGGTTATAGATTATTCACTATATCTATAGATTCTTTGTCTCATCCCATCCTTATCATGGCGCTATCTAAGTGATAAACAATGAATAACAGTGTACATACGATGCATGTTTTACATCTAATCGTATCACGGTTTTTATCATATCAAATACAACCTGTAAGTACTTACTCTTGTTCAGCGTATTCCTTACCGGAAGGCATATACTATGCTTAGAACGACAGACCGAAGTGGTCAAATCAGTACCCGACGTAATCACAATTCTAATCTATAATTTAAGCAGGGATAACCACATTCCCTATTTTACTCTATCAGTTCCGGTGTCTGCCGGTAGCTTTTGTTACCCTGTTCGAGCATTCAGGGCCACCTTGTAATAGTCGATGTGATACTGCAATGGAGTCCCCAGTGTGAAACGTATCACTTTGATTTCTGCATGCAAACATAGTTCAATATACAAGCTACGAGGGTCAATTCGTTCTTTTAATATACAATACACTGTTTGCAGACAAAGGGAATATGTGATCAACCTTGCTGTCATCCATCTAAAATGTGCATAGGGAGCCCCAGAGTTCATAATGAAGTAACAATTTTTGAAAGGAGCATTCGATAGTGGCAATTCTCTATTGTGTAGGCATACGGAAATGTGGAACTTCATATCTTGTTTCGGAATAACAAGGATATGGTATGGTCATATGAATACTAAGTTCAGATTCAGAATGAAATGTGTGAATCCTACTAAATCTATCAGGATAGCATACCTACAAGATATACATATACTATACAGGGTACCTAGATAAACGATAGTACAAGGTAATAGTTTTATTTTCAGGGAATTTTCACCCGTTTCACCGAGGCTCCCTATGATTATTGATATAAGAAAGCAGGCACATCCTCCAGCAGTAGTTCTATGAACATTCACAGACAACACCTAACTCTTTGGAGCAGGAGAGAAAGAGACACAAAGCCGCCGACCCTAGCGGATTTGTTTGAGTCACGCTGCATTAAAAACCGGCCATTCTGTGCCCACCCTGGGCCAAACTGTGGGCAGGAGTTTTGTACTTACATCTCCACACGTTCGACCTTTATTCCCCATTGGTCCGTAGCCACATCTAAACTTTCCTATTTTTCAACAGAGAAATAAGAGTTGTCAGATTGTTGAGTTCTTGCTGACTAGCGCCCCCTTTGTGAAGGGAGGGTATTACCATGTAAAGTGAAAGGAAGGAAATCTCGCGAGACTTCGCCAATTTGCTCCTGTGTGCTGCTGCCATCTAGCGGAAGTTGCGGCGGTTCCTGCTAGCGTATTAAAAGCAGAGAAACTGATTCCAATTGGAAGTTGGAAAAAGGGGTTCGGTGGCCGGGGATAAAAGCAGGGCTTAGGGGAGGCACTCGAAGGCCTGACAACAGCGAAGGGTCTTTCAAAATCTTCTTATGCTAACAACACACACAGGCTTAACGGAGTCCCCCTCTTTACGGTAGGGTAACACATTAACAATATGCTCATCTGGAGACATCTCTTGGCTCATGCAATCTCATGGAATGTCATGGGAAAATAAGCAAACCTCAATTCAAACAACAAATGAGAGATGACAAGGAAAATAAAGTGATACCCAATGCAGAAGAACAAATAGCTATATAAGGATGTATTCACAAACCATATGTCAAGCACTGGATTGGAAGCAGGGCTTAGATATGGTACAGGCAAGTCACTGATTGAATATATTTTAAAATGGCTAAATCCCAGGTTGTGCTCTACCATCCTGGAACCGCTCCTTAATTTCTAGTTTAATGTTATTCAATGTTGGCATGATTTGGGAGTTTTGAATAGCTCCAAATATCGAAAATATTTTGAAGTTATTATAAGATTATAATACAGTGTGCCTTGCCAGCAGCATGTCAGGTGGATGAGATATGTACAAATATATACACCTTACCTTTTGGTGCGTGGATGAAGTTCCCGAACTGAGTGCAGTGGACTTAACTAACTACGGTGAATTACCATGATCTTGACTTGACCTTTGTTTCGTAGTTAATATGTACAATAACAAAGGTTGATTAATTGTCGAGGTTAGAGGGTATAAACAGCCATGTTCCAGTCAGCGGCATCCTATCAAATTGGCTGAAGTTCTCCCCACATTTATATAACTTATGTCTTATACAATAGGCACTGGTACTACACTAGTGGATTATATACATAGAATTTGATCGGAATACATTGATGTTCCTTGGTTTCGTTCCTCAAAGGAGCACTAAAAAAGACGTTCTTCGCTAGCCCTGGAACATGGCGGTTCCCTGACGTACACACCTGCCCTGCCGTCTGTTGGGGATTACTCAGTGTGTCTACATCTACAATAGTAAAGAGTAACTTACATCTCCACCCGCTCAACCCTGATTCCCCAACTGTCAGTCGCCTCGGCCAAGGAGGCCTAACCAAGAGAAGAAAATCGTGGCAGTTGGTTAGGCTAACAGAACATTTCGATGTATGAATACAGTGGGTCTCGGTAGATTGGAGGGACTATACGGAGTCAAAGTAAACCAACAGAAACATACCCGCTCACAAAATCACACTTCCAGTGATCAATCTGAAGGAGGCTTTGGTTTGTGTCCATTAGGGCCGTCCAGTTTACTAAGAAGAGTTGTCATTATTGGAATGTGGTAGGCTACGGATATTTGAATAAAAACTGTAATACTGTTTCTTCATATACTTTCGAGGAGTTGAGCCTGAGGCCTATTGCTTTTAACCTTATGCAAACTAAGAATGAACCTGGAAATACAGTTTTGTGGGTGGGTATTTTTCGTTCCCGTGATTCAACTTTCCTTGCTAACTATCTTCTGAACCAGGCTTTAAGGGAGACGAATCATGTAAGGTAACTTCTAAAACATGATTCGTTCACGACGCTCCTACACCCAATATATTTATATGTGCAAGTAATATATGTACAAAAACTCTCGTGATGTGTCGATTTTATCTATGAATTGATTTCAGCATGGGAAATCAGCCATGGGTAGATTTCTACCAGTATTACAGTTAAACTACTCATTACGAGAAGAAAATGAAAAGTAGACATTCAGTGTGTTTTCAAATCAGACAGCCACGGGGAGGGGTATTTGGAAAGAATCGGGTCGGCAAAATTTGATTCTGAATATTACTGGTTGAGGAAATTGTGGTTGGGCTCTGGTATGCCTCGATTTGGATGTTATATGTTTGGTGACTACTTTGCTTATTTGTTTTTGTAGGGCTGGATTTTAGATAGAGGCTGCCACTATGTTCATACAATCTAACGTTGGAGGTGAGGCAGGGTTGGAATTATTAAAGTCATGCGGTACTGTGTTAAACCTGAATGAATCGTGTATAGCAATATTGTACGTTGTAAAAAACGAGTCAAATATGTGTCTTTAAGCATACATGTAAGTCTGTAGACGTTAGAAAGAGGGTCGATGAGAACACTTTGCAGGGCTGAACATCAACTAGATAAAAAATGGAAGTTTCCTTACGTTTAGAAAGTTGTCAAAATTATCAAATTTGCATTATACTACTAAGTTAGAGTAAATACATGAATGATATAGAAAACAAGACAGATGCGAAGTTTCCTTAAGAGGACAATATCAATATGTTAAAAAAAAGTGTGCCCTTAAAAAGGCAAGATAAAAGGTTGGGGGTAATATGACCCCTGCTTGATCTATGGTGTGAAGGTTGGCTTATTAGTAGGGGATGTGGTGGAAAGTGTGGTGTGCAGAGAGGTATGGAGATGAAGGTGCATGGATGATGTGTTCAAATGTCTCAGTAGATGGCGACACCAATGGGTACAGTCTGTTGTCTAGGAGACTTCGTCATCAGGTGCGAACTGACTTACAGTGAACAACAAAACCCAAGGGCTGGGTGGCATTAGTGTGTGGCCAATCCGAAAAGGGGGTTCAATGTACTCATAAATATAACATGGTGAATGAAATCACAAATCTCTCAAATCAAGCAAAATTTAGGGAGAGTTGAGGATGAACAATTAAAAAAAGAGCAATGATTAACAGGCTTCGCTGGAATTGGAGAGCTAAACCTTTGATAAATAAAGTATTTGCTACAAGAGGAGCCTGCGTTACGCAAGCTAGACCAACGTTAGGTTTTATGGCTGAATATATGCATGGACTCAACGGCAAAGTAACTAACGATAATACAACATATAGGATTCATGACATCGGTTGTAATTGAAATATCAAAATGGATAGTCGTATGTAGTTGGGCAAGATTTCTCAGATAGTCCTCTCAAATTCTAGGCCAATAACGACACCCATGTGGGCTATTCGTTTTTACATTAACGGTTTTGATAGTTTAAGAGACAACGACATCAAGGACATTTTTCAAAAAATATATCATTAGAAAACAGCAGTAAACTATGTGTACTACTTTCGTCCTAAGTCACTAAAACAAATGATATTTGGTGATAGCAATGAATCAATAACTTTACTAAAGGATGAACGAAATCAATATTTCACAGCATCATCGTTGGATTAATTTGTCGCTCTGTCTGGACAGAGTTGTTTTTTCAGTTTAGACACATTTATAATGCGGTTTGCAAGAATTTCCAAACAATTTCGGTTTTGTCATTTAATAGTTGGATCACTGAAAAAGATTAAAATGATAATCATAGATAAAAAAAGTAAATATGATCAGACCTACACTATTTTTTGATAAACCTACGGACTAACGATAACGCTACACTAAACATTATTGGATAAATTATGATGTTTGCGAAAATTGTTAGTATGTTAAAAGAAAATAACACTCATAATCAAATGCATAAGACTTACTGATTAATACAATTCACCAAAAAGAATATTTTCATAAACCAGAAATACATAGTTTCAACTTATGATCATTATCGTCTTTGATAAAAATAAAATAAATAGAAATACTCTTAAACTAAAATAGATAATGCACACTACTGTCAAAACATTAGTATCTAATACATCTAAATAGTAATTAGAGAATGCATCTTTGATTTGTAAAGAATATCAACATATTTGTCTCTTTTATCGCGTTTTGTTATAATGGACAGGTATCTCAAAGCGATCCAGTCAGTGTCTTATGATAATTAGTCGGTGCAATGTCCATTAATTTTGATTGTGTCTATGGATCCTGACATAGTGTTTGCGTGTGTATGGGTGTTTTGTGTGATTATTTTAACAAAGAAAATACTAATTTGTATTATCACTGGACAATTATTCGTATTACATTACCAATATTGATCCACCATGGAGTATATTGCATCAAAAACGTATGGTAATAAAAAAGAAGTACCCACCTGCATGGAGTTAGAAATGGACTCTCTCTCTGAGAGGATTTCGGACAAATTCCTCGTTCCCAAAACATTTCTTAGCGTTGTCTGTGCGAGTAATCGGGTTGAGTGGTGAGCGTTCTCCACATTGGCCACAGAGACAGTGGCGTTACTGACACGGTAGTATACAACGGCGTCCACAGACACCGTCACACTGTCCTTTGTCAGCACCTGGAGGAGACACAGGAGTAGGCGGCGGTTAATCTGTCTATGTTATCAGTATAGTACTGCGCAGAGTCAACTTAGCCTGTATTACAAATGTCCATAGGCTTAACGTTAACTCGTTCCCAACAGGCTTGCGAGTTCGGTAACTCTTACTTAATAGGTGATAAACGGCTAACTATTTCCAAAATGAAATCAGAAATATATTCGTGCTTGGTCTGACTCCCCATTCGCCATCTCGTTTGGAGCGCTTCGCAAATTATTTACTCGGCTATCGCCTCGTTCATATTGCTAAGCACACAAAACTCGATGGCGAACAGGCGCACAGACCAAACACTCATCAATTTCCTCCTTAGTTTCAAAGGCAAAATCTAGAGCCCGTTGAATAATCTAGGTTCGTACATGAAGACCCTCAAGTATTCGTAAATGTTAGTCAAGTCGACCCACATTGTACCTGAGTCTCCTTGGCGTACAGAATATGGTCGTCATTTACGGGCCTAGATTATTCAACGGACCCCAGCTTAGTATTTTTATCTATCATTCAGCATAGCAAATTCAAGCTATCAAAGAAAAGACCAAATGATTCATACGAGGCTTCTCATTTAATATTCGTTTAGGAACGACAGCTGTAGCTGACGATAAACTAGGTCTCTTCTATTTCTGATTTATCGTGGGGGGTGTCCTATGTCGCACATCGTTCACCTCTCTTGATAAACAGCACCCATGGTATTTTTTTCATATTAGTAAGACCCATTTAGAATAGCGAAATGTGTTTATTATGGATTTAAATTTAAACTGAATGTGTTGATTGGAGAATATCTGAAAAGTTAAGTCATATTTATTCATGATTATAAATGATGAAATTTGTTTTAAAAATAGCGTTATATGGCGATCTGCAATGACTAGAACCCCTCGTTTAAGTGTCCAATACCTGTCTTACAGGCATATTTTGTCCACACAAACGATTGGGGTTATGGAACTAGACTATGGACGCGGGTTTCTCTCCCATCGGGTGAGAGGGGCATATTAAACGCGCTGGGCGACCTCTCGACGAAAATGTCGTCCATGGTTGTCTTGTTCGTAGCGATTCTCGTTCACTACGAGTTTGCACAATCAAAACCGGGTTAAAGTCTAGGGGCCCACAGTGGCCCGCAGACCAATCCAGTCTGGTAATTCCCTGCTATAGTGCAGCCAATCAAGGAGTAGGCAATTAGGAACCCTTAGGCTGATGTCAGGTAGGGCACAAATGACATATTGCTTTTCCAAGAGCAATCAACACTTAATATGCCAACATCTCTCCATGTAGAAGGACTAATGTGCTCGAGTAAGTATATCTACTATTTTTACTTGGCTCACGCTCGATACTATTGAGGTTGATATTCGGTCATTTTCGTATTTTATATTTACTGATGAAGTGACTAAGATGATTTTTAAGAGTTTTATTTCATGCTCATGGACAAGTTTGCATTTCACAATACTCTTATACATTCAGGACTGCGGCCTCATGAGGAGCAGAGGGAGTGAAGAGTCATGAATTGAATCACTTCACATTTACCTCAGGACTCATTGATAACACGAGTAGAAAAATGATTAGAAACCTCCACCTAATATCACACACCATGTTCAAAGTCAACAGATAGAGCTTCAACAACAAAATACATTTAACACTCTGTCAATCCAAGTCTACACAATCTGAAAGGGACGTCACCACAATAGGGGATCCAGATAACAAGACAAAAACAGGGGAAAGATTCATCACCAGGACTGCACACCATCCAAGAACTCGCAAGCAGACGATTTCTAACACACTGGAGGCATTTCTTATTAGCCTAAGGAATACTAATGAAGTATTTCTTGGGGGTTGGGTAGGGCGACCCTAACAGCATGTCAATGGCAGCAGTTTATCGCAGCGGTGTTAATGTATGAATTACGTGGAGTTTGACACATTCTGGGTAAATCAGTTGAGGTTTCAAGCCCCAGGTTATAGTGTTTTTCCTTATCTGTTACTTCAGGATTTAGACAGCTTAATCCATTCAGCTTGCCTAGGTTAACCTATATTACTGCCGAGATCTTAGTACTAATAAAATAGATGGGTTCTAAAGGCCAATTATGTCAACTCTATCTAATTCTTTGCTCATCAATGACTGTGAAATCTTAAAGATCAGTAGTGCTCATTGCAAAAGCAAACATTATCAAATATCATTACCCTCCATTTCAAGGTATTATAATTAATTATTTGGGCATATTGGTATTTCAAAAATAGCTACTTCATCCAGAATCGCATTCTAGTAACCACAGACATATTTCCTGGCTGAAAAGTAAAATTCATGACACGAGTTAGACTTTCAATGACTTCTGATATAACTACATATCAGTTTACATTTCTGTGAAAATAACATGGATACCACCTCATATATATATATGCCAGTGATAAAACTGAGGAAGCGAAATTGACTTTATTATTGTGTACATTATTTGTTTGTGCTATCAGGAGGGAATCGTAAGCTTTT
This sequence comes from Alentia gelatinosa, assembly GCA_950022655.1. NCBI lineage: Eukaryota > Metazoa > Annelida > Polychaeta > Phyllodocida > Polynoidae > Alentia > Alentia gelatinosa. The sequence continues at coordinate 106,701,998 of OX465580.1, forward strand.
AATTTGAGGAACTGCTCTGCAGAAATTAGATAAAACTTAGACTTGATGTTTAGCTAATTTTGGGTTCTGAGACCCTGCTGGGAGAATTACGTACATCCCAACACATATAATTCAGAAACGTCTTATATAACCATAGGAGGTCGAGTTGAATGGCTAGGGAATGCGTACGTAGATATATACAAAGCAACGAAAAAAGAAAACATTTTCTGATTAAATATTGAACTGGGAGCATTTGTAATCTAATTTTAAAACGTATTATACCTTTGTCGTTGTGATTTGAGGGATGGGCATATGACATAAGGGTGCTGATGGGGCTGACTAAATGACTCATTGACTGACTATTGTGAACTGTGGCGGAAGACGCGGCGACACTTACTTCTTGCGGAGGCACGTCGAAAGTGACAGTTCGCAGATCCACCTGAGTATACGTTTCAATGCAGGGGAGAATAAAGAAAATACCTGCAAGAGAAAGTCAGCCCGACTGGCCGCTTAGTCTAACTGCCTGTGACACGGTGTGGCAGGGTTGTGGTGGTTGGTGGCACGGTGGATGAGTGGCTTAGATATAGCAGGGTGTGCGGGTGAAAATACAGAGAGCAGAAAACGACACCAGACGACGTCACCGTACACAAACTCAGTCCTCTCTTAATGCCATTAATTAAGGCCGTAAAACCTGTCCTTTCCTTTAGGCTATTACAGTTTTCATCTTTATCAATTATAGATCTCAGGAGAGTAGACAATAGTTTTCAGAGAGGTTGACATTCAGTTGAATTGAAAAATTAGCAATATTTGAATAAGCCAGATTGAAATAATGATGTGTAAATTGGATTAACACAAGTTATCCTTCAAAAACTGCTTCATTCTGAAGTGATAATATGTCATGGTCAAAATTGAATTTTTGGTAAACTTAATGAAACAATTTTGCATGAATTTCTTTTTGACCACGGTTATTTTTACAACCAATAATGTTGACAAGATTGCAAATAATGACAATCTCTACCACTTTGATTTACCTTGTTTTAGTTTTCGTTTGTAACTTGCATCGTCTTCCTCTCGGGAATGAATAATGTTAGCCTCTTATGTACTAATGTGAGGGGTTTTACCATACGGTAGCGCGTCAGGTGCGTTGTAACAGTTGGGAGTCACACACGGATACATATATAACATATAGAGCCGTACACGACAGGAGAACACTAGAGACATCTATCGGCCAGAGAACCAGCTCCAGAGTTTGAGGACTACATTTGTATCCTTCATTCCCATCTTAGTCGTTTCATAGAAAGTTTCTAAATAAATGCCAAAATAATGCCACAAAAAACTCGTGGATCATCAGGTGCTCAAATCCGTTCTAGTTTAGCCCTTCTCTAGCTTCAGGTCATAAAAACCTGCCTTAAAAGAATATTTTTGCTTTAGATTCTTGCTACGATGGTTGATTGACAAATGTGCAAAACAGGTGAGCTATTTGCAAGTTCCAATCTCATGGTCACCTAAAGAGAATCAGCCAAACAAATAAAAATTACTTTTTGTAAAACTTTGAATCAACATTTTTGCCATTGGTTTTGTATCTATAGAAAAATGCATAGTAATTAACAATCAGTTGATTTGATTAAGAACTTAACATATTTCTTCTTGCAGATCAGTCGGTTCGTTTAGAAATCTTCACCCTAATTAAAGTATCATTTCCTCTTCATTTTTAGGACTGCGGCTTCATGAAAAGACGCCCGATCACTGAGAAAATGGGCAAAAAGAGGCTCCGGGAAAAAACTACATTTTCATTGATGTTTTCCGGTGCCTTTAATGGCAAGATCAGGCCTGTTTTTACACCGGGACAAGACTGCACATGGAGACTACGCAACGGAAAGTGAAAGAAGACTCTTAGGCACTCGGCCCCGCGTATTCAACCAATTTTACATGGATATCAGTTACTTCATTAAAAGACCTATCACAGCGACGAACTGAAATGATTGTATCAGAGTGTTTCAGAGATGGAAAATCCCGATGAGTTTAGGCACATTTCATGACTAACATTTATCCTGTGTCCTTTTGACTTAATATTCCTTAATTTCACGATTCTTCGCACATCTAAGCTCAATTCACAAAAAAAGACCCTGTCTGTAGATGTGTGACAAACATTCTTATGGGTAATTTGGCTACTTTATTTTATACGTGAATTTGAGACGTTTTTGATTCAATTATAAACCTGCGGGGGACACCTTTGAATTACCACAAGCTTTGAGGTGAAATATTTAAAATGACAAGGAACAGGTTTAAATTCTCCAAAAGTAAGCATGTTTCTTCATATTAAGTTTCCTTTACAAGGCAATTGTTATAATTCCATATGTTCTGGTCCTAGTTTCTAAAATAAATGGGATTTTGCTCTGGAGGTGGCTCAAGGCAGTACACAGGGCAAAGCACATATCAAAAGCATAGAGGCCGATTCCTAAGTTCACTATGCAGTCCGTACAAGTCGCACAGAAACCACATGCTTGGGAACCGACCCCCTGGTGTTACACTGTCTTACCTCCTGAGGTGGAACGTCAAATGACACTGTACGCAAGTCAACCTTGGTGTAACTTTCAATGCATGGCAGCACAAAGAAAATACCTACAAGTAAGAGTTAAAGGGCACTTATCAGCCGTTTTCATATAGTATTTGTAGAGTGTAAGCAGTTCCTCCAGCATCCATCCAAGGAGGGGCTTTGGCAGGGATGGTCCAGACTTTCGTTTTAAAAGATATCATTATCCAATGGAGATGTTACAAGAGGACTGTTTGCGTCAGGCGCCAGGCCCATCTAGAGTGAGGGACTACGTTCCGCTTGGTTGCATTTCCATTACAACCTGAGAGATTTGTTAAGGGTAAAAAAGCGGAATATGTCAAGGCAGGTCAGCGCTGTTTATCAAAATCCTTTGGAAGGGATTTTGAGAAAAAAGTAAACCCTAAAGAGTTATGATGGGTCCCACAAGAATACATGTTCCTGCAGCAATTTAGAAAGGTAGAAAATGAAACTCTTATCATTACAAAAACTGTGAATAGAATATTGTATCATAACTTGAAAAATCTCTTATTTGAATAAAAAGGGGATGCCTTTCAAAAGCATTGTGTATCGATAACCAGCCGTGTATAGCTGATATTTGAAACTGAACAAACGCAATTCTGATTTGAAGATTTGAAAGTTACATCTCCAATGATATAGGATTTGGAAAATTACGTCATACAAATTTACGATTGGGGTTGGGGGTAAATGAAGCCAGTAAAGCATGAATATAAGCACACCCACATCTAAGGTTCGACGACATCGTCTACTGACAGTTTATCATATAAAAACAAAGCACATGGTGTTTAGGGGGTGCAAAGAGTGGATTGTATTCCACTGATCTAGTATAGAGATACAGCGTGCCTCGGACAATACGATGGACGTGATAGAAAGTGCGTTTTTCACACTGGGGGGTCAAAGGTCGGAGGTCAAAGGTTAGTGCTGGCTAGAGAGTGCGAGCGTTTCAAGATGGTTGCCGGGTGAGACGGATTCGTAGCAAAGATTCTAGGTCCGGCATGCTCAAGTCAACAGTAGTCAATTTGCAATCATTACAGATTGATTTCTAGAACAAATTGTGGAAATTGCTTAAATAGAATCACTACGTCTAGATTTAGAGAGTGATATTTGGGATATGAGACAATAAAAGTAACAGCTAAACATGACATTGTTCTGTAAATTGGTGTTACATACATCGTAGACGAGTGTATTTCTTGTGCATCCCCATTTTGCTAAAAGCTGCTTTATTAAGAACCATACATTGAGATCATAGTAGGTAATGCTTTATTGACCTTATTTTCTAACTTATCTATTATATCAAACATTAATAGCCACAACTGTCTTGAATGTTATCCCAGCATAGGCCAATGTGACCTACAATGCTGTCTGTGAAATACTTTAGTTCTCGCATCGCCATATGCTTTCTATGGCATGTATTAACTTTTATTAATCACCTAATATGGAGACTCCATACTAAACCTATGGAGCTTAAAGATCGCTAATGGGTAAATTCCAAAGGTCTTGGAATTATTGTATCGGATCCACGAATACTGAATGAAGTCTTTCAGTCCAGATGGTGCATGAAGGCATCCCCATATTTCTCAGCCATGCAGACAAGCCTTAAACCTAAACTTAATTCCTCAAGCCAATTGCCACTTGTCTCTACCAGGCGCCAATAAATTAGCAGACGACAGAAGCGATTCTCCCATGGCCCACCAGACTTACCCCATCTTGTCGTCCATCATAGAACTGTTCTTCCCACTTTTCAATCACACCACAGAAAGAGGTTCAGACCTCAGTCGATCTTCCTAATCACAAAGCATGCCAAATCGATATCGATAACCTAGCTGATCATCATAACACAGGGCGAAACCTGGGCTTTTCTCATATCTAATTTTGGCGAAGACGCGACACTTTGGGCGTATATGATATACACTTCAACGTCTTGTTCGACTTATTTCCGTCACTTTTCGCCAGTTGGCCGCGTAAACCCGTAATCGGAATTAAAGTTATAACAAATGAAACTATTCAGATTCAGGTGATTTCCACTAGGCTTATAGGAACTAAATATGTATGCTGCACACACTGCAGCTCAAAACTCTCCAAGTGTACCCAATAGTATGCCACTGGGGACGGTTGAATAGCATACTGACCCCTTCGCCTTTGTTAAGTCGTAATGTAGCTTCAGATCTAACAGGACATCATCGTTTCAGAGAATGCTTCGGTCCCACGTTCTTGCAGAGCATGATGATGCTGTCTCTGTTTTCTTCTCCTCTGTTATGTTCAACCACTATCAATAATGGATCTCATTCCAGCTGTAATTGGAGGCTTTCTATTTTCTTTCAAAACGGTAAATTGTGATGAATATGACGCCTTTTTGTGACCTTATTGTACCGACTGGATGAGTGATTAAGATCTTCCCTGAACTGCTTGAAAACCTAGCCAGGCCAGCTAAGGATTTACCACAGGTTACTTTCTTATTCCTAAGACCATTTAGAGGTGCCCTCTCCTAAAACTGACTGGAACCTTGGCCTATTTTTCTACAGAAAAAGATACTGATATATATTTGTAGAAACCTTCAAAGTCTGTGGTTTTATACCCAAGGTTTTTGATGTGTGTAATGTCATCTGCCTGACAACAAACTATCCAGCATTCAGGGGACCAGACATTCTGGTAAATACTTTATTGACATTACCTATTTACCTCACTGCTACCTGGATGGTTGCTGGTTAGATGGACTTCTTCTCCTCCCTTTTCTTTGAGACATTGATTATACGTGTATTTCCTTACAATACTTCTAGTCGAATCAACCACCGGCTGAATACCGATCATAGGCTACTTTCTTCAATTAAAAACGTCAGTTTCCCACCATTTCTTATAGGTATTTTATGTTCACCCCCAACTCCTTTAATATGAGTGGTGTAAACATGTATTGCTTAATCTACATATTTATCGTCCACGTTAGTATTTTTCGACATAAGTTATGTTAAGCTCATCGTTAAAACACAAAGATGTGAGATTCATTAATGCCTGCTCCTTTGTAAACAGGAATCTGTGATGCAACTATAAATTTACGATTCCCTGCTTATTCACCAGAACTGCAGATGTTCACTGAGAGATTCATTGTAAGGTGACCATTAATCGAGTTACGGATTCCTACGGTAAAAGACCAATATTTCCTAGGGACCGTTCGCGCTATATAAGGTATGCTGCAACTTCCTTGTATTTCCATTGATGGGCGAGGATTCTATATAATGAGGCAGAAGGTACCAAACAAGCTTGATAGGGAAACAGGAAAACCGGGTTGAATGCTGATTGGTGAACCCGCTGTCAAATAACGGGAAAGGCAGACGAAATCTCTCAACAAGACACTAGAAATTACAGTTTATGACACCATCAGGCAAGTATCTCTAAAAGACCGGATTAAGATAACCTATGGACTATAACTAATGATCAAACTACCTGCATTGATGCTACCTATTTGGACCACAGGGACGAATTGCATTGATGGGGAACAGGTGCTTGATACATCCCTTCTTTCTGATTTCTGATTTCCTTAAAGATGGGCAAAATGAAGACTGTTCTGCACATTTTTGCATCATATTATCAAGTTATGCCCATATTCTCCTTAAACATAGAGCTCTATACGACATTTTCCTGACTCTCACTATTTGCTCTAACGTTCTCAGATTCGTATCCAATCAGACGGGAGATCATCTAATTTTCTTTGCCGTTTATTGGTTGCCTTGCCTAAAGCTGTTTCTTATTTGTCCATTCCTCTCTTACCATAAAAACTACTCATCTCCCCTGTTCCGCTCAGACCTTCCCACTATGAACACACTCTTCCCATTTCCCTATCTTTTCTCATCATGTTGAATTCTATTAGAATATACTCAGTCCTTTCTCCCTGACCTTGATCTTCCTTGGTTCCTCTTTTACCTTGGAAAAAAGACCTTTAACATGACTGACCTTGATGAAGACTTTTTTCATATATCTTTCACTACTCATACTTTCACTTTTCATAAAATTCTCACACATCACACTAAAATCCAATCCTCTTCTCTGACCAAGATAGTCGTTGGATTAATGGGCAGGTCTGGATTAGCATGGGTATTCATAAGACAGATTAACGGCTGAGTGGCCTTCTTGGCTCTCTGGTTGGTAACTAATGTCTCGTTAACTGCACTGAAGGCGACCAGGTTTAGCTCTGTCTTCATAAATAGCCCACCAATCAGCTCAGATATAATGAGCCAGAGGAGACTAACGGTAATTAGAAACAATAGATTAATTAAGGGCTTTCCTCCAGCTACACCGATGCAGCCATCATAAGGATGAAAAACGGACGGGGCAGACTATAGGAGTTTGCCAAAATGGTTAGAAACGGATGGGGAGGTTGACAAATGCATAAACTATCATTCTATGCCAGACGTGAGACGAAATAAAAGTGTATTCAGAGAATGTTTATGAAATAATATTTTGGGGTTTATCTAATCTGATTATTTCAAAGATCACTCCTAAAATCACCTATACGATTTTAGATAATCTGTTTGCTGGTGCCTTACTTGTCAATTAGCCCATAGCTGACACTGATCATTCGAATCAAGTTAATTTTAATTACTCAAAATCGAGAATCGAAGCAGCTTCAAGCCGGAAAAGAAATCACTAAACCCGCTTTCAATTCCAACCCAACCCTTAGTGTCTATCTCTAAAATATACAACCTGTCCTGTATGAAAACCTGTAGCCTGTTGTTTAGAAAATATTCATTACTTTATTACCATTCAAAAATATATTGCATTACGTTATGGCAACATGATTTCGATTCTGATTTGCTTTTTTAGACCAGAAAGATAATTTAATTATTCTTTTCAATATAGGGGATGCACAATAAATATAACTACGATCGTCAAATGTCATTTCATGAAACAGTGAGTGAAATATGTTGGAGTGGAGTACAGGGAGAACACTTACCGGGACCTTTTGCCCCACCCGACAGCAATCTACCCAGGCGGAAAATAACCGCCCTCTCGTATTCCTGAACAACCTGCAGGCAAACATGAATATGCAATGCATTAGTTTACAGATAAACAGTATCACACTAACAGGTGTAACAGCAAAGAATGCTCTGGAAATTTGCAATAGAAAAAATCTGCATGATTTATGGCAACATAGTCAAAGAAAAAAAAAAGTCCGAATTAAAGAAAACTTTTTTCAGCACATTTCCTATCTAAATCAAAAAAAGTTAAATTGGCCTATTTTACCTTTTAGGATGAGATAAACTGGACAAAACGTTAGATTTACCAAATTGATATCAAAATGAATCACAAAGAAACCGTTTTTACTATTAGTTAACAATATTATAAAAACAGGTGGCACAACCGTGAATTGTAGGACATGCCTTTAATTCTGACATATGGCCGAGGTTGGGTGCACCCAATGAGCAATAAATTATGCTGTGGCCACAATGGGGATCGTATCTCAATGAACACAAACACAATTGTATGGTCACCTTTCTTGTGTACCTAATCATCATCAATACTGAAGACCCCTTAGGCTATATCTACAAGCCTTCAT